>CM032920.1:7500000-8750000 GCA_019202795.1 Arabidopsis thaliana x Arabidopsis arenosa | reverse complement strand
ATTGTTGAAAACAATTTTGGAACGAGACAGATTGGGAAAGAAAGTTTGAGGCATCAGGTGGTAGAATGTCTCAATCTCTATATATATATATACTTCATATATTTCTTTTGTATAATTCAAAATGCTTCTAAGTAATAATTGGCTGGTGGGGTTATCATCAAACATTTTAGCCCATTCTATATCTCTTCCCTAAATCTTGAATCTCATGAAGTCATCATACTTACATTCTTAATATACTAATAAATTAAATATGTATTTCACTAAAAATCTTGATAAATCAATTCTCATTTTGTATTTGCGAATACCTCAATCTATCTATCTAGCTATAGTCCCAAGGCACTTGTAAAATAAAATTGGCCTTATAAGATTTTACAAACCAATATATCCTTGAGAACCAAGATTTTTGATAAACTGTAAATGAGGCCAGAAACCAAAAGGTATCCAGAAAATATCATCTTCTGAGTCAATGAAACCTATGTCACAACTCTATAACCATATCAAATTACACAAAAGACGCAAAGGTAGGGTGATAATTAGGATCATTCATAGACCCACCAAGTGTTGTCATTCGACATGGTGTTCACATAAAAGAAATATGTATGTTTCCTTCACAAAAGAAAACCAGCATTACACAATGTTGTGACTTTCAACTGTTTCAAGACACTAGCCTTGGTACTTTCCTTGTTGCCTCCTCCAAGAACTAGACACCTTGTTGGATTTGAACCAAACTTGGAACATAATAAGTGAGTTGAAATGTCAATTTAGATTCTCCACTATGATGAAATTGTATGCATTTATCCTCTCCCACAATGTGTAAGAATACGTCGTTGGAGACCCCGTATTTGTCGCAACACACTAAAACTTTGTTCTCATGATCGGTTAAGAAATTCATCCACCGAGACAACTTAGTATTAGTTTTGGCTGTTAGAAACTTGCTCCATGACATGACTCCGTTACTCTCAATCTTAGCTGTTACCCATACATGTAAATCTAATGGATTGTCGTCCAGTTGAGTTAGCAGACAAAGTTGGTTCTCTGTAAACGCGGATAAAGCCATAGCATTATCCATAATAGAATGAGTAAGAGGCAGACTTTGGAATTTCTCTATTGAAAAATCAAAAGTCAGTAAGGTAAAACCTTGTCCGCGGCCGTATCGACTAAAAGCAAGCCAGTAAGTATTTCCCTTGACAGACACGCCGCAACTCCAATACCATGGTATGAACCAGTGGGTAGTCACACCAACAAACCGCCACAAATTAGAGGTGAAGTCAAAGATTTCGTACTCAGTTTGAAATATATCACCAGCAAACCGATCCATCCTCAAGATTTTGTAACAGGAGGATATGTTATCGTAACCTAGAGCATATGAGTCTGATTTCTCGTAGGAATTTCTGGGTTGGATCCACCTTGTTTCACCTGAACACAGATTCCAAACCACCAGCCTATTATCGCTCTTGGTGGTGCATAACAATAAGCCGTCGCAGTGAAAGACGTTACGTATATCAACTTCTTCTGAAGAGTTATTAGAAAGAGGATCTTTTAGGCTGAATTGACCTGTTACCTTTGCAGATGGAGCAGCCTTGTCGTTTTCAATTCTATGAAGATTGGTACTCACTAAATAAACCCTATAATCAATCAACATTATAACCAGAGACTGCCTAGGAGCATTAGCAAAGTGCTTCTTAGCAAATCTCCCATCTTTGATAAGAGCGTTCCACCCTTTGGATGTTGATCGCAATCGTCTCAGAGATACCGCTGGAACCCTAGTGAGTATCTCCACAACCAAATCCTCCGGAAGATGTACAATGTTTCCCTTCTTCATCATCTCTAAAAGCAGACTGTTTTTCGATAACTTGGGATGGAAGTTTTTAGACCTAAAACTTATGACGTCACAACGCAGTGCTTTTACTGTGGGCTTCGTCCTAGATTACATTTGGGCCTCTTCTAAAACAAACAATTACTTTTTTTTGTTTTTCACTTTTTTCTCAATCTTCAAGTAAACCAAAATCCCAAACCAATAAACAACCAAACCCAAACCAACTAATTTAAACCGGATCATTCCCTCTCTTTACTCTGATCCGATCTCTTCCTCTTTTTCAATTCATGGTTTCAATTTCTTCTTCTCCTTTTTCAAAAATTTCTCACCTCCGAGATCTGATCTGATCGTCGGAATTCAGATGGCGAGGAATAAACTTGTAAATGGTAGTCATGGGATATGGAAATACTTCAACCCTGCGTTTTATCTCCGAAGACCAAGACGTCTTGCTTTGCTCATCATTCTCTTCGTATCTGTTTCCATGGTGGTTTGGGATCGTCAATCTCTTTCCAGAGACTACCAGGTACCACTATTGTATTCATGATAGGCGCTAATCGAATTTTATAAAGTAGGCAGCTCAAGGTCTCTAGAGTATTGGAATGAAACAATATGGATAATACTGGGTTCTAGAGGAATTTCAAAATTCAATCTTTAGATAAAGTAGAGTTTTTATTTGAATTACTCCAATGTTAAACATATATCTATTGAAAGAAGATAGATTTTTTTTTTCACTTATGTGTGTTTAAAATGTATGCTTACTTTGCAGTTTGAAGTTTCCAAGTTAAATGAAGAAGTTTTGCGGTTGCAGCAGATGGTAAGCTATTTCTTCTTCTCCCTATGAGGATTTGATTAGACCCAAAATTTCCTCTTTTTTTGCATTTGCTTAAATACACAGTGGCCGATATTGGCATTACGCAGTCTCGTGGCTTTGCAAGATTTTGATTGACTTATGAGTTATTCAATGTTGAGAAAGTTATAAGATTTTTATAATGATCTCAAATTTGTTATGTTTTCTGCTAGTTGGAAGAGATAAAGAGCGTTACTGAGGATGTGTCTGTCAATAGTTTGAAGGATGTTCAGGAAGATCCAGTTGATGCTCAGCGAATGCAGAGAGTAAAAGAAGCAATGATTCATGCTTGGAGTTCATATGAAAAGTATGCTTGGGGACAAGATGAGCTTCAGGTACAGTTTTATCTTTATATTAGTGACAATTGTTTCTACAAATCAGCATTGATCTTCAAATAGGCCTTCTTTTGAAATTGAATAGTTAGCTGTAATGCTATTAGCTTATGTTATGTTTCACCACTTTTCAGAGAAGTATTGGGTTTAACTAGTCAAAATGAGAACACTTTCTACTTGCTACAAATATATGTCTCTGAAGCTATTTTGTTAATTTTTTCGCATTTCAGCCCCAGACAAAAGATGGCGTTGACAGCTTTGGTGGCCTGGGTGCAACTATGATAGATGCATTAGATACACTCTATATAATGGGTCTAGATGAGCAGTTTCAGAAAGCCAGAGAGTGAGTAGATTTCTTCCATCCTCGCCATTTTTTAGGAAGATTCTTTCTGGCTTGACTTGTTCTAAACAGGCTTGTCTCATCTTATTGAGAAAAAAATAAGAAGTGGAGAAAATGAAATAGAAAAGGCTATTGAATCTTTGTAACATATCTGTTGTGCAATGTTCACTTTTGACTGTAACTCATAGCCTATTTCAAGATGATATAGAAATTGTTATATACTTCTGGATAACACTGCAACCTCCTATGAATAATTTTGTTTCTGAGCTATCAATATTGTTTTCTTCTCCATTAATTGAAGTTCGAGTCCCAACTTTCCCTGTTCATCTTTCCCAGCCTTCATTTGCTTATTGTCTTTCATTTGCAGGTGGGTAGCAAGCTCATTAGATTTCGACAAGGATTATGCCGCCAGTATGTTTGAGACAACCATAAGGTTGCATTTAACAGGTTTACCTTGTTGTTTTTCTACATGTACTAAGAAGAGTCATCTTGTTTAGGTTATTTGTTGTGTGGAGTTAGCAGAATATGTGGTATGGAAGTGTAGCATCTGCGCTTATAGATTTTCTCTTTGTTGGCTTTCAGAGTGGTAGGAGGGCTTCTCAGTGCGTATGATCTTTCTGGGGATAAAATTTTCCTTGAAAAGGCTACGGATATTGCAGACAGATTATTGCCTGCATGGGACACTCAATCGGGTATACCATATAATATTATCAACTTGAAGCACGGAAATGCTCACAATCCTACATGGGCGGGGGTAAGTCCTATCTGTCATATTCCTTGTCGATCTTCTCAAAGCCTTAAGCATTGGATATACATTTTCTCTTCTTGTCTCGCGGATTTTCATATGCCTGCAAAGCTTTATATAGATGGTCGCCACTAGGGTCCCAAACATGTTTCTAAAGGAGCTCCTAAGAGGTCACTGAAAAATTGAGATTTAAGTTCCAGTCACTTTCTTAGATGTTTCAGGACTCGCCAGGAACGAACTGTTCTGCTTTTCAAGTTATGTGACAATTAGTATTCTGTTTGTGTCTAGACTGTTTTAGAGTTTTAGTTGTAAAGATCATGATGAAAGTAAAGATTGTTTATTAACTAGGTATTGTTTCACTAGGAAGCTCATGTTTAATGTTTGTGGAATGTGATTTATTCACATATGTTTTATCATGTACATGTGGTCTTTCGGTTTAGTTGATTTTTTACTTCTTTCTTGTACTAGGGAGACAGTATTCTTGCAGATTCTGGTACTGAGCAGCTTGAATTTATTGCCCTTTCCCAGAGGACAGGGGACCCAAAATATCAGCAAAAGGTGCAATTACTCTCCGTAATTTGTAGTACGACTGACTTATTACATATCCATCTGCTTATCAGCGAATTTGTTATGTTTATAAACCAGTGGATGGGGAATACAAATTTCTTAGCTTATTCTGTTGTATTATATAATGATTAGGTATTAAAGTTGGCAATAGGTCAGGATGCATATTGTCATTATTCGGTGGAAATAAATTGCACCTCAATGGTTGACCTGTTAATTCGTGTCTCAGGTAGAAAAGGTTATTTCAGTACTAAATAAGAACTTCCCTGCTGATGGTTTACTTCCGATATATATAAATCCCGATACAGCTAAGCCATCGTACTCTACCATAACATTTGGTGCCATGGGAGACAGGTTTTTTTCCAACTTGATTGCATTTTATATTACTGCTCGTATGAACTCTTCTGGTTCTGCTTTGGTTTGATTTGTGATGATTAATATTTCGCGTACAGCTTTTACGAATATTTGCTCAAAGTTTGGGTGTTTGGGAACAGAACTTCAGCAGTGAAACACTATAGGTAAGTTTAACTCTAGTCTACTGAGTGTATATATGTCTTATAAATTAAATGGTAAACGTAACATTGGAGCATTTGAAAGCTGATTGAATCAGCTCCGCTAATTTCAGCCAGCAGCCATCACAATTATTTTTCTGCTTGATATCTATGTTCTTCTTATCTTTGCTGGTCTTGTAGTTTCAACATTTTTAGCCAAACAATAATAATTTGTACTGTTATTACTTGAAATCTTGGCATCAGAGATATGTGGGAGAAATCAATGAATGGTTTGCTAAGCTTGGTTAGGAAATCTACACCGTCGTCGTTTACATATATCTGTGAGAAGAATGGAAATTTGATCGATAAGGTAAACCCGTCTGTTCATTGTTTCTACTGTACTACATGAAAAAATTTCATTCATGCATTTCCAGTCTCATGTTCTTTCTCATCTGTATTCAGATGGATGAATTGGCATGCTTTGCTCCCGGAATGTTGGCTTTAGGAGCATCTGGGTATAGTGATCCTGCTGAAGGAAAGAAGTTTCTCTCACTCGCCGAAGAGGTAAACTTATGGCTTGAATGATCTTTGATCATAGCCTCATAGTCATAGGTGCTTCAGATCTTTAAATTTTCTGCTTTTCTGATTTAGGCTGTCTGAGCTTTAGCGTTCATTGCTATTTTCCACATATCTTTCAGCTTGCATGGACGTGTTATAACTTTTACCAATCAACACCAACAAAACTGGCTGGGGAGAATTATTTCTTCAACTCTGGGAGTGTATGTCATTTGCATGTCTTTTTCAAACACATTGTTTATTTTATGCGTAACTTGTTGTTTAGTATATGCATTCCACAAACATGGTGATTCAGGACATGAGTGTTGGAACGTCGTGGAACATCTTGAGACCAGAAACTGTCGAATCACTGTTTTACCTCTGGCGGTTAACTGGCAACAAGACATATCAAGAGTGGGGATGGAATATATTTGAAGCATTTGAGAAGAACTCGCGCATAGAGTCTGGATATGTCGGTTTGAAGGATGTAAGTTTTCTGTAGGCGCCTAATTAGATCCTGCATTGTTAAAACATTGGTGAATTGAATTATATCATTCAACCATCCATATTAGTTATTAAGTGTAACTGATGGTAGATTCTTATTTTCTTTCAATCATTCCAGGTTAATACAGGCGTTAAGGACAACAAGATGCAAAGCTTCTTCCTTGCTGAGACGCTCAAGTATCTCTATCTACTCTTCTCGCCCACAACAGTCATTCCCTTAGACGAGTGGGTATTCAACACAGAAGCTCACCCACTTAAGATTAAACCCCGAAACGATCAAGTAAATCTGAAACAATCCAACAAAGTACTGCTACGAAAACCGGCATTTAGAATACGCCAGAGGCATTACGGTCGGATAACAAAGAAGTAAAACTCCCTGGAGAGGTCACAGTGTGAATCTTTGGAACCGGGCATTCTGATGTGTAGGAGGGGCTCTATGAATATATCTTAACAGAGTAACAGAGTAAGCTTGGCTATTCAAAGACCCTTTTATTTAAGAAACCATTTTTGGAAAGATTTCAAGATATAGACTATTGTTGTACTAGTTGGGATCAGAACCCAAACAGGTTTACCACAGTTTACACCTTGTATCCTTAGATTATAAATTAAGAGTATTATTTTATGTTTTGTATTTGACGAAAGATTAATGTATAAAAAGTTTATATAAAAGACTGCAATAATGTAGAAGAAATGTAATGGAAGCAACCAAGAAAAGAAGAAGCAATTTGCAATGAGACCAAGACTCTGAAAAGACATTAGTGTTGACTAAATCTCCACGTCACACCAAAGGAAGAAGAATGACTTGGCGGCTAGTATAAAATGGTTTTAAAAATGACCACAGATTCTCACCAGCCTCAAAACCTCACGACACGTCATGGCTCCAATTCTACAAACACCATTCATTTCATTTCCCTAAAAAGTTCTGGCTCATGTAATTTTCTTTGGTGTGCGAACTGTGGAAGAGTCTACTCTCATCAACCATGAACCATAAAAACTCCACCGCTCTTTCTCTCCCTCAATCATTCACATTTCTTCCATAAATCTCTCTTCCCATCTTCATCATCATCATCATTCCAAATTTCCAATCCAATTCTCTCTCTTTTCTTACTTGTGTGATCAGAGATCGACTCAATGGTGAGCTTTTGCGAGCTTTGTGGTGCCGAAGCTGATATCCACTGCGCCGCGGACTCATCTTTCCTCTGCCGTTCTTGTGACGCTAAGTTCCATGGCTCAAATTTCCTCTTCGCTCGTCATTTCCGTCGCGTCATCTGCCCTAATTGCAAATCTCTCACTCAAGATTTCGTTTCTGGTCCTCTTCTTCCTTGGCCTCCACGAACAACTTGCTGTTCTGAATCATCGTCTTCGTCTTCGTCTTGCTGCTCGTCTCTTGATTGTGTCTCAAGCTCCGAGCTATCGTCGACGACGCGTGGCGTAAACAGAGCGCGAGGGAGGGAAAACAGAGTGAAGGCTAAGGCCGTTGCGGTTACGGTGGCGGATGGCATTTTTGTAAATTGGTGTGGTAAATTAGGGCTAAAGCGAGATTTAACAAACGCTGTCGTTTCGTATGCGTCACTCGCTTTGTCTGTGGCGGAGAGGAAGCCGAGAGCGACGAAGAGAGTGATTTTAGCGGCGGCGTTTTGGTTCGGCGTTAAGAACACGATGAAGTTGCAAAGTTTAAAGAAGGTGGAAGATGTAACCGGAGTTTCAGCTGGGATGATTCGAGCGGTTGAAAGCAAAATGGCGCGTGCAATGACGCTACAGCTTAGACGGTGGCGCGTGGATTCGGAGGAAGGATGGGCTGAAAACGACAACGTTTGAACAAAATTGACGTGGGTCCCGCATTACAAATTAGGACATTAGTGTTAGTGCCTTAATTAAAGGAGTTTGTGTCATTGACCATTGGACTTGTTGATTTTTCTTTTCAACGTTTTATTAGAATTAAAATGGTCTGAACCGAATGAGATGATAGAAATTTCTTTAGAGGAGGAATTTAAACGTTTAAAATCACTCTGTACTTTCTTCAATTTCCTTAAAAGAATAGTTATTATTAAATTTAAGCGATTAAAATTTGATTATTTAAACTTAATAATACCAATATAGCATTGCTATTCCTATGAGTAGTTTTTAATCAACAGTAAGAAGATTTAAGAAACGGAATAATGGTAATCCAATAGTCATTATCAGGTTCTTTTGAGATGAGATTGATTGTTAGTTGGTTGTTATTATCACTAAAAATTATAAATTGAAAAGAAACAAATTTTCTTATTTCATGGAAAATTCGTTATTATCAATATCAAAACAAAAGAGAGTAGAAAATACATCAAAGTAATTTCTAAAGTAATCCTAATCCTTTACAAATTAAAAAAAAAAAAAAAAAAAAAGCCAAAAGAAAAAGAAAAACCCTTTATATATGTTTTACAAACCCTACTCTGGAAAAGTCCTAATTCCTAAAGCATTGTACTTTCAACAAAGTCGCCTGAAGCATCTGCCATAGTGAAAGATCGGACTCTTCAAGCTAATCTTATTCTCCTCTGTGTTGAATCCACCATGGAAGCTCTCTATACTTCAACACACATCCTCAATTTACAGACAAAGCCTCTCCTCAAATATTCGCTGCCCACTTCATCCCAGTCTTCGTGTTGGTTTTGTAATTCGCTACCCAAAAAGCAATTCCCGAAGCTGAGAATCAGTAATGGATCAAGTCACGGGCTTCGTATACAAGCTCTCTTACATAACGAGACACCAAGTGAAGGCGAAGATAATATGGCTGAAAGTAATGGGTTCGGTTTTTTTCCTGGGGATATTTTCTCTTTATCACAGGTACTTATTCTCTTGTCTTGTGATGAATAAATTCAAAAAAATATTACAACTTTTGCTGTGGGTATGCAATAATTCAGCAAAAGATTAAAACTTTGGTTTTGATGCAGAGTTTGTGTAGAATCGAATCTTAGATTAGTGCAAAGATGAATTCGTAGTAGATAGTTTGCTTTGGCATATAGGTTAATAGCTTGTTATGTTGTGTGAAGGAAAAGCTCGGGAGTAATAGCAATGGTGAAACTTCTCATAGTGTAATCGATGTGGAGGCATCTCTCGCACATCCTCAGGGTGGTGGAGGAAATCGAGCTGGACTTTTTAGAACTCCAATATCTGGTGGTGTTCAAAATGCTACATCAGCTCATGCTTTACCTCGGCCTGCTTTAGCTGTACGGAACTTGTTGGAACAGGTAAAGGGTTTGTCCTTTAGATGGTTTGGATTGTTCCTTTTTTACTTCCATGAGAAAAGATTGTATCAAGTTCTTTATCTGTCTGGTCTTGTTTTCTTTGTATGAGTCAAGGCTAGGTTTGCTCATCTATGCACAGTGATGTCCAAAATGCACCACCGCAGGGAAGGGTACCCGTTTGGCTCATTGGTAGATTTTGCACCTGATCGGATGGGACGTAAGTCACTGAATCTTTCTTTCTTTGTTGTCTGCTCCTAATTCTACAGTGTCTTCTTTTGTTGCACGCTCAGTTTTTCTTCAGAATATCAGTTTAATGATTTACTAGTGGTCAATTGGTTCCTAAGTCTCTAACTTTCACTGTAAAATTTTTTAACTTGATTTGGATTTGGTGGGGAAGAATAGTAGAAAGTGAACTCAAAATTGTTTGTTTGCCCCTTTTCCTTAAATCTCATTAAATATGTACATGTAGGAGTGTTTTTGGGTCTGGATAGTATTGAAGGCAATGCTGAAATTATAATAGCACAGTTAATGCCTTGAGTCTTCTGGCTGAGATATAATAGATGCTCATTTCTTGAATGACTTCTACTTTTTCTTATCAGATCCAATATTTTTATTTTCACCGTTGGCCATCCACACACGAAATCTCTTGGCTGAACCGAGATGCAGTCTCGTTGTCCAGGTAACATTGGCTATTATTATGTTTAAACTATGCAAGCAAGAGGTTTTCACTTTTTTTTTTATGTAACCGGGGATTTGACTGGCAGATACCTGGATGGAGTGGCTTATCTAATGCTAGAGTGACATTATTTGGTGATGTATACCCATTGTCAGAAGATGAACAGGTGGGTGTCTAGTTACTGTTTTCCTTTTCAATTTATGGTTGTCTATGCATGAATCTCACCTGCGAAACATCTGTATGTCTGAGTAATGGGTCGTAATATCTCTGGTTGTTGCTTGGTAGGAGTGGGCTCATAAGCAATATATTGCTAAGCACCCGCACGGGCCTTCTGAGCAATGGGGAAACTTTCACTATTTTAGAATGCAGAACATAAGGTTTGTTTCAAAACTTGTGCCTTCCAAATTACCAATACACGTAGGATGATTTTTTGACTCCTATAACTTATCCACTCCATTCTCAATGTGACAATTGGCAGTGATATATATTTCATTGGAGGCTTTGGCACGGTTGCTTGGGTTGATGTCAAAGAGTATGAAGCTTTGCAACCAGATAAGATAGCTGTTGATGGTGGTGAGCGGAACCTCAAGGTGCGTTTTGTCAGATCCTATTTGGTCGCTTTAGAGACTCCAATAAACTTTCTCCTCAATCTTGGCCTTTCGTAAACTGGATTGATTTCAGTGTGCTCTAACGTACTTTCCCTATAACTTCTGATAGGAACTAAATGCCATCTTCTCGAAACCGCTGAGAGAGCTACTGTCTACTGAATCAGAGGTAGACGACGCTGCTCTCATTTCTATAGATAGCAAAGGGATAGATGTACGGGTTCGTCAAGGTGCTCAGGTAAAATAACATTGTATAAAACAGTTTTGTCCAGTTGATGTCGACACAAAGCTTATCTCTCTGTGCTCGATTGTTTTTTTGTTTTTTGCAGTTCAACATACAAAGGCTAGCATTTGAGGAAGGTCATGGTGTTGAGACACTAGAAGAAGCTAAATCTGCATTATGGAAAGTGATGGAGAAGGTCAAGCTGAATTTGCAGAAATGACAAGCCCCTTTTGCTACTCTATACGGGTCCGTTTAAAATAGTAGGACCGATAAATGTTGTTTGGTTCCTCTTTTCCTCTTTTTGACTAGCTGAAATTTTGTAGTTTCTTCTATGATTTGGCCTCCTTTTTGTAGAGTAAACAAAATTGGGGGTTTAAAAAACGTCAATTTCGAAATATAGGGTCGAAATCTGAGATTTTAATATTTATTTTGGCATTAATGATGTTTCTGGAAGTTTGAAATTACCAAAGCCAATACTAAATCGTTACAATAATCTCACCGATGGCGGAGATCACTGCACCGCTATGTACACAAGTGTGTTTGGTACAAGAGAGAGCCATCCTAAGTTAGAGACATTATTTGGCATTCAAATAAACAAACCACTCGCATAAGTTAGTTGGAAAGATTATACATAAATTAGTGGGACAATTATAAACCACAATAGCTCTTGTACTTTGGATGGGACGATTACGATCAACATCCAAAGAATGGAATGCTCTGATCAAATATGGGAGTTATAATACAAGTTAATAAGAAACGCAAAATGAGTTGTGCCAGAGTCAGATTCAAGCCCATTCGGTTTTGGTTTTTGAAGCAGTAACGGAAAAAACAGAGGGAAGAAATTCAGAATCAGAAACAGAATGTTCTCAAAGGGTCTTCTTTTTTGTCCAAGATCTAAGTCAGTCGTCGTTCTTGGTTCTCTCGGCGAGCTTGAGCCAATGTTCACTCCTTCAAAACTTTGAACTCTTATTCGATAATACTTGTAAGAATAAGAGAGATAAATCGGTGAGTAGAGTGTAAGAGACTAAGACTGGACTAATGGTTGCTGGTCTACATCATGTTGCTTTAACGCCAAGTCTCAGGTTTAAGGGAGAGATTTTCATGATGGAGCTTGTTCTTGGGCTATAGCGACCTAGACCATTCCCGAATTAAATTATCTTGGCCTATAGTATTTGATGATGCAGGCTTAAATTTTTCTTTCTTCTTTATAAAAGAGCAGGACACAGATAAGAAACCATATTGGTCATGAACTCATGAGTTGTAATCATGACCAAAGATGTGTTATAACTCGAAATTGCTACAGAAACTGTATTTTAAGTTTACAATATAGAAAAACCCATAAACAGAGAAAATAAATAGACTATAACTTGTAATTTGTGTATAGTGACGGAGTTGGTTTAAAAAATGCAGAACGAGCTTAATTTCAATGTAAAAAAAAAAACATGAACTGGATTATAATAACCGATTGGAGAGGTTTGATCATGCGGCCCATCGGTTTTTACCATCGCATTCAAGTAAAAAATTCGCAAACTAGAAGTCTAGAACCGGCTTGGTGGTTTCAGAATGCTTCTTCTGTGATGCCTATAGCTATACTCGTTTATCAAAAGAGAACCATCCTAACTTAGATAAACAGTGCACAAACTACCTCCTCCAAGATACTAGATACCTTGTTGAATTTGAACCAAACTTGGAACATAAGTGAGGAGACGTGGGGTAGGAGATTTAGCACCATGTTGATCCTCATGTATGTATTTATCCTTTCCCAAAAATTGTATAATGTTGTCGGAGAACACGGAGTTATGACAAGACACTACAACTTTGTTCTCCTGGTCGACCAAGAAAGTCATCCCAAAACAAAACCGCAAATGATAGCGGAGATCGAATTCGGACACTGTCAGGAACTTGCTCCATGAAATTTCTCCGGTACTCTCCATCTTAGTCGCTATCCATACCTCAGGGATCCGAAGAGCAATCATACAAAGTTGTTGCTCTTCTCTAGTCACTGATAAAGCCACATCAGAATACCATCTAGGAGCATCCTTGGGAAGAGACAGACTTTGGAACCTCTCTGTAGAAAAATCATAACATAGTAAGATAACACGTCCTTGTCCATTATAAGCAAGCCAGTAAGTATTTCCCTTCACAGATATGCCAAGACTCTGAATACGTCGTATGAGAAAGCCTCCAGTCTCACCAACAACCCGCCACGATTTAGAGGTAAAGTCATAGACTTGGTACTCAGTTTGACATGGGAAACGATTGCTAGATCGATCCACGCTCAAGATTTTGTAACAGGAGGATCTGTTATCGTAACCTAGAGCATAGTGGTTGAATTCCTTGTAACTAATTACTCTAGGTTTGATCCACATTTTTTCACCTGAACATGGATTCAAAACAACCAGTTTATTGGCCTTGGTGGTGCATAGCAACAAGCCGTTGCAGTGAAAGACGCTACATATACCAACTTCTTCTGAAGAGTTATTAGAAAGAGGATCTTTTAGGCTGAATTGACCTGTTAGCTTTGCAGATGGAACATCCTTGTTATTGTTGATTCCATGGAGATTGATGCTCACTAAATAAACCCTAAAATTAATCAACATGATAACCAGAGAAGACTGCCTTGGAGCATAAGCAGAATACTTCTTCGCAAGTCTCCCATATTTGATCAGAGCATTCCATTCTTTGGATGTTGATCGTAATCGTGCCAAAGATACAGCCGGAACCCTAGAGAGTATTTCCACTACCAAATCCTCAGGGAGATGCATTTTGCTCGAAAACGACTGTTTCTAAAAAGATTAGGGTTCAATTCTTAGTAAACAAGAGAGATGAGAGATTTTAGACCTAAAACATTCTAATGGGCATGTGGGCCTCCGTTGCTATTAGGGGAGGCCTACTGCTTCTACTGACAAAAGTTTTCCGTTTTAACCAAGTTGCCTTGGTCCAGTGGTAAAGGGAGATAATTCCCGCCACCTGGATTCGAGTAGCATTGGCCACCGGGGTTCGAGCAATTTAACATGGTTTCCCCAGGCCCCAGGATTAGTCTTTGGGCTTAGATAGCCTTTAAGATCACCTGAGTTATCAAAAAAAAAAAAAAAAAAGTTTTCCGTTTTCGTGATTGGTCTTTTTGACTCTTTAATATGGCCAAATTTGTAGTTGTTTTCACAGAAATGCAACAAGATAACAGTTTATTTGTTTTTGCTATGGTTGACTTACTGATTCTTTTATAGCGTTTTTAAATTGATAAACGCTACGATATGTCACATAAAATAGATTGAATCTTGACCAAAGATGTGTTAGAAACTTGAAATTTCAACATAACTTGTCTTTTTAGTTAACAATATAAAAATCCCCATCAACAGAGAAGATAGGTAGAATGCAGAATATAAACTCTCAGGTTGAATTTATAGATTTCGCCAACCGGAACCATCTTCTTGATTTCAGGATGCTTCTCCATGATGCCTCCCTACTCTTACAATGGAGTTGTTAACTACTCTCCAGCAAATTCAATATGGTTTGGAGTCATTGTGTTCAAATAAAAGAGACAATATATGCTTGTTTAACAAGAAACAGCCATCCTAAATTAAGAGACACTATTTCGATATTCAAATATGCAAATCACTCGCAGAGGATAAAAATGATTAGCAATAAATATATATCTTAGAAAATATCATGAGTTAGATAGATAAATGCATCACTTACATTGATCACATATATATATAGAACAAGCTGCATGCGGTACGTTCCTTTAGCCTCTTCCAAGAACACTAGATACCTTGTTGGATTTGAACCAAACTTGGAACATAAGTGAGTAGAAGTGGGAATATGATATCTCCGTCATCTTCATACACTTGTCTGATGTACATATCCTCTCCCAAAATGTATAAGATGTTGTAGTCGGGGTGGTGTTTAGAGTAACCCACAATAAGTATCTTCTTATGGTGGACCGAGACTTTTAAACAAATCTTAGAGTGAAACCGACGGAACTTGGTCCATGACATGGCTCCTGTGCTCTCCGTCTTGGTTGCTGTCCATACATCTACCTCCTTAGAGCCATAAGTATCAAACATACAAAAATGTTTCTCTTCCTTAGTCATTGATAAAGCCACATAAAGATAAGGATTGTTAATAGCACCCGCCGGAAGAGACAGGCTTTGGAATCTCTCTCTTGAAAAATCAAAACTTAGTAAGAAACAACGATCATATGATGACCAGTCTTTACTAAGAGCAAGCCAGTAAGTAGTTCCCTTGACATACATGCCACGACTCTGACTCGGTAGTATGATCCAGTCGGTCGTCACACGAACACTGCTCCACGAATTAGAAGCAAAGTCATAGACTTCGGACTCAGTGTGCCATTGGTGATTATCATCATCAAATCGATGCATCCTCAAGATTTTGTAACAGGAAGCTTTGTTATCGTAACCGAAAGCATAGTAATCGGATTTTTTGTAGGAATTTCTTGGTTGAATCCACTTCGTTTCTCCTAAACACGGGTTCCAAACAACCAGTCTATAGTCCTTGGTAATGCATAGCAATAAGCCGTCGCAGTGAAAGGCCTTACGAATATAGACTTCTTCCGAACAACCAAAAAGAGGGTCTTTTAGGCTGAATGGACCTATTAACTTTGCAGATGGAGCAACGTTGTTATTTTTAATTCCATGGAGATTGATGCTCACTAAATAAACCCTAGAATCAATCAACGTGAGAACCAGAGAGGAGTGCCTTGGAGCATTGGCAAAGTGCTTCTTAGCAAATCTCCCATCTTTGAACAGAGCGTTCCATCTTTTGGATGTTGATCGTAATCGTGCCAGAGCTACCGTAGGAACTCTAGAGAGTATCTCCACTAGCAAATCTTATCTTCAGGAAGATATACTGTGCTTCTCATCTTCTTCATCTTTTAGAGCAGACGTTTTCAAGTAACTTGGGACGGAAGTTTGTTAGATCTAAAACTTATACTCTCGCACCAAAACGAGTGTCGTTGCTACAAATTTTGTAACAAGAAAGAATTCATCAGCGTGACCTAAATCAAGGAGAGAATTTATTGTGTTTCAAAACCGGTTCTCAGGTTAGACTGTTAGAGGCTCTGGGCCGAGGAAGTATTAAGCTGGGCCAAGTTTGAGCCAAGTCAATTTTGTGTTTATACAAGGAAATAAGCAACGCGAATGAGTTGTGCTTATGTCAGATTCATCATCACTAAAACAGGCTAGGGTTTTAAAAGATATTTAGGGTTGCAAAGAGATGGAGATATATGAAAGCTTTGGCCCAAATAAACCTAATTCGATGTATGTAAACAGAGAAGATACAACAGTGAGAGGTCCTCACGAGATAGTATTGGAATTTCACTTTTCTAATACTTTAAAACAAAGCATAAATATCCAACTTGTATCTATTTTTTTAATCCAAAAGGTAAACTTTTTTCATCACGTTACATACATGGAACTGGTAAAGGAGGAAAATAACTCCATGTAATTCAGATTTTATAACTCCATCTACTACAAAAAAGTAACCATAAGAATTTTGATGATCAAAGACTATATGCGAGCTCGTTTAACAAAAGAAGAACTAACATCATCCACTCGCAGAGGATGAAAAAACTGGAATAGTTTGGAAAAAAATTATAGAATAGCAAAACACATCCTATTGAATATCAAGAGTTAGATTATAATTAAGATAAATGCATAAACTAGCTAGTGTGTGACAATTACACAAAGAACTAGATACCTTGTTGGATTTGAACCAAACTTGGAACATAACTGAGGAGATATGGGATGTGTCTAGTTTGTGCACCATGATGATTTACTTCTATGTATTTATCCTCTCCCACAATGTCTATGATCTCTGGAAACACTGAGTTACAAGACACTACAACTTTGTCCTCATGGTCGACCAAGAAACTCATCCCGATATTAAACTGAAGATGATAGCGGATATTGGCTCCCGTCACTGTTAGGAACTTGCTCCACAAAATGGCTCCGGTACTCTCAATCTTAGTTGCCATCCATACATTTATATCTAATACTTGGGTAGCTAGCAAACAAAGTTGTTGATTTTCTTTAGTCACTGATAAAGCCATATTACCATAAACACGACGAGCATCCGCTGGAAGAGACAGAAATTGGAATCTCTCACTTGAAAAATCGAAACGTAGTAAGAAATGATCATTTCGCGGCTCGTATTGACCACCAGCAAGCCAGTAAGTATTTCCCTTCACACACACGCCACGACGACAACTAATCTGTGTTATGAACCAGCTGGTAGACTCACCAACACCTCTCCACGAATGAGAAGCAAAGTCATAGACTTCGGACTCAATGTGCAATATGTTACCAACAAAAAATCGATGCATCCTCAAGATTTTGTAACAGGAGGATTTGTTATCCTAACCGAGAGCATAACAGTCGGAATCCTTGTAGGAATATCTAGGTTGGATCCACCTTGTTTCACCTGAACATGGATTTCAAACAACCAATCTATTGTCTTTGGTATTGCATAGCAATAAGCCGTCCAAGTGAAAGGTGCTACGTATATCGATTTCTTTGGAAAAAATAGAAAGAGGATCTTTTAGGCTGAATTGACACGTTACCTTTGCAGATGGGGCAACGTTGTTATTGAGATTGATGCTCACTAAATAAACCCTAAAATTAATCAACATGATAACCAGAGGAGACTGCCTTGGAGCGTGAGCAGAGTGCTTCTTAGCAAGTCTCCCATCTTTGACCAGAGCGTTCCATCTTTTGGATGTCGATCGCAATCGTGCCAGAGAAGATACAGCAGGAACCCTAGATAGTATCTCCACTACCAAATCCTCCGGAAGATGCATTGTGCTTGAAGCCTTGAAAGCGAATGTCACTTGGGAATTGGGATTTCAATGAAATTAGGGTTAGGTTAGAATACTTTGAAAACGTGGCTGATAATATGCTTCTTCTATTTATGGGCTTCTGTCTTAGATTCAGCTAAATTTGGGCTTTTGGGACTATCATGCTATTACGAGAAATATGAATTTGATAACCAAAGAAATATGTGTAACTTTGTCCTCATTCATGATTTTAACACCTAAACGGTGTCCGGTTTCTAACAATTTTGTTTACAATATACAAATGCTCCATCAACATATAGAAGATAGATACAACAATTGTTTGTGTAGTGGGATGAATTATGCTCAAATAATATTAACTTGAAAAGAATGTTTTGACTTTGCATTACAAAAGGGAGACTGATTCGGTCTCTCTTCATGGATTCAATATCAGTTTGGTTCTCCACATATCTGCCATCACCTTACGCGGTGCGGGATCATCTGGCCCTTTGTCTCGTTGCCCTGAGGTGAAGTATAACTGCCCCTCCCAATACCCAACCAGCGTAGTCTTCACACGGTATGGCAACTTTCCAATCACATACCATTTCTGCAGAGAGAGAAAAATCCCAGCTACTGTTTAATAGGTTAGAAAGGTTTTAAGCATGGAGGTCATTGGTTTTTTACCATTGTATTCAGGTTGAACTGGAAGATTTCACCAACAAGGACCATCTTTTTGGTTTCAGGATGCTTCTCTGTGGTGCCTCCAACGATTACAATGGAGTTGTTAACAACTTTCCAAGCAAATTCAATATGGGAATCGGGTTTTGGCATCGATGGCATAACTTTCCACTTCATTTCCTCATCCAGCATGTAGACATCACTGAACACCACCTGAACCACCAAGGTAAAAGAAAAGACACACACGATGTCCACAAAATAGCAACAGTTGAGGAATTGCATCAATGGAGGAGGAGTTATGATATTCAATTAAACAGGTAGTCTATTAGATACCTCCATACGGCGTGAGCATTTGAAGATAGGAGATCCTGGTTTAGCCATGAAATCACCTTCTTGACCTCCAATGACAAAAAGCCGGTCATCCACTACCACACATGCTCTACACTCACAAGCACAGTCAAACTCAAATAAAACAGAGGATGGTGTATTAAGAGGCTGTAAGGATTAACTACAACAGACTTCAACAGAGTTGTGAAAATAACCTGTGAGGTCCTCCACGAGGGATTGGAATTTCATTTCTCCACTCCTTTTCCAATGCTTTCCCATCTTTTACTGCAATACTCCAGTGTTCAAGCCCTGGTGTATGCCGATTCTCCTTGCTTCCACCCATCACGTGGAGTCTTCCTCTCCATAGCTGAGTAGCTGGAGCATACCTGAATGTAAACAAACTTTGTCACTCAATTTCATCTAATCATTTGTCATCACAGAAAATAGTAATCTTAATCAGCAAAATGATATCTAAATGTTCTGAATCGCCATTTCTTTAACCGATCATCAATTGTAGGAATGGTATACAGTCCTTAACTAATCCCATTAGCAGATATTCCAAATTGCATCTACTTGTTTCGAAATTACCTAGGAACTGGTAAAGGAACAAAGTCACTCCACGAATTTGTATCAGTGTCAAGCACAAATGTTTTAGCTGTAGGCCCTCTACATTGAGGACCATATTGACCAGTAACAATGTAGATATATCTCCCATCCGTAACCATCCCTAAATGTGAATGTGCCATCTCTTTTGGCATATCAAATCTTCCTCCCCATGACTTATCGACGAAATTGTATATATCAACATGGGAATGTACCTGAATGTCATAAAACAACTCATCATTGTTCATCAAAAACCAACCAAATGCTACTGATCAAAGATATCTTTTTTCTCCAGTAAAGAAAGATATAAGAGGCTTGCTAACAATATCAATGGTGCCGTATCCAGCAAACACATATAGAAAATTCCTAATCTGAATCGCAGCTCCATCTAAACGAGGTACAGGAGCAGCTGCCATCTTCTCCCATTTAAGTTCAGGAGCAGCTAAATCTTGAAACGTTGCAGAAAGTTTCCTTTCCCGAACTTTATCCTTCTTCTTCTCAGTGTCTTTACCCTGAGAAAGCAACAGAAGTGAGTATGCTGAGCTAATTCTCTTTTGCTTGAGATCTAATTACATCAACAAGAGACAACATTGAACCATTTACATTGGAATTAGGAGGGAGTTGTCCGATCACAGTGGTAACGGAGGAGGGAAGGGACATTCCAACGGAGGAGAAACGATGAGAAGAAGCCCAAAGGAAGTCTGCAACAAGTCCGGCGGCTAAAAGAGCGAGGCATGAAACTAACACAACTCTCCCATAATTCTGCTTCCCTGTTGGCCTCGCCATATCTCTCTCTCTCTCTGCTAAATTGGCATCTATCTCTCTTGAGGGTTTCACAAACTTCACATAAAGGTTACACCTTTGGTTTCACTTTCAGGTAAAAAACACAGATTTTGGAGAATGCAGAGGTGACGGTGACGGATCTTGAATCTCCGAGAGATGACGCGGAGGGCAAAGCCGTGTTTTTTTTTCTCTGGTTATATATATTTTTTTCCTTAATTAACTAGCAATTTAATGAGTGAGGAAAAAAAAAACATTCAGGTTTTTAAACGCAAACGCAGATTCCGAGCTCAGTGTTCTCTCCCTACTTTTCGCCGCCGGCTTCTATTGTCTCTCTGTTTATCAGAACTGACTCTGTTGCGCTCCTTCGTTCTCTTCTCCGGCTTCAGCTTATTTTGCTAAAAGGTTTTGGCTTTATTCTTTTCTTACATGTTCGATTCTCACAATTTCATGGGGTTTGTGTTAGTTGTTGTTACTCGTTTCGCTTATATATATATATATATATATATATATCTATGCTCTTCTTCCTTTCTAGAGTCTATGTTGGACTATAATCCTGACTTTTTAGAATCCTTCCTATCTTCTTGTTTTGCCTCTGTGGCTGCTACTGAATTCGGGTTCAGTATTGTTTTAACAATTTAAGGTTTTGGTTTGCTTGTGGTGTAGGTGTTAGGGTCTGTTTCTGGAATGGCTCAGTGTGTAAGGTCAACTCTAAATCCTTTGAGAACACCCCACAGCGTTACTAAGAGAGTGACTGTAAAAAGCCCAGCTTTTGCATCAGTCTCGTTCCTTAGAACATTACCGGAGTTCAAGAAATATCCAAAACCCTGTTCATTGGTTATGTCTTGCCAGGGCAAGGTCCAAAACCAGCAGGAGGAGCGACCGCAACTGTCTCTTGACGATTTAGTCACGAGTAACCGGAAAGGAGAGGTTCTTGGCACAATCAAAGACTCGCTTTCTAATTGTCTCTCTGAGACGAATCTTCTTGCGACTGTTCCTGGTCTGAAATCTAGAATCAAGGGAAAGGTTAGTAATGTTTCCTTTTTGTTCCATATCTGTGTGAAAAAGACCAAGCATGTGCTAAACCAATACAATAAGTTTAGAGTTGAGAACTGATCATAATAGTGAAATTGATTTTGCAGGTCAGAGATATTTATGATGCTGGTGATTATCTGATTCTTATTACAACTGATCGGTTGAGTGCATTCGACAGAAACCTTGCTTCAATTCCCTTCAAAGGCCAGGTTTGTTTTTCTCCATGTTTGTGCTCTATATTCAAGTTGGATAGCTTTAAAGTGTTGAATTTGTCTTCGTTGGTCTGTAGATCAAACTGCAACGAATAATGAGTTTGTGGTGCTTAACTTTCAGGTTCTTAATGAGACAAGTTTGTGGTGGTTCAATAACACACAGCACATAACTCCAAATGCCATCGTTTCATCTCCTGATAGAAATGTTGTTATCGCAAAGAAATGCTCGGTTTTTCCCATAGAGTTTGTGGGTTAGTGCGTATTGGATCTAGATACAGAGTACCTTGTTAGACGCTTCCCTATGCAGCCTCTATTTGCTTTAGTTCTAAGCTGTTCTCTTATGTTTGTTATTTGTAGTTAGAGGATATGTGACTGGAAGTACTGACACATCTTTATGGACGGTGTACAATAAAGGTGTTCGGAACTATTGTGGGAATGAGCTCTCAGATGGTAGAGTTTCTTTTATTGCCATTTATTAGTTGTCTTCTTCTTTAAGTGCATCTTAGAAGATCTTTGATATGCTGATTACTAAATTATGCAGGATTAGTAAAAAACCAGAAGCTTCCAGCTAATATACTTACACCAACAACTAAGGCTGCGGATCATGATGTGCCCATCTCTCCAAATGAGGTCTAATAATCTGTTACAGTAAATAAATGTAGAAACCATAATATAAGTTTTTTGAGTCATGAGTTTACTCTTCCTGTGATCTGCTTAGCTGTGAGACAAGAATATTTAAGCCACAATTGTGTAGTTCTAATTTTCCAGATGATTCTTGCAGATAGTTGAACGTGGATTCATGACTCAAGCTGAATTTGATGAAGCAAGTATGAAAGCTTTGAGCTTGTTTGAGTTTGGGCAGGTTAGTTACAACTCCTCCGTCTAAAGCTGTAGACTATAGTGATTTCATAATCTCTAAAGTGCAGACCACAAGAAATTAGTTTCTTGATATATTTTGCTTGCTTCAATATTCAAATGTTGTGCTTTGTTGGAAGGTCTAATAGATTTTAATTATATCATACTTGCTTCAGCGTGTTGCCAAGGAACATGGACTGATACTGGTGGACACAAAGTATGAGTTTGGAAGAAGTAGTGATGGCTCAATCTTATTGATTGATGAGGTCTGTTATCTATCTATTCGTTTCCATGTCTGTCTCTCTTCACATGCATAGTTGAACACATATCTGCACAACTGCCAAAATCACTGATTAGAATCATCATCCACTTGTACATATTGTGCCTAGATTCATACACCCGATTCCAGCAGATACTGGCTTGCGGGTTCATATGAAGAGCGCTTCCAAAAAGGCCTGGAGCCTGAAAATGTTGATAAGGTTAGTGATTGTGCCTGTTTTTGCTCTCAGTGAGGTTTCATTGGTTTGTAGCACTTTGTTCTCTAACATGTTCTCTTTTGTTTTTTCAATCCAAATAGGAGTTCCTAAGATTGTGGTTCAAAGAGAACTCTAATCCTTACGAGGACGAGGTATACTTACATCTTCACAATGTAGTTTCCATTTCTCCTGCTCTATCTGAGAATCCCTTCTAAAATTCTTGGTGTCTCGCCTGTGATTGTCAGGTCCTGCCTGCTGCTCCAGCAGAACTCGTGACTGAATTAGCTTGGCGGTATGTATTTTGATCTGTAAACTTTGTAATAGGATTGTTCTAGTACATGTTTTCCATATGGAAAGAAACATTGTGTGTGTACATGCTTTAGGCTCTGTGAGCTCAGACATTCGCTAGACTATGATTTTTCTCTAGTAGTCTCGATATTAAAAACTGATTCAAGAAACCGCGATGATGGCAGGTACATTTTCTTGTATGAAACTATCACTGGATCAAGAATTGACATTATTCCGACTCAGGTATGATCCTTATCAATCCCAAAATTATACTTTATCACCCGCGTTGTATCTTAGTTTCAAGCGTATTGATCTATAGCTTTGTTGACAGGAACCGATACATGACCGAATCTCAAGAAACACAAGCCAAGCACTTTCATCTCTCCGTCAACTTTGATCTTTTATATAACCTTTAGCCAAAGGGGCAGAGAGCATAAGTCTGTTTCTTGTTGCATTGTTGTCCTAATTGATTATGAATCAAAGAGAGCTTAAGTTCAAATTGAGCAGTCTTTTATAAACGAATAAACATGTAAAAACTAATTGACACGGGTAAGAACCCGAATTCTAAAAGAATCCATTTGCTTTCATTCTCGACACAGGCTTGGTGAATAAGAATAGTTGTATCAGAAAAGAAACGAACAAAACTAAGAAAAAGACATTCATCTATATTGACAACTGAAGTAGCCTTGTCCAGAACCAGGGCTTTTTTTTTTTTTTTTTTTTTTTTGTGCAAAGAACCAGGGCTTATGACCCGGTAAAAAGGTAAACAATCATCGATGAACAGACGGAAAACTTAAAACTTGAAGGTTTCAGTCACTGTATTGTTCTGCCTATCAATGCTTTGTCGAGGTTAGTACTTAGCTGTAAATTTCTATTGCAGATTGGCATTCCACAACTGCCTTTTTCGAGATATGTAAAATCCTAACTGGTCTCCCTACCCTTCTTTCTGTTCCATGTTATAAAACCGGCTTTAGCTTCTACATATAGACAAAATTCTTCTACTTCTTGCTTTTATCAGTCTCTACTTTTCTGCAACCAAAGAAATTAAAACCATGTCAACAGTTCATAACCAATAACATGAACTTCAAGTTCCAAGCTGGCTTAAAATGCCTACCTTTTCTCACTTTCTTCCTGCTTCTATCGAACCTGGAAAGTTCCAGGAAGAGGTAATAACAAGTGTTAATGATTGTTATGCGATAATGTGATTGAATTAAGGGAAATTTTGCACCTACCAATTGCTAGGCTGATTGAATTGACGAGGCTGCCTTATTTTCTGTAGTAACAGCGAGAGTAGCACAATTCTCTTTCTCAAACTCGGGGTGTTGGGTTTCACCGGTCTTCGATGGGGAAGCAAAGAAGCTATCAGGCAGAGCGTTCTCCAGAGTTGTCTCTTGCCTTGAGCAATAATAATTAAAATACAAGAAAATGATGATACAGAAAAGACTTAAAGCCCTGAAAATGATCAGAAACCATTTTTATTATCTTAGTAGCCATACCCTTTGTTGAGATGGTTATTGTAAACACGTTCTTGGCTGCTGTTGTGACCAGTATCACTCAGAAAAGCTCGGGTTGCTTCAGACTGAAAATGTCCTGAATCACCATTACCTGCTAAGCAGAAACACGGAAGAGGGCAAAAGTAAATAAATGCTACATAAAGCCAAGTTCCATGTAGGCGAGATAGAATAACCTTCGAAGACTTCATCACTGGTGTTTTCTGATCGAAAGAGCATGCTTTGATTGACACGAGGGGAAAAATGAACGGGGGATCCAATAGAAAGACTACGCTGGTGATGGAGAAACGATTCACTGTCCATGTCGGGCAACTGCAGATTCAGAAATCTTCTCCTCTGGAATTCTATTGCTTGTTGCAGGTCAGCTTGCTCAGCTTTTCTCCTCATCATCTCCTGTGTGTTCGAAAACATCCTTGGTGCTGGTAGCAAACAAAAAGACTGTTCTCAGAACAAATACCAAAAAACAGAAAGAAGAGATTGAGCTCTGATAAAACCATATCCACATGGGGAATCAAGGGTACGAAAGAAATTCAACTAACAGAGGTGAAATTCAAAGAGATCCCTGGAATCCATTCCAGATGGACTTGAACCAGGAGAAAAGTTTCCTCTCTCCATCTGCTGCAGCAGTTGTTGCTGCTGCCTCCTGCTATTGTTTGATGAAAATTATTATCAGAAAAAGGGAGCACGAAAGAGAAGTATAATGTGGGAAGGAGAGGAAAAAACAGACAAGGCATGAGCAGTGGTTTCAACATACTTTTCAAGGATTCTTCCCTTCTCCTTGTACGGTTTAACGAGCACACGTGAGTCACAGATGAAATGAGGATTTCCTCTAGCCAATATGATTCTCACAGTTTCAGAGTGGACAAAAGTGACAAAACCAAACATCCGTTTCTGCTGGTATGGAATCCTAACATCTTGCACTGGTCCAAAAGTGCTACAAGAAAACAACAAACATTATTAATCTTCAATAACAGAGCCAGGCAAACATTAGTTAGACATCCACCAAACTTTTAATGATGCAAACACATAACAGCTTTGATCCAATTGTGTTTTTGAAAGTTTACCCGAAATAATTGGAGACATCTTCATCTGTGAAGGAGCTGTCAGCTGGAAATGTCAAGTAAATCTGTTTAGAAGCAGAGTTAGATTTATCTCCCATCCCCATAAACTCATCCCTTTCATGCCGGCCTGGACTACCAAACCAGTAACCCTCTTCCCCATATTGTCCTGCTCCTGATCTGCAAAAAACAAAACACCACCGAAAAAAGAAAACTATGAACATTTCTTCAATCATACTTCAAACATAAGATTGACTAAAGAGCCTAAGAAAAAAAAACAATCATTGGTATGTAAATGAATACCAAAAGTAGTAAAACCATACGAAAACGACTTCGAGAACCACAATGATATAAGCAATAATTGACATCTAAAACCAAAAAAAAAAATCTCAAAGATACAAACTTTTTCATGATCCATTGCAACCAACACATTTTTTGTAAAATCTCTAACCAAAAACACATTCTTAAACAAAAAAAGAGCTTCATTTCATAATTACCTATGCGCATTACGTTGATGCAAGAGAAAATTGAGGCCTTTCTCATACGACATTGGAGAACCAGTAGCCGCCAAGTACTGAGCAGCGGCCATTCGCTGTCTCTGAGCCATCTTCATCCTCACCATCTCCTCTTGCTGTCTGGAAACATAATCCGGCGAGCCAAAACCACCAGGAGAATCAAAATCATCACCTAAACCACCGTGAGGGAACCTATTGTAACCGCCGCCGCCAAATCCGGGCTCCTCAGACCCGAAACAAGCATCACTGGCTGAGAAACTCCTCTTATGCAAATGGGCATCGCCATTATCAGCAGAGAACCCAAACGGATCCAGAGATTCGTCGTTATTCTTCGAAGAAGATTCGTTAAGAAACGACAAGTAGTTGCCTAGTTGCTGCTCATCGAGGAAATCGCCGTTTCCAGTGGAATCACCAGCAGCACCACCGTCAGAAGCAAAAAGAGACGAACTTGCTTGAAACGGACTCGAAATCATGTTAGGGTTACTTCCGAGTGAACCAGGAGTAGTCAAAGAAGGAGACAAAGGGTTGTTCCTCGAAAACTCCACAAACCCATTTCCCGGTGAAGACTGAGACAGAGAATGACGGTGGATGTTAATGGGTCTGGAGATAGGGTTCAATGGCGAGGAAGCAGAGGAAGATCCATTAGAAGAAAGACCTAAAGCAGATTTAGCTTTGAGACAAACAGACTGCAAGAGAGTGCCTGGTCCAAGAGCCAAACGCATCAAATCTCTCGTACCCAAGTCCTGTAAAAGCAAGTACCCAAGTTCTAAAGTTCTGATCTTTGTGAAAAGTATCGAAGTAGGATCTCCCGGATCCATATTCAGAGTAAATTTCTTTTCTTTTCTTTTTTTGGTTTCTCTCTCAGAGAGATTGAGAAGAAGAAGAAGAAGAGGCTCTTTGAGAGTAGTGGGTACTAACTTGGTTTTTTTTTGTAGCGTTAAATGTGATGTTTTTTTTTAGGAGATTTGAGAGTAAGATTTTGTCTTCTAATGAACATTTATAATAAAAATAAAATAAAAACGAGAAAACTACTTTTGTAATGTGTTCTTTCTTTTCGGGTTCTGTTTTTGTGTTATCGGGTTTAGGGTTTTTTTTTTTTGAAGTTTGTCCAAAACTAGGAGCGGGATTATAGTTATAATCGAATTTGTTTTCCTTTTTTTGCTAAAAAGATAAATTTGTCATTAAGATGTTGTTTAACAATAGTACTCCATTGACCAACCAAGGGGTTATATATAACCATTGGATGCATGGAGTTTTTGGTTTTGAAAACTTTAACTTTTTGTTTCTTAGTCAACTAGTTGGATTTGATTCTATGGAAAATATGTTGTTATTCAATCATATACCTAAATTTTTACTAAAACAATGTGTTGTTGTTGATTTTGTTATGTTTATAAATCTTCTTAAATTAATTAAATTTACACGTTACGAAACTACGTCTATGTAAAATTTAATCAAATTAAATTTATACGTTATTTAAACAATTTAGTTTAATAAGAAGATTTCTTATTCAATTGACTTAGATTTATTTAATTGATTTTTACTTAATTAGCTAGAGATCGAAAAATATTAAGAGACAAGAATTATGAAACACAACTTTCCAATAATATTTGGGTATTCATGCATTTGCGAGTTATTCGGATTTGGTTTTATATGTGTAATCTATGTATAGATGTCGAACGCACATTAGTTTTATTTTGGAGTAGTCGAAAGTTGATTCTACGTTGATTTCACGTGTCTTTCCTTGATTGTCGAAATATGAAAATGTAAAAAAATACTCTACAATCTTAATTTTTGTCGTCTATTACATAATTTGAATTTAATAATTTAGTTATTTATTATTAATCTACTAAATTTAATTAAATTTTGTGTTATGAGATCACTACTTTATAAAGTTCAATCAAAGTTTTACGTTATTTAAACAATTTAGTTTAATAAAAAGATATGTCATTCAAATGTCTTAGATTTAATTGATTTCATAGCTACAATACTAATAGTTTACCGATTTAAGACAACAAAAAAATTATGCACACGACTTGCCAAAAGTATTAAGGTATCCATGTATCCGGGAGAGCGGTTTTAGCTTACAATGGCTATATCCATCCGCGTGTCGAACGATTATGGAAAAGTCAACGAATTGGTTTGGTTTTCGTTGATTATACATGTCGTGTCTTGGTTGAACGATTAAAAATAGAAAAATAATCACAGCGATTGTTTTTTATTGTCTTTTCATCATTTGGACGGACTAAAATTATAGATTTTTGGTTATTTATTATTTAACTATCTAAAATTAATTAAATTTATGTGTTACGAGATTACTTATATATAAAACATATGGAAAATAAAAAATGTAACTAAATTAGTAAGTTATTTAAAATAATTTAAATGTAGTAATAGATGTGTTAATGGCAAGTATTGGATTTTAATGATTTACAACTATGATATTAATATGTTAGCCATTTAAGGCAGTTTTATATATAAGGTACAACTTACAAAAACAAACAATTGGTACCCAATCCATGCATGGTATACAACAAAAAATAATTCTCAATTTTGTTTGTTCCCACATGTCCAAGATGTATTCTTTGGTTGAGAAGGTGTTGAAGAAAGTACAAGAAAGAGATTGCCAAAGATATAATTGACCACGACCACTAAAAATATTAAATACTATGCAAAAACTTCTGTATGATAGTTTTGAATTATAAAGAACATAGAATTGACTGTCATATATTTGGTGTAACGCCCATGTAACTAAAGGAAATTACTAAAAATTATTCTTGTTAGAAAACAAAACAAAATTTTTACCTCTTAACCAGTTTTCCTTTTTTACCGCAAAAAAATCTGAAACCGGCCTGCCTCGATAAGAGCGCTACTTTCCCCTGACTCACTAAAACCCGCGCGTGACATAAATTTTACCTCAGTTAGTTATATTCCACTACAACGAGTGCACCGAGTCTTAAATACTCTCATCTGATCTCGACCGTTAAAACTGAATCAGAGTTATGTTAACTGCGAAGATTGCTTTTACGGGGACACGTGAGGTTCTCAATGGTCATAGTCAATTTGACCAGAGTTCGTATAATTTTGCCAGAACCATGCATCAGACAATAATGAAACAAAAAGTAAATGCTCTTCATGGAAAACGAGAATTATCAATTTGCCAAAACAAAAAAATTTCGTTATTTTTTATGTGGTTTTTAATAAGCATTTTTTGACTAAATAAGATTTTAAAAACTGTATTACATATTTTCCGGAAATGGATAAAACAATGATGACTATCAAGGACTAGTATCTAACATTTTAAAATTAAACATGGGGCAATAAGTTTTAGTATCCTAGGTGTATGAGTAGGTGTCACATCATGAATGCCAGAAATAAAGAAGAAAACAAATCATGTTACATACGTTTGTTCTTTTGGGCAATTTTGGTCTCACTCTCTCTAATCTAAGCTGTTTTCCATTGTAAGCTTAAACTTTTTTTTTCCTTTCCGAGATTAAAGATTAATAAGGCCCAGAATGGCCCAAGTAAAGCCTATCACATTTTCAAAGAAGAGAACTTAGAGAATAAGTAATAAAAATCCACTGGCGGCCCAACTATGTAATTTACTTCCACGTTTATCTGCTTGCCATGTGTTTGGTGATTTCTTTACGTTGTTGGTTGCATTTTAACCTCGAAAAAGTGATTGTCATTAAACATTTCCTGTAATGGCTTTAAGATTTGTCAGATCTCACATTTGGAAGGAACATTGATTAACATGATCTGTGTTGGTTTTGTTTCGAGTCTATGTAATTTGGTTTTCAGATATCAACCTTGGTGTAAGGTTTAATCTTGCTTCAGAAACGTTAAGACTTATCAAATCATTCTAAGATAAGACTAGATAACAGCATTTAAAACCAAGTTTGGTACATTGAATCAAATTATATTTTCTTTCAACATAATATGTATAGAGCATGAGCATTATTACATCACATATAGCTAAACTAGGTGTTGCCAAATATATCATTCCAATCAATGATATACAGGTTTCATTTACGTCAATTAGGTGGCTTTCGTGGTCTATGAGACTGTGACTTTTTCCTACTGTATTATTAGAGCATCTCCAACAGTAATGTCTGGAGGAATGTCTCAAGATTAAAAAAATAGAAAATAATATAAAAGTAGGAAAGAGTGTAGACACAGTTTCTGGTTTGTGAAACTTTGAGAAACTGTGTCTCCACTTGTCTTTTTATTATTGGCCAAATTCTTTTTTTATAATTTATAATTTAAATAAATAACATATTTATTATAAATTGATTAAAATAGTATTTTTGAGACACTCACACAGTGTCTGATGGATGTAGATGCTCTTACCCTCTCGGGTTTAAATTCATTTCAAACTAGTTTAAATCTTGAGGACACTCACACTGGCAATCCCAAGGATTTAATTAGATACTAAGTACATTTTATCGTAACATCAGTTTTGTTGTATGGGTTCTTACTTCTTAATTACTATAATCTTTGGTTGGAAGGTCTTCACTTCATTCTTTTATCAACGTTATCACTTCATTTTTTAAAATTCCCTGTCATATCATATGATAAATAAAGTTATGCCATAACAAAATTAGACCATAATAAATGAAGATGCATATTATAAAGCAAGAATGAATGTAACCGAAGATAAGCATGTGGGCTTCAACTACGCTCTCGCATTCAATTATCTTCCCTTTTCATTGACTCTCTGTTTGTTTATTACTTTTTTTTTTCTTTTGTTATCTAAAATTTTCATTAACAATCTTGAAGGATACATTTTTGAAATACAAAGCCGGTGTAAACGAAGATATCACCTGAATCTAAAACCCAAAGGAAAGAAACATCCAAAAAGCAAAAACACCAATTACAAACAAGCCAAAGCACCTTACCCGAAACCAATTCTTGAAGGTCAAGAAATGATTCCAAGGCAAAGACAGAAAGAGACAGATATTGTTATTGTTATGAGACAATTTGAGATATAATTTTCTTAGTTAAATGAAACATTTATTTATTTATTTATTTTGTTGTTTAAAGCTACATCATTTTCGCGTTTGAAAACATGTCAGATTTTATAGACTTGCTTTTAGTGGCTAATCAACTCAATTAACTGATTTAATATTTGAGAATTAATGTAGAGCTTCTCTTATTTTGCCATGAGAGTACTTTAGAGTTTTTGTCCGACGACTACAAAATTTAATGTCATAACTCATAACTCATAACTCATAAGTTGCAAAGCTAATTAATCTCAAAATAGAAATCTTAATCTACACGTACGACTATAGGATCTATACGACTACATCCATTAATACGCGTGCCATCGATCTATCTGCTTCTCTATACGCATTTACTAGTGAGAAAAATATAGTACTAATATTAATACATCGTATGCGTATGTAGATAATTAGATATACATGCATTGACATTTTACCCCTCAAAATTGTAGATATACATGCGCACTTGTAAATGTTGCCATATTAAAGACGAATCCATTAAATGAATTTAGGTGTTTGGTGATTGCACAGCTTATAAATTCTTTTTTATCGTTTTGTTTCTTCTGTTCTTACTATTCACTCTCCGACCAACAAAAAAAACATTTAAATCTCTCTCTATATATAGCATTGTTATAGCTAGTTAGAGAGAGAGAGAGAGAAACTAAAAACAATGGAACTGGAGGGCTCGAGTAGTGGCCGGAGGCAGCTGCCGTCAAAGGTAGAGATGAGCCGTGGAGCGTATTTGGCGTGGGAAGACTTGACGGTGGTAATACCCAATTTCAGTGATGGTCCAACCAGAAGGTTGCTCCAAAGGCTAAACGGTTATGCAGAACCGGGTCGGATCATGGCTATAATGGGTCCTTCCGGATCCGGAAAGTCCACTCTTCTTGACTCTCTTGCAGGTTCGTTCTTGTTACGCTTCAACTGCTGCATGCATAACACATATCTATAATTCTGATCAATCATTTTTTTATGTTAACTAACTACAGTAATTTATTGATAATATTGTTTTATAATAATGTTTTTGTCTAAAATATTAGCCGTAATCTGTAATACGTTACCTTCGGCGTCCAAAAGGCAAAAACGCCAGAATGGTTTATATTGGTGTGAATTCATATATTTTGTATACCAAAGGTATCACATCTTTAACCTGCTATTTAAAGTTATAAGCCCGATTTGGTTTATACTAGTTGTTATGATCAATCACCTTTTGATATATATACATATATATACTACTCGTAAGTTGATTATTGAATAATATTGATACCAAAAAAAAAGAGTTGATTATTAAAATGCTCATAACGGTTGCATGCAAGGAACGATAGAAAAAGTACTGCAGGAAAAAAATGTTCATAAATGCAAAATTGATTTCCGGGGCTGCCATTCCTGTACTTATGTACTGTACTATCTATCTCCCTTCCCACATCCCAATACAAAAAAAAAAAACCATTTTTCATTATTGTTATTTGTTCTTTCTCTAAGATATACTTATGGATTAATTTATAATCGATTAATAAAATAAAAATTCCCGAATTATTCACAGGTAGACTCGCAAGAAACGTGGTCATGACCGGTAATCTTCTATTAAACGGCAAGAAAGCTAGACTAGACTACGGTCTCGTAGTAAGTTTCCTCATTAATATTTGATCTCACCATGCAACTAATTTGTTAGTTCATTCGATCGAAATGTCTTTGTGGTCGAGAAACGCTAACAAATTTTCATTAATGGCAACAAAACTTTAAACAGAGGCACAGAGCCAACCTAAGTATATAGTGGTGCAAAGGTCAAAGACCTATTTTCAAATTTTGCCTATATATGTATGATATAAAAAACATTGCCTTCAAAATATTTCAAAACCAATATTTTCGTTACATGTATTATGTATATCAAATTTTAGATTAATATTCGTTTGATTTAGATACGGAAACGAGGTGTTCTAAGATATCGACATTGATGTATAGGCATATGTGACACAAGAGGATATATTGCTAGGGACACTAACAGTGAGGGAGACAATAACATACTCAGCTCATTTGAGACTTCCAAGTGATATGTCTAAAGAGGAAGTGAGTGACATTGTGGAAGGCACAATCATGGAGCTTGGTCTTCAAGACTGTTCAGACAGAGTCATTGGAAACTGGCACGCAAGAGGAGTTAGTGGCGGTGAGAGGAAACGTGTCAGCATTGCTTTGGAGATCCTCACTCGTCCTCAAATCCTTTTTCTCGACGAACCCACAAGCGGTTTGGACAGTGCTTCTGCCTTTTTCGTCATTCAGGCGCTTAGGAACATTGCACGCGATGGCAGAACCGTAATTTCCTCGGTTCATCAGCCTAGCAGCGAGGTTTTTGCGTTATTTGATGATCTTTTCTTGCTCTCGAGTGGTGAGTCTGTCTACTTTGGTGAAGCCAAGTCTGCTGTTGAGGTAAACCCTAAACTCTTTGTTTTCTTGCACTACAAGAATTAATTAGTTTCGTTGTTTATTTTCTTGTCTTGATAGTGAAAAAACTCTGTTTTGCTTTTGTATGGTTGGATGAAGTTCTTTGCAGAATCGGGTTTTCCATGCCCGAAGAAAAGGAATCCTTCCGATCATTTTCTGCGATGTATTAACTCGGACTTTGATACAGTCACAGCTACACTCAAAGGATCTCAGAGAATTCAGGTGTGGGATTGACCATTATCAAAGCTGTTTGGATAATAATCAATCTTCTGATAGCGAGTTTTCCTAAGGTCAATGCTTATTCTACTACAGGAAACACCAGCTACATCAGATCCTCTGATGAATCTAGCAACATCTGTGATCAAAGCAAGACTTGTTGAGAATTACAAGCGTTCAAAGTACGCGAAATCCGCAAAATCTAGGATCCGAGAACTATCTAACATTGTAAGTTTAAACTCCATTTCAAAGTTAACTCACTGGCTGGTTTGGATTCCATAACGAGCATTTTTTGCAGGAAGGGCTCGGGATGGAAATAAGAAAAGGCAGTGAAGCGAGCTGGTGGAAACAACTTAGGACATTAACAGCAAGATCATTCATAAACATGTGTCGTGATGTCGGTTACTATTGGACACGAATAATAAGCTACATTGTTGTTTCTATAAGCGTAGGAACCATCTTCTACGACGTTGGCTATAGCTACACATCAATCTTAGCCCGTGTTTCTTGTGGCGGATTCATCACTGGTTTCATGACCTTCATGTCCATTGGAGGCTTCCCTTCTTTCCTCGAAGAAATGAAGGTAATAATAAAACCCTACTTAAAATCTCACAAATCTTGATTTGCTTGATCGATGAATATACGAGTTTGTCTTGTTTCAGGTGTTCTATAAGGAGAGGCTGAGTGGATACTACGGTGTTTCGGTTTATATCCTCTCGAATTACATCTCTTCTTTCCCGTTCTTGGTTGCGATTTCGGTTATCACAGGCACTATTACTTACAACTTGGTGAAGTTTCGTCCCGGGTTCTCGCATTACGCTTTCTTCTGTCTCAACATCTTCTTCTCAGTTTCTGTGATAGAGAGTCTCATGATGGTTGTGGCTTCTGTTGTTCCAAACTTCTTGATGGGTCTTATCACTGGAGCTGGCCTCATTGTAAGAACAGAGCAACCTCTGTTTTCATTTCTACTAATTATGCTTGGAACGATCTTGAATTTGATTTCTGTTTTATGTGTGGAAAAAGGGAATCATCATGATGACTTCTGGATTCTTCCGTCTTCTTCCTGATCTTCCCAAAATCTTTTGGCGTTACCCGGTTTCTTACATAAGCTATGGTTCTTGGGCTATCCAGGTAAGTCAAGAAAGTAACTTTGTGAGCTTATCTCGATTCAAGAACATAAAAGATTGAACTTTTGAATGTCTTTAAACATAAGAACATATGGGATTGTTGCAGGGAGGGTACAAGAACGATTTTCTAGGGCTAGAGTTCGAGCCTATGTTCCCGGGTGAGCCGAAAATGACAGGAGAAGAAGTGATAGAGAAGGTATTTGGAGTAAAGGTGACATATTCAAAATGGTGGGATTTAGCTGCGGTCGTAGCAATCCTTGTGTGTTACAGGCTTCTCTTCTTCGTGGTCCTAAAGCTGAGGGAGAGAGCAGGACCGGCTTTGAAGGCGATTCAGGCGAAACGAACGATGAGGAATCTCGATAGGAGACCTTCTTTCAAGAGAATGCCTTCTCTGTCTCTTTCACTGTCGTCAATGTCCTCAAGGAGACACCAACCTCTCCGCTCACTTTCTTCTCAAGAAGGCCTTAACTCTCCTATCCACTACTAAAAGACTTACATAATGTATGAGTTTTACTATGCTCTTTCATCATGATCTCATCTTAATCAGCTTTGTCATTGTTGAAGAAAAAGAACAAACTATAAGTAATAACCAAGTTTCGTTTCATAAACCCTACCCAAATGTTCCACTATTGAAACTTCACTTCAGGGTTTATGTAACACAAGAAAGGTAGTATTATTGCTCACGGTGAGAGAAGAAACTCAAGCTTTTTATATAAAAATGCAAATCTTATTACACCAAGGCAACAACAGGTCCGGCCCAAATCAGTAGAGAAAGACCAAAAATTTATGTGTTAATGAAAGAGTCAAATTTTAACTATATATATTATTTAGACTGAAGAAAGATTAGGTAGATTTAAAAGGCCAAATGAAAACACACCAAATTTTTCTTTTTGTCAACAATGCATATTGGCTTTTTTACTCATACCCTTTACAAGGAAGTGAAACAAGATCTTGTAGAGGTGAAATCATAACCGTTAATATGGTAAATTAAGAAGAAAACGGATACGTCCTTTTGTTATATCTTAGTCAACGTAACTATAGCTATCTCTCTGGAAGACTTTGAATAGTTCTCTAGACCCAAGTATCCTTAGTAATAAAAAATTTCCATCTAAAAGTATTGGTTGGAACATTCTTATAAAATGCATTAAAAAGTGAGAGCAATATTCTACTAGGAAAGTGAAAGACTATCAAACATGTCCAAATACTCATCAGAAATAAAATTTTAAGATTAAGCTTTTATATAAGTTTTTATTATATCCCTCCACATATTACATTGTTTCTACATAGAGAGGACGACGTGGATAGACCCGCAAAGCTAGAGAGCATGATGAGAACGTGCAGAAATAAAACGACCACTCTGCCAATTACATATATATCTTATTTTTCTGAGGTCAAATTACATATCAATTATGAAGCATAATGCATGTTGAAGAATGAAGATGATCAAATGTTAATGCGCGTCTAAACTCATGGAGTAGATTCGTTAATTTTAGTTTAATTGGAACCACAAAATGGAACTTGAAAGAAACAAATAATCTATATATATAATAGGAGAGTTTTCTCTCCTCTTAGGGTGTCCACATCAGCATACACGTCATCATAAATTTTTAATATGTACAAAATGTCACTAAAAAGATTCGAACCCATTAGCTTATGCATTTAGTGAATGCATCTCGGACCAAATTACCACTTAAATCATTTTGGTTTATAACAAAATATAAACTATATATATTACTTTATACAAGTTCCACATAATTTATTTTTTAAAACAAGAAACATTAAAAAAAATTAATTCATATATAACTTTTATATCATCGTCTTTTAATAAAAGAAAATATTTGTTCATAAACAATAACAGGATTTAATATAAATAAAAAGTAATATAATACAACACACAAAAATATGTGATAAAAAATAAGATAAATATACAAGTACACATTTCAATTTTACACAAAATAAGAAATGATTTACTTTTAAAGAAAAATAAATATTTAAATTTTTTAAAAAATAGTGTTAAAGTCGAAAATTCTGTTACCGATAAAAATATTTAAAAATATGAAAAGATATTGGTTAAATATAAAGTAAGATAATTTCATTTTACTTAGAATAAGTAGTAATTTATTTTTAAAATAGAATATTTATTTATAATTTCTAAATATATTTGTTAGTAGTAAAGTACAAAATTTATGTTACCGATTAAAAATTTAGAAAAATTCATTGTATATTAGTAAAATTCAGAAGCGTTGGAGATTAGAAGAAAAAATGTATTCATTGGAAGTTTGATGTTCTTTTTGGTGTTAATCTTCACTTTTGATGTTCTTTTCTACATGATTCATCTCCAAACTCGAGTACTTCAAGATTAACAAGATTACCATACTAGAAACAGCTGCAACAAAATAAAAATCAAAATAAGCAAAAATCTAAAATGAAGAGTTGTTAAAATAAAAATATGCATATAGATATCAGAAATGGATGATAATATCCATAGATTTCCAACAACATTTGGTATATTAAAAATGTGAAAGAAGAAATAGTCAATGTGGTTGAAAAAAAAAAATTAGGTGCTATGAAAACACACAATGAAAATAATTAAAAAGATAAAGTATCTGATATATATATAAGAGAATAAATCACAATAATTTTTAATTTTATAATTAATTACAACAATCGAGATAACATAGAAATTTTAAAAAAAAAATCAAATCAATGATATTAGTCACGATGAAAGTAAAAAACAACAATAATATCTAATAATATGAATTTAAGCACAATTACAATTTAGAAACAATTAGAAAAATACACGTATCATCAACCGGTCTCATCATCAACCACATAAATAAAAACATTAAAAAAAATCTTAAATTGATAATTATTTTTACACAAACTTATATACTATTTTCTAATATATAAACCCGCGCGATGCGCGGGCCTATTTCTAGTTTTTTTAAAGAAACACAGTGTGAAAAGTAAACCTATATTACCAACTACTTTGGTTTTTTTTTTTTTTTATCGACCAAAGCTTTTACTAGAAAGCCCAAAGGGCAGGTTACAAGAAGAAGAGTGATACAAAAGCCTTTAGAAGCCCAAATATTAAATGAACCTAAAAACATAAGACAATGACACGTAAGACATATGCGTGTTTGATTCTAGACCTAGGTTCATGTTGCTGATGAGAAAACCACCGGAACACCGTCAGTTGCTCATCGCCGATCTTGAGTTTGCCATCTTAACAAATCTGATGACAATCCTGAAGAACTAGATGAAGGCTTCAATCACTTCTTCTGAAACATCCTTCTACGTAATCATCCACATTGGCGGACCCACGTTGGAGGAAGGTGGGTCAGCTGACACACCTTAAATTTATATATTCAAGAGTTTGTTGAGTGCATGTAATGCATCAGTGGCTAATTTGGTAACATGTGCTAATTTTGACCCACCAAATCCTGGTTCGATTCCTCAAGTTTGTTAAGTTTTACAAAGTATATTTTTTAACATAATGTAATTGACCCAGGTAAAAAAAAATCCTGGGTCCGCCACTGATCATCCACAATAGATCTGATTGCCTCTTGCTCGGATCCATCTTAATAAGTCAGATCTGAATCTTCTCAACCCATAGTCCTAGAAGGAAGCCACGCCAAAGACCTAAGATGAGGTCTACTTCATAAGAGAGACGGCGAGGATATTACTCCAACATAAGAGAAGAGTTAAGTTGATAACTAGCGGGAATGAATCTTCAAGCTTTGTAGAAAGATGAGAAACAAAAACATCCAAACTTAGTTAAACTAAGAAGGAAATTTGAGATCCGAAACAGACTGGAAATCAATCTGATATCAATCTCCAGTTTGAATCAGAAGAACAAGAACTATAAACAAAACAAAAAATCCGGTTAACCGGAATAGTAGAGATCGGAAAACGTTTTCTCTCTCTCTGAAAGATGGGAGTGCGAGAAGAGAGAGAAACGTCTCACCAACTACTTTGGTTTAAGAAAGACTCGTAACTCCTTTGACCAATAAAAATAGAAAGACTCGTAGTAATTCTTAAAAGTCCTATGAACTTTTTTTGTTGAGAGAAGACAAAAATGGCAAAATATGCGTCAAAAAATAAGATTTTGCTGACTTCTTACCATTCAATTTCCAGATATATTTACCAAATTAAAGTCGATAGTAAGTAGTCATTGAATCGGTAGTCTCTCACCAAACGTACACAAAAGGTATTCACATGCAATAAAAATATATTATTGTAGTAACTAAATTCACTAAAGTGCAAACTTTCTCATTTGACCTTTTAAATTTACTATAAAGGATACTGGAAAATGTTGCAATATCCATGGGCCATGTGAAATTCAAGTATAATTATAAGACTTTAGTCGTTGGAAAAAAGGAATATAAAGTCAAATAGGTTGAATATTTCCATGAAACAGAAAATGCCGTCCACGTCCAAAACTGCGATTTGCTAATCCACCGTCCATTCACTTCTCAAAATCAAATCTAAAGCGTTCATCAGAGATTTGGTTTATAGATGAATCACGTGTCGTGATCTTGACGCATTAAAAGCGTGCACTTAGCTCAAGTGGAACCAAAAACACCACGACCGCACAGGCGCACACCATGCGAGATTGAAGGACATGAATGTTCAAAGTCCTCAAAAACAGCCACGCGTTATTTGGCGGCCCACTTATAATGTAGTTGCTGCCGAAGTAACTAATGGTGCGATTAGTTAAGTAGTACTCAACTATTTGGTCTTTAAGTATGTAATCAAAAGAAAACCAAATCATCAACTAATCATCAAATGAGAAGAATAAAACTATGCATGCTTTATTTTCCCTTTATTTACCTTTTTGTTTTCTATAGAATGGTTACCAATTGTGTTAGTTAATGTCTGTTAATTTGTCACACACTATTTCAATGTTATGAAGAAGATAAAACAATGAAATATAACTTAATTTTTTTTTTCTTTTTATAAAACACAGTTTGTTTTCCTAATGAAATGATATTAAAGGGCGTAATTACATAAAAGGATCTTTGAAAACTTATGATTTGTGTGAATCTGATGTCATTGGTAAAATGGTTGGTTAAGAACTTAAGATATTTCTTTAACAAAAAAAATTAAAGAACTCAAGATATTAGTAATTTTTATATTAAATAGATGTCGTAGAAACCTCTAATATTCTTAGCAAAAAAGAAACCTCTAATATTTTTGCAGATTATGTTAGCGCATTGCCGTGTTGAGATATGTTTCCCCTGTAGCACAAGAAACTAATATAAAAAATTTAAAACATTATCTACATTCGGCTAATACTATTTAATTAGACCATGCTATAATGATTAGTTGATCATTTTGAAAGATACTTATACAACAATCTTCACCAGAAGATTTGTTGATGATTAGATAATAGATATAATGATATATGTTGTTTAGTCGCGTCCTACATAAATCTAAAAATCAAAAATTGTATTTTGAGTATTTAAAATATTATATAAGATATAAAGAACAATATACAAAACTAGAAATTTAGGTTACCTGTCGGTGTCATATAATTTAGGCACCTAAATCACTACTCTACTTCTTACTAGTTTAGATAAATTGTTGAATCTAAGATGGGTTATTTCAAGTCATTTCATATGTTTTTCGAAAATTTGGAAAACTTTACAACTTTTTTTTTGTTTTGAATATTTTAATATTTGTATTAAAACTCTAGACTTCATAATCAAAAAGAGAATCTGAATTTTTGTCACAAAAAAAAGACGTGATCATAAAAAAAAAGAAGTATATATTTCTATCATAATAAATATTCTTTTGTCCCCTATCTCTATTTTTTTTTGTTGATTTATTAAATATAAATATCAGAGAAGTCAAAAATGTGATCCGTTAACTTCAAAGCGAATTACTGTTTGTTTATTTCACAAAAGCTTGGACGCGTACGTCTCCGATTTCCCATATATATATAAAACACATAAATCTGCCGTCTTGGAGATTGGAAACATATCAAGCTTCTTCTTCGTGTTACGCACTTTCATCTCTCTCTCTCTTCTCTCTTCTCTCTTCTCTCTTCGTCTTCCATCACAGAAGACAGAATCCAATGTCGTCGACCTACAAGCTCAATCACACTGTACTTCAATCTCTCCTTCTCTTGCCGATTCTGTTTTACTCACTCTCTTTTGCTCTGTTTTGCCTAATTTACCGTTTAATTTGACTCAGTGGTTCATGAATTGGCTTATGATTCGTGTTTCTTAAATCTCTCTGCTTTTTTTTCTTCTTCTTCAATTTTGGGGATTTAATAGCAAATTTGTTGAGCTGGTCAACAAAAATCCTTCCTTTTGGATTTATGATTCTTCAAGTGATCGTCAGAAATTTCGTTAATTGAAATTGATTAGGAATTGAGAATGTGAGAGACTCTTTGAGTTGGTAGTGATGAATTTGTTCTAGAGGATTCGGTAGTTTTGGTTCATGGTTATATTTGCTATGTCTATCTTCAAAGCTTGTGTTTTTGAATCGAAAGGTTTAAACTTTATTTGATTTCTTGGCAGGATTCTTTCGGGAATGGAGATGCAAAGAGTTTGGCAGAGAATGGTTTCAGTCATTTGACTTCACTTGCTCAATCAGAGAAGGCTGTTCAGGAGCTTCTTCTTCAACAAACTCCTATGCAGACTACTGACGACCATCTCATTGAGTTTTCAGAGGCTTTGAGAAGTAAGCAAGCTTCGGATATGTGTAACATGAGCTGTAAATGCTTTGGATATGGAATTTAATTTTTCAGTTTTTTGGATATTGTAGCTGTTGCAAAGGCACTAAGGGGAGCTGCTGAAGGAAAGGCGTTAGCTCAAGCTGAGGCTGCTGAATGGAAGCGTCGATACGAGTTAGAGAGGTCGAAGAACGTAGAGTTGCAGCATAAAGGTTCTTTACTAACTTAAAAAGGGTTGTTTTAAAATGTTCACCATTTAGTTCTTGTAATTTTGATTTGAAAGGTGCTATTGGCCATGGATGTGTTTGAATAGCAGAATTGTTGGCTTGTTTTACAGAACTGTCAAATGGAGTGTGTGCCGATGAATCTAATAGTCAAAGGATAGAGCACTTAGCAAAGTCTCCGCGGCTTTATGCTCAGGAAAACAGTTCTAATGGCATGGAGCGTATTTGCTCTCATGAAGTGCTCCAAGATGGTGGATTTAACAGTTTTACTAACAAATTGAAGAGGAAGGTAAGATATAGTTAACTGTTACTATCCTTGCTTTTATTTTTTGGCTATGCAAGTCAGTGAGCATAAGTAGGGCCAATATCAACCTATGTACTTGTGATGAATCTTACATTAGCCTTTGTTGGACTTGCACATTCTAGTATCAAATGTAGATGAATATTAGTCCGTCAGAGTTGTTTATGTATCTTTGCATTCGCTTTATACCAATTACTTTGACATTCAAAACTGGCAACGGTATTGCAGGAAATGATTAGGCTACAACAATAAGGAAAGAATGAAAACTCTATTCTAATATTGAAATTGGCTGCAGGCGTCATTTAAACTTTCATGGGGATGTAAGGGGATGGCTAATGATCAACACAAAAAAGAAATTGTTTCGTTCGAGAGAGGGAATATCAGTACAGCAGAGCGCAGTAGTAAACAGGTAGGACTATTGTTTCATCTTCTCTATCTTTCTGTTTCCTCTCTCTGAATTTACAGCTAATGAGAAATATTTGTTCTCAATTCCAATCACTTAAGTTGCTTGATAAGGTGTTTTTTAGACTAAACCCAACAACTTCTAATTTCAGATTTCACTGACATGGGAGTCTGATCCACAAACTGTGCTTATTATCACTAAACCTAATTCAACTTCCGTGCGAGTTCTCTCTGTGGATATGGTCAGGTCAGTATTTAGGTCAATTCTAGAATGAGTTTCAATACTCTTTGAGAAAAATGTAATGGCTACATGTATAAGATTATGCTACCCTAACCATAGGATTTGTTTCTGTAACTCTCTGAATTTCTCCTTTGCTGCTTCATCTCTTTTATTTATGTGTCTCACAAACTAGCTTATGTATGTGCTCATTTGGAAAGTAGATTCTTGGTGCCAATGACGTAATTAGAGTTTGGTTTATCTCCATTTCAGATGGTTGAGAACGCAAAAAGGACTAAATATTTATGTGGAACCTCGAGTAAAGGAAGAACTCTTATCAGAATCAAGTTCCTTCAACTTCGTACAAACTTGGGAAGATGGTAAGATATGATATATTGTTTTCAAAATGTTCTCTACCATTGATGCCTATGAGAAAAGTGTATGGAGCACAGAAGTGTGAAATAAATTCATATAGACCACATCAAATGCTTAGGCCTTGTAGTCAATTCTTAGTTATCAGAAGTGTGACATAACTTCATTTTACCCCAATTGATGATTTGTGGTGCAGACAAGGAAATTTCACTTCTACACACAAAAGTTGACCTTCTTATAACTCTTGGTGGGGACGGCACAGTGCTATGGGTAAGTAAATCTTGGTTTTATATGACTCAGGTTTATATCATCTTCCATCTTTTGCTTTTTATATTACCGCAGATACAATTTAACATGAAGTATCTTAACGGTTGCAGGCAGCATCGATGTTTAAAGGACCAGTGCCTCCAATTGTTCCATTCTCCATGGGATCTCTTGGATTTATGACTCCTTTCCGTATCCTTCATTTTTTTCTTTATCAGTTAGTTAGTTAAGCTGTATTACACATTATCTGTTACAAAAACTTTTCTTTAACTCCAATCCAGACAGCGAACAATACCGAGATTGTCTTGAAGCGGTTTTGAAAGGTCCAATCAGTATAACACTACGACACAGGTTGCAGTGTCACATCATCAGAGATAAAGCAACCAATGAATATGAAACAGAGGAGACTATGCTTGTTCTGAATGAAGTCACCATTGACCGTGGAATATCTTCTTACCTCACAAACCTTGAATGCTACTGCGACAACTCATTCGTCACATGTGTGCAAGGCGATGGACTAATACTGTCTACAACATCTGGTAGCACCGCGTATTCACTTGCTGCTGGAGGGTCAATGGTCCATCCTCAGGTAATAAATACCCCATAATGATCTTTATATCCATAGCAACAAGCGAGGCTAGTTCTTTGATTCACAATTCAAATTTCTCCAAATTCATATGCCATTGAAGAACTTGAGAGATTGCACTATAGCTTTAGTCTTATCTATCAATAACAGATAATGGATTATATTCTAACTTAATGTTTTGCAGGTTCCTGGGATCTTATTCACGCCTATCTGTCCGCATTCTCTATCATTCCGCCCACTGATATTACCGGAACACGTGACAGTGAGAGTGCAAGTGCCATTCAACAGCAGAAGCTCCGCTTGGGTCTCCTTTGATGGGAAAGACCGGAAACAGCTTGAAGCAGGGGATGCACTAGTGTGTAGCATGGCACCATGGCCCGTCTCAACCGCTTGCCAAGTTGAATCCACCAACGACTTCTTACGCAGCATCCACGATGGTCTTCACTGGAACCTAAGAAAGACTCAATCGGCTGACGGGCCTCGAGACACTTAGAAACAAATTCCTCCAGCTTTTCTCTCTTTCATTCTTAACCAATAACCATATATAGTCTCGACGTCTATCTATCTATCTATATGCATATAGATAAAGGTGAAAAGGAAAGTGATGGGTTCTGTGAGAAAATGTGGTCTGTATCCATTGTTGTGTAAAGGAGATGTGTAATAATGTAGCTGCTTTGACCCATAATTCTGTTGATGTAATAATCACTCAAAGTTAATGAATCAAAGATATTTCTGCATAATTTTGTGTCCAAAATGCTAAATGGTTGTCTTAAGAACTGCTTTATGCGTAAATTTAAGCTACTTGCTACATAATTTGCTATTGTGCATACTCCAACTTGATTCAGCGCAGAGCTGTGTCATGGTAGAAGAAGAACACATCCAACAATAAAAAAAAATTCAAACAAATATCATTACATGTCCTAGCTTGCTGCATTTCTTTTTCTTTTTGCATACATAAAGGTTCGTAAACCTACTTTGTTAATAATATGCATCATCATCATCATCATCATCATCATCATCGCCATTTATGCTGTCATCGGTTTCTTGATCAACCCCTGCTCTGCCTTTTGCTCTTACTGTTCTGCCTGACCCTTTCAATGGTTTTGCCTTCTCTGCCTGCAGCTCCATGGCTTTCTCTGATGGTTTCCTTTTTCTCTTTCCTCGTGTCTCACCCATTTCTTCTGCAATAGAGAGCCATGCATTAGTAACGACATCATCTATCTATATCTGTGGTATAACACATCAAACATCCACAAAACTGATCTACAAATGCGACCTCCATCTAGCATACTTCTAACTCTTTGCACTTATAATCTCACGTCTATAGGAGATTCATAAAATGTGTTTTTCATATGAAGTTGTTACTATCTTTCTTACCTCCTTGTGGACTTGATGCATGGTGTCCATTCTGACCAGCCTCTTCAGAAGCGGGAGATGCAGATATCTGACCTTCAATTAACTTGATGCTTTCAACCAAATTGTCTAGCTGGTCATTTGTATCTGGGATCGGTTCAGCTGGAAGGTAGCGGAGTTCCTCCACTGACATATCTGAATCACTAAAAGCATCCTTTTCCACTGTCTCTATGTCAACTTCTTCATCTTCATTAACATCTAATACTTTCACCTACACGCATACAACAATTTAGAGTTTCAGGAAAACATGCGATAGAAAGATAATGATTAAGTCTATATCTATTTAAGTTCTCACCTTTTCTGTCTCAGGTATCAAATCAAATTCATCTTCGCGTTCCACATACTCTTCGTTCTCCTCAAGCTCCTTGAAATCCGGAGCAAATGCACTCCAGTTCTCTGTGTAATCTTTTGCCCAAATATATACTAGACCCGCCAAGGAAACAGAGACGATTATGGGATGAACAGGATGCCAAGCTAGATCAATCAACGCTTCTTTTGGACCTTCTAAAATTTTCACAAGATGCCCCGCACGATCCCATATGTAGATCTTATGTTCCCCTTTGCACGCAGAACCCCCAACTACCCACTCACCATCACCACTGAAACAAGGCGCTTTCCAATGCATTTTTGTAACTGAATCTTGGAATTCCCTGAAGAGTGTTAAGCATTTTGATCCAACAGTCTTCATTTTCTCAACACCATCAAGCCCATCTATGTTCTTTCCCAAGTCCTCAAGGGATCTAAGTACATTTTTTGCTGGGAGAAGATTTTCATATATCCTAATGGTTCGATCATGTGAATTCGTGAGAAGATACTGCCCATTCCTGCTAAACACTATGTTTTTCACAGGTGCCGCGCCAGGCACAGGAACCAAAGCAAGAACTCGAACACTTTTATAATCAACTATAAGTATTTCTCCTTTGGAATTACCTATATAAACAAGATCCCCGCACTTGTTAAAGCATGCTGCAGCTGGAGAGAAAGGAGGATTTGATTCAGGACATTTACTGCGTTGCGGAGGAGCTAATACATCAGGCATCTCAGACACAGCGACTGGAAGCAAAGTTGTACAATCAATGTCAAAGTCAACAATCATCGGAGCAGATGAGAGCGGGCACGCTAGACAGAGAGAAGGAGAACTCAAGCCAGGGTTTAAACGAGCTTGCAACGGAGTCTGCTGAAGAATCGTACGAGCAATCTTCTCTCCGGTAGAGACATCCCAAAGAGTTAATGACTTGTCTGCAGCAGACACAAGCAAGCGGTGCCCATATTTGGACCAGGAGACACTTGTTATAGCAGCAGAACAATCATTATCACGAATCTCCTTTGCAATGCCTCTAGTTTCGAAATCCCAGATTACACATCCCCCATCGGCACATCCCGCTAACAACAAATAAAGAATGCAAGAGATCCTCTCATCAATGTGTGTACTATAAATATAAAAAAATCTAACCAAATTCATAGATAGATAACGAAAACAGCAAAAGCTAAATTGGGAAGGATTTATACCAGCGAGAAGAGAACCACGGTGGTTAAAGGCAACACATTTAATGACACCATGTTCCAGATATTCTTCAATCACCTCCGGAAAATCTCCTTGCAATGGATCTACACAGAGAGACCCAACAAATTATACACCCAGTGACGAAGAACCGAACAATGGGAGTGGAAGCACAAGTGCACATAGAGCTCACCTATGATCGGAGCGTTCATGTTCCTCTTGTTGGTCTCTGAGAGTGTTGTGGAAATTGAGTGAGTGACTGACTGAACACAGGCCCTCGAAATTAGGGTTCCTACGATCCAATAAAAACTTGAGGATTGAATCCAAGCAATCTAGGTAAAGTTTCTAAGAGCCGTGAATAACAATGGAATTGTTGCAATTAGGTTTATCAATCTCTCTCCGAAGGCGATGTACTTTGAGATCGACGTAACCTTGGAACGCGTTTCGAAACGAATTCAAACAAGGAATGCGAAAGCGTGAAAACGAAATCGGAGAAGGAATGTGAAAGCAGGGATTGATTGGTCTTAGAGGAGAATTTTTGATGAAAGCTTTTTTGGTTTCTGACGAATTTTGATGAAGAGAAGACCGACTAACGGCGTTAGACCAAGGGTTACTTGGGACTGACTTGGGGTTTAATTTAACCAGTGTTATAATTTTGAATAATTATCTCATTAAATTAAATCTAATAGTATGGTCTTTTAAGTAATTAAATAGAGTAACAAAAGATAGAACAATGACACGTGGCAACAACCCATTTGCACGAAAATCATATTTGGATAAGGAAATGGATATCATTTCTCCACAATTCCACAAACTCAAATTACCCAACTTCTTAAACACATTCCCATCAGCTCACAAACCATTAACCAAGAGCCAACCGAGAGAAAGATCAAACGTAGGATTCAATCAACTATCAAGCAATGGCATCGATGACCATGACCGCTACCTTCCTCCCGGCCGTCGCCAAGCTTCCCTCAGCCACCGGCGGACGAAGGCTCTCAGTAGTCAGAGCCTCCACAAGTGACAACACACCCAGCTTACAAGTCAAGGAACAGAGCATCACCACAATGAGGAGGGACCTCATGTTCACGGCTGCAGCTGCAGCGGTTTGTTCTTTGGCTAAAGTAGCCATGGCGGAGGAAGAAGAGCCCAAGCGAGGGACAGAGGCGGCCAAGAAGAAATACGCACAAGTTTGCGTCACAATGCCTACGGCCAAGATCTGCCGCTACTGATTCAACAAACCTCCTTCTTCATGCCTATCCCTCTCTTTCAATTTCGGTAAATTTTCTCAATTAAGTTTGGTCTGTAATCGTATATTGATCAATTTACTAAAAGCCCTTTCATTGTTAAGTTGTTAACTAGAATCGTCTCCTTTCACCATTAGCAAAACTTGACAAAAGCAATGCATAGTGAATACAAAAGAGTTTCCAAAAGCTAGATTAAAACCAATAAAAGACCAGGACTAATTCATATTGCCGTAGCAGAATATGAGAATTAGCTTTCTAAGACGAATAAATCCAAACTGAAACCACATAAAAGACTTGAAATGTCCACCTAAAGAGTAAGTCTACTACCAAATTTATTCAAAGTGAATACCTTTCAATCACCTGCAAACGCAGAGCAATGCCTCTCTTTTCCCGCATGGTTTTAACAAATATTTTCCCTGTCTCGTCTCTAATAGTGCATTCACCTCCTTCCATTTCCATTGAATAGCCTCTAGTTTTCATCCGACTAAAACTCAAAACGTTTTTGTTGATCCGAGGAACGAAAAGCACATCCTTGATTGTCATCCTCACTCCCTTCATCATGAACTTGACATCTCCTATCCCTTCTACCATGGCAACATTCCCGTCCGATAATTGGACCCCACCTCTGTATGTTCTGTCCAAAGATGTGAAAAACTTCTCATATGGAGTCATGTGATTCTCAGTGGTGGTGTATATCATCCACAGATCCTCATCATAAGTGAAACAATCTTTGACTTCTCTCTTCCGAGCTTGAAGTGTCGCCGCAGGTTGTAGATTCATTGTGTTGCAGCAATCTCTAGCATAATGCCCAATTTCTCCACATTGAAAGCACTGGCCTCTGCCTCCACTCAAGTTCACTACCCTAGGGTTGTAATAACAGTCTTCTTGGTAGTGATTGTACTTCTTGCACACGCCACACCACATCTGCTCAGCCTTGGCTTTTCTAAGACTTTTAACGAAATCCTTCAACCCCTGAGGCATAGTTTCAGGATGTGATCCATGTATCTCCAAAACCTCAAGAAGATCATGAGGAGTCATATCAGGCAAATTCATGAGTTCCTCCAACACAGGAATAGCATCATCATATGGCCATGACAGCGAAGTTAACAGCTTCGCGATAACATCATCATCGGATATCGGATATCCCGAAGCGCGGAACTGTTCAATGATATCCAAAACTCGCTCCAAGTAAGAATCCATAGATTCTCCTTCATACATCATAAGCTTCTCGAATTGCTTCTCTAATCCAAGTAGCTTAGCATCTTTGTTGGGATTGTTCTTATCGTACCCACTACATGGCAACCGATCAGAGTGGGCTTTTCTAAGAATGTTAATGAACTTCATCAACTCCTGAGGCATAGTTTTAGGATTTGATCCAAACAATTCAAAAGCCTTAAGAAGATCACGATGAGTCAGATCAGGCAAAGTCATGAATTCCTTCAACACAGGAATAGAATCATCATATGACCGTGGCAGCGAAGTTAATAGCTTCGGGATAACCTTATCATCCGATATCGGATTCCCCAAAACAAAGAACTGTTCAATGATTTTCTCAACTCTCTCCAAGTACAACTCCATTGGTTCTCCTTCATACATCTTAAGCTTTTCGAATTGCTTCTCTAATCTACGTAGCTTAGCTTCTTCGTTATCGTTACCTTTTTTGAGCAAATCCCAAAGATCCTTGGACGAAGCAATCGAGATAGTCTTCCTGAAAACCGAATCTGGGAGAGAAGATTGCATTATCTTAAGCGCTTTGTTGTCTTTAATCACACGATCTCTCCATTGTGCTAGATCTACGGCTTTGATAGTCGCCGCTAACTCTGGAATCTTCGTTGGATTTGGCGAGACTCCATTTTGAACAACATCCCAAACTCCATTCTCCATCAGTCTAGTTTTCGCCATTGGAGACCAATGTTCGTAGTCAAAGTCATCGGAAACACCGTCTTGGAGATTCGCCGCCATAGCCGCAACTGTCGTCAAACCTTTTTCTCTGTAGAATCTCATGGAGAAAGCAAAGCGACTAAACTAATCCCTCTCGAGAAAACTTTCTATTTATTCTGGTGACTTATGCTTAACCATAAACCCTAAATCTCAAAATTGAGAAGTGGCTCGGTTTTGGTTTATTTCTTTGTTTGGTTTAACGCAATTGAATAAATGTATATAAACCTAAGTGACTCGGCTCACTTCGAAATGGATACAGTAAATGGTAAATAGATTCATATACATTCTCAAAAATTAAATCAAATTGTGAATTTGGTTAATCATACGGAGCTTTCGAATCGGTTTAGTTATTATTGTTAGGGGAATCAATTTTTGTTAAGCCTGGTTCAATTTCAGTGGGTTGGTCCAGTAAAGTGATTAACCGTACACCACACGCAAGCTTCTCTCCAGCCATGATTAATACCAGTTGTTGTCGATTGTTTGGACTTGTGTGATAATTAAAGCAGAATTTTCCTGAACGATAATTAAAGCAGTGGTTGAGTCATCTTAGAACGTGGTTTACTTTAAAAACTTAACATAGCACTGGATATATAAATTCTGTTTATAGGACCGGAACAGTATTACATTGATCTATAACATTGGAGTATTTGCACTTTGTAAAGATGAAAAACGTGACATATTAATAAACTAACAAATCCATTTCATTGTCCAACGATTAAGTGTGAATATGCATGCACAAATTTATGTCACAATGCCTACGGCCAAACAATGCCCTTGTCCTTTTCATGTCTATCTCCTTTCTATTTCGGTAAATTTTCTCAAGTTTGGTATGTTATCTTATATTTGATCAATTTCTAACAACCCTTTCATTATTCTACGAGAAATTGATTCCTTCTTACCATTAACAAAACTTGACAAAAGCACACTTCATTGTGAATAACAACATAGTTTTTGACTACTAGATTAAAACCAAGCCGTCTAGGTTATAAGACCAGACTAATGCTTACTACAACAGCGGAAAATGAATCAGCTTTTCTTACATAAACAAACTGAAAATGGAACAAACAAACACACAAAAGACTTGGTTTGTCCATACCTTACGAGTTAAGTCTACTACCAAAATTATTCATAGTGGTACAAGCCGCTAGTTAAGAAGTGAGATTATACCTTCAATCACCTGAAAAATCAGAGCAAATCCTTTCATTGTTAAGTTGTTTAACCATTAGCAAAAGTTGACAAAAGCAATGCAAAGTGATACAAACTAGTTTCCAAAAAACTAGTTTAAAACCAATAAAAGACCAGGACTAATTCATATTGCACTAGCAGAATATGTGAATTAGCTTTCTTAGACGAATAAATCCAAACTGAAACCGCATAAAAGAGCCACCTAAAGACTAAGTCTACTACCAAATTTATTCAAAGCGAATACCTTTCAATCATCTGCAAACGCAGAGCAATGCCTCTCTCTTCCCGCAAGGTTTTAAAAAATATTTTCCCAGTCCCATCCCGAATGATCCATTCACCGTCATCCACTTCCATTGAATAGCCTCTTTTTTTCATCCGACTAAAACTCAGAATGTTTTTGTTGATCCGAGGAACGAAAAGCACGTCCTTGATTGTCATCCTCACTCCGTTCATCATGAACTTGACATCTCCTATCCCTTCTACAATGACAAGATTCCCGTTGGCTAATTGAACCCCAGCTCTGTATGTTCTGTCCAAAGATGTGAAAAACTTCTCATACGGACTCATGTGATTCTCAGTGGTGGTGTATAGCATCCACATATCCTCATCATATGTAAAATCATCTTTGACTTCCTTCTTCCAATCTATCTTAGCTTGTGTCGCAGTCCTTATGTTGCCACAGTCTCTAACATAATGCCCTCTTTCTCCACATTGAAGGTAAGAGCTTCTGGTTTCTTCCTGAATCTGCCCATCTCTCTTGGAACTGGAAATGCCTTCTTAGGTTGAGGCCTTTTGCTGAAAGATTTATAAAGTGTAAACTGGGCAACGGCCTTAGGGCGAGTTTTTGGTTTGATTCGTGGTCCCTGTTTGGTCCCTTAATCAGCTTTATTGGATCGGATGGGCCAAGTGTTTTTCATGTTCCTGCTCACGCTTCTGTTGCAACTGCTTGTGCTCATGAACAGTGGCTTTTCTCGACAGCTAGATCTCCAAATGATCTTGCTCTTCAGGGATTTCTCTCATCTTTAAATCTCCCTCTTCCTTTGGGTGAGGAGGATACTTACACCTGGGACGTTGCAGGGCAAAGCTACCCTACCTTCAAAGCGGCGCCAACATGGGAAACTATTCGGCCAAAACAAAGCATTAAGGACTGGTCTTCTTCTGTTTGGTTTAAAGGGGCCATCCCTAAAAATGCTTTCAACATGTGGATTTCCCATCTTGACAGGCTCCCTACAAAGTCTAGACTTGCTTCTTGGGGAATTTCCATTGCAACTTTATGTGGTTTGTGCAATGACTACGACGAATCGAGGGACCACCTATTCTTGCGTTGTGACTTTGCCGTGCATATCTGGAATTCAATTTTTGAGAGGTTGCGACTTAGCCACTGTATTTTCAGCTCTTGGGATGCTCTTATTGCTTGGACAAGATTACAAACTGATCTCTCCCCTCCACTCCTTCGGAAAGTGGCTGCCCAGGCGGCTATCTATCACATATGGAAACAGAGAAATAATATGCTACATAACAATGCCTCAATTCCGCCAAACGTCATTTTCAAGAATATTGACAGGGAAGTGAGGAACACCATCACAGCAAGAAGGTCACGAAGGGCTTTCCGGGATCTGATGGTTTTTTGGATCCGCTAATGGGTTGATTGACACTCAACTCCTTCTTTGTTTTGCTTTGTTTTTTACTCTCTTTTTTTGGCAAAGCTTACATCTATAGGTTCTTCTATTGTAAAACCTCAAAACTTCATTCTAATGAAATTCACATTCCTATCAAAAAAAAAAAAAAGCATTGGCCTCTGCCTCCACCCAAGTACACTACCCTAGGGTTGTAATAACAGTCTTCTTGGTTATGATTGTACGTCTCGCACGCGCTACACCACATCCGCTCAGACCAGCCTTTTCTAAGAATTAGAATGAACTTCATCAACTCCTGAGGCATAGTTTTAGGATTTGATCCAAACATTTCAAAAACCTTAAGAAGATCGCGATGAGTCAGATCAGGCAAAGTCATGAATTCCTTCAACAAAGGAATAGAATCATCATATGACCGTGGCAGCGAATTTAACAGCTTGGCGATAACCTTATCATCCGATATCGGATTTCCCATAACAAAGAGCCGTTCAATGATTTCCTCAACCCTTTCCAAGTACAACTCCATTGGTTCTCCTTCGTACATCATAAGGTTTTCGAATTGTTTCTCTAATCTACGTAGCTTAGCTTCTTCGTTATCGTTACCTTTTTTGAGCAAATCCCAAAGATCCTTGGACGAAGCAACCGAGATAGTCTTCCTGAAAACCGAATCTGGGAGAGAAGATTGCATCATCTTAAGCGCTTTGTTGTCTTTAATCACACGATTTCTCCATTGTGCTAGATCTACGGCTTTGATAGTCGCCGCTAACTCTGGAATCTTCGTTGGATTTGGCGAGACTCCGTTTTGAACAACATCCCAAACTCCATTCTCCATCAGTCTAGTTTTCGCCATTGGAGACCAATGTTCGTAGTCAAAGTCATCGGAAACACCGTCTTGGAGATTCGCCGCCATAGCCGTAACTGTCGTCAAACCTTTTTCTCTGTATATTCTCTTGGAGCAAGCAAAGCGATTAAACTAATCCTTCACCCCAACACTTTGTATTTATCTTAGTGACATTTATGCTTAACCGTAAACCCTAGCGTTCAATTGCAACTTCATCAAATTTAGTAGTGGCTCGGTTTGGTTTTATTCTTGGTTCGGTTCAACGCAATTGAAGAAAGATCTATAAATAAACCTAAGTGAATCGGCTCACTTTCAGATGAATGTTACGTTCCATATACACTTGCGAATTTGGGTAATCATTCATAGCTTTCGAATCGGTTTAGGTATTGTTGTTACTTGTTGGGGTTGTATCTGGTCCAATTTCAGTGGGTTGATCCAGTTAAGTGAATATATAATTAACCCCTACACCACACTCAAAGCTATGATTAAAGCAGTTGTTAAGAGTTTTCAACCAACACACCACTGAAAATAGAAGTCTGTTTAAACCCGGTACAGCATACATTAATCTAAATATATTTTAGTGTTTGCAATTTTGCACCTTGTAATGATGAAAACGTGATGATAAACTACCAAATCCATTTCGTTGATATGCATGCATAAATTTATGTCACAATGCTACTACGGTCAAAACAATGCCCTTGCCCTACCATGTCTATCTCTTTTCTATTTCGGTAAATTATCTCAAGCTTGGTCTTGTAATCATATATTTGATCAATTTACTATAAACCCTTCCACTTCGTCTCCTTTTCACCATTAACAAAACTTGACAAAAGCACTGCATTGAGAATATATAACAACATAGTTTTTGACTACTAGATTAAAACCAAACGAAGCCGTCTTAAGTTAAAAGAACAGACTAATTCATACTACAACATCAAAATATGAATCAGCTTTTCTTAGATGAACAAACTTAGAGAAAATGGAACAAACACATAAAAGACTTGATTTGTCCACACCTTACTAGTTAAGTGAAGTCTACCACCAAATTTATTCATAGTGGGAAAGCAGCTCGTTAAGAAGTGAGATTACCTTCAATCACCTGATAACGCATAAAATAACCTCTCCCATCCGTCACGGTTTCCCCAAATACTTTCCCTGTCTTCTCACCCTTAAGAATGCATTTGTTTCCACTAGTTATCATCATGTAGCCTAATTGTCCCAGCTGACCAAGACTCAACACGTTTCTGTAGAGATCCGGAACGAAAAGCACATTCTTGATCGTCTTCTTCTTCCCTTCTTTGGTCATGATCTTGACATCTCCTCGACCTTCTGCCATGATAAACGATCCGTTGATCAATTTCACCCGAGCCCTGTGTGTTCTGTCTAGAGTGGTGAAAAACTTCAGATATGGAGTCATGTGATTCGTGGTACCGCTGGATATCGTCCACATATCCTCATCAAATGTCTCATGTGCAAGAGTGACTGAATTCATTTCATACACTGGTAATTCATTCGGATTCCTGCTTTGACTCTCTCTCTTTAGTGATTCATATCTGTTAAAAACCACAGCAAGACTCTTAAGAGTCATTTTCTTCAGATCCGAGCGCTCCTCTAATAGCGTAGCTAAATCCTCATGCGACTCAGAGAGCGAGCCTAACACCTTGGTGACAACCTGATAATCAGATTTCCCATTTTTCAAACGACGCAACTGTTCAGCGATTTCAATGACTTTATCTAAGTAGGAATTTGTCGGTTCTGCTTCATCCATAGTAAGTTCTTCGAATTGCTTCTCTAACCTACGTAGCTTAGCTTGTTCATTGTTACCTTTTTCGAGCAAATCCCAAAGAACTTTGGCCGAAGAAGCAGACAGAGTCTTCCTGAAAGCAGAATCCGTGAGAGAAGACTGCAAAATCTGGAGCGCTTTCATGTCTTTCACCGCCAGATCTCTCCATTTCGAAATTTCTTCGGGTTGGATCGTCGCCCCTAACTCTGGAATCTTCGATGGATCTGGCGGTACTCCGTTCTCGACAACATCCCAAAGTCCTTTCTCCGTTAGTGTAGTTTTCGCGATTCGAGCCCAAATTTCGTAGTTCAGGTCATCGAAAACATCATCTTGTTGTTTATTCGCAGCCGCCATAGCCGCAACTATCAGGATCTCTTGGAGAAAACGAATGGGAACCTTGAAGATTCTTAGCTTAAGGTAAACAAACCTTGTCTTCTTAATGGCAAAATTTTGTATAGGCCAAGTAGAAGTCAAGACACCAAATCTCTGTCTTGAATGTGTTTATCAATACTTAAACACCAAATCTCTGTCTTGAATCTCTGTTTTATAGTCACTCAAAAATCAAATTATGTGTAGATCATGAATCTATATTATAATTTTTATAAAAAAAAAAAAATTCTGAGAACCCTACTTGAAAGATTACCATTGGACTATGAAATTTTTTTTTTAAAAAGCACAAGCTCTCATTTAACCAATCTCAAAAATTTATATTAAATAAATGGAGAGAGCTCATGGGGAGCTCTCAACCATTGGAGATGCTCTAATTCACTCGTCTGAACGCTTTCTTTCTATTTATATATACAGTGACATTAAACCAAACAAACCCTAAAGTGCAAATATTTTGGTTATTGGTTCGGTTTACTGCAATTGAAAGATATAGTTAAACCCAAATTATTTCGGTCAATTGTTCGGCTCAGTTCGAGTCTTCCAGAATCCAGATGCGTCTTCTTGACATCATTTTGACTCCTTAAATTATACACTCGAATATACGTGGATTTCAATTAGGGGATGAGTTATTGGTTATAAAAATCTAATTGGGTTAAGACTGGTTCAAGTATTCAAGTTAAGTGGGTTGATCCCACACGCTAGCTCACTCCTAACTTGGCTTGTTCGTTGCCTTCTTTCAACATATCCCAAATAGCTTTTGCCGTAGCACCTGAGGGTCTCCCGGAAACCCCGAATCTCTTAGAGCGCATTGCATTATCCGCAACGGTCTTCGTGTCTTTTCTCACAACATTTTATTAATGGAATTCGTCACCTTTTCACCATAAGCAAAACTTGACAAAAGCATTGCATACTAATGCATAGTGAACAACCAAAAATAGTTTTTCAAAACTAGATTAATACCAAGCTGACTACTAATTCATACTAGAGTAGCAGAATATGAATTAGACTAGCAAACTGAAAACTGAATAAAACCAAACTAAAAAGACATACGTCCACCTTGCGAGTTAACGTCTACTACCAGAGTGATAGGCATAGCTAATTAAGAGGTGACATTACCTTCAATCACCTGCAAACGCAGAGATAATCCTCTCTTATCCCACAGAGTATCCCCAAATTCTTTGCCAGTCCGATCGTGAACAATGCATTCGCCTCGTGCTCCACTTATGAATGAACAGCCTCTTGATTTCATCTGCTGAACACTCAACACGTTTCTGTTGAGCCCAGGAACAAAAATCACATTGTTGATTGTCTTCTGCTTCCCTTCCTTCATCTTGATCTTTACATCTCCTCTTCCTTCTACCATGATAACTGTTCCATCAACCAAACCAACCTTAGCTTTGTATGTTCTGTCTAGAGAGGTGAAAAGCTTCTCATGTGGAGTCATGTGATTCGTGGCATGGCCGTATATCATCCACATATTCTCATCATATGTGAAATCATTCAAATTCAACGCTGCTAACAGTACATAATCAACTTCGATTTCTTCTTCCTCAACTATCTCAATCTGAGCATCTGTCGTCACCGCTGGTTGCTGAATCTTTTTGTTGCAATCTTTGGCTTTATGCCCTCGTTCTCCACATTGAAAGCATTTGCCTTTTTTTGGCTTAGATTGCCTGGCACCACTGGACTTCCCAGCCCTAGGGATAGAAGAAGAACAGTCTTCTTGGTTGTGATTGTTCTTGTTGCACAAGCCACAAGACTCCTCACACATCGATCTAAGCCTATTAGCCTTCAACATTAGATGGATAGATTCATCTGTTATCGAATCATAAGTATAAAACAACTCGACAAAACTCTTAAGACTCATATTCTTCAGATCCATGAGATCCCCCAACACTGGAGCTACACCATCATATGACCCTGAGAGCGTGGCTAACACCTTTTCGATAACTTGATAATCAGATTTTGCAATTTGGAAACGGCGCAACTGTTCAACTATCTCTATAACCCTATCTAAGTAGGGAATGATCGGTTCTCCTTCATTCATACTAAGTTCTTCGAATTGCTTCTCTAACCTACGTGCCTTCGCTTGTTCATTGTCACCTTTTTCGAGCGAATCCCAAAGGTCCTTGGCCGAAGCAGCCGATAGAGTCTTCCTGAAAGCGGAATCCGTGAGAGAAGATTGCAAAATCTGGAGCGCTTTCATGTCTTTTACCGCGAGGTCTCTCCATTTTGAAAACTCTTCGGCTTGAATCGTCGCTGCTAACTCTGGAATCTTCGATGGATTAGGCGGGACTCCATTTTCAACAACATCCCAAAGTCCTTTCTCCGTTAATGTAGTTTTCGCGATTGGAGCCCAGATTTCGTAGTTCAGGTCATCGGAAACAACGGCGTCGTGTATCTTCGCCGCCGCCATAGCCATAACTGTCACGGTTTTTTAAAACCTTTTTTCTCTGTATATTCCCTTGGAGAAATGGGAAAAGCGAATAAACTATTCTCACAGCAGTGTCACTTTCTATTTACAGTAAAACCTCTATAAATTAATAATGTTATGACTAGCAAATTTTATCAATTTAGAGAGGTATTAATTTAATTATTAATTTATAGAGAGATTTTACTAATTTTGTAATTTTTTAAAAACATTTCTATCTAAAACTAATTTTTTCTTTATAAGTAATATTTTTTAAAAATTAATTACAAGTAGAGAAGCAATTATTAAGTTTTAGAAAACAACACAAACTTTTTTCGAATATTAGAGTTACATTTTATTAAATTTTTTATTCTATGTTAAATATATATCATAGTAATTTAAATATGACATATATAAATTTAAATCATATATATATATATATATATATATATATATTTTTTTTTTTCTCCAAAAAGTGTTTTCATTAACTTTCATTTGTTGCAAAGAGTACAACTGTGGAAACTTCCACTTTTCAAACTTAACAAACAACATTTAAAATAAACAGAGAACTTGAAAATGGAGCTTCACAAGTAACCAAGACTCCATTCGATGCATTAGCTTGTATGCCTTCACTTCCACTTGCTAACTGTCTTAACAAAACATGAGTGAAGCAGAGGATATACTTTGACAAAAGAAGTTTTCCACAAGCATATCACTTATTCAAACCTTTTGACTAACTTTCTTGAGCTAACACATTAGCGCCAAAAAATTCTTGACAAAATCAGTAGAGTGCTTTAACGTTTCTTCGGAGGTTTCAGAATCCCTCCAAATATATGCTCATTTCCTTTCTGTTTTTGCTTCCTTTGATCTATTTCCTGCAGACCAACTTCCTTGTTTGTGCGTTTTACTCCATCTCTAGCCTCAGGTCCTTGAGAAGATTCTCCAACTTCCACAAGTCTTGAAAATCTTGATGTGACCTCATTTGTGATTGGTGGAGTTGGGTTAGAACCTGTTGAATCATGTTGTCTTTGAAATGCACCTTGATGAACAGGAGTCAGCACATTCTGAGGAGTTGTCACTCTTGGAGTAAAAAGGTGAGGTCTCGCCGCTACCAGTTCTTCCAGATTCAGAGGAGGAGTTGCAACTCTTGGTGGTGGTGTAATAGGAGCAGGAAACGAGTTATCTGTCATTTGTGATTGAGAATTCATCTCTGATCTATGTAGCTCATCTTGAAACACCATTCTATCCCTCCTTTCAAATGCTTGATTTCTGACTTCCTGTCTTGGTTCCTGAACTGGTACCATGTAAGGACAGTGAGTCCTATGATGAGTGAACCTAAGACAGCGACTGCAGATTCTTCTAAGACGTTCATATTGAAAGCGGATTATAGCAGTCTCACCAGAATCAAATCTAATCCTTTGGAAAAACCTGAGGCTATCAGTTATACCAAACCTGATCCTTACTCTGATATAGGCAATTTGTATGGTAGAAGCCTCATGAAAGTCTATGTGAACAATTTGACCAAGATCTTGAGCAATTTCATTCACTGTCTCCACACAAACATAAGGTAACGGTATTCCTCTTATTTGAACCCACAAGTCTATGGTTGTAAGAAAATCAACATCAGGGAATATCTCCCATCTCTGATTAACTATAAACCAATTGTTAAAGAGCCAGGGTTCTCTTCTTTGAACTGAAATAAGATCAAGTTCAGACTGAAAGAGGAATTGAACAAAAGTACCATCTAAAACCCTGCCATGAACATTTGCAGTTAAACCCCAGACTCTTGGTAAAGAAGATATTACCGAGAATAGGTTCTGAGCTCTTGGGTTTAGAGGTCTAGCTATCAAGCTGAGTCTGTTACGATCCGCAACCTCTGCATAAGCTTCATGTGGTATGAATAACTCCGGATCATTCCTCCCCAAAGCAAGATTCTGAATCTCATCCCATAACTCCTCCGCCATGTTTAAAGGTAAGTTTTAAAAGCTAAGGGAGGTTGAGGTTCTAAAAACAAAGAAACTAAAAGCCTATATATAAAGGAAGAAAAGACAAAAGAAGTTCTAAAAGATTAAAAAATTAAACTATTTTTAAAGAAGAGGATAAGAAAAGTAAAAGATAAGACTAGAAAAATCTTGAAACCAGGTAAGAACGTAAAAACTAATAAGACAAAACCAAAGATCAGAAAACACCACAACTAGTAAACACCTGAAAGAAAGAAAACCTAAAAAACCTAAACCGACTCTTATCTAGTCAACAAAAGAGTAAAAATTAAAACCTCAACCCCGAAGCTGATTAACCTTATCAAGATCAAAAACATTTTGGAGCCATCTAGGACCTCCTTTAGCCACATATGATTGAAATCTCAGTCCAGTTAGAACACTCTTAGCTATTTCATAAGGTCCTTTATTGCCTAAGGGATATGTTCCACTTCTAAAAACCAGAATGGCTTATTGAATGTAAAACTTAGCATTTCAGCCGTATAACCACTCAATGCAGGCCAATCTTTCGGTTTATTCAGAGCTTTGATAATTTCAGTAGTTGATGCTCCAAATATAACCTTTTCAAACCGAAGTTGATTTATACTTTGTAAAGCCCATTCCCAACTTCTAAGTTTAGCTTGAAAATTGGAAGTTACCTGAGAATAAGATCTTCTGCTGTGCATTATAACAATGCCATGACAGTCTCTAAGGACCCAAGAAGCCCCTGAAATTTCTTTTTGTTTAGACCAGGCATAACCAATGTTGCATTTCAATTCACCATTCATTGGTGGAATCCATTTCTTTATCATCACTTCAGTCTTATTTAGTGAGATGGATTCTCTCTGTTGCGCATTATTCCATTGATTAGAATCATCATAGGCTTTCTCCACTATGCTATCCGTCACTGACCCATTTCCTTCAAATAAGATCTTGTTCCTGTTTTTCCATAGAATCCAAATGATCCAAGGACTGACTAACCTGACTGCTTGAGAAACATCTTGATTCTGAGCTAACTGTAAAATATGATGCAGGTTAACATAAACTGAATTCCCAAAACCACCCAAAGGAGCAGGAATAAGAGCTAGTGCCCATGCTTGTCTCGCTAAAGGACATTGAAAAAGAATGTGGTTTATTGTCTCATTGTCTTCATCACACATAAGACAACCATCTGCAATCCGAATTCCTTTTGTTCTAAGTCTGTTCTCCACTGCTATTGCTCCTTTTAACATTTTCCACAGAAACACTTTAATTTTTGGGGCAGTCTTCAACTTCCAAACGCTAACATACAGTGGATTTATTGAAGGATTCTCTTCAACTTCTTGATACAACATTTGATGTACTTTCCTGCTACCTAAATCATAACCTGACTTAACAGAATATACCCCATTATGAGTATGAGCCCAGCAGAAGGAATCATTCTGATATAAGAGAGGTCTTTGTTGAATAATAAGCTGAACATCCTTCCATGGAAACAAATCTCTCAAAAGATTCAGATTCCAATTCTTTGAGAGAGGATCAATAAGTTGACACACTTTGAGCTCAATATCAACCAGAATCTGAGCATTCATTGGTCTTCTATTTTCTCCATCATATAACCATTTATTGACCCATACATTAGTATCATTCCCATTACCAATCACTGTTTTCAAGCCCAGTTTTAAAAGTGTTCTTCCAAACAATATACTTCTCCAAGCAAAGGAAGGTCTTGTTCCATTTGTGGCATTAAGTATGTCAGAATTCAGAAAATACCTACTTTTGAATACTTTGTAGAACAGACAATCCTTGTCATGCATCAATCTCCAAGCCTGCTTTGCCAATAAAGCCTGATTAAAGCATTGAATATCTTTGAAACCAATTCCACCTAAGTCTTTAGGTAGTGTTAATCTCTGCCAACCAACCCAATGGATTTTCCTTGGATATTGCATATTGTTCCACCAAAAATCCATCATCACAGAAGTTAAATTCTGACAGAGCTTTATCGGAAGTTTAAAGCAAGTCATAGCATAAACTGGGAGAGCCATAGCAATTGATTTTAGGAGAATCTCCTTGCCACCTTGAGATAAGCATCTTGCATACCAACCTGTCATTCTAGATTGCAGTTTTTCTTTAATAAAGCTAAAGAGATCTTTTTTTGAGCCACTCAAACACTCAGGTAAGCCTAGATACTTACCCGTTCCTCCTTCTGAATGGATGCCAGAATTTAGTTTTATCCATTCTTTTGTTTGCTCCTCAACTTTAGCTCCAAAAGTGACTGCTGATTTCTCTACATTGATTTCTTGGCCTGAGATTTTCCTGTAGTTAGCTAAGCAATTCATGACTTCCTGACATTCTTCCTTATTGGCCTTGCACATTATCAGTGTATCATCTGCAAACAATAAATGATTCACTGAAGTCCCAGAATTATTAAACTCAACTCCTGAAATCTTCCTTTGTTTTTCAGACTGATTGAGAATGTGAATAAGCGCTTCAGTGCATAAAACAAACAAAAAGGGGGAGAGAGGATCACCCTGTCTGATCCCTCTTGTTGGTTTAATATGCCCATAAGGTTGACCATCAATCAAAACTGAGTATGAAACTGTTGATACACATTCCATCATCCAAGTTATCCACGTCTCATTGAAACCAAGAGCTTTCAATATTCCTTTCAAGAATAACCATTCCACTCTGTCATACGCCTTTGACATGTCTGTTTTAAAAACCAGAAAATCTTTGGATAACTTCTCATTAGTTCTCAGATTATGCACAATCTCATGAGCTATGAGGATATTATCAGAAACTAATCTTTCACTTACAAATGCAGATTGTGTTGGAGAAATAATACCTGGCAAATGTTTTTTCAAACGTGAAGCTAAGATTTTGGAGATAATCTTATACAACACTGAACATAAGCTGATAGGTCTGATATCCATCATTCTCTGAGGATTTGTGATCTTTGGAATCAGGCATAAGTGAGTGTGGTTCCATTCTTCAGGTAGACTACCAGTCTTAAAAAATCCCATCACCTCTTTAATAATTTTGCCTTTTACCATAGACCAATGCTTCTGAAAGAATAGAGCTGTAAATCCATCTGGTCCTGGTGCACTCTCTTTATTTATTGAAAAAAGAGCTGAATAAATCTCAGTCTCTGTTACCTCCTGAGTCAAATCCTGATTCATAGAATCTGAGACTTTAGCTTGAAACCCATGCAAATAATCATTCAGATTAACAGGAGAAGAGGATTTGAACAAATTCTCAAAGTAAGTAGAGGCAATCTTTCCTTTTTCTCTATTAGCAGTCTGTTCATTTCCATTTTCATCTAATAGAAAGTTTAAGGAATTCTTCACTCTAGTAGCTTTAACAGCCGCCTGAAAGAATTTGGTATTTTTGTCTCCTGCAAACATCCATTTTTCCTGACTTTTTTGTCTCCAAAATGATTCTTCTTCTTGATAAGCTATTCCCAATTGATCTTTAAGAACTCCAATCCTTTGCCAATTTGGAAATTGAGCACTCTTCTGCAAATCTAACTCTTGTCTCCATCTCTGCATTTTGCTGTGAGCATTGAGATCCGAGGATCTCTTCCAAGCACAGATAGCACTTCTGCATTCCATTAAACTTAAGACTGAGGATTGATGCTCTGAAGATAAAACATTAGACCAAGATCTCTGGATTACATCAGTACACTCTGTATTCTCTGCCAGCCTTTTATCAAACCTAAACTGACCCCGGAAAGTTTCTTGATCATTGACAAATTTCACCAGAACTGGTCTATGATCTGAGCCAAGTTTATCAAGAAACCATTGGTGAGCATTCGGAAACATAGCAAACCACTGAGAATTTCCAAAGCATCTATCTAATTTACACTGAATCCACTGATCATTCCTTGTTCCTCCCCATGTAAAGCTATTGCCTGAACTCTCTAATTCTTGCATATCACATATGTCTAGCATTTCTTGAAAAGGCTGAAAAGATGATATCAAGCGCTTAGGTCCACCAAGCTTCTCCTTATTAGACAGGATATCATTAAAATCCCCAATCATACACCAAGCTTTCTTCCTATGTAAACCAATCTTTCCAAGTTTTTCCCACAAAACAGGTCTTAGAGATGTTACTGGATGACCATAAACACAGGAAACAAACCAGTGTTTTTTTCCTTGTGTTACCTTCAAATCTAAAAGGTTCTTATCTGCAGACAATATTTTTATCTCTAAGAAACTCTTCCAAAAAATTGCCAAACCACCACTTTTTCCTTCTGGTTCTACAGTATAAACATAATCATAACCTAGCCAAGAAAAAACCTTTGCTATAAACTTATCAGAATTCATTGTCTCCATGAGGAAAAGTAAGTCTGGGAAATGATCCTTTTTCATTTCCTTCAAGTGTCGAATTGTCCAAGGATTCCTCAGTCCTTGGCAATTCCAACTAAGGACGCCCTATTGATACTGCGGCGGTTCCTGTGGAACCACCGTATTGATATCTCTTTTAAAACATTTTGTAGATTCCTGAGTATTTGATTGAGCTTTTCTCTTAAAGACTTTTGCAAACTTTTCTTTAGAATCTACACCACTGACCTTGATTTTCAGAGGGAGGTCCTTGCTTCCTTTAGATTTCCTTTGCCATGAAGCTTTATGTTTTCTAGGATTACCAAGACTTGAAGCTACACCAGAGGAGCTAGCATCCATACTTCCTGGTCTGAAGCCAACAAAAAGATCCAAATCTGATAACTCATCAACAGAATCATCATCAAGAGTTTTTGAGATTATTGAGCTACCCTGATTTGTAGATCCTTTCATCGCATCTTTCATCAATTTACAACTGCTCTCTTTCTGTTCCAATGGTTGCAGGTCTTGAATCAGAACTTCTTTAAGTTTTTCCAGATTTTTTGCAGGCAAAGCATCAACTTTTAACGAGATAGATGGCTTAAAAGGACATCTAGTCTTGTCATGAGTTAAGCGTTGACACTGGAAACATCGCTTCCTTATCCTTTCATAATCAAAGGAAATCAGAACAATATCCCCTGTTGGCAGTTGTACCTCTTTTGAATTACGTAAAGGATTTGAAACGTTTAACAATACCTGGACCCGAACATAATCCTGAGCCTGCGATTTTTCCAAATCCAAGGCTACTTCTAAAACTTTCCCAAGACACTTCGCAATCTCTTCAATCGTCTCTTTCGTGTAATAATTGACCGGGATATTACGGAGTCTAACCCAAACTGGGAGAAACATCAGATAGTCATCAGGAGGTTTTTCAACCCATTTCTCCATTACCACACACCAATCATCCTGTGTCCATACACCAACTTTCAAAATTTCTTCTAAATCTTCCTCAGCTTTGAAAATGAATTGAAACTTATCTTTTGATAACGCAACACCTCTAACCCGTGAGTATAATCTCCAAATTCTCGGCATATCTAATATCCAATTAGACATTCTTTGATTCTCCGGATTCAAGAATCTACCCAGAAGACTACAGCAATTCCTTTCCGATGAACAAAATTTTGGTTGATTGGAGAACACCAATGGTTTTTCATCCGCAATCGAAAGGATTTGAATCGCTTTATCTAGATCCATACTCCTAAAATTGAAAACCAGCAAGATAAAATCCAGAAAAGGCCTGCACAGAACACCGCAAACCCACCTTTGTACTTTTCTCACCCAAGCCAGATACCAATAAAACCACCACCGCACTTAGAAAAAACCAGAGAGATAAGATCACGATAAGGCTTACACAGAGAACCGTAAACCAATCAGTCTTATACTTATCAGATCCACTAAAACCCAGTAGGTCCGTGTTGACAGCAACACAAAATCACAAACACTCCGACAGAAAACGGAAACTTCTTCGGTCTGTAGCTCCGCTCAAGAAAAGACAACCTTTAATTAAGAGAGAAGTTCTTATGCCCAAGAGAAATCGGGACGGCAACGAGGATCACAGTTGAAAATCACAAAATCATATATATATATATATATATATATATATATTGATAAATTTATACAATTATTAATTTATGATATCGATGGGACCATATGTTTATATGAGATTTTCAAAAAAATTATTATCTTATTAATTTATCGATTTATGTCATATTTTACACTGGTCCCAACTCGGGACCGGAAGAATTTATTAATTTAGAGAAGTTATTAATTTATAGAGTATTAATTTATAGAGGTTTTACTGTATTTAGTCACACTAACCCAAATTATAAACCCTAATTAAATTTTGAAATCATCAAATGAGCAAAGGCTCGGTTTTGGTTCTACTCTTGGTTCGATTTAGCGCAATCATTAAACACACTTTCCCGAATCGGTTCTGGTTCGGATGTAATTGGATTAGTTATTATTAGTGGTTCTATCTGGTTCAAGTTAAGTGGGTTGATCCGGTTATGTGCTTTAACCCTACACGGCTAAACCACACGCAAACTTCTCCAATATCAATTCATTGTACCACAATAATGAATACTTCCAAGTTTGTGTCAAAATGTATATGGCCAAAATCTGTCCTTCCATGTCTGTCAACTTTCTATTTCGATATATTTTCTCAACTTTGGTATGTTATCATATATTTGATCAATTTTCTAACAAGTAAAACCCTTTCATTATTCTACTGGTATTGGTCTCCTTCTCACCATTATCAAAACTTGACAAAGAGATGACAAAATAGTTTCTGAAAAGCTAGATTAAAACCAAGCCTCCCTAGGTTAAAGACTAATTCATACTTTCCTTAGACGAACAAACTGAAAACGAAATAAAACCAAACTAGAAAGACCACATAGAAGACTGATATGTCCACCTGACGAGTTAAGTCTACTAACAAATGTAGCCATCATGAAAAGTAGCTACTTAAGAGGTGAGATTACCTTCGATCACCTTCAAACGCAAAGCCAATTCATTCTCATCCGACATCCACATACTTTCCCCAACTTCTTCATCATTCCGAGTTTCGACAATGCATTCGCCTCTCATTCCCGTTCTGATTGAGTAGCGTTTTGATAACATCTTACCAAAACTTAACACATTTCTGTTGAGCCCGGGAACAAAAATCACATTCCTGATCGTCTTCTTCTTCCCTTCCTTCATCCTGATCTTAACATCTCCTTTTCCTTCTACCATAAGAACTGCTCCATCGACCGTTCCAACCGTAGCTTTGAAAGTCCTGTCAAGAGTGGTGAAATACTTCGCATATGGAGTCATGTGAACCGGAGACTCCATGTGTATTATCCAAATATCCTCATCATATGTTTTTTCCCCTAAATTTGGTGCCGTTACCAGACGATAATCAACTGCACTTTCTTCTTCTTCCTCCTTATAGTTGCAGTCTTCTTGGTTATGATTGTTCTTGTAGCAAAAGCCACACCACTTGTCAGACTTTGATTTAAGCCTCAAATCCTTCAATAGTCCAAAGATATCTTCCTCTGTCACTGATTCATATCCATGAGAACAAAAAAACTCAACAAGCCCCTTACTAGTCATCTTATGCACATCAATGAGTTCCTTCAACATTGAATCTAGACGGAGTGACGTGAACACCTTCTTGCAAATCTCGTAATCGGATTTCTCAATTTTCAAAGGACGCAACTGATCAACGATTTCCAAAACCCTAGCTAAGTAGGAATCAACAGATTCTTTCTCAACCATTTTAAGTTCTTCGAATTGCTTCTCTAATCTACGTAGCGTTGCTTGTTCGTTACCTTTCCGAAGCAAATCCCAAACATCTTTGGCCGAAGAAGACGAGAGAGTTTTCCTGAAAGCAGAATTCGTGAGAGACGATTGCAAGATTTGAAGCGCTTTCGCGTCTTTCACCACGAGATCTCTCCATTTCGAAAGCTCTTCGGGTTGAATCTTCGCCGCTAACTCTGGAATCTTCGATGGATCCGGCGGGACTCCGTTCTCGACAACATCCCAAAGTCCTTTCTCGATTAGCGTCGTTTTCGTGATCGGAGCCCAGATTTCATAATCAAAGTCATCGGAAACAACAGCGTCGTGTATATTCGCCGTCGCCATAACTGTAACTGTCAGAGATTCTTTAAACTTTCTTTTTCTCGGGGAAGAAAGAGAATGAATAAACTAATCACTAACCCAAACACTTTCTGTTTATATAGTCACATTAATTAAACCCTAATTTGGAAATCACCAAATCAGCGATTTTGCTTCTTCTACATTTGCTTCGGTTTAATGTAATTGGGAAATATATTATTGTTGGTTAAGGCTTCTAACATTGGGTAAAATATAAGTTAAACATTCGTAAGTATTTCTTATGATTTCTACTATTAACTGATTTTATGTCTTGATATAAGATATTAATATTATTTTAGATGGCAATGCATTTTTTTTTACTAAAAAAAGGTTTAGGAGGGAAATTTTTTATATCAACTCTCTCTCTACATATTTCATTATATAAAAATATTTAAAGGCTAAAAATATTTTTAAAAAAATTAGTATTTTTTACGTCAATTTCATTAAATCCTTATAGGATTATATGGTGAAAGGAAAGCCACATACGCAAAATTAAAGCCCAACTAAGCCAAATCTATACTATTAATTGGGAAGCACTCAAAATTAAATAACCTTATTTTGGTAGAATATTTACAGAATGCCATTGGAAAATTTGGATACAAAGGAACAAAAAATTCTCACGTGAAAGGGTAAAAAAAAAATTTAGCATTTACAAAAAACGCGGATCTTGGATCTTGAATCGGATCTTCTAATATTACAAACGATTGGGGCACGCGGATCTATATTTGCTTTCTTGGATGATCCGATTACCATTCTCTATCAATATTACTGGGTTGAATGACAATTGAGTTGGGCTTCGTAGTTGTCTAATGGGCTTCGCCGACAATCACGTAGCCTCACAATCAATCCCATTATTTTTAAGATACTCGGATATTAATGAGACATAAACAAAATGGTTAGTTACCATTTAAAAAGATTTCCATAACAAACAAATTCTCGACAATATTTTTAGATCAATTAATCATAATCACATCTTCCCAATGTATATCAATAGAATTTTTGAGATACTCGGATATTACCAAACTCTATCAAAAACTAGATATTTAGATATGTTTAACTCGAGAATATACCCTAAAAATCGAGCATCAATTAATCATAATCACATCTTCCCAATTTATATCAATAGAATTTTTTAGATACTCGGATATTACCAAACTCTATCAAAAACTAGATATTGAGATATGTTTAAATCGAGAATATACCCTAAAAATCGAGCATCTACCTAATACGGTTGTTAATTTAATTCTCTAAACCCTAAAATCTTCAAACCTCCCTCAACTCATATAAATAGACGCCTAATGAAGAAGTTCAAAACACACTAACCTTTCATAAAAGCATTCTTCTCTTTTTACTATTTCGTAAGCATGGCTGAAAACCACGGAATCACTACCCTTGCTGACGTGAGGCCTTTCAAAACCTATAACAATATGCTGCAAAAGGTAACCATGTTTGTTCTTTTCAAAAGATGGTAGACTTGGTAATATGTTGTACTAATGATCATTACTTTTGTATGGTTTTACAGGGAACCAATGGTTTCTAACATGCATTTGGGAAGTATTGGTGTTAAGTGTAATTATTTCCCAGAGAAGATCCTATTGTTTTGAAATCGACTATCTGTTATTTTCATCTTTCTTTTTCCCAGAATCTACACCATTCTATTCAAAACAGCATAACTTTATTTTACAAAAGTTTTCTGTATTAATAACTTCATATTAAGCAATATGAAGTTAAATAATTCATATAAAGAATCAGTCACGATTATCAAACAATAGCAGAATTTAATATATTGCTAATATCTAATTTCTAAATCATCGTTTTCATCTTTTTCAATACTCATACTAAATAATATGATTATCTTTAAGAATTAAAATCTGACTAACCTTTAGCATTAAGATTTGTCAAAAAGTCATCAACCAATACCAAATATCCTTCCTCCTTCTGAATTCAAGTCCCAGCTGATTCTTTGTCTGCAGATAATGAACTTACGGTCATAAGTCTTAAATATTTTCAAACATCTGAATAATTCTAAAGATAATCACCAAAAAGTATTAAAATTCAAGAACTTTTACATTTACAGATCTCAAATGCTCCAAACTAACATCAAATCAGACTTCTCCAAAAGAAATAGACTCGCAAAAATGTTACTTAGCCTGCAGACATTGAGCTTTGTATTATGAGTGAATTATCTTTGGAAAGTTGTGATGTTTAATAATAATCGTTTTATGAAGAGTTTATTTTTGCAGACCTTATCACCAATCTGGAGTTTTCAAACAAGAACATTCGGGTTAGAGAAATAAGCAAACCCTAAAACTCCACATTAGTTTCCTAATGAGTGGAACTTGCCTCTTCTGTAGAGACCGTTTGACAACGGGGCCACCGTAGAGACTGACGCCAGCACCGAGCGGAAGCTTTTCGGTCTTTAACGAACACGCAATTAAGCATGCAGAGTCTCATCTCGCCGAAGCGATTATCCTCAAACACGAATCTATCCAAGGTATAGAGAACATTACTCAACAACGATTTGGAGCCAAATAGATAAGCCAGGACAGTGAAGAAACAAAAATCGAAGGCCGAACCTGGGAGAGAGAGGAGAGACTTGGAGTAGTTCGCTATGAATTGAAGAACCGGAGTCGTGGGAGCAGTGGAAGAGAATGAAGCCGCCATGGCAGTAGCCGTAGTAGTGAATTGACTAAACTAGAAAACCTTTGGTTGGTTCGTCAATGAAATTGAAAGGGAGGGAGACGAAGAAGAATGACCAAATTGTTTGGGATAATGAACGCGAGCTCTCTTTGGATGGACGTATAACTATACTCCCTTAAGATCAATCAGTACCTGAAGTTTCCTCTGTAATTCACAATTTTGACAATCCATCCTGAAAAACGATATTGAAACAAAAATTAAAAAAAAACCATCCTCAGAACCAAATCGACAGATTTACAACACTTAAAACAAAATAAAGACGAACCTCTTTTCCGATCTAACAATTACATCTCCACAAAGAATAAAAAAAGATGAATTATATGGAATCTGTGAGAATTTTGCAAAAGAATCGTCTATACCGACAATAATTTTTTTTATAACATCTGTAATTTTTTTTTTTTATCAGACATCGATTCCGATGTTGAAGATTATCTGTTCAGATAATACAAACAAATTTCACGTAATGGGTCAAATATGTAGTAGGCCCATCGTTAATATGTATATAAATCTCTTACGGCCCAATATGGTTTTGTGTGACCCATAACAAAATATTTTTGTTTCATGTAATGGCCCATAGAATTAAGTTTTTACTTTAATATTAAACATCTTATGCTAAGTGTATAATTAAACTATTTATTTTACTGTATAACACCTTTCTATTATGATAAATGTTCCATATTTTAGTAAATACACTTTTCTGCAGAAAATAATTAATCAAACTGAAAATAAATGTGTGTAATATTGTTTATTCTATAGATTGATATTTTTACTATTAATTACATAAAACAAAACAATACATTTAAATTAAAACTTTATGTAAATCATATCGATTCAAAATAACTACCCGCACGTACGTGCGGGTCCGGATCTAGTATCAATTACAACGAAAGAACAAAATGGGTCAAGAACGGATTCAAAGGCTAAACATGTAAATTATTTTGCATAAATTTCAGAATTTGTGTTTTTTTTTTTGGTAACAGATTTCAGAATTTGGTACATACAGTATCTATATTTATTGAATTGTTATTTATTTCCGTTTTAAATTTATTTTGTAAATATATTTTCTTAATTATGATATACGTTTTCCCGTTCTCCAGTATCTATTTTCCATTGTTAACTGATTTCTTTCTAGTATAAAATATTTTCCTCATTTATTGTGGTTATTCATCTAATCGCTTATATATATATGGTCTTTACATATACATTACCATCACATACATCTCTTTTTTACTTTGACATCTTCATTTTCAGTTGAATATATCATCAAAGATGACTTACCGAGCCACCATTCTTGCTATCTTCATGATTGTCCTTGTTCTAGGTTTGCTCTACTCTTAAGTTTTACCATTCTGATCTTAACATATTAATATAGTAAATTTATATTAAAGAGCAGATAAACTAACATTGTTAAATATTTATTAGGGATGGAAATAAAAGAGACGCAAGGACAAGAAACGTGTCATGATCTTATAATGAAAAGAGATTGTGACGAAGCTACGTGTGTCACAAAGTGTCAGCAAAAATGGAAGGGAAGTGGTGGCTCGTGCTTCCAAAACTTCAATGTAATGAGTTGCCTTTGCAATTTTCCATGCCAAGTTTGAATGAAATGCTCTTTTTTTTTTTTTTTTTTTTGTTATAGACTTCTAGTATAAACTATAATCTATCAATAACAATCCCCAAAATGTTTCCCTCAAGCCACAAAGATTATTGATGTGATAATTTTGTAGCGTTTTTATAATATTTGGGATGGGTTAATGTGATTTGTGTCGGTTAGATTATTCATTTACCCAACACGTACGAAAGCTCTTTTATCTAGTGTTTGAACGATACGCCACAACTAAAATCCCTAAATCGACTACACTAAACTACTCATCATTTGACACATTGATTTTAATTTTTAACATTTCTGTCTCCTTTTCATCATCAACAAAAATTGACAAAAGCATTGAATAGTGAATAACAAAAAAATATATACTATTAATACGTACCAACCAACCCGTCCTAGGTTAAGACCACTGATTAATTCATATTGCAGTAAGCAGAATGGTTTAAACGAACAAACTGAAAACAGAATGTAACCAAACACCACCACATAAAAGACATACTCGTCCACCTACTAGTAAAGTCTACTACCAAGGTAAAAGGCAGAGCTGATTAGGAGGTGAGATTTCGAATAATTAGAGGTTACTAGATCATAACCCGTGCTGTATAGCACGGGATTTAATATTTTTCATGAATTAAATTGTATATTTTGTTCAAAGAAATAAGAAATAATATAGTATAATAGTATAATATAAAAGGGAATATATTTTATATTTATTACTATTTGGATAAAATGTTATATATTTTATTTGACTAAAGAAGGAGAGAATATTGTATTTTAGAATTTAATATATTTAGCAGCATTAGATTTGTATTTTTTTATATGAGATTAACAATTTTTTTGGTTCAATTAGGTATTGATAATTTCTCTTACCAAAAAAAAATTAGGTATTGATAATTTTATTGTGTGATTGTGAACAAACAAAAAAATAGTTGTATTGGGTCTAAGTTTTTTAATGGATTATATTGGGTTTGTGGGGCCCAGTTTCATGGTTTAAAAAAAACGAAAAAAACGGTTTAACATACCTTTGGAATTTGCTGATGTGTTCTTTTTTGATGTCTACTTGAATTTTGTTACCCTGTAATTAAAATAAGATGACTTAAAACTTACGGCACATATATTACAAAGAGAAGTGTATAAAATTTCAATGGTACTTACAGCCTCATCTGTCAAAATCATTTCCAAAGACATGCCAGAACTTTTTGTAAAATGAATCCACGAATGAAGTATACTAACTTGAATACACTAAAAAATCTTGAAAGGCTTCAAGTTATAAATAGGAGTGTAGCGACTAACGATAGCCATTTCTGCTGTATTTTTAATTGTAGGATATGAGAATGGTGCTGAGATGATTTATGTGAGAAATGTACGTCAAACCTAAATGGATATTTATAGTTGTAGATTGTTTGTGATAATTAGGAGATTCAGAAATATATTAATTAGCATAAAATAGTTAGATAATATTTTAGAAAGGTATATTCTAGATTATTTGGAATATAGGATCAAAATTATATAACAGAGAGATTTGACAATCTTTAGAAAAGATTTTAAGGAAACTGAATAGCTAATTATATTGATGCGTGATTAAGCTAAACAAAAAACGTAAAACTAAACAAAAAAACGATCTAGAATATAACAACTATTATAACTTATTTTTTTTTATAAAGGGTTTTAAGGAAACTAAATATATTCTCAAAGATTTTAGGGAAACTGAATATATTCTCAAAGATTACGAATTGATTGAATACGAATTTATATCTAAACAAAATATAACAACCTAATATCTTTAAGATCTTTAAACCCGTTTTTCGTTATTTGACCCGTTTTTTAATTAATTTGTTAATGTTAGTGACATGGAATTAAAATGATTATGATTAGAGATCTCTAATGGCATATATTATAATTTCTTACAAAATTAACGTCACGACTTATAGGATTTACCTCCCAAATAATAGTATAGGATATAACATTTTGAATAACATTTTCGAACTATATGAGTATTATAATTCAAAATAGCATTTTTTATAAATTGGATTGATATAAAATATTTTCAATGATATATCATTTTCATTAACATTTTTTTATAACATGTTCGAATAATGGATTACTATATAATATTTTGAATAACATTTTCAATAACATTTCCGAATAATATATTAGTATATTAGTATAGGATTTTTACTAATTGTGTTACATTTTCGAATTGATTAGTATATAACATCTCGAATTATATTAATTATGTATTATATAAACAAAATCTTTTAATATCTTTAAACCCGTTTGACCCGTTAACCCGTTAATATATATTAGTGAAATGGAATAAAATGATTATAATTAGAGATCTCTAATGACATATATTGTAATTTCTTACAAAATCTAAGTTATGACTCTTAGGATGTACTTCCCAAATATTAGTATAGGATATTAGTTTTAAGTAAGTATGGAAATACAAATATCCTGGATATCCAATTCTGTTTATATAGTAGAATCCCATATTTTTCTCATTTATGTCTACACACTAAAACAGAAAAATATCTTATAAAAAGATTTTAAACTATTGAAACCTAAATAATTAAAATCGAACTATCTAAATCAAAAAATAAAAGAAAGTACGAAGTCGTAAACGCTAAACATGTAAATTGCATGAATTTCAGATTCTGTTACATACAGTATCTATATTTTTGAGAATGTATTTTGTATTATTTAACATATACCAAATGTACAAAAAAAATTATGTATATAGTTTATTGAGTTGTTTATTTGTTTTCATTTTTAATTTATTTGTAAATATATTTCTTAATTATGTTCAACTGTTAACTTGTTAACTGATTTCTTTCTAGTATAAATGATTTTCTCCTTTCACTGTATGTATGCATCTAATGGCTTATATATATGATTTTTACATATACACTACAATTACATACATTTCTTTTAACTTTGAAATCTTCGTATCAGTTTGTATATATCATCAAAGATGACTTACCAAGCCACCATTCTTGCTATCTTCATGATTGTCCTTGTTCTAGGTTTGCTTTACTTTAAAGTCTTAACATTCTCTTAACATATTATAATAATTTACATTGAAGGGAAGATAAATTAACATTCATAAACATTTAATTTTCTTTTTTAGGGATGAAAACGAAAGAGACGCAAGGACAAGAAATGTGTCATGATCTTATTAAAAAAACAGATTGCGATGATGCTATGTGTGTCACTATGTGTAAGCAAAAATGGAAGGGAAGTGGTGGCTCGTGTTTCCAAAACGTAAATTTAAAGAGTTGCCTTTGCGCTTTTCCATGCCAAGTTTGAAATGTTATTTTTTAGTTATAGACTTACAGGAGTATAAACTATAATCTATCAATAACAATCACAAAAATGTTTCCATCTACAAAAATAAACACAATTTATACTAAAGATTATTAATGTTATAACTTTGTAGCGTTTTTATAGTAGTTTGGATATGGGGTTAATTTGATTGTCTCGGTTTAGATTATTCATTTATCCAACATGTTAGCTCGTTTATCTAGTGTTTGAACGATTTTCTCTGCCACAAATATAATCCCTAAATCGACTGTACTAAACTACTAATCATTCGACACATTGATTAAAGATGTTTGCCTAACATTTATGTTCCTTTTCAGCATGAACAAAACATCATTTGACAAAGGCATTGAATAGTGAAGAACAAAATAGTACTTGAAAACTAGATTAATACGTAACAAGCCGTCCTAGGTTAAAAGAGCACACGACTAATTCACACTGCAGTTGCAGGATATGAACTAGAAGAACAAACTGAAAACATAATAAAACGAAACTAAAAAACCACATAGAGACATAAGCGTCCCATCTTACGTGTCAAAGTCTTCTACCAAAGTTGAAGACAGAGCTCATTAAGAGGTGAGATTACCTTCAACCACCTTCAAACGCAAAGCCAATCCTTTCTCTTCCCACATCCACAAAGTTTCCCCAAATTCATCCTTAGTCCGATCGCGGATAATGCATTCTCCTCCACGTCCCTCTGTGAATGAATAGCCTCTCGACGTCATCTGACTAAGACTTAACACGTTTCTGTTGAGCCCGGGAACAAAAATCACATTCTTGATAGTCTTCTTCTTCCCTCCCTTCATCTTGATCTTAACATCTCCTTTTCCTTCAACCATAAGAACTTTTCCATCAGCCAATCCAACCTTAGCTTTGTGTGTCGTGTCTAGAGTGGTGAAATACTTCACATATGGAGTCATGTGAATCGTAGCAAGCCCGTATACCATCCAAATATCCTCATCATACGATTTTTCCCCTAAAGTTACATCCGTCGACAGTACATAATTAACTACAATTTCTTCTTCTTCTTCTTCTTCCACATATATCGGATTCCTTCTTTTGCAGTCTTCAAAGTTGTGACTAACCTTGTAGCACAAGTCACACCACTTCTTAGACTTTGATTTAAGCCTCAAATTCTTCAACAGTCCAAGGAAAACTTCCTCATTCACTGATTCAAAATCATATCCATTAAGGAAGAAATACTGACAAAGACTCGCAGCAGTCATCTTATGAACATTCATGATTTCCTCCATCATTGATTGTATATCATCGTATGACTCTAAGAGCGAAGCAAACACCTTCTTACAAATCTCGTACTCAGGTTTCTCAACTTTCAAAACACGTAACTCACCAACGATTTCCATAATCCTATCTATGTATGAATCGGTAGATTCTTTTTCATTCCTTTTGATTTCTTCGAATTGCTTCTCTAATCTACGTATCGTTGCTTGTTCGTTACCTTTTTGAAGCAAATCCCAAACATCTTTCGCCGAAGAAGCAGAGAGAGTCTTTCTGAAAGCAGAATCTGGGAGAGAAGATTGCAAGATCTGGAGAGCTTTCATGTCTTTGACGGCGAGATCTCTCCATTTCGAAAGCTCTTCCGGTTGAATCTTCGCTGCTAACTCTGGAATCTTTGATGGATCTGGCGGGACTCCGTTCTCGACGACATCCCAAAGTCCTTTCCCGATTAGTGTAGTTTTCGTGACCGAAGACCAGATTTCATAGTCAAAGTCACCGGAAAAAGCGTCGTGTGTATTCGCCGCCGCCATGGACGTAACTGTCAGAGATTCTTTAAACTTCCTTTTCTCTATATTCTCTCGGAGAAGGTGTGAATAGTTTATTCGATCGCTAGAACAGTTTCTATATATATAGTCAACATTAAGCCTAACCGTAAACCCTAAATCAATTTGAAAATCACCATATGATCGGTTTAGGGGTAGACCATTTGATTTTAGACTCGGTTTAGGTCCTATCTTTGGTTTGGTTTAAGGCAATCAGAGAAAATATTTATCCAAATTCCTCGGTTCGAGCGTGTTAAAATTACTAGGGAGTTCTTGAATCGGATCTGGTTCGTATTTTCAAGGGAGATCAAATTTAGCTAATCCGGTTAGCTAAATACGGCTGAGCCTTTTGCCTTTCCCATAGTTAAATGCATCCTCGAATAAATAAAAGTTTAACCACAAATAAACAAAAACGGCTGCACTAATCATTTAAAATTAAGATAGGTTAACTTAGCTTTTATTCATCCATCTGTTCCTGCATGGCTCTAAGATGAAAAATCATAATGTGTAAATTTTCTCTTCTTGCTTTGAGAATTACCTTCAATCACAACATTCCAACGCAAGCAATAGCCTCTGTTTTCCCACATGGTTTTACCAAAACACTTGCCACTCTTCTGATTCCATATAGTGCATCTTTTTTCATCAAAAGCAACTCCAAATCCGCTCTTCTCCATCTGAGAAACACTTAACGCGTTTCCCTCGATCCCAGGAACATAAAGCACATTCTTGATCGTCTGATTACCTTCCTTAGTGATGAAAATCACATCTCCAGTTCCTTCTGCCATGATGATCTTATCCCCAGATGTGAATTTAACCTTAGCTGTCTTTGATCTATCTAAAGAGGTGAAAAACCTCTCATGTGGAGTCATATGATTCGAGTTAATGGAGCTTATCAACCATATATTCCAATGACCAGTGAACCCACCAACAAAACATTCAGCTACATGATCAGGTACTTGGTTTAACATATCCCAAAGATCCTTAGCCGAAGCAGCTGAGAGAGTCTCTCTGAAAACAGAATCTGGGAGACTAGACTGCAATATTTGGAGTGCTTTCAAGTCTTCTCTCACAAGTTCTCTCCAGTTGCAAAGCTCTTCGGCTTGAATCGTCGCTGCTAACTCTGGAATCTTCGATGGATCCCGAGGAATTCCATTCGCAACCACATTCCAAATTCCTTTCTTCGTTAGGATGATTTTCATCATCGCCAACCAGACTTCAACGTTTAGGTCATCGGAAATAATGTCTTGTAGATTCGGTCTTCTCGCCGCCGAAAAATCCCCTTTCATTATCATTTTTGTATCTCCGAAACAGGGAATAAACTATTTCCCTCAAACCCCAACAGAATCTCTCTGAAAACAGAATCTGGGAGACTAGACTGCAATATTTGGAGTGCTTTCAAGTCTTCTCTCACAAGTTCTCTCCAGTTGCAAAGCTCTTCGGCTTGAATCGTCGCTGCTAACTCTGGAATCTTCGATGGATCCGGCGGGACTCTGTTGGCGACAACATCCCAAAGTCCCTTCTCTGTAAGAGTGGTTTTCATCTTCACCGACCAGACTTCAATGTTCAGGTCATCGGAGATGACCTCTTGTAGAGTCGGTGGTCTCTCCACATACATAACCACCATCTCCTCGTAGTACTAAGTTAGGATTTCCTCTGTTTGTATTATCTTGGAGAAGCGATTATTTATATTCATCGTTGTATCATTACAAACCCTAAATTCTATTATAGTTTGAATTTTGAAATCAACAAAACTGCATATTCGCCGCCGTCGTATCCGCATGTTTCTTTTAAACTTACATATTCTTTTGAGGAAAGCCAAATATGGTTCAATTTAAATGGATTGATCCGGTTAAGTGAATAACCGTAATCCACACGCAAGCTTCAACAAGAATCGTTGCTGGTTTTGACTTGTGATTAGACCTAACCACGCCAAGATGATGCAATGCATTTGAATGAAGCAACCATTGAGTTTTTAATTCAATGAACATCGAAATTTGATGAGAGCAAATATATACTAGTAGAGGAAAGAAATAGTTTTCTCCTCTAAACTAGGAGCATATTCCCCCACTCTTCCAATTTCCGAAACTGTAGTTTCCATGTTGTGTCTCTATCTAAAGACATCAAGGTCGATTAATGAAAAGAGAAGAAAAATTGTCTAAGAAACTTCTGTTTATGTGTTGTTCTTTATGAGCAATTCTCTTTGATTGTTAACATTTGGTAGTCACTCTTCAAAGCCAAGTTAACATTTGGTTGGAGGTAGTGGTATATATCATCCACATATCCTTATCAAATGTCACAAGACCAACATTGATTGGCATTTGATACTTACGTAATTCTTTGGACATGCCCTTTATCTCCACATTGAATACACTTTCCTCTTTCATGCCTAGATCTCATTACCCTTTTCTAATCCACTTGTTTAGATTGTGATGATTACAAACATAAGACGGCCGAAGACAAGATTAACCCGGAGTCTAGAAGCCATATAAAAAGGAAGCAAAGTACTATACTATGAGGCAAAGGATAAAATGAAAGGAGATAGAACAATTCATAAGAGACTATGATAGAAGCTGGACAGATGGAATCATACTAAATCAACAAGGCCCTAACTTTGAGAAACTTTCCAAGAACATAACGCACTTGCTTTGAACTACATGATCATGTAAAACAGTCTACTGTCCTGCCTCTAAAATCAAACTTGAGTAAATTTTCTCTTCTTGCTTTGAAAATGACCTTCAATCACATCCAAACGCAGACGAAAGCCTCTCTCTCCCAACATGGTTTCACCAAAATAATTCCTAGCCGTCCGATCCCATATAGTGCATCTTTCTCTATCCATTCTAACTTCAAAGCCACTCCTCAGCATCTGAGAAACACTCAATGCATTTCCCAAGACCTCTGGAACGTAAAGAACATTCTTGATCGTCTTCTTACCTTCTTGAGTCATGATAGTCACATCTCCAATTCCTTCTGCCATGGTAGTATCTCCATTTGTGAATCTAACCATAGCTTTCCGCGATCTGTCTAAAGTGGTGAAAAACTTCTCATATGAAGTTATATGATTCGAGTTAGTGGAGCTTATCTTCCAGACATTCTCATAAACTGGGCTATTATTATCATCATCAAAACATTCAATTACATGATCAGGTACTTCGTTTAGCATATCCCAAAGATCCTTAGCCGAAGCAGCAGAGAGAGTCATTCTAAAAACAGAATCTGTGAGAGAAGACTGCAATATCTGGAGTGCTTTCATGTCTTCTCTCGCAAGTTCTCTCCAATTGCAAAGCTCTTCGGCTTGAATCTTCGCGGCCAACTCTGGAATCTTCGATGGATCTGGCGGGATTTCATTCGCAACCACATCCCAAAGTCCTTTCTCCGTTAGCGTGGTTTTCATCATCGCCGACCAGACTTCAATGTTTAGGTCATCGGAAATAATGTCTTGTAGATTCGGTCTTCTCGCCGCCCACCAATCCCCTTTTATTATCATTTTTGTATCTCCGACAAAGCGAATAAACTATTTCCCTCAAACCCCAACACTATCTATTTTTTTTATTGTAAACAAACTTTCCAAAAACGGCGGCTGAGAAGCAAAACCCTAAGTCTTAACGAAGAAGATGATATGATGCTAGTAGTGCTCGTATTAGTTATTGACTGGGCTTTCAATAGGCCCAACAGATTTAACGCACTAGTTATTAAATGCGCTTGCAATTAAAGCCCATAGACCCAATTTTTAATATCCTTTTAAGGACGGCCAATTACGTATAAGTCTTGGTTCAATTTAAATGCATTGATCCGGTTTAGTAAATAACCGTAAGCCACACGCAAGCTTAATTCTCTCCACAGATGGGTCAAACAAGAATAGTTGATGGTTTGGACTTGTGAATTGTGATCAGAGCTAACCACACCAAGATGATGCAATGCATTTGAACGATGATTGAAGCAGTCATTGAGTTTTTGAATTTGACTTTCTGCACAGTCATGAACATAAGCAATACACATACTAATATGTTCATATCGTAAAAACAAAAGCAGAGGATAGAGTAATCCAATGGTCCAAACTGAAAACTGAATAAACCAGACCAAATCCGCATAATAAACTGATTACTAGTAAGTCTAGTAATTAGGAGATGAGTTCATATCCGGAAAAACAGTAGCAGAGCACAGAGTAATCCAAAATATTTTCCTGAAAACTAGATTAATGCCAGATGATCCAAACTAAAAACCGAATAAACCCAACCAAATCCGCATAGCAGACCAATTACTAGTTAGTCTAGCAATTAGAGGTTACCTTCAACCACCTCCAAACGCAGAAAAAAGCCTCTCTCTTCCCACATGGATTCACCAAATAGTCTCCCACTCTGATCCTTTATAGTGCATTTGTGAGCGGTCATTACAATTCCGTAGTCTGCCTGTGCCATCTGACCAACACTCAACACGTTTCTGTCAATCTTGGGAACAAAAAGCACATTCTTGATCGTCTTCTCCTTCCCTTCCTTGCTCATGATCCTGATATCTCCCATTCCTTCAGACATGATAGAATGTCCGGTGATGAATTTGATCCTACCTCTGTGTGTTCTGTCTAAAGTGGTGAAATACTTCTCATACGGAGTCATATGGTTGGAGGTACTGGTGTATATCATCCACATATCCTTATCAAATGTCACAGGACCAACATTGAATGGCATTTGATACTCAGGTAATGCTTCTTCATCCCTGCTTTGATTATTTCTGCTGCTACAGTCTTTGAAGACATGCCCTTTACCTCCACATTGAATACACTCTCCTCTTTCATGCCTAGATCTCAAGACCTTCTTCGAATCTTCTTCTTTAGATTGTGATGATGAGATACGTTCTCCTTCTTCCATCCTAACTTGTTTGAATTCCTTGTCTAACTTGGCTTGTTCGTTAGCTTCTTTTAGCAAATCCTTAAGAACTTTGGCTGAAACACAAACTTCTTTCGATTGTAGTGATGATCCAACCTCAGATCCTTCCATAATTCCATAGATGGTCTCCATTGGTACTGATTCAAATACATCAAGAAGCTCACGAAAACTGTTAAAAGTGAGATTCTTCACACCCATGAGTTCCTCCATCACCAGAGCTGCACCATCATCACATGAATCTGACATGGAGGCTAACATTGCGATAAAACATTTAGAACTGTATGATGATTCAAACTCCATTCCTTTCACAAATTCATACAAGGTCTCATCAACTGTTGATGATTCAATTTCATCAAGAAGCCGACGAAAACAGTTAAAAGTCAGATTCTGTAGACCCATGAGTTCCTCCGCTGCACCATCCTTTGAATCTGACAGCGAGATTATCAGTTTAGTGATAGCTAGATAACTGGAATTTGCAGTGAACAATGACGAGATACGTTTTGCTTCTTCTATCTTAACTTGTTCGAGTTTCTTCTCTAACTTGGCTTGTTCGTTAGCTGATTTCAGCAAATCCCAAAGATCTTTAGCTGAAGCAGTCTCGAGTGTCAATCTGAAAACCGATTCTGGGAGATAAGACTGCAAAATCTGAAGCGCTTTCGTGTCATTCCCAACAAAATCTCTCCATTTAGAAAGATCCTCCGGTTGAATCTTCGTCGCTAGATCTGGAATCTTCGATGGATTCGGCGGGACTCCGTTCTCGACAACATCCCAAAGTCCTTTTTCAGTTAGATTAGTTTTCACGATTGGAGCCCATCGTTCATAGTTAAGGTCATCGGAAACAATGTCTTGTAGAGTCGGTGTCTTCGTCGCCGCCATAGCCGCCGATTGTTAGGGTTTCTCGACTTTTCTCTCTGTATATTCCTCTTGGAGAAGACGAACGGTTTTGTTCCATTTCCTCCAACACTTTCTATTTATACAAACCGTAATACCCTATGCCCAATGTGAACCGGAAATTAGATATGGTTCAGTTTAATTGGATTGATCGGTTAGGTGATTAATATCTGTAGTTCTGTACAACGTGAACGCGAGCTCTTTCTTCTTTTAGTCAAGCAATAACAACTTTAACATTCTCAAACAAAATTATACAAAAAAATTTGATTCCTTTTTTTTTTTTAATTGTTGAATTTGAGTCAATTTTGGTTGACTCTGGTTCATTTTTATTACACCACATGCAATGCAAGTTTCTCTCCAACGAGGATGGTTGATGGTTTTGACTTGTGAGACCAGGCCAAGATGATTTACCATGGAGACTTAACATAGCACTAGATATATGTTCATATTCCAAAAACAGTCGCAGCATACAGTAATCAAAATATTTCCACAAAACTAAGATTGATGCCACATTAATTGTTCAAATTTGAAAAACTGAATCAACCTAACTAAATCCGCGTAGTAGACAGATTACTAGCAACTAAGAGGTGAGATTACCTTCAACTACCTGCAAACGCAGAAAAAAACCTCTCTTGTCCAAAAAGGATTGACCAAATAATCTCCCATTCTGATCTTTTATAGTGCATCTGTCATCGACCATTCCGATACTGTAGCCTAATTCTGCCAACTGATGAACACTCAACACGTTTCTGTCCATCCCCGGAACATAAAGCACATTCTTGATCATCTTAGTCTTCCCTTCCTTGGTCATGATCCTGACATCTCCCATTCCTTGAGACACGATTGATTGTATACGAGATCTGCGTGATCTGTCTAAAGTGGAGAAATACTTTATATATGGAGTCATATGGTTAGTGGTATTGGTGTATAGCATCCACATATCCTCATCAAATGTCACAGGACCAACATTCCTGCTTTGAATCTTTTTGTCGCTACAGTCTTTGAAGACATGCCCTTTTCCTCCACAATGAATACACTCTCCTCTTTCATGCCTAGATCTTATTACCCTTTTCAAATCCATGGAAGCAGAACAAACTCCTTCTTTCTTCTCTACATTAACTTCTTTTAGGAAATCCCTAACATCTTTGGCTGAATAACAAACTTCTTTCGTATGTAATGATGATCCAACCTCAAAGTCATTCATAATATCACTGATGGTCTTCAATGGTACTAATTCAAACAAATCAAAAAGCTCACGAGAATTGTTATAAGTGAGATTCTTCACACACAATAGTTCCTCCATCACCAGAGCAGCACCATCATATGAATCTGACATCGAGATTAACCATTTGATAAAACTTTCCAAATCTTGTGATGATGATCCATACCCATTTACTTTCATAATTTCGTACAAGGTGTGATTCACTGTCGATAATTCAAATCGAGCAAGAAGCAGACGAAATCGATTAAAAGTTAGCTTCTTTAGACCCGCGAGTATGAGTTCGTCCGTTTCATTCTCATATGAATCTGACAGCGAGATTACCATTTTGGCGATGGCCAGATAATTGGATTTTGAACTGTCATTAGCAATCTCCATCAACAATGAAGAGATACGTTCTCCTTCTTTGATCTTATCTTGTTCGAGTTTCTTCTCAAACTTGGCTTTTTCGTTAGCTTCTTTAAGCAAATCCCAAAGATCTTTGGCTGAAGTGGTCTCAAGTGTCAATCTCAAAACCGAATCTGGGAGACAAGATTGCAAAATCTGAAGCGCTTCTGTGTCTTTTCCCATAAAATCTCTCCATTTCGGAAGATCTTCCGGTGGAGTCTCCGTCGCTAGCTCTGGAAGTTTCGACAGATCCGCCGGGATTAGATTTTCAACAACGTCCCAAAGTCCTTTTTCAGTTAGAGTAGTTTTCACGGTTGGAGCCCAGAGTTCATAGTTAAGGTCATCGGAAACAACGTCTTGTAGAGTCGGTTTCTTCGCTGCCGCCATAGCCGGCGAATGTTGGGGTTTCTTGACTTTCTTCTCTGTATATTCCTCCTCTTGGAGAAGACGACTAACGGTTTTGTTCCTTTTACTCTTCTTTCTTATATAACACTTCCTATTTGTAGATAAGCCAAACCGTAAATTAAATATGGTTAAGATTGGTTTAGTTTAATTGGATTGACCGGTTAGGTGATTGATATCTGTACAATGTAAACGCGAGCTCTTTCCTTCCTCTTTAGCTAAGCAAGAACAAAATTATACTAAAAATTTGAGTCAAAAGTCAAAACTAACAACTTTTACTACTGTTTTATTGTAAAATCGTTATAATACTCTGGAAATTTCAAATATTTTGGTACATCTTTCTTTGGTTAACCTCAAATAATCAAAACAAGTGTAGGTTCACAAAAGTTACAAAACAAATCAACTCTGATCTCTCAGTAGATAGATTCTTGAGTGTGATTCAAAAGCCCAGAAACAACACCAAGGGTTGAAGAAAAAAGTGCACTCACTGGGATTTATTCTTCTGTACACTATAGAGCAAAGAGGATTAGCTAGAGGAGGTCTCTTACTCTACTCTCACCTCTCCAGACAATGTTCCCTCTTCATCTTCCCCATCGAACTCTTGTTCTACACCTTTCACCTGCACGAAAACCCTTTCATTAGAAGAATGCGACGGTAACGAGTTCTTGATTCTCCAATGGTTACTTAACAGTTAACACCACAACTTTAACACATAATGTTAGGAGGATCTCTGTTACCTCGGATACATAATGCATCAACATGTTTTCGATTCCCGATTTCAAAGTAACAGATGAGCTCGGACAACCACTACAAGCTCCTTGCATCCTCAGCTTCACTATACCACTTTCCCTGATTAAACCCACCCAAAGGATTTTTACTTAAGGCTTAAGAGACTAGAAAAAGAAACAGGTTTCATTGACCATTGCTACAACTCAAGGAAGTAAACTTACGGATCAAACCCACAATACTCGATGTCCCCACCATCATCTTGGACTGCTGGTCTGATGCGTGTTTCTAAGAGTTCCTTGATCATTGCTACTGTTTCAGAATCATCCTGAATCACAAAAGTTTCACCAATGAGTAAAAATAACAACACCCTGTCACCATTGGCTTTCCTACCAAAATCTTGGAGAGCATTGCAAAACGTCAAATCCATAATTAACAGAACATCAACTTTATGGGGAAATGGCCTCTCTCATTCTAATTGGCACGCTCAGCTACTACTTCAAAATCATAACTCATACTCATTTTCAACAGTTCATCAAAGCAACTAGCATAAATTCCATTATCAAGTATCCCATGTTTAGTGTATTTATAACGTTTACAGCAAACTATCACTCTCAATTACTGAATCAATGTTCGAGCATGCGCCGACAAGGAGTCAACCAACACAAACTAAACAAAATGGAAGTATGCTATGAAAACTCAGCTAGTCAAGATCATAACTCATATTCATCAGCTCACCAAAGCAACTGGCATATATTCCATAAACAAGTAGATCATGTCTATATAAAGTTTACAGCAAACTATCACTCTCCAATCCCCCAAGAAGATGTTCAATCATGCACCAGACAACGAACACAAACTATATAAGAAACAATCACCCTGAAGAATCCAGGAGGTCCAGAAAAGCACACTCTAAACAAAACTAACTAATGGGAAAGAGAGGAAGCGATCACGAGAAGGGGTTTACCTCGCTGATGGCAGTATCCTTGGCAGCAGCAGCTTGAGAGTCGAGAAACAAAGGCTGGCCAGAAGAATAGAAATCCATGACTGCTGCAAATATCTCAGGCTTGAGGATATCCCATGATACATCATCTGACTTAGTTACAGTAACAAAATCTGACCCAAAGAAAACTCGAACTACACCTGCAAAAACAAGTAAAGAACAACATCATAATCACATGACAGACAAAGTCTTTCGAAAGAAAAGATTACACACGACAGGAGAGATAACAATACCATCAATGGAGTAAATGGATTTGGCTAATGGCGAACCAAGAGCAGAACGAACATTAGGAAAATCTGCGCTTCCAACTTCCATGACTGGTTTGCCAGGATAAAACATGAGAGAAGAAGGATTCGGAGTTGATTGTGTTTGGATAAACATTGTTCTTCTCTGCCCTGCTCAAAAGTACCCAGGAATTATGCTAATTAGACCCTTAAATTCTCCATGAATTTCAAAATCATTCGTTTCAATGACTCGAAAGATTTTAAACGATTGTTCTAACTTGAAGCCTGAAACAATCTGATTTCTGAAAAATACCAACTAAAAAACATTCTAGAAGATCGATACCTCCGAGGAAGTTCCATTTCTGAGGAAGTGAAGAAGATTTCCACAAGGTAAGAGCAGAATCCTTGGTCCGAGAATTGGTGGCAGAGATGAAAAGCGAGCGACGAGATAGCAGAAGAGAGGAGGAAGACGAAGAAGAAGAAGATACAGTACTACTTCTTCCAGAAACGATCTCGCGACCTCCGATTCGCGATAGACAAGTTACAAGCCTCGCAATCCTTTTCATTGCGTCGACCAATTAGGGTTTCGTTCTAATCGCTAAACGGACCGGGGAAAAAAAAAACAGAGAAGAAGCTTGTGACGTCGTCGTTGGGATGGATTGTTTTTGTCGGAGAGAGATCTCTGCTAACGGCGATACGCGTTGTTTTTTTTTTTTTTTTTTTTGATAACAGTACTAAAGAATTTGCACCTACCTACAACTACACAATTATACACAGCAAGTGAACAATATCCACTTAATAGAAACAATTTCGTTGCACCAATGTAAACCATAAAAGAAAAGAAGGAAAAAGTCACAACAAATACCTATATCAAGATCTAGATGAAACAGAACAACGGAAAATTACAAGAGCCACAACAGTTGTAGTAAGCAAAATGTTTGGGATCGGCAATTCGAATCGTCTAAAACATTTGGATATCCAGGAGTCCGAGACGTGGTGTCTAGATGGGTATGTCATGATTTTCGGAGTAGAATTTGAATGTCGAAGTGGAACCATATTTTCAACGAAATGGGATAAAACCCGAATGTTTGCAGCGATACAATGGACTTGGTTTGTCTTTGGAAGATATTTGAACAGCCTCTTTTCATTGTCATAGAAGAAAAGATTCCCTTGCTTAGAAACTGCCACCGGTCTACACTTCAACCTCCATGTGTAAGGGCAAAGAGCTCTAGGGAATAAACATATTGAGTAAGTCTTGGTCCATGTTTCTTCTTGTGTATCCATGCTCCAAATCATTACTTCCCAATGAGAAACTCCAACATCGGTTTTGACTAAGGCAAGACGATCTTTAAGGTTAACTAGCTCGCTCGGTACCCGAGGTGCGGGCGGTGTTGGGACATCACGAAATTGTTCAGTGTGAAGATCCAGAGCTAGTATCTTGAAAACAGAAACTACTTGTACCCAGTAGATTGACCCATTTACATACGCAGACTTTTTCCTAGCTTCCACATAGTAAGGAGGATTCGGCAGTTTCCTCCACTCACCAATGTTAACATCAAGAATTTCAGATTGGTTAGTATCAAAGAACATCCTCACTACTTTATAGCTCCCATTAACTTTGTCCTTACCAAACCCCATCGCCCAAAACCCAGGGAAAATATCCCACCAAATATCATCGAAAATTAGGCTGTCATAGCGCCTAGTATTCTTTGGATTTGGGCCGGAAGGGAATCTAAGGAGTTCTCCGGTGCAAGGGTTCAAAACGTTGACCCAGCCTGGTACTGGGATGCAAACCAGACCATCACACGTCAGTGAGGCTCGTGTCGCGGCGGCTTCAGATTGTATATAAACCATCTCGACCTCTTCGTCTCCTTGGAACCGCGAATCAGTCCGGTGGTCTCTGACCGCTAGGATTTGCGGAATCTTTTTAACATTATTCGCACGCCTCCTCTCTGCGAACCTCCTCGACTCCAGTATTGATCTCCATTGTTTTGAGACGGTTTTGAATTTGAGGATGGATCTCAAGGGTAGGAGAAGCAAGATTTCTTCGAGTAGATCGGGAATTAGGAACATCATCCGCGGATTAGGTTTGCTTTCTTCTTCTTCTTCGGCCATCTCTCTCTTCCTCCTTTCTCTTTATTCCATTTATACGCGTTTTATTTACTTTTAGACTTTTAGTTATTTACCGCCTTTTGAACCAAAAAAAAAAAAAATTATTTACCGCATATCTACTACACATGACAATAAAATTGTGAACATTGACTTTTTAAACACTGCATTGTTCAGAATCTGTCAATGAATCTAAAAACTAAACAAAAAATTTCCATCCTTCACATAATTAACTGCCAGTGAAAGCTTGAGAAAACGTCCAATTATTTTAGTCCATTAGCATTCATTCGTCAAACTTTTTTCCAATTTTAATCTGCGAAATATTTGATACTTTCCATTTCATGGCTTACAAATATCAGACAAGGATGGGTACGTAGTAAAAAGGAAAAAATATAATTAGGGTTACCCGCTCCCAAGAGTAAAATAGTTCTCTAGCTAGTTTTCTCTTTTCTTTTGCTGTTGGAATTTTTGAACACCAAAAGTGATCTAGGGTTTTGTCCAGTTAAGGACATGGACAATAGTAAAGGGACGGTCTTACAACATGGGATATTTCCGGAGATCCGATGTGCTTGGGAATTACTCGAACATTCTTTGCTTCTGTGGCCTTGTGACGGGTAACGACAACAATTCACAACTTGAACAAATCCCGCGTACGTTTTCATGATTATTTATGCTTTGTATTAATAATATTCAACAAACAGGGATGGGCAGCCTATTTCTGCTCTTGGTCTAGTGAAACCTCGACCAGATTTTGTTGAAGGCACCGCCGCTGGTCAATATCTTTTGGTGCTCGCAACTCCTCTTGAGTTGCTTCTTTTTGGAGTGTCTCAAGATGGCGAAGAAGATACTCTTTCTCATCAGATTTCAGTAGAGAAACTGGTTGACTACAGTACCACCTCATCAGATGGTGTTACAATGACTTGTATTGCATCTACTGATAAAGGTCGGATTTTCTTGGCTGGACACAACGGTCTCATATACGAGCTGCTCTACACTATTGGCTCACCTTGCCGTCTAGTGTGCTGCACGCCACCTCCGCCTATGCCAGTGCTTTTACCTGACGGTGACGAGTGGGACGAAAGGTACACATAATCGACCTGTCTCCTCTCTGCTCTGTGATTCTGAATTGAAAAATGGCAAGCTTCTTCTACTAATTAACTAACTCCTTCTTTTATACGTCAGATTGAGTCGTGATCCTGCTTCTGTTGTCGATCTTCTCAAGGAACTGCGTAACAAGTACACATAATGACCTCTGTCCTTTGATTACGATGTGAAAATGACAAGCTTCTTCTACTAACTAACTCCATTTTTTTTTTTTTGTGTTATCTATAAACTAGCTACTCCTTATTCAACAAACACTTTAGTGACAGATCCAGATTCTGGTTCCGAGATTTTGATCCTGTTGTAGAGATGGTCGTTGATAATGAAAGGAAAATTTTACACGCTCGTACCAAGGAGGCGGCACTCAAGGCCTATTTTCTAGGGATGAATGGTGAAAGCCCTATTGAGAAGTTGGGGCAAGTAGATAATCTGTTAGATCATCACAGCCCAGACACAGCAGCAGCAGGAGCAAGCAGAACTAACAAGCTATCTATAGTTAGCATATCTCCCCTGTCTTCTAAGCTGGAATCCAATGCGCACCTTGTTGCTGTGTTATCAGATTGTACTAGGATTTATCTGATTTATCTCTCCACCTCATCATCAAGTCAGTCCTCTCCGAATTGTTTGAGAGTAGTTACAACTCCTAACTTAACTATAGACCAGAGAAATTAAAGGGTCTCTCGACCAAGGCTGAAATCGCATATTGTTCTACCTTAGGGAATTGCGAATTGGAGGTTAGTACCACCGACCGCTCTTTGAGTTATAGCATTTATATTTCTTTTATCTCATATACATATATATAGATTGGCTTGTCAGAGGAGAAACTCTTTCAGGTAAGTAACTGTCATAACATGTCTGGAGACTCCACCATTTTGTCATGTACATCTCGGTAAGCTTTAATTATATACACTCATAATACTCTTAAAAACTCTTCTAGAAATTTTAAATATTAGTAAGAAGATATGAGTTTCTAAGTACATGTGATATGTATATAGATATGTACCGAGTCAATTTATGAGGAAGCGCGGGTGAACATTGAGAGTATTAGGAGGCAAGAAGCGGGGATGTGTGATGCGATTGAGAAGCGGAAGCTTGCCATTTCGAAAAAGATTATGTAAAACGGGACAATCCAACGATCTTAGTTAAGACCCACTTCACAATTTCCTTGTCTCTTTCTGCAATCATCAACTCTTCTATCTCGCTAACTATGTTTATCTGTTAGTGTTGCGACTCGTAACGTTATTATGTATATACTGCAATGTAAGAACGCCTTTTTCTAGCAGTTTGACCTTGGCCTTGAGTTCTCTGTATAGAAACCAATTAGAAGCAATGATAAAGTCACTTGGTAACACATATTTTAAGTTTTTAACTAACAAGCCAATCATCTTGCAGCCAACAAATTAAGAAGCAGATTTTTGTGAATTCATAAATAGCTCAAGTAATGCCAATTCTGATCATTTTGGTAGATGAACCAAGAAATAAATGGAAAGGTTGTGATTATTTTGGCTACAGATGAAAGTTGTATAGAATCGCAACTATTCAACAAGGTTCTCTCGCATTACAAACCAAAGATATAATTACATAACAGGCTTTGGAACGACATAAGGTATAATAGTGGAATACAAAGTTTCTTTGATCTGAATGTTAGACTTTCAATACAACAAACATGAAGAAAGCAAACTTCTTACAGGTTCCTGAGTTAGGTGTCAGGAGCTGGGACTCTAAAGAATACAAGTTAAAAAAAAAGTTGGGTTCGAGGAACTGGAGTGCACTTAAGCGGATGAACCATGGTAAGGGTCAGTCCTTCAAAAGTCTCTTCCATATTGACCTTATCTCCTTTGATTCCCCAGTCAAAGCACTGCACCATCACTCCAATCGCGGTTCCTATGAAAATAGAAGCTAGATTTGATCCAGGACAGCCTCTCCTTCCGCCGCCGAAAGGAATGTACTTCTGAGCTTCCTCCCTCTCGTCTTCTTGTCCTAATCTTGAAGAACCTAGAAACCTCTCCGGCTTAAACTCATTAGGATCTTCCCAGGAATCAGGATCTCTCATCCAAGCATAAGCATTAATAACAAGAAATGTCTTCTCCGGAATGTAGAATCCTTGGATCTCACACCTTTCTTCGAACTTCCTCGTCAGCAGAGGAAATGGTGGGTGCAATCTTAGTCCTTCCTTAACCACCGCTTGCAAATAAGGAAGGTTTGGTATATCTGTTTCTTGAATCAACCTTGATGTCCCTACAACCGAATCGATTTCTTCTCTCAGCCTCTCAAGAACGTCAGGCTTATTAATGATCTCGGCCATTGTCCATTGTGTTGTTTGCACCGAGGTATCAGTGCCTCCCACGAAAAGCTCCTGCATTGAAAAAACTCGGAACATTTATAAGTAATTTTTGTTCGGATCCTCCTCATATGAAATCTGACATAATGAGGAACATTTACCACGAAAAACGATTTGATATGATTCCTAGTGATCTTATACTCTGCGTTTTCGTCTGCATAAGCTGCCAACAACACGTCCATCATATCCATATCTTTATGCTCCTCGTCCATTTTCTCTTTGTGTTCCACAAGAATCTTCTCTAGCAGCTCATCGAATCTGTTGGAAACATCCATTATATCCTTCTTGAATAGTGGGATCCCGAGCTTCTTAAGTGGTCTGCGCAGTACAGATGCGAAGAAGATTTTCTTCGCCAAGGCATATGATTCACCCACCAAGCCCCTGACTCTCTCTGCCTCACCATTCTCCTCTGAGAAACTCCTTCCCATGCTCATCCTGCACAAGATGTTGTTCATGAGCATCGTCGCTTCCTTACCTATCTCAACGTTCTCATTCTTCCTCGCCTTATCAAGAATTCTGTTGTAAAACTGTTGTAGCTCTTCAGCACGAAGACTTCGTGACCGTTCCAACACCTGAGGTCGTAGCAGCTTAGTGGCGATGATCTTCTTCACAAACTTCAAGTAATCTCCATAGGGAGCGTAGACGACACCAGAAGATCCAAACACGAGGGACTCATCAATCGCAGCAGCACCACGAGAGGAGACGTTCACGTCGTGGGCCCTGAAGACCTCGTCAGCCACTGAGGCCGACGAAACAAGGATGATGGGGACATTAAAGATCCGGAGATGGAGGAGGGGTCCATACTTAGAGGAGATTTTCTGTAAAGACTTGTGGGATAGAGAAGAGAGGAGAAGGTGAAGATGACCGATGATCGGGAGAGACGGAGGGCTCGGAGGCAGATCACGGCGTCGTGAGTCCTTTTGTTTCTTGAAGAAGAGAGAGTAACAGAGGAGAGAAAAGATGCATAGGAGGATGAAGATGAAACAATTCTGAAAGTCAACGCTGATAATTGCTGCCATTGTTGCTCCAAAGTGAAGAATTAGATGATACATAATCAAGAATCCATTAATATAAAATGTATGACCAATTCATGTTTTGTTTATTACTTTAAAAAAATACTCTCTCTTTGGGAAAATGTGAAGTAAACTCAAATCAAATTTATGATATCGATAATTAAATATTTAGAATTTATATCCCTCCAAGCTGTCAAATATGTTGATTAAAACAAGAAAAAGCAAGCTGACATCTCCAAATCAAGAACTGGGAATATGCAGACTTGAAGGTAAAGGGTTTAGAGTTCGAGGAATAGGAGTGCACATAAGAGGCTGAGCCATGGTCAACACGATTGTTCCAGCCTCGTTCATGTTTACTTTCTCTCCTTTGATTCTCCAATCAAAGCACTGCACCATTACTCCAATTGCGGTTCCTACAGAGACATAAGCTAGCTTGGATCCAGGACAGCCTCTCCTTCCGGCTGAGAAAGGAATGTATTTTAGGACTTCCTCTCGTATCTCGTCCTTTTGCCCTGATCTTGAAGATGCCATAAACCTCTCAGGTTTAAACTCCTCAGGATCTTCCCAAAACTCAGGATCTCTCATTATAGCATAAGCATTAATAACAAGTAATGTCTTCTCTGGTATGTAGAACCCTTTGAGTTCACACTTTTCTTCGAACATTCTTACCAAGAGAGCACCGGACGGATGCAATCTTAACCCTTCTTTGACTACCGCTTGCAAGTATGGGAGGTTCGGTAGATCAGTTTCTTGAATTAACCTTGTTTTCCCTACAACCGATTCGATTTCTTCTCTCAATCTCTCAAGAATGTTGGGGTTGTTAATGAGCTCCCCCATTGTCCACTGTGTTGCTTGCGCCGAGGTGTCAGTGCCTCCAATGAGAAGATCCTGTAGTAGCAAACTGTTATTAAAGTATATCCATATTTCCTATATCTAAGAGACTAAGAGTATCGGGGTTTTTGGGCCTATATAAAAGTGTTTTAGGCTTGTTATTACACACACACTTAATACCAAGGTTTACGTTTTAAGGTTTATTCCACGATTTCACAACACATGTTTCTTAGTAAGGGCAAACCAAATGGTGTTTGCTTACGAATCTACCTAAAAGGAGAGAACATTTACCACCAACAAGGACTTAATATGGTTTCTTGTAATTTTATACTCTGCATTTTCGTCTCCATAAGCTTCCAACAAGAAATCCATCATGTCATTAGCTTGATAATGCTCCTCCATTTTCTTTTCGTGTTCAACAAGAATCTTCTCCAGCAGCTCGTTGAACTTGTGGGAAACACTTATCAGATCCTTTTGGAACAGTGAGATCCCGAGCTTCTTAAGCGGTTTGTTAAAGATCATACCCAAGACGATTTGCTTTGTCAAGGCCACCGACTCGATCACTAAGCCTCTGAATCTCTCCGCCTCACCGTTCTCCTCAGAACAAATCCTCCCCATGATCATCTTGCAGATGATATTGTTATTGAGCTTCGCTGCTTCCACACCGATATCAACACTCTCCTTCTTCATCGCCTTGTCAAGCAGATTTTTGTAAAACCGATCTAGCTCATCTGAACGGATTTTCCGTGAACGCTCGAGTGCCTGCGGTCCAAGAAGCTTTGTAACCAGGAGCTTCCTCATAAATTTCCAGTAATCTCCATAGGGAGCCGCAGCGAAGCTTGACGATCCGAACCAGAGAGACTCCTCGACTGGAGGGTGACCGCGAGAGGAGACATTCACATCTTGGGCTCTGAAGATCTCGTAGGCCACTGAGGCCGAAGAGGCGAGGATTATGGGAAAGTGGAAGACTCGGAGATGGAGAAGAGGTCCATACTTGGAAGAGATTTTTTGTAAAGACTTGTGAACTAGATACGAGAGAATAAGGTGAAGATGACCAATTACCGGAAAAGAAGGAGGGCTCGGAGGAAGATCACGACCAGCTCGTGAGTCCGTTGGTTTCCTGAAGAAAAGAGAGTAACAAAGGAGAGAGAAGAGACATAATAGGATGAAGATGGAGCTGTTTTGAAAGTCAACGGTGATCATTGCTGCCATTGTTGCTGAAAGTACAGAGGCAAATGAAACATAGTAATCTTTTATCAAGAATCCATACTTTGTTTATCACCTTACTTTATAATATGTTATCCCTTAAAAGAGCGTGATATAAGTAGATCTGAAATCTTTTCTTAATATATAAGTAGTAGATCTGAAGTTCTTTATGACAGTCACTGGGAAAACTTAATAGTAGTAGTTTAATAACTCGTTAAGCGTGTTCATTGCCCAAGGTGACAAATATATAATACTTCTATCAGTAGGCCTTTAATTCGGCCGGAATCTTGTAAAATCCAATATAGACATGTGCATGTGAAATATTTAGGGTAATGACCAAATGTAACCTAAGATGCAGGCAACATCTATGGAGATTTTGTCACTATAACATATTCTACAATGTAACCAAAAGCAAAAGATGCATACCAGTTCTAAACAGCTTCTTCGTCTTTACGGGAGGAGACTCTGAATCATCTTGATTTACTAGAATCTTGTGTACTATCGCCTTTTGGAAAAGAAATGAGTGCCAAAGTTACTACAATGTAAGATTATAAACTTATAACCATCAAATCCGCTAAAAATAAGGTTCACAAAGATTCTAAATAATATTGTAGCACATAATTTTTAATCCGTAAGATCAGTATCCAAGACAGACCTTCATAGTCTTTGTTTAGTGACTCGGAACTGTTATCAGGAACAACAGCAAGAACACCAGGTACACCTGCATGAATAAAACAACAACTCTTCATCTGTTAGCTTCTGATTTCCCAAATCCCCATATCCTCATAGAAGTTTGTTTTCTTCTTTTCTGTTCATCTTCTTCAAGGACGTTCAATTATATTTGTTGTCTTTATGTTATGTTTGTGTTCCACAAGAATCTTCTCTAGTAGCTCATTGAATCTGTTGGAAACATCCATTATATCCTTCTTGAATAGTGGGATGCAAAGCTCCTTAAGCGATTTGCACAGTATAGATGCGAAGAAAATCTTCTTCGCCAAGGCATATGATTCACCCACCAAGCCCCTGACTCTATCTGCCTCACCATTCTCCGATGAGAAACTCCTTCCCATGCACAAGATGTTGTTCATGAGCATCATCGCTTCCTTACTGATCTCAACATTCTCATTTTTCCTCGCCTTATCAAGAATTCTGTCGTAAAACCGTTGTAGCTCTTCAGCACGAACACCTCGTGACAGCTCCAGCACCTGAGGTCGGAGCAGCTTAGTGGCGATGATCTTCTTCACAATTCTGAAAGTCAACGATGATCATTGTTGCTCTAAAAGTGAAGAAGCAGATGAAACATAATAGAGAAGCCATTTCTTGATGTAAAGTATGACCAACCATACAGCTATGTTTATTAATTTTTTTTAAAATGCTTGACGGTAAAACAGAACTGGTTGACGGTAAATGATCTAACACTCATATCCACATGGTTGTATCACTCGATTCTAAAACCCCAAACTTGGTTGACTTCTGTTATGCCTGAACCTGTGTTTTAAAATGCGAAAGGCGACCTAAGGCGTGAAGACCCTCTGTTATCGCCTTGCGCCTAAGGCGAGCGCCTCGGTCGCCTTTCAGATGTGAGGCGACAGAAATTTAAAACAACGTAAAAACATCTAAGTAAAGTGAAATCCAACATAGTTTTAAACCTTAAACCAAACTCAAAGCAAGAAAAGTCTAAAGATAAACAAAAACATCTTAGAAAAATGAAATCCAACATAGTTTTAAACCTTAAACTAAACTCAAAGCAAGAAAAGTCTAAAGAGAAAGCCAACAACATCTAAAAAACGCCACAATTGTCAATTAAATCAAAGTTGAAACTCTAAAATCCCATCTCATCATCACCATCACCATCATCAAACTCATCAATCTCAAACTTGAATATGGGAGTTTGAATTGCTAGAGAAGAGGAGTAAAAGAAGAGGAAGAGGCAAGGGCACGATGCCACGACCTAATGATCATGGGAATTTATTTATTTTCTTTTTCAAGGTTAGACGGCACAAATGACTAGGTTTAGCGTGTAACTAAGTTTTAAAACCCTAACATAAAACAAAAACACATAAAAATTGCCTTAAATCATAAAGGCAGTAAAAAGCACGCCTGCGGCATCAACACAAGGCAGTGAAAAGCGAACGCTTTAGGTCGCTTTCAGGATCTCGCTTTGCTTCAGAGATCCTAGGCGATATTACTATCGCCTCACCTCGCCTTGTGCCTAGGCACGCTTTAGGCACGCTTTTTAAAACACAGGCCTGAACGGTTTGGTCTTGGCTACATCTACTACTATCATCCACCCATTAATAATCTGCGCAGAGAAAAAAACACCATAACATCTGTGAATCAAGGGTGTCTCTCCATCTCTCTCTATCACATTCATGTTTAGATTTTACTTTGAGTTGGTAACAAGAAGAAAAGAAAAAACGCTTTAGGATCTCGAAAAGCTAGCTTTACCTTTCCATTCATCTCTTTTAATGCAATGCCTGCGGCTTCCTCTGTCGTGTACTCTAGAAAGGCATAGCCTTTTGATCTCTTTGATATCTTGTCCATAATTATTTTGACTGCAGAGGAATGTTATAGGGCTGTGATTATCTATCTTTTCCCAATGATTAATTTTTGACTCTTGAATTGGATTGCAAATCATAAGTACCTTCCACTAGTTCACCAAACCCTTCAAATGCTGCACGTAATGTCTTCTCAGATGTGTAGAAAGACAGTCCTAAACCAAGATACATGATCTATATAAGTAAATGTTTATCTTCTGAATGAACTTAATTCTTAAATTAAGATGCAGGCAAGGAATTGGGGGAAGCATGATTTTTCCTTAAAATGCTATGGAGATTGTGTCACTATAACAGATTATGCTATGTGACCAAAAGATGCATACAATCTCAAGTGTTAACATACCAGTTATAAACAGCTTCTTCGTCTTTACAGGAGGAGACTCTGAATCATCTTGATCTCTTGAATCTTGCATACTATCGCCTTTTGTGAAAAAGAAAGAGAGCCAAAGTTACTACAATGTCAGCATCATACACTGATAACTATCAAATCCGCTAAAAGTAGGGTTTACAAAGATTCTAAATAATATATTTTAATCCGTAAGATCAGTATCCAAGACAGACCTTCATAGTCTTTGTTGAGTGACTCGAAACTATTATCAGGAACAACCGCAAGAACACCAGGTACACCTGCATCAATTAAAAACTATCTCTTCATCTATTAGTTTAATTCAGAACAAGTCAACAAACATTGTTGTCTGATTTCCATTTGACAAACTCACAAACCAGCTAACTCCACGGCACTGTTCTCATCGAGATCACAACAAAATCCGAAATCAGACTGCCAGGAAACATGATAAAGACACATCTGTGCATCCTTTTCACTGCAAAGAAAAAGGCAAAAAAATGCTGGTCAAAGCTGAAGGAGACAATAGCTTCCCTTAATGCATAATCAAACAAGAAACTTACTTGCACAAAACCTTGGACAGCAATTGAACACAATGATCAACCATCTGTGCTTTAGTAACAATCCCAACTCCTGGCTTATCTACTCGAACCATCCAATGTTTCACTGTCCCATGATCAAACAAGGAAACACTTTTCTGGCTCCCAATGCCATAATTCTTCTTCTCTGAACTGTAATCCGCTTCAGGTCTAACAGACACTACTCCAGGTAAACCTACGTTCGTAGACAACCAATTAAAACACCTAAGTGACCAACCATACGAAACAGAATCTGTTCTTTCAATGGAATTAAGCTAACATATAATACTACTACTCACTAGCTAGCTGACGTGAAGCAACCTCGTCGATATGACAACAAAAACCGAAATGGGTATCAAAGGAAGCATCATATATACTCATCTGCGCATCTTTTTCGCTGCAAACAACATAAGCATTGGAAACTAAGAAATCAAAAAGTTTAAGCGCAAGGCTCAAATTAAACAAACAGAGAATGAAAAAGAACCCACTTGCCCAGTACTTTCGCAAGAATCTCGACATAATAATCAACGATGTCTGATTTGGACGAAACCCATTGCGGAGGTTTATCCAATAACACCATCCAATAGCTGCTTCGGGTAGGAGCAGTAGAAGAAGGTGGAGCGGAAATTGCAGAAGAGGAGAAGACGAGGTGTGATGATGACAAGGCGGTGGTATAACTTTTCCGAAAAGTCCCGAAATTTAAGTTGGGAGAAGAAAATGAAGCGAAGAATCGGTTATTGATAATGTGTGAGGAAGAGTTGGAGATGGGGACTAAGAAGGAAGTGGAAGCAATAAGAGCTTCCATGGGAACTCTTTTTTGCTTGTTTTGTTTCCTCTGCTCTCTTTTCTCTCTGTTATTCTCCCAAATTTTTGGGAATTCGGAGTGGATAAGTAAAAAGGCTAAACATATCAAAAGGTATAGGCCTTTAAAAAGGCCTTTATTTTGGACATGAATTAGCCCGTTAAAAGGTAAAAATTCTAATCAAGTGAAAGCTGAGCTTGATAGTTTAAATTGCCATATCGTTTTCTCTTTTAGATTTCAGTGCGGTGCAAATAGAGATGTCAAATTGTCAATTATAAAGTTGTCTGTAAAATCGCTCGCCATAAAAATAATGCATAAGTTAAAAATTTGCTAATCATAAAAGACTAAAAATTACATAAAAATGCATAGGTTAAATTTGTTAATCATAAAATTTACATTATCATTTTTAATGAAAAAAAAAAAATATATATTTTTGAATGCTAATCTAGCAGACGATAAAATGAAAAAGAAAATAGTTATATTAAAAGATCTGATTTCCAGACTTTTTATAGTTGTGAAGATCCTATATAATTTCAAGTTTTGGACTTCTTTTTATAAGGTAAATCTATAAATGTTAGTCAAATATCAATCTTAAAATGAGAAAGAATGAAATTTTCATAATACTTTCAAAGTTTTAGTCTATCCTTATTTTAATAACTTTTGGTAATAAATCTGAGTAAGTTAACCGGAGATTGTGTAATCCATCTCTAATATAAACCGGGTTTGCAATCTGAATTCTACGGGTTTACCAGAATTTTTTTTTTGTTATAACAAAACAAAAAACATTGGATCTGTAAAAGAAAAATCGGGAAAAAAAAAACTCTCCGACTCGGAAGAAGAGGGAGAGAGATGAAGAAGCCGGTCGGAGCCGAGAAGAAGAGGGTTAAACGATCATCGGGATCTGCATCTACCTCCGTTAGAGATTCTGGTTCTGATGCTCAACCTAGGGTTTGCTCTCTTCTCTCATTTCTCTCTAATCTCTTGTATAAAATTTTGTTCTTAGGTTTCGTTTCCTTTTGTTTGATCTGTTTTGGTCTCTGATGGAGCTTTTGACCTGCGATTGCATGATTTGCAGGCCTTTTTCATAGTTATTTTTTGCTAAATTGTATGTGAATGCTCATAAATGTGTGTGAACACAAGTTTTCTTTTGGATTTTTGAGCACATTTTACTGTTTTGGTTGTGTGACTTGTGAATTATAATCTCTGGAATGTTAATTGAATCACTTGTGTGGCGAGAATTTGATTTTTTTGGCATTGGTAATGTTAAATGATGATCCTTTTGATATTTGCATTTAGTTGTCCAAATGCTTATTCTTATTTTTCCTTTACTAGAAGCAAGCTGTGAAGAAGGATAGTTTTCAGTTGTTTGCTGAGAAAGTTAGAGACCACAAGGGATTGGAATCTAGATGGGCTGTTATGGAGCAAGCACGAGTTGAATATTTCAGAGGGAAAGATTTTGTGAGCTTCATGAAGAATAATCCAGAGTTTAAAGAGATTCTGGAAGAAGATAAAGACCTTGATACAGATGATATTGCCAATGTTTTGTTGGGAAAGAACCTTTTGGTTCGCTGTGATCGTGTTACAAAAACTCTTCGTCCCGGGAAGAAAAAGCTCTCTACTTGGCCAGCTCATTTGGAGATTTTCCGTGTAAGTTGATTTTGGGGTTGGTTCATATGCTAAACTGTTCTTTTCTTTTGTCTTCCAACCGCTTATTTTCTGTGTAAGACGAAGTTAGTTTCTTAGAGAAAATAAAATTGCTATTGATCTTGTTGTCTTGTCATATTTCTAAACATACTCTTCCACTTACTACAGAATTAATTCAACACTTCCACTATCATTCTCTTTGGTTCTTGTTTTGTTTTATTTTGAGTAAGATATGCATTCATTAGTGCAAGTATATCAGCGCTTTGATTTCATTTTTCTCTTTTTAATGCAGGATGATCAATCTTTCTCTGAAAATGATGCCTTTTTTGCATGGACGTTCGAAAAACGGCATCCGCTATGGCAAACACTTTTGTCCTTCTTCTGGCCTGTATTGACTCTTGCAATTTGTTTGTTTCCTGTGTACCCACACCGTTGCAAACTAATTGTACTCTACTCATGCGCGGGCATTCTTTTGATGATTCTCTCCTTGCTTTTCGGTAAGCTCTACACATATAATGTGTTTGATATGTTTTTCTTGTGTAATTGCACCTTCAAAAGTCACTTTCTTGGGAGTGTTATTGGCTCTACATCTAATTTTCTTTACCATTGAGAATTGTAAGAATAACAAATTACCACTATGCAATGATTTACTAGCTATAGCTACTTAATTGAAGGGGGTCATATAGTCATATAGTTATAACTTGGCTTATACTGAGATTAGTCCTTCTTGATTACCTCTTGCAGTGAGAGCAGTTGCTTTCGGTGCTATGTGGATTCTTTTGGGAAAGCGTGTCTGGTTCTTCCCCAACATTCTAGCCGAGGAAGCCACATTGAAGGAACTGTTCCGTTTCTGGCCAAAGAAAGACGAGGAAGAACCGCCCAAGTGGACATCTCGACTTTTCTACACAGTAGTGGCTATTGTTGTTGTCATGCTGCTTAGGCGCCATGCCCCTGATGAAGCTGCTCGGGCCAGGTATACACTCCTTTCTCATCCACCTTTAAATATCACTTAAACCGCTTTAAACGAAAACTGTTTTGCTGCCTAGTAGAATCATATCTAATCGCTTCAGGTTTGAGTTTTGGATTTGGTTGCAGTAGAGGTTGAATTGTGCTGAGTTTTGTTCATACAGGTACCAAAGAAGGATGTCCAACATCATTGATGATGTCCTTGAGTGGTCACCAAAGCTAGCACTTTCTGGTTTAATGGAGAATCAGCAACCTGTGAACATCACAGATGCGGCAAACAACTCCTCAGATTCAGCAGGTTCCGACCAGACTGAAGAGGTCGACCTAGACGAAACACAAGGCGAGGACCTAGACGAAACTCAAGGCGAGGAAGAAGCTGAAGGTTGGACTGACTCTGATCTAAAAACATAAAAAACAAAATATAGAAACGAAAGTTCATTGTAACAATAAGTCAGGTTAAGTGACCAAGACGAGGTGAGTTCTTATAAGAAAGTCTTGAAAGATTTTGTGGTTATCCATTACTCTTTTTCATTTTGACACAATCTGGAATTTAGCTCTAAATCACAGTTTTGTATTCGAAACTTAAAGTCTCAGACAAAAGCTCTATCACTTGCTAAGAATTGTTTACTTAAGAGAGAGTTGACAAAGAAAAGCGGCAACATTTGAAGTATTCCAAACTGAAGAAAAAAAAGGCACACAAAACTACAAAAAGTATTTGTACAAAATAAGAAGAAAAAGAAACGAGAGAAAAAAACTCTTCCATGGCTGCTACCAAATAAGCCAACAAAGAGAAAGCCAAGAATGAATTGCCGCCTTGTGAGGTCATTTAATGGCTAGACGAGCTTGAGAAGGATGGTTTGAGGAAAGGCTGTTCCATTGCTGCCCTGAACACTCTCCTTCTTCCCTTCTCTTATAAGCTGAGCTCTGCATCTCATCGCCCTGAGGTGTTCTATATTCAACATTCCAAGCTTCACCTTGATCAGAATTAGATGACGTTGGGGACTGAGGAGTAACGCGACGACCATTGCTCTTTTCTTCAGCTTTGCGCTGTGAAGCTTCGGTGTTGGTTTTCTTTGCAAACCGTCCTCCAGTACCCCTTGGCCTCCTCATAGCATGTTGATGCCGAGATTCATGGAGATAAGGCTGTGGAGCATGCAAACAAAGAAAAAGATGCATTAAGCAGTGTGATGCGTTCGTATTTTGATCAGAGCTCTCAAGAAACTAATAGCATTCATGGTAACACGCAATTTCACCTTTCTCGATTTTATTAACTTCTTCTCTAGCTCTGCCTTGGCGCGTGCCTGCCTTCGCCTCAGAATCGCCTGGTACTGTTTGGCATTCACGAAAACTGGCTCTTGTGCCATCTCAGGAGGCAGTGGCATTCTTGAATGAGGCATCCCACCATATGGAACAAAACCCTGATAGGAAAATTGTTATTTATCAGAAAGTCACATGGAAGTTAAATAGATAAGAAGAGCCATAGAACCCTGTCGTTAACTAAATGCATCTTCTCAATATCTCCAATAAGCTGCTTTAAATCATAATTCATATATATAAAAGGAACGCTGTAAGGCAACTATATTCATGCTAGACTTCAAAACACCTACAGCTAATAGAATATTTAAACCTGCAATATCATGCTTCACAACCCAATAGCAGTCATGAATCATGGCATCCAAACATGTCACATGGTTATATCGTCTTAACAGAAAAAATTAGTTGAGGCATTAGGAAAGCTTATAAATAGTTTGGAAATGAAGTCATATACCAAGGGATGATGTCCATAGGCTCCCATCACTCCTGCATAATATGGATCCTGGTATGGATTTGAGGATGCCCATCCCTGCATGATTCATAACCGAAAAATTAGAACTTGTAAGCAACCATAAGAATTGATATTTATCAGCTAGATCAAAAATATATTGGGAAGTTACAACTGTGTGGCCAACAAGTTGAGGGTTAGGAGGTTGTGTGATGGCAGGATGCAGAGATTCTTGATTTTTATCACTTCCAGCTGCATATCAAAATAAACCAACAACACTTGATTAGGAGAATTGCAAACACCTATAAGAAAATCCACAAAGTGTAGCACCAAGAGAACAAATCAATGCACCTGACTGAGGAGACGTTGTGACTTGTGATTCTTTATTAACATTATCATCTCTATTTGATGGTGACTTCAAGCCGTTTGATTCCAATGCTAATGCTATTGACTTAGAAGATTTATCTCCAGCTTCCACACAAGAATTTGCATTGCAAGCAGCAGCAGCACGATGCCAAGGGTTTAAACTATTTATAGACGATGATAATGTACCATGAACCTCTGAATCAATCTTGTTCCCACTGTCAGATTTTGAATGCATGTCTTCAATTCCCTATTCAAAATCCAATTGTTAGTGATGAATTACAGCTACATAATCCAATTCTATCTAACCAAGACCAAAAACATACACACAGAACAACAACAAAATTCAATACGATTTCAGCAATTTTGACTCTTAATACTCCACGAAAGGATTCAGTAACAAGAAACAAGCAAAACCCAGAAACGTAATAAGATAGAATTCAACAGAATCGGACTAAAATTCGAAACTTTGAAAGAATTGAGAGATGGGAATAAGAGAAGAAAACAACAAAACCCTAGAACAAAGGTATAAGCAGCTTCATGCAATCAACAACGATTTGATAAATGATTGAAATTTCGAGATACCATTCAATCGGAGACAGTCTTGGAGGTGTCCACGGTGATTGAAGGAGACGCTTCCGCTTGGAAGATGAACGATCTGAGGAAGATTTTTCAGTCAGAGGAAGAAAAAAAACAATTTTTATGGAATTGAATTTTATTATATTTTTTTTGTTGTATTTGATCGTCGTATGAAGTATTAACTTTTGTTCCGTTTTGAATCTTGGCTGCCACGTGCTATCCACGTGAACGGCGGCAACACATAACTTTTAACTTATTTTTATGGTTAGATACTTAGATATTAAAAAATCGAGTATGAGTAATTAATTTACCTGGGCCTGTAATGGGCATAAAGCTTGTATCTTACAAAGGCCCAACATCTTAACCTTTTTTTTTTTTGATAAACTTCCCTTCAACATATTAAATCACAATCATAGTGTTTTTTTTTGTTCTTTCTGTCAAATCTTTCTTATCCATTTTTTGTTTTTTTGTCAAAAAGATTTTTTTTTTTCCTTCCAGTCCTTTCTTAAACAAATCAATTAGCTTTAAAATTTTTGATTTTTTGGGCATATTGGCTTATAATTCCTTGTTTACTGAGATGGAGTTTTTTCGTATCTTAGCAAAAAAATAAAAGCTTTGTTTTGTATATGGCTTTTATAAAAAAAATTTAAATAATTCAAGGACACTTTTGATTATTTTGACTCTTGTATGGATTTGTTGTATTCAAGTAGAACGTAAATTAGTGTGGAATAATCTTTTCATTTTGAAAAAGAATAATCATCTCTGTATTATCGATGATGTGATAAAGATGTGTTTTTAGCTTTTTGTGAAGGAAAATTATAGAAGAAGAAAATAAAGAGAGAGAGAAAATGATGAGAAAGCCGCACGAGTAGGTTCATTGGATTCCCTTGGCGGATGTTATCCTCTGCCTCGACACTGCGGCCATCCCCACTAACTCTTCTTCACATATTTCTCGTCTCTTTCCTTTCACTAATTTTATAACATTATCTACATATTTCTTGTTAGTGAACACTAATTGAAATGTTTGAAGTTAAAAGAAGTGGAACAAAAAGATGAAGTAATTAAGGAAGAAAGTGAACAAAAACAATTCTACTAAACTTTGAAATATTATATAAAGCTATAAAAAAAACTTAAGTTAACATATTTGGAATTATAATTTCCTTTTAGAAAAATTGACCTAATCAAACTTGGTGGGATTTGATTATCAACGCCCATTAACATACACCATTAAAAAAGGGCATATCAGAAACTACTTTTTCTCTATTTTTTTAGTGATAGAGAGGGAAGGTATTTATTGGGTAGATGATTTAATTAGAAATGTGTGCATACATATGATATAAAATTTATTTTTATATTATAAAGTTGCTCAAGATTGACTTAGTAAACTTAATTTATGCTCGTTTCTATGCGGTGTTAATGTTATTGGACCTAAACTCAGTGCGAAGTTCCACGTAAAAGGTGACTGTTTAATTTCTCAATCAAATAATATATGTATAATCTCTGATAGTTTTACTTTTAAAAGTTGTATATATATCTAAGATCATCAAGAACTTCCTAATTAAAGACGACTAACTAAGATATAAAAGTTCCGTTTACCTAAATTTTACTGTCAATTGAACAAACGATCAAAGCAAATGACGAGGAAGAACAACACATTAGGGGAACAAAAAAACTCAATCCACATCAAAATTACAAAAACTGACATAGCTAAGAGGCCAGAAATTAAAGTCAGTAGCAACCTAACACATAGCACTTAGAAAAAAAATATAAAATAATAAAAGGGTGGGTTATCAATTATAGTTTAAATCATAGTTGATTTTTGATATACCCTACCACAAAACTCAAACCGACTTAATTCAAATCATCCCAAAAAAACAAGCGCCAAAATAATGAAAAGAAAACAAATCAAAATAATACTCGTAATAAAAACATCACACGAAACATAATAATTTACTCTTCGTTATTGTATTAACAAATCAAAGAGATGAATTTTGATCACCTGCTAATACTACTCTCTGTATCGATTCTATATCTAAAAAAGAAGCTAATACTGAACTAAAAGTACGTTCATCGATCGTGTGCGTTGACGAAGAAGAGCTCTATCTCCGGAGGAGCAAAGAAAACGATCTGTCTCCGTCGTAACACACAGTTCTTTGTGACCCTTTGCTTCTTCGGCGCCGGTGGACACGTCAGCATCTCCGGTATCCTAGACTTCTTAGCTTTTGGAGTACAACAACCGCCGCCGCCGCCACCGCCTGGTGACGACGTCAGCACCGCTGGGGAGGGAGAGGGAGCAGAGTAGATTGTGTCTTGAGGAGAAGACAAAGTCGTTGAAGAAGAACATGTAGAGACAATACTCGATGTAGATGTTTGATCGAGAGTTCCACTTGTGTTGGTGTTGTTGTGTTGTGGAACTTGTTTCTTGAAATAGCTCCTTGTGCGTTTTGTTTCAGGTCGGTTTGGTTTTCTTGCTTTTTTTGATGCCATCTTTAAAGCTAATAATCAAAAGAGATTTCTTCAGAGAAAAAAAAAAAAAGTAAGATGGTTTTTTCTTTGCGAGGTTAGGTGAGAGAGAGAGAGAGAAAGAGAGCAGAAAAAAGAAGAAGACGAGAGTCGTTGGTTATTGGTTAAGTTAGAATATATACTATATAGTATGAGATACGAGTCAAAACATTAGTGGAGTGTCACTTTAAAGTTTCTAAATTTTGACTACCAAAAGTTTTCACTGAGTCGAACAGAAAAAAAAAAAAAGTGATAGACTGATCTATAAAAAGGTAAAAAGAAAACTCTTTTTAAGGATCAATATTAATGCATGTAACTATATAACTCTGACCACAGAATGGGTACTATATATATTTATTTGCCGTTTTTAAAGACTAAAAGCAGAAGCATTAACAAGAATAGAGGAACCAGAGTGGTATATCAAAGAAAGATATGTACCAATGGATCCAAGATATAATGAAAATTTGCTATATATATGTATATAATAACAAAAGTTGATTAAGAAAAACATGTGTGAGATAACGTTGGTTTATGTTATATTTCAAAATGTTTTGAATTTATTTTTAACCAACTTGTGCGAAAACATTAGGAAATTCCAATTTAAAATCATTTGGTAGTGTGTAAAGTGAACTATATCACTTATATATTACTATAGACCTAATATCAATGTCGATCTGAGATTCCTATAGGGATACGTTTGTTCGAGATAATTAACGATTGATTTGGTTATTCGAATCAAATTTCACTATAAAATCAATAATATATCCTATTCACAAATCACACTACCATGATTCTAATACTATATTAAGAAAAAAAAACATATGTTTTTAATGCAAAACTAATTGAAAATGAATGTATTGATCTATATCATTTATAGAAAGTTGTTAATCTTTTCAGACTTGCAACATATGATCTTAACACCAAGAGAACAGTAATAAACTAGTGAACTAAAGAAAACAAAAAATAAAACATGGATATCTTTGTAAGGTAACATACATGATGTCATAAATTCATGTAAACAGTGGTACTGGTTCACAGAAAAAAACAAGGATATGTTTGGAAGGTAACATAGATGATGTCATAAATTCAGATTAACAGTGGAGCTGGTGCACATACTTGACCCTTTCACAATTCACATGGTGACTGTAACTTTTGGAACTAGTAAAAAATATATACATAAATGGTGTCGGACGAGAAAGAGAGAGTCTCTCTCACATTGAGGCCTAAACAAAGGTTAAATTATTTGGATTTGGATGCACATAGGACCCGACAGCGACAAACCGAGAAATTTGACCTTTTTCCCATTTCTCTTTAATTTATTGTTTTTTTTTCTTTTCTTTTGAGTAGATGAGGTTACTATTAAGTATTAACTACGTTTTCTGCCGTCCAAATAGTTTTGGCCAGAGACTCTAAGATGCTAATTAATGATCATATAAAACTTTTTTAAAAGAAAATTCAATCAAGTGAAAGATTAAGAATATCTATTGATTCAAAAATTTGAAGAGTAAAAGACAAAAGAGAGAGTACTACATTACACTGCATAAAAATTTGTTAAAAAAAAGAATACCGGAAAAATTAAAAATGAAAAGTTAACACAAACTTTGATGTAAGAAGGAAATCACGTGGACTGACATGCAAATTCAATGTAATATAAGTGTATAACTAACTACTTATACGGTTCTATGTACTCTCTCCCAACTAACTCTTTCTCATTTTGGTTGAGGTTTAGTTGTACGATTTTTACTATAAGTATCTAAAAATGCCAACGATTTTTACTATAAGTATCTAAAAATGCCATCTACTATTTTCTTTTATTTTTTGAAGTCTTGAATTTAATACGAAGAATTCAAAAGTTTACAAGCCTTTTTAAAACACAAAAAGTACATATTCATGCGAGATAGGTTATTGTCATGGGATCCTAAAACATAGGATTCACTGTGCAAGTGGCATTCTCATAAGTCTTAGTTTCACACGGGTAAACAAATTTGAAAACAGCATTAGCAATTATAATATTCATACAAATTTTTGACATCAAACTAATCCATGTGTATCATATAATACTGGAGAGATTATTTACAATTATTTTCTTTGTTGTTGATCAACTCTTAAGAAATTCAATTTTTACAAAAATCAGACTCCCACTTCAGATGTGTACAAAGAAGGCAGAATGACAAAGACATGAGATGCAGTTTTAAATTGTATAAACCCAAAGTTTCTTCTGCTTGCATAGTAACAATTTCAGAATCGATATAATTAAATGCTAACAATTATTGCATGTTTTAGATGTGATAGTAGAAATGAAAAAAGGCAAAGAATCAAAATACCTAACAAGTAACAACTGTTCAACCATTTGTAGTATACTACTGTCTACTGATAGATATATGTCCAATGGTTTTGTCCCTACATATAAAAATTTGTCTGAAGCATTGTTAAGAGAATCGATTCAAAACCTCCCACAAAAGATAACAATACAGAGAAATGCTCCATACTGTTTTTGTTTTCTCATCAAACTTAAATATCAATAAGGACAAATTGATTTCTCCAGTTTGTTTACAAATACTACAAAGAGTCCAAAACGATTCATCTATTCAAGGTTTCTGACGACCTTGAGACGGTGACAATTTAACCACATGCCTCACAGACAAGAGTATCAATCAAGAATTCAAGATTACTATTCCCACAACTTCAGTGAAGCCTAATGTTACAATCCAACAAGGGTTCTTACGATAACAACGCAAGTGAATCAAAACTGACTCTATTGTTGCAGGTGCATGGAACTTTTGACCAATACAGCACAACAAAATCTAAAGAATGGATAAAACTAGTTCTCTGACCAGATAGTACATCAAAACCGGAACCATCGATGCATCGGAATTGTGATTTTAGGAAAACCATCGAGAAGAGGTATGAAACTACCTTGAGAGATGCTGTATCACCTTCCTCTTGATAGTGCCTCCTCTAACTCCTCAACCGATGAAGGAAACAATTCTATGTAACGGCTCCCAAGCGTCTTCCTATCCTTAACCATTGCAGCTCGTGACTCTTCTGCATTCCTAAACTCCACAAATGCTTCCCCAGTGGGTCTCCCTTCACCATTAACAGTCACATGAACAGAGTCTTCAGACAGCTCGAAATCTTTGAAGAAGTCAAGTATGTCTTCCTTTCCTGCTGAGAACGGTAATCCTCTCAGTCTCAAGGTACCTGTATGTTCAATATCCTCTTTTCCATCATCACTCGATCTAGCCCTCTGCACATGTCTGCGAGGTGAACTTCCACCACTTATTCGACCTCCACCGCCACTACCTCCACCTCCACTGCCACCACCTGTACCTCCACCGCCACCTCCACCACCGCCACTAGCCATACCATGGACACGAGATTCGGCAACCTCATTAGCAATAGCCTTATAGTACTCCTGTTTCGTACTTCTAAAAACTTCTACATATCTCCTTCCCATGTTTTGTCTGTTCTTCTGAAGAGCAAAATCAACCTGGAGGGGATAACCCAAAACGCAAAAGGCTTCTCCAGTGACCTTATTATTCTTGTGAACAAACAAGACATCAACCACATCCAAACCATGAAAAAACTCTACTACATCAATCTCTGCGCAATCAAAGGGTAAACCACGGAGTCGAACCGCAGGAAAAGGAGGAGGTGGAGGAGGAGCAACAAATCCATAAGGGTTATACATAAAGCCAGAACCAGGATGAGGTCCATAAAATGGTCCAGGAGGACCTTGATCAATCATTCTTTGACGCTTAGGTCCCATCTCACGCCCATCAGGACCATCTCCATATCTACATTCACCACATACATATCACAGCTACAGTTCAACACTTTATTGAATAAACTACCTTAAAGGTCGAAAATTTCCCACAAAAACAAACAATTAAAGGAAATCGCAACAGATAAAACTTCATCAGAGAGTAAATTAAGTAATTCAGGATTGATTCGAACGAACAAAACCCTAATTGCGGGAACTATTGAAATCAAATAATTGGAGAACAAGTCAGGGATAATTCTAGGGCTTACCCTCTGTAGAACATTATCAATTGCGCAGAGTATTAGCAGTGCCTCCTGATTTGGATGATCAAATCGATTGGAACTTTCGAGGAGCTTCTTCTTCTTCTTCTTCTCTGAGCCTTCGAATTCGAAATCGTCGCTTCGAAAAATTTTTGTTGAGAGAAAGAGCGTTACAATTAGAAAAAAAAAAACGGAGAAGGAAAATAAATTGGGCTATTGGGCTTTTAGGCTTGGGCCTTATACATTCAGACAATCTTGCTGGATCAGCCTTCGTGTTAATGTTAAAGGATATAATTTTAAAACTGAGGAATGAAAACAAAAAAGTCGCTTTGGCCGAGTGGTTAAGGCGTGTGCCTGCTAAGTACATGGGGTTTCCCCGCGAGAGTTCGAATCTCTCAGGCGACGTATTCTTTTTTTTTTTTTTACTTTTTTTCTCAGAATACAATTATATTTAAATAATATACTGGCGGTAAACTTAGAAATTGTGAAAAAATCATGTTTTGCCATGCCATTTATAGAAGATGACCTTACACCTTAAACAATGCATGCGAGTCACAATAAATTTGTATAAATATTGGTTAAAGATGGCCATCACCAATATGAAACCATGAAAGAATGTATTCATGATTCACAAATGTGGAAAAAAAATATTCAGAAATGTGAAACCGAACATTTGAAGTTAAGATCATATAAATGTGAGATTGTCAGTTACGTTATATACTTCAAGATGAGATTTTCTGTACTAATGATGATGATTTAGATGCTATCGTCGTGACTGGAATAGTAAACATATGAATATGATAGATAAACGAGTACATTATTTTTCTAACACTTTACGACCTTTAAAATCATCATCTCTATATATAGTAGATCACCCAAGGATTTGCCATGATCAATAACTTTTTTGGAAACAAAGTCTTGTAACTGTAGAATAATTCATTCAAAGACTTTAAAAATCTAATACAAGTTCTTAAATATATAAATAACATCATGACGAATCCCAAAGTAAAAAGTTTGGAAGAACAGATATACTATACGCATACAAACATGCACATAAATACACACATCCAAAGACTTTACATTATAGAATAAATAATAACATTTTAAAAAGGAAATTAACACGAAGGTGCATATATAGATAAAAATGTCTGAGAAGAGACAACAAAGTATACATAAAAGACACGCTAGAGAGATTAAAGAACTTACAAAAAAGCTTCAAATACAAAAATCCATCCACACAAACACACACTCGTGCTTGCTTGGGAACATCTCCTGATTTATTTATAATCTAATCTAATACGAACTTAATTAATAGCAAATCAACATGTTCTCTAAATTATTTGACCTTCTGGGCTTCTGGCCCAATCTTTCCGAGTTCACACATTGCCACCAATGCACTTTCTGATCAAACCCACTAATTTTGACCACCTTGATCTTACAATGTCGCATCTTGCTACGACAACATTTTGAAATAATTAACCTTAGTTTGTCTGAAAAATACCAAAAATGTCACAAAAGAAAAAAAAAAAAAAAAAAAAAAAAATCTCGATTCTAACTCTTATGGAAAAATAGTTACATGGTCATAGAACTATATTTTTTTAAATAACCAAGTCTTCTAAACCAAAATCAAAGAAAACTTAGAAACCACCGTGATGAGTAAATTAAGAAAGAACATAAACTAGTCGAGAGTGATATAGTAGTATGCACACATATGTCATTTCGACCAATAGGAGTATAGGACAGTACCACTAACTAGGTTAACACAATTTTATTACAAAGAAATATCTTAGTACTAAATATAGCCCGTAGACATACTTAGCTCTATAATTATAATTATATACCACTATTGTATACACTTTTCTTAGAAAATTGGCCATTCACATGTGCAATCAGCATATGGTATACCCGACCTCAACAATGATGAGGCCATCTTATCAATCTAGTGGTTGTAGACTTGTAGTTGTGGGTTTTCTTCCTACGCAAAGTATAACATCTAAAACGATAGCAGAATGTGCAACAGGATCTCTAATTTAATTAGTGAACAATAAGGTCTTTTATCTTCTTTTAAATAACTCATAATTTATTTAAATTAAAAATCCAAAAAACAAAGGCAAATTATCAGGTTTAAAAGATTACTTTCCAAAATATCATCAATTTTTTATGTTAAAATATCACTTTCAGGTGCACTTTACATCGAAGAAAACAGTGTATATATAGAACCAAAAAAAAAGAGTGATCGTATTTTTTGGATAATTGGAAGGAAAAAATAAATAAGATGATGATAATAAGTTGGATCTTTGAAATACTATTTTGTTTATATAAAAAGCTTATAATGCTCTAAACAAATATTACAGCATGAAGTAAACTAGCTTTAAAAATTAAATGAACATGAAAATTAAGCATATATAACATCAGAATTTATACTTAATTTCGTCAATAATTTACATTTTCTCGTAAAAGTTCATTTATTAACTACTAAAAGTCATGGAGTATATGTCAATTAATTAAATAAAGATTTGGGATTCCCAAGTAATATGTTTCTGAAGCCGAGCCGACATAGAGATGAGGCCACCAACGCAAGTGCTGTCCTGGATCACGACCATCTCTTTTTCCAACGCGATCAATCTCCCCACAAAACCAAAATGTTTATCATCTTGATTCTATGCTTCATCACTCTATCTCTCTCTACATACATTTTGTAATTCACCGTTAGACATTAAAGGAGACAAACTTTTATCCTTGATTGCCGATCTTGTCCATTTATTTGATCCTTTCCATACTATGTTTTGTCTAATGGACTTTCATTTGCCCAGAGATTTAAAGCTGTTCTTGGTATCAAAACTCAAACTAATCAAACCAACAACACATATTAACTATACAACATTTAACCTAAACATCTCATAAAGATTATGTATATATGTATCACACAATCTAGTTTTACATGCATATGTATAAAGATTAAATCTCTTCATACTAATATATTTATCCCCCATTTTTTGGACTACCCAGAGGTTTTTAGCCTTTGGCTATCTCTTTGGGCCATGGACCAAAGCATGTCAATTAGTTGATCTCCAATAGCAAAATCTAAACCCGTAACTTTGAGGCACGCTCCCTTCAGAAAATCTCCTGGGTACACCAATTTACACATGTCCGGTTTCAAACCCCGATCTTCTATATCTACTACACTTTGTGACAAATAGTTTTAGTAATGTTTCAACTGTTTATATGGTTGTTTCATAATTAAAGATTTAGTAATTGACTTTATTTTAGTAAATACATGCGTGCACTTCGAGTCCCAAGATAGCAAGTTTCTTTTTCCCTTCTTCAAACTTTCTCCTTGTTTCTTTTCTACCTACTATCTTCTCCGTACCCTTTTCTATCAATTATCATATGCTATTTTCCACTGCTTTGTCACATCGCACCTTATATATATATCCCACATGTCTCAATACACTCATACACACACCCACATATACATGCATATCTAGCTTTCACTGGTTTCTTATCACAAAACCCCATCATCTAGCTAGAGATATCTTGCCTTCTTCATCTTTTTCTTTTTTCTCACTGTCTTCTCTCCTCAAAGTTAATGGCTGATCCAGCTTGTATCTTCAAAAATGGATATATCGACTACTATGACTATAGCTTCAACTATGCCACTTCCCTCTCACGCATCTACAACTCTCATGACAGCTTCTATTATCCTCATGACCATACCACAAACCCGAACATAAACACAAACCCTAATTTTACTTCACCTGACTCGCCTCCACTTAGAGAAGCCCTCCCTCTCCTTAGCTTAAGCCCCATTCATAAGCATCAAGAACCTACTGCTCACCATCATGAGTACTATTTCATGGAGACGACAGAAACTTCTTCTAGTTCAAACTTTCTTGATCATGATGTTGATCAAAGCCAAGAAACTCATCATCATCATCATGATGTAACCGTGGATCTCCATCTAGGGTTACCAAACCTCCGTGATGGTGGAAGCAGCACCAGTGATGTAGTCCTTGATTCCACCGACCTCCAAGAGCGTCATCATGATCATCATCAAGATCAAGGAGTAGAAGTTACTATTGCTTCTGATCATGATGATGATCATGGTGGCTTACAAAGGGGTAATCATCTTCATCACTTTTGGATCCCTACACCTTCTCAGATTCTGATGGGTCCTACACAATTCTCTTGTCCTCTATGCTTCAAGACCTTCAACAGATACAATAACATGCAAGTAAGGATATATTCATCCAATAAACCTAACTCTAATAGTCTAATTAGTTGCTATTTTCAATAAAATGATTTTCAAGTTTTGACTTTTTGTTCTTGAAAATGGATCTCAATTCATTTACTGTTCTAATTTTTCTTCTAAATAATAATTCTCGATATATATTTGTTTTCAAATCTTCATCATGATCAGCAAATCCCTAGTACACACTACGACTTTTTCATAATAATTATTATTACTATTATATCTCGAGAATAACTTTTTATTTGATGGTACAAGTCATCAGCTGTACCATGGATTGATGGCTATGAAAAGATCAACTAAAATCAATCAATAGGTTTAAGATCAAGAAGATCTTCTTTAACCAACAGTCTTTTTTTCATAGTGACTGTTTCTAACCCTAAAATATGATCAGTCCTCCTTTTCCATTTTTATTGCCTCTCTTGATTTTTGCGCAGTTATACTACACAACACTCATTACCCTAAAAAGTAAAAGAAAAAGAGGATGATAAATGTCTTGCAGATTGTTTCGTACCTCTTCTTTATTAAAGCCTCTACATCAACAAGTCAAGTCCACAAGAACGAAGCCCATGAAGAGCCCAAGTCTAAGTCAAAGGAAGCTCCAACGGTAACCTTGACTGAGAACAGAACAAAATCACAAGCTTTACATGGGAAGAGTACGGCTGAGACACCTCATCAAATCCAGCTATCAAATAGATTCGCATCCTTATCGGATCTTGTGTAGAGAGCTGTCACCTGACAGGTCATCAAGTTCTAGATTGTTCTCTCTGTCACTATATAAGACTAGAGCTTGTATTAGGGTTTTCTCCAAGTTGAAATAATGAAAGCTTGAGTTTTTATCTTCTTCTTCTCTGTATTGAGTTAAACTTCATGGTATCAGAGCCATGGCGGCTCAATCACCTGTGTTCGCTCCTGCTACGCTTTCTATTTCTCAATGTGTTACCCTCAAGCTAAACGAAACAAACTACTTGTCCTGGAAACTTCAGATTGAGCAGTTTCTCAACAGTCAGCTTCTTCTTGGATATGTCACCGGAGCAGTCGCTAGACCACCGCCTACTGTAGCTGTCAGAAATGGAGATCTGGTCACTGAATCTAATAATCCAGAGTTCCTGAAATGGATGCAGACAGATCAGTTGATAATGGCGTGGATCTATGGATCTCTCTCAGAAGACACACTCAAGAGTGTTTATGGCCTCCGGTCTTCTCATGAGGTATGGTTCTATCTTGCTAAGAAGTTTAATAGAGTCTCAGCCTCTAGGAAGCTAGATATTCAGAGGAAGATTCAGACTTCTGTTAAGGGAAATAGGCCTTTGGCTCAGTATTTGTCTGAAATAAAAGCTCTCTGTGACCAACTGGATTCTATTGGTGCTCCTATATCTGAGCAAGAGAAAATCTATGGGGTATTGTCAGGAATGGGTAGAGAATATGAATCCATTGTTACTGTTATTGAGGAATCTATGGATCTGCCTACAAGTCCAAGCTTTGATGATGTTCTGTACAAGCTTACTAACTTTGATGACAAACTGCAAAAATACGAAGCTCCAACAGACATAAACCCTCATCAAGCATTCTACACTGCTGTTGACAACAACCCTCATCAGGCATTCTACACTGCAAGAGGAGGCTATTCAGGACGTGGTAGAGGAAACAGAGGCAGTTTCAGAGGAAAAAGCTCCTATACAACCCAAGGTCGCGGATTTCCTCAGCAATTTGGCCAAAGCAGTAACAAGCAGTCATATGGGAACAATGACAACAGACCAACATGTCAGATTTGTGGAAAATATGGTCATGCTGCGTATAAGTGCTACAAGCGTTTTGATGAGAACTATCAAACTGAAGTTGATGCTTTTCCACAAGCAATGGCGGCTATGAAGTTGAATGAGTCTCCTCAGTATCCTGGAGGTGGTTGGTACCCTGATTCTGCAGCAACACATCACATCACCAACACCACTGCAAATCTGAATGAGAGTCAACCTTACATTGGGTCTGAAGCAGTCATAGTGGGGAATGGAGACTTTCTCCCTATTACTCATGTTGGTTCCATTAATCTACCAGGTATCTCAGGTACTTTACCTCTCTCTGATGTGTTAGTATGTCCTGACATTGCTAAGTCTTTACTGTCAGTATCAAAGTTGACTGATGACTATCCTTGCAAATTTGAGTTTGATTCTGAATCTGTATGTGTAAAGGACAAAGTGACAAACCAGCTTCTCAGTCAGGGAAGCAAAAGTAATGGTCTGTATAAATTGGAGAATCCTCAGTTCTTGGCGTTCTATTCATCAAGGCAGCAGATCACGAGTGATGTTATATGGCACAAGAGGCTGGGGCATCCTCATCATCAAGTTATGCAACATCTTTCTACAATCAGTGCAATAAAGTTTAATAAGACTACTAAGTCATTGTGTGAAGCCTGTCAGCTAGGGAAAACAAGCAGGCTACCTTTTTCAAGATCAGAATTTCAAGCCAGTAGACCACTTGAGAGAATACACTGTGATGTTTGGGGTCCTGCACCTGTTTCTTCAGTTCAGGGTTTCAGATTTTATGTTGTATTCATAGACAATTACTCAAGATTCTGTTGGTTCTACCCTTTGAAAATGAAATCTGAAGTTTTTATTGTCTTTAAGAGTTTTCAATCTTTGGTGGAAAATCAGTTCAATCAGAGAATCAAGATCTTTCAAAGTGATGGTGGAGGAGAATTTGTCAATAAACCTCTACAAAACCATTTCACAACTTGTGGCATTCAACATTACATCTCTTGTCCACATACACCTCAACAAAATGGTCTTGCAGAAAGAAAGCACAGACATATAATGGAATTAGGTATGTCTATGCTATTTCACAGTCATCTACCTCAAAGTCTTTGGGTTGATGCTCTATTCACTGCCAACTTCCTGAGTAATTTGCTGCCTACTTCTATTCATGACAAGATGCTGAGCCCTTTTGAAGTTCTCAACCAAGTTCAACCTGTATACACTGCTCTGAGAGTCTTTGGTTGTGCTTGTTATCCGTACTTGAGACCGTATAGTCAGAACAAGTTTGATCCTAAATCGTTGCTCTGTGTGTTTCTTGGATATACTGAAAAGTATAAAGGTTATCGGTGTCTTCATCCTCCTACTGGTAGAGTATATATCAGTAGACATGTTCTTTTTGATGAAACTCGGTTCCCATTTGCAGACACTTACAGAAATTTAGTCACTGCAGCAAATACACCTCTGTTGCAGGCTTGGTCTCTAAGTGGAACTCAACAAGTAACTGAAACAGAGCAAGAAGAAATTGTTGATGAAGAGTTAGTAACAAGTCAGACTCTACAAGAAGAAGTAGTGCATACAACAAGTTCTGACTCAACAACTCCAGAACCTGCAGACTCACAAGCTACTTCTCTGCAACAATCTGAAACGTCTACAAGTGATACAACTGAGAATTCACAAGAACCAGGTCAGGCTGAACAAGTTCAGAATACTCACAGTATGACAACAAGAGGGAAACACGGTATTCATAAACCTAATCCTAGGTATGTCTTATTTGTGGCTAAAGGGTTACCAGAAGAACCCAAGACTGTTCAACAAGCTCTGAATCATCCAGGGTGGACTGCAGCTTGTGAAGAAGAAATTGAAACATGTCACAAAACCAATACATGGAGTCTAGTCCCCAAGCCAGCAGATGTCAATCTGAATCTACTTGGTTGCAGGTGGATATTCAAGACTAAAATCCATGCTGATGGAACTTTGGATAAGTTAAGAGCCAGATTGGTAGCTAAAGGGTATGAGCAGGAAGAGGGAATAGACTTCTTGGAAACTTACAGCCCAGTAGTGAGAACAGCAACAGTGAGGATGGTTTTACACACTGCTGTTACTGAAAGATGGGACATAAAGCAGTTAGATGTGAAGAATGCTTTTTTACATGGGGATTTGCAGGAAACTGTCTATATGAGACAACCTCCAGGTTTTGAAGATAAAGAGAAACCAGATCATGTTTGTCTGCTTCACAAAGCAATTTATGGTCTAAAGCAGGCTCCAAGAGCATGGTTTGACAAGTTCAGCTCTTACTTGATTGAGTTTGGGTTCATTTGCAGCACAAGAGATCCTTCTCTCTTTATTTATCATCAAGAACAGAGTGTCATGTTATTACTTCTCTATGTGGATGACATGGTGTTGACAGGAAATGATTCAAGTCTGGTCTCAAAGCTACTGGACAAGCTCAATGAAAAGTTTATGATGAAAGATATGGGTCCTCTCAAGTATTTCCTTGGTATTCAGGCAGAGTTTACTCCAAAAGGTATGTTCCTTAATCAAGAGAAGTATGCTATGGATCTGCTTCAAAATGCTGGTATGTTAGACTGTGCTCCTATGCCCACTCCATTGCCTCTACAAATCGACAGAATGCCTCATCAAAATGAAGTGTTTCAGAATCCCACTTACTTCAGAAGTCTTGCAGGTAAGCTGCAGTACTTGACTTTAACAAGACCTGATATACAGTTTGCAGTGAATCTCATATGTCAAAAGATGCATCAACCCTCAGTATCTGATTTTAATCTCTTGAAAAGAGTACTGAGATATTTGAAAGGAACAATGAAGATGGGATTATCATTCACCTCTGAAACAGACTCTACACTCAGGTCATATTGTGATAGTGATCATGCAGGTTGTAAAGAGACAAGAAGGTCCACAGGTGGGTTTTGCACGTTTCTAGGCTCTAATATCATCTCCTGGTCTGCAAAACGTCAGCCTACAGTTGCCAGATCCTCCACAGAAGCCGAGTACAGGTGCCTATCAGATACTGCGGCTGAATTATCTTGGATCACAGCGTTATTGAAAGAAATTGGGCTGCCTCAGGTTAAACCACCAGAAATCTACTGTGACAACCTGTCTGCTGTTTATTTGTCTGCAAACCCAGTGCTACACACAAGGAGCAAGCACTTTGCTACACATTTTCATTATGCCAGAGAGATGGTAGCCATGGGAACGTTGGTCATCAACCATATTCCAGCTGAACTTCAGATTGCAGATATCTTCACCAAGCCTCTGCCTCAATCAAGCTTCTTTTCTCTCAGATTCAAACTCGGTGTGGATTATCCACCCACCTCGAGTTTGCGGGGGAATATTAAAGCCTCTACATCAACAAGTCAAGTCCACAAGAACGAAGCCCATGAAGAGCCCAAGTCTAAGTCAAAGGAAGCTCCAACGGTAACCTTGACTGAGAACAGAACAAAATCACAAGCTTTACATGGGAAGAGTACGGCTGAGACACCTCATCAAATCCAGCTATCAAATAGATTCGCATCCTTATCGGATCTTGTGTAGAGAGCTGTCACCTGACAGGTCATCAAGTTCTAGATTGTTCTCTCTGTCACTATATAAGACTAGAGCTTGTATTAGGGTTTTCTCCAAGTTGAAATAATGAAAGCTTGAGTTTTTATCTTCTTCTTCTCTGTATTGAGTTAAACTTCATTCTTCACATCATAACATATATTTTATTCTTAATAAACCTAAACAATCATACAGGTTTAGATCTTTCTTTTTAAAACATCTAGAACCTTTCCATTAACTTGACATCTTCATAATATTTACAACTTACAAGGATCAATAGTATTGAAAAATGAAATTTATATTTACTACAGAGTGTGACAGATTAGGTTGGATTTTAAGCGGACATCTCTTTTTGATCATAAAACAAATAATGGTTTAAGCTATGCGCATAACACTACGTGACTAACGGTACATATGTTTTAATGTTATGATGAAATGTTATTAGATGCACATGTGGGGACATGGTTCACAATACAGAAAAGGACCGGAGTCGCTAAGAGGAACACAACCAACGGCGATGCTGAAGCTGCCTTGCTACTGCTGTGCACCGGGCTGCAAGAACAACATAGACCACCCGAGGGCAAGGCCGCTCAAGGACTTCCGTACGCTTCAGACACATTACAAGCGGAAGCACGGTGTGAGACCCTTTGCTTGTCGTAGGTGTGGGAAGGCTTTTGCGGTCAAAGGAGATTGGAGGACCCACGAGAAGAACTGTGGGAAGCTATGGTATTGCTCATGTGGGTCGGTTTTCAAGCACAAGAGGTCACTTAAGGACCACGTCAAGGCCTTTGGGAATGGTCATGTCCCTTGTTGTGGAATTGATCATGAGGAAGAGGAGGCTGCTTCTGATGTCGAGCAGCAAGAATGATCGTGTTTGGTGTAGTTGTTGTTGATGTTGTTTTGAGCATTAATTGCATGCTTTATGCTTGTGTATCTTCTTCTTCTTTGCTTTTTTTTTGGGGATTAGTATTAATTATTAATGGGAATAGCAGAAGCTTTAATGTACTGTATTGGCTATTGAGGTCTTTGTTAAATTATTTAGAACTAAATTACTAAATTTGATTTGTATGATATCAATCTTTATTCTGAGTTCTATTCCTACACGTCGATATAAGGGATACATTTCCATTAGTATACACTAGAATTTAGAGTAGAGTCACTACAGGAAATGTGGGTATTAATAGCGTAAGAGCATAGCGTTTTGAATGTTTATGCTATAATAGAGTTTTGAAAAATTTTAGATAGCGTTTGGAGAAAGGCAAACGCTATGGTAGGTTGAGCGCGAAAAATATTTCAGAGTGGCGCTTAGTATTTGGTCTATGATAGCATAGATGTAAATTAAAACGTTATTATAGGTATAACCGGGAAACTAAAATTTTATTGGCTCCAAAAATTTTACTAAGTAACAAAATAATAAAAAAAAACAAAGAAACAATAAGTTAAAAAAAAAAAAATTAGGGCTATCGATCCTTCTCACATCTTTCTTCTTTCTTTCCTCTTCTCACATCTTTCTTCTCTGTCTCGAGACTGATCCGTTCTTTCTCCCTGAAAGACCAAATATGAACACCAAATGAAACCCAATTAGTTTCTCTTCCACTATTGATCCCTAATTTTGTCTAATCCCTCTCAGATCTAAATCCCTCTCAGTCGAAATCTCTCTAGATCTCGATCGTATGTTTCTTAATCGTCACAGACATCAATCGAAATCAAATTGGTTAGTATATGTATGGGTGTTCGATATTCTCAATGATTTAGTTTTTATTCATGTTAGGGTTTCATCTGTTTTTGTTGTTTTTGAAGTAATTGGGTTTTGGATTGTTGTTTGTGTGATTTGAATCGTGTTTCTTTCTTCTTATGTGAGTTTGGGTGTTCGACTTTCAATTTGTGTTTTCGATTGATTTATGTCTTGAGTTTAGATTCATTACAAGATAGTCTATTTACTAGATTCTTTACTAGATAATGCATGTATCGATTGATTTTTGTCCTGAGTTTGGATAGTGTAGAAAAGTTTCTTGCTCTCATATAAAGATGCTAATTTGGTTTCTTAGCTCTTGTCTCTAGTTCTTACCGGTCGCTGCCACTGCTCTCATTATTATTGATGTCTCATGTATCTTTTTCTGATGTGTAGTTGGATTTGCGGATCTGTATGGATTTGAAGTACAAGAGGAGTCCATATGCTTCAGACATTGAGTAACTTTAAGGACGGTGAAGTCGTGCTTCTCCAGGATATCTGCAGAAAGGCAAGTGATTGAAGAATAATACGAACAAAGCCTTGAGAGAATGTCATGATTATTTATTCTTTGTTTGGTTGTTCTGTTTCAGGTTGCGATTCATCTTATGGTTAACCAACTTCTTGGAGTGTCAAGCCAATCAGAAGTCAATGAAATGTCTCAGTTTTTCTCTGATTTTGTTGATGGATGTCTCTCTGTTCCTATAAACTTGCCTGGTGTCACATACCACAAAGCAATGAAGGTAAGGAACATCTAACTCAATTGTTGATTACCGCTTTCGAGCTGGTTTGCTGAGATCTTTTTATTTTTTGTTCAGGCACGAAAGGAAATCATAAGCAAGATAAACAAGACGATAAAGAAGCGGTTGCAGAACAAAGCAGCATCAGATACTGCTGGCGCTGGGAATGGTGTACTTGGAAGATTGCTTGAAGAAGAAAGCTTACCAAACGAATCCATGGCAGATTTTATCATCAATCTACTGTTTGCCGGAAATGAAACCACCGCGAAAACATCGTGCAAATGAGCAGGAAGAACATGATAGGCTCGCAGGTGGAATGCTAACATGGCAAGATTACAAGACGATGGACTTCACTCAATGCGTAAGTAAATCAAGATGCCCAAGAATGTTCTCTGCTTCTTATCACAGATGGTAAAAACCTTCACTAAACACTTTTCTTGATTTCTCAACAGGTAATAGATGAGACACTCAGGCTTGGGGGAATTGCAATCTGGCTAATGAGAGAGGCGAAAGAAGATGTCTCATACCAAGGTTCGTGATAGCGTCTTTGAATTTTGACATAAGAATCTGTTTTGTCCATGCGTCGATTGTTGGAATGTTTGCCATCAGCTGATAGATACTGTATTTGAGCCTCTTGTGATTAGAGGTATGGATTTGAAGTACAAGAGGAATCCATGTTAGTTTAAGCATGGGGACAGGAGGGATAGAACATCTGCAGATGTTCCAAATTCAGAGGAAGAGGCTTATTACTTGATGAGGACAGCTTTTTTTGAATCTGAAGTTGGTGATGAACTTCCATCTGAGTGTACTGCAGAAGAATCAGATGTTAGGGAAAAGTTAGAGGATGCTGAAACTGCACTATGTATACTCAACGTGTCACAAGTACAACAAGGTCTCTGAAATTTATGTCGCACCATTTGTTTTAAGTGTCGAAGACTGGTGTTCAAAAAAAAAAAAAAAAAAAAAAGAGAAAGTGTCGAAGACTTTGTTTTATTTTGGTATGCACTTCTCTAGACTTTGTTTTATTTTTATGTCGAACAATATATGTATGCACTTCTCTAGACTTTGTTTTCTCATGTTAATAAATTTTAATTCATAATTATTCGTATACGTTTGATAGTTTGTTAATAATATACTATCAAATAATTTTAAACTACAAACAAAATCATGGAACATAAATTTTTTTCTAAATATATATATATATATATATATATATATATATATATACAATCAACAATGGAATATAAAATTAACTAATGTATCATATAATAATAAAAAACCCTAAACCCTAAACTATGCCTTAGTGTATATGAACATATAAGTTAGATAGTTGGAATACTAACCTATATTAATTGTTCTTAATTTTAAAATTTTATACTTATAAGAAAAAATATTCTAAAAATTGAAATACATATATTGAATTTTTAAAGAAATAATTTCTATTTTTTTTATTAATAAACTATTTTATATGATAATTTTCTGATTTTTTCATTAATAGCCAATGAGAAGTAAGCTCCCACATTGTGGGACGAATCCTACACCGTTAGATCGCGCCGACTTTGATCTCAGCCGTCCTTACTTATTGTTGACGCGATTAATGTACACCGTTGATCTGTCTCAATAACTTTGATCTGAGCCGTTCTTTTTCTTAGCCAATGAGCATTAACCTCCGAGATTGCACTCTGTGCTTATTCTCCACCATTGATGAATTTAATCCAACGGCTAAACGTTTCTCCTTCCTTTCTTTTTTTTTGGTTAAAAACTTATTCTTTTTCCTCTTCTCTTCGTATCCTTCTCTTACATCCTCATGGGAAATGATAAAAACTAGTTTGCTTCCTGTTTCTTCACATCTCCGATTGGTGCAGGATATAGAAGGTGGTAGTGGCGGCTCTTATAAATGATTTGAGGACATCTCCGAGCTGTTAGAGGACGAAGGCTCAAGGCTCCGTGACGGATATCGAGCGGCAGATCTCACAGTTGAGGGTGGTGTCTTAGATCTGCCTTTGGCGGGATTAACGAAATCCGGACAATCTTGCGAATCAGGTTCTTGGATCAATGTTATTGTGTACATGGCTCTTGTTTTTGTTTCGTTTCTGAGTCCGTGAATCATGATTTCGTGGTTTGGTGCTTCGATGTACAGAAACAGAAGCAAACAGAGGAGGAATGAGAGCGACGAAGAAGGTGAGAGAGCGATTTGGCCGCTTTTTCTATCGGTTCCCGGAGGGAGAATCCGCCGCCGACGTCTTCGATCGAGTCTCAAGTATGTTTCTTCAGGAGAGGGTGGAAACTGGAATATAGGAGGCCCTTCTACTGATTCGTAAGTCTATTTTCCCAATTATGTAGCCAAAAGTAGAAATGTGGACCTAGTTCCTTTGGATTTCATTGCTAGGATGTAAATAAATTATAGGTGTGATAAGCTTTCTTCAACTGATCTTTGTGTTGCTTCCTTTTGCGGTTGCTTTTGGTCTGGATTTTCTTTCTTGGTATATAGATTTGAGGCAGGAGAGTCTCAATATTGAATTCATCGTGGTTTAACTGTGCCGTGAGAAGTGTGTTAAGATGAATTTCTTACTGAGCTGATTTGTTTCCTGTATTGGTGTTACAAAATTTTGATCTCATGTCCTCGTTACAGGAACCCATGGGGCAGTAAGCCTACATCTGACGTCTGGGTAAGCCTTGAACTTGATATTGATGTCCTTCTGTCGTCTCTTTGCTTTGTGTTCTTCCATCATTCTCTGTGTGAATGAACAACAAGAAGTTAAAGACTCATGATTTGGTCTTCTGTGTGTTGCTTTACAGGTTTTCTCGAGTCTCTATGGAGAGACATCGACATGAACATACTACACATCAACCCGTCTCATGAGCTATACTTTGTGATTGTCTCACACGGCTTGACATCGCGTGTCTTTCTGATGAAATGGTTCAAGTGGACTGTGGAACAGTTCGAGGGACTAAACAATCCGGGGAACAGTGAGATCAGAGTTATGGAATTAGGACAAGGCGGTGATTACAGCTTGGCAATTAATCAGATTGTGTATACGATTTTAAGGAGACATAGGAGCAGATGAAGAGGCATTCAACGTAGAGGAGATTAATTATGGAGATGGAAGAAAAGGTCCAACTTAGAGGCTCACATCAAGCTTTTTATGGGCTGAAACAAGTGATGAAGATCCATGGGCCAATACTTAGGAAAAGAAACAATTTTTTTGTATTTTCTTTATTTTATTTACAAAAAAGAAACAAATTTCTGTATTTTCTTGTTTTGTTTTTTGTTAAAAATTGAGTATAAAAGTACGTATAAAAATACTCCTTCGTACAATACATCATTTGTATAAAATGTATAATTTAATAGTACAAAATACTGTATATACATTTTAAAAATGTATAAAAATTTACGTATTTATACATCTACAAGAACGCTATCTATACAAAATTATACGTATTTTATACTTTCATACGAATGCTATCTATATAAAACTATACGTAAGAAAACGTTATCTATAACCATATATTAACTGCTATTGTAATTCATAATAGAATAATTAACTATATATATAGCAAACAATAGGCGCTATTGTAAACTTAACTATTGCGTTTACGAAACCGCTATGTATTAAAAAGATACCATAGCATAAGTAAAAACCGCTATATAAAGTGTCAGACCTATTATAACGGGAGGACATACAGCGTTTCTAATAACGCTATAGTATCTTTATATAGCGGTTTTCGGACGCTACGAATACCTTCATTTCCTGTAGTGAGTAAATTAGAATAGAGAAGTTTGGTGAAAATATGCCAAAACATTTTAGTATCTTGAAGTATATAATCAGATTTATCAAAATTTTGAAAAGCAGCCTTTTTAGTAATAGAAATTACGTAGATATCTTAAGAAAAGCATAAAGAAGAGAAAAGAGAGAGTTGTATTCACAAATCACTACAAGTTTTTGAATTGCAAGTAAGTCTACTACTAGACTTTCTCAACAGTAACAGAACTAGAAGGTTGCGTATTTCATCGAGTTTATGAATTCTGAATTTGAGATCATTGACAATATCTCACTTTTACAAGATCTCATGATCAAGCTCGCAGACAAATTCTTAAATACACCTACTTTACAATATGCATTTACAACCAATTGATAACTAGCAAGTAATAGCATGAGCTTCCAAACGTGATTGATGATTAGAATAAAAGTAAATTAATTTTTTTTTTAAAACAATGTCAAGAATCCTAATTCCTAACACCTAGTTTTGAAGTAACTCCATTTCATAATGTATATATATACCAGAATTCAAATAGATTTATAAGTTTATGTAGCAGATAAGCTAATGGACTTTTTTTTTTAGCTAATGGACTTGAATTAACAAAATGAAAGTTTTGAACCTTTTTCGTATTTTCCACTAAAAGTTGATGAAGTTTTGGCAATTTATGCAAATTAAAAATTGGTTAACCCGGTTGTAGATGGTGGTCCGGGTTAAACCGACCCGAGTAAAATTCGGGTCAACACAAAGCAGGGGACAGAGAGACACGAGATAGAAGAAGAAGATACTAGGTAGAAGAAGGAGAGAGGCAAGGGTCAGGCATAATATGCTCTCTCACTAGGCTAAGAATTTGAAGCCATGGATTAGGGTTTTTCAGTTTCCTCTTCCCATCGATTAACCCAGAATACAACTATCTCTTCCTTCGTGTTTAGATATTCTCTTCGTCTCCGTCTATATATCATTTCTCAAATCGTGACTTAGGAATTTACCAGGAATCATTTCGTTTGTGATTTTGTTAAGCTTAACTTCAATTCCTGTCAGAATAATCGATGGATTCTCAGATGCTCGTGGCGCTTGGACTATCCCTTGTTGGGGGATTAAGTACTTCTTTAGGTTGGTCAATGAAAATCCCAGGAATTGTGTATTTTGCAAGTGTTTGCTGAATTTCAGATGTGTTAGATAAGTGACTGGTTCTTAGAATCAGGATTCATTGTTTCCCGATTGTTTTAAATGATGATTGATGGTTCTTCTGATACTCAATTTTGCCTCTGTTTCACTATATTTGGTGAATTGTTTTCGTTCAAGAAATTGCCAATAGCTACTTGTAGGATCAGCAATTGCTTGTTTTTGTAAATAGTTTGTGCCATCAAATTGTTCCGTAAGACCGGATTGTTTCTTTCAAAATGTTACGAATACAATGCTTGAGTGTTCAGTACATTGCTAGTTCCGAGATATGAAGCTTTGGTGTCTTACCTGTATGTACATAAGGAATTGTGGATCCTTATATGTGAATATCAAGTTTATTATTGCTTCAATGTGATTAAGTTCATGTTACTTTTGTAGGTGCGCTTTTTGTAGTTCTTAGTGAGACCCCCAATATGAAAATGCTTGGACTTCTACAGGTGATGCTACATCTAATTTTCTATCATAAAGTCCCAAATTGTATTCCCTATCCTTTCGAATATCATTAGACTGAGGCCTTCAGTTTTGTAATATTGGTCAATTTCTGGTATAGCATGGTTCCTCCTTTGATTTTATAGAACCATTGGTGAAGTTTCATGAACTGCATCATTGCTATATTCTCTTGTCGTTTAGTTTTATAGGGTGCTAGTGACTAGAATTTGTGTTCCTGTACCGACATTTTTTTGTACAAAACTTTTCACTTGGGAAAATTTGATCCATGTTGTAGGTTGTTTATCTGATATTTTTAAGTCCTTTCTACAGGGTTTTGCGGCCGGTCTGATGTTGAGCATATCGTTCCTGGATTTGGCTCATAATGCTATAAACTCTATTGGGTTCTTGAAAGCCAATCTCTGGGTTAGTACTTCTGTCCATCTTGTACTTCAGTGGTTTTTGTTATTCAAATAATATGTTTATTTATTTCACACTGAAAGTAATATAGTTTTCTAGTGATGCAGTTTTTCGGTGGTGTGATATTCTTTGCATGTATTGCCAAATTCATACCCGAACCAACAGTTGGTCCTTCTACTGACGTGAAAAGAAGAAAGGCAAGAGTGTTTTTTTTTTTTACGAATTGTTCTTCGAAGGCTTTCTGGTTCTATAGTATCATGAAACTTTGGCATATTTGTTGATAACAGAAAAGTGGAGACGAGGGAGGTAAAGACACGATGAAGAAGCATCGCAAGCAAGTCTTATATAGTGGACTTATTACAGCTATAGGTATACTAACTTTCACTACCATCTCTTTAAATTATTAATCATTTGTTGTCCGAGATTTGGGTGCATGTTTTAATCTGTGATTTGTAGGCTAGATGTTTCGACAATGACTCCTCAAAACCATTACATCAATGTACTTGAACTTTATTCGTATGCACAAACATCTAGTGTTGACTTGCAACTTTAAACTCTTCATATTTAGCTAACTAGTCAATATATTACACAACAATAAGATTATATGTGTGAAAGACCTAATGATCTCTGTGTTTGTTCAACTGGGAAGTATCATGTTTCTTGGACTTAATATAACATTTTCTTTGATTTTGATGTTAATTTTATAGCTTAAATACAAAATAAATGTTTATCTTAACGCTTCATGTATTTCTTATCTTTTTCGCTTTGAACTATAGGCATAAGCTTGCACAATTTTCCAGAAGGGATGGCTGTATTTCTCGGATCAATTAAGGTGAGAATTAAGAAACATGAAAAACAGAAAATTTCAGGGAGCATGCATGCATTCTAACAAATTATCTCTATACTATTTTATAACCTGTGTCATCTACGTATTAATATCAATCTTTGCTTGTTGGATTCTACCTCACAGGGCATGCGAGTTGGTGTTAATCTGGCTTTGGCCATCGCTTTACACAACATTCCTGAGGTAGAAATTCTGTAACCGTTATAAGAGAAACCTAGAAAGAATAACATGTTTCTTTTTTCTTGCTGTGTTTCCTGTTTGATCGTCTATTTTCCACTATAAACTAATCTTAGAAACGAGTAAACATCTAGATTGTTCATATTTTTTATTTGACATGCTTCTCTTGCTGCTCCGGTGTTATATTTTCAGGGTGTTGCAGTTGCACTTCCTATTTATTTTGCAACAGAGAGGTAAGAACATGATTACATTTATTTCTCTGTCTCCGTTGTATATTAGGATAGGATGTATGCAGTTCATTATACTCTGTGGTTGTATTCATCCCAAATCAATTTTATGCATGTAACAGCAAATGGCAGGCATTTAAGTTGGCAACACTCTCTGGTTTAGCTGAGCCTCTAGGTGTAATTATTGTGGGTAAGTTGCATCGGTTTCTTTGCTCAAGTTGCTTCTTCTGTACAAGTTCCTGTTCTCTTAAGAGTACTATAAATTCTGCTTTGATCCATCTACCTTACGATGCAGCCTATCTTTTCCCAAGAAGCTTAAGTCCAGAAATCCTTGAAGGTTTGTTGGGAGCAGGTAAGTAGGAGTTCTGCAGCAAATCGATACATTAAACTAAAATCATTAGATGGAAAAGGAATCAATGCAAAACTGTTGTTTCTATGATGCAGTTGGTGGAATCATGGCTTTCCTAACGTTGCATGAAATGCTTCCTTTGGCATTTGATTATGCGGGACAGAAACAAGCTGTGAAGGCTGTGTTTTTTGGCATGGCATGTATGTCTGCGAGGTAAAAAAGCAAACCTGAGAACCCATATTTCCAAAAACTTAACACCTAATACTCATAAATCTGGTTACTGCAAAAAAATAATCAGAGGCCTTGAATTAGAGCTTGCATCATAAGTTCCTCATAACAAAGATTCAACCTAGTAGTTAGAAACTTGTTTCTCTTAACCATTTTCCGTCGATAATAGAGGAGGGATCTGTGGTGTTGAAATGCGTGTGATGTATCTGATCTGTAGTTTATGCTTATGATGTGTTTGGCTATGTTTCATTTTATTTTGCAGTCTTTACTTTCTGGAGCTGAGTTTACCTGATACAATGAGCTTGTAAGGTTAATGATGTCATGTGCAATAATTGCCTCCCCAAAGAGAGAAATCAGTCTCTGGAGTGAAGTAGTCTCTTTGTATCTGTAAAGACTGAAATCTGTAAACAATGACTATTCATTTTTAATTCAAAGGAATAATCTCTTTAACATGTTTTCTTACAGCAGTTGGCTAGAGTTTTCACAGAATTTATAGCAAATCTCACTCTACATCTACACAAAAGTAATTCTATTTTTCACATCATAATTTAGTCTTTTTCTGTTAAAAGATCATGTGATCGATCATCTGTGAACCAAAAATCCTTTTGCCAAAAAATATATTCTTTCTATTTTATTCTGAGACCAATTCAAACTTTCTCAAAAAAAATTACAGCTCTAGTTTATTTTTGCCATGAATTCATTCCTAAATTTAGCAACAAAAATTAGAAAATTCTTTGAATTCTCCTATCTTGCATATCAATGGCAGACCTTGAAACTCTCCACATTTTATTACAGTATATATTCCTTCACCACCTTCACCTTCAAATGCATCACATAAAAAATACAAACAACAACAAAAAAAAACAAAAAAAACCAAAAAAAAAAAACACAAGAAATAATGGAGATGAAGAACGTCAACAACATCTTTGTGGCCCTCTTTATCTCGGCCGTGTTAGTGAGCTCAGTCTCCGCAGCTACAATGGAGTCTCCAGCACCATCACCAGGTGCTTCCTCTGCCACTGTAGCTTTTCCGGTGGTTGGTTCCATCGTTGCTGCATCACTCTCTGCCTTCTTGGCTCTTCTCTTGCAGTAAAAATTGACAAGAGAGTCCTCAATAGATGAGAAGGAGATATGTAACAAAAGTCTTTTTTGTTCTGATTTTGTTCCTTAGAATCTATGACAAATAACCTATTTTGATGTATAATCTCATTGTGTAAGTTATTACACTAATATTTATGAGTATATGATAATAATAACACTATTTTATCAGAATCTGATCAAAAACTTCATTGCTTTTCGATTAATTCCTTGATACACAAAGTGGTTACATGAAAATTTGTGGTTAATGTTTCTTTTAAAGATTGGTTTCATCATCGTTTTGCTTTCTCTTTACATTCATGAGACTCTTTGTAAGCCAAATAGCGGTTTCTCTTGATGAAACTGTTTCATCTCCAAAAGGTTTCAAGACTCCTTCAAGCTCATCAAACTTCTCTTGCCTAAGTAAACCTGCACAAAGCTCCAACAATGATTCCAATGCTTCTGCTCTCTCCTCGCTTTTCGGGCTCTTCTTTTGAAACTCGCGTAGTAGCGTTAATGTGCTAATCAATGACATCTCTTGGCTTTTTGCTGGTCTCTCCTTGTCTTTTGAACCAGAGCTAGTATTCTTGTTTCTCTTCTCTGTTTCCTCTGCTTCTTGATTATGTTTAATGGGTGTTTTTGCGGATTTGGCCTTCGGGGGTAGACCTGTTCTGTTTTCGTAGGTGTTGTGTTCTGATTTAGACACAACCGGTTTGAAAACCGGGGACAGATTTTGGCATTGTGCAAGGTATGGCTGTAAGTGAGGATGTCTTAGCAATTCTGCAGCCTATTAAGAAACAATATCCATTCAAGAAAGTTAGAAGAAACCGCGGAAGTAAAGTCGAAAACGAAGAATAAACTAATGGAATTCATCAACTCACAGTTGGTCTATGTTCAGGGTTCTTGCGCAACATACTTTTGATCAGTCTTTTTCTGCAAAACATATTAGAAATTCATAACATTAATACTCAAAATCATGTTTCAGCACTAAAATAAATGTATATGTATACTTACAATGAAGAGGAATACATAACCGGGAGAGGAGAAAGCGAAGAGCGGTTAATCTTGTTGATGAGTCCTGCCATGTCCTGTTTACAAGCAAGATAATTTCAGAAGCTTGAAAAGAATTTCGGGTTTAAAACGTCGAAAATGGGAAAAACTTCTTACAGGAGCCTTGAAGGCCGGTTGATGTGCAGCTACTTCAAACATACAACAACCTGTAGAGCCAATATCTTTATGAGAAACCAAGACCACAGATTTTAAGAAATCTCAAGTTAGGATTGTGTGTTAAACCTAAAGACCAAATATCAGATTTGTAGCCATAAGGTATATCTGCAAGAAGTTCAGGGCACATGTAGTTTGGTGTTCCCACCATCTACAAAAAAACAAGAAAATGTTTCAGAAATACTTCGGTGAAAAGCTGTAAATTCCAATGGAATATGAGCATTACCGAGGAAGCCAGATCGTCTTTGCCTAGAAGTTTTGCAAGGCCAAAGTCACCTGTAAAAGAGCCAATCTTAAGACAATGGTTCTAAAGCAGCTTCTTAAGAGGTAACAAAGAGAGGATTCTGCAGCTGATGTCTTTACCTAACCGAACCTCGTTTTCTTTAGTGAGGAATATGTTGGAGCACTGGAAAATTTTATATGCAGTGTTAATGGATGTTCTGTTCCATTGAAGCAAAACAAGCCTAGAGAGTAATACAAGTTTAAGTTACCTTAAGGTCCCGGTGAAGAACTCGATTGCTATGGAGGTAATCGATAGCCAACAGTAGCTGCACCATCCATCTACAGAGTTTCTACAGAGAAGAACAAAATTCATTCTTGGTTAGATTCAATATCAATCCATCATTTGCTTAGACCAAAAAGATTTCTTAATGATTGCTAACTAACTTCTTCGGACGCGCATATTCCTCTTGACTTCTTTATCATTTGAGTCCTGCATTTACCAAAATCACTTAGGAAAACCATCACCAAAGAATAACAAAGAAACATAAAACTGGAATATGAAATGATTTGCCTTACATGTCTCCACCCTCACAATAACTAGTTACAATGCATACACAATCCTGCATAAACCAACCGAAAAATCCCAAGATAGTTTATAATTTTCTGCGAAATTTCCGCTTGATTACGAGCTTTGAACAAGAAGAAGATATCACCTTTTCAACCCATGAATCTTTATACTCCACAATATAAGGACTCTTAAGCTTTGATATCAAACTCATCTACATTATAACAAAGAAAAAAAGAAACACATTTTGATTTTCAAGAATCATCATTGAATATAATCAAGATCACAAGTAAAAAAAGCTTGCTAATATTTTAACCTCTTGGATTGCAGCAAGCTTGCATCTTTCTGTTTGTTTAGCCAAACGAATCTTCTTCACCACATACCTACAATGAATTTGATCTCAAACAAGATCAGAACAAAAAATATAGATCAAATCAAGAATTGAGATCTTTTGAGTACTCACTTTCGTCTCTCAGACTTGTGAATGACAAGAAAAGCAGAACCGAAAGCGCCTCGTCCGATCTGTTCCACGACTTCATAATCATCCATCTTGGAAGCAGTTTCACTTATCTTGTTTGCCATCTGAGATCTTCCTCTGTCGGTTTAAAAGGATACAGCTTTCACAAGTTAATACTGTTCAATGGAGCCTGTAAGCTTCAGAGTATTCATATAAAACCCATGAGCATTAATGAGAATCAAGAATTAAAGAATCAGGCAAGAAAAAAAAGAAAGAAAAAAAATGGGACCCTGAAACCAAATTTTGATTTTGAAATATCGTGAAGAAGAAAGTTTCGTAATTTCTTCTTTTTTTTCCTCTTTTGAACAAGATGGGGAGGGAAGATTTGAAGATGAAGCAAAGAAAGGTATAGAGAAAGTGAGAGAAATTATATTCTTTTCTTTGGTCAGAGAGGGAAAATTATTTAAATGAATAAATAAAAAGAAAAAAAGAGAGAATGGAAGAAGATTCAATTGACAGATAAGAGCACCAAAGCAATTTTGCTTGAGGTTTCAGACTGTTGTTGTTGTTGACATGTTTGTTGTTATTATTACATTTAGTGCTTTTTTTATGCTTGTTGACATGTCTCTTTCTCACTTTTATACTTTTTAACAAAAAAAACATTCTCTGAGTTTTGATTGATGTTTTGTTTTATTATCTTTGGATCGTTAAGAGTATTTTGTCAAAATTAATTCTTGAGAGTATTTATTTGACCAAATGTGAAGTTCATGACTTTTATTGTTTTACCAACCAAAGAAAATCTCCACTTAAATCTTTTGGTTGGACCATATCTTAACTCTTTTGGTTAGAAGTTAGAACAACCAAATAATAAAAATATTCTATAGACAGAGTCACATATTGAAATCACTCAAAAACATCAATTACCATTGGCACAATTAAAGGATTTCTCTGGAGTAAAAGAGTATAGAATTTGAGACCACAATATTGTTGAGATGACATTTTTATCGGTGTTTAAAATTTGTCTTATTCAGTTTTTGTCAATCATCTCTGCTTTCACAATTGGGTTTGCTTTGGGCCTTTGGCTATGGCTTCCTCTGCAGTGGCATTGTAATTGTCTGCATAGCGGTCTGATCCACATAAGAGATTACCACAACTTGCTTATTGCAAGTAATGCATCTCTTGGTTTTTCTTTAATTTGTCTTAACTTCTTCTATAATTTATAAGCTCATTAAGAGGGTCTGCCAACATGGAAACCTTAGAACATCAACACCAAATGAGACTACTAAAAACTATGTTCCAAAATAAGCTACTCTAGTTGGACTGCAAAATCTAACCTACCTTCATCTAATTCCAAAAAGGTACAATTGTAATTAGGCAAATTACCGCATAATTAAGCGAATCATCCAAAAAATGCTGCAAGGCAGCTACAAGTTCAGTTCACTATGCATCGTTTCAAATTATCTACAAACTAATCTTACTTTTTTTTTGGGAGTTCAAACCTAAAAAATTTGGACTATTTCTTAATTTATGGTGTTATCCTTGCCTTGCCTATATATGGGCCATGGGTTATGCAAATTTGACTGCAAAGGCTAATATTGGCTTTTAGGCCTAAAAGGTTCTCTCTCATTGATAATTTTGCGACGTTAGTATTCCTAATCAAGACCGTTTTGTGGTAAGAGTTGGCTATGACGTGTGCGTATATGAATGCTCAGAAATTAATTTTGTAATTTTACTACGCAAAGTCGTTCAATCCCGCGGCCGGTTTCTTTTTTTTTTTTTAATGCTTACAGTTTTTAATTGTTATATGGAACTAAAAAAAAGGAATTCCTAAGAAGATTAACGAAGACATGCATAATTATGATTAATCGAAAAGAATTGAAATGATCACAAACTGAAAAGAATCAATACAAAACAACAAAAATGTTAAACCAACCGTAAACCGTTAGTGCATGGATCAAACTTCACTCACATTACAAAAGATCAGGAAAAAGAAAATGATTGAATATATAGATGAAACCTCGGGGAAATTAAGGGACATCAAAGACATCACATAATTAATGCATGAATGTCTTTGACGCTTCACAACAACCACCACCATGGTTTGGCGGGAGGAGGTGGATACACATTTCCATATTTAGATGGTGGTGGTGGTGGAGATTTCCTGTAATAGTAGGCTTGATAAGCTTGAGGAGGAGGAAAACCAACCGGAGGAGGATAGATTGGAGTAGGAGGAAGAGGGACATCAACGGGAGGAGAATAGACCGGAGTAGGAGGAGGAGAAAGATCAGCCGGAGGAGAATAGATGGGAGTAGGAGGAGGAGGAAGATCAGCCGGAGGAGAATAGACGGGAGTAGGAGGAGGAGGAAGATCAGCCGGAGGAGAATATACCGGAGAATGTTGTGGTTGGTAGTTAGCGTAAGTTTGGAGAAGCTTACGGTTGTTATTGGCTTCACCAAGTGTGATTAGGGTTGCTAAGAAAAAAACTAAGGTGACGGAAAGGCCTTGGGACACCATTTTTAATGGTTGTGTTCTTTGTACTCAATGATAATGTTAAAATCCTAGACATAACTATGTTTATATATATGTAATTAATCCATTGGAAGCTCTCTTGATTAGAGAGTTAGAGGATTCCCACTAACCTTTGATATTTTTCCTATTGTAATTCTTAAGTATATGTTGAGCGGCCTTTGCTGTTTTGTTTGCATTTTAAATGCCTCTTCTTTTCCTAATTGGCGCCTCCCTCTAAATAGTAAGTTTTTTAAAGTAGTGTTATTAAAATACCAAGAGAGTTGATCTTTTGGATTTTATACAAGTACGTAGTCGATAATGACGTTAACACAAATTATTAGTCTTATATTATATGACATATATGTTGATTTGGTTGATGGTTTCAAAGCAGATTTAACAAACGTACTATTTTACTAATCCTTGACTTTTTTTTGTCGGCTACCATTATATAAATAGATAATAAAATAGGAACTAGAATTATCTTATAAACGAATTACAAGTTTGGAAATTAGTCAAAAGGGTTAGCTTTAAACAAAATTTGGGTACACCTAAACTTAATTGAATACCCATAAAACCCTAACCCTCAAGAACCAATTAACCAGTCTGAGAATACCTTCGCCGTAAATATAAAAAGAACACCTTGCGTCACCTAAATTCTTCTACCAAAAGTCCCTTCTAAATTGATCCTATTACTTCCAAGACAAGAAACAAAAAAAATTGAGAGTAGTGATTAAGATAGTTACTATTCAGACCCTTTCCTGGTGCTGTGAGAAAGAGATCCATGTTTACTCATTCCACATAGTGAAAACACCACCAGGATTTGACCCCTGAACAGACTCACTGGTCCAACCACTATACCCTCCGGTTCCATCACTGGAAGGCATATCGTAATCTGTTTTAACGGTTGGAAACTCCTCAGCCGATCCAACAGTCGAGCTCGACCCAATACCAATACCGTGGTTCCCAAGAAACGCTGCAGTGTTGTAGCTCCCACCAGAGCCTCCATTGTTATTATTGTTGTCAACGATAGAGGTAGAGACAAGTCCATGAAGAAGAGCCGGATTGCTATGAAGATACGCGTTGTAGAGCTGCTGCGAGTTCTGGCTGGATTGTTGCTGCAAGTAATTGTTGGTCTGTTGGTGGAGATGAAGTTGTGTCTGGATATAGCTGTGGTGATTAAAAGAGGAGGAATCATGAGCATTGTTGTTGTAATGAGAGATGTCATTGTTCTGAAGAGATAGAAAAGGCTCTAAAGGTTGCTGAATGCTTAGAGGGTATGGTTGAAGCTGAAGCCTTGATGAGCTGGAGCCAGAGCCTGTGCTCGAGCCACCCCCGTACTGGAAACTTGAACCAAGGGCTATCATCTCCGCCTCACGTTTCCTTGAAGACTCAAGAGCTTGAGCTTCTTTGAGCCGTTTAGCTGCACCTCCTCCTATGGGAAGAGTGCTGCTCTCTAAGATGGCTTTGACGTCATACCGGTTGATTTCAAAGTTGGTCACTGCATTAAGTCCTCTGAACTTTATTGCAGCTATATCGTAAGCTTCTGCTGCTTCTTCCTCAGTGCCTGAACAAGATAAATCATATTCATAACATAAGTTATGTTTCAATTTTGGTATGTATATGAATAAGGTTCTTTAATTTTTCTCTATTAAATTAACTTCACTTTGATTTAAAATTTGTACTGAGCCTTTAAATCGTTGGAATCAATTCTTATGGTTTGCGTACCAAATGCTGTCAAGATCTAATAACTAAGTACTTACTGAAAGTTCCCAAGTAGAGGTCTTTGTTTCCCGCGACTCGGCCGATCCTTGCTTGCCACCTTCCATGTTGGTGATGCCTATACATATGTCAAGTAAAAAAAAAAAAAGGTTCAACCACAAGTAAGATGCATCTTATAAGACTAAGTATGGGAATATCTACGTCTTCAAACCTTGTAACTCCGCGGTACATCGAAGCGCCTCTTGAAAATCCGCTACTTTTCCTGTGATTTGACGAATATATATATATAAGTTGTTGTTAGATTAGATAAGTTTCAATTTATATGAAAAAGGCCTCATAGGGAAAACACAAAAGAAAACCTTCTAATGGCAGCCACGAACTCTTGTCTCGTCATGTGCTTCATTTCCTCTACTTCTTTCTCGTAGTTTGTAATCTGTTATATAGTAACGAATCAAAGATTTGAAGCATACAGAACTAGTATCAAGAAATTATTGCAAGAAAATATGATTTAACATACGGGGAAATTAGTAGTAGTCGAAGGACCCCAGTACTTAAGTGCAGCTAGATCATATGATCTTGCGGCTTTATCTTCTTTGTCATATCCACCTATATACCAAGAATTTGATTTAATTAAGTCTCCTTTAATGAAAGAATATAATTAATCCACGAAGATGGTTAAGAAAAAAATACAATTCGATGTACTCACCCAAGTAAACTAGAGATTGTTTATTGAGTCCCCAAGATTTACGCATCAAGAACAAAGAATGGAAACAAAACATAGTTAGTATGAACCAAATGAAACTTAAAAGACAAATTTTCTTTCAAGAAAAAAAAAAAGAAGACAAAACCTAGTTAAGTGGAAGTAAATTACTTACCTTGTCTTCCTTTCCTAGACTGGCCTTCCCTTCTACAACTATTATCCCATAGATGAGCCTCATAGCGACCCGTCCATCGATGTCTATATGTACACATTTCATCATTACACTCAAATAAAGATCACAAAATCATTAAAGAATCAAATAAAGAGTGATGAGTCACATATCTAACCTTGTGACACCACGATAGATCGAGGTTCGTTGTCCGAAAGTGTCCAATGCACGTCTCGGCGTGGCCGTCTCAACAACGGCTAGTGCTCCACCGCTAGTGTTATCCCCGGTGGTCTCGGACGGTGAAGCTTTGTCTACAGCGTTGTTACCAGCGGTGGTCCCCATGGACAAAGTGAGTGACTGTAGATTGTGAGCACTCTCTTGAAGCTCATGATAGCTACTGTTGTTAGGAGTGTTGGAGTCACAAGCTGCTACATTAACGACATCATTTGATTGGACGCTAGGCATCAAGCTATTGGTATGGAAGTAGTAATCTGAGTCGTTGTAAGCTACTAGGTGGTCAGATTGATTTTCGTCCGGTTTGCTCACACCGAGAAAATCAGCCACTTTTGGAACCTCTCCTCCACCGTGCGGATTGATCATATTCCACTCTACAAAATAACAAATTGTTATCTTTAGTATATAATTATACACAAAAAGAGAAAGCATATATGTATAGATATATATAAAGGTATATTACCTTGTGTTTGAAAAGGGTTTTCCATATGGTCGCTGACCAAGCCAAGGTTGTATTCATGAGGAGGCAAAGAAGAGTTGTTTGGTGAAAGAGGAAAGCCAAGCCAGTTGTTAGAATTCATTTTCTTCTTTTTGAGTCAAATCTGTTTGTATTGTGGTTGGGCTAATCAATCAATCACTACCACTTTGGTATGATCAATATACCAAGCTCTAAGCCAATCAGAGAAGAAAGAAAGACTCAACTATCAAGGATTGGGGAAAGATAATTTAATGATCAAGACTGCTTTCAAAGATTGGAGAATATGTATTTATATTTTTTTTTTTGCTAAAGTGCAAATATCATATAAATGAATAGAGTGGTTTTACAATAGAGTATTACCAACAGTTTGGTTTCTTGGCAAAAAAGATAAAAACAAGAAAGCAAATTTTGACTTAAGAGAAGATACAATCATCGCAGCCACAGTTGCATAAGAGGCCTGAACCGCTTACTTCGCCGACGGGCAGTGATGGAATTCTTGACCTCACGATCAATATCTTTAAAGATCACAGAAGGCAGCACAATATTCTGATTGTGGTGCATGTTGTTGCGTTGTTTCCAAATGGCATGGATGACAGAATGTGTGATCAGTTTGCGCAATGTCGGTGGTGATCTGTCATTCTTCCTTCTCATCCAGGAAAGTAGGCTTGGCCACGAATTTAGAAAGGTATTAGGCAGAGCCAAACGCCTAAAGACAGCGTTCCAAATGAAGAGGGCAAAGTCGCAGGTAAGGAATAGATGATCTCTTGATTCCGGACACAATGAACAAAGGCCACATGAAGTGTCAATCTGCATTCCCCATCTTGCAAGTCTTGTTTTGGTTGGAAGACGATCAAGGTTTGCAGTCCAGAAGTTGAAAGCATGTTTTGGAGTTCCTCCTTTGAACCAAACAGTATCCCACCAGTCAACAGTCTCAGCTCTAGGACGGAGAGCTGCCCATGTTCTAGGTGATGAAAATCCAGAGCAAACCTTCTGGTCCACCACCCAATCAAAAAAATCACTTCCACGAGTCTCGCAGGGCAAGTCAATGCTTGTTAGGTGGGAGTGAAGCCTCAAAACGTTGTCTGATCTTGGAGCAGCAAGGATCCAACCCGTATCATTACATACATCAGAGACTTTAGCGTTCAACTCCACCCGCATGTCTCTAGGGCCTTGTGTGCCAATAAACTTGATAAGGGGACCAAATGGTGTCCAGCAGTCAAACCAGAAGCTAGCAAGCTTGCCATCACCAATGCTACATTTGATAAATCCCTCAGCCACACCTCTTAATCTTAGCAAGCATTTCCAGTTCCAAGAATCTGAGATCTTTTCTGATTGATTCCAGAAACTTGTGACTGAGCTGCAGTTGTGGAATTTGTGCCAAGCGACCCATAGAGACCCACTGCTAGAAAACAATAACCAGATCAATCTCAAGCAGAGAGTCCTATTCCAAACTGCATATCTCCTTAGCCCAAGTCCCCCTTCTTTTTTAGGTAAACAAACCTGAGACCATTTAACCTTCACCATTCCCTTTTTGTCAATTCTGCCAGCCCAAAGAAAGCGTGAGCAGAGGGACTCTATCTGTCTTATGCACCCGAGGGGAAGAATAAAAGAAGAAATCCAAAAGTTGACTGTTCCAGAGATAACAGAGGCAATTAACTGAAGACGACCAGCAAAAGAGAGAGACTTAACTGCCCAAGAGTTGAAACGAGCTGAAATTTTCTCAATCAGAGGAGCATACTCTGCAACTCTTAGCTTCCTACTCATCAAAGGCAGGCCGAGATAGCGAATAGGTAGAGATCCTGGCGTGAATCCATAGCTTGCCAAAGCATTGGATTCAATCTGGGTCAAACCTGCGTGGAATAACTGCGTTTTCTCCCTGTTCATATGCAAACCGGACCAGCCGGCAAAGTCCTCAAGAGTCTCATAGATACCATGCAAGGAGGAACAATTACCATCAAAGAATATCATCACGTCATCGGCGAACATCAAGTGTGATATATCAAGCTCGGCTGTTCTAGGATGGTGGCTGATGTAGCCAGAAGCATATCTAGAGCGGAGCAGACCAGAAAACACCTCCATTACCAAAACAAACAAGTAAGGAGACATAGAATCTCCCTGCCTAAGACCTTGTGTACTTCTGAAGAACCCAGCGGAGTGGCCATTTACAGTGACTGAGAAGCTAGCAGTGGAAATACATTCATGGATCCAACCAATGAATTGCTCAGGGAAGTTAACAGCCCGAAGGGTGGCGATGATAAAGTCCCATCTAACAGAGTCAAATGCCTTTCTTAGATCAACTTTGAGCATTGCACTTGGCGGGATATTCTTTTTATTATAGCCTTGGACAATTTCTGTAGCCAACAAAACATTCTCCAAAAGAAGGCGACCAGGCAGGAAAGCCGATTGAGAGTGACCAATCACTGATTGCAGAATATCCTTAAGTCGACTAGCCAATAGTTTAGAGATGACCTTGTATACCGTATTGAGACACGCAATAGGTCTAAAGTCAGACATACACGAAGCATTTGGGATCTTCGGAATCAATACCAAGTTGGTGGCATTCCACTGCTTGAGAAGCTTCCCTGAATTGAAGAATTCCTGGACAGCATCAGTAACTTCAGCTCCAATAAAAGGCCAACACTCACGGAAGAATTCAGATGAGTAACCATCAGGTCCACTGGCTTTGTTCCTGGGAAGGGAAAAGAACCCCTCCTTGATCTCCTCAGCTGAGAAGGGCTTAACCATACTGGACTGCTGCGTTTCAGTGCATCTATAGATGAGCAGGTTAGAGATATCATCCTGAACAAACAGAGGCTCACCTTGAACACTTCCCAATGTCTGCAAGAAGAAGTCCACACAATGGTTTTGAATACCAAGTTGGCCTTCAATTCTATGACCATTACCATCCAAAAGGAAGTGGATGTGGTTCATTGATTGACGGATAGAAGCCATTTTATGAAAGTATGAAGTATTCAGGTCTCCTTCCCTGAGCCAAGTCACTCTGGATCTCTGGAAAAAGAAACTCTCCTCTGCCACTAAAAGGACCTGCCACTTCTGCTGAAGCTCTAATTCAGTTTCTGCATTTGTAAGACAAGGGTTTGCCAACATTCTATTCTGAGCCTGAATCAAATTTTCATGAGCTTCCGCAGTTCTTTTTTCCAAGTCAGAGAAGTTCTGCTTGCTGAATTCCCTGATAACCTGCTTTAGAGCCTGCAGTTTTTTAGACAGTCTAAACATTGCAGACCCGGTGATGTTAATAGAAAACCACTCTATACAAATCAAAGGTAAGAACTCTTGATGCTTCAGCAGAAAATTAAAAAACCGGAAAGGTTTCTTCATTTTTGGGGCTGCAGAATCCAGCTTTATCCCGATGCAGGCGTGGTCAGAGAAGGCACGATCTCCAATCAAACCCACGGAGGATGCAAAAAGGGTGGTCCACTTGTCATTTACAAGGATGCGATCCAATTTCTTGGCAATAGGAGAACTTTTTCTTTTATTCCACCAAGTAAATGAGTTGCCTCTGAAGTTAAGATCGACAAGTGAAGCTCTTAAAAGAGTTTCCCTGAACTCTCTAATGGGTCTATCCACATTAAGACCAAAATGAGTAGAATGCTCTTCAGGGTGAAGTATTTGATTGAAGTCACCAAGAACTGCCCAAGCTTTGCCTTCGATCCTACTATCCAAAGAGAAGCTGACCAATTCCTCCCAAAGTGACTGCCTGGTAGCAGCATCGGTTGAAGCATAAACTGAAGAAATAACAAAAGACTCAGAACAATCCGGAAACTGAACCTCGCAACTGACCATTTGTAGAGATTTGCAAAGAACCAAAACCTTCACGCTTGGGTGCCAGAGAACCCAGATCTTACCCAGCTCAGAGAAGGCATAATTATTATCAAAAGACCAGCCGGGCAACATAGCATTAAGGAACTTCTGTTGCTTTGGCTGTTTCACATGAGTCTCCACGAGACTCCCAAAAAGTGGTAGATGGCGTCTATACCATTTCTTAAAACCGCTCCGGTGAGAGGAAGTATTAAAACCGCGGACGTTCCAACAAAAGATGTCTATCGACATAAAAATTAATGGCCTTTGGGGCCTTTGCCCCTCGCACTTCGTTGCTGCCTCTGAGACAACACTTCCGTGAACTTCACTTCATCTTCCAAATCATTATCAGCTTCCTCAGAATCCGAAGACGGTATATCAGACGAATCTTCATCCTCTTCTGACACTGAAGCACTAGCCCCTTGTATAATTCCTTTGCCTTTTGCTTTGGGATCCAGGACCTTACCCTTAGTTAGCAAAGGAGCCACCTGCTTGCTGGGGCTAGACAATCCAGGGGTTGACAAGGGCTTGTTCGCTGCTGGAGAAACGATGGGAAGGATCTTCCGATTATCCTTAGAGGAGTCTTTGGATCGGTTCACAGAGACCCACTCGCCATCCGCAGCCACAGGCTTGGGTGTACGTGATCTCCTACGCCTCTGAGTTTTCTTCACCTCAACAGCCTTATTTCGAGGACACTCTTCAGAAGTATGCACAGTGGAATTGCAACCTTTACATAGAATGGGAGCTGCACGGCACTTCCTCAGGCTGTGACCAACCTCCTTACAATGAGCGCAAATCGGTGGCATCCACGGACTTGAAACCTCTATCCTTCTGATATCCCCAGAATCGAATTGGACATTCACAGCTTCTGGCAAAGGTTTGCGAGGATCAATAATGGTGAATACCTTTGCAACTTCCAAATTAGTTTTGTTTGCAGTAGAAGGATGCAAAAACTTTGGAATACCAACCAGACTTGCGATTCTTTCCAATCCATCTTCGTTGAAGAATTGGAAAGGCACATGTCTGAGCTCTAGCCAAATCGGGGCGGTCGTAAGCTCAGGTTTAACTGGCACAACGCCAGGCTCCCACTTAGCCACGAACATCGTCTGCCCTTCAATCTGCCATAGCCTCTGGTTTAACACTCGATTTCTGGTTTGCACATTAGGAATACGAAACAAGAAAGTGTGCCCTTCCATCTTTGAGACAGTGATATCCCGGAATTGTTTGCTCCAAATCCCATTCACAATAGAATGAATTGTGCCTTGAGCTGGAGGATCGGAGTAGAATTGGCCGAGGATGAAGGAATCCCATGACTTCTTATGCTTCTCAATCACCGAATCAGGTATCTTCACACACGATTCACCCGAGGGTAACTTGAAAGAAGTGCCTTTCTTCTGCAGCCTTTTAGAGGTTACACGGAAGAGGTCGCACCAAGTATCGTCCTTGTCTGTAGAGATGTTGTCACTAACTTCTGGGTTTGCCGCGTCGACCAAGATGGGAGCAGCTTGCGCAGAGATGCTTGAGGGAATCAAACCGTTGGAGGGATTCCCAGGAGCCGGAGAAGGATTAGATGGAGCTGAAGTAGGTACCGTTGTAGCCACCAGCGTCACATCGTTCTCGACGAGAATTTCCATCCCAGATCCAGATCTGGGCTTTGGCGGAGGGGTAGAAGCCGAACCTGACGAAAGGGCAGGAGCAGAGGCATTGGACTGAGGAATGGAGCGAACCACAGCCGGAATCGGAGAGGGCTGCTTTACATCGGAGCTTGCTGAAGCGGAAGAGGAGGATGGCGAATCGCCCTTTGGCGGCGACGATTTCGCACCCGACGAGCCTTTGAGACGCTTTTGTTTCCCCATGAGAGGCGGGGGACTTGCTGAGACGGAGGACTGGAGAAGCCGGCGCCGTTGAAGACGCCGGAGATTTGCGCTGGAGGAGACCACCTTATCGCCTTAGGGAGAGAACACGCGTTTTTTCTTTTTTAGGTCACTTTTCTTGCCGTAATATGTATTTATATAGGTAGATGTATTCTTCAGATTTATATATCTACCTCTCTTTCTCTTTCTTTTTCTCTCAAAAGCTAGAAACTCTACAACTTTAGGGTTTTCACAAAGGAGAAGATATTTGTGAGAGATGAGTTTTGAGGAAGACCAGAGAAGTTTTATGGTGAGAGACCCCTTTAGAATATTATTTGTTGTATAATACATTAATATATGCACTATATACATTAATAGTATTGCTTATAATTATTATAGGAGTTCAACTAAAACCAGCATCGAATTTGTTTTCTTACACTATACCAACGTATTCTGTCGGATTTAAATCTCGGTGAATATACGGCGATAACATTAATAGTACTATAGAAAATCATCCACAAAAAGTTATCTGCAATTAATAAAGGTTCACGATTGACGTAATTATATGCAACGGGGTTCTGGCACATGACAGTTTTGTATATACATACATGACTATTTAAAATGTATTTAAATACATGCTTTTATATATACTGTAAATATTCACACATTGACACATATATTCTTGTATATGCATAATTTTTAACATTTTATACGCAATATTGAATAATTCCTCCATTCTGTAAAACTTATCTAAATTACCATAATTAACGTCTAATTTGTCAGCAGAAAGTAATAAGTATATACTTGATAAACTCTATTAAACTGTTATATGTAGTAGACATTTGTAATTATATTTTTCATACGAGAAATTAAAATTCGAAATTATATACAAAAATTTGAATATTTTGTGTCATAAAATCTCTTTTAATATAGTATAAGTATACTCCCCTTCCGTTCTCGCTCAACAAAAAAAAAGTATACTCCCCTTCCGTTTCCTTTTCTACTACGTTTTTATTGGTTAAAAGCTCAACATTAGAAATTACACAAATGATACATTTTTGTTTTTGTTTTTTAATCTGCAAACACCATTTAGTAGCCAGCTAAAAACAATTGTGTAAGGGTAATATATTGTGAGTGACAATTATTTGCAGAATACGAAATATTTAAAAAATATATGCATTTCTATAAGAATCTAAAAACATAAAATAAAACAAAATAAAATGGGCGGTGTCAACTTCGTGAAGTAAGACAAAACCTAACATTCCAACCGAAAAAATCCAACCCTTTAGGCAAATTAATTATCACTCACAATGAAATTACTTATATAAACTTTTTGTAAAAGCAGATTTTAACTCTCTCTTTCTCTCTCTAAACCCCACTAGGATTATGGGAACTCACGTCCTCGTTTAATGCGATTCATGACTCCACAAAGCCCAGCATTCCCACACTCTGCACATCACCTCTTCGCCTTAATTACCATTTGACCATTCTACGTAAAGTCTCTCTCTCTCTCCTTCTCTCTACATCTCCTCTGCTTTACCATGTATACTTGCGTACTTGATCCAATATATGCATGTTTAAAGCATACGCCTACGTATGAGTGTACTGTGTACATATATACATGCATAATATAACATACCTTAGTGTATGCATTAAAGGTTAAACTTTACAAAATACAGCAGATGGGTTACTCTAAAGAAGCGATACATTATTTTAGATTTGTAGATCCCCGAATTCTCTCACTTCTGCATGTGTACGTTCATGCAATATTATAAGAGCCAATTCATTAAGGGGACATTAAATATTAAGTTCACATATGGAAAAAAGTGACACTTCGTTCAAAAAAAAATGGCTTAAAAGATTAACAAGAGAAAAGTACTCTTCTTTTAATTGTTTGTTAGTTTAAAGTTATCTCATGGAGAAGAGAAGATTAAAAAAGTCCAAATAGGAACAAAATAATCGTAAAATTGGTAGGGGAATTTGTTTTTGTCTCCCCGAGTAAAAATCTGTTGACCGCTTAATCGGTCTTCGCACCCGTCAAAAGAAAGAGTTTATATGAATTAATTAAATTAAAGAGCATGTTTAAGTTTAAAAATTATTATTGCTTATGTCCTTTGCACACTAGGAGATTTTATTGTGCTAGGAGCCAGCCCTCTTTTTTAATCGCATGCCTTGTGTCATCCATTAACATCATATTCATTTAATAATACTTATCAAAATGTACGTATTTTAAATCTATATATCAATATATGTACATGTGAACCAAACTTGATTTCACATGTGAAATTTTAGTATAGCACAAATACATTTTAGTATTCACTATATTACATAAGTTGCCAAAAAAAACTAAAATGTTTCAAAATGTGATCATAGTATACTCATTCATGAAATTTCCCAAACAGAAAAAAGTATACTCATACAGGCATTTGTAAGAACATATCTGCTTTATGTTGGCACAATATACCCAAAAGGTCCAAAATCGAATTTCGTCAACTTCATTGTACTCTACTATATGCTAGTGATACTGAAACATTTTTTAGAAGAGATGATTTGGTTAAAAATATACATTTTTGAATGAAATAATGTTGTTACTTCTGTATATATTTAAAATATGCTCACACAAATATATTTTTAATGTTAACACATGTCACATGATAGTATGATACTAAAACAACAAATAGATTTATCAATTCAAATACATTCAAAATAAATAAATACTATACTATCCAGCAGGTGTAGGTCTGCTAAAGGAAAGTTCTCATTCCACTTTTCAGATTTTATTATATCCTTCTCACTTTATCATTTAATAAAATATAACTAAAAATCTATCTGCAATATTTCTACAAGTGAGAAAAAGAAAAATAGAAAGTTCAGAAGAAAGCTTCCTTTTATGGCTTTCTTACAGACTGCACCACTCAGAGTTTCAGTCTGCTACGTATAAGTAGAATCTAAACCCAGAAGAATAATCAAATGACATTTTCTGAACTACTTTTCTAAGTAAGATAAATAAATAAAATCGAGAATAATCTGTTACCTTTGATGTCACATCTTGCCGCCAAATTGGTTACCCGTTTTTTTCCTATATCAAAAACAATTTGTTAAGTTTGATGAGAAATAAAACAATTTTAGTTATCTAAAATATCAGCTTTTACAAAATTCCCAAACAAATAAGTTGATTAAATTATTTTTTATTCTTCCTTAGCAATTTTTTTTACGAAATATCATCACTTAATATTTGAAATGCTTTTTCACCCTGTTGGCACTACTGATAGAGTGACTAGGCTTTTCCAAGAATATGAGTTTAAGTTTTCCATGGACAATTTTATTCCAAAAAACAAAAATCATTAGAAAAATGTTAGAAACAAACTTATTAAGTGTGATCACTAGAATATTATTGTTAAAAAACTGAGGTCTCTTTTTGTTTTGGCCAGGTTTAAAAATTATTACTGTTTACTTTACTTATTCAGAATCAAAAAGATAAAGACAAAAGTAGACATGAGAGAGACATAATATGATGAAAATACCAAAAATAAATTATAAACAACTAAAAGAGGTTAAAGTTAAAATAAAGAACTCTGTCGTGCAGAATCAAGTAAAAAAGTAAAAACGATAAACCCTAGATTTTATAGTCTTACAAGTGATCAAAGCTTCTACGGTAGTCTACAAGAAAGGTATAAATAAAAATTATTTATGGAACCTTTTAAATGTAAAAAAAAAGAAAGAAAGAAAGAAGTTGCAGAAAATCGGAAGAATTGGGGGAAGAAAAGAATCTAAGGAGAGTGAGTCTTTGTTGGGAAAGGTGAAGAGAATGTGCAATTTGCAGACCATTAAAGCCACCGGCAACTCTCGGTTAATACTCCTTTCTTTCTTTTTTTCCCCATCGTTTCAGATTTTTGTTGCCGTACTCCTCTCTTATTACACTGCCACGTGTCGGTTAGGTTTATACTTCCTGGTAAGTTCATTGTCAGTAAAAATTAATAATTCTAATTAGAGTGGACACAAAAAAAAAACATACTATTTCTAATTAGGGTTTTGCTAGGTTTAAGCTGTTTAGATTTTTTGTTATAAAGGTACTTAATCCTTTCAACCAAAATTTATTCTTTTTACTTATGAAAAATATGCATTTAGTTTCGGTTTGTAACAATAAAAGAAAAAGTTTATTTAAAAATTAATAGTTTGCTCTTGTTAAATTATTGAACTTTTCCATAAATAATAAATTCACTTTTTTTTTGTGTGAATCTCCTCTTTTGTTATATAAGATGATAAACCTAGATATTCCAATACTTCGTGTTTCTGAAGCATATTAATGGCGATTATACCTTATGTCCTTGCTGAATTTTATGCATGAAATGTTGTGCAAAACATTTAGCCACCATTAAGAAGCGTATTCGAAATCCTAAATGCAAATGTTTACTTAATAAATGCAAAGCCGTAATTGAACAAATGGGAAAGAGAGCCGCTCGAACTTCTCCATCTTACATATTTGATGATGATGTGGTTTTTTCTAAATCACAACCAGCAAATTATTCTTTAACTGTTATTTAAACTCTACTTAATCAAACTACTATATAAACTTTTATCAAGAATCATTTGAAGCCTGCGAGTTAATTAGTTAGAGTAATAAAAAAGATATGGAGCCTGAGATTAAGTTTTACTTAGTTAGACATGAATATAAAAATGTGCATGTGGAGGCATAGACGTTAAAATCACGAAAACCGGTGGTAAATTCTTGGAGGGGAAAAATCAAAGAAAGAGAAAGAAGTCACAGTCACGGGAATCCAGAGAAAGGCTTTGTAGAGTTTCCATGGAGAAATGTGGTGTGGTGTGGTGTGTGGTGGGAGGAATAGCCGGAAAAGTGCTCGTGTCGCCTCGAGATGAGTCTCATCTTCACCATTTATGTATTCTTTTAAATTGTATTATTATAGTGCGATTAAATTTTATCCTTTTTGGGGATTTGCTGTTCTTACAATGGATTTGAACTAAGTATAGGGGGGTATTTTTCTACATGAGATCGAAATATAAGCTACGTTACAAAGAGGAAAAAACAAAGAAATGCATATAAATAACATAGATGTATATACACATATATGATAAATATATATATAATTATATTATTTTAAAGGTAGGGTTTCTACATAGGGTTGTGTTTTTGTAAGAACACGAGGCCGCATAATATTATCAGGGGTGCTTTAATTAGTTGTCGTAACTCACTGAGATATAAACATAGGTGCATAGTAGTATATTGAATGATCCCAAGAAAGGACCCTATAGGTTATGACTACGTTCAATGGTATGTCTACAGAGATTAGAGAGGCATGGGCGTGGCGTTTGTGTTTGTTGTTAAGTGGTTTCAATAGTTAATATTTGGAATGTTATATCGTTCGAATGTTCATGATATATATAGGGTCGTTTGATTAATTGATTGGTCTTGTTTCATTTATAGTTTTTTTTTCTTACTCACAAGGAGACGGATTCATGTGATGTAGAATAATATAAACCGTATATACTGTTCTGTGAAATGGAGTTGGTTTTATATCCGAGTAGAAGTTCTTGATTTTGGTTTATGCATGATCGTTTGAAAAATAGGATTAACTATCAAAAGTACATGTGATAGTTTCACAAAACAAAACTTTTTTCGAGATTAATATATTACTTATATATATGTTTTCTAGTAGTGTATATACAACCAACGTTAGTTTGATCATTTTAAAAATTGGTCAAACTGCCTGCATCAACGTAAATTTTGTTACCAACAATTTTACAATTTTATCTATAAGATCAGTGGTACGGAAATAATTATAGTTATATTTACGGTGTCATATAACATGGTAATGTAATTATTTTTATCTGGTGCGGTCAATTTAATTCGATATTCGTAAAACTCACATAAAGATTACAAAACTTGGATCAGCAAAAACCCTATCTATAGATCCAATTACTAAAAATATGGACTAGTATACAAGTATAGAATACCATACTTGTAATATTTTATTGAAATTCAAGTAAGACAAGGAAGGATATAGGTTTTCGTGAATGTAGATAACCAAGGAATCACATGAAGATATTTCATTTTTGGGGTAAAGAATCACATCTAGTACTATAAATTATTAGGATTTTGTTGTCTTAAATAATACGTTATTTTCTATAGCTATCATCGACGTAGAACCACATCTAATTATTTATCAATAGGTACGCAGAGTCTACGCTACCCTCATACACACCAATAGTCTGATAATAAAAAAGAGGAGTTAAAGAATTCATTCTCAAGACACTACAAGATATACGATATGTCACGTCGGTTTTTTTAAGTCGTTTGCTAAACCGACTTTAAATGCTCGAGGTAAACGCAATTTGGCGTCGTTTCAATAACCGACGGCAGATAAAGTCACTTTTTAATCAAGCAAAATATTTTAAAGCTTATGAACTCTTTCAGATAAAAAAAAAATGAAAAAAGAAGAACGCTTCAGAGGACTCGCGAGTTTGTTTCAATTTGTGAAATCTAAAATTTCGAGATCTCATATGATCCTTCCATGGCTTTGCGTCTCCGTTTCCGTTGAATTGATCATCTCTCGATACTGGGGTTCAAATCCAAAGATGAAAACCATGTCTAAACTCGATTCGTGGTAAAATTTCTTTCTCGAAACTTCTTCTTTTGTAATCGATCGTTCGAGGTCGATTAGGTTAGTGTTGTGAATTCCTTCTGAGAGTTTTGTTATCTTTCTAGTTGAATTGTTCGATTTTAGCAAGGATTTTCAATTTCCTTTTAAGGATTTGATGATTCGCAGATAATTGATAGGCTGTGTTTGCGAAGAGGCCTCTCAATTTCAGAAAGCTTTAAGGTAATTTTGATTAGACTTCCATTATTGTCTTCGTTGTTCTCTCTCTCTATCAGTTTTTAAGAAGTTATGGCAGTAATCAATATTTGATTACTGATTTGCGATGAATAAAAGAATGCAATTTGTTCTGAAAGTTATGGTAGCAGTCAAATGTATGATTAGAGTTTGGAAATTAGAATGATTTTTTAATAAATTTTAGATTTGGTTCTTTGAAGAAATTGGTCTTAAATAATATATGGATGAAGCTCAATATGGGTCATATTTGTATATACAGGTTTGAACATGTTAGAAACAAGTTCTCAAACTCTGCCTCTTCTTGAACTGGACTTTACACAAGACAAGTCACTTGGCATTTGTGATTAAAAGGGTATTTCTTCTATACGCTCAGATTCTTTGACCAACGTTCAATCCCTAGAAGCTGTTAACACTGTAAGTCTAGAAGCTTAAAGGAGGAATGAGATATTATACAATGTATGCTCCATTTAGTTGGAAGGAGACTCTGGTTTTATAGGAAGGTGATCGCATAGAAAATGGTAGGAAATGCTCCATTTGTTACTTTCTACTCTTTTTTTTTTGTTGCTCTAGTGTTGTTAGTATTGATATGGTATTTCATTTTTAACCTTGCGGAGCTGCAAGCCAATCACAACAATCATTGATCTAGGTACGGATCATGTGTCCATGTCTTCCATATTTTTTACATCCTTTTATACTGTCTTAATGGCTTCCATATTTTTATATCCTTGTATGCTGGCTTAATGTTCTGATTTTCTTCTTTTGCAGCCTGCCTGGCTATGGTGATGTAGAGGTATGTGTCTTACATTATAGTAACTCTATGCGTTTTTCTTCTTTACTATGGTCTTCAGCTTATAGGTTGCATAAATACTAGTTTTGTTTGGTATTCAGCTTATACACTGCATTTGTGTCACTAGCTTTTCAAGTATTCTTGGAATTTATAAGCCATGAATTGGGAATAATCTGCAGGATAGTTCAACCTCTTTCGTAAGAGTGCTCGAATGGAATATGAATTACTTTATGATTTCGTTGTCTGAAGCCTCTTCTTCATCCATAGTTTTTGAACTTTCTCTTATTAGATCATGACAGAAGAAAACAAAGAAAGAAAGTGGCTAATGTTGGGTATGTAGGATGCAGGATGCATGTATAGAAAGGATTTGTTAAATATCATATCAATGCCCTCGGGTTTCAGTGACGAGTCACATGAGGAGTCACCGGCGGATGTGGAAAGCTGCAACGAAATGGAGAGAGACAACAGAGCAAACATTGATAATATATGCTACTGATGTTATTAGAGAGTATAGGTTTCCTTGACAGTAGTAAACATCTCTTGTATTTTGTTATAACTTATAAGATTGTGTCCTTGTTATTAGATTTCTCTGTAGAGACATATCATGTTTGAATATCTGAATTTTATATGGATTAACTTTTTGGATTAAGAGAGTTTTTTTTATATATTTTCATGTATTAACATAAATCAATTGGAAATTAATAAAATAAATGATCATTGCGCACATACGTGCGTCGGTTGCATGAGTGACGCATATTAAAGTCACTATAAACTGACGTTAAATTTATGAAAACCGGCACAAATATTCTGACGTTAAACCAAATGTCGGTTCAATAACCGAAGTTATTAATTTTAGCGTCGGGCGTTGAGAAGTCGGTTTCTAAACCGACGCCAATATATTAGGGTCATTTGACAACCGACGTTAACCATAATTATAACCGTCGTTAGAAGCCTGATTTTTTGTAGTGAGAAGAAATCCGATAAAACTAGGGATTGCTTACTATCTCTCTTTATCTTAAGAATTTTTGACTAGAAAAATTAATGAAATACATGGCGTGTATCGGTTAATAGAAATGCATTTCTTAAAGAATGTAATCTTATGTTATATATTTTTTAATTATCCATTTAAGTTCATATGATCTGTTATATAGTAACTACTAATTAAGTAAGGGAAATAAAAGCAAAAATTCTCATTTTTCATGTGTTGTGACTTGTGAGGATAGTGTTAATTGGCTTTAGTTCGTGCGTCGTAATTAAACATCCTGTAACTGAATAAAGACTGAATTCATGATTTTAATTTGATATACGACTTTTGATCTTGTGTATCTGTTGTCTAACTATATATCAATTTTATTTATATACTGTGTTTATAAATGAATAACTATTATGTTCAAAATTCTAAACTAAGTATGAAACTGGTACTTTTTGTAATTTAAAACGCTCACAGTCACCTGTTAGCCGGATTTGTTTAACTCTGGAAATTAAACTAATTAGTATTGGAGCAAGTACATAAAATAAACAAAAACTTTAACAAACACATGAATTATTCATCGGCGAAAAAATCAAATTATTTATGGAGTTGGAACTCCTATAATTTTGAATATAAAATTAAAGCAATAAGTTGAACCAAATTATTTCCTTATTTATTTTCATCTTCAATTATTTATATGATTTGAATAAAATAGAGCACATTTTCAGCGAGTCTTTTATTTTTTACTTTCTTCAAAAATTAGAATGGGATCCGGACAGGGACCAAAAGGGAAGGCACTACTACTTCATACGCCATTTTGGGACCGTTGTTCCAAGAGCAAAATAAATGGTACGCATGTAATTTTCTGAATTGAGCATTTGCTTTTTCTAATTCTCTTAAGCCCATTTCTATCTAACCTCATCACTGATTTGAATCGGCCCATTAATGATCTTACTCTAATCTTATCTTTTGTTAACCCACTCTAAAACACTTACTTTCTTAGTCTTAGCACATTGGGAATAGTAGATTAATTCTTTGTTTGGTCTTTTTTAATTTTATTTTTGTCTTTAGTTTGTCATGTTTGTTTGTTTTTATTGTCTTATAATGCACGAAGCAAGGTGGAACCAAAATTGTTTACGTCGCGTTGGTACAATATATTATATGGGGTTCGACTTCTAAGATTCATACACACCCAAATCGATATTCACATATGGTTTAATCAGTTTTCCAGTCACATAAGTTGATCTTTCAACCTAGTAAAACAGTTTACTGAATGGAATTGAGTTGTTGAGTAAACTAGAAATCAGTTTTTCGGTTTGATTTTGGTTGGACTAACTCAGCTTACAGTATTATTCTAATTTTCATAGGGAAAGTTTATTAAACATTCATACAAAAACTAAAAAACAAAGACTTTTTGTGATGTCGGTTTTACTGGACAATATTTTAATTTAAACTACGAAAAAACCGGGTTAACCTTGAGTGTTGACACATTGTCATACTAGTGAGAAACTTTATTAAGTTACAATCTTTGTCTGGTCTTAAAGCAAAGATCACTGGCGAAACAAAGAATTGGTCAAAACGCAAGAGTTTTTTTCCAAGAAATCTAGTTTGATAAAGAGTTGTTAAATCCTCTGACCATACATTGCTTTGACTATGGCGGATTAAAGCTAAAGCAAAAGCAAAATATGAGTGTCTTTTTGCAACAACAAACAAAAATTGAGTCTCTTAACCTTACTTGAAGCTGAGTATATTTATTTAAACGAGTGAAACCTACTATATAAGCAATTGTAGGTTTATCTATATGATCGACTTATGATATACTCTATTCAATTATTATTTTTATTTTTCAAAGATATGAGTAATTGGGCATAACAAATCATGTCCCAATTATCAATCTCTTAATCATTAGAAATTGTGTAGGCAAATAACGAAGCTTAAGTCATGGGCATATCATATGTCTGTACTACACAAAACATAGAAGCCATTATTAGAGCCAAATAGCTAGTTATGATAACGAAAACACATTAAAAAAAAAAACAGAATCGAAGATTTCTACTTCTATTAGGTTTTTCACAGAAAAAAACAAATCATTTTAAAACAAGATTTGAGGGATATAACGTAATTGATCAACTATTTCACTAAAAATAAAAATCTTTATCAAATCTCTGTAATACTTATTGGGGAAGACAGTCCATTTAACTGTCAGAAGCATGTAGCTATTTCATTTCCACAAACTCTCATCTAAATTCCCACCAAGAGTTCCCTCCCACCAGAAAACCTACAAGTGCCTGAGGGTCAATACAGGTTTTTACACATACAAAATCTAAACCTACTATACAGATTATATATGTTTAAATAAGACTACGCACAAATTTAATACATGTTTTCTATTTATTTGTACGTGTACATATCTACGAAGAGGCGACCGTAGGGGGAAAGTGGTCTATAGAAGTAGTGGAAGGGTTGAAACCTTTTCAGCCCCAAAAACAGAGTCACGCATTAGTGATGGAATCGCATATAATTTTCTTAAAATATTTCATATATTAGTAGTGGAAGACCTAAGAAATTGATTAAAACGAAACAAAAATTAGAAAGTGATTACCTGAATAATAAAAAGAACTATAGGGCTACGCATTCAGTGATTAAATCATAAATTATTTTCGTACAAAATATTTCATATAGTACTAGTGGAAAAATTTAGAAGTAGAACAATGAAATAAAAATTAGAAAGCGAATCCACGAATAATAAAATTTTAAGCGTAAACATACGTGGGAGGTGGATCATGCATAGCCTTTACTTTTTAATTGCAACCTGAATGGTTTACTCTGTTCTCCGATTTTGTGTCTCCCTTTAATCGTGCCAAGAACAATATAATATATTCGTTTGTGCAATACACTTTTGATTTTAAGTTATCTTCTGACAAATCGTTGGCCAAGATATAATGGCCGACAAGAGTCATCATAAGTCTAGTATGTCTTTCTTTCCATTCAAATAAATTATAAAATTGATGTATGATTCTTTTCTAACTTTGACAACGTTAATGGAAGAAGGAGAATGTGATTCATGTAGGATGTAAGAATATAACCGGTTGATATGTTCAGAAGAAAAAAAGATAAGTGTAAAATTTTATTTATTCTGAATTTGTGCATATATTCATCAATAGGTACAAATGAAAATAATTATTTGTCTACTAAAATTATCAAAAATAGAGTTAAATGAGAAGATTTCTTCCCTCTTCAAAATGGAGAAAAAAAATTTCATCTGAAGTTAAGTTTTTTTCTATTTCATTTTCTTATAATTTTTTTCATTTCCTTTAATATATCAACCAGTCAGACCGTAATGTTTGTTTTTACTACCATTTTTCTTTTATGAATTTGTCGTTTTCTTTTGTTAGTTATTCGAAGATTATAGGGATTATATATATTTTAAATCTATAATTACGAAATTTTCAATTTCACGAATTAATACTTGTAAAACTTTCATTGTCTTCTATTTTGTTTGGGTGTTTAAATCATATAAATATATAAATAAGTTGTAATCATGACATCAGAATCCCAAAATTTCATGACTTTTGTTACAATAAAGGTTTTTTTTAATACATAGTGTAAGTTATAGATTAATGGCAAATAATAATATGGAGTGGGGGTAATTATGTTTCATAATTTAGTAAGAGGCTGGAAATAAAAAGTAAGATAAAAGAGAACAGTGTGAAAGACTGAAAGATACACTGTGTCCTAAAGTGGTAACTCTTTCTCATTTAAAATTCCTTTTCTGAAAATTCTCTCTGGCTCGTTTCTGAAACCATTAGAAAAGCACACTGTCGTATTTTTTTTTTCTTTTTCGATTGTGCATACCACGTGACTTACCCCCACTTCCTTCTCCAATATCTCAAATTTCTTATTTAGAACGTTTACTCAATACTTAAATAATTAAAATTCAACAATGTGTAAACATCACAATGGGAAATTTACATATATATCAGATATATAGTGATATACATCTCTTATTATACTCTAGACTATCTTTCTTACATTTTTGATGTGAAATTTCTAGTAAAACAATGTTTATTTAGTTAAACTTTATTTTCGTCATCGACCAAAATGTGAAACAGATATACCATATTCTATTCTTCATTGAATACCAATTTTTTTTTTTTTTAATATCAATATGGCATTGCGAGTTAAAACAATATCAGAAAAAAAAGAAGAGAAAAATAAACTTATGAGAACAAAGAATCTCCGTATTCCTGTTGCATCACCTTAACTCTGATTATTCATAAGAAAACAAATACGTAACTATTTTTTTTTTTTTTTCGATAAAAAATAAAAAATACGTAACTATAGGACCATATATATATTTTCTGAGTTGTTACCATCAACCACTATACATATAATTTTCATCATGTTATGAGATCTACCAGATCTTTTCCTCATTTCCTGTTCTGTGTGTATTAAGAAGGATTTAGCAAAGTATTTAATACAATATTACGTAGATGGTCAAAACTTATATAACTATTTTTGCAAATAATTTTGCCTCTTGTATTAGATTTAAAAATCAATGAAAAGAAGACATCAGCTAATCGTCGTTAAAGTGTTAAACAACAAAATATTATTAAAAATAGACGTTGAACATTTAATTTATATAGAAGATTGTTAGTCTTAATACGGTATTAAAAGTTACCAATAAATCCAATTATGTGTAATACACAATCAAGAATCAAGTTCAAAATGAATAAACAAAAGCATTTTTCATTTTTTGTTGATGTAAACTAATTATTATTTTGAAAATAAAGGAAAGATCCTTACAGAACAACATATATTTTGCGTTAATTTTACATGTGTAAACTAAGTTTCCAAGAAAAGAGACTAAAATTTATTCCAACATGTATATAAACAATTAAATGTCATATCTAGCATGTATATACGCAATAATGATCTATATCATAAATAAAAGAACCATACTACTATAAATTATAAAAATGAGTCGCTATTTTGAAAGTGAGTTAGGCATTCTTTTAAATACGACGTCTACAATTAATCGGACTAATGAAAGTAGGTTGAATAATTGTACGGGCGTGCCAAGAGATTAACACTAAACAAAGATTTAGCTTTAGAGTTAAATGTGGTGGTTGCGAGGCTCCAGTTTGGCCTGTCGCGACACATTGGCTCTACTGCATTATGTTACCGCACGTGTTCCATTATTTCTTACTCCTTCATTATTTTTCATTTAGTTTTCTATTTTTCCTTGTCGTGAAGGGGAGAAATTAAAAAAAAAGAAAAACAAAAGAAGATGACATTATTATCATTATACACATAAGTATATTATATCGAAACTAAGTTTTGTTTTGTTTTTTCTCGACAGCCTGGATATTAATGCATTAATAAAAATCGTATAAAGCTATTGTACAACCCATGACACTAATACGTCTGCCACTTTGATTATCATTGATATGAACATACGTAAATTAAAAAGTTTAAGTGGTCTTAGCTCGCATTAGAATGTTACTGATGATAGTTAAGATGAATAAGTTGTTCCAAGCTAGTGTCTTGATCATAAGACTCTGCACAAAACTGACATCAAAAGGTGTTTTTTGATTAAGAAGAATTGGACCGTTCCATCGTCATTAACATGTCCTTGAAAATGGCCTTCCATTTCCCACGCTTTAGGAAGAGTACATTTCATAGATGTGTGATTTTGGTCCTTGATTAAGATCTCGAACAACCGGACTTAAGTTACTTTAATGTGCACATTCCTTTTGCAAATCGCCAAAGAAATTTGCAGCGTGTTTTTTTTTCATATCCAAGATTCAACTGTTGCATCATTCTCCTATCTCTATCCACAAATCATAATGAAAGATAAACTTCAAAATTGATTGAATATGAGAAGATGGAGAAATAATTTGAGAGAACTTCTTAAAACCTTAGAAGCTTCGAGCGAATTTTCGTAAAATGATATTATTTTCTATATATATATATTAATGGACAAGTAAAAGCTTAAAACAACTTTTACCATTAAACTTTTTAGTATTCTTAAAGTATCGCAAATTCAAATAAATAATTATACCTTTACAAATCAATTAAAACGTCTTATATATAATTTATGTAGAAAATACACTAATTTACTTAATAATCAATAATCGTACATTAGGTGGATATATGCCGTATAGTCAAGGTGTCATTATCCTATTAAAGAAAATAACATTGTAGATTATATTACGTGCGCATATATCTTCCGCAACCTTTTTTCTTATTAGAAGAGACATTGATCGCCATAATAAGGGGAAAATAATTAGCAAATTTAAATAAACTAGATCGAAACCCGCGCTACGCTGCGGGGTTTTCTTAAAAAATTATTTTTGAAGAAATTAGTTGATAACAATGGTTTTTAGAAAACAACATGCATAAAGTGAATTTAACAAATAATTTAAGCTTCAAGTAGTTTTTGTAAATAAAATTTGTTTTAATATAAGTATTTATGGTAGAAATTTAAAAGGTTTCACGGATTTTGTATTTTACATTTGCTCGTATATTAGTTGTTTTTATTTTCTAAGTTTATATATAAATACATTAGTAAATAACTTTTATATCTTACTTTTACGGAAGTAATTTACCTTAAAATCAATTTTTTGTATTTGTTTGTTTTATTTTACGTTTTATTATATGTTTAATTTCTTACAAATGTTAGATTTTTTATATTGTGATATGTATTTTTTTTTTTTTTTGCGACTTTTATACTTCAAGAACCTTAGATTATTTTTGTTAAAATCATTTATGGTACACAAGCAAAATTTGAATCCTACTAAAAGTATTTTAATATACCTTTTGTTTTAATAAATAATTTTTTTGACCATTAAATCAAAATATTTAATACGCGAAGTTTTTTGTATGTATTTTTGTTCGTTAGAAGCTGAACACTATGAACAAGTTTTTAACTTTAAAACAATTTGATTTTCGAATTAGATCAGATCAATATTATTATGGGTGGACATTTTAACCGAACGAAACCAAACCTAGCAAACCAAAGTCAAACCGATCCAAACCAAACCATAACTTACATTCAAACCATTCGATTATATTTTTTCTCAACCTGAACCGATAACCCAATCTATTTATTTATTTAATTAAATAATAATATTATAAATACTAATATGTTAGCTTACGTGTTTGAAAAAAACATATAATGGTGTGACTACCTACGAAATGATTAATAAGCACCTTACGTTAAATTGATTTTCTTAATAGAATTTAGGCATTGAGCTGTTTTTATTTTAATTAATTAATTATTAGGTTGTTCTTCTAAAACTTTAAACTAATTGGGCTTGGATTTAATTTAATAATTATTAAGTGATGTGAAATTGGAAAGAGTTATTATTGGTTGAGAAATATGAGTTGTATTAATCGAAATTTTTTGATTGGTTGACGATTTTAATGAGGTGTCAGTCCCAGAACACTCCAAAATGCTGAGGTGTCAGCACTGGAGAGACTTTTGTTGTTTTTATTGTATTGATTCTGCATTATAAAAAAAACACTAAAAGAGACAAATAATTAACAAATTCGAAGACAACGATAACGAGACTACGAGAGAACAATATTATAAATAGAGGTAAGAGGAGACATAAGGCAAAATTCAGACCCACTCGTCTCTCATCACTCACACTCAATGGAGACATTACCATCGTCCCCACCATCATCACCGCCGGAGATTCTAGAACTTGACTCTATCAAAGCTCTCAAAATCCTCGGTAAAGGCGCCACAGGTACCGTCTTCCTCGCACACGACGTCGCTTCAACCTCCTCTTCTTCTTCTCCCTTCGCCGTCAAGCTCGTCCACAAATCCTCCGCCTCCTCTCTCCGCCGTGCACGGTGGGAAATCGAGGTCCTCCGTCGTCTCTCCGTTGACTCTAATCAAAACCCTTTTCTCCCACGGCTCTTAGCTTCTTTCGAGTCGCCGGAATACTTCGCTTGGGCCGTCCCTTATTGCTCCGGCGGTGATCTTAATGTCCTTCTTCACCGTCAAAACGATGGCGTTTTTAGTTCCTCTGTTATTAGATTCTACGTGGCTGAGATCGTCTGTGCGCTTGAGCATCTTCATACCATGGGGATCGCTTACAGAGACTTGAAACCAGAGAACATTCTGATTCAGCAATCCGGTCACGTTACCTTAACCGACTTTGACCTTTCTCGGAGCCTTAAAAAACCCACCCGACCCCAATTCTATCAACCCGACCCGGAATTGAGCACCGATCGTAAAAAAAGTAGGAGCTTTTCTCTGTTGATCTCGCCGGCGGAGAAAAACAAAACAGGGTTGAAGAAAACAAGATCCGCTCGGGTCAACCCAATTAATCGCCGGAAAACGAGTTTTTCCTCTGGCGAACGTTCTAATTCTTTTGTCGGAACTGACGAGTACGTCTCACCGGAGGTAATTCGCGGCGACGGTCACGACTTCGCTGTAGATTGGTGGGCTCTCGGCGTTTTGACATACGAGATGATGTACGGAGAGACACCGTTCAAGGGAAAGAGCAAGAAGGAGACTTTTTGTAACGTGTTGATGAAGGAACCCGAGTTCGCTGGAAAACCCAACGACCTCACTGATTTGATCCGGCGGTTACTGGTGAAGGATCCGAATAGACGGTTAGGTTGCCACCGTGGCGCGGCGGAGATAAAGGAACACGCTTTTTTCAGTGGTGTGAGGTGGGATTTGTTAACGGAGGTGTTACGACCTCCGTTTATTCCGTTAAGAGATGACGGAAAATTGACGGTAGGTGGGTTTGATATAAGGGAACATTTTGAGAAACTGAGGACGACTCCATCATCAGCTCCTCCGTCACCGTTACAGTCTCCGCCGCACGTGTGTCGTAAAAACGATCCGTTTATTGATTTCTGATCCACGTGTGGGGAATCAATCTAACACGTACAAAGACGTTGTAGATAAACTTTTTTTGTATTTTCAGTTTTTTTCTGATTTTCATTTTGTATGAAAATCATTGTTAGAACAAGAAACTGGAAAAGGAAATATATTTCCCCTGACGTGAAAATTATGAAAATTATAATCGTTTCGTATTGAAGACTTCGCTTGCACAAACCGAAGAAAATATTTATACAAAATAGCGTAATTTAGATAAAAAAGAGAGATGTTTTTTTAAAAATAAATAAAAAAGGGTATAATTATAAGGAATCATTAGTTTATATTGATTTAGAATGTCAAGGAAAAAGATGGAGTTAGTGGGTATTGGATCGGATACGAATTATCAGAGTTTGGGTTGAAAATGTGGTAGTAACAAAAAATAAAGTAAAGAATAAGATGGGAATGTGTAATTATAAAATTCATAATTACACGGCATAAATCCTTCCATAAAGCACGTTACCTGATAATTACACCTGAGAATCCACATTTGTATATATATATTTTCTTCTTTCACATACGTTGATAGCACTCAACATTTATACAAGCCATAAGTAAAAGACGAAAAAGAGTTAAGATGTGGAATCGATACTTCGTTTTTTTAATAAGCTATGATAAAGTAATTTTATTTCGCTGGATTTATTAGTTAATCGTGGATCATCAAAGTTCTAGTGATTCAGTAGGGTAAATGGATTTTAGCGATTAGATAAAAGATATTGAACTTAAGACGGCAAGTAAGTGAATCCTAACCACACTTTAGACATGTTTATCGAAGTGTTGGGGCACCTTGATGCCACATCTTTGATTACTTTATTAATTAATAATGTTTTAGTTGACAAAGATCTACTCATCGGAGCAAATTATCCTCACGTCAAGATGGAGAATCTTTTATTCGGATTCGAATTCCGTGTTATTTTTTAAGTAAAGCAAGAAATTGTTAAGCCTGAAACTGAATTAATAATCCAATACTTACTGATATTATCATATTAACAAGTTATGATTAATCTGTCTCTTCTTCTTTAGAAATCAAAGTTACTAGATATCATTCCTATAGTGTCATAAAAGATTATCACGGAGAGATATGTAAAGAAGTGGTTCAAGATCCTCTCTACGATTGATCTAAGAGTTAGCTAAATTTTTGTGTTTGTATGATATTAACAATAGATGCAAATATGTTGAGATATAGAGCGAAAAGCTAAGTCACGGGTAGAACAAAGCCTACCCATATTAAGAATACACCTACCAGCTAAAAAGATAGATGTTTGGCTTTGAAAATGAAAATTTAACTTTTATTTAGGTGTTCGGCCAAAAAGTTGTATAGATAGTTGGTATACCTATGTTGACAAAGATTATAAGCATAAAGCAATCTTATATATTATGCATATATATTGAAACTTGTCTATACTGTAGAGTAGAGTACTAGATTTTTCTTAGAATGGTAAGAAAAAATAGAGCCTTCAAAATTGCCAAATTGGTATGTGAACAATTGCATAAGTTTTTTAATTTGATAAATATAAATTAATTTTAGTCTCATATTGTTCATTAATTTGGGTTTCCCGTTAATGTTTTCACTAGTAAGTGAGCAAAGTGGATTTTGAGTAGCACTGAAAAAGACAAAAGGAAGGTAAAATTGAAAAAGAAAGGGGGACAAAGCCTAAAATTTTAGGTTGGCATTTATCAAAAATGACAAACGATATTTTATTCCATTAATGCCCATCAAAATAATTAAAATTAAGTAAAATTAGTTAGAAAACAAAATAAAATACTCCAATTGTTGTGTTCGAAGGAGTAAAAAAAACAAAATAGTTTTAATGCTACGAAGGTCACCTCACGTGTTGTGTTCGGCCCAACCCTATTCCAAACACATTCCAGCAGCATCCCAAATCACGTTACTCTTCAGTTTTCTGTTGAGGTCTATCCTCTAGAGTCTAGAGGGAAAATTATTCGAAGATTTTGATTAACGTAATTGTCACTAATTAATCAGGGAGAATCACTTGTTGTTTTCTTCTTTTTAAATATATCTGCATTTGTTTTGGCCATGTAACGTAATTGTCACTAATTAAATTCATGTGTTTGTTTTAATTTATTAGAAATAAGAGTGCACATTGGATAGAATATTAGAATACACGCATGATTGTGATACCATTTTAGTATTATATCTACCTCTGTTTAGTTTTTAGCTTTTACTATTAGCTTCTCGAGCATATGAGCTAATTGATATGTTCCTTCCTTCATCTAATTCGTTTATGCAAATATAATTATCCTTAGGATATTGAAAGAAAAATTAAGTAAAATCTGATCGAATATGAAATATTTGGTCTTTGAAGATCTTACTTTAAGTATCGTTAATTAGTTGGAAGATCTTACTTAAGTTGTAAATAACTCATCTATAGAAAACTTGTGATCTCGTGTGTAAAGGATACAGAAATACAAACTCTTTCAAAATCAATTGGGAATTCTCTGGTAAATCTTCCTAAGCTGTTTACTAATATATATTTCCCCCTTTTTGATATATATTCTTTGCTTGGTGTACACGAATGCCTCCAATAAGCCCTAATAATTTCTCTGGTCCAGAATCAAATGTTATGTGTATAATGAGAGTCAATTTGTAAAATGACTCATTCGATGGCCTTGTTTTCTTGTATACCATTATGTATTTGGTCTTTTGTTAATTATAGAGAAGAGATCCTATTCGAAAAAAGAAAATTTTCTGTTAAGTTAGTTTACAAGTAGTGAACAAAGTGTATTTCGAGTAGCACTAAAACAGACAAATACAAAAAAGAAGAATAAAAGATGAAAAAGAAATGGGACAAAGCCTATAATTATAGGTTGGCATTTCTCGAAACTGACAATCGGTATTTTATACTAAAACCCATCAAAATAATTAATATTGGAAAAACTAAATAAGTAAAGAGACAAAAGAAGATTTGGATACTACAAAGGTGATCACATGTTGTGTTCGGCCAACCTCAATCTAGAAGCAACTGAAGGCAGAGAGAGTTAAAGAACTTGTACAACTTTCCTCTTCTTCTTCTTTAATTCATGTTTAAAAAAAATTCAATTTGTTTTGATGATATATGGCAGATTCTTTATCAAAATATATAATCAATAGGTTCGAACTTACTATATAGTTTACACAATTTGAATCTCAACTTTACATACCACAAAGTATGAAAACAAGATTTGTGTTTGACACTAAACCATAAAAATCACACTCAAATAGGGACCAACGTAGGCCCAATTAGTTTGGACTCTAAGGCTATATGAGCCCAAAACATCTAAAATTTTGTAAACAAGTATATAAATATACTATTTAACTAAAGACATGAGCAATGAATGCAGTGACATAAAGAGTAGACCCATGTAGTGAAGCAGCGACAGGTCCTGAGGTTAACACTCACCGCAAAATGCTTACAGAGTCTCACATGCAATGCCTCTGCCATTTATTATACTTTTTATTATGCGTTTATTACCCCCACAACGCTTTCTTTTTAATGTTCCATTTAATTCTTCTTCATGTGATTTGAATTTTTCCACATTATGTATTTGGCTCTAGAATATGTATTTGGCTCTAGAATAAATGTTCTTAAACAACCCAACTAAATGCATTCCTACTCTATTGTTATATGTATATGGTATAAAATATGTAAGAAAAAACAAAAAAGTTTACTCGAGACTATAAATACGAACATATCCGTATGGTAGTATTTCCATGTATATCCTTTATTCGGATATTCCCAATATTGACTCTTGTCACAATAAACATAAATGACTAATTTATCAACGGTTTGATGTTTTTAAACTGTATAAAAATTGTATATGTACATATAACATACTGCAAAAAAGAAACAAACAATTGATTTTAAAATGATAGCAATCGTGTGATGAATGAAACTGGAGTTTATATAATGTTGGTCATCCATAATTCAACTAAACGTAGCATACAATTTATATCTTTTTAATATTGCATAACCATAAATATAATTATGTCTCTAATAAATTAAAAAAAAACTCAAATTACATATAAAAATCAATTTTTCAAACAAGCCCTCAAGGGTTTACCACAAAGACAGTCGTTAAACATAAACGACGCCGCTTCAAGATGATCGAACGGCGAACCCACCGGAATCCTCCCACAGAGATGGTTATGGCTAAGATCCAAATGACCAATAAACGACGCACCAGAGATCGATCTCGGGATTGGTCCTTTCAGATTATTATACGACAAATCAAGAACAGTGAAGTAAGACCTTGGTCCAAACCCTTCCGGTATCTTCCCTTGTAGCAAGTTCCGGCTCAAATTCAGATTCATCACCGACGACGTCATCAGAGTTTGAGGTATCTCTCCGGAGATTTTGTTTCCGTCGAGGTTAAGTGTTGCTAGAACCGACATACGTCCTAACGACGGTGGGATTGTACCGTAGAGTTGGTTACCGGAGAGATCCACGTCAGCTAACCGGTAGATATTGGTTAAGGATTCAGGGATCCGACCGGTTATTCGGTTACCGGATAATAACGCACGGCTGAGCATTTTTAATCTTCCGACGTCGGAAGGGATTACGCCGGAGATTAAGTTGTTACGAAGATCTAAATGCATTAAGCTAGAGAGATTGGTTAACGATTTTGGAATTGAACCGGAGATTCGGTTATCGGCTACGTTTAAAACAGCTAACCGGTTTAATCTTCCGATGTCGTATGGAATCCCACCGGAGATTTGGTTTCCGATTAAGTCGAGTGTACGGAGAAAAGGGAGACGAGTGATGCATTTAGGGATTTCGCCGGAGATACCTTTCCAATCGGCGATTGTAATGGCGGAGAGACGAGTGAGGTCACATATCGAGGCGGAGATGTGGCCTGTCATGTAACCGGTTCGATGAGCTCGTTCGAAGATTGGATCTTCTGACTCGCCGCGGAGGTTTATGTCGGCGACTCGGTGAGTGAGTGAGTCGCAGCTAATACCGTACCAGTTGTGGCAACAGTCTTGGCCGGTCCATGAGTTGAAAATGCCGAGGTATGGTTCGTGAAGAGCTGATCGGAAAGCTAGAAGTGCACGGCGGTCTGACGGCGGACAACACGTGGCGGATGAGATTAGAAGGAGAAAGAGTAAAACGACGACGTTGAGATTCATTGCTTGAAGATTCCTTTTTTTGTGACAGTGTTGGGAATGGGGACTTGATGGGTGAGGGAAGAAGATAAACGTTAATGGCATATAAATAGAGGATAATAAATAAAAGAGGGAATTTTTAAAAATATATATTAAAAAAGAAAAAGGACAATACTTGGCTTTTTTTTTCTTCTTTACGTGAAATTAGTAGAATAATAATTCGATATGGGTATGATTAAACATTTTGGCCTCGTAACAATAATGAAGCTTGTGGTCGTGTAATCTTTGATTAGTCAAGAAATTCTACATCAAATTAGTCAACAACAAATGTCAAATTCATGTAAGATATCTTAAACACAAAAAAACGAGAACGTAAGAAATTGGTAATAACTTTTAACATGTGGGTTTGTTGTTTGAATAACATGGGATTGTGTGGTTTGTAATAACTAGTTGTAGCCCCTGTTCTAAAAATCCCCGCCTAGGCCCGATTACTCCCCGCTTAATCGTTAGGTCCACCCTATCCGCCTCGATTAATGACTAATCCCCTAAAAAAATCAGTTACCCGATTACTCTCTGCCTAATCCGATTACTTCCCGCCTAATCCGATTACTCCTCGCCTAATTTTACATATCTCGATTATTTTTAGATTGCAAGTATAAAAAACGTTTTATTTTTGATATTCAATCATTTAAATTGGGAGTTTGTGATGTTTTACAATAACTTTTTTTTTTTTGATAAACCCTATCGGCTGATCCGGTCAGCCCCGGTAGAAACGCACCGAAGTGCTTCAGAGTGGACTACTTCCCGAAGGGCCACCACACTGTCTGTCCCGAGTTTGGAATGCTTTCCGACTAATGCCAGGGATAGCCAGATCGCCTGTTACTGGACTACCAGGTAAACTGCTTGGGCCTTTTGGCCCAAGCCCAGACTTCCCACACAAATGTGTTTTTTTTGTTTCCAACGTGGATCGAACCTGGGTAAGTTCCTTCCAACCTTTCCTCAATTCTCAACTTATGTTTAAATTTTAATAAAAATCATAAATTTGTAATAAAAATCATAAAAAAATTATCTCAAAAATACAGTTTTATGCAATTTTGAAAACAATATTTGATTAATATGTTTTAAAAATATTAAAATAATTCTAAAACTAATCCTCGATTTTAATCCGATTTTCCGATTTATCGCTAGGCCCATACCTAGCGCCCGACTAGCGCCTAACGATTTTTCAAACAAGGGTTGTAGCAATAATAAGGCCACAAATATGAAGAAACATACACATGGATTTATAATGTTGAGCACATTCATTAGATGTTAATAGAAAAGCTTGCAGACAAATTAAGATAGAGACAGGAACTGAAAGTGGGGGAGAGTTCCCATGCAAATAATTGAAGCTACGATTAGATTTTCCGATGCGACTTGCCCCGGTTGGATAAGCTTTTGCTTATTACAATCATATCACAGGGTCAACATGACGCCACGTGGTTATGTTCTTGCATTTTGATCCTTTTTTTCCTGAAGCATTCTTATTTTTTAATCATGTTATGAGATGACGACGATGCACATCTTCGAGTAGCAAATAATCGTGGTTCTGTTACTTATGTTGACTATATTGGGCTAAGATTGTGCTTTAAAGCATATAAATAAATGGGAGTTTTGACAAATAAAAACATTTACCGACTTACCGTTTATGGTTTTTCACCGTCCGTATCTGATTCAGCACCGACGGTTTTGTAATAAACGGCGGCCACATGAAACTTACAGATATAATTGTGATTTGTGAAACATGTTTTCGTCCTTAACATTCTTAAATGCGAGACATAGTAATGTCCAAAGTTTAATACTAGTAGAATTAGTTTTTCAAAGTTTATAGGTGTTGGACTAGATCTTTTTTTTATCTGGAGGGGTATAATATGGTTTTTTAACTATCTTTTCAAAGTTATTGTATTCCGCATAAAATCTGTCGTCTACGGTCTACTAATAGTTTTCCATCACAAAGATGAGTAGAATCTTGTTTGAAAGCACAAAAAAAGAGTTGATATTTGGGAGTTAAAATCTCATCTTGGTGGATTTTGTTTCTTTGAACTTGATGTTTTCTTGGCTTGTCATGCGACAACTGAGTTGTTACGGGTATTACGTGTCAAGAAATTACAATTATTGCTTTTGGTTATGAGTATTAGTCATCCACGAACTCCAACGCATTGGTTAGGTCGCAAGGATCAACAAGATTAGTGCAAGATTAATGACATAAGCCAAGTAGCCAACTAATAGGGAAATACTAATTGAAGAGTAGATTAAACCTTTTTCTTACTTGAAGCAAAGACAAACATTACAATACCTAAAAGATGTCTGTACCAAAGTGCTCTCAATTGTCTTTTACAACATAGACGTAAACCAAACAAACATCTTCATGCTCGGAGCAATTGTTTTCTTCTCTACTTACTTTCTTCTTACATAAAGACACAAAGTAAACTTCGAACCTGAAACAGAGATTAAAAACAACTCCTTTCGTTACGAGCTAGAAGAATCTGCTTCATTGCTCCACCAGAAGCTAACCGAGAAACTCATTGTTAAGGACCTGACATAGTGCCACCATTTGGGAGGGATGTACAGCATTTCACCTTCTTCTAGAATACAATCCATAAACTCCAACTCCACTGCCTTTGGGAATTCGGTTTCGTCGATATTGTCCAGATCAACCTTCAACCAAAGTTTGAAACCACCAAGTTTTGGAAATCGAGTCAGCTTCCAGTTTTATGTTTAATCCAAAATCAGATTTGACTTTGGAATGAAAAATCTTACCTGGCTAGAGTTGCATAGCATTGTCTCAGAGTAAGGGTAAAGTTCGTCTTGCAGGGAGGATGGGTAAAGCCTTATATACTTCTTGCCAACAACCTGAAGAACAGATGATATCAAAACTTCAGTAGGAGGAGAAAGCATTTAACTAAAGAAGTTTCCGTAAACTAGAAACATATGAATTGCAGGCCAAACGATTTCTTTGGTTAGTCAAAGAGTCATCAGACTTCAATCCAGCGAGATGATCAGGCTTTATTATGAAAGAACATCAAAGAAGAAAAAGGTTGTTAAACACTTACAGAACATATATATATATTTTGGATTGCATAAAAGACAGTGAGCACAGACAAGAAGCCATGCTCAGCTCATGTAAGGAAAAGATCTTTCACCGTAGTTACCTGAGCAAGTATATTATGATGTGGATCATGGTGTAACGGAGTAACTGTCCCAGCCGGGCCAAACCATGCATTAAGTGATTGGAGTTCCCCACCACCAACAAAACAGTAATCAGGAATACATATATCATCTCTCAGTTCATTTATCTGCCCATTTGTGTTAAAACCAATAACCATAGGTTCAGTATGACACACACCGAGTACAAACATATACATCAAACATCTCGGTACATATATACCTGATCAAACAATGGATGCTGCGCAAGATAGGTAGGCTCCATTTGAGACGATTTATTGGTACGAATCCGTTCTAGGAACTTAGAAAATGTCACAAGCTCTTGCTTCCAATCAGAACACAAATAGTTTTTCCCCACCTGAATAGAATTTTAAACTTTACCAGCTTTCAGCTACGGAAAAATTATTCTGATCCAACCCATCTTCTTATTAGCTCAGACTAGACAGTAGTACGACTCATAACTCTATGAAGCAAAAGTGACAAAGCTTATACTCGTGAAATTGTTATGCTCTTATCCTTGGTAAAATGCAACAATATCTATCTGATTTTATGTGATAATCTAACCTAGATGCAAATCTTATTCTAAGCTAGACCCTAACCTTATTTCATACAGTTGACACGACTCTATAACATTCAACATTCTTATGAAGAACCATAAAAATTCGGACATGACAGCTTAGGAGCCAACTTAAGCTAAAACCATCCTCTAATTACTTCTAAACAACACTCACAAGCTAACTAAGTGAAGAAATGATGCAGTCACCTCCACGGGAACGGTGCGGTTACCAGCAACAGTATTGAGGTAGTCCAAGTGATTCCACTTGGTCCTGGCTGGCCAATGAGCCATAGAATTGGTTATAACAACTGGTGTACCTGACAGAAAATAATCACGCAGAAACCCCTCCAAAGATAAACCAGACCTCTTCTCTACTCTTCTACAAGTTAAGGACCTGCAAGGTAGAATCTTAAGCACCTACAAGTTTCAACAACAACAGCACAAAAACTAAATTAATACGAAACAATTCAAAGTCTGATTCTCTTCACAACAGATCTCCATTTTCATTTAGAGCTCATCGAGGTTTCAAGATCTGAGTCTTAGAAATAATTTTCGATTAGCAAAAACATGTCTCACCTCATTGACGTCAACGGGAACTTCCGGGACCAATTTCTGACCCTTGAACTCTTCAAGACTCTTCGCCTTCTTCCGAGCTTCAGAGGAGACCAACACAACAGAATCATGAAGATCCTTGCGGAGAAGCATACCTCCCATGATAAGACCCATATCAAGCGCACCAAGCGCCTCACCAAACTCGCCGGCGGCGAAATGAATTTTAGCGACGTTGAGACAAGCCATTGAGTAAGCGTCGCGCCAAACGGGGAGAACCGAGTGCCATGGACCAGAGTGAAGTTGCTCCCAAGCCATATCACGCGCCGCCTCCGCCGCACTTTGGTCACCGGCCACCGCAAACGCCGCCATGCGAGCATAGGCGTAACCGCCTTGAGCAGAGATCGATTGCAGCAGAGTTTGCGATTCGGCGTCAAGCGTCGGAGTCGGGAGACGGAGGTTGTTGTGGTCTCCGGAGGAAGCGGTGGCAGCTCCTGACATTGGAATGGATCGGGTCGGGTTTTCGGGTTAAGTGGTATGTGGTGGGAGATATTTTAGTGATGAGTTGGGGAAAGTGTAAGCGAAAAAGTGGAAAGGGCAAGAAAGATATTTTGGAGTGATGATTAGGATCAGATATTTTCGTATTTTTACGGTAGTCTTTCTAATTTTGAACCCTCCAAAATAGTACAATTTATGCAACCACTCCTATCTTTCTTTCTTTTTTGGTTTCTTAGGCATATTGTGCTACTACTATATACTTAGGGCAATTTCTTCAAATACCATTTTTGTAAATACATTGAGGCCCGACTCAATGATTTGGTTTGGAGGGCACTTACAAAATGGATGCTCAATTAACAAATGAAATCTCGCAGGAAAACAATCCTAATTGTTGTTAAATTTTGGGTCAAAATAATTTTTCTGATGGGCCTAGTAAAAGCACTCTTTACATATGATTTTTTTTTTCCAATGGGCCTAGTAAAAGCACTCGTTACATTTGTGCACTATCTTAAACACTTAATTTTTATTCAGTGTTCAAGTTTGTACGTTTTGGTCCGTTTTAATTCGTTCAGTCAACGATTTTAAAAAATAATAATATTTTGTTATAATTGGACTCATATGTAGTATATTACATCAATGTAAAAACCTTAATGATATTATCAGAGAACTATTGTTGCTTATGTGCCATTGTTTTGATAAAATGATTTCGTTCACATTCATGTCATCTCACATATATAACTCAATTCCTATACACAAACCAATTATAACTATTTTTCTTTTGTTACCGTCGTCTGCATTACTATATACTATAATTAATGAATAGTAAATAAAATGGTTTAAACTGTAAATAGTTTAGCATGTTTCATCTATCACAAATTTTAAATCTTAATGAAGAAATCTATCCGAAAAAAGGAATTACATATTTATCGACTACATACTTAGGTCTAGCCCTCTGATTATTCTTCATTGATCTTATAACACAACAATAAAATTGATTTAAAATCAAGAGTTAAGACCAAAGATGATTTAATCAAAAATATTTTGCAACTTATGTAAGAAAAAAAGGAAGAAAAAAAAAAGAAAAAAAAAAGGAAGAAAGGGCGTAATTGGCCCTCTATAAAAATAGATACAGAAGAGAAGAGAAGAGAGAAAACCGAATCCTTGAAAACGAGAAAACCAAACTCCGGAGAATGGCGAATCTACCTTCATCTCTCTCCATGGGCACACCTTTCGGTGGACCTAGCACTTCCGCACAAAATCCTACCGGAGCTCCGGCCAACAAAGATCGCAATTTGGCTTCTGCGGAGCAGTTGGTACTCGATCTCAGCAATCCTGAACTCAGAGAGAATGCTCTTCTCGAGCTTTCCAAGGTTTTCCTTATAATCTGACATGTTTTCTTCTTCGTTTCTTCCATCTGGGCTGTCGTTTTTTTGTCTGATTTGTCAACGAGCGTTAGGGTTACTTGTGAAAATTGCTAAAGTTGGGAACTTTTCGAAAATTGTGTGTTTTTCTTCTCAGTCTGTGAATTTGGGAACTTGGTTATGAATGAAAACTGAAAAGGGCTTTCACTTTTGCTTTAGATGATTTCAGTATCTGAATTAGTAGTGGTTCCACACTTGTTTCTTTTGTAGAAAAGAGAATTGTTTCAGGATCTGGCGCCTCTGTTGTGGAACTCTTTTGGTACAATTGCTGCTTTGTTGCAGGTAATGACTTAAATGCATCTGTTTCGGTTATTTCCAGTTACTTAAATGCTTTATCTTTTTTTTGTAAATTGATGAGTCTGTTGATTGCGAAGGATTCTTTTATATCCTAATGCTATTTATTCGGTGTTAGTAGCGTGGTATGATTTGTCTGGTTTCGTTTATCTGCTTGCAGGAGATAGTATCAATCTACTCTGTTCTTGCACCTCCAAATCTGACTCCTGCTCAGTCCAACCGTGTTTGCAACTCGCTCGCCCTTCTTCAGGTTCACATGGGGATTTCAACTTCTTTTTTAGGATGTTTGATTTCATGTTCATATATGCTGAGTCCATCAAATTCCTAACACTTTTCTGTCTTGCTGTTTTACTCTGCAGTGCGTAGCATCACATTCTGACACGAGAATGTTATTTCTCAAGGGTAATGTTCTTGTTCTTTTCATCAGGCTAAGCTTAATTGGGCAACACATTTAATGTTATGTAGTATTTACCATTGGGGATGTCTATTATATCATCTTGTCTGTTCAATGCTAGCGAGTGGGGTTATCTGTTTATTGTATATCTATTGCGTGGTTTCGATTCTATTTCATGAAGTACTACAACTGATGAATTCCTTGTTATGCCTTTTCTTCGTACTTGTGCACAGCTCATATCCCATTGTACCTTTACCCCTTCCTTAATACAACGAGTAAGTCAAGACCTTTCGAATACCTGCGGCTTACTAGCTTAGGTGTCATTGGTGCACTTGTGAAGGTAAAACATCCCATCCCCTTTTCTGTAGCCTTCGGTTTTGAGCTTCCTCACCGAATTTTTGCTGAAAGCAAAGGACTAAAATTTTGTTAGTGGTCTTGGTATCTATAAAATATGGTAGAGAATTTATATTCCTTTTTGGTAGTTAATGTTTGAAATAAGAAAGGTCATTGGATCCTTATTTCACTTTTTTTTTCCAGGTTGATGATACAGAGGTCATTAGCTTCCTACTTTCAACTGAAATTATTCCGCTGTGCCTCCGTACCATGGAAATGGGGAGTGAGCTGTCAAAAACAGTAAGTCTTTTAATTTACCGTTACATTTTCATATTCATATGGTACCTTCTTTATGCTCCTTGACAGTCTTAAAACTCGTTTTAGATGTACACTTGTTATTTCTGGACCTTTTTTGGCATTTCAAATCGTTAATAATGATAACCCAAATCCTAACTTTTCAAATCATATCAAGAATTGAGTCTCAGTTTTTCTTGTTACTGTTTTTCTTAAATATATGAATGTATTACCTAAAATGATAATCCAAATCCTAACTTTTAAAGTCCTATAAGAAAATGAGTCTCGTTTCTTCATTTAACTGTTTCTCTTAACTATAAGGATGCTTAAGCCCAAAAATTTGTTCGAACTGTCATTCTGAGTTTTTTATATTTCCTAGGCTGGGATTGTAAAGGTTCCATAGAACCAGTTCTGCGCCAATGAAATGGTGTCTACATTGTAAGTGTGCAATGCCTTGCTTACATATTAACATGATGTTTTAATGACAGGTGGCAACATTTATAGTTCAAAAGATATTGTTGGATGATGTGGGGATGGATTACATCTGCACAACAGCAGAGCGGTTTTTTGCAGTTGGTCGAGTGTTGGGCAACATGGTCCAGTCACTTGTGGAGCAGCCTTCTCCGCGGCTTTTGAAGCATATTATTCGTTGCTATCTCCGTCTATCAGACAACCCAAGGTTGGTTTAGGCCAAAGCAAACTTACTCAGAAATGATTTTTCGTATTTTATCATGTGCTTGGCTTTCTTATGCTTAAGCTTTTGTGTTAATTAGGGCTTGTGCTGCACTCGCAAGCTGTCTCCCTGACTCGCTACGAGATGGAACCTTTAGCAATTGTCTTCGCGTAAGTCGTCGTCATCTTTTGACTTGGGTTTTGATCTTGTTTGTGTAAGAGATGATTCAGCTGAAAACTTGTTGTATACTTCTTTTCAGGAGGATCCAACTGCAAGGAGGTGGCTGCAACAGTTGGTTCACAATGTTGGAGTTGGTCGAGTCCCAACACATCAAGGTGGAGGATTTGAGCACATGCTTTGAGCTGAATCCATCTCAGCCCATCCATGGAGTATTTCTTGTGGTTTTGTTTCTAATTTATTTATGTACTTTTGATGCCTTAACTTAGATGATGGGTTATAGGCTTTTTAGTCTGTTTGAAATTCTTATTGTAATTATTTATAAGCTTTAGAACAAAACCCCAAGAATGCATAAGTCTCGGGATAATAAAAGATTGGTTACAAAAGAAATATTATAGAGTTTGTATTTTCAGTTTGAAACGTAACAATTTTTATTCCATCAAAGCCTTAGCGGTATCTTGGTGTCTAAATCATACTTAATAAAAGGTTCAAAGCTAGAATTTGGTGACATGGACTACGGCTCCATTTTTCGCACCAGACTCGAGCATTGCTTCAAGAACAGCAACGTCACGAGCACCTTCCACGTATGATAGACGAGGCTCTTGCTCCTGCAACAAATCCATATATAGGAGAGTTAAAGTAATAGAATGCCTATGTTATGAGTTCCTGCATTCCAATAGGATCCATGTTATATGAATTCCTGCATTCCAAGGCTAAGATTCTAGGATAACCTTTGAAGTCTCTGAGATATCATTGAAGAACGCTTTTAGCTCTTCAGTCACTCCGCTGAACGGGTAAAAGATGGTCCTTGATGTCCCCGTAAATCGTGGCCTGAAAAGTTCATAAGATCACAGCCATTTGAGTTGAGTAGTTTCAAGCAAGAATTGGATAATTCAGTTGGTCACATGTTCAAGTATACAAACCATGTAACCATGTCGGCCACCTTCGACTCCACGCTCAAGTTGAACAGTGCCTTTTAATCCTACGACTCTCCATATTTAATCGTGGCTCCCACGTTCGTTTAATGGAAGAAAAATCAGAGACTCTTCTCGTCACATGTACTCTATCAGTCACAGATAAGCTAGAAAGTTGTTTCTCATTGGCACCATCTCTACGTGAAATACATTGTTCATCATCGAGACTACGTTCAAGAGGTACGGTTCCATGTTTAGCATCCTTGTCAAAAATCGATCTGTTTCCGACGCTATGAATCGTTTTCTCTAGAGTCACACTCTCATCACCTGAGCTGCATTTCTCCAGAGTCCCGGCGATTGATTTAGAGGAGGAAACGAGAATGTATGAGAGCTATTTTTCTCTAGCCATCCATGAGTAATGCTTCGATCTGAATGAGGCTATCACAACTCGATAACTATCCCTAGATCTTCGTTTCTGAAATCGTTGCTTGAAACGAGCTCTTCGAATCCCCTGTGTGATGCTTTTCCTTTGCCATATTTACTGCCATCGAATTGAATCTATCCTCTCCAAGATACAATTGATTTGTCGGTGAAAGGCTACATGTAGAGATTGAGAACGATGGTCTCTCTTCATTTTTCTTTTTTCGAGCCTTGTGGTAATGGGAACCTTAGATGTCCAAAATTTGCCAGAAGCTTCTTGAGATTGAACACCCACAATGTGTTCGACGAAATTACTCAAAGAAAATGTTGAGTTTAAGACATTGTGGAGGAGGTGTTGAACGCGGATGTTGATGGAATCGCGCAACATAAGGACCCAATATTAAGTACTTATATCACACACGCACGCTTATAGAAAACGAAAACTAGGTTGTTGATATGGGAGTTACTAGAAGAAATAGGTTGTATATCTGGTTCCTGTTCCTCTTTGTTACGGATCTCGTGTCCTGCCGCTGCCGCACGCTCTCAGTGGATCCGGATCCGTGTGATTCGATGAACCAGAGAGACTTTCAGAAACTAAGATCGGATCAGATCACCGTTCTAATCAACGGTTACTCTGAATACCGGATTCCTCTTCTCCAAACCATCGTGGCCTCGTATTCTTCATCCTCAATCGTATCATCCATCTTAGTCCTTTGGGGTAACCCTAGCACACCTGATCAACTCCTTGACCAGTTGTATCAGAATCTCACTCAGTATTCGCCTTCCATCTCTCTAATTCAGCAATCTTCGAGCAGCCTCAACGCCAGATTCCTCCCTCGTTCCTCTCTAGACACTCGTGCTGTTCTGATATGTGATGATGATGTCGAGATTGATCGGAGATCGTTGGAATTCGCATTTTCCGTGTGGAAGTCCAATCCTCATCGTCTTGTAGGAACGTTTGTGAGGTCACACGGTTTCGATTTGCAGGGAAAAGAGTGGATATACACTGTTCATCCCGATCAATACTCCATCGTGCTGACCAAGTTCATGATGGTCAAACAAGATTATCTGTTTGAGTATAGCTGCAAGGGAGGTGTCAAGATGGAGGAGATGAGGATGATTGTGGACCGAATGCGTAACTGCGAGGATATACTGATGAATTTTGTAGCTGCAGATAGTTCAAGGGCAGGGCCAATCATGGTTGGAGCAGAGAGAGTTAGGGATTGGGGAGATGCGCGTAACGAACAACTAGTTGATGAGAGAGTAAGAGATGCAGGATTGAGCAGTAGAAGAGTTGAACATAGGAAGAGAAGAGGGAACTGCATCAGGGAGTTTCATAGAGTTATGGGCAAGATGCCATTGATGTATAGTTATGGTAAGGTTGTCAACTCCGTCGGGGAACAAGGATTGTGTCGTAAAGCCGGAAAGCTTGTGTTTTGTGACCGAGATTGAACGCTCTCTATAGTTTGTAAATTTGGTGATCTTAAAATCCTAAAAGGATGTGCAAGCTCATCAATCGTATACTGTAATGGCAACATCATGGAAACTAAAATGTTGCAATGAAGCAGCACTGGTGTAAAATTGAGTTTTTCTTAAATATATGAATGTGTTACCTAAAATGATAATCCAAATCCTAACTTTTAAAGTCCTAAAAGAAAATGAGTCTCGTTTCTTCATTTAACTGTTTCTCTTAACTATAATGATGCTTAAGCCCAAAAATTTGTTCCAACTGTCATTCTGAGTTTTTTATATTTCCTAGGCTGGGATTGTAAAGTTTCCATAGAACCAGTTCTGCGCCAATGAAATGGTGTCTACATTGTAAGTGTGCAACGCCTTGCTTACGGATTAACATGATGTGTTAATGACAGGTGGCAACATTTATTGTTCAAAAGATTTTGTTGGATGATGTGGGGATGGATTACATCTGCACAACAGCAGAGCGGTTTTTTGCAGTTGGTCGAGTGTTGGGCAACATGGTTCAGTCACTTAGATGATGGGTTTATAGGCTTTTTAGTCTGTTTTTTTTTTTTTTTTTTTTTGGCTCAACATCAACTTTTCATTATCCAAGGATTACATCCAAATTCAAGGTACATTTCATTCACCTCTTTAGAATTGGACCAAATGCAATGGTTCGATCTAGTATCACCCTGAAACACTATCGGATCCAGCGCTACCTGATGCGAGAAACCATTGCATTTTTTTACCACAAGATAGATAATACTCCACAACACGGAATATGATAACCACCTAGATTGAACCTAAATGACACAAGAACAACTACTAACACGGACAAGACTGAAACTAATCTGAAAGACAAAGTAAATCCAAGCTATTAGTCCCTAATGATCGGAGTGTAGAACGTGTCCCAATAGCATCGCCGCCCAGAGGCGCAACTTCAGAAAGACTCAGTATCCCCGGCTTTCAATGTTCTGGTCTTGACCCAAAACGGACAATACATCCGACTAACCCGACCGAGAGTGCGACACAAAACCAGCATGACCATAGATTTTTCCAAGCTAACCAATCAATAACCAGGATACCAATCACCTAGATATAAGGCAATGTAGCACAGATTAGTATCACATCACCTCACGGTGCATGGCCGGAATAGTCTCGTCGCAGCCTTGTTGACTCGCACCATCGTCGGACTGAAATCAGACCTTGAGGAAGCTCTCTAGATCTCCGTTTTTGAGGACATCCTCAAATCTCGGCACCGTCGACCATATCAACTTCCCAACGTCATCGACTCTTATTCCGACTCAGCCACTGTTCTCCGGTTAGCTAGGATTTCCAAAGAGAGGTCAGAGGGAAACGGGACACCGCAATAAGCAGCTCCGAAACACCACCATCCTTCCGGAAAGGAAATCGAGCCGAGATCTCGTCCCTGTAGCTACCGCCTCCGCATCATCTCTCCGTTACAAGATAGCTACTCCTGAGCTCACCGGGGACGCAGCAATCGAGTCTACCTACTACTACACAGAAAGACAAGAAAACGAAAAGGAAAAAGACAGGGCCCTCTCTCACCGCCGGCGAAACGCCCCTGGCGGCGGAGAGGCAACAGATCTGAATCTAGGGTTTTTTGTTTGGGCGGCGGATGCTCTCGAGAGAGAAAGGGTTTTTTTGCCTCCGCTTGATGACCCTTTTTGGGCTTTTTAGTCTGTTTGAAATTCTTATTGTAATTATTTATAAGCTTTAGAACAAAACCCCAAGAATGCATAAGTCTCGGGATAATAAAAGATTGGTTACAAAAGAAATATTATAGAGTTTGTATCTTCAGTTTGAAACGTAACAATTTTTATTCCATCAAAGCTTTAGCGGTATCTTGGTGCCTAAATCATACTTAATAAAGGTTCAAAGCTAGAATTTGGTGACAGGGACTACGGCTCCATTTTTCGCACCAGACTCGAGCATTGCTTCAAGAACCGCAACGTCACGAGCACCTTCCATGTATGATAGACGAGGCTCTTGCTCCTGCAACAAATCCATGTATAGGAGAGTTTAGGTAATAGAATGCCTATGTTATGAGTTCCTGCATTCCAATAGAATCCATGTTATATGAGTTCCTGCTTTCCAAGGCTAAGATTCTAGGATAACCTTTGAAGTCTCTGAGATATCATTGAAGAACGCTTTTAGCTCTTCAGTCACTCCGCTGAACGGGTAAAAGATGGTCCTTGATGTCCCTCCTTCCCCGTAAATCGTGGCCTGAAAAGTTCATAAGATCACAGCCATTTGAGTTGAGTAGTTTCAAGCAAGAATTGGATAATTCAGTTGGTCACATGTTCAAGTATACAAACCATGTAACCATGTCGGCCACCTTCGACTCCACGCTCAAGTTGAACAGTGCCTTTTAATCCTACGACTCTCCATAATATCTAAAAAACAGAATTCTGTGATATAAACAATGGTTATTAGGCCAAATCGTGGTAGAAAGCAGAACACCCAAGTCTTACTACATGCCTTTGGAGATCTTGAAGACACAACCATAACAAAAACACCAGAGCATCCGTTCTCCAGCTGACTATGGAGCAAACAAATGTCCTGGATTAGCGTATTCATGTGAATTTATTGTGGTAAGAAAAAGGGATTGATGTATTTACACTCACAAGTTTGATGTTATATTGTCTGGTCCAGGTAAAGTCTTATCCACATGGGAAGTGGTGGCAGAGACTGATGCTACCTCACATCCAACAAGCTGTTCATGACAAACCAATACGTCATATTTGGGGTTCAACAGCAGAGTATCGAAGAAGCTTATTAGTAACGAAGTTATATGGTACCATTCTTAACCCTGCAATGTAATGCACACCCATATCCAAGATGAAACCACCCTGCAAATGAAAAGCCAATGGTAAATATTAACAGATCACAAAGTTTCTTTGAGATATATTGGTGATTGATAGATCTGTCAGTGTCAAGCAAAATGATTGCAGCAGGATGATTGCATTTGGAGTCATATGGTCTTTTAAGTTATAGTCTAAGCAAGCAGCGAGTTACATACGCTCAAATTTCGCCTCCACGAGCTTGAGAAATAAGGATTCGAACTGTTCATTGATCCCTCAATAATAAGCTGGACGTTCATCATATCACCAGTTTCTGCTATCAGTTTCTTCAACTGCCAAAAGCAATCATGAGATATTTCAAGCACAATGTTACTTGCTCAACCGGAAGTGCCAAGAAGACACTAAGTAACATTTACCTCAACAAAAGCTGGCTCAAAACGATAATTTTCAGCCACTGCCCAGATTGGACGGCATGGGGAATCAGCAGAAATATTTCTATAGCTTGACATTGCAGTTTCTAGCTCACTGATTGCTGCAACAAAAAAAAAACATTCTAAAGCAAAAGGAAGAAAAGATGTGGTCTACACTTTAGAGAGGAATAACCAGGAAGTCTTAAAGTTTTACTTTAAATAGGTCATGCTCAACAAGAGAAAATGAAACTGGGCCAAAGTAATCCTACACGATTCTCATTTAATAAGCATGGATGGAACTTAAACAACATGGAAAGCTGGTTCAAACAGAGCAGTGATCAAGATCCACTTACAGGCAGCAGCTGGCTTCTCTGCAAACCCATCAAGGCAGCAACATACATATCAAGAAAGAAGACAAATATTTCAGTGTAAGTTGGGACACATTTTGAAGTAGTAATAACATTGTTAGTGAAGAAAGAAGACGGTCGTAAAAGCAAGGATTCCTTTTAACAATAGTAGCAGAAGGCTAAAGATCCATGTTTGAACGAACAGTCAAAAGCAGCTAAAAAAGCAGTACCTTGAAGGACGTGTTTTCCTGCCTTGAGCATCTTCAGTGACATTTCAACCTAAAGCATAAGACTTTGAGTAAGACAAATCCTATGCACTGCCCCAACTAGAAAAATCCTATGGATTAAAAGATACCATGGTTTCTGCAGCTACAACAACAGCAACACCAACTATTGAACTATCTTGAATGATCTCATTGAGACCATCATCTCCCCATTTGCACTTCACTTCTGGAAAATGCTTTCTAGCTATCTCCACAGCTCCTTTTGCAGATTCCTTCAACCATAACAAAAACAAAGATTCGCCGAAGTTATCATCTTAATGAGGCCATTTGTGGCATTAACATCTCTCAAAATCAAGCGCATTGATCGAAATGTTACCTCAGTACGGCTCCAAATCGCTTTCAGGATGACGAGATCGGAGATCTCAGCCAATCTCGGAATGTATTGCGTTTTGACGAAGATCCCAGCTCCGAGAATGGCAATTCCTGGTGAAGGATTCGCCATTTTTGCTTCTTGGATCCAAATAGTCACACAACTCATGAAACGCTTAATCCAATCGCGATTCTTACTCAACCGCAGACGTTAGCCTTGTTTAATCGTAAACGCTATAATATGGTGAAATGACCGATATGCCCCCAGCAACCAATCTCTCTCTGATCGAGTTTCCTTAACTTCCCTCCATAAAACCCTAGATCCTGCTTTGAATTTTATCGGAACTAGTGTTGTATACTCTGAGATTTGGTTGATCTTACTCAATTATTCAATTTTGTTGTTGTTTCAATGGCGGGTGATGATTTAGCTGAAACGAAGAAGGGAAGCTCGAAGAACTCTAAGAACAACAACGAGAGCAAGCTCAAGCAAAGTAATGATCTATGTATCATCTGCTGCACATTTCGAGTTAAATAGCGAGTGGAATTGAGCTGAATTGATTCTTTTTTTGAATTCGTGAATTTGCAGAATCTCCAGCTGAGTTTTTCGCGGAGAACAAGAACATTGCTGGATTTGATAATGTGAGTCCCAATTCGTTTGTTTCAATTCAAACGATGCATTTTTTAATGTTTTTGTTTCATCTCTGTAATTCAATTCGCCGATTCGGTATCACACGAAGTTTGAATTGTTTGATGATTGTGGATTTCAGCCAGGGAAGTCGCTTTATACTACAGTTAGAGAGCTTGTTGAAAATGCTCTTGATTCTGCTGAGTCCATTTCAGAGCTCCCTGAAGTTGAAGTAACAATGTACGTTCCTTACTTCGTGCTGATTCGATATGTTAGTTCTGGTAGGAGAAAGTTTGTAGGGGTTTAGATTCACTGAATGTTTTGTTTATATTTTTGAAGCGAAGAGATTGTAAAATCTAAGTTCAACTCCATGATTGGTCTTATTGATCGGGAACGTGTTGACACGCAGCTGTATGATGACTATGAGACAGAAAAGGCTCGTGAGGTGCGTGAATTCTGTATTTATTGCTCTCATCTTCTTTCTGGTTACATCCTTGTGCTTTTAAGCAGCTATTTTCTATTGTTCAAGAAGTTTCACTGTTCTGTAACATTTTAACCTGTCAGTACTCATCTATTCACGGATTTGTTAGAGATTCTAATTCTTGTTTTTGTTTCCTGTTATGTAGAAAAGGTTAGCAAAGGAAGCTCGTGCCAGTGAGATACAAGCTAAAAATCTGGCATCGGGAAAGAAAAACAAAGAGCCTGGAGTCTCAAAGGTTTTAAAGGCCCGTGGGGAAGCCTCGTATTACAAGGTGACATGTAAGGTGAGGGGTTGAATAATATTTGTTTGATTCTCCAGAATTTTTTTCTGTGCAATTTCAAGTATATGTATAAATTCCTGACGATCCTTAATTGTTTCCTTAAGCATTTTTTTGAGTTATGAATTGAACTGATCATAATGTAGGATAATGGTAAGGGGATGCCTCATGATGACATTCCAAATATGTTTGGGAGAGGTAAATAGCTAATGGCCACCATCACTTCCTCTATTGATTTTGCCTGACGTATCAACCTTATAATAAGCTTTTATATGGAGGCTAAGCTAACAAATTGTTCTTCTTACAGTTTTATCCGGGACGAAGTATGGACTGAAGCAAACACGTGGAAAGTTTGGTCTGGGTGCAAAGATGGTAATCTATTCTTATAAAGTTTGATATCTCAGATTAGCCTGTAAAACTCCCTGAAATGCTGAAGTGGTTATCAATTTCAAATTTTCAGCCTTTAGATGGCTCCGTTCCTAGGTTTACAAAAGAAATATATGTTGTATATAGAAATTTTGTGCAAAACGCTTTAGGAGGATTTGATCTTTGGCTTTGATTTGCAGCTGGTCTTTTGTTTTTGCATTCACAACATACAATATGTATGTTTCCTTTCATATCTATATTTTTTTTAAAGAGAACTTGTTTAACTCTTCTAGTTTCTCTAAATTTTCCTGGCGTGCAGGCCTTAATTTGGTCCAAAATGAGTACAGGTCTCCCCATAGAGATCTCGTCATCTATGAAGAGCCAAAACTATGTTACTTTCTGCAGACTGGATATTGATATTCACAGGTATCCATCTGAATATACTTGAACAGCTTCTCGAAAGCGGATATCAATCTAACTTTTTATGTTACAGCATTTGACAATAATAGCCATAAATCCTTCAGATTATCCACGCTGTCTCATGATATTGCCATGGATGCTTTGACTGTTTCAAATCTCTTGCAAAACTTCTCATTTAGCTCAGCGTCAAAGAATGATTGTCTTCAAATGGTTAAATTTTTCAGGAACATTCCTCATATTCATCTGCACGAAAAGAAGGGAAACAAAGAGAAATGGCATGGTGCTGAAATACAGGTGGTTATCGAAGGAAACTGGACAACATACAGAGTACGTGGTCTAGATCGTCCTCCTGCTGTATATTATTTCTTAAGCGTTCATTAAACATATATGCACTCACACTTGTTTAACACATTTTATCTTTTTGTTTTATCCAGTCAAAGATCTTGCATTATATGCGCCAAATGGCTGTCATTACTCCTTATGCGCAGTTTCTGTTTAGATTTATATCAGAGACACCAGAGTATGATCTCTACCTTTCTGTTTTTTGCTGCTCTGTCACATAGCTCTTTATGTGCAGCATTATCGAGTTATTCAATCTTCTTTTCATGTAGGAAAAATGTCACTATTAAGTTTACTCGAAGAACTGATGTGATGCCTCCTATTCCTATTGAGACAAAGCACCATCCATCGTCAGTTGACTTGCTGCTTATCAAGCGCCTTATTACAGACACTTCCAAAAAGACCCTTCTGCAGTTTCTTCAAAATGAATTTGTGAATATTAACAAAACCCTTGCAACGCGATTAATTGGTAAGTATGACATCAATCTCATTTGGTTACATAAGTTTGAAGTTGTTAAAGATTCCCCCTCACAACACATTTGGCAGTACTTTTACTTGGCCAATGGAAATGATCTGATATCCAATTAAGAAATTCCTTATCACATGTCCTGATGGATTAGACGGATTGTTATATAATGTTTACTAATTCTGAATGGCAATTTTATGCTTCATTTTGCTGGTTGTTATTTTGAGAAAATCATCCATGCCCTTTATATTTACTAAGCCTGTGCAATCTCTTTAGTCAAATTCAGTCATAAGTATTCATGTTTTCTTTCTTTCAGGGGAAATGGGACCTGATTTCGGCCCTAGCATGGCTGTCAAATCTGTGACATCTCAGCAAATGGTACGCATACATCAGTTATTCCGCCAAGCTAAATTCGACGACCCTAGTGGTGATGTAAGCAGCTACTTTCTCTCTACGGTTCAGTGGGAACTGCTTTATTATCTATATATCTCTCTCGAGGGTCTTATAAAATTTTAATGTTGTTAGAGCATCTGTATTGTTTTGAAAATTAGCTCTACTCATACTGCAGTTTTCTTCTGTAGTGTCTTAGCCCAGCAGGAGAATACAATCTTCGTCTAGGGATTATTAAGGAGCTGCATCCAGATATGGTGGCAACGTATTCCGGCAGGTTGTCACTGCAACCCTCTTTTCTGCGAATGCATCTAATTTAGATACGGAGTTTATTTTTCTTATAGTAATCTCATCTGTCAAGCTTTACCTACTTTGTCGTTAATCTGCATTAAGTGTTGACTTCTTCCTGGAACTCTATTTAGTGCTCAGGTCTTCGAAGGTCATCCTTTCATTGTTGAAGCTGGTGTTAGTTTGGGTGGAAGAGATGTGAAACAGGCAAGTCATATCCTCCTTTTGTTTATTCACGTGTCATCAAGTTCCCATAGATTTAAGGTTGCTCTAAGTGTGAGCTAAAATTTAAGCATGAATCCATAACCATTGCTCTTTATCTTTTATGTCTATCTCACTCTTCTACTATCTAATGGATTATTTTGGGAAATTGCTGGAACTGAAATGGCAGGGGATCAACATATTCCGTTTTGCAAACCGTATTCCTCTCCTTTTTGAACAAGGAGCTGATGTTGTCACCAGGACGGCCTTAAAAAGAATCAAGTTAGACTCTTTCTTTAGCTTGCTACATTCCTCTCTGTATATCGTTATTGTTGGTATCTTTCTCCAACTTTTTTTTTATTAGTGGTATGAAATAACTTTGCAGTTGGAATAGTTATAAGATCAACCAGACGCAAGATAAAATAGGAGTATTTGTGAGCATAGTGAGTACAAAAATTCCATTCAAAGGGACAGGGAAAGAGTACATAGGAGATGACATCAGTGAGATTGCTACCGCAGTCAAGGTAACAACATTAAGAAAAGACTTTTCGACGTTATCCGACATCGTATTAAATCTAACTTTCCGCCTTTATTTCCATCTAGTCTGCAATTCAACAATGCTGCATCCAACTGAAATCCAAAATAGTCAAGAGACTGCAAGCCCGTGAACAACAAGAGCGAAAACGCAGTTTGAGCAGGTAAAAACAAAAAACAAGATAATCAGTTTCCTTCCCATTTTATGCTCCAACCCTGAAAAAACGATAACCAAAACCGGAAATGCTTGCAGATACATCCCTGATGCAACGGGGGCAGTGTACGAGGTTCTAAAACAAATGACAGAAGAACATACAACAAAGAGAAAACGTTACGGAGAGGAAGACACAGTTATGCTTAATAAAGTATCCAAACATATAATCACAAAAGAAACATTGAAAGAAAAGCTTGCTGAGCATGTAGAACAGGTTTTGTTTTTGCATCAATCACTTCTCATCATAAGTTTCTACTGCATCATCACTATTGTTATTCTTGCTGAATATTTGTGGTGGTTTCAGGTGGACTACGAGATGGCATTAGAGTATGCAACACAAAGTGGAGTAAGTGAAGAACCCAGAGAAAATATATATCTCCAACACTTGGATCCCAACAAATCCAACTTCATAGATCTTCATAGTCCAAATTTTGTCTTCAGGCTCATGTTGTAATCCAAACATATTTGTATCTCTCCATTAGTCAATTTTTTAGGATATTTTAAGACATACACTAGAAAAGAGGAAAAAAGATTACATAAAATTTAACACTCCCTTTGGTTAGTTTCAACAAATGTGTCGGAGAACGTGAAAACAATTAATACAAAAAAAGAAAATGAAGAAGCAGGAAAACTTATTAAAATAGTTTTTTCACCTCTTGAGAGCAGATTTGTCGTAATCGATAATAGTTGTCGATGATGACGGAAACTTTTCTACTTGTAATAAAATATAGTAGTATGATGTAAAAAAGTGTGCGTTTTTTTCTACCGATTTTAATGAGGTATGGATAATGGATCTTTTTTTTTTAAAACCATTATTCCGAACTGAAAAAGGAAAATAAAAAACGTAGCAATAAATAATACTCCGCGTAAGAAACAATTAATTACACACCGCGTGAAATAAAATAAAAAAACCAAACGAGGAGTAGTGAGTAGTGCCAAAAGGCGCTTTGTTAATTATTTATTAATTGTGTAATAAGAATAATAAATGATGTCTTAAATATTGTGTAAAAATGAAATAAGAATAATATATAAATAGAGTATAGTATGATCTCTCTTCATGATCTACAGAGACTCCACAAAGAAACGCAAATAAACAAAAGTCGCTTTCTATCCACGTGATCTTTCGTCGACTTTTCTTCTCCTTCCTCTTCTTCTTCCTCTTCCTCATCTCGTATCTAACTTTTGTCCAAGTTTATTTTTGATGAAATTAGGGTTTATTATCTTCTCCTTCTTTTACCCATCACCGTAGAAAAGGCAGAGACCTTTTTCTTCATCATTTTTATTCTTCTTCTGCTCTTCATTTCTCCAGGTATTCAACGCTTCTTCTAATTCGTTCTGTTGATTTTTAGGGTTATTATTGTTACTGAAGATGATAGGTTAATTCATGGGGTTTTAGTAGATCGATGGTTTTACTTTAGATTACTAGTGTTTACACGATCTAATTTGATGAGTATATACTACTTTTAGTTTCTACGATTTGTTTTTTTTTTGGGTTTGAATTTTTGTTTCTTGTTATATATCGTTGATCTATTTGAAAATATTTTCTCTTTCTTATTTTGCTCTTCTTCATATATGATCCTTTCTATATTTGGGTCTTCCTCGATTTATTCCAATCTTCCCTTGGATTTTTGTTTTTCAATATTGAAGATCTCATCTTTTTTTTATTGGAAATTGAATCTGTAGATAAGTTTTTTTTATCCGATTGATGATTCGGTTTTTGGAGTGATTAAAATACGATCTGATGATGTTTTTATTACTTAAACGTTGCTCGAATTCGAAAAGCCCCCTTTTTAAAAAAAAAAATGGGTTTAGGGTTTGATGATTTTTAGTAAGTTGTTTGATTCAGAAGAAATATACTCTAATGATTTCTTTTGTTTGTGTATTGATTTGTTACAGGTTAATTTGGGTTACGATGATGTTTAACGAGATGGGAATGTGTGGAAACATGGATTTCTTCTCTTCTGGATCTCTTGGTGAAGTTGATTTCTGTCCTGCTCCACAAGCTGAGCCTGATTCCATTGTTGAAGACGACTATACTGATGATGAGATCGATGTCGATGAATTGGAGAGGAGGATGTGGAGGGACAAAATGCGGCTTAAACGTCTCAAGGAGCAGGATAAGAGCAAAGAAGGTGTTGATGCTGCTAAACAGAGGCAGTCTCAAGAGCAAGCTAGGAGGAAAAAAATGTCTAGGGCTCAAGATGGGATCTTGAAGTATATGTTGAAGATGATGGAAGTGTGTAAAGCTCAAGGCTTTGTTTACGGTATTATTCCGGAGAATGGGAAACCTGTGACTGGTGCATCTGATAATCTCCGGGAGTGGTGGAAAGATAAGGTCAGGTTTGATCGTAATGGTCCTGCGGCTATTACGAAATATCAAGCGGAGAACAATATCCCGGGGATTCATGAAGGTAACAATCCGATTGGACCGACTCCGCACACTTTGCAAGAGCTTCAAGACACTACTCTTGGATCGCTTTTGTCTGCGTTGATGCAACACTGTGATCCTCCTCAGAGACGGTTTCCTTTGGAGAAAGAAGTTCCTCCTCCGTGGTGGCCTAGCGGGAACGAGGATTGGTGGCCTCAACTCGGTTTGCCTAAAGATCATGGTCCTGCACCTTACAAAAAGCCTCATGATTTGAAGAAGGCGTGGAAAGTCGGCGTTTTGACTGCAGTTATCAAGCATATGTTTCCTGATATTGCTAAGATCCGTAAGCTCGTGAGGCAATCTAAATGCTTGCAGGATAAGATGACTGCTAAAGAGAGTGCTACTTGGCTTGCCATTATTAACCAAGAAGAGTCCTTGGCTAGAGAGCTTTATCCCGAGTCTTGTCCACCTCTTTCTTTGTCTGGTGGAAGTTGCTCACTTCTGATGAATGATTGCAGTCAATATGATGTTGAAGGTTTCGAGAAGGAGTCTCACTATGAAGTGGAAGAGCTCAAGCCAGAAAAAGTGATGAATTCTTCAAACTTTGGGATGGCTGCTAAAATGCATGACTTTCCTGTCAAAGAAGAAGTCCCAACAGGAAACTCGGAATTCATGAGAAAGAGGAAGACAAACAGAGATCTGAACACTATCATGGACAGAACGGTTTTCACCTGCGAGAATCTTGGGTGTGCACACAGCGAAATCAGCCGGGGATTTCTGGATAGGAATTCAAGAGACAACCATCAATTGGCATGTCCACATCGAGACAGTTGCTTACCGTATGGAGCAGCAGCATCCAGGTTCCATGTCAATGAAGTTAAGCCTGTAGTTGGATTTTCTCAGCCGAGGCCAGTGAACTCTGTGGCCCAACCAATCGACTTAACGGGTATAGTTCCTGAAGATGGGCAGAAGATGATCTCCGAGCTCATGTCCATGTATGACAGAAATATCCAGAGCAACCAAACTTCTATGGTCATGGAAAATCAAAGCGTGTCACTGCTTCAGCCAACAGTCCAGAATCATCAAGAACATCTCCAGTTCCCAGGAAACATGGTGGAAGGAAGTTTCTTTGAAGACTTGAACATCCCAAACAGAGCAAACAACATCAACAGCAGCAATCAAACGTATTTCCAAGGGAACAACAACAACAACAATGGGTTTAAGTTCGACACTGCACATCACAACAACTTTGAAGCTGCACATAACAACACCAATAACAGTAGCAGCAACAGGTTCCAGCTTGTGTTTGATTCCACACCGTTCGACATGGCCTCATTCGATTACAGAGATGATATGTCGATGCCAGGAGTAGTAGGAACGATGGATGGTATGCAGCAGAAGCAGCAAGATGTATCCATATGGTTCTAAAGTCTTGGTAGTAGATTTCATCTTCTCTTATTTTTATCTTTTGTGTTCTTGCATTCACTCAACCATGTAATATTCTTTTCTGGGTATCTCTCTGTCTCTATCGCTTGTTATGATGTGTTTGTAAGAGTCTCTAAAACCTCTCTGTTACTGTGTGTCTTGTCTCTCTGCTGGTGATTCTCTCTGTCATCATCAGCTTTTAGTTACACACCCGACTTGGGGATGAACGAACACTAAATGTAAGTTGTCATATTATAAATATATATTTGCAATTTCTCTTCTTGTTGTTGTTTGTGTTTTATTGAATCGACTATAAAATTGAGAAGTCTGGTGTAATTCACGCTAACTATGTCAAAGTTTTGGCTTGGTGGGACAATTATTTATTACAAGAAGAGGATAATAATAATTGTATTTGATGTTTACCGTGCTTGTCGCTAGTGGCTCGTGGGTAGCATTTAAGCATGGGTCAGTGCTTGTGTCTACGAGCTCGAGTGATCGAGCACACATTCCAAACTAAACTCAAAAAAAAAAGTGAAAAAAAAAAAGATCTAAGATGTGAGGTATTCTTAAATACCTTTTTTTTTCCTTATTTGAACAGTAATACACTGATATAGTGTTCATATGTCTTTAATTGATTTATTCACTCTTTATTTATTTATTTTTTTTTTTTTTTTGATAAACCCTATCGGCTATCCGGTCGGCCCCGGTAGGAACGCACCGAGGTGCTACATAGTGGACTGGTTCACCGTGTTAACGGCTAGGCCCTTCGGACTACCACTCTGCCTATCCCGAGTTTGGAATGCCTTCCGACTAAGTGCCAGGGGGTATTCACTATTTATCTATTTCTTTTTTTTTCTTTTTGTAACCATAAAATGGTTCTAGAGTAGATTTCAAGTTTTTAATTAATCATTAAACTAAATTTGTTTTTATAAATTACTTGCCCTTGTATATGATTTATATATATTCAGTCATTGAGATTTTGATAGCACAAATACTTGTCAAGCTTCAAACCATTAACAACTCTCCAATATTCCTTCTCCTTAAGAGTCATACCACATAAATTAACCCAAGAGGAGCTAGAGTTATATACATAGATCACATTATCTATCACACACACACACACACCTAACATCTTTATTGCAATAGTGCTCACATGTACCATCTCTTGGATCATAAACTATCACTTGTCCTCAACTCCTCGCATAAATCTTTCTCTCTAGTCCCCATGGGCTTACCACGGACATAAATATAGGCGACTTTAATATGGAGTTTGGATTGGGATTTTGGCGACACTTCCCAAGTTTGTGTCTTTTGTGTCAAACACTTCCGGCTTGACCTCTACGCACCCCCTAAACCGGTTCCACATGTTCCTTGAAACATAATTGTAATGACCACCAAGGCACCAACGAAGTAGATCCCATGACCAACAATGAGAGCAGCTGAGCATGGCTCTAGCTGAGTTAACCGAGTAATTACTCTTTTTTTTTTCCAAGAGTAGTTAGTTAGTTCAGAGGATAGTTAACCGAGTCCTAATCTTTAGGAAAAAGTCAACAAAAAAATATTTGTACGACTTTAAAAAAAAAAAAAAATTTGTATTGGGGCAGAGACTTCGAGGTCGGAGCTCCGACTATAAATACCACCAATTTCCTTTTTTCTTTATTTCGAACAAATCATTATATTCTCGGCGGGAAATTTATCGACGTCTCTTCATCTTCTCGCCGCCGTTAGGGTTTCTTCGTTTATAATCTCTTCGTTACCACTTTCCGTTTCTCAGATTTTTTTCCCCTAGGATCATCATCATGAGAAACTCGGTGAAGCGAGAAGCAGAATCAACCAGAGATCGCAGCAGGAGAAGAGAAGCCGATGAGTCCTCGGAGAGACCGAAGATCGTGAAGAAGGAGAAGCAGAGTAAGACCGTAATTGCTTCATTACGGCATCAAGAACCGCCGATTCAGGAAGAGGACGAACAAGGAATTGCTGATCGGAGAGCTATAAGATCTCAGTACCTCGCTCTTACCCATCAGATTAAAGGTATCCTCGCTTCTTACGTCTTTCTTCTTCTACTCTAGGGTTTGTGTTTTTTTTTTCTGACCTAACTTTGTTTGGTACAGACGCTAAAGATGATTTGACAAAAATTGATTCTGACAAGTTTAAGAGTATCATTAATGAGGTTGAGAATTTGCACCAGAAAGGTAAATAAAACTTGTCACAATTCGTTTATATGTCTAAGTCTTAAAATAGTAGATGTTTCTTATTTTGAATTAACCAAAAGTTTGTAATTTCATGTTGTGTATAAACTTTTTGGGTGCTGTTACAATTTTTATTGCAGTTAAGAAGCCTAGAGAGCAGATTGCTGATGCGGAAGCGCTTTTGGATTTAACGAATAGCGTGGTTTCATCGGTGAAATCGCAATCTGCTCATGGTGGTGTTTCTCCAGCTGAGTTTGTTAATGCCTTGATTAATGGGTTTGGGAAAACTTCTTTAAGAATTGATGCGGATGAAAATACACAAGTGTCAATGAAGTGGAAGGACCTTGGGTTTACGGTCTGCTCTACAGTTATGGTATCATGTGGTTGTACAACAATGTGAGTTACAAGTGCTTAATGTTAGGATATGAACTTGTATACCTTATTTGAAAGTATCTATTTTTGTAATTATTGTTTCTGGTTTTGTATCTCTTTTTAGGATGGGTCCTATGGATAGTGAATTGAAACAAAGGAAAAGGTCAGTGGGCAACAGAAAACGTAAAAAGCCTGGTGGTGGTGTTAAGCCAGAGGAGGTGAGATAATGTTTTGACAAGTTTCAGTAATCTTTAGTTTCTCAGCAAATTTGTGACTGATTCTAGTATTAGTTGGTGTTGCATCTTGAACTTTGTCAATTGTTATTATATGATGAATGAAACTGATTTGGATACATTTTGACATCCTTCAGGTTGATGATACAGAAGCTGAAAAGAAAACTGATACAGACAATAACATGGCAGTAATGTTTAACATCTTGAGGAAAAACAAACGTGTCAAGATTGAAAATTTGGTGCTCAATAGGAAATCATTTGCTCAGACAGTAGAGAATGTGTTCGCACTATCATTCTTGGTGAAAGATGGACGAGTTGAGATAACTGTTGATAACAATGGTTCTCATTTCGTTGGTAAGATATAACTTTTCACCCTCTAACCCCCAAAAAACAGGTTTCTAGCTACACTTATCTCGCTTTCCTCGTTTATCTTCAGAGCCAAGGAATGCTCCTGCAGCAAACCTGGTGCTGTCAGGGGAGGTCGCTTACAACCATTTCGTACTTAGATTTGATTACAAAGATTGGGAGGTAAAAATTAGTGTTTCATTTTGTTTTAGTAAGTGTCTAAATAGTATATAGCCAATGATTTTGGGGTTTTGGTGATTATTGCATAGCCAATGAGCACAATGGTGGCAGTGGGAGAGGAGCTGATGCCACACAGGGATTCCAAAGTCGCACAAGATTCAAGAGAACTGTCGAGGAAACAAGGTTCGGTGATACAAGAGGAAATGGTTGTCGAAGATTCTTCCAACATCGAAGGCGATAATGAAGATAGTCAAAATGGTGGATTACCCCGGAAATGCAAGATCAGGAAGACTGATCACTTGTGAAGATGGTTCGTGAATTGAAAAGTCTTTTTTTTTTCTTCCTTTTTTCAAACTAATCCTTTTGGGGTACATAGCAACTTTTTTTTTTTTTTATAACCTATGGTTTTGATTTGGTAGGAGGCATGTTTTATTAGGTAGACAGATACTTAATGGATTGATTCTGTTTAGGATTGTTATTTTGGTTGATGGTAGGTTTTGGAAGTTACAGAGATGCCTATTGAGAGCATAATTTGAGCTATCTTCCTCCTTAACGGTGGCTTTATTATTGTTCTTTTAATTTTTAGTAAATTTCACTTTTGATCTCCTGGATCAGTGAAAAACAGATATCAGTCGGTCTATTGTCCAAGAAAAATTGTGTTCATATATCGCCATTTTATTCGGTTATGAAGTTATAGAACATGCATGATGCGGTTCCTTCCATAGTGCATTTCATCTACTCCAGCGGTTAATCCCCGACGATTAGAGAGTGTTCGGGAAGTACCATCTTGGTGCTCTCTAAAGTCTAAACCATGACGACTTCAAAAATCAATCAACATATTGGCTAATCTCAAAATTTTGCAAAAAAATCCACTAAACATTACGTGACACATTTGACTTTTTCTCCTATAATGTCTTTTACTATATTGGGGAATGGGGATCATGTTTTGTGTTAGTTCATTTTGTTTCATTTCTATAAAGGGTTTTCAAATTAAAGCATGAGAAGAGAGATTGTTAGACGAGCCCTATTGGACTCAAAAGTTAGTAGTAAAACTTGTACATACCACAAGTTTATACTTATTAGCATTGCATTAAAGAAACCACAAGTGTCAGTCCATATGTATATATTTTTGTAATTACTAATTACTGAAAGCTTTGCAATAACACACTCCTTTGTGTAACATTTTTCTCTATTACTAAATGTAAATGGTTTTGCATACACTCTTGTCATGCAACAAGTCGAACACAAGCTGCGAGTAAAACCATTTATTTACATTGGTTTTACGTTTTAGAGAAAATATTATTCAGTCGAATTTAGAATACAAAATCATATTCTGGTAGATATCTGAATTTTAACTAGACTTTTGATTGGTGTGCAAAAGAAAAAAAAACGAGACTTTTGATTTAAAAATGACAAGAAAAGGAAAATATATGATAGCATTTCTGGAAAATAAAAATAACATTTCTGCAATTTGGAGAAATAAAATATTAACTATTTTGGAATTTCTTTTATATCAAATATACCAATTTTATGACTAAAATGTATCTATTTCTATTATTTAGTGAAAAACTGAAATTTGATAAAAGTTTGAACCAAATGATTTGTTATGTGTAATTGTGTGTGAATATGTACAATTGTGGGTTTAATCCATAATTGTTTTGTTCGTGGAGGTAATTCAAACTTTAGATTAGTTTATGTGGGTTTCGGCACAGTGTAAACTTCAAGGGAGGAATTGGCCAAAGTAAGTTAGTTTAGGGATGAAAAAGCCGTTTTCCCTTCGATAAGTATAAATTTTTCAAGTAACGTTCGTGTTATTTATTGTATTCTTCCATTATTAAATATAGAATCTGGTACGTTACACCTCCACATTCTTAAATTCGAATAAAAAGACAAATATTTTAAGACGAATATTCTTACATCATTTGTTAAAATTATTTATCAAATCACATTTATCAGCATGTAACTTTTACATAGATAAATTTGACATTTTACAGTAGTATTCAAGTCATAACAGTAAAAGCTCTATATAGATCCAAGAACTTGTTTTGTAAAGGGTTAACTGAAATACGATTTTCATAAAATAAAAAAAAAAGCCACAAATTCATGAGTTTTACAAGATTTGCAAATGAGCGACCTTAACATTACAATTGCTTAAATGATAACTCTCAAAACTTTAGCTTTTCTCTCATAATTAAGGCTTAACCAGAGACATTGATAATACAATGCCTAATTAACAATCAACTTCTCTTATTTTCTTTATATTAGTTATCTAATTCAATCACTCCATTGCTTTTGGCTTTCCTCTCTTCCTCCTTCCTGAACTTGATCCCACAAGCATTGCATAAACTCTGAAACACATTTACCAATTTAAAAATTAATAGTAATTATTAAGCAGCATAATTAATATTTAAACATGATTTATTAGTAGACAATTCGGAGACTAATTTAATTACCTTAGGACCAAGAGGACCCCTTCGCCACATAGGAGTGTTAAGTGCGTTACAATTCATGTTCGTACACTTCTTCATCCCTTCAATCCTGCCCCCGCAGAATCCACCGCAACCGCGAAGCCGCTTCGCGGTTGCGTTTTCGTTCCAAGTGTTTGCCATCGCCGTAGAGTTGTTACGACGAACTCTCCTAGCAGGAACATCAATCAGAACATACTCATCACTCGCCGGAGGCGTCTCCGGAGCCGGTACCGGTGCCGGTGCCGGAGACGGTGGCATCGGATAAGGAGCAAAGTTCGAGGTGTTGGGGGCGCCAGCAATCTGTTGAACCACGTAATTGTAGATTCTGATGTTGAATTCCACGTTGTTTCTTGCAGCTTCGTTGTGGATCACTTCAGCATTTCCCCAAAGAGCCCGACCGCGGTTGAAAACTTCGCCGCCGTCGTTGTTGTTGTTGTCTCCACGGCCGTCGGCGACGACGTTGGTTCTCTATATATGTTTGTTACATTATTAATTAAATCTCCATTTATTAGTAATTAATGCATATTTTATGTAATATTTGTCCATATGTAGGAATTAACTGTAAAAAGAAGATGCTGATAAGGATTTCAATGTTTTTTTCCTCCAATTAGTGTTTTTTACCTTTAAAAAGACAGTGGGATTAGCGTTTTTTAAGAGAGATTTTTATGAATTTAATAATAGTTCAATGAATTTAAAAAACTTTGAGATTGTTTCTGATAAAAAAGAATTAGTCCAATTTTTTCAAAAGCAAATAAATGAAAGCATAGATGGTATCAGTAGATCTCTCTAGGATTTGATCCATGAGATGAAGATTTTTCATATTTATTCATCCCCACATCAATCAATTATAGTGAAAAAAAAAAAGGAATAAATTAATGAAATAAGACCTGATTAGTGGTGGTGGTGGTAAGGTTTAAGCTCAGATGTGTGTCAACAGTCGAATTTGGCAAACCCAACTTCAGTGTTAAGTCCAATTCGTGCTCCATTTTCACTATAGAAAAGTTCAAGAAATCAATTATATGAATACAATTAACAAAAAAAATTTCGGAGAAAAATATATATAAACAACAAGCATAAAATATGAATAAGGCATGCACTATTTGTGTTAAAACACTTACAGAGATTAAGCAAATCGATCAACAAAATTTTAGATTTTATTTTTTCAGATGTGAAGCTATAATCGATCCCACTAATCTTGTAGAGATCGTGTGTTGCTTTGGTGCATATATATACAAATAGATATATACATATGCCTTTACATACATATGTAAGCACGTATTTAGAGAGTAACAATAAGGCATGAGAAATGTGATTATCGTCAAATCATGATTGCTACATGACAAATCGAGCTTAATTTTGAAAAAAAACATTTAAATATTCAAAAAACGGTAAAATTTGTTTAAGACCAACCATGGAAATAACATGAGAAGACTGAGAGGGAGATTAGAACTTACAACAAGAGAATCTTTTTCCTTAAATATTTTTAAAAAAACTTTTTTGTAGGGAATTTGATGATAAGAAGTGGATTGATTTATAGATTTTGTGTGATTTTTCTATATCGAATTATTGCTTAATTTCCATTCATTTCTTATCCGACTTTTTTTTTTTGAAATCTACGGCAAAAAATTTTGGTCAATTTTATATTTTATATAGACGCTAGATTTTTTTTTCTAGTCATCTCTCATTAATACAATTTAATTTTTTTTTAGTAATTACTTGAATTTAGAATAGGATTGGTAGAGTTGGTACAAAAGTTATAATTATAAAGTGCATTCTATTGAAGTTGTCATGATATATTTTTGGTATCTGTCAGAAAAATGTTATCAGATCATCGTTGCTGAATTTTTATAGATACGACACGCAACTTAATCGTTGTAGGACAAACTTAACTCAATTTCTCATTGGGTAGGAATTCAGATCCACTCGCTAGTTTTTAAACGATAGAAAATTGTTTTTATATTATAACACAACTCTGACAGTTTTTCGGGATTTTTTTTCCAAAAGCTTTCGAATAGTCAATCATAATGTACATTATAAGAAGACAAAAAGTCCAAAATTGGCCGTCTTTGGGTTCGAATCGGTTTAATAGTTGATTCGAGAACCGGTCTAGAACCAATATTTTTTGGATATTGTTCGATTCGAATAGTTTTTACCCGAATCTACCTAAACTATCGGAAAAATATCCAAAGTACCTGAAAAACACGAATTTAATCGAATAAAAAAGTTAGAATGGGGAATAAAAAATTATCGGGTACAATTAGAAGAGTAATGGGTTTAGTTGGGGTTTAGGTTTGCTCGGGTACCGGTTCAATTTTTGGGTATTAGTCGATCCTATAGGAACTTTTGTGAGCTAATTGAGGGTTTGGGAGCATTCTCTCTTAGAACTCAGGCAAGGGGAGGTGCTACGTTCCTATCATTGTTGTCTGAAGAAGCGAGCAAGTACCAAAACCTCAAAAGCTTTTATTGCGTGTTTAGTGCTAGGGTTTAAAACCAGAGGTTAGATAGATCTCTAGAAAAATTTAAACATATGTGTTTTCCACATGTCGTATTCTAGAAAATTTAAACACGGTTAATTCATGTAATTAATATCAATAATACCATTAATTAACATGGACTCTATCGCCAATTTTGTCATTATCGACGAGTTTCACAAAGTTTGGAGCTTAATTATTTTGTTTGGAGATGTTCAAATCATTATATCCGAATAGTGATCTTAAGACTATTTTTTACGGATGATGTGATTTATTTGGAAAGCAATATATTAAAAAAGTATTATAGAGTATCCAAATAAAACCTTAAAAATTATTAATCACGTCTTAAATAAGTATAATCCTTGGAAGGAAGAGACATCGTAGTGAAGAACAATCGGATCAAATGTTAAATCAATTTATGTACGACTTAAAATAGACGGACATCAAACTTTCGAATTGGATGGCCTAATAGTAGTTGCATCTATGTTTTTTTTATTCTTACATCGGTGATTTTGATTTGGTTTTATTGTGTATATCTAAAAACTTTTTAATTAAAAAAAGAAGAAGAAAGAAAATTTTTAGGTAAGACATGAAAATAAGCTTAAGAAAAACAGAAAGCACTTCTATAGTCGATTAGAGAACCAAAATTACATCAAATTTTGGAGTCGAGTGTATTTTGGGTATCGCAATGGATGAATCCGATTCCAAACCCCTCGATTGTATCAAACATAGAGAATTAATTTACCTCATAATTAGTAGTTGTTGAGTATCTTTTGTCAACAACTTTAATCGATTAGCTCAACTGAGCCAACTCTAGGGGATATCGTTTACATATGTGATATAATGCGGTTCGGTACGAACTTTTCGTGCCAAATTATCCGTTTTAACATTTGAACGTTGAGTAACCAAATATAAAAAAAGTTAGAAAATTCATCCTTGTTGTTCTGAATTTCCTCTAGATATGCAAAAAAGTTGGCTATTTCGTAGGGAAGACATTATATTCACCAGGTCGGAACAATATGTGAAAAATGACACGTCTCGCTTGTCGGCTCTAATCACACATTTTATCCAAACGAGTGATTCTGTTTCTGTATGTAAGGAAGTCAGGATGCGTTGAAGGTTGGCAGCTCCCATGATTGGTGTGACCCTAAACCCTAAACCCTATACTCATCCTAGTCCTGAAAACTTGTCACCTTCTTTCCAAGAATCATCTACGAAACATCAAAATCCTAAAATATTTGACTGTTGAACTCTATTCCCTATTTAGATTGTCTGAAACCAGTATCCCCTAATTGTCTTCAGAGATCTCGACCTGAGCTAGTTGCCAAGCCCGTTCCTCAGTTTCCGCCAAATGCAGAACTTCTAGTGGATTTCTGTCCATATTTTCGTAAATCTTACCATTTCTAATTTTCCATAAGTATCATATAATCTATGGATACATGATGTATAGACTCCCGAAGATGTTTTCTAGAATAAATGATCTATATTTGTATATTATAAACTTGATGGAAAAATCCCTAGTACCGTTAGAATTATAGCTATGAGTATCAAACAAATAGGAATATGTAAAATTTGGGTGGAAAAAATGAGAAATTATGGTTAGAATTGAGAATTATATGTAATTGACAAAATCACTTTTTCCAAACATAAAAATGTGATAAAAAAAACTTTACACAACCATTTAAATCCAAAATAAAAATTTGCATTCAACCAATTTAAGTAAAACTTATAGTAATGAATAGTCAAGGATATTATAGATTGCTTATTACATAATACTACTTTCAGATTTTCAATCAAATCTACAATATTCCTTTGAAAGAAATAAAAAAAGACGAATAGGTAAACTTCGATCATAACGTTAATTTTGGTTTTCTTACCAATTTGTTTTTTCTTTTTTTCTAAAAAGGTAATTAGTGTGTTTTGTCAGGTCCAAAATAAAGTTTTGTCGTGAGGTCAAAATCTACGGTTACAGTAATTTTGATAACCTGTAAATGTGTCTCTAATCGAAAATTACAAAAGACCAGTTGTTGCATGAGACTTGTGAGCTTAGATTAGTGTGCGAGAGTCAGACAGAGAGAGAGAGAGAGAGAAAGAGAATTTCGAGTGATGTCGAAGATAACGTTAGGGAACGAGTCAATTGTTGGGTCTTTGACTCCATCGAACAAGAAATCGTACAAAGTGACGAATAGGATTCAAGAAGGGAAGAAACCTTTGTATGCTGTTGTTTTCAACTTCCTTGATGCTCGTTTCTTCGATGTCTTCGTTACCGCTGGTGGTAATCGGGTAACAAAATCTCTACTTTCAATTCCGAATCATGGTTTTTAATTCTGGGTTTGTTTAGGTTTTGACTGAGATTGATTGCAACATTATGGCCTTTCCTTTTCGGTTGTGGATTCTGATTTCTAGCCTTCAGTGAGATCAAAAGATTGAAACTTTGCTTGATGCTATAGTCTGTTTATCTAAGATTATGTAACATTTAGTTCAAACTTTCTGGTATTGGAGATTTTGTGAAAGATATGGTTTTTTTTTTTCTAATTTGAAGTGACTTGATTACCTTATACACTTGATTTGATTCTGTTTCTAGCTTTGTGATTTCAAAAAAACTGAAACTTTGCTTGATGTTAGTCTCTGCTTATCTAAGGGGGTTGGTTCCTATTGAAACGGTCATCAATGAGTTTTGAAGCGTTTAGTTTAAGCTTTCTGGTAGTGGAGATTTTGTGAAAGTTTTTATTTTTTTTCTAATTTTGAAACTAGTTAGAGTGAACTCATTACCTTATACACTAGATTGCTCTATCTTGTTTTCAATGTGGGTTCCTAATGTACCTGATAGTGGCTCTTTGGGCTCAATTATATTCGTCGAAAGATCGATCGTATACCTTTTTGGGCTTAGTGGGCTTTGATACCGCGTGAAAGTTCTCGGGTTCCGTTTAAAACCAATTGGAAATGAGTGGAGTTAATTCGTAATCATATACGCTTGATTAGGTTTCATATTCTTTGGGCTCAATTGTCTTCGGTCGAGTATTTGGGATTAGTGGGCTTTGATTAACGTGTGAAAGTTCTCGGGTTCCGTCTAAAAACCAATCGGAAATGAGTAGAGTTAATTTGTAATCTTATACACTTGGTTTTGTTTCATCCTCTTTTTAATGTTGTATTCCTAATAGTATTTTTCCTTCTAAAGGTTATTCAGTTGCTCAATGTGAATGATGTTTCTTAGCTGAGCTAGTTCATGAATCTCATTACTGCCATTGGTGTTTCTCTTATTATGTAGATTACTCTGTACAATTGTCTCGGAGATGGTGCCATATCAGCATTGCAATCCTATGCTGATGAAGATGTAAGGAAGCATACATATTATACATATACTATCTTTTCCATGAAATTAAAATAAGTGATGTTTCATTGAGACCTTTTGGGTATATTATGTCTATGTCCTCTGGAGAGCAGAAGGAAGAGTCGTTTTACACTGTAAGTTGGGCGTGTGGCGTTAATGGGAACCCATATGTTGCGGCTGGAGGAGTAAAAGGCATAATCCGAGTCATTGACGTCAACACTGAAACAATTCATAAGGTATTATTGCATTTTTATGGATGTTCTATGTATCCTAGGAAATGATTCTATTTCTTTCTTGTATAATCTGTGCTCGCACATGTGCAGAGTCTTGTGGGTCATGGAGATTCAGTGAACGAAATCAGGACACAACCTTTGAAACCTCAACTTGTGATTACTGCTAGCAAGGTATATCTTTTGGCTTTCTTTCTTTCTAATATATCGTTACATGTATTTATTTGTTGATGGTTAAGAGCTGTTACGTTTTAATTGAATAAGGATGAATCTGTTCGTTTGTGGAATGTTGAAACTGGGATATGTATTCTGATATTTGCTGGAGCTGGAGGTCATCGCTATGAAGTTCTAAGTGTGGTGAGCCAATATGGTTTTTATATATTCCCTTAAACAGAATGGATGTGAAAGAAAACAATTACCTAATTATAGAGACATGTTAAGGATTACCATCTTATCTTGAAAATTGTAGGATTTTCATCCCTCTGATATTTACCGCTTTGCTAGTTGTGGTATGGACACCACTGTTAAAATATGGTCGATGAAAGGTACGATCGAGCACATTTGTAGAAGGAACTTCCATTTTTAAATCCTTTTGAGAAAAATGACTTGTGGTTCGTTTGTATAATCGTCTTATTCTTTGGCTGTCGATAGAGTTTTGGACATACGTCGAGAAGTCGTTCACATGGACTGATGATCCATCAAAATTCCCCACAAAATTTGTCCAATTCCCTGTAAGTATTTTGTTTTTGCCTTGTATTGTAACAACAAGTGATATACAAATATTGATGATGGCCTCTGATTAACATTACTTCTATGTGTAGGTATTTACAGCTTCGGTTCATACAAATTATGTAGATTGTAACCGTTGGTTTGGTGATTTTATCCTCTCAAAGGTTAGTAAGTCAATGATGGTTAAGATAATTTCATTTGGTGTAATAAGCTAAAAGCGGAAAGGTGTACTATTAAAATACTTACTCTTGTGTGTTCTATCGCATTTTAGAGTGTGGACAACGAGATCCTGTTGTGGGAACCACAACTGAAAGAGAATTCTCCAGGAGAGGTTAGTATCTCATTGTTGCTCCAAACATAACAGAATCATTCATTTTATCACATATATTACAGATTGAAGTTTTTGTGGTTTGCAGGGAACTTCAGATGTTCTATTAAGATACCCGGTTCCAATGTGTGATATTTGGTTTATCAAGTTTTCTTGTGACCTCCATTTAAGTTCTGTTGCGATAGGTGATCAGAGAGCTCATTAGATAGAAATTTGCATTATATATAGATTACTTCAACATTTCTCATACATTTTGTGACAAATTACTCGCTGGTTTGTTATCAGGTAATCAGGACGGAAAGATTTATGTCTGGGATTTAAAAACTTGCCCTCCTGTTTTGATTACAAAGTAAGTTAGTTTCTGATTCAGACACGATGTTTGATTTTTAGTCCAATGATTAAGCTTCACTTTGGTGTCTTTGTTGTAGTCTTGACATGATTCTCTGTTGCCATATAGGTTATCACACAATCAATCGAAGATGGTAATCAGGCAAACCGCCATGTCTGTCGATGGAAGGTATATTCCATCTTCTCTCTCACCATTGCACTGAAAACTTCTTAGTTTTATTTATGACTCAATATTACTGTATATAAAACCAAACATTGGATTCCGACATACTATGTTTCTTCCATGGGATTGTAGCACAATTCTTGCTTGCTGCGAGGACGGGACTATATGGCGCTGGGACGTGATTACCAAGTAGTGGTCTGAGTCTTGTAGGAATTGATGAATTAGGAATGTGGAGAGATATCCATTCTTTTATTGTAACTCTGATCATGGTTCTACTCCTTGAGAGATGCTCTTTATAGCCTTGTTAACTTCGACCCTTGTACCACAGTGTAAACCCTTTGTGGAGATTTTGTCTTATTCCCTTCTCTTTAATACACAAGGCTGTATCCTGGAGCTTTATTGCAGGAACCACTCTCTTTCATAAGCTGTCTGGTCTTCAAAGCACTATCCCATGCTCCATTAGCTGCATGTACACTGGCCAAATTGATATAATTGACTGACTTCTTCGGTTCCACACTCAGAAGCTGCGCGGCTGCTACTTTACTGAGCTGCACGTTCCCATGACGCCTGCATGCATCAAAAAAAGCTCCCCATGTTGATGAGCTAAGACTTATAATACCCTCTTTACTTCTTATCAGTTCATAAGCTTCGTCCAAGTAGCCACTGCGCGCAAGCATATCTATGATGCAAGATAAGTGCTCTTCTCGAGCTTTGATACCGTGCTTGTTGATCATTGTGTCGAAAATCTTCCAGCCTAGTTCAGTTTGTCCTGTATGGCTACAAGCAGAGAGGAGAGAGAGAAATGTAACGTCATTCGGTTTGATCCCTTCATGCTCCATTCTGTTATAAAGATCAATTGCTTTCTCAAAATTCCCATGTCTTCCATATCCTGCAATCAAAGAGGTCCATGATCTCACATCTTTCTGTTTCATCTCTTCGAAAGCAAGGACTGCATCCTCGATTTCCCCAGACTTTGCATACATATCTATCAGCGAGTTACCCAAAGCAACATCAAATCTGATTTGGGAAGATTTTAAGGCAAAACCATGGATCTGTCTTCCAATGGTTACCGATGCAACAGTGGTGCATATTTTAAGCATTGAAGATACTACAACCTCATCCATCTTTGTTTTCATCAGTATCATCTCTTTGAAGATATCAAAGGCATCACTTGTGCAGATGTTCTGCTGTGCAAAACCTGTAATTAGAGCAGTGCAAGATATTAAGTCTCTTTTCGTTGTGTCCTCGTGCAGTTTCCAAGCATTGGCAATGCTACCACACTTCACATATGCATCAACCAGAGATCTAATCAGTGCACTTGATCTTCCATACCCCAGCTTGATCGCTAATCCATGTAATTCACAGACTAGTTCAAGACACTTAACTACAATAGAAGCTCTCAAGAGGCTTCCAAAGGTGAAGCAGTCAGGCTTCTTCCCTAATACAGAACAACACAAGAAGCTGTTTAACCAAACTGTCATAAAAGTTTTGAAATACGTGGCAGAAATAGAAACGAGTAGTTCACCTTCCGCGAACATAAACTGAAACAGACTAAACGAAGTATCTGCACAAGCATTGGCGGTGTATCCATCGATCATTGCATTCCAAGAAACCAAATCCCTTTCTTTCATTGAATCAAACTGAAGACGAGCTTCCTCCATCTTTCCACACCTGGCATAAAGAGAAAGCAATGCACTCCTCACAATTAAGTTCCCTGCAAATGTCCCTTTCTCCAAACAACCTTGTATCTGCATTCCTTCTTTAAGACATACCAAATCTTTACACGACTTCAACACACTCCCGTAAGTGAACTGATTAGCCCTAACATCTTCCCGGTGCATCTGTTTGAACAACAACAACGCGTCCCGGTGATATCCACATCGAGAAAACCTCGAGATCATAGCTGTCCAAGAAACCACATCTCTTTTAGGAATTCTATCGAACAGTTTACGTGCATGTTTCACATCTCCCTGTTTTGAGTACAATTCTATCAACATGTCGTTCAACTGGAGATTGGAGCCGAACCCATTTGTCACCGAATTCCCATGGATCAACAAAAGTTGTTTCTTGACGTTTTGGTAGCTGCATAACTTGAGAGCCTTGAGGTACAAAGAATGGCTTAATAAGTAGCTTTCCGAAACAACCAGCATTATCCAATATCCACCAACTCGAATTGGATTCAGATTTGAGACTTGTACAAAAAGCGATCTCTTTTAACTGAAATCAACCATGACGAACGTAAAAAACATAACTTTTTGCAAAAATTTCTCTAATCTTTTCAATCCAAAAAGACAGTTCCTTTTTGGGTAATTGCAAGTACAAGCATTGCTCATAGACATACACAAAATTCGTTTCCACCGTGTATATAAAGGATACAAAAATTTTCCGGCCGCTTGAAGTAGTGATTCTCACATCTCTATATATGCTATATACATCAAAGAATTAGCAGCCTGCTTCACTTCTTCTTCTTGTCTGAGTATATGTTTTAGATTTGGGTTCGTAATTTAGCCATTAAGCTCTGCAAGCTCTCGAGTTTCTGCTTGAGCTCGTTGGCGTGTTTTGCCGAAGATTCTGAATCATTGAGATCAGAAACTAGAGCTGAACACTTGGCCTCTAACTCCATTGAGGCTTCTTCAATGGACGAAATGGTAGATTCGAGGTTTGTACGTAAAGAAATTTCTCTCATCGAATCTGATGATGCAGCAAAAGGTGAGCTTTTGGGACTTCCTGCTCTGCTTGCTTTTGGAGAGAACATTTTGTCAAAACCTTCACTTCCTGCAACATAGAGACAGAGTTATAAGCCAAAAAAGCAAATCCAAGAATCTGGGAAAGTTGAAGCTATAATCTTAAATAGAAGCAGATGAGTGTGAGATAAGCATACCAAGGTTGCTTAGTTGATTTAGAGTCGCCTGGCCAATAGATTCTTCAAGTTTCAGCACACGTAAAACCCCTGCGACTATCCTTCCCATTGCGTCAACTTCAGATTTGCACAAGAATGTCAAATGTTGCAGCTCATCCTTAGTAACAATTGCCTCAACCTGCAGCACAGAGAACAAAAAAAACTCTTTGACAAAAACTACTTTACTAAAAGGAAGAAGCAAAGAGTAATGAGCTCAGCTTCACTTACAGGTTGCTTAACAGAGAATTTCAGACTTTCTGCCACCCAGTTCAATGAGTCATCATGAACAGATTTGTCTTCGGATGCCACAATATTAGCTTCAATGTTAACCCCTCCATGCATGTGACCGTTTTCGTGAACTCCATTTGTAGACAAACCATTACAAGAATCGGTCCCTTTCTGCATTTGAGGCTTCACTGTCTGTAGACCTTCGACACTGACCTATAATGCATTTCCCAAAAGAAAAATTAAAAGGCTCGGTAACTAAAGGTCCACAATCTTTATGGCATTCAAGAATGTAATTTTGTAAGACAACAGAAAAATAAAGCCTGCTTTGAGAGTTACATATGGTTTTTCTACGATCACCACCAAACTCTCCTTCAAAGTGATGTGGTTACAGAAAGTTCAGGCAAAGAAATTGAGCTGTGGAACGGAGTACATATACTTACAATAATTGAGTCCACAGGATATTTGTGAGCATCATACTGGTATTCTGTCCCATTTGGATCCACATTCTTCGGTGTACTCTTGGCTATCACTCGGAAAGTACGAAAATTAGTGTGCCAACACCTCTCTTCTCTTCCAATATCTTCATTATTCAGAATTCCTGTGCCAACACCTTCTCTGCCCTCCAAAGCAAACAACCAGTCTCTTAACTCAATAGAGACATCAATGTCATCTGGCCTTTTCAAATGTGGGAAACCATCACCATTCCAGTTTCCTGGAGTTCCATCTGGTGCATATATTAGCAGCAGTGGTTAGCGAAACTTGAAGCTGTAAACAAGAACAGTCTGCATAGAGGATACTTTGACATGAACTATATGAAATGGAAACAATCAAGATAGGTTTTTTCAATACCCTTTTTCCTGTCATCAACTATAGATGATTTGAAAAGTTTTGACAAAGGTCCAGAAGATAAATGCTCTAATCCTCTAGACAGACCCTCTCCTGGACCACCATCAAGATTCAGAATTCCGAATCGTTGTAATAAAGCTTCAGCATAGCTCATTCCACCTCCTAGGCGTACACCTGAAATACAAGCCACAATGCTTACACTGTGGCATTCCATATCCTTTTCACTGAGGGGAATCACATGAGTTATGCTTATGTCCAGAAAAGGTGTCATAACAGTGCTGCCACTATGCCCATCATGTCTGCCGTTGACAACCCAAAAGACGCGCCTCAGTGGGGTAGACCCATTACAGCTAACTAAGTGACCATTCCAGCTATTCTCATGTTCATGTTGTAAGTCGGTATCTACACAATCTACCTCAATATTTTCCCAGTATATGTTGGAGGATACTGCAACAGCACCACCAAGGGTTCTATGAGTTACCTTCACAGAAAGATCTTTGCCAAGAAACTGAACGAGTGGCATGTCCTGTGTACTAGTAAAGGAAGACTCCAGAAACTTAAGCTGCAAATCCTTCAAAGCCAATTTTACAGCAGTATCACTGGGAACCTTCTCCAACAACCCTCCAGTCAAAGAAACAGTATTCTGGCGTTTGCTTTCTTTAACAATTGAAATCTTTTCACTGACCTTACCGAAGTAAGAATAGAGGTCCAGAACAAAAAATAACTGCTCCACTGAAGCACGCGAGATATATTGCTCACAAGCAACTCCAATGCGTACAATACCACCAGGAGGAGGAATTGTTATCAGTGGCTTTCCATCCGCAGATACCATAGCAACTTCTATAGACACGTCTTTTCCCTCAACACAATTCCACAAACCCATTTCCGGACCACGAGGGCTCTGAAGTTCAGTTGAGTTGGGAGATGTTTCCAAAGCCAAACTAAAATGTGAGGCTCCAGCTGTCCATTTCTTTTGGCTGGCATCAATAGGCTGTCCTGGCCAAAGACAGAAGCAAGCAGGATCCTTCTCCAGGTTTAGTAGCCGAACTTTAAGGGTAGGTGACTCTGCAAAAGATAAATTCTCAATATGAAGCCTCGCTCCAACGAAGGACTTTTTTACGGAAAGGTCTTCTTTGATTGCTGAATCTTCCAAGTTACTCATGTCTAATGGAACAGAGACATCTAACTCCTTGAGCGTGAAAAGAAGAGAGTTAACAGAGTTATCAGGCAAAACATCACCGGGATTTACAACAATGCCATCAGCCAGAAAAGAAGAAATTCTTAAACAAGCTTCTTCCTGAAGATGAACCTGAGAAAGGATAGAAGAAGAAAAGGGTGAAGAATTTGTTAAAAAGAGAGAATTTTGATTTTTACTTGACATACACATACCATGAGTGGTTGGCACTGGATAACTGTCTTTGAGAAAAAGTGTGGAGGTTTTGGGGATGGCTTGACCTGAAGAGAGTGTAGGGAGATCAAGGGTACATCCTGAACTATTTGCCACGGGCCGCTGTCCAATGGGTATATGAGAGGGCAAAAATTCTTGGCTGCCCCAAATACATGGATGGAAAATTAATCAGCATGAAATTGTTTCAACAACTGACAGGATCACAATAGATGAACTTTTGTAAAATACAGTCAGGAATTATTAATACCAAACTCGGGAATTGCAAGGTCTTCCGCAGCAGTTTTCATGGATGGTTGGACTAGAGCACAAGGAGCACGCGAAAAGGCATCCCTGAATTGAAACCATGAGTGATTATGCAAGAACTTTAAATTCAAAGTTGTGAACCATTACATGCATCCGAAAATTATACAAATATTATAAGTTAACATAACCAGAAAATGCATGTGAAACAAAGAAATGAAAAAGGGGAAAGAGCTAGCTTCAAAAAACAACATCAACAGAGTACTCCATAAGAAGAAGATTATTTGAAGCTTTCCACAAAGCTTTTCAATTTATATCGTATGACATACACTATCAAGTAAGATTTTGGCTTCTGCATCTATTACACACTAGTAACAGAAGGTAACCGGATAAAGGTTTCAAAAGAGCCATCAGAAACATAGATCTTGACTATGCAGAAAGTAAATCGCAACTACGACAAACATAATGCCCTGAAGATCAACAGAAATTACAAAGTGCTCAGAGATCGTTCTAGTAAATTGCAAAGACAAAGCTATTGATATGATGATAGGGAGCATAGTTCAAACTTTAAAGAAAGCTATAAACGGATTACTCTAATCAGGAAATTTACTATTGTATCCCGACATAAGCATATTCACCTTAAAAATAGCCCAACAATCAAAATCTTAGTCAAATAGTTAGCTGATTCCCCGTCCGAAACACAGGCCTGCAAGTATATATGCCTAGTGATGTCAGTTTACAGCACCATATATAATTCAAGATGCTTAGCGTACTGAAGTGCATTAAATAATCTGAGGGCAATAAACTTTCTAGTAAACATAATATGAATGGGAAGAGATATATAGAGCTTAAGACAACCAAGTTAGTGGTCTAAACCATTATATGCATTAATCATATTAGAGTGATTTATTAACCATGTAACCATTTTCACGAGGGAGAAAATCTGGTCCAAATCCCTAATTTCTTTATGAGTTCCTCACATTGCCCGAGATTTGATTTGACAATGTGTGTGTGTGTTATTCCAACTTATACTAAACTTATACACACTTACAATTAATTCATAAGAACTAGAGTTCCTGAAATTTGGTTTACGATTTCCCAGAACTAAGAAAGCTCCATGGCGCATAAAGTGCATGCAGGACACAAAATCATGCTAGTTACTATCTAGATCAAAATCTAAGAATCAGTGAGAACATACCCGAGAAAAAAGGAGTGATTGCATTAGTAGTTCCAGTTGGAATTCTGAAACGTACAAAGGTGGTACATGTTAAACCCAGGAAACAAGAGTAATGGTTCTATGCAAGACTGCACTCTTAGCTAACATGTAGTGAGGCAAATTAACTAACCAGCATCTTTAATGCAAAGAAATACATGGTCCACAAGAACTGAGACAAGAGAACGTCCTGCTGCTTCGGCAGACTGATGGAGGCATACCATTAAAGAGTGAGAAAAAGAATTGATGGACAACGTTTCCTTTAAAATGATCCAGTGGGAATGTGAAAATTTAAGACCTGCTGAGATTTTGGATCCACATCTCCTCGGTTAAGGCATAAGTACATTCCAGTTAGAAAGCGGAGAAGAGCCCGCAACCCTGTTCCGAAGAACAATGAGTAGACTTACTTACCAATCTGCATCAACCTACTATCTGAAAACTAAGAGAGTATGTCTTCAAACCTGGTTCACTTAAGGCTGGACAAACAGCTTCTGGAATGTGCAACTGGACTTCAAGCCCAAGTGGACTGTTTAGTGCTGTTCTCTGAACTGTGATCTGAACAAGAGGCCACCATGAGGAATGAATTAGGCACCAAAACATCTAATGCAGACAAGCATCCTGCTTTTATATCGTATATACAAGTAAAAGGGAATCAAAATCAAATATTTACATATGCTTGGCCAGAAATTCCTTCTAAAAAGCGTTCTCCACCAAAAAATACTCGTTTTGCACCATCATCATCTCTGAGATTTGCTTCTTCAGACCGGGCTAAATTAGCTTCAGTGAACATATCAGGATGTGGTAGAAGATCAATTGATAAAGCTTCCCATTCAAGTTTCTGATTACGAAAGGATATGCATCACATGTAGAAAAACAAATAACATCAGGAATATTATCTTCAAAGAAGGTTATCAGGTAGGAATAAAGAACCTTTAAAAGCAATCGCCATGGAAATAGATAGATATTTGGCACTGTTTTCGCTAACACGGAATGCTCAATCTTGAGCCATCAAGAATATAGTATCAAGGAAAAATAGCTAAAGAGTGGCATCACTACCTTAAATAAATAAATAAATCCTGTGTTAGTGGAGAAGTCCCTTGCTTCTTTCAAATTTACAACCTGTAAATGAAAATTCATTCAGAAATACTAATTCTTCCAGAAAAGGATTTTCTTACATCATGCTCGCTAAGCTCACCTTCCAACTCTCATTAGTGGTGTACAGAACAAGGTTACGTATTGTAATAGATGCCAGCGGAGCAGCCCTAGATACAAAGTATATAAGAGCTTAGACATACATAAGCAACTATCAAGGCATTTAGAATTAATCCCGAGTAGAGGAAAACGAAAACGAAATTATAGTCAGGTAGGAGTGTGAAAGGCATAAATTATAAAATAACCACAATTATGTATCAAAGAACCCTAAGTAACGAGATTCCAACACCCCATAGATATGAAGCTAAATCTCAAATATCTAGACAATGTGTGCAGTAAAGGTAACTTACCAGGCTGCCCCTCCTTCACGGTGGGCACCACCTCCAGTTTCAAGAAGAAGATTGACCACCTTAACTTGTAAAGTCATTCCATCTGCAATCTGATCAACATAATAAAAGATCAGAGATGAATAAAACTACATGAACCATAAGAAAGACACTGTGGCAAATTGACATCATTGCTTCGACAAAACAAAAGGACTATATGCTTAGCTAGTCTTCAACCACATGTGTAAGTGTAAGACAGATCAACAATGAACCAAGCTCAAAACAACCTACCTAACTAGAGGAGGCTAGACCATTTGAACCACTAAGTAGAAAACTACTGATGCCTCGATGCTTTGTGGAATAAATTTTTGAAAAATTGACGAAGTAGCTGAGATACCTCACCTTGTCAGCGAATCCATAACCGTTACTTTTTGAGGAGGCGGTTGGAGACTGACTACTGAAGAAAAAAAATGAAAGAGTCAATAATATTCTGGGAAATTAAGCAAGCCTCAGTCAAGACAGGGTAGAAGCAAAAGAGATGGAAGTAGGCTCTCAATACCTGCTTGGACCCTTTGTCACATCAGCATCAGGATTTTCTTCAAGAACAAGATCGAGTTTATCGATTTGAATAACTACGGGTTCGGTTTGTACATTACTGACATACGGAAGCTATATGAGGAGGAAAATGAGAAGGAAACAAAACAGAAATTATTGCTTCTGAAGAACAAGATATATCACACACGTTATAAGAAACAGAAAGACTTTTCAGTTCCATCAAATTCAAAAGAACTAGTGCTACTTATTATCAAACTATCCACTTAAACTGTCACTATTCCATATCCTCTTCACAAATCCAAGCTATGTTGTTCTTACTTGTTCAGAATCCTAAATCTAAATGTAGATTTTGCAACAGATTCCCATTTGAAACAATTCCATAAATGTTCCTCAGCAACAAAATCCGAAAACAAGAGTAAAAAACACAAACCATGATTTCTAATTTCCCAACTTTGGCAGTGGTAACACTAAGGGCTGGTGGCAAACCCATACTAGCATGTATAGCCTCACCATTAATGTCTGCAAAACAGAAAATCTGAATCAGAAGAAACACAAAACACAATCTTTTGTCCCAATGAAGAAGGAAATAACATAAAAACGAACCTAAATTAGAAAGCTGAGCGGTACGGCCTTGAAGCTTAAACTGATCTCTGGTAAACGATTTGAGCCAATACTTGAGTGTATACTCTAAGGCTCGAGCCAGTATCGACTCCATTGCCGATCCTGTGTGATTCGAATCACAAAAGATTGATCAACAACAGCAGCTCATAGACTTTTCCGATTACGAAGATCCCAGATCCGAGAAATTGGGTTTATGTGGAGAAGCTAAAAGACGTGGAATCGAGAATGTTTGCGTCTTTAGGACATTTAGAGATTTTTGTTGTGTGATAATAAATTCAGAGAAAAGACTGTAACTTGAAAATGAGTGACGACAAAAAAAAGTATTATTGTTGTCATGTAAAGCTGGCACGTGCGAGGCTTCTCGTTTCGCACGCGTGAAGATTGACCGACGACGATTCATATTATTGAACGAGAGACCTAAAAGAGTTATTCTCTATCTCTTCTCTTCTATCATGTCGGCCATTAACGGATGGATGAAATAGGTCTTTTAAGGATTTGGTTTTAAACATCACTAGTTTGGATTGTTGGAGTTGTGATTTTTGATTCAAGTTCTGTTATGTTTTGGAACAATGAAAACTTACCACATTGATCATTGAAGCTAAATCATCTACTGATCTACTTTGGCTAGTTGCATTGAATCTCCATGACTAATGAACAAAACATATTGAACCAACAAATTATCCGAAGAAGAATGAAAACAGTATAATGGGCCTTTTAAGACTGGCCCAATAACAAGGATCTTTATCGGAGTACCGACCCATTATAGAGCAACTTAGCTAACGTGTCGGATACTCCACGTCTTCCCTTGATTTCCGCAAGGTTGGATCTTTGCTCTGTAATAAAATCTAGGGTTTCTGTTGTGTTCTTCCATAAAACCCATCGGTAGACGGTAGCCTTTCCGGAAAAAAATATGCAACGACACATCATCTTATTTAAAACATAAAACAGCGGCGTACGAGACGATGATGATGTCCAATCTTCCACGTGATTTGGTGGAGGAGATTCTCTCTAGGGTTCCGTTGGCATCTTTGAAAACTGTGCGATCTACTTGCAAAAAGTGGAACGCCTTAACCAAAGATCAAAGCTTTGCAAATAAGCACATCCGCAATGTAGCCACATCAGGGGAAAGAGAGTTTATGATGATTATGGAGTATAAGGTTTATTTGATTGGCGTCAATATCCATGACAACAACAGCTTTGATCTATCTATAAAGCTTAAAGGTACACTTATTAGCCTAGACAATTCAGATGAATTATATTGTAGATCTCAGGTCTTTCACTGCCATGGTTTATTGTTATTCGTATGCCACAATAGGTTAGTGCTTTGGAACCCGTATTGGGGGAAACCCAAATGCATAAAACGCAAGTATGTGGAAATAGAAATGTTCGCTCTCGGATATGACAAATCCTGCGGTAGCCACAAAATCTTGAGGCTTTTCGGTTATCACCTAAAAAACATGGAAATCTACGATTTGAGCTCTGATTCATGGATCGTTCCGAGTGGCAATCTTGAAAGGGATATGGTGTATATGCGAGATGGCGTGTCTTTGAAGGGAAATACTTACTGGTGTGGTATGGATAAGGAATCAGTAAATTGTCATTTGCTCTGTTTTGATTTTACAAGAGAGAGGTTTGGACCGCGTCTTCTTCTGCCAATCAAAGGATTTGATGTGTCTCTATCTGTAGTTAAAGAAGAGCAGCTAGCAGTGTTAATTAAGCGGTATGATAAATCTGCGATAGAGATTTGGGTTACGAACAAGATTGAGCCTGATGCGGTGTCGTGGAACATCTTCTTAAAATTTGATATGAACCTATGTCGTTATGTTGCAAATTTCTTGATTGACGAGGAGAAAAAAGTCGCAGTGCTTTTTGATACAGTCAGGGCAGGGGGGAGTTATAAACTCAAACTCACTTACACCAACATAGCTTACATCATTGGAGAGAATGGTTGTTTTAGAAGAGTGGATCTCGGTGAATCTCTACACACACCACCTCGTCCACTTGCTTGCTCTTATGTTCCAAGTTCTGTGCAAATCAAGTAAAACAAGATTATTATTATGAATTAGTCTATTTACATTTTTCTTTCATATCTTCTTTGAATATTAATTTGTTCCTCATGATCTCTTCTATGCAATATTATTATCCTTAGAGTAGAATTCTCTGTCTCTTCTCTCCTCAAGGATTTGATTTTATATTAAACGTACATCACTAGTTTAGTTTGGGACACCGTTGGCTCATACGTTTTGGGGAACAAAGAAAATTTTACCACATTGAACCTAATCATCAAGCATTGAATCCCCATAACTAATCATCAAACATATTGAACCAACAAACTATTGTAAGTACCAACTAGTTTTTTTTAAATTAATCACATCTTATGACAGTGAGATGGATATGTGTCGTCAGTCGTGACTCGTGTTAGAAGATTTTAATAGAATGATGAGAAATTTTTACTAGGAAAAAAAATGTTGACTTGAGCGGAAGAGGGATAAAAGCGAAAATGATATTTTTGTCACAGATGTTTCAAAACATGGGTCTTGTCACTAATGTGTCTAAATGGGCCCAATAAATATGAAACGTAACAGATGCTCCACCGGCTTACTTTTTAGGGTTTCTGTGTCTTCTATAACAAAACGTCAAAACCTATCGAACGCCTCTCTAGACAAAACCACCCCAATGGAAAAGAAAAGAGTTATTAATATTTGACCTAACTTCATTACATCGATATCGATCCTTGTTTCAAACTTGGAACGACGACGATGATGATGTCAAATCTTCCAAAGGATTTGGTGGAGGAGATTCTCTCTAGGGTTCCGTTTAAATACCTGAGAGCAATACGATCTACTTGCAAAAATTGGAACGATATATCCAAAACTCGGAGCTTTGCGAATAAACACATCGACAAAGCAGCCGTATCAGGGGAAAAAGAGTTTCTGATGATCACACAATTTAATGTTTTTTGGGTCGGCATCAATCTCCATAGAAGTCAGAACAACAATGTTGATCTATCTATAGAGCTTAAAGCTAAACTTGTTAGCAGAGACAAAACAGATGATTTATTCCAGAAATCTCAAGTCATTCACTGCAACTGTGTATTTTTATGCGCACGGGAAAAAATGCTTGTGGTTTTGAACCCGTATTGGGGAAAAACAAAATGGATCATGCCAAGACCTCCTTTCGGGTGCTCAGACAGGTATGCTCTCGGCTACGACAAATCCAGCGGTAACCACAAAATCCTGAGGCTTTTCGGTGTTAACCAAAAGAACCTCGATGTCTACGATTTGAGCTCTAGTTCATGGATGGTTCCTGATGATGTCACTCTTGAAAGGGATATATATATGCAACAAGGCGTGTCTTTGAAGGGAGATACTTACTGGTATGCTAAAGATGAGGATTCAACAGATGGTTACTTACAGAGCCGTAGCTGGATAGAAGTAAGAGAAGCGGGAGCTGCGGCCCTCCGAGAAGTTATTAATATTTTCGGCCCTCAAATACCAATGTGTTTTGGTAGCCTAGTGGTATTATGTCATACACCACATATCTTAGGTCATGAGTTCGAATCACCTGAAGCGTGAGAGAAGGTTTTTTTTTGTTTTTTGTTTTTTTTTTATGGTTAAATTTTTTTATAAGTATACACTTTTGTAGAGCGGCCTTTTTTTTTTTTCGCGGGCGGCCCTCATAATCGTTGCTACGGCTCTGGTTACTTATTATGTTTTGATTTTACAAGAGAGAGATTTGGACCGTGTTTGCCTCTGCCTCTGCCCTTGAATGAAGGTTATACCCTATACAAAGGTTATGCAACTCTATCTGTAGTTAAAGAAGAGAAGCTTGCTGTGTTATTACAGCGGTGGGATACAACGGTTATTTGGGTTACGAACAAGATTGAGCCTGATGCGGTGTCATGGAGCATCTTCTTAAAACTTGATATGGAACCAAAGATCTATCAATATCAGAATTTCTTCATTGACGAGGAAAAGAAAGTCGCAGTTGTTTTTGACAAAGACAAAGACAAGTCAACTTGGCCGCCTTGGATGATTAAAACCATTTACAACAGAGCTTACATCGCTGGAGAGAATGGTTATTTCAGAAGTGTGGATCTTCTTAAATCTCCAAACACACAGACAACTTGGCCGCCTTGTGTGCTCTTATGTTCCAAGTTCTATGAAAGTCAAGTAACAGATTTATATAGAAATCAGTCCAGTTTACATTTTCATTATGATTTCATCTTCTTTGAACAAGATTTTATCAATAAATATGAATTTGTTTCTCAATACTTCTTCTTATGCAATATATATGGTAGAGAATTCATTTACTTTACATTTTACAAAACAGAGAGATGACAAGGATCGAGCAAGTTAGACCAGTTTCTTGGATTCAGTCCATTAATCCTCAACATGGTTTATCAGCAATTCCTCCAGAACAAAACAAAACAAAAACAAATCATCTTCGCGTCACGCCGAAGAGATTATGTCTCCAAAACCGATATTGGGATTAAGGCTAGAATTTTGAGATTTTTTAAATCAAAATAGATGAAGGAGAAAAGGAAAAGAGCACACAACTAACATTTATAACCGAAACTAGTATATGATGATTATTTATGATCTAAAATGGCTCAATCAAGACACCTTTGACAAACTTGTGGTTTTATTTGGTGAATTTACTCTTTAGCTAACTTTAGAAATTTGTTTATACCTTTTTCCCACTAGCATTATCTCTGTCTTGTACAATTTCTATTAAAATTCAACAATCTTTCATTATAATTAGTTAATTACAAATCAACTTTATCAAGTGTTTCTTATAGTCCAAATAGCATTCTCAAAATATATATTTTATTCAATTAAATTTACAATTAATAGTTCTGGTTTTATTTATCATTAATAGGAATTTATATTTTACTATTCATCAAATATAGTCTCAAATTTTAAATTCCCAATTTTAAATGTGTGTTTTTTCTTTAAAAAAAATTCCGTATTGTATCCAGAAAATTAAACCTTGTACAATTTTACTCCATAATATACGTATATGATTAGAAAATTTTGATTTGATTTCAAATTGATAAATTTTGTTTCAGATGGCTTTTTCAACAAATATTTTAGTCATAATGTTTCAGAAGCTGGTCCTTATGTCTAATAAATGGCCTAATCGGGCGAAATAGCCGAATAACACGGATAAAATTTGGAGTTCCACAACCTATAAGTACCTAATTAAAATCAGGGTTTACGTAACAACAATCTACTAGATAACAACCCGCACTATGTGCGAGATGAAGTGATTCAAGTAAAATTATTATGATTAAAATTATTATCCGGGATCCAAGATCCGTATGTGTAAAACGAAACATGTTACAAATTTTTTTTGTTTTATTTAAATTTGGGACTATTTCATATAAGAATATGTTTTACCCGTGAAATATTTGAACCTTGAATAAGGCTTCAACGTGATAAAAAAGTATTGACGAAATGTTACCATTTATGGCAATATGTCTTTCTGTATGTTTTAAAGATTTTGAGATTTTGTAGTATAAAAAGAATTTTTTTTTTTTTAATAAGTATAAGAAATCCAAAATTTAGCAAAGATGAGATTTGATAGTTTCCAAGCTAAGATTTTGTAGTTTTGAATTCGAGATTCTTGAATCAAATGTATATATTTTAAGTATTCGTAACATATATAGAAAGGAGATTATCTTATTTATTTAAGTAAAAAATTTATGAAAGATGTAAAGATTTTGTAGTTTTGAATTCTAGATTCTTGAATCAAATGTATATATTTTATCATTTAAATATAAACATAAATATAAATATAAATAAAAAGATTGTTTACCCATCGTCTAAAGAAAATTTATATAAATGTATATAAAGAAAAATATAAATATAAAAATATAGTAATATAAGATAAACAAAAAGTGTATGTTTTTAATTATTAATGGGATATATGGATGTATGAGACTAATGGCAAATTCTGTAAATAGTCTAATAAATCTTGGGTAATTATCTAAATAGAAGCCAAATCATTGTGAGAGCGACACATCAGCGTGGCAATCTTGTTAATAACACATGATGGTAAGGTTTTTTTAAAAAAATGTTTCTCTATTAATATATAGGGGATATTAATATATAGGGGATCTGCAGCCTCTCCATAAGGTTTTTGGAAGTTGACCTAACTTATCTGTGCTACGTTGTATCTTGTTTGAAACTTGAAAACAACGATCATCGATGATGATGATGTCCAATCTTCCACAGGATTTGGTTGAGGAGATTCTCTCTAGGGTTCCCGTGACGTCTATGAGAACAGTGCGATCTATTTGCAAAAACTGGAACGCTTTATCCAAAGATCCGATCTTTACAAATAAGTACATCCGCAATGTAGCCGCATCAGGGGAAAGAGAGTTTGTGATGATCAAGGAATATAGTGTTTATTTGGTCGGCGTCAATCTCCATGGTATTCAAAACAACAATGTTGGTCTATCTATAAAGCGTAAAGGTAGACTTATTAGCATGGACAATACAGTTCGGAGATTCTGTTTTCTGTATATCCCAAGTCTTTCACTGCAATGGTTTATTGTTATGCGTTTCGGGAAAAAACATGGATGGTAATAGGCTTGTGGTTTGGAACCCGTACTGTTGCAAACCAAAATGGATCAAACCCAGATATACTTATTCGACAGCAGCAGAGAGGTTTGCTCTCGGATATGACAAATCATGTGGTAGCCACAAAATCTTGAGGCTTTTTGGTGATAACCTAAATAAAATCGAAATCTACGATTTGAGCTCGAATTCATGGAGGATTCCTAATGTCACTCTTGACTGGGATATAGTGTATATGCAACAAGGCGTGTCTTTGAAGGAAAACACTTACTGGTATGCTAGAGATAAGGAATCAGAAGATAAATACTTATTTTCTTTTGATTTTACAAGAGAGAGATTTGGACCGCGTCTGCCTTTGCCCTTCATGTATTTCGATGATGTATCTCTATCTGTTGTTAAAGAAGAGCAGCTTGCGCAGATCATGTTAAGCTTATGAAAGAGTTTTCAGAGGAAGAGATTAAGAAGGTGTTATTTGCTATGCCACGACACAAATCTCCAGGCCCGGATGGGTATACGGTGGAGTTTTTCAAATCAGCTTGGCCGATTCTTGGAAAAGACTTTGTCATTGCTATACAATCTTTCTTCTTGAAGGAATTTCTCCCTAAAGGTATAAATACCACGATCCTAGCTTTAATTCCAAAGAAAACTGAAGCGAGAGGAATGAAAGATTATCGTCCTATCTCTTGTTGCAATGTCATGTACAAGGTAATCTCGAAACTCATGGCAAATAGACTCAAGGAAATACTCCCAGACTCTATAGCACCAAATCAATCTGCTTTTATTAAAGATCGACTTATGATGGAGAATTTATTGCTTGCGTCGGAATTGGTTAAAGATTATCACAAAGAGTAAATCTCAAGTCGTTGCGCTCTAAAGATCGATATATCAAAAGCATTTGACTCGGTGCAATGGCCCTTTTTGGTTAACATTTTAAAGGCCATTAAACTACCGGATATCTTTATCCATTGGATTGAACTCTGCATTGGAACTGCTTCATTCTCGGTTCAAGTTAATGGGGAATTAGCAGGTTTTTTCCGAAGTGAAAGGGGATTGAGACAGGGCTGCTCACTATCTCCGTATCTGTTTGTTATCTGTATGAACGTCCTCTCTTGTATGCTTGATAGAGCGGCCACGGAGAGACAGATTGGTTACCACCCTCGATGTCGAAACATGAGCATTACTCACTTATGCTTTGCGGACGACATATTGGTGTTTTCGGATGGATCCCCACGATCTATAGAAGGAATTCTTGCTACATTTGAGAGATTTGCTGCAATGTCAGGGCTAAAAATAAGCTTAGAGAAGTCAACAGTTTTCATGGCTGGTATACCTCAAGCTGTAAGAGAAACAATCCTTCAACAATTCCCATTTGAATCAGGTACATTGCCAGTTAGATATCTTGGACTTCCTCTGCTTACAAAAAGAATGACGTCATCAGATTATCTCCCTCTAGTTGAAAAATTCGCACACGCATCACTTCGTGGACGAGTCGTTTTCTGTCATTCGCGGGAAGACTACAGTTGATCAAATCGGTTCTTTCAAGTCTTACAAACTTTTGGTTCTCTGTTTTTAGATTGCCGAGTGCATGTATTGACGAGCTTGAGAAGTTATTTGCAGCTTTTTTGTGGTCTGGGCCAGAGTTGCATAAGCGGAAAGCTAAGATAGCTTGGTCTCAGGTATGCAAGCCAAAACAGGAAGGAGGTTTGGGTATAAGGTCTCTCAAAGAAGCAAACACGGTAAGTATACTAAAACTGATATGGAGAATTGTCTCTGCAAGAAATTCACTGTGGGTTCAATGGGTTTATAAGAACTTGATCCGTAAAGCTACATTGTGGTCTGTGAAGGAAAGCACAAGCTTAGGCTCTTGGCTATGGAAAAAAATTCTGAAATACAGAGACAAAGCTCGTCAGTTCCATGTGGTGCAGGTTCGTTCAGGGGATTCAACTTCATTCTGGTATGATAACTGGTGCCCGATAGGAGTTCTGTTTCAACACTTGAGGTCCCGTGGCACAATCGATATGGGGATTTCAATTCATGCGACAATTGCAGAAGTAATGAACTCGCACAGAAGACGACGCCATCGTTTGGAGGTGTTAAACGAAATTGAAAATCAGATAGAGTTGATCAGACACAAACGAAGCATGGAGGCTGACCGGTCCCTTTGGAAAAAAAGGACAATTGTTTCGGGAATTATTTCTCTTCCAGGAACACTTGGCAGCTGATCAGATCATCGATGCCAAGATGCGATTGGTCTCAGGGAGTCTGGTTTCCACTATCAACTCCAAAATACTCTTTCGTATCTTGGTTAGCTTTCCACAACCGACTAGCAACAGGAGATAGGCTCAGAAAATGGAACAGGGGAGCTCGGGTAGGGTGTGCTTTTTGCAGTGAAGAATTGGAGACACAGGAACACTTGTTTTTCTCTTGTCCCTACTCTTCCCAGATTTGGTATTCTCTAACTGGTGGCATTCTCAATCACAGATTCTCATCGAGTTGGGCTGTAATTACTCAACTACTTCTCGACTCTTCCCAACCTCACCTCCGAGTTTTCACATTGCGTTATGTGTTTCAAGCTACGATCCATAGTCTATGGAGAGAGCGCAACGGTAGACGTCATGGGGAGCCTGCAATCCCAGCTCCAAAACTTGTCAAAATCATTGATAAAAATGTTCGAAACTGGTTCAGCACTATTCACCAAATGGGCATAGCTAAGTTTGAAGGCGGACTGCGGTATTGGTTCCAAACACGTAGATCCGATAATGACTAAGTTGTCGATTTTCTTTTTTTCAAACTCTCTATCTTTGATGTTGCATTTATTGTAAAACCGTCTTTTTTTGTTGAATATAATTTTACATTCATACAAAAAAAAAAAAAAAAAAAAAAAAAAAAAAAAAAGAAGAAGAGCAGCTTGCGGTGTTAGTAAAGAGGTGGGATACATGTGAGATGGAGATTTGGGTGTCGGACAAGATTGAGCCCGAGGTGTCGTGGAGCAGGTTCTTAAAAGTTGATATTAAACCACGTTTTGATTTTGCAAATTTCGCCGTGATTGATGTGGAGAAGAAAGTCGCATTGGTTTTTGATAAAAACGAGGCAGAGAACTTGCAATCCAGTTACAGCATAGCTTACATTATCGGAGAGAAAGGTTATTTCAAAGAAGTGGATCTCGGTGAATCTGTCTGGCATGCTCTTATGTTCCAAGTTACGTGCAGCTCAAGTAACCCAGATTACGAATTAGTCTATCTACATTCTCTTTTTGCTTTCTTCTTCCTTGGATACTAATTTGTTTTTCAGTTCTTCTTTGAATAATAACTCGTGTTGATTATTTTGGATCTTAAAACTTGGAGAGGGTTTTTCTAAGACTTGAGGTTTTATTTGGTGATTTTGGCAAATAGTCAGCTTCTTCTTACCTTTCTCCCCACTATAAATTCTCTCTATCTAGCTAGTAAAATTTTTCGTTCCATTTTTTCATCAAAATTTCTCAATTGATATATAGAATATTAGAATGTGTACTCATTGTTAAATATGAGTTTGACACTTGACAGCAATATAGGACGAAAATACCAGAAAAAGTAAAGGAATGATGAGAATATAGGAATATAGAAATAGGTAATTAGGGATTCTTATTGGATTAGGAAGTCTAATATATGGCATAATCGGGAGACATAAACTAGGGTTTTGGTTCTTACTGGAGTAGTAGCGAGAGCTACTTAGAAAATTAGGGATTTCTCAGGCTTAAAATGTTTGCTATAAGTAACAATCACCAGCCTCTCGGGAGAGATCAGCAGCCACAGAGAAAATTAAAAAAGAATGAGTTTTTGAAACTGACCAAACTTTGTCTGCTACACCAATCCTTGTTTGAAACATGAAACAGCGACGTACGGTGATGATGTCCGATCTTCCATGTGATTTGGTGGAAGAGATTCTCTGTAGGGTTCCCTTGACATCTTTGAAAGCAATGCGAGCTACTTGCAAAAAGTGGAACGTTTTAACCAAAGATCAGAGGTTTGCAAAAAAGCGAGGAAAAGAGTTTCTGATGATAATGAATCATAGGGTGTATTTGATTGGCGTCAATCTCCACGACAACATTGATCTATCTATACAGTGTAGAGGTAAACTTATTAGCAGAGACGAAACAGTTCAGGAATTCTATGTATCTCAAGTCTTTCACTGCAATGGTTTATTATTATGCGTATCAAGAAAAACTAGTCATGATAATAGGCTTGTGGTTTGTAATCCGTATTTGGGGAAACCGTATTTGGGGAACCAAAATGGGTCAAACCCAAAAACAGTTATGGGATACTAGACATATTTGCTCTCGGATATGACAAATTATGCGGTAGCTACAAAATCTTGAGGATTTACGATTTCGATAATAAACTAGAAATCTACGATTTGAGCTCTAATTCATGGATGATTCCTAGTGACACTCTTGGACGGGATAAAGAGTGTATGCAACATGGCGTGTCTTCCAAGGGAAATACTTATTGGTGTGCTAGAGATAAAGAATCACAATATTGTTTCTTGTTCTGTTTTGATTTTACAAGAGAGAGATTTGGACCGCGCCTGCCACTGCCCTTCAATGGAACTTATGTGTCTCTATCTACGGTTAAAGAAGAGCAGCTTACGGTGTTATTACAGCCGTCGGATAAATCTGAGATAGAGATTTGGGTTACGAACAAGATTGAGCCTGATGAAGTGTCGTGGAGCATCTTCTTGAAAGTTGAAATGAAACTACGTGTTCCGTCTTGGAATTTCTTGATTGACAAGGAAAAGAAATTCGCAGTTGTTTTTGATAAAGACAAGGGAAAGGGGTTTAAAACCATTTACAACATAGCTTACGTCATTGGAGAGAATGGTTATTACAGAAGAGTGGATCTTCGTGAATCTCCAAACAAACCACTTTGCCGTATTGTGTCTTCTTATGTTCCAAGTTGTGTGCAAATCACGTAAACCGGATTTAAGAATTAATCCCTATTATTTTCTTTTTGCTTTTATCTTTTTTGATTAGTCAATGCGAATTTGTTTCTCATCTCTTCTATGCAATATGATAATGATTTAAGTTATTTAAGTTTTGACTATTTAATATTTTATAGAGACCACAATGGACGAGCAAGCTATCAGTTTTCTGGTTGCAATCGAATTCTCATCAACATAGGTATTTACTTTTGTTAACCCATTGCTTAATAATAACCTATATGCTTTAGACTATAACAAATGCTTAGAAACAGAGTTGATTCCAAGCAATAATATCCATTGTTTTCTTACATTCAGATTATTCATATTTCTTTTTGTCATAACTCTCTCTAAACACAAATGAAATAGGCCAGACTTATATATGTTTTTGTCATAACTCTCTCTTTTTGTGTTCTTATGTTCCAAGTTCTATTCAAATCAAGTAAACCAGACCTATGAAGTAGTCTCCTTGCTTTCATCTTCTTTTAATATCAATTTGTTTCTCATCTCCTCTATGCAATTATATAATGAAGATTTTTAAGTTATTAAGTTCTTACAAAACAGAGAGACAACAAGTGACGAGCAAGGTACTTGTTTAAGAAATTCCTCTGTTTGCTTTATTTTCGGTTTGGGTATATAAACCGACCCAAACCGAAATCAAATTTTCGTTTGGGTATGTAAACTCAATTTCTTATTTGAACGACCTTATCCTCTTTCTCTTCTCTTCCTCATCATCAGCCATGGCTTCTTCGACTCTCTTCAAACTCAATTCACAGACTTTCAAAGCTCTAAACCCATCTCCCCCTTCGTTATCTCCTCCTAATTCCAGAATTTTCCATCTTCATTTCTCCAAATCACTCTCACAACAACATTCAAAGCTCAACCACAAATCAACAACTACTCGTTTCTTCGTTCCTCTCTGTTTCTCTCTTCCTTCACCTTCTTCTCCTCCAATTTCCAAAGAAGAAGCCATTCTTCAAGCCAAGACTTGTCTCCTTTCTTGTCTCATCAAACCCTTAAACAACCCAAAACTCGCTTCCCCAAAACTCAGGAAGCTCAAACAACCAAGATTCCGTCTTGAAATCCCAATCCTTGACGATGATTCTCCTTCGTCTCTCTCTCAGCTCGCTTTTTCGATCTTTCATGACTTACCCATCTCGAGAAGAGGCTCTAATGTCAAGCTTCTCTTCCTCTGGCCTAACCCTTCATTCATTGATACCGCCGTTAAAGCTTTCCGGTCAGACTCTGTTAACCACATTGCCATGTCTCCTGTTTCAGACTCTGTTAACAAAGCTCTGAGATCTGCTGACGTGGCGGTTTTCATGGCTCCGGAGAAAACGCAGCTGGAGGATGTGAAGACGGCGAGTGAAGCTTTTTCTTCGAAACCTGTGGTGATGATCAATCCGAGATGGTTGTTTGAGGAAGAGAAAGGATTTGGTGATGGCTTTATTGGTTCCTTTGAAGTGATTTATGCGTTCACAGGTTTAGAAGTGAGAGGAGTGTTGAGTAAGAGAAAAGGAGTGATCTTTAAGTGTGTGAGAGATGGTGTTGTGAGTGGAGAGAGATGGAATGTTCTTGTTGAAGAAGAAGAAGGTAATGGAACTTTGAAAGTGGTTTCACAATTCAATGCTAGGCCATCAATGGAAGAAGTTGAGCTTGTTCTGTATAACTTGATGGCTATGAATTCTCCTATCACCAAATCAGCTAAGTTTCTGAAAGATTTGGTTTCAAACATCACTGGGAAGAAGTAATTTGTTAGGTGTACAATGTGTGTTACTATGTCTTGTTTAGTTTTTACTTTCACTGGAATTAAGAGAGATTATTGATGGAATGTTTTCGATAAAGAAATCAAACTCGTTGAACCTAATCATCAATTAACATTCTTTCACAATATTTCCATCTAAAATCCCTCTACTGAATCTGAACTCTTTGTAGAAGAGTATAAATTGCAAATCCCATCATGAGTTCGAATAAATGGGCAAAAATATAGCATAATTAATTAACAATCGATATTAAGATTTCAATATTCAAAGTAAAGACGGACTACACAACACCATAATTAAAATTAAAAGAAACTAAACCAGATCTAATCTAAACCTAAGCTACACGTTAATTAGCTAGCAAACCACAACACCAAAACCTAATCTAATCTTCATCAGCGGAAGGTTTTGAAGCACCAGCCTTCTTGGGAAGTAGAAGACTGTGAATGTTAGGCATCACACCTCCATTAGCAATCGTCACATCTCCAAGCAACTTACTCAGCTCCTCATCATTCCTCACTGCGAGCTGAATGTGACGTGGCACAATCCTTGTCTTCTTGTTATCCCTCGCTGCGTTTCCAGCCAATTCCAATACCTACACAACAGATCCAATTTCAAAACAACAAATTAGGTTTTACAAAATTGAAGATCGTAAGAGCAGACAGTGAGAGAGAGGAGGGAATATTTACCTCAGCGGCGAGGTATTCGAGAACGGCGGCTAAGTAAACCGGAGCTCCGGCACCAACACGTGTTGCGTACTTGCCGTTCTTAAGAAAACGAGCGATACGACCAACGGGGAATTGGAGACCGGCTTTGCTGCTTCTCGATGTTGACTTCTTAGCAACGCCAGATCCGAGAGTTTTTCCACGACCCGCCATTTGTGATTTTGAAAGAGAGACAAAAAAAAGTTGAAAATTTTCAAAGCGAGGGAAAAGAAGAAAAGCGTATGAATTGGAGAAGTGGCTCTTTGGTTATATATATATACTGTGTAGACACGGTTGAGTGATGCTTGTCCAATAGTAAACTATCACGCGGATCGATGTTACTGCCGTTGGATTAGATTAAGATCGACGGTTTATAATCGAGACGCTTGGATTCACGTTTTTATACTCCTGGATTCACTGTTATAAGCGGGATTGACGAAAATACCCTTCAGTGGATTTAATCGACATGATTTAATAATAGTGAAAATATTTTGAACTCTAAAAATTTCGCAAAATAAAACACTAAAAAACCGAATTTACTAGATTAATCGTATTTTAGTTTCTCCTTTTAGCTTTAATCTCGTCTTTGCTTCTAGTTTCTTTGTTGGTATGGCTTTGATTGGAGGTACGGTTTGCCGGTTTTTGGTCGGGTTTTGGAATTAGATGTGGCTTGCGGTGGTTGGGTTCGCACTTTGTTGGAGTGTCTCCAGTCGTGGCCGCCTCCTGGTTTCCCCGTTGTGGCCAATTGTTTCTCGGTGAGGTCGTTTCTCTTCTTTCATGGTGATTGCGGTGGTTAGATTGAGTTTTTGCGTTTATCCGGTTGCTAGGATTGTGTAGTTGGTTAGTTTGCAGAACTTTTGGCTTGCGTCTGGGGAGTCTCTTGGGTTGTTTCGAGTTTCGATTTTGGATTTTTGGAAGCGGTAGTTGCGGGAAGATTTGGGTTTTGTGGTTATGGAGAAGATGTTAGTAATTCCGGTTCTGGTAGATCTACGGTGTGGCTCGATTAATAAGGAAACTTCTTTGCTTGATCCTACCCTTGTTCTGTTCCCGTTCTTGTGCATCTCATCGTTTTGAAGCCGTTAGTGTTGCCTGGCTGTGTTTGCGTTTTATCCGCCCAGCCTTTGCATTTCCTCTCCTCGGTCTACTCGCCCAGCCTTTGATTCCCATAAGGCTCGCTCCCTTTCTAAGCATAGGCTTCGCATTGTTTGTTGATATGTTAGTCTTCAAGGTTTGCTTTTGGCTCTTCTCATTGTTGTGGTTCGCTGTGGTTGTTAGTTGTCTCGTTCCAGCTCGGTTGAGTTTGGTTTTTTGAGAGGTTAGGCTACGCTCCTTGTCCTTGCGTTGCAGGTCCGATTTGACCTGATCGCGTTTTGAAGGCTTCTACCTAGACGATAAAAGGACGCTGAGTCGTCGTCGTCGCATCCGGAAGTGTGTTCGAGTCTTTGCTTGCCGGGTTATGATAGCTTTGGTTCTGGTTTCGAGAGATCGGCTCTCATTTTGATAGGAGGTGGTTGATGTTATCTTTGGATTGGCTTTGGGCGTTCTTGGTAAGTCTTTTCTACAGGTGCTTCAGGAGAAGAGTTCTTTTTGCATCTTGAGACTAGTATGTTTCTTAAGGTTTTAGCCTAGTTGTTTATGTTTTTAGTTTAAGGGTTCGTCCTCTTTCGTTTTGCTTTGAGTTTTTCTATTTTATGGTTATAGTATCTTCTGTTTCCCTTCTATAGGGCTTAGACTCCGGGGATTTCTCGTTTTCCTCCGGCTATTGACTCCGAAGACTTCTACTGCGTCTGTCGGCTTTAGTTTCCCTCTTTTGGGCTTTAGTTTCCCTCGTTTGGGTTGTGTATCCAACAAGTTTATCAATAATAAAATCAGTTGACAAAAAAAGTTTCTAAATTATACACGTCCAAAATAAATAAAATAGCGTTGAAACATGAAAATTTAATGAATATTATGAATAATTAAAAAAAATTATGAAATCATATTGTTAAAAGGTAAAACATGGAAATGTGGTAAACATTCATCACAATTGTGTGATACAGTTTCAGTTTCATCATATATTTTCTCCTAAATATGATTAATCAATTTTAGCATATATTTTCTCCTAAATATGATTAATCAATTTTAGCATGTCATATTATAAAACACGTATTCGATCGTGTAATTACTAATTAACGATTACACGTTTGGTAAATAACCATATATAGAATCAATTGTTTTTGACTTTGAAAATGAATTTTATGTACAGTACTAATTTGAGGAATAATACATGATTAGGCATACTAATTTTCAAAGTGGACAACTCATAAACGTTAATAACATGACATATTTAAAATATATATAAGCAGAGTAACATGTAGTCAATATCTTCAACAAAAAAAAATAGTTAGAAAATCAAAAAGATATAAATACGATAAAGAAGCCACCTCCTTCTTCGCGTCAAATCAAATCAAGAACGCCTCCAAACACAATCACAAACACAAAAACAAAATAAAATACTGTAAAATTCAAAAAATAAATTATGGAATCTCCTGATGAAAGAAACGGTAACGATGTCCGACAACCGTTGCTGCAGAAAATTCCGGCGAAGAAAGAAGCGGAGGGAGAGGAGAGATTGTGTATAGATGAGATGTTACAAAGATATTGCGGCGAGTTTGGGAGGTGGCAGCTGAAACACTTTGTGTTGACGTGTATTGCTTGGGCTTTAGAGGCGTTCCATACGATGGTTATGATATTTGCCGATCAAGAACCCGAGTGGAGGTGTGTCGGGTCGGATTGTCGGGTCGGATCATCTAACTGCGATATGGATTCGAGTTCTTGGGAATGGACGGCGGGTAAAGGGAGTTCCACGGTGTCGGAGTGGGGATTGATTTGCGGCGAGAAGTATAAAGTTGGTCTTGTTCAAGCTCTTTTCTTCGCCGGATGCATGATCGGTAAGTTTTTTTTTTTCCTTCTAAATTTTTTGTGATTTAGGATAATTACAAAACAGAAAATAACAGCTGTAGATTAAAAAATGTTTTCTAATAGGTATTTTAATTACAGTAAAAAAAAAATTAAACTCTAATCTTGGATTCTTTTCTTAAGAAAATAAATAAATACATAATTAGGATTTTAATATGTTTTTGAGTGTGTTATCTAATTGGATGACGACAAAAAAAATTCATTCTAAAATCATGAGCTTGTGTTTAAGCAGCTATATTCGAAATTATCCTATAATTAATGAATATATCAACAAACATTAGATTAGTTGTTAGTTGTGCATAAGTGTATATTGATCGAACCAATAAATTAGTTATGAGCACATCAACGGGCACGTTGGCTTGAATCTGGAGCATTCGTACCACGTGCCTTGATTACATGAATCGTTTACGATTTATCAAAAATTTTTGTAAAATAACACTTTAGAGTAAAGATATACCTCACTTTTTTTCGATATACCTCTCAATTTTTTTAGTATTAGAAAATTTGGATGATAATGCTTTTACCCATTAGGCGGTCCAAGTTCACACACACACACACACACACAAAAAAATGATTGGCGAGAAAGAAAAGATAGACTTTGATAGGGCTTGGTGACAAACAAAAAAACAAAACAACTAAAATGACAAAAAAAAATGTATAATATACGTCTGACTGACTGACTAACACATTATATGTATATTATCTTGTTGGCTTTTTTGGTATAAAAAGTCAAAAATTACTTACTTTAATCTGTAAAGTCGAAACACACAAAATATCTCTCGTGGCATGGCATGGCATGGCATGCGCCTGTCTGCAAATAAACATTGGGTTATACACCGCTTCAGACTTAAATCATGATTCTTTTTGTCGTAAATCATGATTCATCTACATCATTCCATTCCCTTTTTCAAAACAAATTGAATTAGCTAGGTATAACCTTCGTCATTCGTGGGTTTATATACTTTGAAATCCCGTAATTGTCTGTAGATCTTAGTTATGGTAACACAGTATTCGTTAGCGTTTATATTATGACATTAGTGAATGATGATGACAACATTCATTTTTATCAGGAAAAAAATGATTACAACATTCACGTTCACATTTGAAACAAACGTGGCAAAAAGACATCTAGAGTACTTTGGTTTAATAATAGAAAAAACAAAAGTTGTTTGCCTTATTTTGGCTCATGTTTAGATTAGTTTATAGAAAGGGACAGTTTGGCTCTGGATTATCCAATCTCTAAATTTGATACACAAATGAATAGGATATACGAAGGAATATCCAATTAGAGTTGCATACTAGTCAATTTTTTTACATGTAACTGGCATGAAATACGTCATCTTCCATTGAAGTTGAAGATATCGTTTTCATATCAACAAAAAAAAGATTGTGAAACATTGGTCCAACATATCTCAAAAAGCACTTCATGTAGACCATACATGCCTTATGGTCCCTATGAACTGATCAAATCTTTGATAAGTCTTTAACCAAAATTTAACTATTGTATACTTTTTCTGATTACATTTTTTAATTACAACTTACAAACATGGCCTAATGATAGTGTACCGACTCAATTATGTGTAGGTGCAGGAGTATTCGGACATCTATCGGACTCAAAGCTAGGAAGAAAAGGCTCGCTAACAGTTGTTTGCATTATCAACGCAATCTTCGGTATCGCGACAGCTTTTTCCCCAAACTACTGGACCTATGTGGTTCTCCGGTTCTTAACTGGTTTCAGCACTGGTGGTGTTGGCCTAACCGCGTTTGTCCTAGCCACTGAACCCATAGGACCGAGCAAACGCGGTGTAGCTGGAATGTCAACTTTCTACTTCTTCTCTGGGGGCATTGCGCTTCTATCAGGCATTGCTTACGTTTTCAGATCGTGGAGGGAACTTTTTATAGTGTCATCTTTACCGTCTCTCTTATTCCTACTCATTGTTATCCCATTCATCTCCGAGTCCCCAAGGTGGTATCTCGTGAGAGGCAGAGTAGACGAGGCGATGAAGCTGATGCATTCGATCGCTAAAACGAACGGGCGTCACGTTCCAGCTGGAGTCACTCTTGCTCTAGACGACGACATGGAAAATAACAACGGCGAGACGAATAATGCTGTTGAGGGTTCGCTCAAAGATGTTTTCTTGTCGCCTCTCATGCGGATCAGACTTCTCATTACAGTTTCCATAAGTTTCACAGTCTCGATTGTATACTACGGACTAAGCCTCAACGTAGTCAACCTCAAGACCAATCTCTACCTCAACGTCTTTGTCAACGCAGTGTCGGAAATGCCAGCATTTGCTATAACAGCGGTTTTGCTAGACAAGTACGGGAGGAAACCGCTGTCCATAGGGACACAGTGGTTCAGCTGCGTTTTCTGCCTCGTTGGATTCGCTGTATGGGGAGCTGGTCCATGGAAATCGGTTAGAATGGTGTCAGGGGTTTTAGGGATATTCGGGATGGCAGGAACGTACAATCTTCTGTTCATATACATCGCGGAGCTGTTTCCAACAGTGGTGAGGAACGCGGCATTGGGTTGTGCGACTCAAGCAGCTCAAATGGGAGCGATTCTGGCGCCATTTGTGGTGGTTTTAGGTGAAGAGTTACCGTTTGGGGTTTTTGCAGTTTGCGGGTTAGTGGGAGGTGGGCTTGCGTTTTACTTGCCAGAGACGTTAAACAAGCCGTTGTATGACACAATGTCTGGAATGCACGAAGCTGAGAGTGAAAATAACAGAGGAAGAGGAGAAGTAATATGTTAAAGAAACAGAATTTACACTTAGACATGGAGACACAAATCAAGATCTTAGAAAATAGGTGTTTTTGAAATGTCGAATTGTTTTGTAGTCTTACATGTGTATTTTTGCGTTATGAGTGTTTCTTGGTTTTTTCGTGTTGTGATTTTGCATTCAATCAAGTCTTTGGGTACATGATAACAGAATTAACATTTATTTTGCTACCACAAACAATAAGCATTTCATGCACGTTAAACATTAAACAATATTGCTTGCCGTAAATCGATCGGAAAGTGAAAATCTAACCAATTTTGTTAGCCAAAGAATGAGAAAAACTCAAACTCCACATTCGTAAACAAAAGACTTATTTGTTATGAAACGGGAGGCTTAACATCTTCAGCGACAGGAGAGGCTCCATTAACGTTGAATCCACCTCCAAGCGTGGGATGAATTTGTACACCGGATCCGGCAACAGGGTTAACGGTAATGGTAAAACCAGCCGGGACAGTTACTGTAAAACCATCAGCCTGAATGTCAATTTTGAAGGCAGGTGCAGCGGGTCCATTAAAGCGAAAAACAGCTTCCATCTTCGGAGATCGGATCAGAGAATTGGGGTTTTTTTTTGTGAGGATTCAAGCGATGAAGAATTGATCAAAGGGAAAGAAGTAGACAGTAATTCTTAGGTTAAAAGACTTAAAAACAGACTAAATTGGGCTACAAGCAAATGGGCCGGTTTCTATGTTTGCTTTCATTTTTGCAAAAAAAAAAATTCAAACTACATTTACGTGTTTTTATTTTATTTTTGTCAACTAATTCTGCGATTCAAAATCAAACGATTACAACTAGGATAGGCACCATCGGACATATCCGATGTACAAGAGAAATAGCAAGAGCACTAGAGCAACCAAAGCGAAACAAAGATAAAGACACAAACTCATGCGTGATAAGAATTGTCGAAACGACCAAATATAAAAAATATCGAGAGAGAGACAACTCTCAATCCTAATTTTACAAACGACTCGAAGATAGTCACCGTAACTTTTGATTTTAAGACATAATCCAAAACCTTGGATCTCATCGGAATGAGACTTGTTGCATCTTTTGGTTCTCTAAAGATCATCACATAAGAATATAAGATTATAAAACGGTTATGAAACTGATTATTCAAAACGATTGGACAATTTTTTTCAAACAGTTTACGTTTATATATCCAAAACTATACCTCCTTCTAAAATAGTATTCGTGTAGACACGAAAGTCATGGATATGATATCATCGATGCAAAAATCATAAGAATATTTTAAAAGAAAATGGTCATTAAATATGTTGTCACGAAGATAAAATTAGTTTTGATGCTATTATCATAATACATGATGTTGTCATCAAATTCTCTAGTATTATAGTATTTTAACACTAATAATGTTATTGTCAAAAATTATGACAAATGTCATGAAATCTTTAACAATGTTACTATCTTAATGTGTTGTTTTTAGTTTTCACGGATATATAATGCATTGTGCGACGGAGTAGGCAACAGGTTCCATGGCCCAATGGATAAGGCGCTGGTCTACGAAACCAGAGATTCTGGGTTCGATCCCCAGTGGAATCGTTTTATTACTACCTCTTTTTTTTTTTTCCGGCCAAAATATTTTGTCGCATCAGAGCGGCATGGAACAAGCCGCAGCCGCAAGCAAATAAACAGAATTGGGAGGTTTTCTTTTCCTATAAGCCGATATATGATATCAAACCAATTTTTGCTTTTTGCCAAAGAAACCAAAAAAAAAAAAAGTGAATCGGAGGGTGAAGAAGATTTAAGAAAATCCCAACTCAGAAATCTTTTTCCTTTTTCTCGTTTTCTTAATCATTGAAGAACATCAAAGAGCTTGCAGATAGAGACATTCGTACACAACAAACGGGCTTTACTACATCTTATTTGTAATGAAAAGAGGATTCTCCGATTCTCCTTCAAGCTCTGGTCCTCCTCCTTCTTCCCGATTCAAATCTAATCCCGAAGGTTTCCTTTCCCTCTCTACATAATCTGGGTTCTTCGTTCTCTGTCGATTCGATTTGTGTTTTTTCTATCCCTTGCTAGTTTCTTCTTTGGACCTGAGAGTTGCTTTTGTTAAGCCCGTTAGGAAAAGTTTAGTTCTTTATAGTTTCTATCATGTGTTAACTGTGTTTTGCTGGCTTGTTGGAGTTTTAGTTTAAGCTTTTACTTTGGATTCTTATGATTTTATTGCTTAAAGTCAGTTTCTTTAAGCAATGGTTTTGCCAAAATGGCTATGATTGTGTAAGCTTAAAGTCAGATTCTTTCAGGTGATTCTCAGTTTCTGGAAGATGAAAGCACAAAGAATTTTGCCCGGAAAGTTGCTGATCATTACAGTCGGAGAACTAACCAAACATTGGAAGAGCGAGAAGCTAGTCCCATCATCCATTTGAAGAAACTTAACAATTGGGTTGGTGACTCGTAAACTCTTTCTCTCCGGGAAACTTATTGTATTATGATATTCAATTCTGTTCCTCTTTTTCTTACTCTTACAAACAGATTAAAAGTGTGTTGATCCAGCTTTATGCTCGTCCTGACGATGCTGTTCTCGATCTTGCCTGTGGGAAGGTTCTTTTCTTGAAACGATCTTATTGTTCATGTCAATTGTTATTTCTCAAAACTGTTCCCAATGTATTGCTTTTACATATACCAGGGTGGTGATTTGATCAAGTGGGATAAGGCGAGAATCGGGTACTATGTTGGAATCGATATTGCTGAAGGGTCGGTAAGTTTACTGGCTGAATGATAGCTGTATCTTTTTTGCTTGTTTTTTTATCTCTATATCTGAGAAGTGCTTCTATGTTTTTCTTAATAACAGATTGAAGATTGTCGCACGCGTTATAATGGTGATGCAGACCATCATCAACGGCGTAAAAAGTTCAGTTTTCCCTCTCGATTATTATGTGGAGATTGTTTTGAGGTATACTGAGATAAGCTTCTCTAGTAGTTTAAAAATTGAGAAAAGACGTAAATTTTTGACATTGTATTATTAGATGCCGATTCAACAACAGACTCTTTTGTTTGACCATTTGTAAATCCTAATTTTGAAATTGCATTTCAATGATTACAGGTAGAGCTAGACAAGATTCTTGAAGAGGATGCCCCTTTTGATATCTGCAGTTGCCAGGTTTTATATATTTCAATCGCCTTTCTGTTTTGAATTACTTTTCCGCTCAAGGTTGAACAATTTCAGATAACATATTTGGTTTTACTAGTCACGGGAATCTACTTCGGCTTTGTAACTAGGTTGTGCCAAAATGATTTTTCCCCTCTGGCATATTGAAGTTGTAGCGTTAGGTTGAAATATGGTTAGTGGTGTAGTTATGGATTCTAAAGTTACCAATTCATTGTTTAATTGTAGTTTGCTATGCATTACTCATGGACTACTGAGGCACGTGCACGACGAGCTTTGGCAAATGTTTCAGCTTTACTTCGCCCAGGAGGTGTCTTTATCGGAACAATGCCAGATGCCAATGTTATTATAAAAAAACTCAGAGAAGGTTCTTTTCTGTTTCTTTCTTTGCTTAGAATTTGATCTGTCATCGTATGAAAATTGAGTTGTGCTTTACAGCTTCAAACTTAATCTTTGGTATGTTATTTCAACCCATTCTAAGTAAAAAATGTATTTTTCCTATACATTTCGTTCTAGTTTTTCCTCAGTTCTTCTGGGATTTGGAAATTAAACTGTTCTTTGTTGTATACTGAATACGCAGCTGAAGGTTTGGAGATTGGTAATAGTGTATACTGGATTCGTTTTGGTGAAGAGTATTCCCAAAAGGTGACCTTTCTTTGTCCTTAATTTTAACTTAATTCGTTTAGCAGAATGTCCTCTCTTTCCCGGTTCTGATGATGATTTTCTCGTTATGTGGTTCAGAAGTTCAAATCTAGCAGCCCATTTGGTATCGAATACGTATTTCATCTGGAGGTACTTAATTTATGTACAATATTCTCAAGATATTCACTTAGTCCACCGCAGAAACTTAAGCATTTTAAAAGAAATTATATCGGTGTAGATAGATTGTAAGACCACGACAAGCTATCAATGGAGATTCCAGAAACTTCCCTTGTCATATTTGCTGTTAAAAGGAAAATATAACATAGGAACTTGTATTGTAGGATGCTGTTGATTGTCCTGAATGGATTGTGCCCTTTAACGTCTTCAAGTCTTTAGCAGAAGAGGTAATTACTTGATGCCGTGTTAACTTGAAAACCTTCTAATTGCCAAAAACACTGGTTTATATTTGTGAGTGTGACATTGTCCCATGAACTTTTGTATAGTATGATTTAGAGTTGGTATTTGTGAAGAACTCCCACGAGTTTGTCCATGAGTATATGAAAAAGCCAGAGTTTGTGGAACTCATGAGAAGGCTTGGTGCTTTGGGTGATGGTAACAATGATCAGAGTAAGTCTCTGTCCGATTCTTGCCTCATATCATCCTTTTGATTCTAACCAAATGCGAGAAAACATAACTAACTCGATTAGTATCTTTTCAGGCACATTATCAGCTGATGAATGGGAAGCTGCATATCTATACCTCTCTTTTGTCTTGAGGAAGGTTTGTCTCCTTTTTAACATCTTTCGATTTTCACTTTTCCTGCTTTTTCGATAATGTTTTTTAACGGGTGGGTTTTATAGAGGGGAGAACCAGATGGAGCTCGAAGGAGCGGACGGAGGAAGAATGGGAAAATGAACTTATCGAAAGACGATGTTTTGTATATCGATAGCTGAAGCGTGAAAGAGTGTTCCTTTTATACACCAGAGTGTCTCAAGTCTCTGTTTTGGTCTCACTTCGTTCTCTTACGTTTTTGGCCATTTGAATTGAGAGATTGTTTTACTTTCGAAAATCTGATCCCTTCACAAAGAAAGCCCAATAATACGATAGTCGTTGAACACTTGTGTTTTCAAGTGTGTAGGCTTTGATATACCATTAGAATGATGAACATGATAAACTGTAATATGATGTATTCGCAGCGTACTTTGTTTAACGGGTCCATGAATTTTTTGTTGTATTATTATGTTTTGAGATTAGATCGACTTTGAACTTGAGGAAATTGAGAAAGATTCAATCTTTTGTTATGTTACTACTCTCGTAGTTTCGATCTCACTCTCTTTCTTTTGCTCTAAAAAAAGACAGCAAGATTTTACGAGTTATCTGCTTTTCTTTGCCACACTTAACATAGAACAATGACAAGAAAGTTTCTTATAAAGCTTAAACAATTGAGAGATCAAACAAAACTTAATCACGACATGTTTGTCTTTTGTTTCTCCTTATGTCAATGTTCATTAATTGCACAAGGAGACGCCACAGTTGAGACTTGAAAGCATGTTCTTTCCATAAAGATGTCTAGTGTACTTTCTGATCAAGAACAAAGTCGAGCATGTGACTTCCGACCAAAAAAAAAAGTCGAGCATGTGACTTTGTTTGGTTCTTTTTTCGTTTGAAACATTCTGTTTTGTTTTCATGTCTTTTGCTATAGATTTAAACAATCGAACCCTCTGGTTGAGCTAGTGTACTCTACTTTTCAAACATTTTGAAGAATTATGAACTTGCATTTCTTTAATTTTCGGCTAAAAGATGAATAATAACACAAGTGGCTGTCTCTTATATTAGAGATGAACCAAAGAACCTAAATTAAAACACATCTGCTTAACGGAATCTGTAGATAAGAATTGAATTACTTTATGTAAACTAATTGATACCAAAACCACGTCATGCTTAATGAAAGTAATCATTAGAAAATATTGCGTGCTAAGTTCACAATTTCATATATTTCTTTCAAAATTTGAAAACCTTTGTGTATGTAAAACTTGTAAAGATGACCCCATTTGAACAATTAAAAATACTTAACTAGTGATGTTATTATGGGTTTACCCACCCCATTTAAACCCAACCCATTTAAACCCAACCCATTTAACTTCAAACTCATATAAACCCATTTAATATTAAACCCCATTTAACCTTGCCCATTTAAATTTGGTAAACCCATTTGGACCCATTAAAGCCCATTTAAATGGCTCCACCGTTGACGTTTCACTTCAGTGGTATTTTTTTACTTTTCCTTCTACATACGTCTTCTAATATTATCTGCTTGTATGATGAACATATTATAATTTGGTTGTATTTACCGTAAAACCACATACTTGGACATTTAGGCTGACTAATTTTATGACTAAATCTGAAATATTTATAATTCACTAAAACATAGATTTCAATAACATTTAACAAAACAAAAAATAAGAGCAAATGATGAGTGATCCATAAATCTTTTTCATAGCGTAGTGTCGTCATTATCTTCAACTGTACCTACAATTCAACATATAAATTAGTGATAACAATCACTTACGTTAATTTACAAAACTAAGACTCAAGAGCCTTGAAAATTAAAAACCCACTAACGTATTTTACAAAACTAAGACTCAAAGACTTGATGTGATAGAAACAGAGAAAGCCTAAACTATGTAACTATGAAACTTTTCACGATTATACCAAGGTTAGACTAATGTTAATTTACAAAACTAAGACTCAAGAGCTTTGAAAACTAAAAACCCACTAACGTATTTTCCTAAGTCCACTAACGTTTCATTATTCTTCAAATCTTTCAATTTTGGTTAACCCAAAAAATCACTGATTTCCAAGTAAAGCTTAAAACTTTGTAAAGCTAATAGAACAAAACCAAAATCTAAGATCCTACGATACTTAAACGAGCCAATCCAAAGGAGATTACACAGTATGAGACAACAAAAATGTAAGGAATTGGAGCAAATCAGAGGAAAAGAACTAACCTTTAAAGGAAAAGAACAATTGATTCAGAGACAATGACTGACTATGAAAAGAGAAAGGAGAGAGAGTTAGTGATTGAGTAGTTGTATCAGTGGTAGAGAGAGATGGGTGAGATGAGATCTCGTTAATTGAAGAAAGCGAAGAAGCGAGAGGAGAAAAAGAAGAAGATAAAGAACAGATATGTTGCTTAGGTTAAAATAAATGGGCTACCCATTTATTTGAGAGAAAACCCATATAATATATGGGCTTAAACGGGCTAGCCCATTTAACCTTATAAAACACTTTTATATAAATGGGTTTAAATGGGCTATTTTTTTAACAACATACCCATTTAACTAAATGGGCTATGAAACCCATTTTAACATCACTATACTTAACTAATATAGTAATGTTTCAATATTTGCACCATTTATTTTACACCGACAACATCATTTGGCTTGTATCGGTCTCACTAACAACATCGTTTATCATGTTGATGTTGCAAGCATCCCAAGTTTAATAACAAAGTAGATGACAAAGATATAATTCTTTTTGGTACGAAAAGCTAAATATCTCTGTAGACGTAGGCAAACTAATATACTTTTATAATTTTATAGGTTAATCATTATGTGATAATCAAATGCACAAAGTCCAATAATTAATGTTTAAATAAAGACGTTACTTTCTCTTTAAGATGATATTCAATTAAGTAAGCTTAGTCTCAAGAATATAATCAATCATGGCAGATCGAGAAAAGTAGAACAAAAAGTCGCTCCATTATTTGTTCTCTTCGTATTGTTATCATCAATTCTTTTTCCTTTTTCCTTGCCTTCGACAAAGAGTAAATAAAAAAACAAATTTGGTCCATAAATTAAAATTATTTATTTTTATGATGCAAAAATGAGGTATTGCTATCATACAACTTCGATCTATCTTATGCTAGCTCTAACCAATTGTCCACATATTGACGATTTTCCTCGTACTTTTTTTTTTTTTTTTTGACCATTTATGTTTTTTACAACTTAAAGATTTGTATGTATTAATAGTCCATTATACTATACGTTTAGATGTTAGGAGTTGGCTTATCGTCTGCCTATTGAGTAACACTTTTCTCAACAATGGTTGTTGTTAGTTAAAGTTGTATATCAATTTCACTAGATCTATAGAGCTACAAATATCGTAACTGGTATTAATAAACAGTTGTTAGTTTTGAACCGTGATTAGTCTTAGACCTCTAGTTTTGAATTTTTTTTTTTTGGTAATTAACTACGGGCTACGAGTATTAAAAATATATTAACATTGATAACTGAAGAATCTCGAGCCAAAATCCAAACTAATCTCTACAATTTGTACGAAAATTAGATTTTGAGTCATATAAGTCATCCATAATTACAAATTACGATTGAAATCTCAATAGAATAACTCGAATTCTAATATACTTGTCGAATTTTAATAACGAATCGAGAAGTTAAACTCCTATAGTTTCAACGTGTTTATGTATCTAAGCTCTTAAATTTCAATCCAACGATGCACTAGTTGTAAAAACGATATTTTCATTTGAATCTAATTTAACATTACTTAAAAAAAAAATCATTCAATCACTAGACCACTATGAGTAAGTGTATAATTATATTTTAAATGGTAATTGTCGTTATATAAAAGTAGCATAATTTTGTAAATATAGTTTTGAACAATTCATTCGAGATTGGCACCTAACCCCTTTTTAATAGATAGAGATTTGAATAAGAAGTGAGACCATATAATAAAGGTCGGGAGAATGTTCGGACAGAGGTGTCCGGTAGAGTTGTCCATATCACTTCATTCTATGATATTCTTTTACTGCCATTTTTTTTTTTTTTTTGAGAAGAGTCAATTTTATACTCAGTATTGTTGTTGATATCGATAAGATAAACGTTTAATTTTTGTTGGAAGCTCTAGTTGAAAATAAGTATATAATTAATATGTCAACTCCTAAAAAGGATGTATTACTATGGTCTATTACATATTTATTTCTTTTTTGACTTATAATAAGCTGGAACTTGTCATGCTGTGATTTTCTAAAAACGACTGCTTCAATTTTTTTATCTTTCATCTTTCCACAGAGACAAAGCATTGACACATTACCCCGAATTTTCGGAGAAGAAACTTAATCTAATTTATGAGTCATGACAACTTTGTGACATGACCAAAAAAATTATGGCAAATCAAAAATTGTTTTAGTTAACACTTAACATTATTAACCAGCGGGATACGACCACTTTGTTATAAATTTATCTGACTCTTTCGTTTAACTTACAACTCCTCTTTTATTTTGTTAAACATATTGAAAAAAAAAACAGGCCAATTAACCAATTAAATAAATAAGTTATTTGAATTCATCCGTGTCAGAGTCATAATCAAATAATATATTATTTACAAGAGATATGATATCCGATGGGCAAGTTTTTGTAGATATGTCAACCCCTAATTATACTAAATTGATTAATTAGATCTAGAAAGAAGAATTATGATTTGGTCTACATCTGTGGGGTTTTGGACGGGTGGAAAAGTTGGTGACGATGAATTCATTATGCTTTGTTTAGAAATTATCAGCTCGATTTTAAATATATCCACTAAATATTTCAAGAAATATTTAATTAAGATATATGTTATTCAAACGAATAATACTAGTTATGAAATCATATTTCTGATCATAGTACGTTTGCTCAAATGATATCAATTCCTCTTCATATCACATAATTAGGAAAATAGTACAGGTATGATAAATCATATTTTGTAGTTATATATATAATGTTTTTTTAATCAAAAATATATAATGTCTCAAGATTCTTGAAATTTTGTAAAAAATAAATTGTTTCAATTTTATTAAATGAACAATGGCGAAGCCGAGACATTTATGATTTAATTCAGGCTTAGTTTAGATTTTGACTAATTTTTATTTTTTTGTCATCAGATTTTGACTAATTAATACTGTGGGATTTGTTTTCTTTTAATAATAGCAAATAAATTGTGCTTATATTAAGGTTTTCTGCAAAAAAAAATTCTTCAAGTCATCAATTTTTGTAATTTTACTTTTCATCTAAAAAATGCAGATTAATCATACAAAGTCAAAAATAAAATGCAATATAACTCTCATACGTATATTGTAAATGTTTTCATGGTCATATATATTAGATTTTCAAAATGTATATATATAGTTGAAATCCTCGTCGCGAAGGCTTCGATTTGACATATTAATTTTAAAAAATTTACAAATTTAACTGTAGAGAAAAAAGTTATATTGCGAATTATTTTTAATTTCGTAAGATTAATTTATATTTTATAAAGTTAAAGGTAAATTTACAAAAATTAACGAGTTAGAAAACCCATTGATTTTACGTTTTCCTTTGAACTAAAGAACATAAATCATGAATTTTCCAAGAGAAAACACGTTTATAACAACAAATTAGAAGCTAATATTGAATTATCCAAATGTAGAAGTCATCAATCTAGATATGAACTCTACCACTAGCTGACCTAAATATAACTTTTACATATTATTAGTACGCAAGTAAGATATATAATAATGTATATTTATGTACATAATAATCAATTAATTATAACGTTTGTGTGGGGGAAGCTATGCTACTAGAATAAGCAAGTACGGCGGGGCTATGATTGAAAGAAAGAAAAAACAAAACAAAAATAATAATGAAGCAATCGACGAATTAAGTGCGCAAAATTTGTAATTAATTAATTCATATATTTAATATCTTAAGGTAGTTGAAAGAATTAAGAAATTGATATTACATTACAAAAAGGGATTTTGTCACGTAATGACTTATATAAGACATATTGAGACAGACAACAATTCCATTTGATCTGTCCAAGTGGAAGTCTTAGCTGTTTCTATTTCCTTCAGCATTTTTTCTCTTCTTCTTCATCTTCTTTCGTCAATTAGTGCTTATGGGCGGCTTATATTACTAATTTACTATATTGTATACAAATATTTAGTATTATTGTAAATACGTATGTAGATATATTCCCTCGTACATTCACTTACCAAGATATGTTTTGAATAGCGCCGAATTTAATGACAAATTATACCAACATATATACCAAAAAATTACTTAGTAAATTAGGATACTATTTTTTAATCACATTTTCTCATATAAGGATCCAAACACAAATGGCGAAAAAAAAAAAGGATCCAAACACAAATACTCTTTAACAAACAAACAAAAAAAAAATATTGTCAACAAGAGAATATAATTTTATTGCTACTTTTTTTTTTTGTTAATCTATGATTTACTGTATACTGTACATTAAAATATGTTTGTTAAAACATATATATTAACCATATATATATGGCTAGGTGATATGTATAATATGCATACACATGGCTATATATGTCTTATAATTATGGCGAAATCATGAAGAGTGGAGAAACTGAAATTGGTGTTACTTTTTCTATGATCTAATCATTAACTTAAGCATTTAACATTTGACGCCAATACGAATGGTACGACTTTGCTTCTTCGTGTCAAATATTTACCTCCAAGTTATACGATTTTACTTATTTCATCTCAATTTGATAAAACATTTCACTAACTACATATAATACCTTCTTCTTTTTTGAGATTCAAAAAAAACAAAAAATACCTTCTTCTTTTACACATACAATGCAGTTAATTACTTTAATTATTTATATGTACAAAATAGTGGATAATATATAGTGATATAGATATGTGAAGATCAATCATCACTTCAAATGTGATGTATGTTTCTTGTTTAATGTTTAGTTGGATTAATAGATCACAGTCTAATTTATTAGGATCATGCATCTTATTGAAAAATATACTTTTATATATAATTCGGTAAATCCAAGAGCCACTATATATAATTAGAAATATCCCTAAAAATTATATATCTATACACCGAAGTCAAAGGAATAAAATATAAAGCAAAACGCAGAACGTGTAAAAGATTAAATCACTCATAGGTTGACTTATAAAGAAGAATTGTGAGATAAACGTCAAACTGAGGCGACAAGAATGAATAGTTGAGAGCATAAGAGAGTGTGTGTGTACACAAATATTTTACAAACCTAAAAAAGTATGACGGTCGAGATCTAATCAATTATATCGTTTGATCGATGGAGTAATGATCATTTTGGACCTATATAACTATTTACTTTTGTCTTATTATCTTCTTATGTTTAGGAAATTATTGGCTGTTCTCAAATAATCAATTTACATCGAAATCTTTATATTCTTTCTGACTTTTGGGTTGTTCTTTCATCTCCGTCTTTTCTATCTTAGTATATCCTTGCAGTGATTGTATTGGTTTCATTTGTTTTGTTTTATTGTAAAGCAGGTTAAGAGAGATGATGGTTTCAAAGACTTGGTTTCGTCATAAGTGATAAGAAGGTTGTGAGGTTTAAGTACGAGATAATGCATTCCACGGGTATAAAGAAGCTATTTTAAGAAGATGATGATTTCAAAGGGAACGTTTTTCTCCATCCTCTCATGAACTTGTTTTGATGTTATCTAGTAAGTACTTAGTATAGGACTTGGTTTGATGACTTGATGTCGTCTAAGACTTGGTATATTACTGTTATGTAAGACTTGTTTTGGTTAAATGTAATGTTTATATTATGTATGTTGATGATTTATGAAATAGAAAATAAAATTTATATATATAAATCCAATTTAATAAATTCTGCAAAATAGGGTAAAATATATAAAAATTCTAGAAATCAAATAAATATATTTATATAGCGAAATAAAAGTGTTACAATACATATAAAACAACACTAAACATGTGTTATAATAAAGTATATTAAAGTATTTAATAAGTGCTATAATAGAACAACATATAATAGCACCCAAGAGAAACGCTATCGTATATGTGACACCTACCATAACAGGGGCATAAGACAGCGTTTATGAAAACGCTATGAATGACATATTATAGCGTTTCTGTCGTGCTAACAATGTGGATATTTCTTGTAGTGTGTGCACTTAATTTAATACGAAAACATGCATAAATTGTAAAAAAAAAAAATTGTTAAAAGGCCTTCTTGTAATTTTTTTTTCTTAGAATGTTAGTTTTTTTTTTTTATTACGTTGGGATGTAACACAAATTCTCGAAATGACGTGTGTTGTTCGATAATTTTTGTAGTTTTAACATACTGTATATTATAGCAATAAAAATATTTAAAGAAGTAATTAATGAAAGGAACTGTATATATAGATCATTTCGAATCATAATGCATGATATTTGTGTATGTTACACGTTGGAGAAAATAATTATAACCATTAATGAGTGTGTGGTATTACTCTGAAGTTAGAGGTGTCAAGTTGGTTAAACCAAACCAAACCAATCCATATCCATATGGATTTAGTGTCTAATGGATAATGAGTCAATCCAATTCATTTAGCAAATGGTTTGGATGAAACCATAACTCATTTAAATTATTGGATTAATGGATTAAATGAGTTTATCCATTTAATAATTTTTCTATAGTCTAAATAATTAGCATAATTAATAACTATCATACTACAATCATCATCATCATCATGCCATAATCATGATCATCAATTCATCATCATCATCATCATCTCATCATCATCATCATCATACCATGATCATTCATGATCATCATACCATCATCATCACTAACTACGTACAGATTATATCTATTGCACCATTTCATAATTAACCTTCTTCCTAGGTTCATCAACATCAATAATTCTAAAACTTTCTTCACGGATTCGTAGTTGACTTTCTTCAGAATCATTAACATCAGTAATTTATCTTCCAAATCAAACAATCTCTCAAGATCCAATCACTTGTCGCACTTCTCCTTAAGTAACCAGAGTCGGAGACTTGATCGGAGAACGACTTGATCGGAGAAGCCAGAGACTTGATCGGAGAAGAGCTTCGATACCCAACAACGGTGGAGCCGGAGACTTGATCGGAGAAGAATGAGACCCTTAAGAGACTTGATCGGAGAGTTCGATGGTAGAGAGAGATCGACGATGGTGAGAGAGAGGGAAGGATCGATGGTGAGAGAGAGAGAAATTTAGGTTTGGTTTTTGGTTTACTAAATCGGTTTAGACATTTTATCGGTTTATTTGGTTTACACATCTAACTTAAATTATTTAATTTTTATTGGTTTGGTTATGAGTAACCCACTAATCCATTATAATCTAAACCATTTCAATCCAATTCATTAAACTCACTAATCCATTAAATCCATTAATCCATTAAGATCCAAATTTTCTATCCATTATATCCATGGATTGGATTGGATTGGATTGATCCATTAATTTTTATCCATTTTGACACCCCTATCTGAAGTAAAGGAATTTATCATAAAACAGCTTTGTTTTTTTTAACATACCGTATATACATAAAAATAATAATCATGAATAATGGAATTGATATAGTTGATGATGTGATGATGGAAGGCCATGAGAGAGGCCGTGTGGGTTTGTCTCCGCGACAGTCTCTTTCTCTCAGCTTTTCTTTAGTTTCTGTCTAAATCTTCACTGTACAATTTACATGTTCATCTTCTTCTCTATGTTTTGTCCCTTTTCATCACACCACATGCTTACGTCATTATGACGGCATTACTCTATCTCAATCTAGCTAGCTTCTTCCCTATAACATCAAACCAATTCTAAAAGTTTTTCATTTCAAATAACATATGGAGGAGGATGGATCCAACGTATATTATACCAACGGTTTTGGACGGCAAAGACAGTTGAAGAGCATGTCGTGTGACACAATCTGGTATATAATTCTATTAATTGATGGAGACATAACCAAATATAATGACAATTTGGAAACAAGATTATTCCGTTGTCGTCTATCGCTTTTTCTCCTTGAGCAGTAACGCTAGCTAGTTTATGTAGTGTGTAGTCAATGTTGCAAGCAGTGCAATTGGATTTTGAACTATTTGACTTTGATCGCTATTAATTAATATGCGTAGATCAAGATGAGTTGATCTAGTGATCTAATAAAAGTTAGAGCTAAGCAGTAAATTCAAATAGTCACCAGTTCAAGTTCCATGGGTGCTTTAAATCTCATATCATTTTGTCAGTAGACCTATATATATATATATATCCGTGATAGATTTCCTAAGAACGGATATATTTCCTAAGAAATATTCTTGGAAAACATCTATCGACTTGTGAGTAATTGGAACTCAGGGCAACTTAAACAATGTTAAAAACTAACTGAAATACCTCTGAAATTTTTCATTTTCCGGTAAATGTTGCAAGTTAATTTTGTTGTGATACTCTTCTTCTTTTTCAAATTAAAAGATCACCAACTAAATGGAATACACAATACACAGCCGTGGAGCTCTTTTGTCTCCAATGGCAATCATATTGTAATAAGTAAGTAATAATTAGTACTTCGCTTGTAATGTTATCTTAGAGAAATAAACAATTAACACCCCCATTTAATAGGTAAATAAACTTATTGGTACTATTTACGCATATCTAGCTAGCTCCACCAAACCCACATTTTCGATTATTTTGTTCATGTGTTGCAAATAATTATTCGAATATTTTTAGTTGTTAAATCGGGTAAACTTAGGGGTGTCAAAATGGATAAAAATTAATGGATCAATCCAATCCAATCCAATCCATGGATATAATGGATAGAAAATTTGGATCTTAATGGATTAATGGATTTAATGGATTAGTGAGTTTAATGAATTGGATTGAAATGGTTTAGATTATAATGGATTAGTGGGTTACTCATAACCAAACCAATAAAAATTAAATAATTTAAGTTAGATGTGTAAACCAAATAAACCGATAAAATGTCTAAACCGATTTAGTAAACCAAAAACCAAACCTAAATTTCTCTCTCTCTCACCATCGATCCTTCCCTCTCTCTCACCATCGTCGATCTCTCTCTACCATCGAACTCTCCGATCAAGTCTCTTAAGGGTCTCATTCTTCTCCGATCAAGTCTCCGGCTCCACCGTTGTTGGGTATCGAAGCTCTTCTCCGATCAAGTCTCTGGCTTCTCCGATCAAGTCGTTCTCCGATCAAGTCTCCGACTCTGGTTACTTAAGGAGAAGTGCGACAAGTGATTGGATCTTGAGAGATTGTTTGATTTGGAAGATAAATTACTGATGTTAATGATTCTGAAGAAAGTCAACTACGAATCCGTGAAGAAAGTTTTAGAATTATTGATGTTGATGAACCTAGGAAGAAGGTTAATTATGAAATGGTGCAATAGATATAATCTGTACGTAGTTAGTGATGATGATGGTATGATGATCATGAATGATCATGGTATGATGATGATGATGATGAGATGATGATGATGATGATGAATTGATGATCATGATTATGGCATGATGATGATGATGATTGTAGTATGATAGTTATTAATTATGCTAATTATTTAGACTATAGAAAAATTATTAAATGGATAAACTCATTTAATCCATTAATCCAATAATTTAAATGAGTTATGGTTTCATCCAAACCATTTGCTAAATGAATTGGATTGACTCATTATCCATTAGACACTAAATCCATATGGATATGGATTGGTTTGGTTTGGTTTAACCAACTTGACACCTCTAGGTAAACTGGATTCAGTCACTCGAAATGATGCCAATGTATTAAGAAATAAGAATGTGATGTTTTTAGACAGGAGTACATGATCATGCAAACTATATAAAATTTTGGCGGTTGTAAGAGAAGGTACGTATGTGATATTACTGTTTGACTATAATCCAAATACTTAAGCAATAATTAACAGCAAAATTGAATATCAGTGTGACTTTTTTTGTCGGGCTCGTTCAGATTGGAAATGAGAAGATGCGTATAGAGACAAACGTTAGGCAAAAGAAAATGATTAGGGCGACGACCAGTGAATAAAACAAAGATCTCAAAATCGGGTTATACTAATCTTTTAAAAGTTAAGAGAGAAAATTACAGAAATTAACATTTTGTTGTTTATAATTAACATTAAGAAAGAAAAAAGATGCGTAAAGAAAAACAAAAGAGAAAGAGAAGAGTCGTATACAGGCTCTGACTCTGAGACGGAACAAGTGGGGTCCAAGTGTGAAAGCACGCGCGCATGCCACGTGGAGCCCACTCGTTGACTTGCTGTGACTGGAAAAAATAAACGCTGAAGTTTCATAGCCAAACTCAAAGGCCAAAATATTAAAAAAGTAGAAAAGAAAAAATAAAAAATATCTCAGTGGTCTGTGACTATGACTGTGACCGTGACTGTGACCCGCTCCTTCTAGTCCATCTTTGGTCTCTCTTGCTTAAAATAAGTCAAATCCATTTCAACCTCTTTGGTTTTTTTTTTTTTTTTAAATATCTATCTACAAAGTCAATTTGTATTTCCTCATTACTTCTCAATGTGAAAAATACTTAAATCTGGATTTATATTATTTTCCTATCAACATACTATCATCACTAGCTAATGAACTGAAAGGTCATTAAATTTACATTTACTAAATTGCAGGATGTTAATTAATACAAAATATCACCGTGTATGTCTTAATAAGTTGTCAAGATTTAATGGTTTGTGTTATTATTGTTATTGTATTATAATTTATGTTTAAACTAACAAATTTTGTAAGTTGTATGACAAAAAAGAGATGAGTGATATAATTATATCATATGCTTACAAAATGAATAAAAGGAAACTTTACCAAAAAAATAAAGGAAAGTAGGAGAAATGAAATACTATTATTCTTTTGAAGTGTAACCAATGAAAAAATCAACAATATTTTTAGTAAACAAAAACAGAAGTTGGGAATGACGTGGGCAAGAGAGTCAGCGAGAGCCACCTGAAAAAATGTCAACCAAACATTAATCGGATGTCTTCACTCTCTTCATAAATAGTTAACGAAAACCCTACCAGAAAAAAATATCCAATTTAAATTGATAAATATTTATAACTATAAGTATCTCTCTCGTGTGGATCCTCATCATTTCATGTAACCACAATCTGAGAAGACACAACAAATTAAGATCCAACATCAATACACACATATATATAGTGATTAAAAAAAAAAAAAGCTATGGGAGATCATCATGATTTCATCAACTCAGGAAGCTGGTGGAAAGTATCTTCTTCTTCTTCACCATCTTCTTCTTCTTCCATGAGAGCAAGCTCTATTGAATCTGGTGGTTCTGCTGTTTTCCATGATCATAAGCTTCATCATCATGATCATTCTTTAGCTACTACTGATCATCATCTTCAGATGATTGGTTTAGGGCTTTCTTCACAATCACCTGTTGATCAATGGAACCAATCTCTCTTGTAAGTCTTAATTTTGTTTCTTCTTTTTTTGGTTTCAATCATAAGATTTATGTGTTTTGTCTTATTTTTCTTTTTCTTTGCGGGGAACAAAAGACGAGGAGATAGTAAAGCGGAGACAAGCTTCGGTGTGATGCTTCAAGAGAATCTCAATTTAGATGCGACTTCAAACGCAAACGCTAACACAACGTCATCCACATCTTCTTACCAGCTGCAAGAATCTGATTCCTCTCACCAGCACCAAGCTTTGTGGCGAGATCCACAAAGCGATTTCAAACCGCAGATTTTAACGAGTGGTGGTAATCGCGGGTTTTTCTTAGATCATCAATTCAGCCCTCACGGGAGCTCAAGTACCGACAGTAGCACAGTGACATGTCAAGGTTTCGCTGTTGACAACTCTTCCAACACCATGTACGCAGCGACAACGACAACTCCTAATTCATCTTCCGGTATGTTTCATCATCAACAAGCAGGTGGTTTTGGCTCTTCCGATCAACAACAGTCGAGGAATCATCAGCAGCAATCTCTCGCCTATTCTCAGTTTGGATCATCCACCGGAAACTATGATCAAATGGCGTCAGCGTTACCATCGACTTGGTTTTTAAGATCTTCTCCACCAAAACCACACAGTCCTTTGAGATTCTCTAACAACGCAACGTTTTGGAACCCCGCGGCCGCGGGAAACGCCGGTCCTCCTCCTCCTCATGACGCGTCTTCTAACTTTTTCCCGGCGTTACAACCGCCGCAGATCCACCCGCCGAGTTTTGACGAACAACCAAAGGTATATTTATATAGCTGCACGAGTTTTTTTTTTGTTTTTTCATTTATTTATTTATATGTTTATATGTATTGATTGGTCGTAGAATATAACGGAGATTCGAGATTCGAGTAGCAGCGAAGTAAAGAGAGGAGGAGGCGATAAGCAGCCGGTGGCGAAAAGAGCTAAGAGCGAAGCAGTGTCTCCGTCACCAGCTTTCAAGGTATTTTGCTTTATTATTTTTATTTAACAGAAAACAGTATAAGCTTCTTTTTTGGTCTACAAATAAAAGCATCTTTAACTACATTGAAATAAAACCAGCTTTCTGTGGTTTTGCCAAAAAAAACTCGAATCTTTCTATTAAACAAAACCGAAACCCTAATTTGACCAATAAAATTAGGTTTATTATCATTTACCACCAAAGTATAAGATAGAATATATATAATGAGTTTTAGAAAACATTCTTTTATATCAAGAAAACAAACATTCTTCCCAAAATTCTTGCATAGATCTCTTTAGTTTTTCTACTTCATATTTTTTTTTTGTTTATATAATAAGGATTTTTTATAAATTAAGTTTTGCTGAATTAGGTGAGGAAAGAGAAAATGGGGGACAGAATCGCTGCGCTCCAACAATTGGTTTCACCTTTCGGAAAGGTACTATCTCTCTCTATCTCTCTCATTGTCTGCAATTTTTTGCTTTACCTTTCAGAAAGATGATGAGTGTGTATTAGTATATTTGTATACTGTCATTATTACTTATCATGTTATTATTATTATATCTTTTTTGATTTATTTTATGCTATGTAAAGTCTATTTCTATAGATATTTATGTTGGAGATGAAATATAATTCTTAGATTTTGTTTTACTGAATCTCATGTGGTTTTGTGTCAGACTGATGCAGCCTCAGTGCTCTCTGAAGCCATTGAATACATTAAGTTCTTACACCAACAAGTTTCAGTAAGTTAGCCCATTCCTTAATATACAAACATTTTCTGCTACAGTTTTAGTTAGTTATTGTATTTCTTCAACTGATGTACAACAAACCTGCAAATGATTATAACTCAGGCTCTGAGTAACCCATACATGAAAAGCGGAGCCTCTTTACAACATCAACAGGTAACTTTTATAATTATATAATCTTATGTGCATTATTAAACCATTATATACTGTTATTATTATACCATTGAATAAACGTACGGCTCTCCTTCGCATTCTTTATTACATGTATTTAATATGGTTGCTTCATCTTCAAGATTGGACAAAGCATTATTATTCCAAGAAACAATGTAACGAGACGGTTTTTGCAACGAAAAAAGAAATCATTTGCAACTAATTATGTTTTTTCTTTGTTTTCTAATGATGATGCAGAGTGATCATCCCACAGAGCTAGAAGTATCAGAAGAACCAGATCTTAGAAGTCGAGGTTTATGCTTAGTGCCAGTTTCAAGCACATTTCCAGTGACACACGATACTACTGTAGATTTCTGGACTCCTACATTTGGTGGGACTTTTAGATAGATATATAGACGAAAAATCGTATATTAGATGTTGGTTGACGTACGTATCTTTTTAACTTATAATATATACGTTGATTGCTGATAAGAATCACCGCATTTTTAAACGAAGAGGAAGATAAGTTAATGGACAAATGAAACTTGTTGTCCATTTATATTTCTTATACATAGAACTAGTTAAAGATAATGTGTAATTGAAGAACCATGCATAGCAATATAAGAGCTATTGAGATTTGACATATGTAATTTTTTTACAAGATCAATTCCAAACATATATCTAAAGGGAACGTTTTTTTGGGGGTTGCAATAGTATGTATAAAAGACAGATGTTAAGTTATTCGTTAGAGAAGAATGTAAGGATCTTTAATGCAAGTATTGTCTTCATTGATTCAGAGAAGGAGAAAGATGATTTAATTATGGAGAAAAGGAGCTTTTGTTTCTTCCTTTGTTTAGCTATTCTATTTTTTGAAAGGGAATAATTAGATTCCACGAATAAGAGGGAGTAATGTGATGATATGCATATTTTGATTGGACAAGAGGAAAATAATCTTGGGACAGATATATTTTTATAACTTTTGGAATAATGTTAGTGGAAGTAAGATATGGCCCACAAAAGTTTTTATTTTTCTTCAGAAAGGTTCTTTTTTTTTTTTTCGACTGAGATAAATTGATATGAGAAATATAGAAGTACAAAGTTGCAGAACAAAAATGAAAACAATAACTAAACAAACCCAAAGAAAAAGAAATAAACCCAAGAAGAGTTAACCAATGGAACGACGATCTTTGTCGATACGATCTTGAAGCCATGAAGGTCCTCATAGCGCCAAATAGGAGGTGAGGCGTCCGTCTCTGGTGACACTGCAGGCTATCTCCCTAGCCAATGAATTGGCTTTCGGTGAAGAGAGTTTGAAAGACACCTCCCCCATCACCCGTACAACCTGCAAAATTCTTCCAAGGATAGAACGATATTTTGGCCATTCATGTGGATTCTCCAGGCCAGATATTGCAGCCGCGCAATCAGTCCACACCTCACAAGAAGAGATATGAAGATCATGAAGGCTTTGTAGAGTCCATAAGATGCAGTGAAGCTCCGCTGCAATTCTGTTGAAAAAAGGTAAAAAAGCATCCCGTGCATGGAACAGAGCATCACCCGTATGTGTTCTTATGATCCAAGCCCCTCCACAAAAGCTATCCTCATTTATCCAAGACGAATGTAAATTACACTTAAGAACTCCAATAGCTGGTTTAGTCCAGAACCGATGGACTCGGCTACGGTTCCGTGAATCCCACTCCCGCTCCTGCGAAATTTGTTGATTCTGTTGTAACCATTCCTCTGCTTCTTCTAACGCAGTAGCGATGACAAAGTGGTGATCCGGATTTCTGGCTGAGTATAAGACAGAATTCCGAGCCTTCCAAATCTCCCATAAAAGCCATGGTATTGCAGATCGAAAACGCGGGTCTAACTCTGTTTTTCCAATCAGTCCAAGCACATATTCCAGATTTTGCGAAACAGAGTTAGAGAAACCTTGGCTTGGTACTGGGACATTGAAACCAGACCACACCTTCGCAGCCATAGAACAGGTGAATAGTACATGAGACACTGTCTCCTCTCCTCTGTTACATATTGCACACATGGGTTGGATATTGAGACCATGATTCCTTAAACACTCCGCTACAGCTAGAGCCCCAGAAAGAGCACGCCATAGGAACAACTTGATTTTAGGAGCTGTTATGATAGACCAAATCGTTTCCTTTAGCTTGTTTAAGCTCTGTATATTTTCCGGAACCAGCTCCATGGCTGTTGCTTCTCTTCCCAAAACCCAATTCCCGCTTTTTACAGAGTATCTTCCATCTTTAGTGTAAGCCCACACAAATCTATCCTTTAGAGTCGGTACTGGGGGAAATGAACTGATCTGAGTAACGTCACAAGGAGGAAAAAGCTCTTTTAACCGGTTTAAGTTCCAACCGCCCTGTGATGTAATCAAAGATGAGACCCTTAGGTTAAGATCCATCATCAACTCTTTATTAATCGGTCGTCGTGGGAAGTCATCTTTGATCCACTTATCTGCCCAAATACTTGTGTCCTCTCCATCCCCAATCGATTTCATGAGCCCTCTCTCTAGCAATTCCCGACCAAACATTATGCTTCTCCAAGCATACGACGGTCTATAGCCAATTTTTGCCTCCAAATTTTTTTTGTAGCAAAGTATTTAGCTTTATAAACACGGGAAACCAAGGATTCCGGGGCGTCTAGGAGTCGCCAAGCTTGTTTCGCAAGTAAGGCTTGGTTAAATCTACCAATGTCTCTAAAACCCAAACCCCCTTGTGATTTAGACTTACATAGCTTCTCCCATGAAACCCAATGTATTTTGTGCTTGTCTGCACATGCATTCCACCAAAAGCTGGACATGGCGCTTGTAATTTGTTGGCATTGATGCTTTGTCAACCGGAAACACGACATTGCATACACCGGTAACGCCATAGCCACTGATTTTAAAAGAACTTCCTTCCCTCCCAAGGACAATGTCTTTTCATACCAGCCTCCTAGTCTCACTTTGAGACGATCCGTAATGAAACCAAGAAGTTCACGCTTAGAACCGCTAAAACATTCTGGGAGTCCTAGATACTTACCCGCACCACCTTCTTGGTCGATGCCCGTGAATAAACCAAGTAGTCTTCTCATGTAAGGATCAAGCCGCTTACCAAAAGTAATTGACGACTTCTGGAAGTTGATTTCCTGGCCCGATGCCTTACCATACAAGTGAAGACACTGCAAAAATTCCGAGCATTTTTTAAAGTTAGCTTTACACAGAAAGGTTCTTTATTGAACATTTTTAAAAGAAAAAAAAAAAAAGCATTTCATGCTTCCCAAAAATCCCTCTCCCTACATTTTCATTAAACTGAATTATTGTTTAAAGGGATATGGGATTTTCAAAAGAGAATAGTTCTATATGGAGAAAATTGGATGAAAAAAATCGGCTCTGCTATTTTGTTGTCAACTACTCTAGTGGATTTAGAGCACTTTTTTACTTCTTATATAGAAATTTGAACCAACACAGTGAGATCTAGTGACTTGAAGTTAGATCACTGACCTATCAATTCCAGTTTGATTTTGATATATTTTTTGTCAGTAAAAAATATGGAAAATTTCTAAAATGAGATTATTGAAAAAGGTGACTTCTTTCGTAAGTATTGTTATTGAGATTCTCATTTAAGAATACTATTCATCAACATGAAATTACCACTAGTTCATGCATAAGTTTACATTAATATACTTACATATCTATTAGTTTTCCCTTTAGTAATTAAAAAGTTTATAGAGGGACACATATTTTAGTCACAAAATAAAAAAAGATAATCCTAAACACACATTAATTAAATAATAAAATTGAACAAAAATATTTTTAGCATGCTAGAAGAACAAACAAACCTTTTTGCAGTTTGGATCCGTAGCAACCGATCCAAATACCGAAAACTAAAGTTTTACATATGAAGAAGACAATCACTTCACCATTGTTCATATTTCATAAGCATTCATATAATCACATATACATCCACTTATGTTTTTATTTCGAAAATCATCAAATGATATCCTCATACTTTGCAATATTCGTGTTGAACAAGAGCATGTAAAACCCACATTGGCCATAGTATCCATGCATATGGGTCAATCAAATAGTCTTGGGTCTATTGGGTATATACAAACTATAATGGGCCGTTCAATATTCTTCTTGTGTATCCAATAAATATCATTATCCTTAATTTAGAATATTTTCAAAATTCACCCAACAAAAAACCGGTTAACGAAATTTCACCAAATTGACACAACTTTTGCTTTATTCCTATTCTCTCTAAAGAGAAAGAAACCCCAAAACCTGAGGGCAATCAATAAGAAAGGAATTTAGAAAGACGACGACGTTCTCATCATCCATCCGTACATTGTTCTTAAATTGTAACGGAGACGTGTGATATCATCACTCAACCAACACCTTTCTTTCTCTCCGTCGTCGAGTGTTTCGCCGATTTCGCAAAAACCCTATGGAGCTCCTCCGATCCAACTTGTCTAGGGTTCAGATCCCTGAACCTACTCATCGCATCTACAAGCATGAGTGTTGCATCTCCTTCGATACTCCGGTAAAACCTCTCTCTCACTTCGTTTTCGACTACTCTCGACTGTTCTCTTTTGTTTCTTGGGGTTTTGATAATTTCGCGATGATGATTTTCAGAGATCCGAAGGAGGATTGTTCGTTGATATGAATAGTTTTCTTGCTTTTGGGAAGGATTATGTTTCTTGGAATTATGAGAAGACTGGAAACCCTGTTTATCTGCATATTAAGCAGACTACCAAGTCTATTCCTGAGGATCGCCCTCTCAAGAAACCGACTCTGCTCGCTATAGGTATATTCAATGATGATATCAATGCCGTATCTATACTGATTTTTTGAACATAGTAGAGAGGTTGATTTTGAACTGTTTCAATATTGCAGGAGTTGATGGAGGATTTGATAACAATGAGCCTGAGTACGAGGAGTCGTATAGCATAGTCATTCTTCCGGATTTTGTGTCACTTCCGTTTCCTTCTGTTGAACTACCAGAGAAGGTGTTTGTTAGCAATATGTTGTTGATTTTAGGTGTGTTATCAGAGAGGGTTTATGGCAAACACATTGCATGTATTTAGATTTTTGTATTTTGTTATTGCAGGTGAGGATTGCTGTCGATACTGTAGTGAATGCCGTAGGTGCTGAGCGGAAAGAGCAAGTTGCAGCTTGGACAGCTGAGAAAAAGTTAGTTAGTGAACATGCATTGACACTGCAGCAAATCAAGAGTGGCATTGTCATTCCTCCCTCTGGTTGGAAATGTGCCAAGTGTGATAAGACGGAGAATCTCTGGCTTAATCTTACCGATGGAATGATTCTCTGTGGAAGAAAAAACTGGGATGGAACTGGTGGAAACAACCATGCGGTTGAGCACTACAAAGAGACAGCCTACCCTCTTGCTGTAAAGCTTGGAACTATCACAGCTGACTTAGAAGCAGCAGGTAATGTTGTCTTGTTTCCTAAATATAGTTTTTAGTCGTCTCTGTTGTGGATTTCTTTATTTTAACTTCTGAGAAATGTAAAGGCTTGTGATATCCTGGGATTGGAATTGGCCTTTTTGAAAAGTTTTTAGGTACTCTTGAGTCTTAAGCCGCATTACATATATGCTCAAAAATACCAATCTCTGCCCTTAAGGCAAAGTCATGTGGGTGATACCTTTTTAAGTAATGTCATGATTCATTGCATGTGGCTCTAACTTTCAGAGCTTTGTTGTTGTAAATTTCCTACCCCATACCTTATAAAAAAGAAAAAAAAGATGTTGAATCCGTAATCATAGAACCACATTAGTCACTGGACTTCACTTTTGTGTATGGCTAATGTCAGTTGATAGTTGTCTTTTTGGGCTGGAGAAGGGGGACTTCCTGCATCACTTTGTTTTTTTTTTATGTTGATACATGTGGATTATCATGTTCTTTGGATGGGTTTTGATTTCTTCAGCACTTACCATTGCAAAAACTTTTGGCAGCTCAGATGTTTATTCCTATCCGGAAGATGACAGTGTTTTGGACCCGCTCCTGGCTGAGCATCTGGCCCATTTTGGAATTGACTTTTCGTCGATGCAGAAGGTTAGTAATGAATTTCGTATACTGCATTTTTATCAGAGACTCAAGCTTAGGTATTCCAATAGTGCTATGGTTTGTGTAGATACCCTTCCTGGGTTGCATTGGCACGTGCTGAGTAGTGTACTAGAAATCTTATGTCTGGAATTCATTTCTTTCTTAAGTGCTATGGTTTGTAGAGATACCCTTACTGGGTCGCATTGCTCTTGTGTTCATTTCTTTCTTCAGTATCAGTTGCCACGAAACTTATGTCTTGTGTACAAATGTGGAATATGTATGAGGCTTTACGTTACTTTACCAAGAGCAAGTAGACTCACATCAGTGTTATTGCTTACTTTTTTATAACTGCGATCAAAAAGATGCACAGTGCACTTGGAGAATGTAATTTCAGGTTGTTTTGAGACAATAATTCCCATTCACGCGTTCAGTCTATTTACTTGTATTTCTTGCGTCAGGTTCAAACATTTTTCCTTGCTGCATGTACTGCTTCATTTCCCAAAGCTTAGGTTTTATAGGTCACCTGTATTTGTTTTCCAATTTGTACTGCCTTGATCATCATCTTTGCTAGAAGATATCCTGTACCGATAAAACAGCTTTTATCTGATTAATGTTAAGTTTCTTGGAATGTTTGCTACAATCTTTACAGACTGAAATGACAACTGCCGAAAGAGAACTTGATCAAAATACAAATTTTGATTGGAACCGTATACAAGAGAGTGGAAAAGAATTGGTACCAGTTTTTGGACCTGGATATACCGGACTTGTTAATCTTGGGAACAGGTACTCTAATGGAAAAATTGTCAGGGATTTTGTTTCCCTGTTGATGTCTTATGCCCATTTCTTTTCTTTTGCCAGTTGCTACTTGGCAGCTACGATGCAGATTGTTTTCTCTACCCATTCATTTATTTCAAGGTAGATGCCATTGCCCATATTTCTTTCACTTGTATAACTTAAATCAAAACAAACCTTTTGCTGTTTGAATCAACTGTAGTAACTTTTGGTTCTGAGATTGTGGCAGATACTTTTCACATCAGAGCTTAAAGATGGCTTTTGAGATGGCTCCTGCTGATCCAACTTTGGACCTCAATATGCAATTGTGAGTTATTGTTAGAACAAATGTTACTATGTTTATACTCTCTCTGGACTTTCTGAAATCATGTGATTGAACTCTTGACATCGTAATGATGAAAGGGTTATGAGATTATATTTGTGAATACTCTGTATCTGCATGATACGTGCTTTAGTTTCTGATTTCTCTCCGTTTGGTTTAATATTCTGTGCACTTTTTTTTCTAATCTGATTTCCATGAGGAACAATTGCATGATAATTTTCATATTTATTTCATACTCCTTGCACTGTTGGTTACAGAACAAAGCTTGGACATGGTTTACTATCTGGGAAGTACTCTATTCCTGCAACTCAGGTATAACTATATCAGGAATATTTTTTGCTTGCATACATATATATTATCTAAACCACCTTTTAGGGCCTTGGTACATTGATTTTGATTTTTCTGATTGCAGAAGGATGCTACAACTGGAGATGCTGTAAGATTCTTATTCTATATGATTATTAAATTCCTTATTGATCTTTCAATGGAAACGTCGATTGATCAAGAGCTTTATAAGCACATCAATCTTATTATCCTAGTGATTTTTTTTCCGGGTTCCTATAGTTAGTTCCTCGTCTTTAGTCATTTCTACTCTTTAGAGGCTTTCCTTTTTGGTACGACTTGTGGTAAATAAAAACAGACCAGCACATCTAGGCAACAAATGGTTGAAGTCCTGTCTTTAACTTCTGAATAAATATATGTATGCGGATGGCCACAATTTTTTATTTTGCATACCCCTTGTGTTGATTTCTGATGACTTTACATATTGTTTCTTTCTTTAATCGATAATAGAGACAAGAAGGAATACCTCCTCGCATGTTCAAAAACGTAATTGCTGCGAGCCACGCAGAATTCTCTTCTATGAGACAGCAGGTGAAAACCATGTCTTTTTTAATGTTCAGAGTTTTGTTTATTTTCTAACTTGTATTTGAACGATACTCCTTTTAGGCATCAGTAAACGAAATTATTTTATGTTTTCACTCTATCACCATTCTGTCTCGTAGGATGCTCTCGAGTTTTTTCTCCATTTGGTAGGCAAGGTTGAGCGTGCTAGCAACACGACACCAGATTTAGATCCCTCGAGGAGCTTCAAGTTTGGAATAGAAGAGAAGATCCTTTGTCCATCTGGAAAGGTTGGATATAATAAGAGGGAAGACTGTATTCTTTCTTTGAACATTCCGCTGCATGAGGCAACTAATAAAGGTATATCCTGTTCGTCTGTCTATGTTCCTCTTCCTTTATTGTTTGGCGTGTTTCTTAATTTTGTTGTCTTTGTTTTGCTTAATGTTTGGTGATCAAGATGAATTAGAAGCCTTTAACAAGCAGAAAGCAGGAAAAGGATTGGAAGAAAATGATATGTGAGCTAATTGACTCAAGTTTAAATATGTTTCATAGTTTCGCTGCTTATCTAAGATATTTATTTTCAGCAGGTCAAGTGATGAAATAGTACGCCCACGAGTTCCTTTAGAAGCTTGTCTAGCAAATTTTGCATCATCAGAGGCGATTGATGACTACTACAGCTCTGCTCTGAAGGGGAGGACAACAGCTATCAAGTATGATATTTTTCTTACTGAGTAAATTCTAGTGCAACCAGGACTAGAATGAAAGTAAGGTTTTAAGGGTGAACTTTTGGTTTCCATTTTATGCAGGACAACTGGTTTGACATCTTTCCCAGATTATTTGGTCTTGCACATGCGGAAGTTTGTTATGGAGGCAGGCTGGGTGCCAAAAAAACTTGGTCTCTTTCTGAAACACTGATCCTTATAATGTTCCCCTACTGGCCCTGTACATAAATACTTATTATATTTTTTCTTGATTTGCTGAGGCAGATGTATACATTGATGTTCCGGATGTTATTGATATCAGCCACATGCGTAGCAAAGGACTCCAACCTGGGGAGGAACTGTTGCCAGATGGCGGTATGTTGTTATATTTATTACAAGAATGGTGTTTCATAATTCACATAAATAATGACTGACTTAATTTATTGATTGTTTCAAACTCGTGCTACTTTTTCTGGCGTCATGACTCTTAGCCTTTTGAATTAGCAGTCAGTTTACTAATCATTAAAAAGTATCAGCATACCTTAAACGGTTTCTTTATCAGGGCAGTTACTTTCTAAGAAGGAAGTCTGTGTATTGTTGCATGTTGTGTTGTGCACCATGGTTTGTGTTGAATGATCCTTCATCACCAAAGCACTTAAATACATTTTCAAACTGATACTCTTACCATTCTACTGGACTTTTATGCACTCAGGAGTTTTCCTTCTCTTAGACTGCATTCACTAGCCTACTTATTCGGGTTGTTTTTTTGGTTATTTGACTATGTTTTTTTTATGCATGTCATAGTTGTTTTAGTGTCTTGGTGCTCTAGCTTCTTTATTTCATTGTCCACTCTCTCCATTCATTTATCTATTCTTAGATAAACAAAACATGTTATTCTCCCTATAATTCTGTTGGCTATTGGATTTTTCTGTATACAGTTCCAGAAGAAGTGATTGAATCAGCGCAGCCTGTGGCAAATGAGGAGATAGTTGCACAACTTGTCTCAATGGGATTTAGCCAGCTTCATTGCCAGAAAGCTGCCATAAATACTTCCAATGCTGGGGTTGAAGAGGCAATGAACTGGTTACTTTCTCACATGGATGATCCAGGTAATCTAAAATAGTTCCACAAGTCTGTAGTTGAGGCGCAACTTCTCTCACAAAACTAAATTATGATTCTGAGACCAATGACTAATATGATGAGGCATTATGTTTTATAGACATTGATGCACCGATCTCCCACCAGACATCTGACGTTGATCAATCAAGCCTTGATGCCTTACTCTCCTTTGGTTTTGCTGAAGATGTTGCTCGAAAGGCACTAAAAGCCTCGGTATAACACTTTCGAGAAAATTAGTTGCATTTCTGCGAGGCTGTTTTTTCTTTACTCAATTACGGAAATCGTTTTTTTTTTTCTTTAATCAGGGAGGAGATATAGAGAAAGCAACAGATTGGATATTCAACAACCCTAATGCATCTGTTTCAGATATGGATGTTTCCTCTAGCAATTCAGCGCAGACTCCGGCTCAAAGTGGATTACCAGATGGAGGAGGGAGTTAGTTTCTTAAACCCTCTTTTGAGTTTTTCTATCTCATTTTTGCAAAACAAATCTTAGTGTATTTTTTCCACAAAACAATATGAGAAAAGCTCTAACTCAAGATTGATCTTAAACGCAGAATACAAGCTGTTTGGAATAGTAAGTCACATGGGAACATCAGTGCACTGTGGTCACTACGTGGCGCACATATTGAAAGAAGGTCGTTGGGTTATTTTCAATGACGACAAAGTTGGTATCTCGACTGATCCTCCTAAAGACATGGGTTATGTCTACTTCTTTCAGCGGCTTGATTGATTCGATGGAGCCAGTCACAAAGACAAAAAAAAAACTAATCCCTTTTTTTTTTTTCATAGAAACTTTTAAGGTCGATAGAGTTTATAAGATTTGGATTGAGGTGACCCATGGGACTTGTTTCGGTTCCAAAATCTTACTTGTGGATTAGTAAATTTGGTTCACTATTGATGATTGTATCCTGTGGAACTTGTTCGCAAATTTTAAGACCCGTTTAAAAACAAAACATCATTGCTCATCTTCTTCTGTTTGTTTTAATTCTTTGATATGTTTTTCATGAGCACAGAAACAGAGAAAAGTGTTGAATTTGTGAAATAAATGAGTGAGTTCTTTTAATATCTCCCGGTTTAATATGAAAATTGTACCGAAACCTAATAACCGATCCGTCGCGCCGGAGAAAGAAATAAAGCATCTTGACTAATTATGATCATATAAATTATTAATTAATAGAAATAATATATGGGATACAACGGTGACGGAGGAGCTCTCTTCTTAATCGAGAGGTTTAAGGATCAAACTGATGTGATTTGTTTAACAGCGACACGAATTACTTCTTCTCTCAAAACACGTGTTCTTCAAAATTGATCATATTATTCTCGATTTCCACAAACTATAGTTGAACATAAATCCCGATATCAGAGTCATGAAATTGTTTCCTAATTTGGGAGTTTTAATTGCGTTTAATCGGAATCTCTTGCCGTTATCTTCTACTTATCAGGTAACTAAAAGATGCTCTTCTTTACTGTTTTCTGATTTGGGAATATATATATGCTCGAGGCGTTACAAGGTTTTAGGGATTTTGGGGGTGAAAAACGGAAATCATATAGAATTGAATTTCATGTGAATTTTGGTGATTTTGTGTTGATCTTATGATGTGATGATATTAACTGGTTTAGGTTTGGTTGGATTTGTTGCTTTTATAATAAACATTAAATACTCATTTTTATGAATTTCCTTTCAAAGGGCAATCAAAGAGGCACTACAAGTTTTATGGATCACTGTGATTGAAGAGTTGAGAGTTGGTGAATCAGCAAGCTTTTGTCACAGGTTGGTTTCAGGATCTTCTTCTTTTTTGTAGTTATTTTGCTCATGACATTGCCTCTTCCTTCCTCTATTTGCTTATGTTGTTGTCTATAGTAATTTCATTGAGATTGAACAAGTTGATATATAGGTAATTTTCGAAATTAGACATTTTTGCAAAGTTTGGTAGATTGCAATGAACATAGAAGAATGTACAGCAACAAGAAATATTCACACAGTTAATGTTTTTTAGAGTTCTGCTATACCTCTTGAAAGAAGTTCCTTAGCTATATTTCTCGTTTGATGGTCTTTTGGAGTTCTGAGTTTAGACAATATAATCGATGTTCCCGAGATAAATGTTTGTTTTTTTTCTTTGAAGTTGTTGTATAAGAACTGTCTTCTGCTCAAGGACTGCTTGTGTATGTCTAAAAAGAATGATTATCATCTGTTCTGCATGGGTGCAGAGTGGAGTTTGCAGCTCCATATGAGATCAAAGAAACTTCCTTTCCCTTAGATCTCCCGAAAAACCCTCCCTTCTGACTTAAATAAATGGTGTTTGGGCTGAAATTTTTCATCAGGTGTGTATGGACTGTGATTAGCCATCTAACATAGAAACAATTAGTTTCCTATGCTTCCATTTCTTTCAACTTGTTCGCCATATTTGCACTTGAGATGCGCATTTTGCTAGTCATTGTTCCACTACATAGAATCTGCATTTTGGGAAATAGCACAATCAAGAGCTCACCCCGAAAACTTGAATTTGTTTTCCTTTACTCTGTTTATCAATAGGTAACCTCTATACGTATATATGTATTTAAGTTTCTAGAGCTCAAAATTGTGTATGTATATGAATGCTGACATCAATGCACTTTGAGTTCTTTGCAGAGAGGGTTCAATTATAAATATTTATGTACACTATTTCCCAGTAAATCATAACTCGATATGTACCGTTGACGAGAGTATCTTTTTGGGCTGTGTTTAAATAAATTGATAGGCATGTCGGCTAGTCAAATCTTAGAAATTTTTATATAGCAAGTTACTTATGGTATGAGATTATTGTACGTTGACGGCATATATGAGAAATATTTTTGCCAAGTTATCTGTGTTATACGACTAAATTTTACTATGTTTGTAGATTTTGATCGTTGTAGGAAAAACATATAAAAGCCAGCAAGAGGTCTCGATGATGTCGCCTATTTTCCTCCTGTTATCAGATCTGAAATTGCAACCGGAGTTCTGCATTCATAAATTGTCTATCAATTCATTTGTTTCCTTTTGGTTAGGCTTCTTTCATGATCATTTATTACGGTTCCAATTTCGTGTTGATATGTAACACGATTGCGAAACAGTTTTTGATTTCGTGGTAATGGATTTTGTTTCTGTTAGAAATCCTTGATTCCGTGTAGGTGCCTAATGTTTTCTCTTTTCGATCTGTCTTCGTAACTATCGCCTTGATTATTCCGATCAATGTTTCTAGGTACTTTAGATTTTGTTTCCGTAACAAATCATTGGTTTCGTGTAGGTGCATAATGTTTTCTCTTTTCGATCTGTCTTCGTAACTATCGCCTTGATTATTCTGATCAATGTTTCTAGGTACTTTAGATTTTGTATCCTTCACAATTTGTTCTCAGGTTCAATTCGGTGTTGATCTCGTGTATCTATATATTTAAAATGAAACATGCTGATGGAAGTTCTCTCCTAGATGAAAGATAATTTTGATGCATTTCCATTTCATTTTCAAACCCTTTTGCTTGGTTCTAATAGGCGCAGCTGTCGTTGTGGTCTTTATCTGAAGGGCGCTGTGTTTGTGTATGATTAGTTAGCAGTTGTGTGCTCGTTACAGTCACATAAATACACATTTATGTTGCAGAAATATATGTGCTTGAAGCCTTGAATCCCTTTTATGTGCTAACTGACGTTTTTGTTGATGCAGAACCTTAGCAACAGAAAGAAATCAGAAAATGGTCGAAACTTGTGGTCAGCATATCAAGCGGAGGAGAACAGAGACACAACCTCTCAAGCTATCTAGAGCAGAGAGATGGAATGTCGTAGATGAAGAGGATGTCTTTATGGACATCCTATCTCGGGTCTCTGTCAAATCTATCTGGTCTCTGAAGACACTTAGTAAGCACTGGCATGGTTCAATAAGTACTACATACTTTTGTAAGCTGCAGTTAGCGCACTCGAGCAAGAATCCCTCATTCATAGTCTGTCCTACTCTGGAGACATCAATGAAGTTGTATTCAATGGATTCAAGGAGTTTTGAACTTTCCCCCCTCAACACTATTGATCCCTCTGAGAGAAGCCACGGGGTATCCCTATACATGATATCATCTTTTAACGGACTCATCTGTTGCGTTAATGTGATTTTTGACGAAGACGTAGAAAGCAAGTTCTTTGATCTGCAGATATGGATATGCAACCCTTGTACGGGGGAGACTCTCCTTCTTCCCCAAGGGAGACCCTCGTTTGAGTGTGAGCCATTTGTTGGAGTGGCTTATAGCTCCGACACAAGTGACTATAGAATTTTCCGTATATTCTGCACTGGAAAGAAAATTCCTGAAGAAAGGGAATCTGTGGAGGGATATTATGTTCGGGAAGGTTACGCCTATGAATGTGAGATGTTTTCTTCTAGCACTGGTTCTTGGAAAAACATTGGCCTTGTGCCTTGTGTTCCTATGGATTGTGGTCTTAGGCCATACAAAACTGGTCATATTTGTGTAGAAGGAAAAGTTTATTGGCTGGTTTCATTAGATGAGCCAGGTAAGATCCTCTCAGTAAATTTGGAAGGGAGATTCAAGGTTATAAACTTGCCAGAATATGAAGCTAATCAAAAGGGTGAAGACAAGATCACAGAGGGTACCCATCTGATAAATATGAAAGGATCTCTCGCATTACTTGTTCTACATCCAGGCTACATGGATATATGGCTTTTGAAAGACAACGGCGAGACATATAGTTGGGTGCCCGTGCCTTTATTGAAATATCGTATTCGTATTAAAGATGATGAATTGGTTTTAACTGTAACTTCATTAAAGAACAAGATCATATGTGTGACTGAGACACACTGGCATATTTATAATGTGGATACTGGAAAGTGGAAGAAGATAAGGGGACCTCGTACTGGATTTGGGTATCCTGCTGTGTTCCCATTCACCGAGAGCATTCTTCCATGTAAGTTTTTATTATACATATATGTATGGATACAATGTTTCTTCCTTTGTTTGCTTTCTAATCCACTTTTATCTGTTGATTGCTGAATTAGGTAAAGGTGGTGTGAAGCTGTAGAAGAAAACAACAAGAGTATCGATGTTCTCTGATGCCATGCGGAGAATGCTGAATCTGAGAGGTTGGGTGTTAAAACTTTCTGGTTTGTGTTGGGTTTCGTTTTCGTTTTGAACTTGGTTTATGCTGTTTCTGTTTTCAAGACTTGATTGACAGTAGTAATAAGCTGTGGGTGCTTTGTCTCTGAACAGAGTTTTATTAAATGTTGTCAAAACCATTAATGTTCTTCTGCTTTGATTCTCTGTTCTTGTTGCTAATTTTGAGTTCTGCTTAGCTTTTTTTTTCCCTCTTCTTCTATTACGACCATTGCCTTATATCATATATTAAGCCGGTTGGTTTATTTTAATAAACGAAGAGTATGATGTAACTATACTAATTCACACAGCTATGTAAAATTTTAAACTACCGAGTTCATGAACTTGAAGAAAATTTCCATACAATATTAGTCAAAGATTCATGAACTTAAGTAGTTTACAATTTTACCTAGGTGCATGAACTGATTTATTTTTGACAAATATATTTCCTTTTATTCATGCCACCTATTATGTTTAAAACTTTTGAATACATGAATCTTGACTAAATTTAACCTATGTTTGGAAACTAAGTAATTCTAAGGTGAATATAAATAGGTGCATGAATTGATTTATTTTATAAAAATTATATGTTCTTATAAAAATCTCATTAAAGTTAATGGATTCCACTATAACTTTCCTATGTATATATGTATATGAAATCATTGTCTCAAGAAAGACACAAATTCCATGTACATCTTAAACTTAAGAGCACAATTTTTTGTTGTTGCCTTCCTTTCAAACCCATATATCCATGTAGCCTGGATGTAGAACAAGCAATGCGAGAGGTCCTTACAGATTTATCAAATGGGTAGCCTCTGTGATCTGGTCTTCATCTTTTAGACCATCTAGATACTCAGACAAGTTTATAACCTCGACATCTCTTTTTCAAATCTAGCTACCGAGAAGATCTCACCTGGCTCGTTTAAAGAAACCAAACAGTATATTTTTCCTCCTATAATATTTTTGTAAGAGGAGAGATATACTGTGTGGTTTCTTTGAACGATCTTGGTGAAATCCTCTATGTGGATATGGAAAAAATGTTCGAAGTTATGAATTGTTGCCTCAGTATCCAGATCATCTAAGTGATGAAGACCGGAGAACAGAGACTACCTATCTGATTAATCTGGAAGGATCTCTATCAATGGTTGTTCTACAATAAGATTACATGGATATATGGGTATGGAAAGAAGACTGCAAGCAATCTAGTACTTGTATCCAAAGATGATTTCCCATTTCATTTTGTTTACAGGTTTAAGATGTTCTGGTTTGCTTTATGTTGTAATCTTTTATTTTTCAACTTTGTAAGACATTATTGATTGTAACAAGATATGTGTGCTTTACCTTTGTGTACGAACCAAATTCTTTTTTTTTTCACTATCGATCATCAGAGTCATCCTTGAGCTGAGACCTGAGAAGCAAGCAACTTAAACGGCGACGTTTTATGAGTTTTGTTGGATCCAAACTCTGGCCCATCTTCAAGTCGCTGAGAAGGCCAATAATATATCATAAGCCCGTTCTAAATATATTTTCATTAGCAGAGAAGAAACTGTTGATTGTAAGTTTTTGAAATGGTAATAAAATATTTAATTAGTTTTTGAGATCGAAAAGTGGGATAATTCGTTATGGTTAACACTCGGCATCATTATAATCTCAAAAGAGAAGAACACGACTTGTTTCTTCTTCTCAAAACACGTGTTCTTCAAATTCGCTCGTATTATTCTCGATTCCCAAAAAAAAAAAAATTATAAAATCCCGATATCAGAATCATGAAATTGTTTCCTAATTTGGGGGTTTTAATTGCGTATAATCGGAATCTCTTGCCGTTATCTTCGAATACTTATGAGGTAACTAAACGATGCTCTTCTTTACCATTTTTGATTTCGGAATCCATGTTTAAGCGTTACTAAGGTTTGAGTGATTTATTGGTGAAATACGGAAACCATATAGAGCTTGAATTTTGGTAGTCTTAATTGGGTTTAGTTTTTTTTTTTTTTTGTTGTTGGATTTGTTGGTTTTTCATAAAAATTGAATTTTCCTTCCAAAGGGTAATCAAAGAGGCACGACTAATTTCATGGATCAATGTGACTGAGAGTTGGTGAATCAGCAAGCTTGGTTTCAGAATCTTCTTTTGCTTTTGGTCATTGCATCTTTCTCTTTCTTTGGAGTTCTGTTATACCTCTTTGCTGAAATTCTTGTGTGGTGGTCTTTAGAAGTTTTGAATTTTACAAGTTTCGTGTGCTCAAGACTGAATGTAGTTGTATGTCTAAGATAGAATGACTATTGTCTGTTGTACATGGGTGCTTTGTGGAGTTTGCAGCTCCATTTGAGATCAAACTGACTCTTTCCCTTTGATTCCCCGGAAAACCTTCCCTTTTGAATTTATATACACAATTCTCATCAGATTAGCCATCTAACTTGGGAACAATTGGTTTCCTCATGTTTGCTTGAGATGCGGATTTGTTTGAGCTATTCATTGTTACACTACATACAATCTGCATTTTCTGATAAGTGCATTTTGGGAAATAACATATTTTACAACTCAATTTCTTCCGAAAAGTTTATTCTGTTCGTTTTGTCTCTGTTCATTAATATGTAACCTGTATTAAGTATCTAGATATTCATGCTCAAATTTGTGAGTCACAGTGATGAACTTTAACTTCTTTGCAGATTTACTGTAAAGTCAGTGCATGTTTTGATTAGTACATTATTTCTTATATAAAAAAACTGTCGATATGTATGTTAACAAGAGTAAATCTTTTTGCTCTGTGTCTAAATAGACTTGGAGGCGTGCTGTCTAGTCAAATTTCTTATACCAAGTTATATAGTAAGTTAATTATGGTATGAGACTATTGTACGTTGACGGTGTATATGAGAAATGTTTTAATCAAGTTATTCGTGGTATGCGACTAAATTTTACTATGCTGCTAGATTTTGGTTCATGATTTATGACTAAATGTTATACATAATTGTTATTAGCAGCGAGATGAGATTCTTACATATGTCCCTTTGTAATTAGATGAAAAGTGGTAGAAAAGTGATAGAAGCTATTATATATAAAGAGTTGGTCTCACCCTTTCGGTTCATCTATCCTACCCTAGCCTTCACGCGTGAAGATCGAATTGTGAGTATCTTCCGCCGATCGAGAAAGTTCTGATTTCCGATCATGCAAAACTTCTGAAAATCTTGTTTGTCATAGCAGATCTGAGTTCCAACCTGAGTTCTGCATTCATAACCCATCAGTTTGTTGATTTGTTGCCTTTTGGTTAGGCTTTTGCATAGTCATTTAATACAGTTCCGATTCTGTGTAGATACGATTGTGGAACAGTTTTTTGTTTCTTGGTAATGGATTTTGTTTCGGTGCATAATGTTTTCCCTGTTTCGATCTGTCCTCGTAACTATCGCTTTGATTATTCTGGTCAATGTTTCTAGGTACTTTAGATTTTGTATCCTTCACAATTTTTTCTCTGGTTCAATTCAGTGTTGATCTCGTTTCTATGGTACATGCAGATGGAGGTACTCTTCTAGATGAAATTTTGATGCATTTTTCTTTCATTTTCAAACCCTTTTGCTTGGTTCTGATGGGTGCATGTGTGTCTTAGGAGTATTTTTGGTCTTTCTCTTAAAGGGTGCTGATGTGTTTATGTATTAGTAGTTAGCAGCTGTATGATCCTTTGGGTTGTAGCTCGTTACAGTCACATAAATACGCATTCATGTTGCAGAAATATCTGTGATTGAATCCCTTTTATGCGCTAACCGTTTTTTGTTTTTGATGCAGAGCCTTAGCAACAGAAAGCAAACAGAAAATGGTCAAAACTCGTGCTCAGAGTATCAAGCGGATGAGTGTTGTAGATGCACTTTGCATCCGGTCTCAGATCTCAGTCAAATCTACCCGGTATTGTAAGACAGTTAGTAAGCACCTTGCAAAGCTACAGTTAGCAGAATCTGGAAAGAATTCATCATTGGTAGTCTGTCCTGCTATGGGGAAAACAATGAAGTTGTATTCGATGGATGCAAGGAGATGTAAACTTTCCCTCCTCAGTACTATTGATCCATCTCAAAGAAGCCCTGAGGAGTTCATGTACATGATATCATCCTATAATGGGATCATCTGCTGTGTGAATATGATTTATGATGAAGACGTAGAAAACAAGTTCTGTGATCTCCAGATATGGATATGCAACCCTTGTACAAGGGAGACTCTCCTTCTTCCCCAAGGAACACCCTCGTTTGAGTTTGAGCCAAGCATTGGAGTGGCTTATGGCTCTGATGTCAGTGACTATAGGGTTTTCCGTATATTCTGCACTGGAAAGATAATTCCTGAAGAAAGGGGACCTGCGGAGGGATATTATTTTCAAGAAGGACGGTATTTTACAAAATACAGTCACGTTTTAGCCTACGAATGCGAGGTTTATTCGTCCAGCACGGGTTCTTGGAAAAACATCGGCCCCGTGCCTTGTGTTCCTATGAGTTGTGGTCTTAGGCCATTCAGAAGAACTGGTCATATATTTGTCGATGGAAAAGTGTATTGGCTTGTTTCTTTAGATGGGCCTGGTAAGATCCTCTCAGTAGATTTGGAAGGGAGATTCGAGGTCATAAACTTGCCTGCATATCCAGATGGACTAAGAGAGGAAGAGAAGATCACAGAGGCAAGTCATTTGGTAAACCTGAAAGGTTCTCTCGGGTTGCTTGTTATACACCCAGATAACATGGATCTATGGGTTTGGAAACACGACGGCCAGAAATATAGTTGGGATATTGAATTGAGCGATGATGTTCCAATAAAAAATGACGAATTGATTATAGCCGTAACTGCATTCGATAACAAGATCATATGTGTGAATGATACACATTGGCGTGTATATGATATGGAGACTAAAAAGTGGAAGAGAAGAAGGGGCCCTCGTACTGGATTTTGTAATCCTGCTATGTTCCCATTCACCGAAAGCGTTCTTCCATGTAAGTCGTGTTTATTTATATATATGTATGGATACAATGTTTCTTCTTTTGTTAGCTTTCTAATCCGCTTTGGTATGTTGTTTGCTGAATCAGGTAATGGCGGTGTGAAGCAGTAGAAGGAAACAGCAACAGTGTCGATGTTCTTTGATGGGATGCAGAGAATGTTGAATCTGAGAGGTTATGTGTTTCTCTTAGGAACTTTCATATTGGTTTCGGTTTTAAGACTTTTTTTGCTTGTGTCAGTTTTTGTCTCTCTTTTTTCAATTTCAACTTGGTTTATGCAGTTTCATATTTTAAGACTTCATTGATACTAAATAAGTTGTGGTTGCTTCGTCTCTCAACAAAGTTTTAATGTTATAAAAACCATTAATGTTCTTATGCTTTGATTCTGATTCACCTGTTGTTATTTGATATGTAGAGTGCTGATTTTGAGTTCTGCTTTTTTTTTTTCTGCTATTATACGATTTTGTGTTTTTTTACCTCACTGCATCAAATTATATCATATAAGAATGCAAATTTAGTCTAGGGCAATATATACACACTTCTTAGTACTAATATCTGATCCATGTACAGTACTTTGATTTTCTTTACTGAACAATCTGAACTACCCAAAATACATCAGAAAAAAAAAAACAAAGAAAACAAGGGCTATCCAAAATACATCAAATTATATTTTTCCAAATATAGGTTAATTTCAACTATCAATATTAAGATATTATCTCTAATTATCTATATTTGGAAAAAAATCTCTCAAGATTCATGAACTTTAGTTAAATCTGTTTGCATAGATGGCATGGGCGTTCGGGTACCCGTTCGGTTCCGGTTCGGTTCCGGTTCTTTCGGTTCTAGAGTTTAGGATCCATATAGGAACCAATCAATTTCGGTTCGGTTCCGGTTCTGGTTCCGGTTCTTTCGGTTCTGAAGTTTAGGATCCATTCGGATATTTTCTTTCGGATATTTTTAGGTATTTTGGATATTTTTGGGTATTTTCGAATATTGTCGAGTATTTTTTGGATATTGTAAGTATTTTTTAATATATTTTCCAAATATTGTTGGTATTTCAGGTATTTTTTGTTATTCGATCTAAAAATAACTAATATTTTTAGATATAAACTCATATTTTGGGTACCCGAAATATTTCGGTTCGGTTCGGTTCCGGTTCCGGTTTTTTCGGTTCTGAAATTTAGGATCCATTTGAGTATTTTAAAATTTCGGTTCGGTTCCGGTTCGGTTCTTTTTGCTTCGGTTTCGGTTCGGTTCTCGTGGTTCGGTTATTTTGCCCACCTAGATGCATGTATCATTGAATTGATTACTTTTACAGAAAAAATAAATGCATTTAAAAAAAAAACTAATAAAACTAATGGACTCACTATTGCATTTTTTTGTGGAAACAAAAAAAAACAGAGCTAGTGAATGATATATTAGCAAACCAGTCCTAAGCCTTATAAGGGAACCCAAAAAAAGCGTTACTTATATGAAACTAGAAAAAAGAAGTTGGAACTGACTTTATATATACAAAGGGATAAAAACGGTTAATACACATCAAACCAAAGCTACACTAATATACAAAATCTCTAATAAACATCAAAACAGAGGAAAGAGTCAAAAGGAAAAAGATGCAAGAAAAAAAGGCTATGGAAAATGAATATCACTCATCATTTAACAAATAGCCAAAAAGACGAGCCAATTCATCAAAACACAAATAATCGAAAAGCAAAGTTGGAAGAAGGTTAGTCGTCGCGGAGAAGAATCTGATATCTTCATTTTAATCCCATCCTCTTTGTTCTTGACTTTAGTGGCTCCATCCTCGTTGACTTCAAGATTCACACTAGCCTTTAATTTGTACCTCTTTGTTTTCCATGACATGACTTTGTATTTCACCTGCATCTTCAATTCCACCCGAAAAATCGCCGAGCCATTAGGCAAGACCGCTTGGAAAACCGTCTGGTTGTTAAGAGGCAAGACTTGTCCCCACTTCTTGGCCTTCTTCTCGTGTCCTTGATAGAATCTTGGCACTGTGTAGTTAGCCACAAGAAGAGAGGAGTTGTTGATACTTGTGGAGAAAGATAAGAGAAGGTCGTCGTAATAGATTCCTTGCCTAACGTTGATGTTCTTGAGACGAACCATGAAGTTGAGAGTGGTGTTGTCTGATGAATTGAGAGATTTGTTTAGGGCAGGAATGTAAAAGTAATGGATTGAGCATCGAGGTATGTCGTGGACCAAAGTAGTAATCCAGAGAAAGAAAGCCAGAAGAAACGATACATAGACGACACCGAATAAGACTGTAAAAAACCATTCACATGCATCCTCTCGATCCATGGATTTTTTTTTGCTTTTTGGTTATTAGAATTAGCTGATATTTCAAGTTAACTCGGTAAACACGACTTTTGAACAACAACAACAATAAGAGAACCAATTCAATAGACATTTAAAAACTAACAAAGAAAACTTCCTCATCAAAGTTTTGAATTGTGACTTGAAATTAGAAAATTACTAGGCATGGTACAATAACCGGAACCAAATGGAAATAGTATAGTCTATCTTCTTTATTCTTATTTGTCTGGTTTGATATGTTTGTGTTGCTAATTTTGAGTTTGGTTTAGGTGCAAAACAACTTTGGTTAGTGCTTCTTCTGCTATATAATATATAATAGTATATATATGGTCCATAATCCATATTGAATTTTAGACAAAATAGTTTGGAAAAAAATGTTTTTTTTTTGGGTTTTAAGGACTATGCCATAGACAGATACGAGTCGGGAAAAAAGAAAAAGAACACAAAATAATAGAAAGAAACGAGTAAAGGGAAAAAAAAAAAAAACGAGTAAAGGGGAAAGTTTAACCCAAAGAAAACCAAATAAATTCGCATTAGAAAATCTCCCTAAAGTTTCTTTAATTAGTATATGGAACTAAAATAACTATGAATACTTTAGATTCACATTAGGAAGAATAATGATTTGGAATATCATAACTTTCTGGCAACTTTTAACTGTAGTAATCGATGGCAACTTTCATTATAATCGAAACAAAATGTTTAAAAAAATACTACCGCGTCTTTTAAAAATATAAATCTGTGAAAAAGAAATATAGTTTTCATTTTCATGACCCAAACAAAATGATATTTAAACAGACTAACTGGCGACTATTCGCAAGGCAAAGTCATACTTACATATTTAGCACTTACTCTATATTCTACAATATGCGGCTGGTTAATTATTGAACTTGAACGTTAAGATATTGTCGTACTGACAAGAAAATGTAAGATAACAACCCCAAAATTTTGTATTATTGAATATCCAAGCTTCTTCTATGGAGCATATATGTCCTTTTTGTTGACTTGTTGTCGATCAATCTTATAAAAATATATCAATGGTTTACGGTTTCAATTTTTTGATAGAGTACTAAATAAATTTATTCGTTATTGCAATTATAATATCAACTTTTAGTAATAATTTTATTTGGAATAATTGCATAAAAATCATAAACTAATGTTCCCTTTAATTAGTTTGATCATTTATGGATTTTTTAAAAAGTTTCCTTTCCACATTTGAACGTTTATATTCACTGTTATATAATTATGTACTTCTTTTTGGTGGTATATATGTTCTTTGTTCCTTGATTTACGACCCAACATATAATTGCGTCTTGTGCATATAAAAAATGGATAAATGATTTTCAAATAGAATTTTGTTGATGGAAACTAATACATAGTTAAAACTTAAAACAAAAACAATAAGGGAATAAATTATGCAATGAAGAAAATGGAACTAGGACACAACAAAACTCATGAAGAGTCAATAATCAAGATCAACAAAACCAAAAAAAAAATGAAATCAACACACCATTAATCAAAGTTAACGAATAGCGAAGAATAGGAGCAAATTCATCAAAACACAAATCGGAAAAGAGCTTCTTAATGGAAAAGGAGAATCAGATTTCTTCATCTTAATCCCTTTCTTTTGAGCTTTAACTCCATCACCGTTGACTTCAACATCAGCACCAACTTCAATCCCATACCTCTTAGTTTTCCAAAAAACAATCTTGAATCTCACTCGAGTCTTGAGATCCAACCTGAAAACCGCCGATCCATTAGGCAAAACCGCTCGTAAAACGGTCTGGTTGTTTAGCGGCTTTACTTGACCCCACTTCTTGGCCTTCTTCTTGTGTCCTTGATAGAACTTAGGCACTATGTAGTTAGCAACTAAGACAAGAGCAGAGGAATTGATCTTGGTCGTGTTGATGGTGGAGAAATTAAGGTGGACATCGTCGTAGTAGATTCCTTGGTCTCTATTTGGATTGTCACAACGAACCATGAAATTTAGAGTGGTATTGTCTCGTGAATTTAGGTCTTTGCCGAGGGCAGGAATGTAAAAGTTTTGGATTGAGCATTTGGGTTTGTCGGCACGGAGACTAAGCCATAAGAAAAGAGAGGTGAGACCAGCTGTGAAGATGAAGCTTAAGCAGCAAGTACAACAGTTTCCACCACGTTCTGTGTCTCGATCTTGATTCATTTTTTTTCTGTTTTCAAGATTTTGGTATTTTTGTCTGAAATATGAAGAAGATGTTATAGATTATTTTTGGTTTGCTGATTGGTTGGTATTTCAAGTTGACTCAAAAGAGACGACTCAGTAGGACACACACGCACACACGCGTTTAGCCAAAAAAAAAAAAAAAAAAAAAACAGAAACAAATTGATGAACGTAATAACGAGGGATGTTCAATAACAGAAAACCGAATCTTATTACATTTTTCTTTTAATATTTTAATGAGAGAAACATACAGCCCCCTATACTAAAGAAAGAGAAATTCTAATAATGTTTTTGGAATTTCAAAGATCTAAAACTACGGTGAGATTATTTATTTATTTATTTTTTGGTCAGTGGCCTAGTGGCCAATTTATAGTCCCATATTAAATACAAAATTTTATTTATTATATGGTTTCATTTCATATCTTGTTGCCATACAAATACAAACAATTCCGATTTGAAATGGCCTGGCCCAAACCCTTTTGACTGAACCATACTATATAAAGAATCGGGTCGAGTTGGATGGGCTCTCATGCCTAAACCCTAATTAGTAACACTAATCAAAATTCAAATTTCAAAAGTAAATTTTTAATATATAACATATCAAGTCTTTGTATATATATATAACTGTAACATATCATGTTATGTCACAAATAATTGTGTATTTTAAAGTTTCATTATATGACGACATGAAACTAGAGACAAACACAAGCATAATCATATATTTAAATCATAAATCCATGAAAGAATTGAACATAAAATCTCAGTTTAAAGTATAAAATGTTAAAAACAATACAAATAAAAGCTCGATTGTCGATGAGAACATGGATGTGAAGAATATTTGATTAACAACACGTCTCATCACCTTCATCCTTTGAACGTAGATGAGTTCTTCAATATATTCATCGTATACATCATGAATTAGATCCTTATCTTTATGAATTAGATCTTCATCTTCATAAACGTCGAAAATTGGATCACCAATAATTTCTTTGTACTCTCGGTACAAATCTTCTGTAAAAGTAAACGGATATGCATCCGTGCAGAGACACCCAAGCGACATGATAATTAAAGAATCGATTCGGCTCTGATACCAACTGTTGCAGCGGGATAACTTACGAAAATAATCTTGAATATCAATGGATCTCAAGCAGGACAATCGTAGCTCGGAATTCTAGTGTTATCGGAGATTAATGAATTCACGATGAACAAAAACTTCGTTGCTTATGAAAAGTTTTTTAATTTTATTAATCAAAAACAACCCAATAAAAAAAAGGACCTAAGAAGACTATTTATAATCAAAGCTTAAAACCCTAAATCCTAGAATATTCTAAAATAATATTAGTTAATTAAATATACAACATCTTCACACGTTTTCTTTCTCGTAAATAGACATTTTGTAAGAGATTTACATCTTATCACCCACATTAATTCCTGATATCACAACCAATATTGGCAATGAGCAATCCACTATATATTTAAACTTTGTTTGGAAAATTCAATCTAGAAATGTCAACGTAATTCGAACTACTTGATTATAGTATATTTAAAAAATTGTTATTGAATAAAAGGAAAAAGAAACTGAAATAATAGTTTGATAAATAAAAAAACTGAAAATCTACTAGCTTGATAATACTAAATCCATATTCGCTTTATTCATGAATACCCAAAAACTCTGAACTGAAACAGAGAACTAGTATATCCAAATTATTTTGGAATCCACCGAGTAAATCTAAGACGAGATATAGTTAAACTGCTTTGAATATCTCCTATATTGTTTAATTTTGTTTTTTTGTTGAATTGTTTAATCTACTGGATAGAGTAACTTTTAGACTTTCAAAAGTGTTATATATTATAATTGATTATTTAAACTTAATAAAAAGTTCAAAATTTGCGAATATATAAACATATAAATAGTTTAAAATAACAAGGGACATATCATACTACAAGACGAATTATATGGCGAAACGGGTTCGAATCGATATTAGTAAAAGTTTAAAATATTATTAACTTGATGCTTTAATACGGGTTAAATTTTTCATTTTATTATTTTTTAACACGATCAATATTAAACATGTCGAATCAAATTTATTTAGTTAAGATTATGTGAAACTAAAATTATTATATAATATACCACATGTTAAATCCTTGTATTTTATGATAATGGAAAGGAAAGAAATTATACGATTATAGTGTGATAGAACAAAAGTATTGAAGATTCCTACCAATCATACATATAAAAGTAGGGTTTCACTCTCTTCTTATTGGTCCATTTAGAAATGTAACTTAATTTTTTTTTTTTTTTAACTAAATCATAAATAAAACACATTTAACTCACACTTTAATATAAAAACTGAAATCATTAAAATTATACATTAATTATATTTTTCCTCTCAATTTTATTCAACACACAATAAATTGGAAATGTAACTCCCATAATTTATTTATTTAAATTGTAACTTATCTAATTTTTCATCCTATAAATACTCATTTCTCATTCTCTCATCCTCCCACCCTTCCCATATAGCTCAAATCTTAAATATTTTTTTGTTTTGTATTCTTACATTAGTTTTTTTTTTTTTTTGAAAGATGCATCTTCATTGTCTATTTTAGATAATCATCTTATAAGTAATCATTCTCTCATCTTCTTCTACTATATTTATGTGTCTATTTTTTATGTTGTTATATGGATTAAAAATCAAGAATTCTATTCTAAATATATTTTAGAATGTATTATATATATCTAACATTGTATTCATTTTTGTATATTTCTAAAACTATACTAAAATATACTTATTTATTCTTTAATTTTCATATTTTTAAGTTTAAATTCACATATGTATACTAAAAGTTTTGATGGTTATAATAAAATTTTCAGGTTTATTGGTGATGGTGAGTTAAATATAGCAATTCCAATCATTGCACAACCAGATAATGAAGTTGAAAAAATCCATTTCCATTTCTACTTTAGATGTTTGATTATTTTCTAATATTTACATGTAACTTTTTTTTTTTTGTAATACATTTATTAAATATATATTTCTTACCTTTTTCTTATCTCGAATAAATATTGTAATTTATTTTTAATATATGTATTATTATATTTACTTTTTGTGATCCAATAGATAATTATATAAAAATCGTTATACTTTTATTTTATTTAAAATTTGAGGTTTAAGTATTTTTCAAAGTAAAAATACTTTCGTTTAAAAACATTTGGTTCTTAAGATTAAAAAAAGGAATCATATGGTTCAAGAAAATTAAATTTAGGTAGAATAGAAAATTAGAATGAAATCATTAAAGTGAAACCTAACACTCATACTTAAATAGAGTGAAATATACAAAACAATAATTATAATGAAAACAAAAATCATTTTTTTAAATCATATAAAGATAAAACCATTAGTATAAAATCTAGGACTATAATTTAAATTGAAGAGTGAAATTTTTTTTTAAAAAATATAGAAGTTATCCTTGGATCTTTGATGATTTTAATTAGATTGAAGTTCATATAATTTTTATAAGAAAAATAAATTTAGTTTGCCACTTGCAAAATAATATGAATTTGAACTATTATGTGAAAATTTATATCAACAAACAAACAAAGTATCTGTGAGTTTATATCAACAATTTATTTTGTAAAAGTAATAGATAACATATGTTTATTGATGTTTACATACATAAATAATAGTAAAGTAAACACTAAAATATGAGCAAATGCAAGATATCAGATCTTAAGAGTCTTTTAAAAAAATTGCAATCATATTTATATTGAAACAAATATCATCCACATCATTAGCATATAATAATTTAAGATTTTTCTATAATAATATATTATAATTATATTTTATGTATTTTCTCATATTTTGTAACCTCCATACTAATAATTATCATTATGTTGTTAATGCTCACACTAAATTACAACAATACTTTAAATACAATTAATACAAAATGAATTCTACACAATGAATTCTTTGAAATGTAACATAACTTTTATGATATAAATACAATTAACTTACTCATAAATGACATTTAAACATAATTGTTAAAGTTGAATAGTTGTAAAACGTAAATATGTTGTCTTTTATAAATAGTAATATACACATATATATCACTAACCATCATATTCCAAATTTCATAATATTGATAAATTTTATAACAATTTCTTTTATAATCCGACTAATGGTGTTTCAATATTACATTTTTGTCAATTTTGTAAGAGGCTGTGAAGAGGAGATGACTTTTAATCAAATATTGTATTGATTAAAAGAAGTCATATACTCTTAATCATTTTTTAAAAAACATAAATATCATTGTATATAGATGAATACAATTCAAATTTTATAGAAAACATCAAATTTGAATTTACTATCATTCATTTATTTTTCTTTAAATTTTAAATTCAAGTAAAAAAAACTAAATAAAATAAATAGCAAACATATAACGTAGTATGCAACAAGCCGCGAGTATCGCGGCTAAATAACCTAGTGTTCATCTAAAATTGTATCACATAGCGCATTGAATAGATTCGTTAGGAAAAATGATGTAGAAAATATTATTGCTTTATGTAATCGATGTCAACTTTCACAATAAACGAAATGTTTAAAAATACTACTGCGTCTTTTAAAACCATTATAAATCTGCTGTTTCATGAAAAGATAGTTTTTATGACCCAAACAAAATGATATTTAACAGACTAACTTGACCGGCAAAGTCGTACTAAAATATTTAGCACAGTTAACAATACAATATTCAATTGGTTAATAGTATTGAACTTGAAACTTAAGATAATAACCCCAAATATCGAACCTTCTTCTGTGGAGCATGCATGTTATTTTTCTTGACTTTGTCACTTTTATAAAAATATATCAATGGTTTACGGTTTCAATTTTGTGATAGAGAAGTAAATAAATTTATTCGTTATTGCAATAACAATATCAAATTTTAGTAATTTTATATGGAGTTTATTTATCATTGTTCCCTTTAGTCATTTATGGACTTTAAAAAAAAAATTGTTTCCATATTTGAACGGTTATATTGGTGGTATGTTCTTTGTTCCTTGATTTTGAAACCACAGATATATAATTGCACATATACAAAAATATGGATAATTGATTTTTCAAATAGAATTTTATTGATGGAAACTAGTACATAGTTAAAACAAAAACAACAAGGGAATGCAATGAGTACTTGGCCGAATTTTAGAAATTAACTATGAAGAAAATGGAACTAGCACACAACAAAAACTCATGAAAGAGTCAATAATCAAGATCAACCAAAACAAAACCAAAAACAAAAGTTGAAAATCAACACCTCTAATCAAGTTAACGAATAGCGAAGAATACGAGCAAATTCATTAAACCACAAATCGGAAAAGAGCTTCTTAATGGTAAAGAAGAATCAGATTTCTTCATCTTACTTCCTTTATTTTGAGCTCCATCACCGGTGAGATCAACATCGTCAGCACCAAAGTCACTCCAATATCCCTGAGTTTTCCAAAAATCAGATTTCTTCATCATAATCTCTTTCTCATTAGCTTTAACTCCATCACCGTTGACTTCAACATCAGCACCAACTTCCAATCTCCTATACCATTTAGTTTTCCAAAAAACAATCTTGAATCTCACTTGAGTCTTGAGATCCAACCTGAAAACAGCCGATCCATTAGGCAAAACCGCTCGTAAAACGGTTTGGTTGTTTAGCGGCTTTACTTGACCCCACTTCTTGGCCTTCTTCTTGTGTCCTTGATAGAACTTAGGCACTGTGTAGTTAGCAACTAAGACAAGAGCAGAGGAATTGATCTTGGTCGTGTTGATGGTGGAGAAAATAAGGTGGACATCGTTGTAGTAGATTCCTTTGTCTCTATTTGGATTGTCACAACGAACCATGAAATTTAGAGTGGTATTGTCTCGTGAACTTAGGTCTTTGCCGAGGGCAGGAATGTAAAAGTTTTGGATTGAGCATTTGGGTTTGCCGGCACGGAGACTAAGCCATAAGATAAGAGCGCCGAGACCAGCTGTGAAGATGAACTTTAAGCAGCAAGTACAACATTTTCGACCAAGTTCTTCTTCTCTATCCATTTTTTTTTTTTTTCAAGGTTTTAGTAATTTTTGCCTGAAAGATGAAGAAGGTTTTATAGTTATTAACTTATTATGACCCAAACAAAATGATAAGTATTTAAAAGACTAACTGTCTGGCATAGTCATACTAAAATATTTAGCACAGTTAGCAATAAACCCTAACCTAGGTTTCTTTGGAATCTGTTGTGAGATGCTACGGTTTCTTTGACACTAGATTTAATCAAAATTGATTCATAAATTGCATATGCACAGGCCAAATTTTGTTTACGTTTTCCATTGCGTTCACAATTTCCGGAAAAAATGATTAAGAAAAATAAATATTTTGATAAAAACATAAATGAGTTGCGTTTATGATATATATATATATGTAAACGTTGTTTGGCAAATTCAATCTAGAAATTTCCAGGTAAATCGAACAACTTGGATTATTATATTTTCGAAATTGTTATCAAACATAAAATGAAAAGAAAAGAAAAACTGAAATAATCAAATATGTTAGAATAAAAAAAAAACTGAAAATCTACTAGATTGATAATACTACATCCATATTCGCTTTATTCATGAAAACCCAAAAACTCAGAACTGAAACAGAGAACTAGTATCCAAATTATTCTGGAATCCACCTAGTAAATTTAACATCAGAGTTTGTTTCATTTCGAAGCGGTGGTTTTTTAGTTAAGAAACAAATATGAAACTCTTTGTGTCCAAAATTAGCAATTGCCTTAACACACATTCTTAAATGTCTCTCCGCGTGACCACCAAATAAAACCAGAGGCCCATATTAAGACCTCTTCTTTTCCAACCATCTTCGTTTCTTTGCATTAAACTTTTGGATTTTGATCTTTTTACAGATTTTTCACACTAAACCTTATTGTTGATCAATCTTCGTCTTTGTCAAAAAGGTTTGGTTGATTCCTAGTTTTTTTTTCTTTCTCTCGCTGCCTTGCGGTTCCAGTAATCACAAGGCGGTGGGGAAGAAGAAAAAAAATTGATAACGATGAGGGCTATTGACGTTAAAACGGGGATGAAGATACCTTGGGACGTACGCTATTCATTAAGTCTATTTATTTTGTTATCATCAATTCTTTTTGTTTGCAACGGCCAAGATTATGGAACTCCGGGTGAGGACGGAGGAGGAGCTGAGCCACCGCCTGAGATGGCGCATTGCAATGGTATTTTCATGAGCTACAACTTTGGTAGCCGCGAAAGAGAGTACCCGCACGTCAAGAATGTGACCGCGCAATCATGGGCGTTTAAATCGACTGCGATGATTGTAAACGCGGGTAGGGAAGAACTTAAGGGTTGGCAAATGTTCATAGGGTTCCGTCACAAAGAGCTGATCGTTTCTGCTACTGGTGCGGCTCCTATGGACGGTGATTATCCTCTAGACGCGAGCAATGGAACCACGTTTGTTGGATCGCCAAACACGGATTTGAAAACCTCGATTGAAACCGCTGGTGATTTTACTCAGATATCTGCGAATATCGAGATCACAGGAACTCTTTTCGGGGTTTCAAAAGCCGTCACGCCCATTCCAAAAACTATTAAGCTCACCAACGATGGTTGGGAATGTCCCGCCGCTAAAAGAAAAGGTTAGATCACAAGACTCAAATTGTTTTCAAACGTTCATAATTTACGTTTTTTAATCAATTTTTTTTTATGAACGCAATAAAAAACGTAAACGAAATTTTGCGTTTGCATTTGCAAATTATGAATCCATTTTGATAAGATCATTAAATATTATGTATTTACACTCCCTAATTTAATTGTCAAACAAAAAAAATGTAGTGAATGTGATATTCAAAACGGTGAGTTTTGTTATCTTGCGCAGGAGGTAGTATGCACGTTTGTTGCAAGAGAAACCCTAAGTTCAAGAACAAGACTGGACTAAAGACAAAGTTTGCACCGAGAAGGAACGGTGATTTGAACATAGTCTACGATGTTCTGCAATCGTTCGACAGCAACTACTTAGCCCAAGTGACCATCGACAATGATAATCCGCTCGGGCGGTTAGACCGTTGGAACCTGACTTTTGAATGGATGCGAGGAGAGTTTATAAACACTATGCGAGGAGCTTACACTCACAAGAAAGATCCATCAGAATGCCTTTATAGCAAAGCTGGACAGTATTACAAAGACTTAGATTTCTCTCAGGTCATGAATTGTCAGAGGAAACCAGCCATTTCCGATTTGCCTCCTGAGAAGAAGGAAGATAACGTGACTGGAAAGTTACCTTTCTGTTGCAAAAACGGAACTCTCTTGCCACCTATTATGGACCCTTCGAAATCTAGATCTATGTTTCAATTGCAGGTAAATCATCTCTTTCGTTGAAATATGTTACTAATCACAGAAATCTTAGGGTTTTGAAGTTTTTGTTTTCTCTCAATTCGTTAGGTTTTCAAGTTGCCTCCTGACCTAAACAGAACAGCTCTGTACCCCCCTCAGCATTGGAAAATCGACGGTGTTCTCAATCCACAGTACAAATGCGGGCCACCGGTTCGTGTTGACCCGTCTCAATTCCCTGATCCTAGCGGTCTACTGGCTGTAACGTACGCCATCTCCAGCTGGCAAGTGGTCTGCAACATAACCAAACCCAAAGCACAAGCCTCAAGATGTTGTGTCTCTTTCTCTGCATTTTACAACAACTCTGCAGTTCCTTGCAACACTTGTGCTTGCGGATGCAATGACATCGATACCGACACTTGCAATGCAAACAGTAACCCGCTCCTCCTCCCTCCTGACGCTCTCCTTGTTCCGTTCGATAACCGAACCTTAAAAGCTAGAGCTTGGGCTAAACAAAATCACATGCCAGTACCAAAGAAACTTCCTTGTCCGGATAATTGCGGAGTCAGTATTAACTGGCACGTTAGCACAGATTACAAAAATGGTTGGACGGCAAGGTTAACCGTTTTTAATTGGAGAGATTTCGCGTTTGAGGATTGGTTTGTGGCGATTGATATGGGAAAGGCAGGTCCAGGATATGAAAACGTTTACTCCTTTAATGGAACACGTGTTCCACCAAGCAATAGAACCGTTATCTTCCAAGGCTTGCCTGGTATGAACTATCTTGTGGGTCAAGTTAACGGAACAAATCCATTAAGAGACCCTCCCGTGCCCGGAAAGCAGCAATCTGTCATCTCCTTCACCAAGAAAAACATCAAAGGAGTGAATATTCCTGAAGGCGACGGTTTCCCAACAAAGCTTTTCTTCAACGGAGAAGAATGCGCCCTTCCAAAACATTTCCCCAAGAAGAGCTCAGGACATAGACACGGTATCAGTGTCTTGATGTCCTTTGTTTTCGCAACAATGGCGGCTTTTGCACTAATGATGGATTAATTACTGAGGAGATAACTAAACTTAGCATTGTTGATCAGTTTTTTTGATCTTCAAATTCTAAAGATTGGTGTTTTGATGATGTTGCTGAACAGAGGAAGGATCAAAAGGAGCAGATGTGGAGATATCTTTGTTATATGATTGATCTAATATGGAAATTTATTGACAATGTGTATTAATACTTTTGTTTGGTCTATAAAAGTATTAAAGTGTATGTTGTTCTCTAGTAATCCCAAAATCTCATATTAGTGTTGGCCTTTTTTGACATGAAGAAGATTTAGTCTTTTGATTTGATTTTTTTGTGAAATCTCTCTTCGTTCTTGAAGATCTTTTCGGAAAAAGTAATAATAAAATATAACATCAAAGATTCTGAAGCAAAGAACAAAAGCCATCGACAGAAGAAGCAAGTCACATGAGATTCCAAAACTGAAACACTTCTGGCATTTATGCTTTGCTTAGAATTTGAAAAAAGACAATAAAAAGCTTCTCTGCAACATTTCCTCAAAATCAAAAGCATCACCTTTATATAAACCCATTTGCCTTTCATCATCTCATATCAAACCCTGTACCACACTTGATTCACCTACATCTTTCAAAGATCTCTGTTATTTTTACATTGGCTTTTCTTCTCTTCTTTTAGCTTACGAAATGGCACGAAACCTAAAGAACATGATGCTTTGTGGGTTTGGTCTTGTGTGTTTTCTTATGATCGTTGACAGAGCCTACGCTAGAGAGTTTACGGTCGGTGGTGCAACAGGTTGGACTGTCCCTTCTGGTGCTCAAGTGTACAGTCAATGGGCAGAACAGAGCAGATTCCAAATCGGCGACTCTCTGTGTAAGTTTTCACACTGTACTGATACTATCGTTAACTGCAATCATAGTTTCTTTCACATATGAAATTTTTTTATACAATTGCAGTGTTCGTCTACCAATCAAACCAAGATTCAGTGCTCCAAGTCACAAGAGACGCTTACGACAGCTGCAACACGGACTCACCAACCGCTAAATTCGCCGATGGCAAAACTTCCGTCACGCTAAACCACTCTGGGCCATACTATTTCATCAGTGGAAACAAAGACAACTGCAAGAAAAACGAGAAGCTTGTGGTCATCGTCATGGCTGATAGAAGCGGCAACAAAAACACCACATCATCACCGCCGTCCCCTGCCCCAGCTCCCTCAGGAGAATCCTCTCCTTCTCCGCCTGTCTCGGGAACCTTTGAGATGACCCCAGCACCTACGCCTACAACGTCTCAAGAAACTCCAAACAACGCAGCTTCTTCTTCTTCATCCTTTGTCGCTGCTCTTCTTGGGGCTGCTCTAGCTTCCACTCTATTCCTACACTAAGAAGTTTCTCTTTTGTCTTCCGATTTCAATCTGTATTGAGTCTCTTCCCTTTCTCTCTTCATCCAAGTTTGTGTCAATTGGTGTTTGTTGTTTGATTTTTTTTACCCCATTTGTTTTTTATGTAAACGAATAAAAGTTCTACTTGTGTGTATTTTACTGATGTCATATGTATATAGTAATGGAAGGATAAAAAAAACCAGGCGGATTTTTAATAGAACAAGAACCGTAAAGAAACTAAGATTGTGTCAAACAAAAATTCTCTCTTTTTTGAGGTTTTCTATGTAGATCAGCTATTCGATGTAAACAGTCTGAGGTTCCTATGGTTTTATAGATTAATGGAAAATTCTAACCTCCGGTGGACGATCAAATGTTTTTCCCAAGTTCGACCTTTTTTATCAGTCTTACTGTATTGTGGAAAATCGAATCTAGTATTCCGGCAACCTGAAAAAATCCACAGGCGAAATCAGAAATGACCATGCAATCCATGCGAGTATGAAGACGCAAGGTAACTGAGAAATTACTTACCGTGAAAACACCACCAATAATGGCACACAGATTTGTGATGAAGTGTGAGAAGGACTTTGGGTTTTCAGTTATTAAGATCTGCAAAAACAGAGAAACCAAGGAGAAATTATAGAGAGTGAAGTATATTGCGATATTTGCGAGAGATAATCTCTTGTTTGTGTAAATGAGGACTGAACCTGCATGGGAGAGAGCTCAAAATGAAACTTCGCAACGGGTAAGTAGTAAGTCTGAGCCACGCTGCTGTGAGCAGTGTATTCATATTCCTCTATCAGTGAATGTTCTTGACCGGATCTTCTTGTAATGACCTCTGTTTTGACTATTTGAAGGTAGTGTTCGATCTGTAGAAAGCGTGTAGAAAACAGTTAGATAAGAGCAAGTAAAAGAAAATTTGACGAAGGTTCAAGACTCTAAATTCCTATGAAGGTTTCTGGGACTTACAGTGACATTGGCACCAAACTCATGTTGATTTATGAATGCCTTTCCATCCAGCCTGTCATGGCTTAGGCCAAGATATGGCAACAACCGTTTCATATCGGTCAGCAACCTAGGAGAAATCATCCTCCCAAACGAAAGATGGGACACAACATGCGACATGTTCATTTGAGAAGAATCGAATGAATGAGCTCCTGAATGAGCTGAGATAACGAGGTTTCCTGGAACCTGAAATATACAAAAGACAAACTTCCAGTACAGAAAAGCTGGGAAAATATCAAACATGCCACAAATCAGTTACAGGACATTCATTCAATCTTCACTTTTCCAGTCCAAGGTTTACCTTCTTTACACGTACATAACCTTCAACTCTACAACCTCCTGTAACTGGTGCCTTTTTAAGATTTTTTACGGTATCATTGGATTTACCATCCGAAGCTACCTTGTGAGTCTCCGGGTGGATAGGTGCGACCAGTCCCTCCACCATCTGGAAGAAAGAAAATCTTATATGAACTTTTAGAAGAACATGCTTGCTGTTGACTCAAAACGTAGCACAAAGATATGCTGTGGATGTATATAATATTTAATCCACAGACAACTAGACGTTTTTCTATAACTAAGTGACTAATACACGCATACATATAGATGTGAATGTTGGCTCATTTATTACTGATACTGGAACGAAAAAAAAGTTTTGTCTACCTTAACTATACTATCTGTGTCCCGATCTCCATAGTAAGATTCATGTTCGTGGTGTCCATGGTCCTCTCTGGAAACAATAAACAGGAAAACTTTCATAAAAATATTTACACCAACAGATATCTGGTATATTAACCTAAAGGAAGTTAAAGAGGAAAAGACGAAAAGAAAAGAATTTAACGGTGATGATTTCACATGTATCAACATTTGACTGTACTGAGAACACAATTAGGAGACATAAAACTCGATTTTTTCACGGCATGGATACATAAGGTAAAGCAGAAGACATGACGAATCCTAACTAAGCTACATCATATCAGATGCTTTCTCACCTAAGGTCACTGCCTTTGCGGAAAATACGAATAGATGGATAGCCTTGTATGTGATTCCTGAAAATACATTCCACAATTTATGTTAAGTCAAGCGAGAAATCAAATAGAATGACAGTCACTGCTCACCGTGCAATTGCAACCTTAAACATCAGGCATTAAAAAGGTGTAACACAAGTTCTGCTCTTCTTGGAAACGACTCATAAATCAAGAAAGAATAACAAGAAAATGGAGGAAAACATCAACTTCGTAGTACCTCTTACATAGCGCAGGTTCTTCCGTGCAATCAACGTTTCCTAGAAGAACACGACCATCAGCTTCAGGATCATATCTGCAGCAGAATATTAACATGAAGATGTTTCAGAAAGAACATTGTCAGCCAGTGTCTTAAGAATTTCATAGCTTGATAAAAATGCCGAAGAGTCTAACACAAACCTTTGTTTTATTATATTTGCTGCTTTTTCCCATGCAGGTTTCTGAAGAAAATAGTAGAAAATACAAAAGAAACTCATCATAACCAAACATGAACAACTTTTTCAATGTCAGACAAGAACTGAGGTACATACTACCCATAAAGCTACAAAATATTTTGATCAACGTATTATTCAATAAAAAGTTTATTGTCATCTAGATTTCGTAACACAAAATAGCAAACCCCATACCCCTTTAGAACAAAAAATGTCTAGGATTCCACATATCGTGATTGAATGTATTCCCAAATAACAGTCAATAACGAATTGAGGAAGATTCTTTCTCACTCGGTCAAGCAGGAAGAAAAAAGTTATGATGAGTACATTCACAACTGGATCATTAGTGCTTGCATACCAGAAGAAAATGAAAATTTCAGAAAATTGGAAAGTTTATAAGCATTAGTAATTACTAAGAGAATTACCAGACGATTACTCCAGTAGCACCATGGTGCATTGAAGTTGACAACCAATATTGGAAAGCTGCATAAAAAGAGTTCAATTTATGTTAATCGATATTTAAATCCTCAGACAGGACTCTTATGCATGCACAATAAAAAGAGAAGCTGCCTACTCACTGATGTGATAATGCTTCAAAACTAGCACTGGTTAATGGTATAGCACCATCAGGAAACTCTTCCTTAGTTTCTTCTCCATGGTTAATGTTATGTAATGCAAGGCCAGAGTGGAATTCTGCGCCGGTAGACCTTAAATGCGGGTCAATTGGAAACTTGCGAATTGTTTTTGTTATATTCAACCTATTCTGAAAAATTAAACATTATAAATAGATTTAAGCCCCAGCTAGCAATAAATAATATGCAGGGTATATGTATCATAGATCGGTTAAAGACCCAGTCTTGCTTTTAGTATATTACATAGGAAGTTCTGCACAACTGAAACAGGGACTCAGGGATTAGGGGAAGGATTAGGTGATAAGGTTGAAGTTTCAACTACATGATTAAAACTTTGCAGACAATTTTTTTTTTTTTTTTTTTTTTTTGCAGTAGGATAGTATTATTAGTTTTTCCTAGCTTTGTTGACGACAATTACTAATAAAATGGAATCAATAAACATTGGAGTAAATCCATATCATCATTGCACAACCAACTCAACATGCTTACACGAATAGTCTATCTATCATATATCACATAACCAAAGATACATTCTCTGATACTGAAGAAAGTGTCAAGATTTAAGATTTTCCTTCCCTTTTGCATTATTTGTTTTCGAATGATAATCACAAAACATTTATGGCGAAATGCATTCTAACAGTGGGAATGAGATCATCAAAATAGAAAGAACTGAGAGTTGTGCGTAGAGACTTACGGTTCCCAACACATCGCTCACATCAACAGATGCAAATTCACACGAAAGGGCAGGAAAACTACAAAAAGGTAAAGAAATAAAAACAACATTCAGCTTATAAAGAAAAGCATTCCATTTCACCTTATGAATCAGATAGCCGAAAATATTGAAAATATCATAGCAACTATTCGGCAAGAAAACCATATCTTATGATTGTGGTGAATAAATCCATGATCACAGGACGTCTAGAGAAGATTTAAATATCAACAGAGAAAAAGACCAATAGCAACAAAAACCTGATGTTGAAATCAATGCGTAAGAAGTCTCCATCACTGCTCTTGTCAACTATCACAGCTGTGGTAGTGTTAACTTCCAAATAACTACTCAGCTCCTGAAAGATAAAGATGATATATCACATTAAAAGACTATACTTGATCAAACAGAGAGAGGTGAAAGAGATCATTTTGGAAAAACAAACAGGGCAAAGAGAATTTAACCATTCCAAACAAAAACATCATAAAGAGAGCAGCTACAATTGATAACCCAGCGCCTGATAGAGACGCCTCCGTCAAATCTCTCGGGATTTTCCTGAACAAGACCATCAAAAAAAGAGACATCTCAAAAATCAGATCATCAAGGATACGAAAACGAACGCAGAATTCGACAGCTAAAATGCATATTAACGAAATTCCGAATAATATCAATCAAACGCAATCCAAAATGTATAAACACGCATCAGAGCCGACATCGAATCAATGCTCGGAATTAGGCAACGAGAATTGAGCAAAATGTGGCAGAGAGATGAGAGGATCGCACCTGTAGAAATCAACGGATTTGAGTTTGGTGGATGAAACCATGGCTGCCGCCGAGAAGAAACGAAAGCAATTGTCAAAACCCTGGAAACTGCGAGAGAGAGCAGATCTAGTGAGCGGAAGAAGAAGAAGAAGAAGAGCTCTCTCTCTTTCTTCTCTAATGCGGTCGTGATTTCGTGATTCACTTGTTAGGAAAGCTTTGCGTTTCAAATCTCTAACTTTTAATTAGATTCAATTTTTTGTTTTCGATTAAAAAAAAATAATATTAATTGATTAAAATGATTTTCTGATACTTTATTATTTTTCGTTTTGTCTTACTGTAATTTTTTTTAAAAAATACCACAAATAATAAGAAAGAATCTAAATTTTAATAACTTTCTTAAATTTAGGTAACATTCTTAAGAAAAAAATCTATATGATTTTAATAAAATGGTATTTTGAGATAATTCTTTAAAATCTATATAAATTAAGTAAATTGATATTTTTACTTTTTCATGTAAATTACATTTTTTAAAATAATTTGACGACTTTCTTACATTAAAATTGAATCAAAGATTTTTTTTTTTTTTGTTGTTGTTGTTGTTGCCGAGATCTCTATTTATCCAACAGTGGGTTGGTTCTTCAATAAAGCATATTCACTCAATATCTAAAAAGAAAAAGAAAAAAAACTTCCAAGGACAAGAGACCACCAGGAGTGACACACTTGTTGGCAATTCTAAAGAAGTTTTCTAAATCTCGATCCTTCAATCATTGTATTACAAAGGCATTCCAAAATACATATGTACTTGATTGTACCAAAACATTGTTACACACATGGAAACATGTTAACTTTTTACTACACATGTTTGAATTTTTATCAATATTTTTCTCACTCTTGCCTTGTGCATTTTATACATACACTACATGATACAATCTTGATTTGACTTTCACTACATTTACTAGTCCATTCTATTAATTTTACAGAAAATAATCAGAAAAAAGGAAGATAATCACAACAAAGAATATGTATATGATTGAAAAGAGTAATCAAACTTTCAACCAATATAGTTAGACAACATCGACAAAGGGACTAAGCAAAGTCCTCTCTTCTTCAATTCTGCGCAGTATTCTTCAATCATTATCCCGTTTTTATTCAATCTTTTCTCCTATATAACCCGTATGAATATTTTTGTTAGCCGCCAAAACAAATTTAATTTTATGTAAAGATATATTAGAAAACATGAAGTTTCTTACCTCAATTTTAGTATCGTTCATCGTTTTTTCTTCTATCGTATTGTCTTCCATTTCACTGTGACCCTGAAGAAACAAGCATAGCTAAAAGATAAATATTGTATATAAATCCACACGAAACATCATATATACATCGCTATATATATATATATATATATATATATATATATATAGATATGTATGTGTCATGTGTTTATCAATGTATATATTATGAACATATTAAGATTGTCTTCTTCTTGGACTAACCTTGGTTCTATTAGAAGGAGATGAAGCTGTGTCTTCTTCGACAGAACCCATAGGAGAAGCAGCGTCTGACATCATCGAAGAATCCTCGTAATGGCCTAATCCATCTTCGGTTTCAAAGTACATTGTCCAACTACTCTCTTCTAGACCCTCTTGTATTGTTCTCTGTTGATTAGAGAATATTATTCGCCTCACACAGTTGCTTAGTGCTGATTTTTCCATTGAGACTTTCTTAGATAATTAAGAGGCTGATGAAGAGTAGTTTGATATTATAGAAGAAAGATGTGAGAAGCTAAAAAAATGGGTTTCTAGACTTTTATTGCCTATTTCTCTCAAATGTGACCTCTATATAGTGGGGGAGGCAGAGGTCAGGAATGTTGTAGGTTTGGCACGATTTTGGCCCTTTGTTCTTATTATTGTTTAACTATTTACTTGTTATAATATTATTTAATTTGTTGGTTCAAATGGCAGCTGAACAGTTTGCTTTCTTTATGTACGTGCAAGAACAAAGAAAGATATACAAGGGAAGTGGATCACCTTGTTGTTGTAGTGGAGAATATAAATGTACACATCAACTTGAGATTTGCTAAATTGTAATCTTATTAGTTACTTAGCACACAATATATAACATAACAATATTATAAAGTACTTTTGATGGGTACGGTGAACCCAAATGTATTTTGGTAGTTTTCCAATAGAAATAATGTTAATTTAAATAGAAACATTTGCCTGATGATAATCACAAATTCACAGAAACAGTAGAGAAGGATCACATTTCATATTTGTCATTAGTGAAAATAAATTCGATAGAAGCTGAAACAAGATATATAGATTTTCATTATAGCTTATATTCTCCGTTTTCTTTATACAATGAAATTTATCTTGCGTTTGGTGTAACATTAATATGTATAAAGTACAACAATTTATTGAGGAAGGAAAAAGTGTTCTTGCAAACAAAAATATAAATTAGTCAATGATGGAGACATGTAATTCGTGGGGAACTGCTACTAAGTGTTTAACGATAATATATATGGTTTATAACGTGACAAGCAGATGATAGTCAATTCATCTATTTGAAAAAACTTCAACAAAAAAACAGAAAACGTGATGAAGGCAACATTACACATTAGGCTAAAAACCCAAATAGCTAAAAAAAAAATTGATATATAAATATAGTCGGTCCACGTTCTCGAACCTTTATAGTCCGGCAGGATAATTATTTTACTATTGTTTAGCTTACAAAACATGTATAACATATTGCACTTTTAGTTTGGGGAGATGGGAATTGTGTGAATTTGTAAAGTTAGTACCGAATCTCTGATAGATGTTATAATAATTGCCTCTTTTTCATCGGCCATGTATGACGTAAGGGGCTACGTACGTTAGCTTAAAATTTGACCTGATTTGGACTTTGTCATAGTGAAACTGTATGACAATAACGAAGAAGGTGACGGTGACCGATTCTGATATATGTGACAGTCTAGCCAGGATTTTGCAAATCATAAGATAATAATGAAGTGCATGATGCATGACCAATATTTAAATTAAATACAAGTCGGATGATAGATTAGACAACATTTGTGTTTGTTTGTCTATGATGTGAAAAATTAATTATTCTCAAATTTTTATAACAAAATTAAAAATGACATGTGGGCTGCCATTTGTATTGAACAAACCTTCCAGCTCCAATTTGATCATGCGTCTAAGTCCAAAAAGCATATACAGAGCAGAATTAATTCATATCTTTTTTAAGGTTTCGAATTTTTTGTTTATTCATACAGTATTTTTCTCATCAATCTTGTTGGCTTCTATTCGTACCACATAACAATAAAACCTTATTTAATATTTTTATTTATTGATATTTTCTTTTCCATTGCGATTCTCATTGATTTAGTTGTGTTTCATCTCATCAACTCTCGTCTCGGTACCAGTCACACACAACATTATCATGGTCACACTAAAAAAATACATTTGTAGTCTTTTTAAAAGGAAGATGGGCCAAAAATGTGTGAAGCCCTATACATAGTCTATATATCTAGTGACCACCTATCGGCGCAAAAAAGAAAAAAAAGATAGAGAAATCCCTAGATCGATCGAAAGAAGATGGCGGATACTCTGAAGCGGATGTTGGAAAGCGGAAAGCTAACGGACGAACAATGCCTTTCTATGTTGAGGGGATTAGATTTCGATAAAGAAGCCAAAGTAGTGGGTGAATGCACATCTGAGATCACCCCTGTCCATAGTAGGAAAAGGAAAAAGATAGCGATTCAAGGAACAAATGAGGAAGAAGAAGTCGACAACCGGAAATCTCTGCCGCAGTTGTTGGACATGCGGAAGCTACCTAATGAAGAAAAGAAACGTATTTTTTACCAATATGAAGAACTAGGGGTTGAAGAAGACATCGATTACCTTTGGCAAATCGAAAAGACTCAGGTAACCCCTAATATTTTTATTTTTTTTGCCTCCCCCATAGATTCTATTGTAATTTTGTTATTTTTTATTGGGTTTAGGGTTTCGATTTCGATCCAGACGTTCCTATCCCACGGCTTAAAGGAATCTCACCATTTTATTTTGGCGAAAACGAAAAACAACCACCTACCGAAATGGTTCTCTACGGCCGTTTGGGAGTTCATTGGTTCAACTTTGAGCAGAAAAGGAAGTTGGAGTTATCATACGCATACCAAAATTGAATACCGAACATCCCTTTTCTTTTTCTTACTATATTACTGTCGAGGTTAAAGATGTTGATGCTGCTGCTGCTGCTGCTGCTGATTCTCTCACTTTGCAAACTCTGGTCAGGAGACCTTCCTTTCCCGAGTTGAAACTCTTGATGGAACGCTGCATAATCAAACCAGGTTTTCTTTCTTTATATTTTATTTAGCCAACCAATTGAACAAAGAAAGAAAAGAGATTTGGTTCTCTAGCAGCTAGCTACTCACGAGTCACGACTTTTTGTTTGTTTCTCTCTTTCTTTTGTAGCGGAAATATCAGACCACTCGTTTAACTGCTTCTATCATGATTTGAGATCTAAGTCTTTCCGAGGATGTATGCCTACCTTTTTGTCGGAACTACCAGAAGAAGCTGATGATGATGATGGTGTTAGATTCTACGAGGTTCAGGCCAAGGACATTGATAATAATGATTGGCTTCGTCTCTATACCGAGTTTGCACTTTTCCAAGTTTGCGAGGCTGGATCTCATTCTTTCCTGCCAGAGCAGATAAAGATGAAGAAGATACTTGTGGAAACCCGAGAACCTCATACTGATCCGTCTCTCAAGCTCGACTCTATGAATGCTATCTTCCACATAAGCTTCAGGGCCAACAGTTGCGACTACACATCGGTAGTAAGGAGATCTACCGATGGGATTTCAGGACATATGTTCCTCGAAGTTGAATTTCTCTCCACAAGTTCCTTCATGAGAGGATCAAAGTTGGTGGTAAACCCGGTGCACTCTGTGAGAAGAACAAGATCACTGTCACTTCTGATGGTTTATGTCGTTTAGCTATCCACCTCAACTATATCTATGCTCTTGTATTTCAGGACATATGTTCCTCGAAGTCGAAAATTTCTCTCGACAAGTTCCTTCATGAGAGGATCAAAGTTGGTGGTAAAGCCGGTGCACTCGTTTGTTTATTTTTTTTTTAATTTTATTTTTTATTTATTTTATTTTTTATTTTATTATTTTTTTGATAACTGTGGGATCCCAAAAGTTTCCTAGGCCCAAAGACTAATCCACGAAGCCTTGCATCCGGATACGCTTTACCCCATCGTTAAGGGAGCGGCTAGGTGGCCAACCCAAATCGAACCCAGAAGGGGGAACTCACAGCCGTAAGCCCTTTACCAACTGGGCCAACGTGGTAAACAGAAAACCAGTTTTGAATTGTCTCAATTGAATAAATCCGCTAAACTGGTTTTTTCGGTCAAATCTTTAAAAGTAACTGGGCTCGACTATATTGGCGGATGGTATGTGTTGATTTGTCTTTGCAAATCAATGTCGGAGGCCAAATCACTTAAGATAATATTAATAAATTTTGTCTATAATATTTTGGCAATTTATATATTGTTTGTGTAGTTACTAGTTAGACTACTAGTCTATACTCTATATAATGAAAATGGTGTTTATAATTAAGTTCACACATGTCAATTATTTTTCGTATTCAAATTGAACTTTAAATTTGATGAAAGTGAAAATATAAATAACCAATTAACCATCAAATAAACCAGCTGGATACATGGTGTGGGGATTCGATGAGTTATTACCCGACAAACCACAAAGCATTTGCTATAGCTTTTTTTGCTTTCCTAAGAGCAAACCAATATAATTATGGGGTAATCTCACTTGAGAATATAGACAAAAGATAAAAGCATGTGGTGCTTCCAAAGCTGTGAGCTTTGAAAAGCAACAGTTTTTCATCCAACAAGTTCCTCATACACTATTTTAAGAATCTCCACAAAAGGAAATTGGATTATAGCATAACTAGTATTTTGGCCCGTGCTATGCACGGGCTTCATAATATGTAATGTATTTCAATTAATTAAAAATCTAGAAATTATGATAATTAAACGTAGAAACATGAAGGGAGAAAACATTACAAACACTATAGCACAAACGATACACCTTAACGTGTGATTTTAATAAAAGTCAAAATTTATTAAATTAAATAGAGAGTGTCATCATAAGAGTTACATAATGTGAACGCATAACCAAATAATTATTTTCGTTTCATTAAAAAAATGAAGAAAAGTAAGTTTTACTTTCCAGCATCGCTCCTTTGGTCTCTCTCATCTCAAAACCAAAATTTCGTCGGCGTTCTCAGAAAAAAAGTTGATTTAAGTGTAGCTCGATTTCGATGAGAGTCTCAGGAAACAAAAAGTGATATCTGAGAAAAAAAATTCGATTTCGTTCGTTCGACACATAATCACGAAAAGATGAAAGATGTAAGTAAATCTGGGTGCAGCTCGATGTCTGGCCGGTGATATCTAAAGACCTTCGTTTCAATCCCCAAATCTGATTTCGGTAATGTTCACTATGCCACAATCCCCAAAATACATAATCAATTATTGAATCAGTGCAAATATAAGAACACGATTTAAAAGAGAGAGACATAACAGATTAATAATAATGACTACCAAGTTAGAAGCTACTAACTCAAGGCTCTTGAGTTGAAGAGTTGAACATTCAGCAATTTAGATGGAGCATTGCGAATAGTAATTTCCTTAAGATCATTCATTCCAACGATTTCACCAATTACATCTGTAATAAAAAATAAAAAAGCAAAATTCATAAGAATATAAAAAGATGCTAAACTTTGAATAAATATACATTGATGGTGATAACACGTACCAAGGAACACGTATTTGCCATGTCTCTGAAGCTTATCAAAAGGGATGAAACTGAAACGAAGTGAGTGGTTTGGGATTTCCTCACAAGGCTTCACAATTGTTGACCAAGTGAGAAAGATTTTGAAAGAGTGTCCAGTTGCCCTGTAACTTCCAAAATTAGGAGACAACTTAAAATTCATCAGTATATATACGACATTCTCCTTCTTGAAGATCTTATTCGAACTTTTGAATTAATTTTCCTCTGATGCATGCTTGTATACGGTCTCCCTGTCATTAAAAGGGAAAAAGTTGGATTACAAAAGTACAAAAATGTCTAAATCAAATAAACATACTACAAGAATTTTGTTTTCCACCTTATCATCCACAAGTACTAAATCAAGTTCATCAGAATCTCCAGGCTTATCATTATTTTGGAATCGCCAAAAACGGGCAACTCATGCTTTAATTTTCCAAATTTTATTCTCAGTCACAGACTCTAGTTGAGCAATCGGTGTAAAATCAAGTTTCATGTTGCAAGCAGAGATAGTAGTACCTGCAACTAAATAGATAAAAATCAAAAAAGAGAGAAAGACAATCAACTTTTACGATTTGGGTAACTGAAATTACCTTTTGAGGGGAGAAGAAGGCGACCAGCGTGATGGGAGGTTGGATTGAACGAACTGTGTGGATCAACTTGATGGATCGTGCTCGGGTGTTAGATTAGAGAAGACGATTCTGTAAAAGTAGCAACATTTTTTTTAAAGAAGGGATGGTGATTTGAAGAAGGCGAATGGAAGAACAACTCTGATAATCAAGTTCGAGATATACATGGTGAAATTGATGAGAGTAGGAAGTTAATTTGGGGATCGTGGATTGCGAAGAGGAGATCGTGGGTTCTCTTTTTTTATCAGTTTTGAAGAGAAAAGATTAATTTTCGAGAAAGGTGTTAATTAAAGAAAGGAAAACTAAATAAAATATAAAAAAAAACTGATCGTGGGTTTTGTTTATTTTTAAGAAAGGATAATGGTTAAAGAAAAAAGGAAAAAAACACATAAAATAATTTATTAGATTTAAAAATTGAAAAGGACACGTGTCGCAACCAAAATTGCCGACTGACTTCTGTTTTATATAATAAAAGATGTTAGTGTGTTACTGTTTTGACTTGTGGGCTGTCATTCTAAGGACAAGTACGCTTCTGTACAATTTGTATTGAACAAACCATCCAGCTCCAATTTGATCATGCGGCCAATTTCAAAAAGCATATACAAAGCCAGAAATAATTCATATCTTTTTTAAGGTTTCGATTTTTTTTTTATTCGTACCACATAACAATAAAACCTTATTTATTAATGTCTTGTTTATTGATATTTTCGATTGCGATTCTCATTGATTTAGTTGTGTTCATCAACTCTCTGAACTATCTACTCGTGATCATCAACTCTCTAAACTATGTACTCCTCTCACTCATGCAAACTCTTGTTTTCTTCAATACCTTTGTCTTGATCTTCTTCATATATATATTCTCTCAATGTTTCCTCCTACGACCACCTTTTTGGTTCTCGTCGCGGTTTAGCAGCAAATAAATCTGAAACTGCTTAAGAATCAGATGCATCAAATCTTTTCTTTTTTTTTGGTCTCAATCATTAGTGATTAACTAATACAATGTAAAAGACTTCGATTGCCTAATGAATGGACATAAATGGAAAGCACTTTGCCAATGAAACTCAATTATTGAAACCATGTATTGTAAATCGTCCAAAACAACGCATGTTTACTAAGCAAGAAGAGAGCTACTTGATCTGATGATGCAAAGCTGAGTTCTTGGATCCGTACGGTTCGAAATTATTGCAGACACTTAGATTATTTTCTTATCATGCTTATTCTTCTTCCTTTTCTTCACGTCATCTTTCACAGTGATAACATCGAAGCGGCCCATCTGAAGTTGAAACGCCGGAACAATCTTGCTTCCACAGCTACAATAACTTCCCGACCAGTCAAAGCTTCCAACCTTAGCTTTACACGTAGGGCACAACAACTTCCCTTCCGACACAACATCTTCCACTGTGTTCATCCAATTGATAGGCTCTACGAATATGGAAGTACATTGGTTCTGATCACCAGGATTCTTGTTGTGAACATCTCCAATCATGTTTTTGAACATGTCATCGAACTCTGAGTCAGCCTCACCTGGAGTATGATCAATAACTTGCTCCTGAAACAGCAAAATTCTCCTGCATTTCTTGCAATGATACGTAGTACCATTACTACTCTCATTAGACATAAATTCCGGATCAGCTCTCAACTTCAATCTGTCAAACTTCTTATCCTTGCTATACAAGTAACCTAAAGCTTTTAGACGGAAGTGCTTGTAAATAGCGCTGGAACGGTCGACTTTGAAGTTCATTCTCTCAAACAAATCTAACTGTTTTAAGAAGCCAGGATTTGGACTAGCCTGAGCGGATTGTCTCAATGATGCTAAAGCTTCTTCCCGAGAAAGCTTTTCGGATCTCATCAGATACGCAATGACCATAGAAGCACTCCGAGATTGTCCAGCAAAGCAATGAACTAAAACACCTTTCTCTTTTCGACCAGCATCGATAAAATCCAAACAAATATCGAAAAAATCAAGCAGATTCTCCCATTCTTGATCGTAAGCAAACACAACCATTCTTGTAAACTTGAGATGTTTCCCAGTATGCTCAAGAGAATATAAAAGATTGCCTGATGGCAAAGCACTCTCTGTCGCAAACTCTTTGCCTTGTAATGAGTCATCTTGATCATCATCACCAACATACACTTCCTTGATTTGTTTTGAGTCTAGTTTCACGTTGCGCCATTCCTCGAAGACAGATATGGAAGGGCAGTGAAAAACTGTAAGAAGGTGTGAAATCTCAGCGCTACCATTCTTGAGAATCTCAGCAGCTGCGCATATATCGCCTAGGTATAGATTCTCCCTAACTAGATCAAGCTTCTGCATTGTTGATGAGAACAAAAACCCTTTTAAAACAAGAAGAGACGAGATCAATTCCACAACAGATTTCTTCAAGCTTTACCAAACCCTATTACAGATTTCTTCAGACGAGAATATACTTTCTACCAATCAGCTGAAAGCCTGAAACGTGTGACACTAACGAAGACCTAACGGAATTCTTAACTCCGTTAAGTTAATCACACCGTCTACGATTTATTTGATATTTGACCCCTAAATTTCCATATATTTGCAAAAGACGACAATTAATTTATTCTTCTCGTTTTGCCTCTGATTCTTAAATCTCTGCGATTATTATTATTCACTCTCTCCTCTTCTCTCCGCCGAAGTAGTCACAGCTCCGGCCACCAGGTAAATTTTTAGCTTCACCATCTTTCTCTCAATGCAGCGAATTTCGCTTCACGATTCTTGCAACCCTAGACTATGCCCTGAACTTCTGAATTTAGAATTCGAAATCTGTAGCTTACGTTTTTTGATTTAGGGCTTTTGCTCCTCCTCTGGTTTCTATGCATTTGGGAAATTACGGTTTAGTGTTCTCGAGAACTTTTTTTTTTTTCTGACTCTGGTCTCAATTTGTGCTCTTTTCAAAGGCAAAGAAGAGAGAAAACGACCTGTCTCCAATAATGGCTCCTAGTTCTAGGTCTCCTTCACCGCGTACGAAGAGATTGAGAAGAGCTCAAGGTGAGAAGAAGGAGACTGGGAGAAGTAGAGAGAGAGAAGATGATGGGAGAGGAAGGGAGAAGAGAAACAGTAGGGAAAGGGATGGAGATATGGGAAGAGATAGGGACAGGGAGAGAAAAAGAGATAGGGAAGTTGGGGATAAGAGAAGACGATCAGGAAGAGAGGATACTGAAGAAAGGGGAAGGGCAGGAAGAGATGATGAGAGATACTCTACAGGAAGAAGACATGAGAGGTCTACTTCACCGTCAGATAGGAGTCGCAGGAGTAGTAGGCGTTCACCTGAAAGAGCTATTGCCTCAAGGCATGATGAGGTATTTCTGCTCCTATCTTTAGCTTAGAGATAGATATGTTCTAAATCTCAGAATTTTCTTTTTGGTTTTTACTTGTGTATATCCATTTTCTGTTTCATAAGATAATGCGGTTGAAATTGTTTAGCCTCCGCTGCTTGTTTCACATAATAAATAGTTGGAATCCTGTAATCTAGCTTTTCTATTTCCTGAGTCTATAACTATAAACTGCAGCCAGCCATTTTTTACTTACTCTGTTGCTAAATGACTTAAAGATAGAGTCTTTTGTTCTCTTCAGCATGTCTAGTAACATCACTTCTCATGTTTCTCTTCTTTTAGTAAAAGCTCATTATATATATTATGGTTACTTTCTGCAAATCTATCATTTTCTGCGAGCCATAGATTTTTGTTACTTCTTCAGTCATTTTGATTATCTTTTGTGTTTCAGGGGTCTAATGCAAGAGGGGGCGGCGAGGAGCCGTGAGTTTTCTTCTTATCAGATTAGCCTTTACAATTTTTCAGTCTTTCGTTTAACCATGTTGTGGGTTTTCTTTAACAGAAATGTCGAGGAAGATTCAGTCGCAAGAATGAGAGCAGTTGAAGAGGCTCTGGCAGCAAAGAAAAAGGTTTCATATCATGATATCAAGCCCTATCGATTTTCAATTTCCAATGTCATTTCGAGCTTGCTTGGTTCATCCATGCATTTATGCTTATGCTTCAAATCTAATTTTGATATATCTTGCAGGAAGAACCATCATTTGAGCTATCAGGGAAACTTGCTGAAGAAACTAACAGATACAGAGGTGATATTTCTGATCCGGCCATTTCATTTAAGAATATCACCTATTACCATTACCTTGTGCTATAAACTTTTGCCATAGCGTCTTCATTGCATGTGTGAACTGCGAAACATCTTTGTTGCCAGGTCATATTTTCTTGATTTTGTATGCATTTGTCTGTCACTGGGTAAAAGTGGTCAATAGTTAGTAGCTAATGAGTCTAGAAGCTTCAATATATAAGCATCTACTATCAGCAGATATCTTTTGACTGCCAATCCGTTTTGCTCCTAGGAATGGAGATGGTGGTTTCTCGCATTAAATTTCACCATAGGCATGCTTTGCTTCCGTGACTGATTGAATCCTTTGCAGGTATCACACTCCTGTTCAATGAGCCCCCGGAGGCTAGAAAACCCAGCGAAAGATGGAGACTGTATGTTTTTAAGGATGGTGAACCACTGAATGGTAAGTCTTTCAATCCTCTATCCATCTGTCTAAGTAGTGGTTCATTTGTCTTCTATGTACTTCACTTAAATTATTTTTCTGTGGTGAACGTCAATTTTTGTCCACAAAATATGCAGTAAAGCATGTAGTGGCACTGTGGCAATGAAAGAGATGCTCAAGAATTTTGATGCACTCTAGCCATGTAAACTTGAAAACTGTGGTCATTGATGGTTGAGTATCCAGATAATAGCGTGATTACAGATAGTAGCCAAACTATTGCTTGATACTGCTTAGAACTTGTCAATTTTATTATGCCATGTTCATGACTCTAAGAGGAACAATAGCTTTTTTGATTTGATACGTTTGTGACTGTGGCTTCTCGTGTCATTCTTAGTTTGAATCCTTGAACATTGTATATTCAGATTTACATTTTGTTTATCATTTCTGTTTGCTTATAACTCTTAATGCCCTGAATAAGTATTCATGATGTGTGCTTTTGTGCATGTGAAATGTGTTGGATTAACAGAGCCACTCTGCCTCCATCGCCAAAGTTGCTATCTCTTTGGACGTGAAAGAAGGATTGCCGACATTCCTACGGATCACCCATCTTGCAGCAAGCAGCATGCGGTCATTCAGTACCGGTAGGGTTCTGACATGTATTTCTCCTTTTGAATAGTAAAATTTAGGGATGACAATAGATCTAATGACAATAAGAGTTTTAGTTTAATATTTTATGTCACTGTGAATGTGCTTTTCTCAGGGAAATGGAAAAGGAGAAACCGGATGGTATGATGGGGAAGCAAGTGAAGTAAAAACCTGTTTGCTCTTTCATTTTGCTTAAAATTTGCACCTCTTCTGGCTTTAAGCTAAATTTTAATTTCCGTTAATGTCACCTTGCAGGCCTTACATAATGGATCTTGGTAGTACCAACAAAACTTATATCAATGTAAGTGCTCAAATACATTCCTTCTTGCTTACTTCTTTATCATGGTTAATTCAAGCGTTTGTAATGAGAACTTCTTTTACTTTTTCAGGAAAGTCCCATTGAGCCACAAAGATATTATGAGCTTTTTGAGAAAGACACCATAAAGTTCGGCAACAGCAGGTATGCTAATGAAGAAACATTGCAGTTCTGGTTTTCTATTATGAATCATTATTGTGCCTATTCTCTTTTTAATCAATCTTTGCTTGTTTGTGCACATTGTTTTGGTCAACACAGTTTGCTTGGCATCTGCTTTCTTGTTTTTTTTGGCAATGTATTGAAATATTTTGTTCTTTTCGTTGCAGCCGAGAGTACGTACTGTTGCACGAGAATTCTGCTGAGTGAATGAAATCAGAGTCGAGCAGCAAGGAGTATATCTCAAGATTTAGATAGTTGCGTTTCTCAGGGATTTTAGAGATGCTTGAGCTCTGCTTCGTGCCTGTTTTTTACTGTGCTGCTGACAATCTCAGATATTTATGTTAATAACATTTAGAAAGTTTTTGCTTACTTTGTCTCATTTTTTTTTTGATCGGCGGACTCTTGTAAAATTGTAACTTAAACGCATACATTACGCGGAACCGCAGTCCCGATCATGTCATCTAACAACATCGGACGTACAACACTCGGACAACCATCGAACAAATGAATCCCAAGAGGTAAGGAGTATGCATAGTTCGCTAAACCATCCGCGAGGCGATTAGCTTCTCTATACACATGAGTAACCCGGACAATCCAGTCCCTTGTAACAAAGCCATGACACAAACGTACCAGGAAAGCCAGTGGATGAGAAGCCTCGATCCCCGACTGTAAAAACCCGACTACTAACTTCGAGTCCACCTCCAACACTACACGCCTTATTCCTCTCTCCCACGCCAGAACTAAGCCGTAGTAAACCCCCCAAAGTTCCGCTAGTGGAGCTGAACAAACTCCAATATTAAGTGCAAAGCCGCCTATCCAATCGCCCGCCTCATTGCGAAGCACACCTCCCGCTGAAGCCGGTCCTGGATTGCCATGCGATGCCCCATCCGTGTTCACCGTGAACCACCCTTCACTTGGTTTCCTCCACGCAATTAACCTCTCAACCCTTTCCCCCCCGCTTGTCCCATCTTTAGACCGCCGGTGAGCTTCATAAACCTCCTCCGCTGCCTCTCTCACAAAACGGACCCTATCACGGTACTGTCGCCTCTCCCCAAACACATCACTACACCTCCATTTCCATCCCCACCATATCGCCATTGCAAATAACGTTGGCCATCCCTCCCGACTTGTGTGTGCCTTGCCACGCAAGTTATCATAGAGCCATTCTAAAAGTGTCATTGAGAAGAAATCTCGCTGTTCCCGTGCCGGTACTAGACGTACCCAAATACCATACATGGCTGGACAGTCACGTAGAACATGTAAGATCGTCTCCGAGCCACCCCGACACACTTGACAAATATCCGTGTCCCCCATATGTCTCCGAAGCCTCTCCACATTCGTTAAAATAACTTGATGTGTGACCAGCCAAAGAAACAAACGAACTCGTTCCGTAGCCGTCACTCCCCACACTGCCGCAAAAAACCGGTCCATGTTCTGCGTTGCTATCCCCTCCTCCGTTAATAAACCATGGGCAGAACGCACGGTGAATCTCCCATCCTCTGTCCCCGACCATGACATTGAATCCTCCTCCCCCGGGATACCTCCTAATACCACCGCATAAAGTCGTAATCTCAATGATTCTGGTAAGTATTGGCCTATCTTCTCCATATCCCAGCCTACCCCATGAATCCAGTAGTCCGCTGCAACCTTCCCTTGTTCCACCACGTCTAACTGACCCGAAACCAGCTCCAATAAAGGCTTCTTCATCAGCCACTTGTCAGACCAAAACTTAATTGATTTTCCGTCTCCCGGCACCCAACCAATTCCACGAGACACCACTTCCCTTAGCCCAACCCCGATACTCCTCCATGTAGATGACCAAGTACTCTTTGGTTTAAGCCACGAGACATCATGGGCTGTTGTAACCTTATACTTCTTCTTCAACACCCGAGCCCATAAGCTACCTTTGTCATTTAACAAACGCCACCCGACCTTAGATACAAGAGCCCGATTCATATCTTTGGCCTTCCGCAAGCCCAAGCCTCCTTGACTCTTTGGTCTACAAATTCCCTTCTATGACAACAAATGCATTTTTCTCTTTTCCTGTGAACTCCCCCACACAAAAGATCTTGACACTTTATCCAAGCTCTCCAACGTAGACGATGGTAATATAACCGTACTCATCGTATGCACCGGAATTGAAGATAGCACCGCCTTGGTAAGAGTAACCCGACCCGCCATGCTCAGCATCTTACCTTTCCAGCCTGCTAGACGAGAAGAAACCCGCTCAAGTACTTCACCAAACGTCTCTTTATTTATCCGTTTTTGCAATATAGGCATCCCCAAGTATTTACCAAGCTCCCTTGTGGACCCTATTCCGCTCTCCTCGGTGATCCTCCTCTCCATGTCTCTACTAACATTCGCCGAGAAAAATACCTTGGACTTCTCAAGACTAATCTTTTGACCGGAAGCCATGCAAAAAGTCTCTAACACTTTCCTTATGGTCCTCACCTGTGAGACCGAGGCTTCTGCAAACAAGATAATGTCATCCGCAAAACACACGTGTGATAACTTCGGCCCTCCCCGTGAAAGCCCGATAGGAATCCACTCACCACTACCCACCGCTCCTTCAATTAGATGACACAATCTCTCCAAACACAACACAAATAAGTAAGGAGAGAGAGGGTCTCCTTGCCTTAGGCCTCTCTCAGGAGTGAAAGAGGTCGTCTTCTCACCATTCCATAGAATACTCATAGATGGGTTTTCAACACATTCCATAATTCTCTTTCTCCACCCTTCCGAGAGACCCGCTACTTCCAAAGTCTCCTCAAGAAAATCCCACCTTACTCGATCATATGCTTTCTCTAGGTCCAATTTCAAAAGCATCCAACCCTTTCTACCCTTTTTCCTCCTCATCGAGTGTACCGCTTCTTAAACCACTACAATGTTGTCAATACTCAACCGTCCTGGAATGAAACTTGATTGAGCCGGACCAATCAACTTAGAGATTATGTTCTTTAGCCTTATTACCATCATCTTCGTGATCACCTTACATAACACATTGCATAAACTCACCGGTCTAAACTGAGTTATCCTCTCTGGTTTAGCCACTTTCGGTAATAGCACAATAAAGACGTCATTAGCCGCCGACGGTAAGACCCCCGATTCAAAAAAGCTCAAGACAAACCTCTTGACCGATTCACCGACAATCTCCCAACAGTCTTGATAAAAAACCGGTTGGTAACCATCCGGGCCCGGTGCCTTATACTTCCCCATGCTTCTTAGCGCTACCACCACTTCCTCCTCCGAATATGGTCTCGATAAGGCCCGTTGCTCACCGCTAGTCAAACCTGGAAAGCCAAGTCTCGGTAGGACTGGCCTCTCCACACTCAACCCCTCCAGTGAATAGAGACCTTGGTAATAATCCAACGCCAGCCTTTCTAGTTCCACCTTCTCCGAAACCCATCTCTCATCCGCATCTTTCAAACTCTCAATTCTATTCCGGCGTCTTCTAACCACCGTGCTCGTGTGGAAAAACTTTGTGTTCCTATCGCCTAACACCACAAACTTTTCCCGCGATTTCTGGAACCATAAAGTTTCTTCTTGTTCAAGTAAAGTTTCAAACTCCCGTATCAACTGTCCCTCCTCCTCCAACAGCTCATCCGTCTGCGATGTTAAGAGAAGGTCTTGCACTCTCTTAATCTCCCCCATCAACCTCTCCTTTCTCGTGTTAATATCACCGAAAACCTCCTTGTTCCACTTTTTTAACTTCACCTGCAGCCCTGCTAAGGCTTCCGGAGTTGATATCGACGCATCCCAAGAATTTCGTAGCAGTTCCTTAAAACCCTCATGACTCAACCAAGCCGCCTCAAACCGAAACGGTCGTCTTCTTGGGTTGGTAGAGTTTATCGGTCGTAACTGCAGAAACAGAGGAACATGATCTGATGATAGGAACGGTAAATGGGCTACCACTGCCTCCTGCCATTTCAACCGAGCCTCCGGATTACACAGCACCCTATCCAACCTTTTCGCAATAAAATTTGACTCCACCCGACCCCTTCTCCAAGTATATGGCCCTCCTTTAAACCCCATGTCAATCAAAGATAGGTCGTTAATCCATTCCCCAAACGCAAGTGAATCTGGTGAGAGTCTTCCATTACCCCCTGTCCTTTCATCCAACCTCAAAATCGTATTAAAATCTCCACCTACCACCAACGTCCCTGTAATCTCTCCGATCACTTCCCGCAGCTTGTCCCATAAACCACTCCTCCGGCTCACTGTTGGAGCCGCATACACCACCACCAGATGTACCTGCTCCTCCCCACCTCCTACTCTCGCATGAACGAACTGTTCCGAGGACTCAAGCACCTCCACCTCTCCAACCCGTGACCTCCATAATAACCAAATACCCCCGCTTTGGCCTACCGCGTCCACCCGAAACGAGTTGTCAAAGCCCATTCTTTGACAGATCCGACCAGCTCTCTCTCCTTCCGCATGGGTTTCAAACAAAGCGAGTACATCCGTGTCGAACTTCTTCAACAAGTACCGTATCGATCGTCTAAAATTAGGTTTATTCGCCCCCCGGCAATTCCATAGCATGCAATTCATGGATACTACTATAAAAAATCGCAGAACAACCGGGGCGACCCATTATTGTGAGCTCGTCCCTCCGCCAAGGTCTTGTGCCTTCTCCAGCAACACCACATCTGAACCTTGCTTATCACGCAACATCTCTTCGCTATTCTCATTTATCAAGTCAGACCGATTCTGTAGCGGGCTCCTCTCCGTTTCCGAGCTCAACTGACCCATCGAAAACACCCCTCCTTTACGACCCACGCTCTCTGTCTCAACTCGCAACCGTTTCCCCGAAGACACTACGTCAGACTCCCCTCTAATGGGCCCGAAAACCAGACCCCTTGTTGGTTTATTCATTCTTGGGCCTTTTATTTTTGGCCCACCAGCTTTAATGTTCTTTGGTCCACCAGGACGTCTTCCCGCCACTTCTCCTTTAAATCCACCATTTCCTCGAGCCTCTTTCCCATTTATGAGACTTTCCTTTGCTTGAATATTACTCATTTCATTACTAGTAATATTCATAACATCCTCGTTTACCTTATTCTCTTCCCCTATCACCATCTCTTCCCTTATGTTCTCCTCCATCAAATCCGGAGTTAAAGCTCTGAAGCTATTCGATATGGCAACATCCCCGGAACCCACTACCTTCCCAGATTTCTCAATCTCCGCATTAATCTTCTCAAGCTCTGAAGCTATTCGATATGGCAACATCCCCGGAACCCACTACCTTTAGTTATAGGTTTGAAACAATGGCCTACGGCCTTTCTTCTTTCAGAATCATTCTACGGCCTTTCTTCTTTTAGAATCATTATAATTTTCAGTTAGAAAATAGTATTGTAATTGTAATTGTAACTTAGATTTATGTATGAAAACATGATTTTCTGTATATTAATCAAGTATAATTCGATTTTTTCTCAAAATAAAGTAAAACTTCTATAGAGGTATCAATTTATCGATAAATGAATAATTATTAAATTATACACAGTTTTGGCTGATTTTGTAATTCTTAAAAAAATTTCAATTTGAAAAGAATTTTTTTTTTATAGAAATCAATATTCTTTTAAAACAAAATAAAAGTAAGAAAATAATTATTATCCCTAGAAAACAATACAAAAAGATTTCGATGTAGTAAAATATTATAAGTGAACTCCAGCAAGTATTAATGCATATTTAAGAAAAACAAATAATACTAAAATCATATTTTACTATATATATATATATATATATATATATATATATATATATCTATATACAATATTATATATATGGATAAGTTTAACAAATAATTAATTGATGATACTGATGGACCATATAGTTACATAGGATTTTCAAATAAATTATTATTTTAGACCAATTTTTTTTATTTTGCACAAATTATTCACAAGTTAAATTTCAATTTACAATTATGATTACTTCTTTTCTTCACTTAATCTATTTGGATGTTGTATAATTACTAAATCATGTTCACAATCACAGTAAATCTACTATCTAAGATTTAACTTTAGTGAAATATGCATACAGACAATAACATATTTTAAGTTGATTTTCAATATTTAAATTTGTCATGTTCTATTGTAGATTTCTTTTTTGCGAATTGAAGAATTTATTTTAAACGATACAAAAAATTATTAATAAACTCGCCTCCGACCTTCGTTACTCTAGGCACGGCTTGGACAAGACAATGACTTCGAAGATGATGGGAGAATAGGACAAGACATTGACTTTGAAGATGATGGAGGAATACCTAACTTGGCGCTTCCAGGTAGTGCCTGGTTCTATGAACAGTCACTTAGGCACCCCATAGACAATAATCCTAACCTGAATGGGCGAATCAATCGGTGAGTGAGATCTAAGCTATTCAACCTACCTATGAAATGGTTAGTTTCCAGTTTATTACATTTGATGTTGTTACTCTTTTTTTTATAGGGTCTTAGCAGATCCAGTTGCTGAGCATGAACTAGTCTTGCCTGATCATCAACCTGTCTTGCCTGAGGTGGAACCTGTTTCTCCCTCTCATGGCTTAAATGTTCAAGAAGTTGCTGAGCATGAACTAGTCTTGCCTGATCATCAACCTGTCTTGCCTGAGGTGGAACCTGTTTCTCCCTCTCATGGCTTAAATGTTCAAGAAGTCGCTGATTCTGATGATGATTCAAAGAGAACCCAGTTATAACTATTTGAAGTCTTTCAAGGTGTCTCCACTAACAGAGGGCCAGAGCCTGAGGCAATGATCTTTTTAGTGGGCAAAGGTTTGTCGCTAACCCTTTTCAGCTTTCTTTTTTCCTTTTTCAATCATCTTATCAACTATGGGAACTTTGAAAAGTTTTTCATATGGAAGGAAGATTCTCATCATTACAACTGTAACAGAAATGAACAAAACTTAGTATCAGAAATAATCACTAAGTATAAGAAACAAAATGATTTAATTCCTGTTTTGCATTACAATGGGAAGAAAATTCGATTCACAAACTCAATCTGAGAGCTGCATGTGTGTTTCTTGGATTTTTTCAAGTGATTACAATCTTCACCAAATTCGAGCGAATAACCACCCGATATTTGTCTAGATGAATCCCAAAAAAGTGTCATGTGCATCGTATCAGCATGAAAACCAGAAAGTTTGATTCCATAATTGTCTTCATTGATAATTTTTCACATTTGAAATGGTTGCTGTTTTCTTATAGCTTGAATTGTAAAGAGACGTATCACTGATTAGAGTTTTTTGTTTTCCATGTGCATCCTCGTCTCCTTTCAGAGCCACATCTGTTTTGCCCCCAACCTCAATATCCTTTTTTTTTTTGGTGTAAAACCTCAATATCCTTGCTTGGTAATGCTATGAGCCTATGACCGGTGGTCCTCTTACACTATTCGTTTGCATAAAGCCATTCAATTCTCTACCAAGTGTGGTAATATCAGTTCCAGGCTTCAGATTGTAATCGAAGTTGTGGACGTTTCCATAAGAATGGACATCATCTATTTTTTGAAATAAGATTAAATGCTTTTTAACATTTAGAGCCTCCTATAAGATTACGTAACTGATCATTGTGGCTATATGTCAACTACCTTTAGGAGTTAATATCACAAATCACATCGTCCAAGCGCCGGTTTGGTTCTCAATGAAAGTGGTATTTGCCGAAAGATTTAACAAAAGTTGCGTTATTGCCATACAAACTTTCTAAGTTAAAAACACAACTCTTCAAGCAATGTCACAAGCCTACTAATGTGTTTTAACAGAAAGAAAGATGATAGCATATTAACAATTAGCTTTCATTAGGATAACAAAATGACCCTTTTTCACATATGAACAGATTTTCAGAGAGTCAATGAGACAAACAAAAAAACTCTCAAGCACTGCCTCATTGTTAACTTTCAGTAGCAAGATTTTGTCCCTATCTTCCTCTTATTTTCCAGCATACCAGTTCTGAGCACACTTAGCATCAACAGATAAGTCGACTGAGAGAATATTCTTGCCGTTGAAGGGTTCAGACATACAGTTCACAACTATGTCTTTAGCCTTCTCCGCTGACTCACTTGGTCCTTCCAAGATTACTTCATCATGAATCTGTATGTAACCCAAAAGAAATCATTTAGATAAACAATCATCTAAGCATGTAGTTAGGTAAAGAATCTGTGAGAACTATTACTTGTAGAAGCAATTTCCAACCAAGCTCTTTTAGACGTTGATTTTTTGATATCTCCAGCATAGCGCACATAGCAACATCAGCCGCACTTCCCTGTATTAATAGTGGTGATTGAGGTTTAAAGTTGATAGAGTTCAAGATGGTTAAGATCTGATGATAGCGCAAACAAACCTGAACAGGAGTGTTGATTGCTGCTCGTTCGATATGGTTCTTTTGGGCACGTGAACGGTATACAGGGAATTTACGAGCCCTTCCCAACAAAGTGAGTACATACCCATTTTGTATAGCTTCTTTCTTGCGTAGTTCTTGCCATTTCCGGACTTCTTGTCTGTCATTATACCAGAGATTAACTGTATCTTGAGCTTCTTCTCTTGATACCTGAAAGGTGGAAAACAAACTTCTGTGAGCTTATTATCTCATATCAATTTTAACGGCTTAGTTAATAGTACCTTCCAATCTCTAGACAGCCCAATAGCAGTCTTCCCATACGCAATCGAGAAGTTAAGCATCTTTGCTTTTCTTCTCTCAGAAGCAAAGGCATCCTGAATAAGTAGGAAAACATTTTGCCAGCTGTTAGACGAATTCAGGAACAAAGTTTAGTTTCCCTAGTCCATTTAAGTCCGACTGTTGCAATCTTAAGGAAGGGGGTGTCTAAATGCCATGAAAGAGTCCCGGTCTGCGGTTCAGCACTAAAATGAATAAAAGACTTAGAAATCCACGCATTTTAAGACTTTCCAAAATCCCTGTTTCAAAAACATTAAACCAGGATTCACCTTCAACAATGGCACTGGCGGCTTCTCTTGTCCAGGTTGTGGATGCCATTCAAGGAGCACTTCACCATTTTCAACTGCTTCATGAATATGTGGATACATATTCATGGCTGTTCTTGAGTGAAAGTCTCCACCAGCTATGAAAGCTTCCTTCATGCTTTTGCAACTAGCAAGATGTGCCAGAATCCTAAGTTCCAGCTGAAGATAGAAAAATCACCTCACAGTCAACAAGTGAATTAGCTTACTAGTCATCAGAAAAGTAGATATAACTATAATTTCACCTGTCCATAATCAGCAACAATAAGTGAATTTCCAGGTGATGCTATGAAGGCCTGACGGATCTTGTACCGATCTTTCTCCAATGCAGGTTGGTTCTAGACAGAGAAAAATAAAACTTCACAAACAAATTCTAGATGTACTATACCTCTTAAGTAAAAATAGACCTTGAGCATTTCAATCCAAAGATGTACTAGCTCTTCATACCACAACATTATGAAATTTTACAAGGTTATCAGTAGAGAAATTAGAGAAGCTTAGTTACTTGATTACATCTCCATTCAAGCTAACTCTTAAATAAGTTCAAGCCATGTACCTGCAAATTTGGCCTTCTAGCCGATAAGCGCCCAGTTTCAGTGTTAATATTCAGGGAGCAGTGGACACGACCATCTTTTCCTGACACATTACGTCCCTGTCATTTAGGAAAACAAATTCCATAAAAACTTAACCTGAAAGGATATGCTAATGGAAATAATTAAGTAGCTTGAAATCCAGGGAACATTGTTTTAAAAGAAAACACATACCTGTAAAGGAAGAATAAAATTTGATATTAAGGAATCAATGGAGCAAACTTCACATAATGCAGCAATAGCATGGCAGGCCTCCTTTCCACTTTCACCCCCTCCAAACGCATCAAATGCAGTTCCATAAGCAGCTGTGTCTGATTCAACAGTGGTATTGGAGTGTTGTGTTTCTAAAACTTCATCTGGTAGCGAAATACAATCATCATCTCCAATGTTTTCTTCTAGACAAGTATCTGAAACGCCCTCTGTATAGTCATATTCTGCAGAGACTTTCCCAGCTAAGGCTTTCAAGGTGTCTCCACTAACAGAGGGCCAGCCTGAGGCAGTGAACTTTTCAGTGGGCAAAGGTCTGTCGCTGATCCTATGCAGTTTGATATTCCGGAACTTTGTGGCTCTCTTTTTTCCTTTTTCAATCACCTTATCCACATTGGGAACTTTGAAAAGTTTTTCATATGGAAGATCCTCATCATTACAACTGTAACAGATATGAACAAAACTTAGTATCAGAAATAAACACTAAGAAACGACATTATGTAATTCCTGTTTTGCATCATAATGGGAAGAAAATTCGATTCACAAACTGAATCTGAGAGCTGCATGTGTTTTTCTTTGTTTTATCACGGAAAAAGATTACAATCTTCACCAAATTCTGATACAAGAGTCTCATACATTTGGTTTTCTTTGTAATAAAGTGATATGGTACCAAAATGTCATGGTTTCTTCTAAAGATAACTTCTATATAAATGGAAAAATAAGGCAGTTCAAATGAAGACTTGCAAGAAGCATACCTGTTAGAAATGCCACCAAAAAAGAGTTGTCGCAATTGCGTGTCACTGCCAACATTCATATGCTTCGCATCTGGACAATGCTTTGAAGCCCAACTACGGAACCTGGAAACAGCAATTTCTTGTTCTGCTTTGGCTACAATCTCAATCTGTGCCAAATAATCCCTATCTACAAGCATTCCTTCCGATTCCATTTTGGCAAGAAGTTCACCAAAAGGTTGCCAATATTCTTGGTAGAAATCAAACATGTTCTGTTTTGAAATTAGATTTCCATCAATAAACCATTTCTTCGCTTGCAGTTGCTTCTTCATGCTCTCATAAAGCTTTAGAGTGCTTATCGAATCCAACGCCGAGTAGGAAATCCAAGCTTCTCGATCCTCCAGTTGTAGCTCTTTAACAGGAGGAATGACCACCAATTTCCCTTCTGATCCATCTTTTTTCAATTTTCCCTTACCAAAAATTTTCTTCATTGATATTTTACCAAATAATTCTGCTTCCTCCTTTGTCTCAGTTCCCCCAAGAACTTTTGGGTCACTTGTAAGTGCTTCGAGCGAATAACCACCCGATATCCGTCTAGATGAATCCCACAATCGTGCCATGTGCATCGTATCACCATGAAAACCAGAAAGCTTGATTCCATAATTTCTGATGATGTGGTTATCAAAGCTGTAGTTATGCCACACCTATAAGTAGAAGGAAAGGTCAAGCTTATAAGCGTTGTTTGACTGATCATGAAAACATTTTCAAATGATTTACAAAATTAAAACATGATTCAGAAGTCATTAGTGCCTCCAACTAAACAAAAGAGAGCCAAGGTGAAGAAGTAGTCAATCATCTTTTCAGGGAAACACACAACAAGAGAAAAAGCAAAATAAGATTCGTAACACCTGATTATCCAGATTTCACTGAATAAATAGAAACACAGCAAGTTGTTTTTCGTTTTAGCTCACTTTTTTTATGGATGAGTCCTCGAAAAATGGCTTAAACTCAGCCAAGATATCCCTTCCATTTTCGCCAAGCACATCTACCCAGATACATGATTTTCCGTCTCCAAAATCTGCTTCTGATCCACAATAGATACTGAAACATATCATCTCTCCATGGTCCACAGGTGTTTCAGTCTTCACATCAATCCTGGACACCTACAGAATTGATCATCAGAGAGTAAAATCAGTATTAAAAAAAACGTCTATACGTCAAGAACATTAGCATTTCTAGGCCATGTGAACAACATTGCATTAGCAGACGCATGACCACATACCTCTGTATCGCAAGCATGGACAAGATTCCTATATTGATTCATCAGCATAGCCACGGTTTCCTTTGCACTAGACACATTATCAACAACAAGAACCCTATTATATATTTTCCTGAGGTTTGCTCGGACTTTCGACAGGTTGGTGCATTTTTCCACATTGGAAATGGTTGCTGTTTTCTTATAGCTTGCACTGTCAAGAGACGTATCACTGTTAAGAGGTTTTCGTTTTCCATGTGCATCCTCGTCTCCTTTCAGAGTCACGTCTGTTTTCCCCCCAACCTCAATATCCTTGCTTGGTAATGCTATAACCGGCCCTCTAACACTATTCGTTTGCATAAAGCCATTCAATTCTCTACCAAGTGTGGTAATATCAGTTCCAGGCTTCAGATTGTAATCAAAGTTCTGGCCGTTTCCATAGGATTGGACATCATCTAATTTGGGGACAAAGCCTCTGAAATAATTACCAAAAGCATCATCCTGGTTGTTAGCATGTTCGCCATTTCTTCCTCTTAACTTATCATTGACTTCCTCCCTCCAAGCACGTACAGCTCCAGCTTGTTTCACAGTTGGTGGTACCATTCTCGCCGTCTTAGATCCCAAATTAAGTTTCCACTCTCCACTAAAATCAACAGAGGATGACCGTTGATGACCACCTGAATGCTGAAACCCATGGGAACCACCACAATCAGTAGCAGTGGAATATCCGGCATTTCCCTTTGTGATGGCTATTCTCCTGCAAATCATAAGCACCAAAATAGTTATCAACACACAGAGAAGAGAACACCTTCAAGCTCAGAATAATAACCAAACCAACTCTAACTTAAATACACTACTCTACTTAACCAAAAAAGGTTAGCAGACTCCTAAACAGAGCAATTGACACCAAATTGCAGCAAACATATTTTTACCAGCTTCCTCAACAACCTCAAAACATGAATCATCACTATATAAAACTAACAAACTTACGAAACAGAGCAATTAACTATTGGGTAAAGCTAAGTGAACCTGGTGCAAAGGATTCGACGGCGAGGCACAAGAAAAGAAAGAATTGAAGAAGAAACGCGAGGACGACGCGAAACCCAGAAAGAGGAAGGAGACAAGTGGCGAAGAGAAACCCCCATGGCCGTAGTAAGTGAAGCTAATCTCCCCAGCTTGAAGGAATCGAGTCTTCCAGAGATAAAAAGTAGGGTTTACCGTTGTCCAATTTTGTCGTTTTTCACAAAGCTGAGCTGGTTGCCATTGCTCTCGATGACAAACCCTTAAACCCTTTTTCCCTTTTATCTTCTTTACTTAATTCTTTATCATTCACTTAAAAGGACAAAAAAGAAAGACATTTTTTCCGATAAAGTTGGGATTTTTAATTCTGAAATTTTGGTTCAACGATGAGTAAAAAAGTCTGAAACTTTGAAACCCCAGATACAAAATTCTCAGCAAATCCTTTTAAAATGTTCGATGGGAACTCCAAAACTCTCATTTAATTTTTCTTTTTCTTTGGTGAATTCGAAAAGTTATCAAATTTCCTAAAACCGATCATTTCAAAATTACAAACGAAACAAAAAAAATAATAATTGCTCAAAGTTTGGATCTTTCGTCTTCTTCTTCTTCTTCTACAGTTTGTCCATCTTCTTCGGTTTTGGTCATGGCTAAGTACTCAAGCGCAGTGACTACATCACTCATCATTGGTCTCGTTGCTGCTTCTTCTTGAAGACACATTGCTGCTACTGCAAGCGCTTGATACAATCCTTTTATCGGGTACTTTCCTTCAAGCAATGGATCCGCCATTAACGTGAACTTTCTCCTATCTTTGAACAATGGACTCGCCTGCGCATTTTAGCAAACTAAATTAAGAAAACCAATCAATGGTTTTGTTCAGATAGAAGAAATTGAAGAACTTTTGCGTACCCAAGTGACTAAGTTCTGTTCTTGAGTTGGTTTTGTGGTGTCAATGACTCTTCTTCCTGTGATCATCTCCAAGAACACGACTCCAAAGCTGTATACATCGGATTTCACAGTGAGCTGTCCTGTGAGAGCATACTCAGGCGCACAATAGCCGTATGTTCCCATCACTCTCGTTGACACATGAGTCTCTCCACCGGTCGGACCAACCTTAGCTAAACCGAAATCCGAAAGCTTTGGATTGAATTCTTCGTCAAGCAATATATTTGAGGCCTTGAAGTCTCTGTAGATCACAGGAGGATCAGCTGTTTCGTGTAGATACTCAAGCCCTCTCGCTGCTCCTGCTGCAACTTTCATTCTTGTGTCCCAATCCAACGGCTTCTTCTTGTTCCGCGCCAATTCTGAAGTATAAAAAGGGTAATCTTTAGAATGTGTGGATGTGAAAAGATGTAGTGATGGTGTTTAGATATAATGTTACCAAGAAGATGATCCTCTAAAGAGCCATTTTGCATATATTCATAGACAAGAATCCGTTGATCGCCGTCTGCGCAATATCCGACCAAATTGACAAGGTTTTGATGATGTAAGAGACTCAACATCATGACTTCCACAAGAAATTCTCTGTTCCCTTGGTAACCATTCCTGTCTAGCTGCTTAACCGCAACAACCTAAACATGGAAGAATCAGAATCAAACCACTGAGCAGAATATGAAGGAGAGATGTTGTTTGAGAGAATGTTGGTAGTATCAGTACTTGTTCCGGGGTTTCTATGTGCCCTTTGTAAACCCTTCCAAACCCGCCTTCACCGAGCTGATTATCGGGGTTGAAGTTCTTGGTAGCGACGCAAAGCTCTCTGAATGTAAAGATATGAGCACTGATGTTCCCTTTACCGAGTTTTGCTATCTCCTCGGATATGTATCTTCGCCTACTGCTATCTGCAGGTGTGTGCAAATAAGCCTCACTTCTTTTAGATAGAAAGCTTTTAAGGAATTTGAGAATGTATATACATAATGAAAAAGGTTAGAAAATTAGACCTGTTTTAAAAGAGATGTTGTCAAATGTAGTTATATTGTTCTTTGCATCAATGCAGTCTTTGATGCTTTGTCTCGATGATGATCGTCTGTTAAATCGTCTCTCGGACATACAACAGAACAAGCAATTTATTTTCATTCTGTTTATATATGTGTTGATATGTATCTTCCTGGATTATTACTACAAGAAGATGATCTGATTACTCGAAGTTCATGAATGTTCTTGAACCTCGAATCCAAAAGGGATCGAGATAATTCTCAGACGAACAGATTTTATTTTGTAAGATGGCAAAAGGGTTTGCTGAGAAAATAAGAAAAAAAAAGGTTTGGCCTTTGAAGAAACCAAAAATGAATCTGGTCTCTTTTGGCCTCAAAAGAAAGAAGGAACAAACAAAAATGAGAAATAAATTTTGCTACTCTGAATCCTTCCCTTATGTTTGATTGTTTATTGTATCTTTCCTTTTTTCTTGATAAATGGATGGTTAAATTTGGGTGGAGAATCCATTGGAAGAGAGTTAAAAGATCAAATAAGCTAATTTTGGTTTTCTTGGATTTAAAGATATGTTTATCCATTTCCATATTCCTATTAATATCCTCTTCTAAATTTGAAATTCTAGATATCTTATTGAAACATTAAAAAGAAGAATGATATAGTACTAGACACTGTTATTCATAGATTTACTTGCAGATAGATAGTGCAGTTGAAGTAGGTTACAAGCACTTAACACTAAACTGAAATAAAGAAGCTCACAAGAATGGCCATGGCTATAAATGCAAAGGGAACTTCTATTGCTTTTTCCTCTGCCTTTGATGGTGAAGAAGCAGGAGTCTGACTTCTTACTTCAGGCAATGGTGGTTCCGTGACATCTGAGATACGTAGTAATGGATATGGAGCTTCGGCTGGAGCCAAAATCATTGGATTCCCCAAAGTTCTGAGCTCACCGGTTTCAGGCAGATCAAATTTGCCGTAACACTGGTTCTCTGCAATCAAATATTATCTCAGATTGGCGCAAGGAAAGTTAAAGAAGCAATAGAGAGAAGATGAGACTATATTTTTACTTCTGTATCTTGCAGTGGTTGCTGGGAAGTCAGTGATAATGCCATCAACTTGGATATCCCGGACAAAACAGTCTATCTCCAACGTTGGATCCTCGTAAAAATCATATTCTTGAGTTACAAACTCATTGCTAAATGTTTCTACGTAAACATGAAGCCCGCTTGATTTTAGCTTTGAAACAACATTTGGCCCCTTCTTAAAGATGAAAAACCCTTTGTAAGGAAAGACTGAGTTCTTCCTGATGACAATCGAGCCTGCGAAATTCTTGATGTCCCTGACTGCAGAATCTTCTACATCACGGATGTCTTTATCGACTCTATAGACTAGCTCATCATGATTCATTTTGTTCTTCTCCTTGAACTTCATCAAGACAGACTTATCAGTAGACTGGATCAGTATTGTTCTTGCACTTGTCTTGTTTTGCTGATTATTATTAGCTCTCTTCAATTCATCTAGTACCGCATCGACCACGCTAATTCCTTGATGTTCCACTAAATAAGCTGCATTCTAAGAAACGGAAAATCCTGTATCAAGAAAAGAGTCATGTGTTGTACTTATTTACACACAAGATTTGCAGCAGAACTCCCACCTCCACTTCTATCAAGATGCCTAAGAGAGAGCTGTAATGGTTTGGAAGAAACAAGAACTCGGATAATGTAAGAAACTTCCCAGCCTTGTTGTTTCTTGGGTTTCTGAATAAACCCCAGTCCCTTTGAGGATTCGAAATAGTAGCTGCAATAAAGGAGGAAACAAAGCCAATTCAGATATGATCTCCATTCAAAGTCTTTATATTGAATCTTGATTTTACTTTGTAGTTTTGGCTCTTACGCTTCAAGGTTTGTATCTGAGACATGGTCAGGCTGAAACTGTAGATCCCACTTCTCGGTTGAATCTCTGAAACTACTGATGACAGATTTCTGAAGCTTGTTTCGATAACATTAGTGCTGTTTATAAGATCAATGGAGCTCATACAAAAGGGAATCTTGTCTTTAGACATCTGGACATTGCAATCAAGAATGTCTGCCCCGTCGCTTGCAGCTCTCTCATACGCCAAGTCAGTACAGCCCGGGAAATCTCCACTCGCTCCATTCTTCGAGAGAATAGTTATCTTAGCTGCAAGACATAACGGTTAAAATGCACCTGAACGATTTAGAAATCATATGTATATGGTTATCTCTTGTGCATTACCTTGCTCCTTAGCTCTTTTGGTGTCCACATGAGAGAAGCAATCTTGGAAAGCAAACAAGAATCATAAATGTAGTTATATGCAATGCAAAGCTCGATGAAGAGACAGAAAAACAGAGTTCTTTTTCACTTACTGATGGCTCGATATGGAGTCACCGGGAAGTCTGATAGGAAACCATCAACGGAGAAGTTTCCGTTGTCAATGAAAGATAGATACTCAGCCGTTGGATCATAGCTGTAGTTATAAGCAATTACAAAATCATTGGCAAACTCCGAGGCGAAAACTTGTAAACCTTCTTTATGAGCATCTGTTACAAGCGACGTGTGGGGTTGTAGGTAAAGAGCTGAATCTACGGGCCATATGTAAGATTTTGGAACAAGAATTCCAGAAGAAAACGTTCTTATATAACTTAGATTCTTGGCAAGAGAGCCGTAAGATTGGTTGGTGAAGGGTTCTATGTGGTCTTGTTTCAGAAACCTAAAGATGAGTTTTGTCACAGCCGGCTTGACACTGTTTTTCATGCTCTTCAGGAAACTGATCTCTGGAGAAGATATGAAGTTAACTTTCAGGCGTCTTGATAGAGAGACAACAGAGTTTCTCATACTCAAATTGTGTTGCGTGTAGAAAGCACTGTCCTATAAGTGTAGAGACGACAAGTAGAGGAAGAAAATTACTTATTGATCTTATGGAAAAGACTTTGAGCGATAAAAGAGTATACATTATACCTGAATGTTCAACCAGAGGCCTGAATCTGTCAACTTTGCTACTTCTTCAATAGCCAATATTGAGGAAACATCATCGAATATTTCTGGTCTTGAGATAACACCCTGGGCCACTGTTGAGGGGAAAAACTTGAGTTACAGTCAGAAATGTTGAAATGAAACATTTGCAGAGTTGCTATTCCACAAGATTGAACATTTTAATTCAGAAAGCTTCACTTACTATAAGAGGGTTTAAAGAAACGAGATATAGTTAGAAGCACTTACATTTCACATCAGAGAGTTCCTTCCATGTGAAATCAACAGAAAACCTTTCTTTGTAATTTGGGTAAATGCTTATGACATTAGAACCATTGTGAAGATTCAGATTTGGAAAGCAGATTCCAACACCATCCTTTGTTAGTTGAAGATCACACCAGAGCATTACTTCTGGTGAAGTTGTTATATTCACCAACTGATATGCTTGAATACTGGAATCTGGAAACATACCAGAGAATCCACCTCGAGCAATCACAGCCGGAGGTTTCCCTGCCAAAAACACATCAAGAAACTGTAAGAACATTTATGAAAAAGTCACGTACAGAAAAAGTGAGAGAACTCTGTCGCTAACCACTCAATGTTTGCCAAGAACTTGATAAAGCAGTCGGTAAAATGAAGAACTTGATCAGAATCAGAAAAATCACTCTAGGGCACGCCATGGTAGTGGAGAGCTTTCAGTGTTTCTTCTTACTTTTCTTTTTTTTGCTGAAGATGGAGTGAAGAATGAGTGAATTATTGAACTCATGAGCTGTTTAGCAATAATCTACACAATCTACCACGTCCTAAGAATGGAAAATGTAGCTTAAAACGTAATCAGACTCTGCAGTAGCATTAATTGCAGTTTTTCTATATTTGTGAGAAGAACGTTGCTATATTGGAAATGGGGTCAAAAAGAAGTTATCTTAGCTGTCACCTGGTTAAAGTAAAGAATACTAGCATGACAAGTTTTTCCAAAGAGCACATTGGTTCTCCATAACATTTCTAGCATGAGAAAAGCACATTTTCTAAAACTATGTGTCACCTCCATTGATGGACCTTTAGCTTAAGTTTCCTTTTTCATCAGGGCACAACCTTTTCTCCAACTTCTGCAAAAGAATCATCGCACAGCTTGGCTCTGGTTTCCATATACTTGCAAAAGAGTCTTGCATGCCTTCGTCACTGCAGTCATGAATCAATATATATACTTTAAGGTGAGATCAAACACAGTTCAAATATTTTTGTTGTGCTGACATAAGGTACAAAGAAGTTTTGAGGATCAACTTATATTTTGTTTTACGATGTTCTCATTCTCAGATCCTAAAAACGTCAGATATCTCATATATTATGGCTCAAAACAGTTTGTGGTTACAAAAATACGATGACAAGAAACTAATCTCAGAAACACACAAGACCATATGCAGTTCTTTGACTAATACAAGCTATTAAGACATTATGACAGCAGCATTGTCTACACCAAAGAGATTTCTAATCGACAAATTCAACAACAGAGAGTATCATCTGCATCCACGAAAAACGAGAGTAGCAGAACCATCATTCAGCTTTTGATGGGAATTTATTGCCACCAGTAGAGATCTTGTATACGTAAAAACAGGTCATGAGAGCACTGCAATACAGATATGGTTCTTAGGTTAAGTGAATGGTGTAAAAAAGCTCAAAATACCAAATCTTGGACCGAAACAAAGATAGATAGCCTAGCCAGTGGTTCATAGAAGGAAAGGAGAAAAGAGGAAACTTTTACCTGATCCCAGCAACCAAACCAGCCGGCATAATCTTTCCAGTCAGCAAGTAACGCTGTCCCATGACTAGTGTGAGAGCAGCTGCGATGACTGTATCGAAAAAGAAACTTTCAGATGAGTTTCAGTCACCATAGATAATGAAAATCCATTTTGCAAGCTTGTTTTGTCATTGAGGTTGGCTCTATTGTCAATCAATGGCAAGAACACTAATTAAAATCACGAATCAACTCAACTACAACATCTTACAACTCAAATAAGACACCACCCTTCAATTATCAACCTTGTTTCTTGACACGATTTTTGACTCGATAAAACAGACTCAACGACTAAAAGAATGACATCAAAATGACTCAAAGAAAACACCCAAAAAAAAAAAATGCAACACTGATCAGTAATCACCCTCCCCAGACTTACTTACACTGGCCCGGTGTGAAAGTAATCCCGAGGGAAAATGAAAGGAAAGTACAAAATGAAATAATGATATATACAAAGGATGAGAGACCTAACCCGATCAAAGGTGAGGAATAACGCCAGGGCTGCGAGGGCTGCGAGACCGCTGTCGCTGGAAGGTGAATGGTGTGTCATCATCATCCTCTAGAGAGGGATACTCACGGGGAACCGGATCTCCATGGTTGGTGTAACGTGATGGGTTTAGAGGATCAACAGAGGAGTATCGAGTAGGCTCAGGGATAATAACCTCAGGATGTGAGGATGCGACCAACTTTCGTTTGGGAGTTGAAGGTTGCATGGCTTTGACCAATCGTTTGAGCTGTCGAATCACTTTTCCCTGGCATGACATGTGTGCTTTTACCTCAGCTAATTCCCCTTGAGTAGTTTCCATTTGCTTGCGCATGTAGTTTAGTTGCTCTTGCTGTTGGGTTGCAACCTCGAAAGTCCACTTATCCATTTTGGACTTAGCTTGAGTTATTAGTGGAGGAAGTGTAAAACTAGGAGCAGCTGTGGAGGTAGTTGGATCCTCACAATCGTCTTCATTTTGTGATTCTCCATCGCTTCCATTATCACTAGTCACACCTAGCGTTGATGTGATAGGTACAAGCATGTTATTCGGGCTTTGCACAAAGTGGTACTCGCTTGAAGGTGTGAACTGTAGGCGTCGATCAACGTTAGCTGTAGTAATGCTCCAGTTTGGTAGAAGTACCATCACTTTCTGTGTGTTGGGGAGCTCAAGTTTGTAGGCAACCTTATCATGCACTCTTCCTGCAAGTATGTCGCACTTGTAGAGGTAAAACTCGTCTATGGTGCGAACTCCATCAGTATACTTATGTTTGGAGAGATTGATGCCAACAAAATCCAAGATTGGTGTTATGATTCCTCCAATGCTTATGGTTGGCTTCTTTCTTTTCACATTCACTTTCAATTTTGTTGACGCTTCTTTAGCCCATTGCTTGTAGGATGCTAGATGGTGGCCAAGAACTGATCCCATGTGTACATCTCTCCAAGTGGTACCTTCCAACCCAGTATAGAGAAGATGCATCTCCTCTGTCCTCACGTTGTTCGTAAATTGTCTCGCGAAGAACGTGTTAGCTAATACTCTGTGTGCGTATCGAACCGCAGGATGTCGAAGTTGAGCGGCTTTGACCTTGCCTGAGTTATACCTCCCTGTGCCACCAATTGCATCCCAATACTGTTGCGGATCTTGCACCCTAGAATACTTCATTTCAAACCCCTTTTGTAGCCCAAAAATGTTTGCTAGATCATCAAATGTAACGATGTGATACTCATTGGCGACGACGAAATGAATTGCTCCGTTTTTCCCAGTTAGACGACAATCAGGCTCTTGGAGAACTTCAACAGTGGCCAAGAAATCTTTTGTTAGCTCCGTGTACGTGAGATGTCTCTTATTAACGAAATCGGAGAGGCCCATCTTCTCAAAAAGAGTGCTCACTGTCTGTGAAAGATGGAGTCTTTCTAAAGTTGCCTCATCTGTGTACCGTGTAGGAACTACTTCGATTTGGGCGAAGTAAGGACGATAATTGAGTGAGTCCTGCTGAGTACTCTTTGCTTTACTAGTTCTTGGCGAAGCTCTTGTTGTGCGCTTAGCTACCAATTTCCCTTTCCCGCTAGTTCGATTTCCGGTTTTCCCCATTCTCACCTACATTCAAGAAGGTGCAAGTTAGAGATTTGTGGAATTTGTGCATTGTGCTTTCATCATGTTACAGGAGATCAAATGCACAATGTTGAGACAATGAAGGCCAAATTCCCCAAAATTCGTCAACGCACTATTCATCATCCCTAACCTCATGTTAATTCCACAAAATATTCTTTTGAAATCAAAATTCATGGCATCCAACGAATACCCAACACATATCCAGTAATTCTAGCATAATCATGCAAGATTTCAACAATATGAAGCATGGAGACAAGAAATTTTGGATTTATCACCAATAACCACCATTGAAATAGAGATTGAAGTTCATACCTAAGCTGAAAAGTGATTAAATAGTTAGGTTTTCTTTGTCGAAGGTGAGAACTGAGAAGAGACGTTAAGTCACAAAGTAAGAAAAATTAGTATTCGATTTGAGTTTTGCTCTGAAGTTGTCAACAGAAAAGCTAAAAGTCTTATTGGGCTGGAAAATAAAACAAGAAGCGGCCCAAGAGGAATTAATAGTCCAAGGCGTAGTTTGTTGCATTATGGGCCTTCGTATTGCAGTCTTATATGTAGATTACATATAGGGATTATCACAAGATTTTGTGTGATGTCTTATTATCTCTTGAAATTTAAGATTCCCAAGTTCTGCAAATTGATATTGAGTTTGAGAGTTAGTTGGGACACAAAGCCAACATTCTGTTTTTTCCACAAGGAATTGGCCAAGTTTCAGTGTGGTAAGTTTTCAGTTGCAGATGGTGTCCAACTACAGTTGCAGTCTTGCAGAGAGTTGGGTAATTCCGAGAAGGAAGTTTCTTCTGTAACAAGCGGGTATTGTTCTGTAACGAGAGTTTGTGCGGGAACAGTGGAAGCTTGTTGTTGTATCAGTGTTGTTATCAGTATAAGCGGATAATAACAAGATGTCTCGAAGTGGGTCTTCTTGGGTAGCGGATAATAACAAGATAACACTGCGTCACTGCCCATCTTCGTGAGTAGCGGTTGATCTTTTGAATGAGAGAATCTACAGAAGTGGGTCTTCAGAGGAAGTGACGAAGCTACAAGGCTGCTATTTTCAGAAGGAATGCAGCGGGGTTTTGGTTAGCATTTTGTTTGGAGTAAGCTGGGCAGTGTGCGGATTTACTTGTCTTGAGAACGAATTCTCTTGACAAGGTAGTGGCAGCGTCAGAGATTCTTGTTCGGTACAAGTTTGTGTTTGTAATAACACGTGGTGACTTGTTACTTGAGGAACAAGGAATCTCATCTCGGGTGGAGCATTGATTTCTCAGAGGGTATTTCTTGTGTTTTTGATCAGTTATTCAAGTGACAAGAAGGAGAATCTGATGGTAAGCGATTAACTGTACTACTTACTTGAGTCGAAAGTCTTCCTAGCCAAAGGGTGTTAGGCGGCGTGTTCTGTTCTTTTGAACAGCGGTACAAGGGAAGTGTATGGTAGTTTTGCTAGAGGAAAATACAAGATTTGAAGTATGAGATTGAGGTATGGTTTGATGATGTGTCAAAAAATGTTGCTACATCATTAGATCATGAAGAAGGCTCCAAGTAGAGGTGACAAGGCTGCAGAGGTTTTAAAGGATTGTTCTTGGTGGTTCTTTTGGGTAACAGTGGAGCAATGTGACAGTGAAGAGTGGCTGAACTTAGAAAGGTGTTTTGAGCTTATAGAGACGAATTAACATCCAATGGTTATTATGGTTCTGGTGGAGCCATTTTTCCGTGGAGGTTGAGTTCAAACGAAGAGATGGAAAGCTACAGAAGCCACTGTGGGTACATGTCCTGTTTACTAAAAAGAAAGGGAAGTCAAGAATGGTGCAAATCAACACGTTCAAGATCCAAGGGTAAGAAGACTCTTACATTTTTTGGTTGAAGTTTGTTGATATTACAGAGGGATTCTCAGAAGGAAGAAACGAAATGGGGACAAGTGCTAGTGATGCGAGAATGGTGTGTATCTAGCTTGATACACAACACATTAAGCTAGTGGTTAGCTTCTGGAAATGTAGGGTCCTAGAAAGGGCGAAAATGCATAGAAATCGAAGATGCATTTGGAGGATAACGACTAAGATCTCTTGAGGTCGTTTGTCTACACCAAAGGGGAGTTTTTGTAAGTATGCTCTCAAGGAAAGAACACATTATGGACGTTCAAGAGAAGAGTCTTCAAGTATGATGTGATGATTAAGAAGAAGAGACTTCGGTTTAAGTCTGATATTGAATGGTGCATGGTTCAAGTTGTTTGGTGGAGTTTCTGCGGGTTTTGCAGGTGTGTCTACAGCTAAGAGTGACGTCAAGGGTTCTAGAGTTGATGTGTAAGGGGATTTGAGGACGTGGCTCAAGGGTATCACAAGGTTCTGTTGGTATGAGACAAGATAAAGATCGCCAGAAGTGATTAACATCTGTTGGTGATAAGTTTTGTGGTTAGAGAAGGATTGGACAAGGGTTGTGTCCAAGGTATGTTTTATTAAACATGGTGTGTAGAGGGCAATTCTAAAATGGTCTAAGCTATTGTAGAGATTGACGACATAGTGAATTGAAGAGCTTCAAGTTCGAGGCTAAGTTGATTAATCGGTTTTCTGATAATTGATTCAAGGAAATTCAGAGGATTTTGATCTCAGTGCACATGAGTAAATCATAGGAGCTATAGCAAGGGAATCACATTTTTTGCAGAGGGTTATATGGTTCTTCAATCACTGAAGACGTTCTTGGGGTCTTTACAGAAGCCATGGTGGAGAATGTGTGATTGGATGGTTCATAAGTGGTGGAACTTATGGTTTGCTAGTCATCTCAGGATCGTTTGACCGTGTGAAGTATCACAGCGGAAGCGTGTTGAATGTAAGTTCAATACAAGAGGATCAATGATAAGTTGGGTTGGTCATATGGATTTTATGGGCTGGTTATGCAACTCAAGGAGAAGACAAGTATGCACGTTTGGAGCAAATCAAACGTTCTGTTGGGTTATTGATGGTGTTGTGGATTATTATTATTATTATTCCACTAAGGTGTTGTGTGTGTATGTTCATACATATGCAGGTTCAAAGGAGGATCAAGGTGGCAAGTCTAGAGCCATATGTCAAAGGCTCTAAAGGGGCAATTCACAAGGAGATTTCAAGATTAGCTCATGGTGGAGATTGTTGGAATATGATCTAACTTGAGAAGAGTTTATTATGTTTTTGCATTCTAAGTCAAAGAGAGTGTTTCAACAATAGGAGGAGAATGTTCCTTGGCTCCAAGAAGCATTGATGCTAACATAGAGGAGAATGTTCCTTGGCTCTTCCAAGACAAGTCTCCAGCGGATGTGAGAGACTAAGAGGAGGCCTTAACTCCTAAGGGGATCTGTTGCTCCCAGCCATTGTGAGAGAGTGTGTGAGACAAAATGGGGCAAGTAGAGCTGTAGAAAACATGTAAGAAGCATATAAGCTTCGGGTTGGTTTTCTTGGTGAGAGAAGAGTGATTTCTTGAGTGTGAATCTCTTCTCATATGTATCATCTCTTGATAATGAAGTTAGGGATCGAAAGATCCCAACCGGATGTAGTGGCCCATGAACCGGGTCAACAAAAGAATAGTGTTCTCCTTCTTTCCCTTTATCCTCTCCGAATGGAAGCTTGCTTGGTTCAGTATATAGATGGTGATGACTTGCAGGGAGAAAGCTTGAGGCTGGAGAGATTGCATAAATCTCAACAGGTTTGGTTTACTTCTTTAGCTAATTACCATGGAGCAGACAAAATTCTTTGAGCTTCAGTCACTTCTTCAGTCTCTTGTTCAATCACTCCTACACTTGCTTTCATTTCAACAATCTTTTTATCAAAGTATTCGTTCGTCTCTTTCGCAACCTCATCTCGTCTCTGTGGCTCAAGAAACCTACGTTACAACTCAGCTCTTTCTTTTTCTATCCCAGCTCTTTCTTTCTCTAACTTGAGACTTCCGCTCTCTGCCTCTTCAATCTTATCCTCGAAACATTTCTGTTCTTCAGCTTTCTTTGCTCGCACGTCTGTTTAAAGACAACAATTTGTCAATCCGTGATTGAGGAGCTGCAGTGTCGAAAGACATACTTTTCTAGTTTAGCAAAGGAGACACTGATCAGCTCGTTGAGTTTGGTAGTAGAGTCATCGAGCTTCACGTCTCTGACTTGGTCTAGCAACGCGTAATAGCTCGCCATCATGCCAATAGCCGACCGCTCTCGGGTATCGTCGGTAGGTTGAAGTGAGGTCGTTGTGGCACGGATTTGTAACCTTCCATCGACTCACATGCCTTCCAATACAGCGACTTCTTCTCAAAAGGCAAATGGATTAGCTTATCTTTTGCAGCAGCTGAACTATTTACCACTTTCGGGCTGTGATCAGTGGATAGCTCGGGATAGATCAAAGCTGAAAGAACACAAGGAGAACAGTTGTAGCATATACTAACCGGAAAATTAAAATCTAAGCTGTACTCTGATAAGAATTTGCTTTGAAAATATAGAAAAGGTTTCCAAACCAGTAGTTAAGTTTCCTAGAGAGAGTCTGGTGCATTGTGATGAACATGATTAGATTATCTTCTCTGTGTTTCAAAGATTCCAACGAAAAGAGAACAAACGGCAAAGTTTGATTAGAGTTGCAACGTGTAGGAAAATGATAAAAGACAAATTTAAAACACAACAACATAACGTTACATAGAAATCGTCAACAGAAACACACAAACAAAATGTTAAGTGTTTGATACGATAGAACACAAATACAAGATCATAGATATAGTTAAGTGGATTAGAAAGCATAGGATAGCTAAACGACATTTCCCATCAGAAGTGACAGTGATCTTGTTCTTCTCACGAGTGATTGTAACAGAGTCACAGAGTGCACCGGGTTTACCACCAACTTTGATCCTCTCATGAAGGAACTTGTGGAGAGAAATTTTCAACTTCGAGGAACATATGTCCTGAAATCCCATCGGTAGTTCTCCTTACTACCGATGTGTAGTCGCAACTGTTGGCCCTGAAGCTTATGTGGAAGATAGCATCCATAGACTCGAGCTTGAGAGACGGGTCAGTATGAGTTTCTCGGGTTTCCACAAGTATCTTCTTTATATTCATCTCCTTGGGCAGGAAAGAATGAGATCCAGCCTCGCAAACTTGGAAAAGTGCAAACTCGGTATAGAGACGAAGCCAATCATTATTATCAATGTCCTTGGCCTGAACCTCGTAGAATCTAACACCATCATCATCATCATCATCAGCTTCTTCTGGTAGTTCCGACAAAAAGGTAGGCATACATTCTCGGAAAGACAGATAGAAGCAGTTAAACGAGTGGTCTAATATTTCCGCTACAAAAGAAAGAGAGAAACAAACAAAAAGTCGTGAGTAGCTGCTAGAAAACCAAATCTCTTTTCTTTCTTTGTTCAATTGGTAGGCTACATAAAATATAAAGAAAGAAAACCTGGTTTGATTCTGCAGCGTTCCATCAAGAGTTTCAACTCGGGAAAGGAAGGTCTCCTGACCAGAGTTTGCAAAGTGAGAGAATCAGCAGCAGCAGCATCATCATCTTTAACCTCGACAGTAATAAAGTAAGAAAAAGAAAAGGGATGTTCGGTATTCAATTTTTGTATGCGTATGAACTTCAACTTCCTTTTCTGCTCAAAGTTGAACCAATGAACTCCCAAACGGCCGTAGAGAACCATTTCGGTAGGTGGTTGTTCTTCGTTTTCGCCAAAATAAAATGGTGAGTATCCTTTAAGACGTGGGATACAAACGTCAGGCTTCAAATCGAAACCCTAAACCCAATAAAAAAAATAACAAAATTACAATAGAATCTATGGGGGAGGCAAATAAAAATAAAAATATTAGGGGTTACCTGAGTATTTGCGATTTGCCTAATGTAATCCATGTCTTGTTCAACCCCTAGTTCTTCATATTGGCAAAAAATACGTTTCTTTTCTTCATTAGGTAGCTTCCGCATGTCCAACAACTGCGGCAGAGATTTCCGGTTGTCGACTTCTTCTTCCTCATTTGTTCCTTGAATCGCTATCTTTTTCCTTTTTCTACTATCGACAGGGGTGATCTGATGATGATACAGCAAGGAGAGTTGGTTTGGGAAATCTAAAACCTAAACCTAATCGGATCATCAAATACAAATTACAATCGCCATGGGCCAAAAGTAATACCTCAGATGTGCATCCACCCATCTCTTCATCCAAATCTATTGCCCTCAATATAGATTGGCATTGTTCGTCCGTTAGCTTTCCGCTTTCCAACATCCGCCGCAGAGTATCCGCCATCTTCTTTCTTTCGATCTAGGGATTTCTGTATCTCTCTTTTCTTTTTTGTTCCTATAGGATAAATAGACCAAGTTGTAATGGGCCCAGTGCCGACCCAGATAGCATGTATAGGGCTTCACACATTTTTGGCCCATCTTCCTTTTAAAAAGACTAGAAAGATATATATATATGTATTTAGTGTGACAATGATAATGTGACTGGAGAAAGTTTCTACCGAGGCTGTAACTTTTTGCTAAGGCTTGTGGTACTGGTGGATCGCATCGCTGAGATGAGAGCTTATGGAAAGCTCACTGGATATCACACGTTGCAAGAGAAAATCCATGTTCAAACACGGATCAAGTTGATCCTCAAGCTATGTCTAGCCGATGGTACTTTTGACATGTTCCGGACTCGAATGGGCATTCATGGACATCCACTTCAAATCCAAGTAAAGTGACGACGACGAGGAGCTTATAGGCTATGGTTTTGCTTTTTTATTACTGGTAATTAACGGTCGTTGACTGGATTTGAAGTGTTACTTCATAGGAAATCTCCACCCTGCTCACGTGGATTTCAGACTCGGAAACCTCTGGGCAGTTGTTTTCGTCTCTATGAAACCAGGACTTGACCCATGAGAAATGGGATGATCTTGTAGCAAACATGCCTCTCAACTCTCAAGATACGTCGGGTGGGTTGGACGGATCAGCAGATGTTTCGACTCGCCCTGCTTCTGGTCGGGTGATAAGGATGGGTGGATTGGACGGCACAGCAGATGTTTCGACTCGCCCTGCCTCTGGTCGGGTGAATAGGACGGGTGGGTTGGACGGATCAGCAGATGTTTCGACTCGCCCTGCCTCTGGTCTGGTGAATAGGTCGGGTCAACTGATCTGAACGATTACAGAGCCACTCTGTCTCCATCGCCAAAGCTGTTATCTCTTTGGGCGTGAAAGAAGGATCACTAGTACGATGTGCTCATTCTCAGATCCCAAGTGTGTATCAAAACGTCAGTTATCTCATATATAATATGGTTCAAAACAGTTTGTGGTTACAAAAACACGATGACAAGAAACTAATCTCAGAAACACACAAGACCATATGCAGTTCTTTGGCTAATACAGGCTATTAAGGCGTTATGACAGCAGCATTTTCTACACCAAAGAGATTTCTAATCGAAGATTTCAACAATAGAGAGTATCATTTGCATCCACTAAAAACCAGAGTTGCATAACCATCATTCATCTTTTTCCAAAAGAGACGGAACAAAGAAAAACATAGACTCAAATCCCATTTACTTTTTTCTACATGAGTTCAAAATAAAAGAGATTATCAATAAGAAGATAGATACTAACAAGTTTAGACATTCATTCAGACATTATGCATTACTCAGCTCAAATATATGTCTCCAAAAAACACACTCATTCTTCTCCTAAACACATCTCTTCCTCTCATTCAAGCATGGTAATTTATCATGTACTTTCCGAATTCCGCATTAACGCTGGCAATGTTCAAGTCGACAGCCTCATACGCCCTTATCAGCAACCTAGGAAATATCTTACGATAATATTCCTCTATTCCTTGAACCTCTCCCTTATAAAGTGCCTGAGACATCATAAAATTCAAAATAAATCAATCGAAACTTGTGTGTATTATGGTTTTTTATTATTATTATGAGGCAAACCTTGATGTTTGCTGGAAGTTCTGCGTAGTGACTGTGTTGGTTCCTAATTAGACGTACCAAGCGGCGAACACTTGAATAGAACAAAGCATCGTTTGGATTCTTTGGGTCGTTTATGTAAGTGATTATCGGAGGATCTATCTTTGTACTCCAATCCAGAGCAGGTCCTAGAATTTCTATACTATGGAGATCCAAATAGGTTTCTATCAACTGTCCACTTTGTCCCCATTCCTCCATCATCTCACTAACATTCTTAAGATAAGCTAACCTCTTCTCGAAACACCAAAACAGCGGAAAGTTTAATGCAGAAGTTATACTGATACTGTAACAAAGCAACAAAGCAAGAGGTCGATCAATTTGGTGATAAAAGCTTTAGATATTATAATAAGTCTTAAGACGAAAAGATTTACCGAACATGAGGTGTATGCTTCATCAATCTGGAGACAAGAGTTTCAGCTTCGGGAGTTCTACAATGGTGGAGCACAAGATTACTCCGACAGATCAATGAATCGATAACTTCAGGTTTTGTGCCATAAGGAGCTCCAAACGGATGCTCACCCAAAGTTAACGAGTAATACAAAAGGCAACCAAAACTAAAAAAATCAACTGATGAAGTTTCAGGAGTTTTAACAACACCATTGAGTTTCCTTAGATTATTGTTCTTAATCTGTTCTCGAGGTTGAAAACCCGTACCATAATTGCCTGCACAAGAAGACAAGTTAGCATATTCAACAAAACAAATCAAATTATGTATTCATCAAAACAAATTAACTTACTTATTGGTGCTTTCGGTTTGATGCCAATGCGTTCGGCGGTACAGAAATTAGCAATCTTTGCTGTCATAGATTTGCTTCCACACACTATGACTACATTCTGTGGGTTCAAATCTCGATGAAAAAAACCCATCTTATGGAAGTGATTCAAGCCTTTAGCAACGTCTTCCATCAACTTCAACATGAGAGGATCAATATCTACTTCTAGGTTCATACCAGTATCCTTGATAAACTTTTCAAGAGGTTTTGGATAAGGTAGTGGAGTTGATGTCTTGATACTTCGAAAGATATTCACGAGCTTCTCTAGCGTGAAACTCCAACGCTCTTCAGACATGTAAGAACAATCATCACTCTTATCGAGAGTGACCCAATTGAGAATGTTTTCGTGTTTTTCGCAGTCCTCCAAAATACTAAATTCTTTTTCGGATTTGATGCGGTTCTCATCCGATAACTTCCTTCGCTTGACCATCACTTTTTTCCCGGGGTCGTAAAACCCTAGGCATGAGTCAAACCCGTTGCCTTTTTCCACTACCTCTGCCGAAACATAAAGCTTTCCAATATTTTCCCAATCTTTTTTTACTTGATTGTAAGACTTTGAGAACATGTCCGCCATTTACTTGATGCGATGTGATCAACTATAAACCTGTAGCAATCAAACCAATTACCATCATCAACTCAAGCAATAACAACCATAAAATTATCATCATCAACTAGAGCATTATCAATTCACCACAAGTATGATATAACCCGTATCCTAATTCTCCAATTCCAACTCATGCTACACATTTGATAAGCCAAACATACCCATGTTAAAAGGTATAACCAAACAAAACGCAATCACTACAAAGAGGTTCCTTTAATGACATTGGAGGATTTTGAACTTCCAAATTAAAGTTGAAAATTTTCGTAAAATCCTAAACCCATGTGTCTACGTTTTTCTAAAATACATCTCTTTTAAGTCAGATGTGATTAATGCAAAGGAGCAGGGAAATGAGTAATTAAGAAACACAACAATGTAGTTCATGAAACCATGAGAAGAAAAGAAAGAAAAGCTCTAAATCAAAAAAACGTAAGCTACTGATTCCATTAACCTAATGATTCCAGAAGCTCGAACTGGAGAAGATAAACGATACTGTGAAGATTAAAACAGAGTATGAATGCTAAAATCTGATATTCCCATCGGCGATGAACAAAATCAACCCAAAATAACTTACCGGAGATGAACAAGGGTGATGTTGGTGATAACGACGAGCTCAGATTGGATCCTCGTGAAAATCAATTGGGTTGACGAAGATGTAGATGCGATTTCGAGAAAACGAAATGGAAATCGATCGATACTCGATTTTGGTTTAGGGTTTTGTGTTTTTTTTTTTTTTTGTCGGAGGGTTTTGTGTTATCTACCCTGAAAATGAAATAGTACAGTATAATAAAAAAAACCTTAAACCGACCGACCATGAATTTTATAATAAACCGGATATATTTTTGGTTACTTACTCCTGTGGTTTAAAGAAGCGTTGTGTTGTTTGTTTGCAAACGAGAGACACGCTTTGCTGTTTCTATGATGGGATTTAATGAGGGAAAAAATATCATAAAAAGCTTAACTATAATTAAATATATATCAAACTTCTTGTTGATCTTTTTATTATATTGTAAATAATTTTTTAGGCACATTGTTAAATTGCTAAATAGAACCAATAAAACAGAGTTGTGTTTAATTTCGTTAATTAACAAAATGACGTAAAATAAAAAAAAGATCTAAGATTTCATTTGGGAATTTTGAGATAATAAAAATCGATTTGGGGTTTTTTATCTTTTCAAACGACATTGTTTCGCTGCTATAAGAGGAAGAAGTTGAAGCTAGTTTACCTGATGGCCGGAACTGCAGAGACGATATCCAAGAGATGCAGACAAACTAGGCCGGGCGTTTGGGTATTCGGGTGGGGTTCGGGTCGAGTTTTTCGGATTTAGAAGTTTAATACCTGTTCGGAAATTTTAAGATTTTTGTTCGGGTTCGGTTCAGGTTCGGATTCGGGTTCGGGTTTATTTAAATATTGAAATATCAAAATTTTGTGTGCAAATTTATCAAATTTTTGAAATTTTCAAAAATTCCCAAAACACCACGAGTAGTTTTACTTAAATATATCCAAAAATAACTAAAATATCCAAAAAATTTGAATATTTTCTATATATAAGTATAAATATAACTAATCTATACTATATAAAAGTCGAGGCTATAAGCTTTTAAAGGCGTCCACATAGGATTTTAAACATCCAATCGCGAATAGCCACTTCGTCAGTTAACATTTTTACACACCATGTTAATTAACATTTATAAATTCTAATATTTTTTATATTTATATATTAATAAAAAGGAAAAGAAAAACAATATATGTAAAGAACAAAAATGTGAATTTTTGAAATAACAAAATATAGAAATAAGAAATATATAAAGTACATATTTCAATATTATGTTTTCGTCAGTTAACATTTTTACACACCATGTTAATTAACATTTATAAATTCTAATATTTTTTATATTTATATATTAATACAAAGGAAAAGAAAAACAATGTATGGAAAGAACAAAAATGTGAATTTTTGAAATAACAAAATATAGAAATAAGAAATATATAAAGTACATATTTCAATATTATTCTGCAGCGAATATATTTTTATTTGGAAATTTTCTAATAAAAAAATGTAAAATTACAGAAGGTAATTATGACGATCGCCCTAGACATTAAACTATAAATACGAAACCTCGACCACACAATTATTATTCAGTTTCAAATGAAATTACTATTATGCGTCTTTGATTTTTTTTCGTGCTATATATTTTTTGATTTATTTCTCTATGAACTATAAACAAATATTATTTAATTTTGCTGATTTTAGACTGTTTGATAAACAAATACTGTTTGATTTTACTGATTTAAAACTGTTTGATTTGTATTTCAGGTTACATTAATGAACCGAGTGTAGGTTCATTCAATTGTGACTTTTAAAGCAATTACAAGGTATTATTGATCCTGAAATAGTGAAATTTATGTAGCTTACAAATTGTTTCTTTGTGTGGATATTGTTAATTTATTTCTGTTAAATATATGCATGAAAAGTGGTTCGCATGTGGAAAGCAAATAAATCAAATAAAAAGTGAAAAGAATTATATATTGAAGAATAAGAGCAAGAGAAGCAAAAAAGTGATTCTTAAAAAAAAAAGTAATTATATTTAGGGTTCTATATAATAATCGTTTGATTAATTTGAGTTTTCTGTTTTTGAATTATCTTTTAAACCATGCAAGGCTTTTTCAGAAACCAAAATTTGGCTTGTTTGTTTGCCAAATCTAACTGATTATGATGTTAATTATATTAAAGATGGCATATGACTGTTTTTTCTTTTTGTAATTGTCTGTATTATTTTCGAGTATCTTTTTATCATCAATAATATCTTTTTAAATATTATGAAGATTCTATTGTTATTCAATTTAAAAAATTTCAAATCTCTATCAAAGTTTGATGTTATTTGTTTATGTATTTGTAAATAGTAATTTGAAAGCTTAATAAATTTGGATTTTTTGGAGACCATAATTTTATAAATTTGAAGCTCTAAAAGCTATAAAATTTCATAGCTTAAGTCAACACCTCTAGCATCTATACTATATAAAAGTTGAATCTATAAACTTCTGAAACTGTCCACAAAATTTTAAAAGACTAATCACGATTAGCCATCTCAGCAATTAGCAATTTTAGATTACAATAATTTTCTATATTAAGATACTTATAAAAAGAAAAAAAACAATATATATATATATAGATATATGAAAACAAGAAAAATGTAAAATTTTGTTATTAGAATATATAAAATAATATCAATAGAAAATTAAGATACTTATATAAAAAGTTTTTAAAAAAACAATATCTATGGAAACGAGAAAAATGTAAATTTAGAATAAACATATACAAAAAAGAAAAATGCAAAAATTTTGTTATTAAAATATATAAAATAATATCATTATTAGTCTCACCAAATATGTCAATATCCTTTCTTAATCATAATTAGAGGTCGGCATTTTAGTTTGATGTCGAATTAAATTTGATTTTGTAACGCCCCGATTTCAGGAATATGGTGGTGCATACGGAGAGATTTAAAAGAATTGATTTGGCCATCTATGTTACCAAAATGCACTTATCTTTTCGGTCAACTGTCCTAAGAGAATTTCACAGTTAAGGGTGCTTGAGCTAGAGTAATTTCAGGATAGGTGACCTTCCGAAAAGTGATTGTCGGAACTGTGTGAGTGATGACAAAACACAGGGAAAGATCATGTGGTGATTTGTAGGATCGGTAAACAAGTTTTTAAAGCCTCCCGGACGTAGCAGACCGAACGTGGGATAGGCGTGGGCCCACATGCCCGAGAGAGGACGTGGGTGCTCATAGGTAGGAGCGTTCGAGGCATTACAAGTGGTATCAGAGCCGAACCGAGGCGAGTGTGGAGTCAATAGGGCTCACACCGTCAGGGGTGACGGTTTTGGTGTGCAACGAAACTGTTGCGATCCGTTAGTAGGGGTGAATTATAACACCCCGGTTTCAGAAATATGATGGTGCATGCGGAGAGATTTAAAAGAATTGATTTGGCCACCTATATCAACAAAATGCATTTATCTGGAGCAATTTTAGGATGAGTGACCTTCCGAAAAGTAATTGTCGGAACTGTGTGAGTGAGGACAAAACACAGGAAAAGATCATGTGGTAATTTGTAGGATCGGTAAAAAAGTCTTTAAAGCCTCCTGGACGTAGTGGACCGACCGTCGGATAGGCGTGGGGCTCACGGAACCGAGAGAGGACGTGGGTGTTCACAGGTAGGGGCGGTCGGGGCGTAATCAAACTCATTTTGGTTTATTTTAATTCGGTTTGGAGTAATTGGTTTGGCGTGATACGGTTTGTTATCTAAAATAAATTACTTATATAATTGAAAGAATGGCAATAAATTGAAACAAGAAAATTTAAAATTTTATCATTGGGATAAATAAATAAAAAAATTAGAATTGATATGAGGTATGTGAAAAAAATGGAATACAATATATACATGTAACATGTGTAAATTTATTCATTTGTTTCTTTTCATTTAACTGTTGATTGGTAATTTTTCATGTTTCAAGTTTGATGTTCGTATATTAAATCATTTTAATCAATAAATTTTGAAGTTTTTTTTTATATACTTGAGTAAAACATGACACATCATATTTGTAATTTGTTTTATACCAACTTTTATCCTATAAGCTTTTTTTTTATTAAAACAAATTTTTAACCAACATAATAGATACTAAAAATATAAATAAAACAACATTTATTCTAAATTTTTTTTTTAAAATGAAGCATTATTGTAATTAATTGATTATTAAGCCCAAAAATATACTATATAAAAGTCGAGGCCATAAGCTCCTTAGGCCGTCCACCTAGGATTTTAAACGACCAATCGCGATTGGACATCTCATCAATTAACATTTTTGAAATTAATATTATTTTCTATTTTTTTAGGTTTTTGAAAAATGGAAAAAACAACATATGGAAATAAGAGAAATATTTAAAAATATGGAAAATTTTCTAAATATTTTGTCAACAATATACATAATATAAAAATTATCAAAATGTAAATTATATTTTTTAAAAGTTTATACAATTTTAAACAAAAATACAGAATTTATTTTTAGTCTCACTACATTTATTAGTACTTCATTTTTAATAACAATAGCCATTTAATCACAATAGCTATCTCATTGAATGATATTTTTAAAATTTATGACTTTTATTTTAAAAGTATTTATAGAGAGGAAGAAATATGACAATATATTGGAGCAAGGTGTATATAAATTTTGTTATTATAATACATAAAATAATTCATATTATTCTTACAAATTTGATTATATTGTCATATTTTCTAAACGACCAATCGCAATTAGTCATCATTAATTAACATTATTTGACATCACGTTAATTAACATTTTTAAATTATAATATTTTATACATTAAGATATTTATGAAAAATAAATAATATATATATATATGAAAAGAATAGAAATATAAATGTTTAAAAACAACATATGGAAATAAAAAAAAGCAATATATAGAAAAAGAGAAATGTAAATTTTTGAAAAACAATATGTGGAATACATTAAACTTATATTCTTATGTTGTTAAGTTTCTTATTTTCCAACAAAAAAAAATATTAACAAAAACTATATTCGATTAACCTTAGATCTTTTCATTGTAAATAATAACCGGAGGCATCCTATTCTATTATAATTTTTTAAGTTGTATATTTTGAATCATCGGTAATAATTAGGGTTGGTTACTACTCTTTATTAAGGATAAAAATAGTCCACATTGGAAGTTGAGTCGAATCTTAAGTGGTATATATAATATATGGACCTCTCCACTCATAGCCAATTGGTTTTGAGTTCGAAGCCCAAAGTCTAATATGGTATCAGAGCCCAATCCGCACATGCTCAACCCAATCCACATAGGCCCGACCAAATAATTGGTCCGCCGATCCATGCCCGAACATACCGAGATCAATGGGTAAAAGAGTCATCATCTTGACTGGGCGTATTAGAGATAACAATATCCCACACTGGAAGTTGAGTAGGATCTTAAGTAGTATATATACGATATGGGTCTCTCTACTCATAGCCAATTGGTTTTGAGTTGGAAGCTCACATTCTAATACTCTTAATGGCAAATATTATATTTTTTTCATCGCTTTTGCCACTTGTAGCAATATTTGAACTTCTATTTTTGTTTCTCATACTCACAATTTAATATAGTTATCTTTGCTTTTGTCGCTCATAAGTCATAACCACGCTTTTATGCTCAAATGTTAATTTATATATTATGATTTTTTTACTCTCATCATCGATTGTTACGATCGTTTGTTTGTGTGTGTGATTCACTCGGCATTACATCCACACCTAATAGATCTAACTTTCTTCCTTCCAAGATGCTATATCCCGTAGAAATCAACAACTTTATTACTTGCATGTCTGCACCACCACCTAATATATTATGCTTATGTTTGTTAGATTGTTTGTCATTTGAGACTGAGAGTAGTTTTTATTGTTTGGGTAAGAGTAGAACCGAAAAAGTACGGCTAAGTTTGTGAATGGTAGATGTGCTAATGGAATATAGAATGAAGCAAAGGAAATGAGTGCTTGCAAAAAGATAGAAAGAGTGATAGCTCTCCGGAAACAATTGTGAAGACGGAAATTCATATACATATTGAAAAGAATGTGAAAAATATGAATTGTTAAAAATAAAGTAAAGATAAGCTTATGAGTACAATTCTGTATAGAATCTTATATTTAGAGGAGCTACACTAACCAATACAGTGAAGATAGACGAAGAACCATAGTGAATTTGCGTATTCCAAAATGAAAAAGTCGTCGAAGTTAGTCCCCATACAACAATAAATCTAGGAAAGTGGTGGTTGCGGTGAGAGATGAAGAACATACATGTAAGACCGTGCAAGGAAGCTCTCTTGGGAAAAATGTCTAAGCCAATATTGTGAAAGATGTCTATGACTAATGAGGTAAATTATTGCGTGGTTTTTTTTTTGAAACTTAGGTTGTATATTTCTTCAGTTGGATGATATCTAACCTGGAAAAAGGTATGAAGACTTGTATTGAAATTATGGAAAAAGTTGTTCTTCTTAGAGTACCAATTTCAATCAAAAACATGAATTAGCAAGAGGTAAGAAAGGTAATAAATTTAATTAATGAGATCAGTTTCCTTGCATAATAAACAATTGACGTCAGAATTTAGGTAACAAAAAGAGTTGATCTCCATGTAAATAAAATGGAAAAGAAAGAGAGAAACGCGGTTGACACTAGAAGACAAACTTGGATTATCAAATATGGAAAGAAAGTGAGAAAATACTTATGACATGACCTCTTTATGGCAACGTTTTGTTCATAAGTAGCTGAAACTTGATGGTAAAGTTTTTCACTTTGTTGGGATGAGTCATTTTTGTATAAGAAATGCTTTGATGGTCTTTTTAGGATGAATGAGGTTATTTTCAAAATATTATAATTGCTTTAACAATAGTAAAATCTTTAATAGTATAAAACAAGTAAGAGATAATGACACATCATGTTTGTAATATATTTTATACCAAATTTTATCCAATAAACTTTTTTTCTTATTAAAACAAAATTTTAAATAATGTAAATGATACTAAAAATATAAATAAGAATATTTATGTTAAAAAGGAATAAATAATAAACATTATAATTCATTTGTATTAGTAATGTCAATATATAGTTACTTAAACAAATACTAAAACCAAAAATATATTAAATCAATCGATAACAACAAACCCCCGCGTAGCGGGGGTTAATAACCTAGTCTATACTATATAAAAGTCGAAGCTATAAGCTTATGAGGCCGTCCACCTAGGATTTAAAACATCCAATCGCGATTAGCCACCTCAATAATTAACATTTTAGATATATCACTAATTAACAAGTAAAGGAAATTTTTATACAATTCTTCTTATCTTCGGCCCAAAGGTGTCTGTATTTTTGGTAATTTAATTTCTTAATTTTTGTCAAAATACGTTGCTCTATGATTGTTAATACTAGCAAAATCTTTATGATATATATAAACATAAGTATGAGAAAATGACACATCCAATATTTGTTAAGTTTTTAGTAAAGCTATATTTAATATGTTTCAATCAAATTTTCTCTTTATTACATTATTTTCTTATGAAGAAAAATACTAACAGAAAATTTCTTAATTCTAAGGTAGTGATCTCATCCCCAACAATAGATAATCAACAATAACTAAAATATTACCATTCAAAATACATGGGAACATAAGGTTAATAATATTACAATTTGCTAAATTTCAAATGCCAGATTATCCCACGAACATTATTATATGTTGATATGGTTCTGATATTATATGTTAAATTTCAAATACAATTAAATGTTTGTCCATATATGTTAAATCGTTCAAGGAGATTTTAAAGCAAAATTTTCAATTTTTTAAAACCTAAAAATATGTTAATGTTAGAATAAGAATTTCTAAAATTTTGTTCGAAAGAAAAGGAAAAATACTACTAATAGACGAAGAAAAATATGACCAAACAATATAATGGAAAAATATCCAACTAACAACACAAAAAAAATAAGTTAATGATGGTCGAAGAAACTTTTAATATAAAACAAAAGGAAAAAAAAGTCTACTTAGCAGCAAAAAGAAAATATAAAAGTTTCCAAAATCTATAGTGGTTTTATGCATAAATAATAGAATATATATACTTGAAAGATCAAAACATATATTTTTTGAGAGATCAAACAAAAAACTCATTGAATTACGAGAGCGCTTTGCTGTCAGGATCTTCCTTTTCTGGGAAGCATGAAACCTTTAATCTCATGTATAATCTTTGAATCAACAACTCAAATCGAAAATCAATAACGAAGAGGTGAATATAAGACTGTGAGGAAGAGATTCAATTGGGGGATTATTTGCAAATAAAGATTTACAACAGAAAATTGTAAGAGAAAAGAGATGGATTGGATGCTTTATCAAAATTTTAAATAACGTAAATGATACTAAAAATAAAAATAAAAGAACATTTATGTTAAAAAGAAAGAAAAAAAACTCATAGTACTTTTGCATTATTATCATCAATGTATAGCTAAGTAGCTAAACAAAAACTATATATTGACACAATCTACAACAACAAACCCCCGCGTAGCGGGGGTTAATAACCTAGTATATACTATAGAAAAGTCGAGGCTATTTGCTTATTAGGACGTCCACATATAATTTTAAACAACGAATTACGGTTGGATATGTCATTAATTAGCATTTTTAGCCATTATGTTTGTTTACATTTTTAAAATTTAACAAATTTCTATATTAAGATATTTCTGAAAAGGAAAAAAAGATATGGAAATAAGAAAATATATAATTCAATCATTATAATATAGAAAAATTAATGTCATTGTTAGTCTCACTATGTTAGCTTCCAAATAAATTAAGAAAAAATCCTAAATCTAAAATAATATAGATACTTAGAATTTGAAAAAAATTCAAATATAAGAAGAAGTTTTCTAAAAATTAACAAAAAGTTAGTAATAAACAATCGAGAGGAAGTTTTCCAATAGTCTGAGAAACTTAAAGCGGAAACGAAAAGGAAAATCTTAATGACGTAAAGAAAAACTTCTTCTTAACAACTAAAGAAACTAATAAAGTCCTAAATAATGAAGTAGTGGTTTCTATATAAATAAACATCAATGGACCATTGGTAGTCGATCAAAGATTTTTTCTTAAAAGTTCAAACAAAGAATTTATTAGGTTAACTAAGCTACCTCTCGACGAGTTTGAAAAAGGCTTTTACTAATAAGGAAAGGAAGGATTTTCAAAGAAGATATATGAAGCATGTGAAAAGTTTGGAAATTAAGACATGTACTGCTTAAACAAAATCATAAGAGGATGGAAAAAGACACTGTAGGAAAGAAGTATGTGAAAAAAAAAAATTCACAAGAAAGTGAAGTGAAGAGGGATTAAGGTGTGTTTGGTCCGTGAAGCGTTAAAGGTTGGAAGGACATGGTTTGATGGTGGTGTTCCTAATTGTATAAATTTGAATCAAGTTCTAGAATATATAAGTTGAGGTCTTTCAGTCTAGGAAGTGTGCAGGAATGTGAAGAGGATTTAAACTACAACATCAAAGGAGAGAGGTGATAGAGTTAAGAACCAATTTAGAAGCTAAAACCTTTTATTAGAATAATAGAAAACAAAACAGAGAAAAACAAATATTTTATTCTTGAAAGTTCAAACGAAGAGTTTACTGACTTGACTCAACTACCTCTCGACGAGCTAAAAGGATTTTAGTAACAAGGAAAGGAAGAGATTTTCAAAGAAGAATTGTGGAGCATGTGAAAAGTTTGGAAGATAGGGCACATACAGGTTAGACAAAATCACAAGAAGATGGAAAGAAACACCGTAGGAAAGAAGTATGTGAAAGATTTTTGCACAAGAAAGTGAAGTGAAAGGGATTAAGGTGTGTTTGGTTTGTGAAGCGTTAAAGCAACAAGGACATGGTTTGATGGTAGTGTTCTTAATCGTATCAATTTAAATCAAGTTCCCAAAGATATAAGTTGAGGTCTATCAGTCTGGGAAGCGTGAAGGTGAAGAGGATCTAAACTGCATCAAAAGAGTGAAGTGATAGAGTTAAAACCCAATTTAGAAGCTAAAACATTTTCTTAGATTAATAGAAAACCAAACAGAGCAAAAAAGATTTTTTTCTTACTAATTCATACGAAGAGTTTATTGATTTGACTTTACCTACCTCTCGATGAGATTGAAAAAGGCTTATACTAACAAGGAAAGGAAGAGATTTTCGAAGAAGAAATATGGAGCATGTGAAAAGTTTGGAAGAAGTGGCGGAGCTAGAAAATCTAATCATCGGGGTCAAAATATTTTTTTTCTTCTAAAAGATACATAAAAGATACCTTCATAAGTCGATATACTAAAAGATGTGAAAGATGTTTTCTTGTCTCGACCATCACACGATCGAAGATTGATTAAAAACACAAAGGAGAAAGAAGAATAAGGTAAAACGGTTTTAGATCACCTCAAAATAAATGTTAAAATATTATATTAGTTTATATTAATGGGTTTAATTGTAATATATTTACTTAAAATAAATTTTATCAGGCTTAATATTCTATAAGTACAGTCTAATTATTGGGTTTGTAACATAATTTTTTTATAGGGTCAATATTTTTATTGGATTGGGGTCAATAATTTATTTTATATAAAAATTCAACTATTTTTTTAAATTCCACCGGGGTCAATTGACCCCTATGAGTCTACACTCCCTCCGCCCCTGTTTGGAAGGTAGGGAACATATTGCTAAGACAAAATCATAAGAGGATTGAAAGAGACACCGTAAAAAATAACGAAACAAATAAAACGAGGGCTTGCAAAAAGATAGAGAGAGTGATAGCTCTCCAAAAAAATTGTGAAGACGAGAATTTATATACATATTGAAAAGAATGTGAGAAAATATGAGTTGTTAATAAGAAAGTACAGATAAACTTTTGAATATAATTCTGTATAGAATCTTATTGTTAGAAGAGCTATACTAACTAATGCAGGGAAGATAAACGAAAAATAATAGTAAATTTGCGGATACCAAAATGAAAAAGTCGTCGAAGTTATTCTCCATACAACAATTTATTTCATACGTAAAAATTCGGTCATCCAAAATATCTAAAGCTAAAGAGAGAGTTATGAACCAAAAAAAATTGTTTTGATAAATGTTGTAAAACCTAAAAGTTGTATTAGAGTTATGTTTAGTTATGTATATAAATTGAACTATTTGTTATGGTAATTGTAAAATTCAAGGAATTTAAACTATTAACAATAAGTAGACATAAAAATATATATCTCAAAATTTTCAACAAATATTTTTAGTCACACAAAAAATTATTAAAAATTTTAAAAATAGACTCACGCGTAGCGTGGATTCATAACCTAGTATAGATACTTATATTTGAGGTATGTTTGGGTACCTATTCGGGTTTGGGTTCAGATTTTGAAGTTTAGACCGTTTGGGTATTTGAAAATTTCGGGTTCGGGTTTGAATCGGGTTTTTTGGGTCGGGTTCGGATCGGTTCTTCGGATTCGGGTATTATGTCAGACCTAACAAACGGTGGAGAGGAGAGGAAAGGTTTCCGGTTAAGCCGACTAACTTTTTTGGTTTTTGGTAGAATTTTTTACTAAATTTTGGGGTTGTCTGAAAGATGACTTATTTTTAATTAATTGCAAAATAGCCCTTTAGTTTTAGTTATAATTAATAAAATGGAGGAAAAACTAACTACCAAAAACCATCGCACCGCTTGGCTCTGGTTTCCATATTCTTGCAAAAGAGTCTTGCCTTAGTCACTGCAGTCATAAATCAATAATATATACTTGAAGGAGAGATCAAACACAGTTCAAGATTTTTTGTTGTGATGACACCACGGTACAAAGAAGTTTTGAGGATCAACTTCTATTTTGTTTTACGATGTGCTCATCCCCAGATCCCAAGTGTGTATCGAAACGGCAGATATATCTCATATATAGTAGTATTGCTCAAAACAGTTTGTGGTTACAAAAACCGGATGACAAGAAAACACAAGACCATATGCAGTTCTGTGACTAATACAAGCTATTAAGGCGTTATGACAGCAGCATTGTGTACACCAAATAGAATTCTAATCGACAAATTCAACAACGGATAGTATCATCTGCATTCACGAAAAACGAGAGTAGCAGAACCATCATTCAGCTTTTGCTGGGAATTTATTGCCACCAGTAGCGATCTTGTACACGTAAAAACAGGTCATGAGAGCACTGCAATACAGATATGGTTCTAGGATTAAGTCAATGGTGTAAAAACTTAAAAATACCAAATCTTGATGCAAACAAAGATACTAGCCAGCCAGTGTTGAAGGATTTTTACCTGATCCCAGCAACCAAACCAGCCGGCATAATCTTTCCAGTCAGCAAGTAACGCTGTCCCATGACTAGTGTGAGAGCAGCTGCGATGACTGTATCGAAAAAAAAAAGAAACATTCAGATGAGTTTCAGTCACCAGAGATAATGAAAATCGATTTTGCAAGCTTGTTTTATCTTTGAGGTTGGTTCTATTGTCAATCAATGGCAAGAACACTAATTAAAAACAGGAATCTTCTACTTAACTACAACATCTAACAACTCAAATTGAATGTTCATTTACAGTAAAACAGCATCTTGTCCAAGAGAGACACTATTACATTAGTGGAAAAATTAGCAAACCAATTCAAAAACTGCTACAATTGAAGATCCAAACACAACAAAAATGTTAATTTTTTTTATCTTTGATTAGCAAGTTTAGCATCATCACACAAATCACTTCTTTAGATCCAGATCATTAGTGGTCCAATAAGATCCTTAACCTTATATAACATAACCTATCATCAACTCTGAAGCTAAGTTCATGATCCAAAACATTGAACCATAAAAAATTGAAAACAAAATCAAACAATTCCTTCCTCAAGTGATAAGTCACTAAAAGCTATTCACATCTTGTAATTGAAAGTCTTCCTCTTCCCTATGGACATCTAACGGAATCATACGAAAAGACATATAAACCCAGATCGCTAAAAAGGAAAGAAATTTGCAAAAAAAAAACCTGTCTGAAGAACCATAGCAATAGAGGAATTCTTCTTCTTCTCAAAAGCTTTGAGACTGATATAACCAGCAAGGATGAGTAATAACCCAGTGCCTGCACCTCCGGCGAAAGATGTTATACTTCCTTTCTTCATATACCCGATAAATCCTCCGCCGATGAGAAGCATCCCGTACGGGATAGTGAAGCAAAAATCATGCATTTTTCTCGAGCTGGGTTTGGATTAATTTCTCCGGTGATGATGAAAGTTCAAGAGCGATCGTAATCGGATTGATCTGAAAGAGACGATGGATCGATGAATTGATATATCAAAGTGTTGTGTGGTGAGCGCGTGGAAAAGGTCCGCCTTTTTTTCGTCAACGGTCTTCAGACAACTAATCCTCCACTTACGGTCCATCATTTTTATGTCCTAATTGTAATTAATTATTATGTATCTCAACTTTATTATATTTATTTGATGAAAGAATGTTTTAGACTTAGTATTCCATTTATGAAAATGACAGTTGTTGTACCTAATGATCATAAGTAAAGAATTTTCATTTTTCAACATTGTTTTGTATGTCACATTCGTTGAACCATCTACATTGACAAATCTAAGTTATGTGACTTTTGCTTCTAGATTTTTTTGATGTAATCATATTCATTAAGATTATAAATAGTATATCTAATTAATGGGAAAAACAAGAAAGAACAAAGTGCAAGTTTACAAAATTTTAAAGTTGGAACTATGATTTTTCTATGGAGTTGGTAGAATTCTTCTTCAATGGTGTGATTAAGAGTCCCATTGCTAACACAACAAGCTTGTAGCTTTCTATATAGACTTACTTAATGGACTATTTTACTGCAAATCTCACTTTATGGATTATATAATTAAGGTTCCAAGAGCATTTTCCTGAGTTCTTGAGGCCTTTTCTTCAAGCATCCCGAGTTCACAAGGGAGTTTAACCAAACTTCATCAGACCTTGTTGGCTCGTCATCATCGTTCCTATGCCAGGTCCATAGCGCATGGGTTGAATTCACCATCTGAAGCTCCCCATGTCCAAAGCTTGCTTCCCTGAAGACTGACCACTCTGGCGACGGATCTTTGTACCTGTAAGTGAAAAAAACATGATCCCCCTTAAGATAAATATAAACTACTTTCATCATATAAAACTGAAACATGTAAATAATATGCTGACTTAGCTTAAGAGCCTCAGACACTAAGATGACAGAGGTTTGGTATGGAAACATCAGAAGATTCTTGTTCATAATTTCTACTTATAACATTGAAAAAATGAATTTTGATATAGCATGCAGTAGCCACGGAGTTCTTTCTCGGTCCACCTTTGAGAGATCAGCCTACACATATCATAGATAACACCAAAAATTAAGTCCAAGTCTCCAAGAAGTGTAACAGAATCTGCTGATAGTACTACAAGGAAAACGATTAATTCAACAAAGCACTAACAGCAGAACCTAGAAACTGCAATGACAAAACAGTTGATCAGTAGCACCATTCTTCCTATTAACGACCCGTTTTATGAAATAAGTTGTTAACACAGTCCTATTTTACTAACTACTTAGACCTATTGTGGCAATAAAGGGAGATACACATAACAGATGGATGATAGGTAAGAATTCTCACCTTTAACCAACTGTATTGATCTGAGTACCGATCGTAATCTGTGTATGAACCAAGCATGATCGCATGGACACCCGCAACCTCAAAAGAATAATAAAGATTTGAATTCGATCCACTTTCTTCATACGGCATCTTCCACCTCGAGTTGAAAGACACAAATTCATCCACTATAAAGGGAATACTCTCTTTCTCATGGTTTCCTTGTGTCACCATCCATGGCCTTACACTAGCCAGAGGCTGAACCAGCTCTCCAAACGTGTCCCACTTGTGCTGCATATAGTCAGCATAAGAAAGATCCCCAGGAAGTAGATGCACAGCGTATTTGCACTGATCGATATGATCTAGAGTCGACTTAGTCCAACCAGTTTGCCCAAGATCCCCAGCCACTGCAAAAGTAATTGGAAACTGAGCTGGCGGTGTTTTCAAATGGAACTCGGGCCCTTCTCCACCACAACGGTAATAATAAACAGTATCCGCTTCCAATGGCCCGATGACGGTATGATGTATCTTCCCTGATCTATACATTATATAGCTGTAGGAGGTGCTTTCTCCTTGACCGAGATAGGAGTATTTCCCTGGCGATATTCCATATTCAACAAACGAAGGAGATGATTTGTCACTCGTAACCCAAGTGACCCGCATATGTTTATCTCCAGCCAATGAGATATGCACCTGCAAGTATGAATCTCAGTATAAGAAACAATACCAAATGAAACTATAACAGAACCTACAATGAGGTTCATTCCCAACTGTATCATGCACTCTCCATAGCTTAATTTCTCTCAAACATCAATCTTTTCTTCAGAATGAAACAACAGATATAAAAACTCATCTCCATTGATGTAAGTAATCAATCAGGCAACGGCAATTTTATCCAAAGTAGTAAAGATTACTAATGGCGTTGATCGAAACTACAAAGTAATCAGATTTATCCATTTGAAGACAGTATTGAGAAGGACTTCAGGACATTAGCAAATGGGATTCTCTGGAGTGAGTATTAACCCAAAAAATCGGATTTTGCGGAGAAAACAAACAGAGACCCACATGCAGTTACAAGAATAGATAGAGATCAGACTATAAAAACATGATTTTTCGGTGACAAGAATCATTTAATCAGAATAAAACAGAGGAGCTCAAGGAAGTCTAATTTACCTGCTCGGGTAAAGAAGAGGACTTTTGTTTCCATGGAAACTGCAAGGCTTCACGAGGTTTTGGTCTGACGTAATCATCTGCCGCCACAGAAGCAAAGATTAACGCAGATACTGTTACGAGCAGCAATCTTCCCCATTTTTTCATCTCTGCGAGCTTTTTCTTTCAGATTCAGTGAGAAAATGTAAACTGGATTCTTTATAGGCTTTTGCAACTAGACATGACCAAAAGCTAACCGTAACCGTATTTCGGACCGTAACCGGACCGTTTCTCAACCGTAACCGTATAAAACGGTTAATAACCGTAACCGTTAACCGTAAAAATAGATTAGTTACGGTTAAAAAATATACTAACCGTAACCGTTAATTAACCGTAAACGTATCAAAACCGTTAGTTAACCGTACAGTTAACCGTGCGGTTAACCGCATAGTTAACCGTGCAGTTAAAACCTAAAATACATAATTATTTCACTAAAACAGTGCTTTAAATGGTTCAATATGCCCACTACTAAATTTAAACTACTCCACTCGTCCACTACTCATTTTCCACAAATCAAATCATAAATAATTTACAAGTTATTATCTCTACTCCTGTAATCATTTCTTAATTCTCATAACATCCTTTCTATAGTATTGTTTGGAATACGTATTGTCTATAAAAAAAATAACTCAATCATTATAATTATTACCATTAATTTAGTTATTCGTTGGTTTACTTAACAGAACAAAATAGCTAATTAACTTTAAATATTAAAGTACATAATCACATATATTATATATTGTAAAATAAATATTATTTGATATATATCATTAAAAATTTTATCCTAAAGGTTTAAAATACCTAAGTTTTTGTCTTTGATATTAATCATATCGTAATAATTAAATAACCGTAACCGTATTTAACCGTAACCGTTGTAACCGTAACCGTATTTAACCGTAACCGTTTTAACCGTATATGTAACAGTTAAGGTTACGGTTAGAAAAATTTTGTAACCGTAACCGGAGGTTAATAAACCGTAACCGCAATAACCGTAACCGTGGTCATGTCTATTTGCAACGCGGGGACGACACGTGTCTAAATGACCAAATTGTCCTTGCCATATCTCGTATGAATGTGTTGATTTTGATTTCAGAAGAATAAAACGGTAATTCAGTCTGTTGTCTTGTCCAATGTATTTTTGTTTTTTCTTAAGATTGATTTCTTATAATATCTTTATCTTATATGAAATTTGCTTTATTTATTTTTGTTTTTGCAAAATATGAAGTATCATCTGAATAGTGGGATGGTCCAAGTGTGAAAGTAAACAATAATTCTTTTCCGACAAAAAAAAGAACAATAATTTTTTTTGTTTTGTCAACAAGAAAACAGTAATTCAAAATCGTGAAAGTATAACAAACAAAAATTAAAGTTGAAGAAGTAAAATGATATAAATAAAAATAGAAAGTTAGAGAAAAAAGTAAAAACTAGGCCTGGGCATATGGGTAACCCGCTCGGATTCGGGTAAAACCCGTTCGGGTTCGGGTTGAATGGGTAATGAATTTTTGGCACATTCGGGTATTTTTAAAGATTCGGTTTCAGTCCGGTTTGGGTATCGTCGGGTTCGGGTAGGTTTGGGTAATAAGCATGAGAACCGAAAAAACATCAAACAATCAAACATGACATCTAAAGACTAAATCCAATCCAAAATCATAAAGATGACTACTTAAGTCTTAAGTGTTAAGAGTAAATTCAATCCAAAATCACATGATATCGGAATATTCGGTGACGGTAAGGTCGCCGAAAGTGTCGCGACGAGGGTTTCTAGTTTCGATAGTGAGACGCAAAAGGGGATTTAAGCAGAGATTATCGAGGGAATAAGGATTCTAGAAGGAAATTAGGAAACTCAATTGTCAAAACTCAAAAGCTAGGGCTATATGACTATATGACTATATATCTAAATACATATATAAACACATGTCTAAAAGCTTCGGGTTTATGGGTACCCTAAATGGGTAACGGTATTCCCCGACCCGAACCGATACACACGGATAGACCAAAACTCTACCCAATGAGGTAATTTTCTAATACCCTAACCCGCCCGAACCCGGTTTTTTCGGTCCGGATATCGGTTCGGGTATCGGGTCCGGGTTTTTTGTCCAGGCCTAGTAAAAACGGTGAATTGGGTGGTGAGACCCGAGATGCTGTCACAAGAGCAAATGACAAAAATGGAGGATAAGCCTTAGCTTATAAGCAAAGAAGATAAAACAAAAATAAATGACAAAGTCGACCAACAAAAGCAAAATACAAAAAGAAAAGATGATTTTATTGGATTCGTTTGATTAAAACATCTTTTATTTTACACTTTTTAAGGCTGATGATGTCTTTGCTAATTCGAGTTCGAGAACTCGTTAAGTGTAAACAATTTTGATAAATGTGTTCTTTTTTTTTTTTTTTTTTTTGAGCAACAATTTGATAAATGTGTTCATATGTCAAATTATTAATACCGTGGTCGTGTCACCGAATCCAATTTATTTTCGGTGTAATGAGTGTAAATCGTGGATTAAGAACTTCCATCTGTCCAATTTTTGTCTTAAAACAAATTATTGAAATAGATATGAAAAAAAAATATAATCTAATAATAGTATACATTACAAAATATTTAACTTGGCTTTGAAATTTTGTAAATAATTAATTGATAATTAGGATTTGTAATCGAATAATAATAGTCTAGTGTTGTCAATATGTCATCATCAGCAGAATTATAAATCCGAATAAATAAATAAAGATTAGTTGATTTCGATTAACAACATTAGAGTAGATGAACGTGGTTAGCAAACCGTTCACCAAATTAAATTATGGGCTCTATCCAACTTTGAAATATTCACGGCCCATTCTGATTTTTTTTTTTTTTTTTTTATCTGCGTCGGAAAATATTTCGACGAGAATCACTTGAAATTTTTTAAAATCATGGAATGTGAGCGAGGCGGGGAAATTTCACGAAATCTCAAGCTTCTTTGGCACACCAACGCGCCAATTCCATGTCTTTGAAGACTCTTCATCTCCTAGTCCAAACCCTAAATTCATTCTCATGGATTCAATTGAGCCACCATCGTTTTCGCTAGGGTTTGATCTTGATGCTGCATCGGATTCCCATCGGAACCCTAGCTCCTCCGGCGACCGATTTATCGGAGACGGCGACAACGAGCCAGAGGCGGGACTTACGGTCTCAGATTCCGATCGGGAGCTTGAACCAGATTTTAGAAGTCCGGTTCTCAAGCGGTTGCGACGGGGAATTAATCCCAACAAGTGTTCTGCGAAAGATGATAGAACAGTGGCTATAGAGGATCGGGATGATGACATCGAAGAGTTCTCTTCTCCAGAGGATTTACCCACGGGTAATTACATTTTGAGCTTTTGCTTTGTCTTTCTGAAAATGGGTCTTACTTAAACTTGTGTTACTACATGCAGACGCACCGGCCTCAATAAGAAGTCATTTTTCTAGTTGCAGCTCAAGGGTGCCACTTCATGGTTCTGGGGTTTTATCTAATCAACCTTCTATCTCTCGGGGAAAAGGAAAGCAGTCGGATGTTTCAGCATCTGCTGCCTCTGGGATTAGTTCTGTTGCATCATTGTTTCAGAGGTCAAGTCATAGTCCTCTGCGAAGGTTCCAGCTACTAGATTCAGATTCTGAAGATGACCTTCCATCCACCAGCAGAGATTTAAGCAGAGTAACTAAAAAACATGATTCATCCTCAAAGGATCAACCATCTATTGCAAGTAAACCAAAGAGAAAGGAACCTGGATCTATTCCATGTATTAAAGATCTGTGGAAAGATTTTTCCCCGGCAATTTCCAAGATTCAAACACCAGCTTTGGATAATGTTTGTCAGGACTATTTTAGCTCCATCAAGACGACTAGCACAGCTCAGAAACAAAGCAGTGCTGCGGCAAGTAGTAGCAATAGCGGAAATCATAACTTGACTGGCTTTCAGCAAACTGGGCAATTCTTGGATTGTTCTCACCCTTCTCCTCCATCTCATCGTTTCTTCTTGCATAGTGATCCAAGGATCCGGAATCTAGCTCAACAGCGGTTACCAAACTTCTTGCCTCTGGGAATTGTCAATGATAGGGAGAGCCAACGAGAGGTGTTCCTTGTTGATTATATGTAGGTTTCTCCTAATCCCTTTCTTATTTTGATACTTACAATCTTCTGCTTTCAGGGCATTGACATATCTTTCGAATGCCATTGCAGGAATCAATTTGGCAGCAAAGGGAGTTCTAAAACTGGAGACTCTAGCAGCAAAAGCTGCAGAAGAGGGCAAACAAAGTCAAAGGTTTCAAAGGGACAAGAGAGCGCACACAATTCTGAAGGCTGGTTAAATCCTAAAACGAGAGCTGCAGCTCCAAAGGATGCTGGCAAAAGGCGTGTATCAGCTAACAGTGGCTCTGCAGGTCATTGGTTCACATCCCCAGAAGGAAGGAAGGTAGGTTTCTGTTTCCACGGTTCTAAAAATACATAGAAAAGTGAATGTGACTGGGATGAATGTGTCAAACACACATGCACACACATCTTTTTAAGCATGAGAACTATTTGTTAAAGAACACATAGAGACAGGGACGTCTGAAAATTTGTTGTCTCTGAATTTTCTTGCTCTTTGTAGGTATATATCTCTAAAAGCGGACAGGAGTTTTCAGGTCAAAGTGCTTATAGATGTTACAAAAAGGTCAGCATATACTGAAGCTGGTTGTTACTATCTGATAATGTTATGCATAAACCTTCTCTGTGAACTAATTCATTGAACTGTATTGTCCACAGGAGAACGGAGGTGGGTTTAAGAAGTCTAGAAAGAAACGACAGCCAAAGAAGAAGGCGAAGAATTGAAGAAAGGAAGCCATTGTTACCTTGTAATAACTCAGGTAGAATACTGCGAACTTAAGCTCTCTTTCACACATCTATTATTTGTCTTAGTTAAACATTATTGTAACCAGCAACGTGTGTTCTTTAGGAAGACTTAGTGGTCCATGATCGTATTAGTAACGTGTTTCAGTTTCAGTCTTTAAAAAACATACGATTTGTATTTGTTTAGCACACCATCATTGACTCCTTGGTATATTTAATCTCCACCTCTGATTTATGAATCTTGGTGTTTTCTCTCTATATATTAGACAATGTATACAAATGCAAAGAACCTGGAAAGCCCATGTGTCTGTGAATAGAAAGTTTCTCTAGAATCAGAGACTGATGGGTTTCTTCTCTAATATTTTCAGCTGTTTCGCAAAGGACTCCTCTGGATCTGGAGATTACACCTGCGAAAATGGTGTTTGTGTTCGAAGAAGCTCCAAGACCCCAAAACTTGGAAAGGGTTAAATAGATTTACTGAGTTCTTGAAGCTCTGTAATTGTTTTCTTTCGATAATTTGTATTTTTTCACTTTTGTAAAAATACATATTGAAAGAGATCTTAGTTCACGGGTTAGTACAGATTTTTATACCCAATTTAGTCTGAAATTATACTTGCAAAAGAGTCTTGCATGCCTTCGTCACTGCAGTCATGAATCAATATATATACTTTAAGGTGAGATCAAACACAGTTCAAATATTTTTGTTGTGCTGACATAAGGTACAAAGAAGTTTTGAGGATCAACTTATATTTTGTTTTACGATGTTCTCATTCTCAGATCCTAAAAACGTCAGATATCTCATATATTATGGCTCAAAACAGTTTGTGGTTACAAAAATACGATGACAAGAAACTAATCTCAGAAACACACAAGACCATATGCAGTTCTTTGACTAATACAAGCTATTAAGACATTATGACAGCAGCATTGTCTACACCAAAGAGATTTCTAATCGACAAATTCAACAACAGAGAGTATCATCTGCATCCACGAAAAACGAGAGTAGCAGAACCATCATTCAGCTTTTGATGGGAATTTATTGCCACCAGTAGAGATCTTGTATACGTAAAAACAGGTCATGAGAGCACTGCAATACAGATATGGTTCTTAGGTTAAGTGAATGGTGTAAAAAAGCTCAAAATACCAAATCTTGGACCGAAACAAAGATAGATAGCCTAGCCAGTGGTTCATAGAAGGAAAGGAGAAAAGAGGAAACTTTTACCTGATCCCAGCAACCAAACCAGCCGGCATAATCTTTCCAGTCAGCAAGTAACGCTGTCCCATGACTAGTGTGAGAGCAGCTGCGATGACTGTATCGAAAAAGAAACTTTCAGATGAGTTTCAGTCACCATAGATAATGAAAATCCATTTTGCAAGCTTGTTTTGTCATTGAGGTTGGCTCTATTGTCAATCAATGGCAAGAACACTAATTAAAATCACGAATCAACTCAACTACAACATCTTACAACTCAAATAAGACACCACCCTTCAATTATCAACCTTGTTTCTTGACACGATTTTTGACTCGATAAAACAGACTCAACGACTAAAAGAATGACATCAAAATGACTCAAAGAAAACACCCAAAAAAAAAAAATGCAACACTGATCAGTAATCACCCTCCCCAGACTTACTTACACTGGCCCGGTGTGAAAGTAATCCCGAGGGAAAATGAAAGGAAAGTACAAAATGAAATAATGATATATACAAAGGATGAGAGACCTAACCCGATCAAAGGTGAGGAATAACGCCAGGGCTGCGAGGGCTGCGAGACCGCTGTCGCTGGAAGGTGAATGGTGTGTCATCATCATCCTCTAGAGAGGGATACTCACGGGGAACCGGATCTCCATGGTTGGTGTAACGTGATGGGTTTAGAGGATCAACAGAGGAGTATCGAGTAGGCTCAGGGATAATAACCTCAGGATGTGAGGATGCGACCAACTTTCGTTTGGGAGTTGAAGGTTGCATGGCTTTGACCAATCGTTTGAGCTGTCGAATCACTTTTCCCTGGCATGACATGTGTGCTTTTACCTCAGCTAATTCCCCTTGAGTAGTTTCCATTTGCTTGCGCATGTAGTTTAGTTGCTCTTGCTGTTGGGTTGCAACCTCGAAAGTCCACTTATCCATTTTGGACTTAGCTTGAGTTATTAGTGGAGGAAGTGTAAAACTAGGAGCAGCTGTGGAGGTAGTTGGATCCTCACAATCGTCTTCATTTTGTGATTCTCCATCGCTTCCATTATCACTAGTCACACCTAGCGTTGATGTGATAGGTACAAGCATGTTATTCGGGCTTTGCACAAAGTGGTACTCGCTTGAAGGTGTGAACTGTAGGCGTCGATCAACGTTAGCTGTAGTAATGCTCCAGTTTGGTAGAAGTACCATCACTTTCTGTGTGTTGGGGAGCTCAAGTTTGTAGGCAACCTTATCATGCACTCTTCCTGCAAGTATGTCGCACTTGTAGAGGTAAAACTCGTCTATGGTGCGAACTCCATCAGTATACTTATGTTTGGAGAGATTGATGCCAACAAAATCCAAGATTGGTGTTATGATTCCTCCAATGCTTATGGTTGGCTTCTTTCTTTTCACATTCACTTTCAATTTTGTTGACGCTTCTTTAGCCCATTGCTTGTAGGATGCTAGATGGTGGCCAAGAACTGATCCCATGTGTACATCTCTCCAAGTGGTACCTTCCAACCCAGTATAGAGAAGATGCATCTCCTCTGTCCTCACGTTGTTCGTAAATTGTCTCGCGAAGAACGTGTTAGCTAATACTCTGTGTGCGTATCGAACCGCAGGATGTCGAAGTTGAGCGGCTTTGACCTTGCCTGAGTTATACCTCCCTGTGCCACCAATTGCATCCCAATACTGTTGCGGATCTTGCACCCTAGAATACTTCATTTCAAACCCCTTTTGTAGCCCAAAAATGTTTGCTAGATCATCAAATGTAACGATGTGATACTCATTGGCGACGACGAAATGAATTGCTCCGTTTTTCCCAGTTAGACGACAATCAGGCTCTTGGAGAACTTCAACAGTGGCCAAGAAATCTTTTGTTAGCTCCGTGTACGTGAGATGTCTCTTATTAACGAAATCGGAGAGGCCCATCTTCTCAAAAAGAGTGCTCACTGTCTGTGAAAGATGGAGTCTTTCTAAAGTTGCCTCATCTGTGTACCGTGTAGGAACTACTTCGATTTGGGCGAAGTAAGGACGATAATTGAGTGAGTCCTGCTGAGTACTCTTTGCTTTACTAGTTCTTGGCGAAGCTCTTGTTGTGCGCTTAGCTACCAATTTCCCTTTCCCGCTAGTTCGATTTCCGGTTTTCCCCATTCTCACCTACATTCAAGAAGGTGCAAGTTAGAGATTTGTGGAATTTGTGCATTGTGCTTTCATCATGTTACAGGAGATCAAATGCACAATGTTGAGACAATGAAGGCCAAATTCCCCAAAATTCGTCAACGCACTATTCATCATCCCTAACCTCATGTTAATTCCACAAAATATTCTTTTGAAATCAAAATTCATGGCATCCAACGAATACCCAACACATATCCAGTAATTCTAGCATAATCATGCAAGATTTCAACAATATGAAGCATGGAGACAAGAAATTTTGGATTTATCACCAATAACCACCATTGAAATAGAGATTGAAGTTCATACCTAAGCTGAAAAGTGATTAAATAGTTAGGTTTTCTTTGTCGAAGGTGAGAACTGAGAAGAGACGTTAAGTCACAAAGTAAGAAAAATTAGTATTCGATTTGAGTTTTGCTCTGAAGTTGTCAACAGAAAAGCTAAAAGTCTTATTGGGCTGGAAAATAAAACAAGAAGCGGCCCAAGAGGAATTAATAGTCCAAGGCGTAGTTTGTTGCATTATGGGCCTTCGTATTGCAGTCTTATATGTAGATTACATATAGGGATTATCACAAGATTTTGTGTGATGTCTTATTATCTCTTGAAATTTAAGATTCCCAAGTTCTGCAAATTGATATTGAGTTTGAGAGTTAGTTGGGACACAAAGCCAACATTCTGTTTTTTCCACAAGGAATTGGCCAAGTTTCAGTGTGGTAAGTTTTCAGTTGCAGATGGTGTCCAACTACAGTTGCAGTCTTGCAGAGAGTTGGGTAATTCCGAGAAGGAAGTTTCTTCTGTAACAAGCGGGTATTGTTCTGTAACGAGAGTTTGTGCGGGAACAGTGGAAGCTTGTTGTTGTATCAGTGTTGTTATCAGTATAAGCGGATAATAACAAGATGTCTCGAAGTGGGTCTTCTTGGGTAGCGGATAATAACAAGATAACACTGCGTCACTGCCCATCTTCGTGAGTAGCGGTTGATCTTTTGAATGAGAGAATCTACAGAAGTGGGTCTTCAGAGGAAGTGACGAAGCTACAAGGCTGCTATTTTCAGAAGGAATGCAGCGGGGTTTTGGTTAGCATTTTGTTTGGAGTAAGCTGGGCAGTGTGCGGATTTACTTGTCTTGAGAACGAATTCTCTTGACAAGGTAGTGGCAGCGTCAGAGATTCTTGTTCGGTACAAGTTTGTGTTTGTAATAACACGTGGTGACTTGTTACTTGAGGAACAAGGAATCTCATCTCGGGTGGAGCATTGATTTCTCAGAGGGTATTTCTTGTGTTTTTGATCAGTTATTCAAGTGACAAGAAGGAGAATCTGATGGTAAGCGATTAACTGTACTACTTACTTGAGTCGAAAGTCTTCCTAGCCAAAGGGTGTTAGGCGGCGTGTTCTGTTCTTTTGAACAGCGGTACAAGGGAAGTGTATGGTAGTTTTGCTAGAGGAAAATACAAGATTTGAAGTATGAGATTGAGGTATGGTTTGATGATGTGTCAAAAAATGTTGCTACATCATTAGATCATGAAGAAGGCTCCAAGTAGAGGTGACAAGGCTGCAGAGGTTTTAAAGGATTGTTCTTGGTGGTTCTTTTGGGTAACAGTGGAGCAATGTGACAGTGAAGAGTGGCTGAACTTAGAAAGGTGTTTTGAGCTTATAGAGACGAATTAACATCCAATGGTTATTATGGTTCTGGTGGAGCCATTTTTCCGTGGAGGTTGAGTTCAAACGAAGAGATGGAAAGCTACAGAAGCCACTGTGGGTACATGTCCTGTTTACTAAAAAGAAAGGGAAGTCAAGAATGGTGCAAATCAACACGTTCAAGATCCAAGGGTAAGAAGACTCTTACATTTTTTGGTTGAAGTTTGTTGATATTACAGAGGGATTCTCAGAAGGAAGAAACGAAATGGGGACAAGTGCTAGTGATGCGAGAATGGTGTGTATCTAGCTTGATACACAACACATTAAGCTAGTGGTTAGCTTCTGGAAATGTAGGGTCCTAGAAAGGGCGAAAATGCATAGAAATCGAAGATGCATTTGGAGGATAACGACTAAGATCTCTTGAGGTCGTTTGTCTACACCAAAGGGGAGTTTTTGTAAGTATGCTCTCAAGGAAAGAACACATTATGGACGTTCAAGAGAAGAGTCTTCAAGTATGATGTGATGATTAAGAAGAAGAGACTTCGGTTTAAGTCTGATATTGAATGGTGCATGGTTCAAGTTGTTTGGTGGAGTTTCTGCGGGTTTTGCAGGTGTGTCTACAGCTAAGAGTGACGTCAAGGGTTCTAGAGTTGATGTGTAAGGGGATTTGAGGACGTGGCTCAAGGGTATCACAAGGTTCTGTTGGTATGAGACAAGATAAAGATCGCCAGAAGTGATTAACATCTGTTGGTGATAAGTTTTGTGGTTAGAGAAGGATTGGACAAGGGTTGTGTCCAAGGTATGTTTTATTAAACATGGTGTGTAGAGGGCAATTCTAAAATGGTCTAAGCTATTGTAGAGATTGACGACATAGTGAATTGAAGAGCTTCAAGTTCGAGGCTAAGTTGATTAATCGGTTTTCTGATAATTGATTCAAGGAAATTCAGAGGATTTTGATCTCAGTGCACATGAGTAAATCATAGGAGCTATAGCAAGGGAATCACATTTTTTGCAGAGGGTTATATGGTTCTTCAATCACTGAAGACGTTCTTGGGGTCTTTACAGAAGCCATGGTGGAGAATGTGTGATTGGATGGTTCATAAGTGGTGGAACTTATGGTTTGCTAGTCATCTCAGGATCGTTTGACCGTGTGAAGTATCACAGCGGAAGCGTGTTGAATGTAAGTTCAATACAAGAGGATCAATGATAAGTTGGGTTGGTCATATGGATTTTATGGGCTGGTTATGCAACTCAAGGAGAAGACAAGTATGCACGTTTGGAGCAAATCAAACGTTCTGTTGGGTTATTGATGGTGTTGTGGATTATTATTATTATTATTCCACTAAGGTGTTGTGTGTGTATGTTCATACATATGCAGGTTCAAAGGAGGATCAAGGTGGCAAGTCTAGAGCCATATGTCAAAGGCTCTAAAGGGGCAATTCACAAGGAGATTTCAAGATTAGCTCATGGTGGAGATTGTTGGAATATGATCTAACTTGAGAAGAGTTTATTATGTTTTTGCATTCTAAGTCAAAGAGAGTGTTTCAACAATAGGAGGAGAATGTTCCTTGGCTCCAAGAAGCATTGATGCTAACATAGAGGAGAATGTTCCTTGGCTCTTCCAAGACAAGTCTCCAGCGGATGTGAGAGACTAAGAGGAGGCCTTAACTCCTAAGGGGATCTGTTGCTCCCAGCCATTGTGAGAGAGTGTGTGAGACAAAATGGGGCAAGTAGAGCTGTAGAAAACATGTAAGAAGCATATAAGCTTCGGGTTGGTTTTCTTGGTGAGAGAAGAGTGATTTCTTGAGTGTGAATCTCTTCTCATATGTATCATCTCTTGATAATGAAGTTAGGGATCGAAAGATCCCAACCGGATGTAGTGGCCCATGAACCGGGTCAACAAAAGAATAGTGTTCTCCTTCTTTCCCTTTATCCTCTCCGAATGGAAGCTTGCTTGGTTCAGTATATAGATGGTGATGACTTGCAGGGAGAAAGCTTGAGGCTGGAGAGATTGCATAAATCTCAACAGGTTTGGTTTACTTCTTTAGCTAATTACCATGGAGCAGACAAAATTCTTTGAGCTTCAGTCACTTCTTCAGTCTCTTGTTCAATCACTCCTACACTTGCTTTCATTTCAACAATCTTTTTATCAAAGTATTCGTTCGTCTCTTTCGCAACCTCATCTCGTCTCTGTGGCTCAAGAAACCTACGTTACAACTCAGCTCTTTCTTTTTCTATCCCAGCTCTTTCTTTCTCTAACTTGAGACTTCCGCTCTCTGCCTCTTCAATCTTATCCTCGAAACATTTCTGTTCTTCAGCTTTCTTTGCTCGCACGTCTGTTTAAAGACAACAATTTGTCAATCCGTGATTGAGGAGCTGCAGTGTCGAAAGACATACTTTTCTAGTTTAGCAAAGGAGACACTGATCAGCTCGTTGAGTTTGGTAGTAGAGTCATCGAGCTTCACGTCTCTGACTTGGTCTAGCAACGCGTAATAGCTCGCCATCATGCCAATAGCCGACCGCTCTCGGGTATCGTCGGTAGGTTGAAGTGAGGTCGTTGTGGCACGGATTTGTAACCTTCCATCGACTCACATGCCTTCCAATACAGCGACTTCTTCTCAAAAGGCAAATGGATTAGCTTATCTTTTGCAGCAGCTGAACTATTTACCACTTTCGGGCTGTGATCAGTGGATAGCTCGGGATAGATCAAAGCTGAAAGAACACAAGGAGAACAGTTGTAGCATATACTAACCGGAAAATTAAAATCTAAGCTGTACTCTGATAAGAATTTGCTTTGAAAATATAGAAAAGGTTTCCAAACCAGTAGTTAAGTTTCCTAGAGAGAGTCTGGTGCATTGTGATGAACATGATTAGATTATCTTCTCTGTGTTTCAAAGATTCCAACGAAAAGAGAACAAACGGCAAAGTTTGATTAGAGTTGCAACGTGTAGGAAAATGATAAAAGACAAATTTAAAACACAACAACATAACGTTACATAGAAATCGTCAACAGAAACACACAAACAAAATGTTAAGTGTTTGATACGATAGAACACAAATACAAGATCATAGATATAGTTAAGTGGATTAGAAAGCATAGGATAGCTAAACGACATTTCCCATCAGAAGTGACAGTGATCTTGTTCTTCTCACGAGTGATTGTAACAGAGTCACAGAGTGCACCGGGTTTACCACCAACTTTGATCCTCTCATGAAGGAACTTGTGGAGAGAAATTTTCAACTTCGAGGAACATATGTCCTGAAATCCCATCGGTAGTTCTCCTTACTACCGATGTGTAGTCGCAACTGTTGGCCCTGAAGCTTATGTGGAAGATAGCATCCATAGACTCGAGCTTGAGAGACGGGTCAGTATGAGTTTCTCGGGTTTCCACAAGTATCTTCTTTATATTCATCTCCTTGGGCAGGAAAGAATGAGATCCAGCCTCGCAAACTTGGAAAAGTGCAAACTCGGTATAGAGACGAAGCCAATCATTATTATCAATGTCCTTGGCCTGAACCTCGTAGAATCTAACACCATCATCATCATCATCATCAGCTTCTTCTGGTAGTTCCGACAAAAAGGTAGGCATACATTCTCGGAAAGACAGATAGAAGCAGTTAAACGAGTGGTCTAATATTTCCGCTACAAAAGAAAGAGAGAAACAAACAAAAAGTCGTGAGTAGCTGCTAGAAAACCAAATCTCTTTTCTTTCTTTGTTCAATTGGTAGGCTACATAAAATATAAAGAAAGAAAACCTGGTTTGATTCTGCAGCGTTCCATCAAGAGTTTCAACTCGGGAAAGGAAGGTCTCCTGACCAGAGTTTGCAAAGTGAGAGAATCAGCAGCAGCAGCATCATCATCTTTAACCTCGACAGTAATAAAGTAAGAAAAAGAAAAGGGATGTTCGGTATTCAATTTTTGTATGCGTATGAACTTCAACTTCCTTTTCTGCTCAAAGTTGAACCAATGAACTCCCAAACGGCCGTAGAGAACCATTTCGGTAGGTGGTTGTTCTTCGTTTTCGCCAAAATAAAATGGTGAGTATCCTTTAAGACGTGGGATACAAACGTCAGGCTTCAAATCGAAACCCTAAACCCAATAAAAAAAATAACAAAATTACAATAGAATCTATGGGGGAGGCAAATAAAAATAAAAATATTAGGGGTTACCTGAGTATTTGCGATTTGCCTAATGTAATCCATGTCTTGTTCAACCCCTAGTTCTTCATATTGGCAAAAAATACGTTTCTTTTCTTCATTAGGTAGCTTCCGCATGTCCAACAACTGCGGCAGAGATTTCCGGTTGTCGACTTCTTCTTCCTCATTTGTTCCTTGAATCGCTATCTTTTTCCTTTTTCTACTATCGACAGGGGTGATCTGATGATGATACAGCAAGGAGAGTTGGTTTGGGAAATCTAAAACCTAAACCTAATCGGATCATCAAATACAAATTACAATCGCCATGGGCCAAAAGTAATACCTCAGATGTGCATCCACCCATCTCTTCATCCAAATCTATTGCCCTCAATATAGATTGGCATTGTTCGTCCGTTAGCTTTCCGCTTTCCAACATCCGCCGCAGAGTATCCGCCATCTTCTTTCTTTCGATCTAGGGATTTCTGTATCTCTCTTTTCTTTTTTGTTCCTATAGGATAAATAGACCAAGTTGTAATGGGCCCAGTGCCGACCCAGATAGCATGTATAGGGCTTCACACATTTTTGGCCCATCTTCCTTTTAAAAAGACTAGAAAGATATATATATATGTATTTAGTGTGACAATGATAATGTGACTGGAGAAAGTTTCTACCGAGGCTGTAACTTTTTGCTAAGGCTTGTGGTACTGGTGGATCGCATCGCTGAGATGAGAGCTTATGGAAAGCTCACTGGATATCACACGTTGCAAGAGAAAATCCATGTTCAAACACGGATCAAGTTGATCCTCAAGCTATGTCTAGCCGATGGTACTTTTTTTTTTTTTTTTTTTTTTTTTGAATAGATGTTAAATTATATTCAAAAAAGAGAAGAAAAAAAGACTTGTTTTACAACTTAATGCATACGTTTCATAGAAAAAAAAATCTCTAACATAATGAGATTAAACTTGAGTTTCTCTTGATCCAAACCACAATCGGAGGCCGCCTTCATATTTGAAGTCTCCTCCACTCCGAATTGTACTCAGCCGGTTTCGGATGTTCTTGTCTATCATGTGGACTAGCTTTTCCACTGGTGATGGTTGCTCGCCATGCCTTCTTGAATTCCTTTCACCCCACACCGCATGAATTGTGTTTTGGAACACGTACCGTAGAATGAAGACATTGGTTTTGTCAGTTTTTTTGTCACAAGTATGTTTGAGTATCTCTCGCCAGTCCGTTGAGAACCGGTTCCTGAGTATTCCTCCTGCTACCTCCTCCCAAACCTGTCGTGAGTAAGAACAAGAGAAGAAAAGGTGGTCTCTGGTTTCCATGGGGTCATTACACAAGACACAACTCGTGTTTACGTGTTGGTTCCACAATAACATTCTATCACCGGTAGCAACTCTGTTTTTTGCAACCAACCATGTGATAAAGGAGTACCTTGGGGTGGAGTGAGAGAACCAGATCCCTTGATACCCCTCCATCGTTGGCCTTGCATTGCGGGTCTGCATCCACGTCTCTCTTGTTATAAACTTTTTTCGATAATTGTCCTTTGTCCCTCTCCAAAGAGCTATATCCTCTTCCCCTACACGGCTGACCAATCTCTGTTTCTTAATTTCCTCTTCAACCTGATTTAGCAAAGTAGATCGATGCTTCCTTCGTCTCTGCATTGCCATTACTTCTCCAACTGTGGCTGACTTAGGTATTCCCAGATCAATATAACCTCTATCCCCAAGCTTCTCATTTATACATCCCAGTGAGCTCCAAGAGTCAAACCAGAAAGATGTCGTCACCCCGTTTTTGACCTCCACTCTATGAAACTCTTTTGCTTTGTCTCTATACTTCAAGAGCTTTCTCCAAATCCAGGAGCCTGAAGACGTGTTATTTTTCACTGCCCAGAAAGAACCTCTTCTTATTAAATTTGTCTGTACCCAATCCACCCAAAGGGATCCTTTTGCTGATAGTAGGCGCCAAATCAGTTTTAGCATGCTAACTTTATTAGCTTCAGCGATAGAACGCAGTCCTAATCCTCCTTCGCTTTTAGGAGTGCACACTTCCTCCCAAGCCACTTTCGCTTTCCTAGGATTCAACGACGGACCAGACCACAAGAACGCTGAACATAGTTTATCTATTTCACGGATACAAGCTTTTGGCAATCGAAAAGCTGCTATCCAGAAATTTATGAGACTGAACACTACAGAGCTTAACAGTTGGAGTCTCCCTGCAAAAGAGAGAGCACGAGCAGTCCATGTACTAATTTGTGATCTGATTTTTTCCACAAGTGGGAGGTAATCCGATGCAGTCATTCTTCTCGTTAAGAGCGGGAGTCCCAGGTATCTGACCGGTAATGATCCATATTCGAAAGGAAATTGTTGAAGAATAACCTCTCTATCTGTTTCCGAAATACCAGCCATGTAAATTGTCGACTTTTCTAAGCTGATCTTCAGCCCCGAGTGTGTAGCAAAATCATCAAACACTGCCATTGTTCCTTGTATTGATTTCTTATCCCCTTTCACAAAAACCATCAGATCATCAGCGAAGCACAAATGTGTTAAACTGAGTTGCTTACAGTTCGGGTGAAGAGAAATTTTTTTGTCGCTGGCAGCTTTATCTATCTTTTTAGACAGAACATTCATGCAGATGACAAAGAGATACGGGCTTAGAGAGCAGCCTTGGCGAAGCCCTCTTTCGCTTCCAAAATATCCTGCTAGCTCTCCATTGACTTGCACAGAGAAAGAAGCAGTGGTAATGCAGATCTTGATCCAGTGTATAAACGTCTCAGGGAAGTGAAGAGCTCGTAGTGTGTTGAGCAAAAAGCTCCACTGGACAGAGTCGAAAGCTTTCGATATGTCAATTTTCATTGCACAGCGAGGTGAAACTGAATCTTTATGATAATCCTTGATGATTTCCGTAGCAAGTAGGAGGTTTTCCATTAGTAATCTGTCCTTTATGAACGCAGACTGATTTGCAGAGATGAATCGGGGGAGTAAAGTTTTGAGCCGATTTGCGAGAATTTTGGAGATGACTTTGTAGAGAACATTGCAACATGATATTGGTCTATAATCCTTCATAACTTTAGCTTCTTTCTTTTTGGGAATCAGAGCGAGAATAGTCGAGTTAACTCCTTTAGGTAGAAATCCTGTCTTGAAGAAAGACTGGATGGCTACGACAAAATCACTGCCCACTACCGACCAAGTTTCCTTGAAAAATTCACATGTAAACCCATCTGGACCCGGGGATTTATTTACCGGCATTGAGAAGAGAGTTTTCCTAACTTCTTCCTCTGTGACCTCCTTTGTTAGCATTAGTTTATCAGCCTCATCACACTGAAATTTTAGCAGTCCTTCCAACTCTTCCGGCGACCATTCCTCATAGTCCGCAGGCTTAATTGTTAGGAAATCCTTGAAGTGCCTCTCTGCCTCTGCTTTGATTTGGTCCTGGCCAGACACTATTGTTCCATCTTCACATTGTATCTCTTTGATGTTGTTACGGTTCTCCCTGATCTTTACTGCATTGTAATAAGCTTTGTTGTTTTGGTCCCCTATTTTCATCCAATGCAACTTTGCTCTCTGATGTAAAAACCCCTCCTCTATATTCGACAGTCTCTGCCACTTCTCATACGCCTCTGCTTCCGCTTTAACAGCTTGTGAGGTTGGATTTATCATTGTTGCAGCTTGGTAATCACAAAGTGCTTTAAAAGCTGCCTTTGTTTTGATCGAAATATCCCCATACACTCGTTTCCCCATTTTTCGTAGACGCGGTTTCAGATCCTTGAGCTTCTTTGTTAACATGTGCATCGCTAATGTTGAATGGTAGAGAGGTGGTGATTTTGTCCAAAAATCCTCGATTTCTGCTTGGTAGCCGGAACAAGTTGTCAAAGTGTTTGTGAACTTGAATGGTTTCTTAATCCTCTTTTCCTCCTCCTTAATATAGAATCTGCATCTTAAATGATCTGAACAGCCACCTGGTTCAAAGACTGAATAAGATTGATCATATAGCTGTAACCATTCTTTATTCACTAGTACTCTGTCAAGCTTTTTACAAATTACACCTTCATGCCTTTTGTTACACCATGTAAGCCGCGGACCATGGTAGCTCAAATCCGTTAGTTCACAATGCGAAACCAAATTCTGAAAATCTCGCATCCCCTGAGGGATAGACGGTGAAACTTCATAATGTGAATGCTCCTCACCTTCAAGGATTTCATTAAAATCTCCACAAATCAACCACGGCTTGCCTTGAAACAAGGGAGAGTCATGGTGATTTCGCAGATCATTCCACATGGTTTTGCGTTCCATCATAAAATTTGACGCATAGATAAAAGAGACGAAAAACTCTTCTTGACGGCCTTCAATATATATGGAACATGTAATAATTTGAGATGTCTTGTAAATTGGAGTTACCCGTACGTTGCTACGCCAAACAAGCCATAATCTTCCTAAGCGATGGTCTTCATAGTTAGAGATGAAAGACCAGTTCTTAAAAACAGATTGCAGAATCTTCTCTGCCCTTCTTTCTTTAACTTTCGTTTCAATCAAACATCCAAAATCAAATTTACCAGCTTTCATCCAGTCACGAACAACTTCATGCTTACTTTTCTTATTGAATCCACGAATGTTCCAAAAGAATCCCGACATTAAAGATGTTGTTGTGGTTTACGTGGTTTCAGAGCATTTGGATTAGAGGTCCTAGAGCTCTGCATTCCATTAGTAGATAAGAATTTGTGACCCTCTTTGGAAGCTCTAGGAAGCGATTCCCGAAGCTTTACCTCAGTGCCTTCATTTAACCCACTTTTCTTTATGACTGTCTCTTTATCTTTTATCATCTCCCCGCCATTATCTTTTCCTTCTATTCCATCAACCTTTTCCACCACGATAGAGTCCTCCTCTCTCAGATTTATATGTTCCCCCTGTTCACCTTTATCACTAAGACATGAAAAGGAATTTGTCATTATGGATACTTCTCCATAGCGTAAGTCTGTGGCCTTTGTCGGGCTTCTCCCTATCTTGGTTGGTGTTTGCCACTGCAGCTCACCTTCCTCAATTTCTACTGCTAGACCACCGGAGTTTTCCGTTTCCTTACTATTAGCTTCTACAATCGGAGTTGCTTCTTTAGCATCCAAACTTTCATGTTTCCCCCCAGATGTCACTATAGGGTGCTCTGTTTCGACCGTCTCTGATATCTTTAATTCTGCAGGTTGAACTTCCTTAGGTATCTTCCTTTTCAAACAGTCCGATATTGAATGGCCCCATTTTTTGCACTCAGTACATCTCGGTGGTAGCCATGGATACACAAACTCCACTATAGTATCCCCTCCCTTTTCGGACTTAAAAGCAAAAAACTTTGGAAGCTTCTTAGTTAAGTCCACTTCTATAAACACTTTTGCCTCCTCAAATGACTTACAAGCCTCTGTGTCTGGATGTAATTTCTTTGGAGTTCCCAAAGGACTAGTAATAGCGCTGAGAACCTTCCAAGAGAAATACTTTGGAGGAACATTTTTAACTATCACCCACAGAGGGATAGTTTTAATTTCTGCTTGTTCTGTGTCAACTATGGGACTCCATTTTGACAACACCACGGGTACTCCACATAAATTCCACATACCTCTTCTCAACACTCTGTTCCTTATACGATCATCTTTAATACGGAATCTAACTGTTGTTTGATCCACCACAAAGACATCAATACGCACTGTTTTATCCCCTAGTGTCCATATCTTGTTGACTAGAGCATGAATGCCTCCCACAAAAGGCGCTTTAGCTAAAAACTTTCCAATGAGGAAGTCTTCCCATAAGGGTTGAGCATCCTCAAAAACACTGTCTGGGATTCTTGCCGTCGGCATCCCATCAATTTCCTCCACTTCCAACTCCACTTTTTTCGTCTCAACTGTGTTCTGCACCGCTGCTACCCAGGAAGCATGCGTATTTTCCTGTGAAGAAATCACACCCTTCGTAGTAACATTTTGTTCCTTCTTTTCATCCCCCACACACTCACTCTCCGAACTCTGGCCCTCCTCTGTTCCTGTTTTACTCACAACCACTGAACTCACCCCTGTCTCCTCCGTATTACCAGTGTCCCTTGATGATTGTTCGACTGTTACAACTTCTGTATCACTCAAAACCTTCTCCTGAAGCATCAAAGCCTTCTCCTCTTCTCCCTCTACCCTCACTGTATCAACCGGTGTCTCCTTACCCAAATCCCCATCAACCTGCGGCGGGAGAGCCGCCGGCGGCATCGGAACTTGCGCGTGAAGCTAGAAACCCTAGATCGCCGATGGTACTTTTGACATGTTCCGGACTCGAATGGGCATTCATGGACATCCACTTCAAATCCAAGTAAAGTGACGACGACGAGGAGCTTATAGGCTATGGTTTTGCTTTTTTATTACTGGTAATTAACGGTCGTTGACTGGATTTGAAGTGTTACTTCATAGGAAATCTCCACCCTGCTCACGTGGATTTCAGACTCGGAAACCTCTGGGCAGTTGTTTTCGTCTCTATGAAACCAGGACTTGACCCATGAGAAATGGGATGATCTTGTAGCAAACATGCCTCTCAACTCTCAAGATACGTCGGGTGGGTTGGACGGATCAGCAGATGTTTCGACTCGCCCTGCTTCTGGTCGGGTGATAAGGATGGGTGGATTGGACGGCACAGCAGATGTTTCGACTCGCCCTGCCTCTGGTCGGGTGAATAGGACGGGTGGGTTGGACGGATCAGCAGATGTTTCGACTCGCCCTGCCTCTGGTCTGGTGAATAGGTCGGGTCAACTGATCTGAACGATTACAGAGCCACTCTGTCTCCATCGCCAAAGCTGTTATCTCTTTGGGCGTGAAAGAAGGATCACTAGTACGATGTGCTCATTCTCAGATCCCAAGTGTGTATCAAAACGTCAGTTATCTCATATATAATATGGTTCAAAACAGTTTGTGGTTACAAAAACACGATGACAAGAAACTAATCTCAGAAACACACAAGACCATATGCAGTTCTTTGGCTAATACAGGCTATTAAGGCGTTATGACAGCAGCATTTTCTACACCAAAGAGATTTCTAATCGAAGATTTCAACAATAGAGAGTATCATTTGCATCCACTAAAAACCAGAGTTGCATAACCATCATTCATCTTTTTCCAAAAGAGACGGAACAAAGAAAAACATAGACTCAAATCCCATTTACTTTTTTCTACATGAGTTCAAAATAAAAGAGATTATCAATAAGAAGATAGATACTAACAAGTTTAGACATTCATTCAGACATTATGCATTACTCAGTTCAAATATATGTCTCCAAAAAACACACTCATTCTTCTCCTAAACACATCTCTTCCTCTCATTCAAGCATGGTAATTTATCATGTACTTTCCGAATTCCGCATTAACGCTGGCAATGTTCAAGTCGACAGCCTCATACGCCCTTATCAGCAACCTAGGAAATATCTTACGATAATATTCCTCTATTCCTTGAACCTCTCCCTTATAAAGTGCCTGAGACATCATAAAATTCAAAATAAATCAATCGAAACTTGTGTGTATTATGGTTTTTTATTATTATTATGAGGCAAACCTTGATGTTTGCTGGAAGTTCTGCGTAGTGACTGTGTTGGTTCCTAATTAGACGTACCAAGCGGCGAACACTTGAATAGAACAAAGCATCGTTTGGATTCTTTGGGTCGTTTATGTAAGTGATTATCGGAGGATCTATCTTTGTACTCCAATCCAGAGCAGGTCCTAGAATTTCTATACTATGGAGATCCAAATAGGTTTCTATCAACTGTCCACTTTGTCCCCATTCCTCCATCATCTCACTAACATTCTTAAGATAAGCTAACCTCTTCTCGAAACACCAAAACAGCGGAAAGTTTAATGCAGAAGTTATACTGATACTGTAACAAAGCAACAAAGCAAGAGGTCGATCAATTTGGTGATAAAAGCTTTAGATATTATAATAAGTCTTAAGACGAAAAGATTTACCGAACATGAGGTGTATGCTTCATCAATCTGGAGACAAGAGTTTCAGCTTCGGGAGTTCTACAATGGTGGAGCACAAGATTACTCCGACAGATCAATGAATCGATAACTTCAGGTTTTGTGCCATAAGGAGCTCCAAACGGATGCTCACCCAAAGTTAACGAGTAATACAAAAGGCAACCAAAACTAAAAAAATCAACTGATGAAGTTTCAGGAGTTTTAACAACACCATTGAGTTTCCTTAGATTATTGTTCTTAATCTGTTCTCGAGGTTGAAAACCCGTACCATAATTGCCTGCACAAGAAGACAAGTTAGCATATTCAACAAAACAAATCAAATTATGTATTCATCAAAACAAATTAACTTACTTATTGGTGCTTTCGGTTTGATGCCAATGCGTTCGGCGGTACAGAAATTAGCAATCTTTGCTGTCATAGATTTGCTTCCACACACTATGACTACATTCTGTGGGTTCAAATCTCGATGAAAAAAACCCATCTTATGGAAGTGATTCAAGCCTTTAGCAACGTCTTCCATCAACTTCAACATGAGAGGATCAATATCTACTTCTAGGTTCATACCAGTATCCTTGATAAACTTTTCAAGAGGTTTTGGATAAGGTAGTGGAGTTGATGTCTTGATACTTCGAAAGATATTCACGAGCTTCTCTAGCGTGAAACTCCAACGCTCTTCAGACATGTAAGAACAATCATCACTCTTATCGAGAGTGACCCAATTGAGAATGTTTTCGTGTTTTTCGCAGTCCTCCAAAATACTAAATTCTTTTTCGGATTTGATGCGGTTCTCATCCGATAACTTCCTTCGCTTGACCATCACTTTTTTCCCGGGGTCGTAAAACCCTAGGCATGAGTCAAACCCGTTGCCTTTTTCCACTACCTCTGCCGAAACATAAAGCTTTCCAATATTTTCCCAATCTTTTTTTACTTGATTGTAAGACTTTGAGAACATGTCCGCCATTTACTTGATGCGATGTGATCAACTATAAACCTGTAGCAATCAAACCAATTACCATCATCAACTCAAGCAATAACAACCATAAAATTATCATCATCAACTAGAGCATTATCAATTCACCACAAGTATGATATAACCCGTATCCTAATTCTCCAATTCCAACTCATGCTACACATTTGATAAGCCAAACATACCCATGTTAAAAGGTATAACCAAACAAAACGCAATCACTACAAAGAGGTTCCTTTAATGACATTGGAGGATTTTGAACTTCCAAATTAAAGTTGAAAATTTTCGTAAAATCCTAAACCCATGTGTCTACGTTTTTCTAAAATACATCTCTTTTAAGTCAGATGTGATTAATGCAAAGGAGCAGGGAAATGAGTAATTAAGAAACACAACAATGTAGTTCATGAAACCATGAGAAGAAAAGAAAGAAAAGCTCTAAATCAAAAAAACGTAAGCTACTGATTCCATTAACCTAATGATTCCAGAAGCTCGAACTGGAGAAGATAAACGATACTGTGAAGATTAAAACAGAGTATGAATGCTAAAATCTGATATTCCCATCGGCGATGAACAAAATCAACCCAAAATAACTTACCGGAGATGAACAAGGGTGATGTTGGTGATAACGACGAGCTCAGATTGGATCCTCGTGAAAATCAATTGGGTTGACGAAGATGTAGATGCGATTTCGAGAAAACGAAATGGAAATCGATCGATACTCGATTTTGGTTTAGGGTTTTGTGTTTTTTTTTTTTTTTGTCGGAGGGTTTTGTGTTATCTACCCTGAAAATGAAATAGTACAGTATAATAAAAAAAACCTTAAACCGACCGACCATGAATTTTATAATAAACCGGATATATTTTTGGTTACTTACTCCTGTGGTTTAAAGAAGCGTTGTGTTGTTTGTTTGCAAACGAGAGACACGCTTTGCTGTTTCTATGATGGGATTTAATGAGGGAAAAAATATCATAAAAAGCTTAACTATAATTAAATATATATCAAACTTCTTGTTGATCTTTTTATTATATTGTAAATAATTTTTTAGGCACATTGTTAAATTGCTAAATAGAACCAATAAAACAGAGTTGTGTTTAATTTCGTTAATTAACAAAATGACGTAAAATAAAAAAAAGATCTAAGATTTCATTTGGGAATTTTGAGATAATAAAAATCGATTTGGGGTTTTTTATCTTTTCAAACGACATTGTTTCGCTGCTATAAGAGGAAGAAGTTGAAGCTAGTTTACCTGATGGCCGGAACTGCAGAGACGATATCCAAGAGATGCAGACAAACTAGGCCGGGCGTTTGGGTATTCGGGTGGGGTTCGGGTCGAGTTTTTCGGATTTAGAAGTTTAATACCTGTTCGGAAATTTTAAGATTTTTGTTCGGGTTCGGTTCAGGTTCGGATTCGGGTTCGGGTTTATTTAAATATTGAAATATCAAAATTTTGTGTGCAAATTTATCAAATTTTTGAAATTTTCAAAAATTCCCAAAACACCACGAGTAGTTTTACTTAAATATATCCAAAAATAACTAAAATATCCAAAAAATTTGAATATTTTCTATATATAAGTATAAATATAACTAATCTATACTATATAAAAGTCGAGGCCATAAGCTCCTGAGGCCGTCCACCTAGGATTTTAAACGACCAATCGCGATTGGCCATCTCATCGGTTAACATTTTTGAAATTAATATTATTTTCTATTTTTTTAGGTTTTATTAAAATGGAAAAAACAACATATGGAAATAAGAGAAATATTTAAAAATATGGAAAATTTTCTAAATATTTTGTCAACAATATAATAAGCTCCTTAGGCCGTTCACCTAGGATTTTAAACGACCAATCGCGATTGGCCATCTCATCGGTTAACATTTTTGAAATTAATATTATTTTCTATTTTTTTAGGTTTTTGAAAAATGGAAAAAACAACATATGGAAATAAGAGAAATATTTAAAAATATGGAAAATTTTCTAAATATTTTGTCAACAATATACATAATATAAAAATTATCAAAATGTAAATTATATTTTTTAAAAGTTTATACAATTTTAAACAAAAATACAGAATTTATTTTTAGTCTCACTACATTTATTAGTACTTCATTTTTAATAACAATAGCCATTTAATCACAATAGCTATCTCATTGAATGATATTTTTAAAATTTATGACTTTTATTTTAAAAGTATTTATAGAGAGGAAGAAATATGACAATATATTGGAGCAAGGTGTATATAAATTTTGTTATTATAATACATAAAATAATTCATATTATTCTTACAAATTTGATTATATTGTCATATTTTCTAAACGACCAATCGCAATTAGTCATCATTAATTAACATTATTTGACATCACGTTAATTAACATTTTTAAATTATAATATTTTATACATTAAGATATTTATGAAAAATAAATAATATATATATATATGAAAAGAATAGAAATATAAATGTTTAAAAACAACATATGGAAATAAAAAAAGCAATATATAGAAAAAGAGAAATGTAAATTTTTGAAAAACAATATGTGGAATACATTAAACTTATATTCTTATGTTGTTAAGTTTCTTATTTTCCAACAAAAAAAAATATTAACAAAAACTATATTCGATTAACCTTAGATCTTTTCATTGTAAATAATAACCGGAGGCATCCTATTCTATTATAATTTTTTAAGTTGTATATTTTGAATCATCGGTAATAATTAGGGTTGGTTACTACTCTTTATTAAGGATAAAAATAGTCCACATTGGAAGTTGAGTCGAATCTTAAGTGGTATATATAATATATGGACCTCTCCACTCATAGCCAATTGGTTTTGAGTTCGAAGCCCAAAGTCTAATATGGTATCAGAGCCCAATCCGCACATGCTCAACCCAATCCACATAGGCCCGACCAAATAATTGGTCCGCCGATCCATGCCCGAACATACCGAGATCAATGGGTAAAAGAGTCATCATCTTGACTGGGCGTATTAGAGATAACAATATCCCACACTGGAAGTTGAGTAGGATCTTAAGTAGTATATATACGATATGGGTCTCTCTACTCATAGCCAATTGGTTTTGAGTTGGAAGCTCACATTCTAATACTCTTAATGGCAAATATTATATTTTTTTCATCGCTTTTGCCACTTGTAGCAATATTTGAACTTCTATTTTTGTTTCTCATACTCACAATTTAATATAGTTATCTTTGCTTTTGTCGCTCATAAGTCATAACCACGCTTTTATGCTCAAATGTTAATTTATATATTATGATTTTTTTACTCTCATCATCGATTGTTACGATCGTTTGTTTGTGTGTGTGATTCACTCGGCATTACATCCACACCTAATAGATCTAACTTTCTTCCTTCCAAGATGCTATATCCCGTAGAAATCAACAACTTTATTACTTGCATGTCTGCACCACCACCTAATATATTATGCTTATGTTTGTTAGATTGTTTGTCATTTGAGACTGAGAGTAGTTTTTATTGTTTGGGTAAGAGTAGAACCGAAAAAGTACGGCTAAGTTTGTGAATGGTAGATGTGCTAATGGAATATAGAATGAAGCAAAGGAAATGAGTGCTTGCAAAAAGATAGAAAGAGTGATAGCTCTCCAGAAACAATTGTGAAGACGGAAATTCATATACATATTGAAAAGAATGTGAAAAATATGAATTGTTAAAAATAAAGTAAAGATAAGCTTATGAGTACAATTCTGTATAGAATCTTATATTTAGAGGAGCTACACTAACCAATACAGTGAAGATAGACGAAGAACCATAGTGAATTTGCGTATTCCAAAATGAAAAAGTCGTCGAAGTTAGTCCCCATACAACAATAAATCTAGGAAAGTGGTGGTTGCGGTGAGAGATGAAGAACATACATGTAAGACCGTGCAAGGAAGCTCTCTTGGGAAAAATGTCTAAGCCAATATTGTGAAAGATGTCTATGACTAATGAGGTAAATTATTGCGTGGTTTTTTTTTTGAAACTTAGGTTGTATATTTCTTCAGTTGGATGATATCTAACCTGGAAAAAGGTATGAAGACTTGTATTGAAATTATGGAAAAAGTTGTTCTTCTTAGAGTACCAATTTCAATCAAAAACATGAATTAGCAAGAGGTAAGAAAGGTAATAAATTTAATTAATGAGATCAGTTTCCTTGCATAATAAACAATTGACGTCAGAATTTAGGTAACAAAAAGAGTTGATCTCCATGTAAATAAAATGGAAAAGAAAGAGAGAAACGCGGTTGACACTAGAAGACAAACTTGGATTATCAAATATGGAAAGAAAGTGAGAAAATACTTATGACATGACCTCTTTATGGCAACGTTTTGTTCATAAGTAGCTGAAACTTGATGGTAAAGTTTTTCACTTTGTTGGGATGAGTCATTTTTGTATAAGAAATGCTTTGATGGTCTTTTTAGGATGAATGAGGTTATTTTCAAAATATTATAATTGCTTTAACAATAGTAAAATCTTTAATAGTATAAAACAAGTAAGAGATAATGACACATCATGTTTGTAATATATTTTATACCAAATTTTATCCAATAAACTTTTTTTTCTTATTAAAACAAAATTTTAAATAATGTAAATGATACTAAAAATATAAATAAGAATATTTATGTTAAAAAGGAATAAATAATAAACATTATAATTCATTTGTATTAGTAATGTCAATATATAGTTACTTAAACAAATACTAAAACCAAAAATATATTAAATCAATCGATAACAACAAACCCCCGCGTAGCGGGGGTTAATAACCTAGTCTATACTATATAAAAGTCGAAGCTATAAGCTTATGAGGCCGTCCACCTAGGATTTAAAACATCCAATCGCGATTAGCCACCTCAATAATTAACATTTTAGATATATCACTAATTAACATTTTTCTAAATTTTAATAATTTTCTATATCAAGATATTTATAAAAGTCGAAGCTATAAGCTTCTGAGGCCGTCCACCTAGGATTTAAAACATCTAATCGTGATTAGCCACCTCAATAATTAACATTTTATATATATCACTAATTAACATTTTTCTAAATTTTAATAATTTTCTATATCAAGATATTTATAAAATAGAAAAAACAAGATATATGGAAATAAAATAAATGTAAAAATTTTAAAATAACATATAGAAATAAGAAATATAATATATGTAGATGCAAATTGATTTACTTTTTTTCTTTTGACGATAATAACTAAAATTAATGTTGATTCTATCAATTTAAGCATATCTAAAAAAAATTGACACATGTCAACATCTGATCGATAGATTTGACAAGTGTCACGATCATGCGAATTACTAACTTTGAAAACCATACTTTATAAAAGTCGAAGCTATAAGCTCTTGAGACCGTCCACGTGGGATTTAAACGACCAATCATATAAGTCCATGTCAACATATAAATTAAACTCACGTTTACTTTTCTTTAATAAAGGAAAATTTTCAAGAACCAAGAATTATTAGATGTCACGTAAACACGTTTACAAGTTGTAAGTAAATGTTAGGGTTAAATGTCAATGTTTTAGTTTCTTATTAAAAAAAAAAGTATTTCTAAACAATTGAGAAGAAAATTTCTAAACTCTAAGAAAGTTAAAGTTTAAACGAAAGGAAAAAATTTCATAACGTAAAAGAAAAATTCTTCTTAACATCCAAGAAAAATAAGAAAGTTCTAAATTTTAAAATAGTGGTTTGTATAAATAACCATCTATGGACCGCTGGTACTCGAATAGATCAAAGATTTTATTATTGAAAGTTCAAACAAAGAGTTTATTGGGTTACTATGGCGAGCTAGAAAAAAGGTTTTTACGAACAAGGAAGGCATCATCATTGCTTCTGCTTGCAGGAATGTTAATGAAGATTCAATATATAGATAGGAACGATGCTTAAGGAATTAATCCACAAAACTGGTATTCTCTTATGGGATAAAGCGCCGAATGCTTTAAAAGAAGGAGCTTTAATAAACAAATAGGGAAATGAAAAGATTATTTGTTTTCTAAACACAGTTGGCCAAAAAAAAAACACGAGCAATGAGGAGGCCATCCTGAAATCCAAAAAGCGTCTAGGAAAAGCAGTGGTACGATCAAACTCATATTCAATAATTATAATGTCTTCACTGCATTAATATTACACAGGAAACTCAAATACAAAATTATATTCGAAACATGGATTCAAAGTGCACCAACATCCCAGCCTCCTAGAAGAAGAACACGTAGAAGTAAGTAAAAAAGGCAAATTCCAAATTGTAGGACAACTTATTTTCACTAAATAATACGTGAATCTAACTAAAATTTACATTCTTCCATGGACACAACTCTGGCTCCACTGAAGAAGCGAGTGATATTCTCCATTGCCCTTACATTCTTCTACGCGTCAAACGATGTAGAAGAGTTTAACAATCGATATCAATACGAAGTTGTCTTAGATACGGCGGACTATAAATAAGGAATGGCCAGAATCATAGTAAACAAGGGGGTGTTTCATCATATAAGAAGAATAACTACGAAATTTGAAAGAGACTAACAACAACCATAAAGCAAAGTGATAAGTACATCTTTACGCTGACATAGGCGGCTTCTGTTATTAAACTTGGTATAGTTGTTACATACGGTAGATCTTCTACTTTATAAAGAGGGTTCCAGTTTATCTTGAAATAACTTGAACTAAATTATACGGTTTGCACATAACCAATTCTCAATTTAATTACATAGTCAAATATATTTCTCCATTTTTAAGAAGAAGACCACAAGTAAAGGAAATTTTTATACAATTCTTCTTATCTTCGGCCCAAAGGTGTCTGTATTTTTGGTAATTTAATTTCTTAATTTTTGTCAAAATACGTTGCTCTATGATTGTTAATATTAGCAAAATCTTTATGATATATATAAACATAAGTATGAGAAAATGACACATCCAATATTTGTTAAGTTTTTAGTAAAGCTATATTTAATATGTTTCAATCAAATTTTCTCTTTATTACATTATTTTCTTATGAAGAAAAATACTAACAGAAAATTTCTTAATTCTAAGGTAGTGATCTCATCCCCAACAATAGATAATCAACAATAACTAAAATATTACCATTCAAAATACATGGGAACATAAGGTTAATAATATTACAATTTGCTAAATTTCAAATGCCAGATTATCCCACGAACATTATTATATGTTGATATGGTTCTGATATTATATGTTAAATTTCAAATACAATTAAATGTTTGTCCATATATGTTAAATCGTTCAAGGAGATTTTAAAGCAAAATTTTCAATTTTTTAAAACCTAAAAATATGTTAATGTTAGAATAAGAATTTCTAAAATTTTGTTCGAAAGAAAAGGAAAAATACTACTAATAGACGAAGAAAAATATGACCAAACAATATAATGGAAAAATATCCAACTAACAACACAAAAAAAATAAGTTAATGATGGTCGAAGAAACTTTTAATATAAAACAAAAGGAAAAAAAAGTCTACTTAGCAGCAAAAAGAAAAATATAAAAGTTTCCAAAATCTATAGTGGTTTTATGCATAAATAATAGAATATATATACTTGAAAGATCAAAACATATATTTTTTGAGAGATCAAACAAAAAACTCATTGAATTACGAGAGCGCTTTGCTGTCAGGATCTTCCTTTTCTGGGAAGCATGAAACCTTTAATCTCATGTATAATCTTTGAATCAACAACTCAAATCGAAAATCAATAACGAAGAGGTGAATATAAGACTGTGAGGAAGAGATTCAATTGGGGGATTATTTGTAAATAAAGATTTACAACAGAAAATTGTAAGAGAAAAGAGATGGATTGGATGCTTTATCAAAATTTTAAATAACGTAAATGATACTAAAAATAAAAATAAAAGAACATTTATGTTAAAAAGAAAGAAAAAAAAACTCATAGTACTTTTGCATTATTATCATCAATGTATAGCTAAGTAGCTAAACAAAAACTATATATTGACACAATCTACAACAACAAACCCCCGCGTAGCGGGGGTTAATAACCTAGTATATACTATAGAAAAGTCGAGGCTATTTGCTTATTAGGACGTCCACATAGAATTTTAAACAACGAATTACGGTTGGATATGTCATTAATTAGCATTTTTAGCCATTATGTTTGTTTACATTTTTAAAATTTAACAAATTTCTATATTAAGATATTTCTGAAAAGGAAAAAAAGATATGGAAATAAGAAAATATATAATTCAATCATTATAATATAGAAAAATTAATGTCATTGTTAGTCTCACTATGTTAGCTTCCAAATAAATTAAGAAAAAATCCTAAATCTAAAATAATATAGATACTTAGAATTTGAAAAAAATTCAAATATAAGAAGAAGTTTTCTAAAAATTAACAAAAAGTTAGTAATAAACAATCGAGAGGAAGTTTTCCAATAGTCTGAGAAACTTAAAGCGGAAACGAAAAGGAAAATCTTAATGACGTAAAGAAAAACTTCTTCTTAACAACTAAAGAAACTAATAAAGTCCTAAATAATGAAGTAGTGGTTTCTATATAAATAAACATCAATGGACCATTGGTAGTCGATCAAAGATTTTTTCTTAAAAGTTCAAACAAAGAATTTATTAGGTTAACTAAGCTACCTCTCGACGAGTTTGAAAAAGGCTTTTACTAATAAGGAAAGGAAGGATTTTCAAAGAAGATATATGAAGCATGTGAAAAGTTTGGAAATTAAGACATGTACTGCTTAAACAAAATCATAAGAGGATGGAAAAAGACACTGTAGGAAAGAAGTATGTGAAAAAAAAAATTTCACAAGAAAGTGAAGTGAAGAGGGATTAAGGTGTGTTTGGTCCGTGAAGCGTTAAAGGTTGGAAGGACATGGTTTGATGGTGGTGTTCCTAATTGTATAAATTTGAATCAAGTTCTAGAATATATAAGTTGAGGTCTTTCAGTCTAGGAAGTGTGCAGGAATGTGAAGAGGATTTAAACTACAACATCAAAGGAGAGAGGTGATAGAGTTAAGAACCAATTTAGAAGCTAAAACCTTTTATTAGAATAATAGAAAACAAAACAGAGCAAAACAAAGATTTTATTCTTGAAAGTTCAAACGAAGAGTTTACTGACTTGACTCAACTACCTCTCGACGAGCTAAAAGGATTTTAGTAACAAGGAAAGGAAGAGATTTTCAAAGAAGAATTGTGGAGCATGTGAAAAGTTTGGAAGATAGGGCACATACAGGTTAGACAAAATCACAAGAAGATGGAAAGAAACACCGTAGGAAAGAAGTATGTGAAAGATTTTTGCACAAGAAAGTGAAGTGAAAGGGATTAAGGTGTGTTTGGTTTGTGAAGCGTTAAAGCAACAAGGACATGGTTTGATGGTAGTGTTCTTAATCGTATCAATTTAAATCAAGTTCCCAAAGATATAAGTTGAGGTCTATCAGTCTGGGAAGCGTGAAGGTGAAGAGGATCTAAACTGCATCAAAAGAGTGAAGTGATAGAGTTAAAACCCAATTTAGAAGCTAAAACATTTTCTTAGATTAATAGAAAACCAAACAGAGCAAAAAAGATTTTTTCTTACTAATTCATACGAAGAGTTTATTGATTTGACTTTACCTACCTCTCGATGAGATTGAAAAAGGCTTATACTAACAAGGAAAGGAAGAGATTTTCGAAGAAGAAATATGGAGCATGTGAAAAGTTTGGAAGAAGTGGCGGAGCTAGAAAATCTAATCATCGGGGTCAAAATATTTTTTTTCTTCTAAAAGATACATAAAAGATACCTTCATAAGTCGATATACTAAAAGATGTGACAGATGTTTTCTTGTCTCGACCATCACACGATCGAAGATTGATTAAAAACACAAAGGAGAAAGAAGAATAAGGTAAAACGGTTTTAGATCACCTCAAAATAAATGTTAAAATATTATATTAGTTTATATTAATGGGTTTAATTGTAATATATTTACTTAAAATAAATTTTATCAGGCTTAATATTCTATAAGTACAGTCTAATTATTGGGTTTGTAACATAATTTTTTTATAGGGGTCAATATTTTTATTGGATTGGGGTCAATAATTTATTTTATATAAAAATTCAACTATTTTTTTAAATTCCACCGGGGTCAATTGACCCCTATGAGTCTACACTCCCTCCGCCCCTGTTTGGAAGGTAGGGAACATATTGCTAAGACAAAATCATAAGAGGATTGAAAGAGACACCGTAAAAAATAACGAAACAAATAAAACGAGGGCTTGCAAAAAGATAGAGAGAGTGATAGCTCTCCAAAAAAATTGTGAAGACGAGAATTTATATACATATTGAAAAGAATGTGAGAAAATATGAGTTGTTAATAAGAAAGTACAGATAAACTTTTGAATATAATTCTGTATAGAATCTTATTGTTAGAAGAGCTATACTAACTAATGCAGGGAAGATAAACGAAAAATAATAGTAAATTTGCGGATACCAAAATGAAAAAGTCGTCGAAGTTATTCTCCATACAACAATTTATTTCATACGTAAAAATTCGGTCATCCAAAATATCTAAAGCTAAAGAGAGAGTTATGAACCAAAAAAAATTGTTTTGATAAATGTTGTAAAATCTAAAAGTTGTATTAGAGTTATGTTTAGTTATGTATATAAATTGAACTATTTGTTATGGTAATTGTAAAATTCAAGGAATTTAAACTATTAACAATAAGTAGACATAAAAATATATATCTCAAAATTTTCAACAAATATTTTTAGTCACACAAAAAATTATTAAAAATTTTAAAAATAGACTCACGCGTAGCGTGGATTCATAACCTAGTATAGATACTTATATTTGAGGTATGTTTGGGTACCTATTCGGGTTTGGGTTCAGATTTTGAAGTTTAGACCGTTTGGGTATTTGAAAATTTCGGGTTCGGATTTGAATCGGGTTTTTTGGGTCGGGTTCGGATCGGTTCTTCGGATTCGGGTATTATGTCAGACCTAACAAACGGTGGAGAGGAGAGGAAAGGTTTCCGGTTAAGCCGACTAACTTTTTTGGTTTTTGGTAGAATTTTTTACTAAATTTTGGGGTTGTCTGAAAGATGACTTATTTTTAATTAATTGCAAAATAGCCCTTTAGTTTTAGTTATAATTAATAAAATGGAGGAAAAACTAACTACCAAAAACCATCGCACCGCTTGGCTCTGGTTTCCATATTCTTGCAAAAGAGTCTTGCCTTAGTCACTGCAGTCATAAATCAATAATATATACTTGAAGGAGAGATCAAACACAGTTCAAGATTTTTTGTTGTGATGACACCACGGTACAAAGAAGTTTTGAGGATCAACTTCTATTTTGTTTTACGATGTGCTCATCCCCAGATCCCAAGTGTGTATCGAAACGGCAGATATATCTCATATATATAGTAGTATTGCTCAAAACAGTTTGTGGTTACAAAAACCGGATGACAAGAAAACACAAGACCATATGCAGTTCTGTGACTAATACAAGCTATTAAGGCGTTATGACAGCAGCATTGTGTACACCAAATAGAATTCTAATCGACAAATTCAACAACGGATAGTATCATCTGCATTCACGAAAAACGAGAGTAGCAGAACCATCATTCAGCTTTTGCTGGGAATTTATTGCCACCAGTAGCGATCTTGTACACGTAAAAACAGGTCATGAGAGCACTGCAATACAGATATGGTTCTAGGATTAAGTCAATGGTGTAAAAACTTAAAAATACCAAATCTTGATGCAAACAAAGATACTAGCCAGCCAGTGTTGAAGGATTTTTACCTGATCCCAGCAACCAAACCAGCCGGCATAATCTTTCCAGTCAGCAAGTAACGCTGTCCCATGACTAGTGTGAGAGCAGCTGCGATGACTGTATCGAAAAAAAAAAGAAACATTCAGATGAGTTTCAGTCACCAGAGATAATGAAAATCGATTTTGCAAGCTTGTTTTATCTTTGAGGTTGGTTCTATTGTCAATCAATGGCAAGAACACTAATTAAAAACAGGAATCTTCTACTTAACTACAACATCTAACAACTCAAATTGAATGTTCATTTACAGTAAAACAGCATCTTGTCCAAGAGAGACACTATTACATTAGTGGAAAAATTAGCAAACCAATTCAAAAACTGCTACAATTGAAGATCCAAACACAACAAAAATGTTAATTTTTTTTATCTTTGATTAGCAAGTTTAGCATCATCACACAAATCACTTCTTTAGATCCAGATCATTAGTGGTCCAATAAGATCCTTAACCTTATATAACATAACCTATCATCAACTCTGAAGCTAAGTTCATGATCCAAAACATTGAACCATAAAAAATTGAAAACAAAATCAAACAATTCCTTCCTCAAGTGATAAGTCACTAAAAGCTATTCACATCTTGTAATTGAAAGTCTTCCTCTTCCCTATGGACATCTAACGGAATCATACGAAAAGACATATAAACCCAGATCGCTAAAAAGGAAAGAAATTTGCAAAAAAAAAACCTGTCTGAAGAACCATAGCAATAGAGGAATTCTTCTTCTTCTCAAAAGCTTTGAGACTGATATAACCAGCAAGGATGAGTAATAACCCAGTGCCTGCACCTCCGGCGAAAGATGTTATACTTCCTTTCTTCATATACCCGATAAATCCTCCGCCGATGAGAAGCATCCCGTACGGGATAGTGAAGCAAAAATCATGCATTTTTCTCGAGCTGGGTTTGGATTAATTTCTCCGGTGATGATGAAAGTTCAAGAGCGATCGTAATCGGATTGATCTGAAAGAGACGATGGATCGATGAATTGATATATCAAAGTGTTGTGTGGTGAGCGCGTGGAAAAGGTCCGCCTTTTTTTCGTCAACGGTCTTCAGACAACTAATCCTCCACTTACGGTCCATCATTTTTATGTCCTAATTGTAATTAATTATTATGTATCTCAACTTTATTATATTTATTTGATGAAAGAATGTTTTAGACTTAGTATTCCATTTATGAAAATGACAGTTGTTGTACCTAATGATCATAAGTAAAGAATTTTCATTTTTCAACATTGTTTTGTATGTCACATTCGTTGAACCATCTACATTGACAAATCTAAGTTATGTGACTTTTGCTTCTAGATTTTTTTGATGTAATCATATTCATTAAGATTATAAATAGTATATCTAATTAATGGGAAAAACAAGAAAGAACAAAGTGCAAGTTTACAAAATTTTAAAGTTGGAACTATGATTTTTCTATGGAGTTGGTAGAATTCTTCTTCAATGGTGTGATTAAGAGTCCCATTGCTAACACAACAAGCTTGTAGCTTTCTATATAGACTTACTTAATGGACTATTTTACTGCAAATCTCACTTTATGGATTATATAATTAAGGTTCCAAGAGCATTTTCCTGAGTTCTTGAGGCCTTTTCTTCAAGCATCCCGAGTTCACAAGGGAGTTTAACCATACTTCATCAGACCTTGTTGGCTCGTCATCATCGTTCCTATGCCAGGTCCATAGCGCATGAGTTGAATTCACCATCTGAAGCTCCCCATGTCCAAAGCTTGCTTCCCTGAAGACTGACCACTCTGGCGACGGATCTTTGTACCTGTAAGTGAAAAAAACATGATCCCCCTTAAGATAAATATAAACTACTTTCCATCATATATCAAGGGCACTTAAGTGTAGATAATATGATGAGTAATGAGTTAGCTCAAGGATCTTAGACACTAATATGAAAGAGTGTTGGCATGGACACATGAGAGGATTCTTGTTCATAATTTGCTTTTGAAAAATGAAAAGTTGATAGAGAAGAAGTAATCAGTTTGAGGAATTACTTGCGAGCCAGCCCTTCTCTGTTTCCTCCATCCCCTATGGTAATGTGTACAGGACCACATGGATCTGATTTACCATTATTGACACGTTTCTGTCGAACAGCACAATAACCCAGTTTAATATCACAGGGAAACAAGAATAAAGTTTTTCTGATAGACTCATAAAAGAAGCTAACACAATTTTGAGCATACCGTGCGTTCATAAGCATGGACATGACCAGTAAATACGATATCAACACCGCTTGCATAAAGCAAAGGCTCCATTTCAGCCATCATCTCATCACCTTCATGTTGATGGGCATTGTTACTGTTATACCATGGTACATGGAAGAGGACTATTAGCCATGGAGTTCTTTCTCGGTCCACCTTTGCGAGATCAGCCTACACATATCATAGATAACACCAAAATTAATTCCAAGAAGTGTAGCAGAATCTGCTGATAGTACTGCAAGGAAAAGGGATTAATTCAACAAAGCACTAATAGCAGAACCTCGAAACTACAATGACAAAACAGTTGATCAGTAGCACCATTCTTCCTATTAACGACCCGTTTTATGAAATAAGTTGTTAACACAGTTCTATTTTACTAACTACTTAGACCTATTGTGGCAATAAAGGGAGATACACATAACAGATGGATGATAGGTAAGAATTCTCACCTTTAACCAACGGTATTGATCTGAGTACCGATCGTAATCTGTGTATGAACCAAGCATGATCGTATGGACACCCACAACTTCAAAGGAATAATAAAGATTTGAATTTGACCCACTTTCTTCATATGGCATCTTCCACCTCGAGTTGAAAGACACAAATTCATCTACTATGAAGGGAATACTCTCTTTCTCATGGTTTCCTTGCGTCACCATCCATGGCCTTACACTAGCCAGAGGCTGAACCAGCTCTCCAAACGTGTCCCACTTGTGCTGCATATAGTCAGCATAAGAAAGATCCCCGGGAAGTAGATGCACAGCATATATGCATTGATCAATATGATCTAGAGTCGACTTGGTCCAACCAGTTTGCCCAAGATCCCCAGCCACTGCAAAAGTAATCGGGAACTGAGCTGGTGGTGTTTTCAGATGGAACTCGGGTCCTTCTCCACTACAACGGTAATAATAAACAGTATCCGCTTCCAAAGGCCCGATGACGGTATGATGTATCTTCCCTGATCTATACATTATATAGCTGTAGGAGGTGCTTTCTCCTTGACCAAGATAGGAGTATTTCCCTGGCGATGTTCCATATTCAACAAACGAAGGAGACGATTTGTCACTCGTAACCCAAGTGACCCGCATATGTTTATCTCCAGCCAATGAGATATGCACCTGCAAGTATGAATCTCAGTATAAGTAAAGAAACAATTACCAAATGAAACTATAGTAGAACCTACAATCAGGTAATGAACCAACTGTATCATGCACTCTCCATAGCTTAATTTCTCTCAAACATCAATCTTTTCTTCAGAATGAAACAACAGATAGAAAAACTCATCTCCATTGATGTAAGTAATCAATCAGGCAACGGCAATTTTATCCAAAGTAGTAAAGATTACTAATGGCGTTGATCGAAACTACAAAGTAATCAGATTTATCCATTTGAAGACAGTACTGAGAAGGACTTCAGGACATTAGCAAATGGGATTCTCTGGAGTAAGTAACCCAAAAATCGGATTTTGTGGAGAAAACAAACAGAGACCCACATGCAGTTACAAGAATAGACAGAGATCAGACCATAAAAACATGATTTTTCGGAAACAAGAATCATCTACTCAGAAAAAACAGAGTAGCCCAAAGGAAGTCTAATTTACCTGCTCGGGTAAAGAAGATGACTTTTGCTTCCATGGAAACTGCAAGGTTTCACGAGGTTTTGGTCTGACGTAATCATCTGCCGCAACAGAAGCAAAGATTAACGCAGATACTGTTACGAGCAGAAATCTTCCCCATTTTTCCATCTCTGCGAGCTTTTTCTTTCAGATTCACTGAGAAAAGGTAAAATGGATTCTTTATAGGCTTTTGCAACGCGGGGACGACACGTGTCTAAATGACCAAATTGTCCTTGCCATATCTCGTATGAATGTGTTGATTTTGATTTCATAGGGATAAAAATGTCATTCAGCCTGTTGTCTTGTCCAATGTTTTTTGTTTTTTCTTATAATTGATTTCTTTATTTATTATATGAATTTTGCTTTATTTATTTTTGTTTTTGCAAACTATGAAGTATTATCTGAATAGTGGGATGGTCCAAGTGTGAAAGTAAACAATAATTCTTTATTTTTTGTCAACAAGAAAACAGTAATTCAAACTCGTGAAAGTATAACAAACAAAAATTAAAGTTGAAGAAGTAAAATGATAGTATAAATAAAAATAGAAAGTTAGAGAAAAAGTAAAAACGGTGAATTGGGTGGTGAGACCCGAGATGCTGTCACAAGAGCAAATGACAAAAATGGAGGATAAGCCTTAGCTTATAAGCAAAGAAGATAAAACAAAAATAAATGACAAAGTCGACCAACAAAAGCAAAATACAATGAGAAAAGATGATATAGGATTCGTTTAATTAAAATATCTTTTATTTTACACTTTTTAAGGCCGATGATGAATGTAAATCGTGGATTAAGAACTTCCATCTGTCCAATTTTTGTCTTAAAACAAATTATTGTAATAGATATGAATAAATAAAAAATAATAATACTAATTGTAATAGATATGTATTTATACATTACAAAATATTTAACTTGCCTTTGAGATTTTGTAAAATAATTAATTGATGATTAGGATTTGTAATCCAATAATGATGGTCTAATAGTGTTGTCAATATGTCATCATCATCAGAATTATAAATCCGAATATTAAAACAAAAAAAAAGATTAGTTGATTTCGATTAACAACATTAGAGTAGATGGACGTGGTTAGCAAACCGTTCACCAAATTAAATTATGGGCTCTATCCAACTTTAAAATATTCACGGCCCATTCTGATTTTTTCTTATATTTTTTTATCTGCGTCGGAAAATATTTCGACGAAATTAAAATGAATCACTTGAAATTTTTTGAAATCATGGATTGTGCGCAAGGCGGGGAAATTTCACGAAATCTCAAGCTTCTTTGGCACACCAACGCGCCAATTCCATGTCTTTGAAGACTCTTCATCTCCTAGTACAAACCCTAAATTCATTCTCATGGATTCAATTGAGCCACCATCGTTTTCGCTAGGGTTTGATCTTGATGCTGCATCGGATCCACATCAGAACCCTAGCTCCACCGGCGACCAATTAATCGGGGACGGCGATAACGAGCCAGAGGCGGGACTTACGGTCTCAGATTCCGATCGGGAGCTTGAACCAGATTTTAGAAGCCCGGTTCTCAAGCGGTTGCGACGGGGAATTAATCCCAACAAGTGTTCTTGGAAAGATGATAGAGGCGTGGCTATAGAGGACCGGGATGATGACATTGAAGAGTTCTCTTCTCCAGAGGATTTTCACACGGGTAATTATATGTTGAGCTTTTGCTTTGTCTTTATGAAAATGGGACTTACTTAAACTGCTGGGATTGAATCGAGCATTGTTAGATCTCCTATTAAACGTCAATGAGCTAATTAGCCTTTCTTCACTCATTGGCTTTTTGTTGGAATTTCATTTAATTGATTTGGAAATTGACTGGAAACTTAGGCGTCTTGGATCGGAGATACATTGATATTGAAAGGCCATCCTTAGTTTATCATAGAGAGCTTAATTAGGAAGCTGATGAAACCCTCGTCTACTTATATATCAGGATCAGTTTGTTGTGGCTCAAAGATGAAAACTTGATTGCAGTTGTTGACACTAATAGGTAGACTAGAGTGGGTTTGGAGCCTTCAGGCTGAGAATTTGTTATTTACAAGGTCACTGATTAAGCTTCATTCCACTCATACTGGTTTCTTTGGATTTCTTTAGTGGAGACGCTTAACATTATTCTATCGAGTTCGAGTCCTTGTAATATGTTATGTCATCCATATTTTGTTGGTTTCATCTTGATATAAAAATTGTGTTGCTACATGCAGACGCACCGGCCTCAACAAGAAGTCATTTTTCTAGTTGCAGCTCAAGGGTGCCACTTCATGGTTCTGGGGTTTTATCTAATCAACCTTCTATCTCTCGCGGAAAAAGAAAGCAGTCGGATGTTCCAGCATCTGCTGCCTCTGGGATTAGTTCTGTTGCATCATTGTTTCAGAGGTCAAGTCGTAGTCCTCTGCGAAGGTTCCAGCCACTAGATTCAGATTCTGAAGATGACCATCCATCCACCAGCAGAGATTTAAGCAGAGTAACTAAAAAACATGATTCATCCTCAAAGGATCAACCATCTATTGCAAGTAAACCAAAGAGAAAGGAACCTGGATCTATGCCATGTATTAAGGATTTGTGGAAAGATTTTTCCCCGGCAATTTCCAAGATACGAACACCAGCTTTGGATGATGTTTGTCAGGACTATTTTAGCTCCATCAAGACGACTAGCACAGCTCAGAAACAAAGCAGTGCTGTGGCAAGTAGTAGCAATAGCGGAAATCATAACTTGACTGGCTTTCAGCAAACTGGGCAATTCTTGGATTTTTCCCACCCTTCTCCTCCATCTCATCGTTTCTTCTTGCATAGTGATCCAAGGATCCTGAATCTAGCTCGACAGCGGTTACCAAACTTCTTGCCTCTGGGAATTGTCAATGATAGGGAGAGCCAGCGAGAGGTGTTCCTTGTTGATTATATGTAGGTTACTCATCATCTATTTCTTATTTTGATACTTACAATCTTCTGCTTCCTGTGGATTGACACATCTTTTGAATGCCATTGTAGGAATCAATTTGGCAGCAAAGGGAGTTCTAAAAGTGGAGACTCTAGCAGCAAAAGCTGCAGAAGAGGGCAAACAAAGTCAAAGGTTTCAAAGGGCCAAGAGAGCGCACACACTTCTGAAGGCTGGTTAAATCCTAAGACGAGAGCTGCAGCTCCAAAGGATGCTGGGAAAAGGCGTGTATCAGCTAACAGTGGCTCTGCAGGTCATTGGTTCACATCCCCAGAAGGAAGGAAGGTAGGTTTCTGTTTCCACGAGTCTAAAAATACATAGAAAAGTGATTGTGACTGGGATGAATGTGTTAAACACACACGCACACACATCTTCTTAAGCATGAAAACACAGAGACAGGGACGTCTGAAAATTTGTTGTTTCTGAATTTTCTTGCTCTTTGTAGGTATATATCTCTAAAAGCGGACAGGAGTTTGCAGGTCAAAGTGCATATAGATGTTACAAAAAGGTCAGCATCTACTGAAGCTGGCTGATACCATCTGATAATGTTATGCATAAACCTTCTCTGTGAACTAATTCATTGAACTGTATTGTCCACAGGAGAACGGGGGCGGGTTTAAGAAGTCGAGAAAGAAACGACAGCCAAAGAAGAAGGGGAAGAATTGAAGAAAGGAAGCCATTGTTTCCTTCTAAGAATTCAGGTAGGATACTGCGAACTTAAGCTCGCTTTCACACATCTATTTATTTGTCTTAGTTTAACATTATTGTAACCAACAACTTCATTAACAACGTGTGTTCTTTAGGAAGGCTTAGTGGTCCATGATCATATTAGTAACGTGTTTCAGTTTCAGTCTTTAAAAAACATACGATTTGTATTTGTTTAGCACACCATCATTGACTCCTTCGTATATTTAATCTCCACCTCTGATTTATGAATCTTGGTGTTTTCTCTTTATATATTAGACAATGTATACAAATGCAAAGAACCTAGAAAGTTTCTCTAGAATCAGAGGCTGATGGGTTTCTTCTCTAATATTTTCAGCTGTTTCGCAAAGGACTCCTCTGGATCTGGAGATTACACCTGCGAAGGTGGTGTTTGTGTTCTAAGAAGCTCCAAGACCCCAAAACATGGAAAGGGTTAAATACTTTTACTTAGTTCTTGAAGCTCTGTAATTGTTTTCTTTCGATAATTTGTATTTTTTTCAATTTTGTAAAAATGCATATTGAAAGAGATCTTAGTTTACGGGTTAGCACAGATTTTTTAATCTAATTTAGTCCGAAATTCACTGACTATAATCTATGAGATCTCAAAGTTTGCTTATTTTATGCAAAACTCCAGTACCAATGGGTGGATTTGATAGATTTTCATATACATCCGACGTTAATGTAAACAAAAGAGGAAAAGGGTAAATCTTGGTAAACCGAAAGACTGGATTTTAACTAAAAACGGACGGTTAAACCAGACTTAATAAATCGTCATGGTCAACGAACAAATTTCGGTTTATGAGGGAATCGCAAAGTCAGAATCTCGTACAGTAGTTGCAGAGTAAGTCCATGGAGAAGCTGAGGAAGGTGGTGAACGAAATCGCCTACACGCGAGTCCATTCTAATTCCCCTGTACTTCATCGCTCTCTCGTTCCCTTCCTCACACTCGCTTCTTCTCTATACTCTGGCGCTCTCCAAATCCGGCGCTCTCTCTACCGCTTCTCACTCCTACAGAAACACCGGTGAGTTTTCTCTCTCTCTCGATCAATTGAATTATGCTTTTATCGATTTGATAAGATTATTCCTGGAATTAAATTTGATGGTGGGGATGAAGGTTACCGGTTCCGGTGATCAGCGTTGGGAATCTGAGCTGGGGAGGTAACGGGAAGACGCCAATGGTGGAATACATTTCTCAACTCCTCGTTGAATCTGGAGTTTCACCACTAATTCTCACTCGTGTAATTCCCATTCTTCAGACTACTATAATTTGAATTTGATTGATGATAAAGCTAGTTACCATTGAATTTAGACTCTACATATTGCCATCAACTGCAGGGTTATGCTGGTGGAGATGAAGCCAAAATGCTTGAAAGACATCTTCGTGGTAGACCGGTAAAGATTGGTGTTGGTGCAAACCGGGCAGCTACTGCTGCTTTGTTTTTGGAAAAGTATGGTTGTGTAGATCCTTCTACTTTAAGGACATTCTTTGATCTTCATGAAAGAGCAGAAGCCAAGACCATTTCTGAAAAAATTGGTTCTATCATTCTAGATGATGGGATGCAGGTATATTCTGCAGTTTATATATACAAATTCTAGCTTTATGAGATTATTTTCACCTTCTTTGTGTTTATTGCAATTTTGAAGACTTGTGCTCTCTTGTTTGGTAGATAGCATTTGAGTTTGTCTCGTGATCTAGAGATTGTGATGCTTAACGGGCTGAATCCGTGGGGAAATGGTCATTTGGTTCCCCTTGGTCCTTTACGAGAACCTCTTGTGGCTCTTGAGCGGGCAGATATTGCTGTAGTACACCACGTGGACTTGGTGTGTTTACAACTTTGCTTTTGTTTTTTCCTTTCTTTTTGATGATGACTATTGAGGTTAGTGGTTTTGGATCATGCAGATTACTAAACAAAACCTCAGAGATATTGAGAACATGATACAAGGATTCAAAAAGTCGATCCCGATTTTCTACTCCAAGATGGTGCCAAAATACTTGTTCGATGTTAAAAATGCTAGGTCACATGTAGCTTTACAGGAATTGCGCTGTGCCTCTGTGCTATGTGTTTCCGCAATTGGATCTGCTGACGCATTTGTCAAGAGCATCGAGATGGTAAGTTGTTTTGTGCTATTATCCTAATTTCATGCTCACTGGATTTTGTAACAAAGATTCAGTTTCTGCTATGCTGACAAGTGGGTTATATATGTTTGACAGACTGGAGCAGGTTTTGTTGATAGACTTGATTTCAGTGATCATCATTTGTTTGAAGCACAGGTACAATGCTACTTTCGCAGCTATCTTTTATGTGTTATTCCCTATTTGTTTCACTGCCAACAAATGGAATATACACAGATTATTTTTACTAAATCAAACGGCTTTGATCAAGATTATAAAGATAATTGCAGGATGTTGAAACTATGAGGAGGAGAGCGAAGGGACTAGAGCACAAATCTAATTCCAAGCCTATCATTGTGGTAACTGAAAAGGTGAAGACGTTATTAAGTTTCTTGTTTTGTTACTTGCAAACGTTATTAAGTTTCAAGTCCAGAGACATGAATCTAACTTCATTTTTTTTGTTTTTTTTGTTTTGGGAAATTAGGATTATGATAGAGACCCGGAGATCCTCAAATGTCTGGACTCATACACAGTTTTAGTTCTATGCTCTGAGTTGCAAATAACTGATGTGGATAACTTTGATTCTACACTTATGAGAGCTCTAGCTGCTAAGTTTTATGTTTCCAGTTAGATCTAAGATTATCTTATTGCATTTTGTTATTGTTTCATTACTATTAGGAATTTGATGATGTATTTATTTTATTCTTAGAAGGCATTATATTTTAAATAAATTTTCTTAGATGATATAATATATATTTATATAATATATTATATATGTGTATAGTTTGATAAGTTTATATAATTATTAACTACCGAAACTTTGGGATTTTGGATGATGAGTCCTAAAATCTCCACCTACAAAAAAATGCATCACCATATACAACATCCTCAACTCTCTATTCTCATCATCTTATGGAGCATTAAATACATGTTTCCATCGCTCTTGATTAATTTAAAACCATAACAGGTTTTACCATGTTTGCAATATATCGAGTTTGAGTTTAGATACTTAAAATTAAAGTACTTCAAACTAAGAAAAAACAAATAAACTAGTAAAAATCAACAAAACATATTTTTGAAGGAAACTGTACAAATAAGTAATTTTATTTGTGAGTCCAAGGACCACAAAATTTGCTACAAGTTGGGATATCTCTTACATACCTTTTGATTATCTCACACACACAAAATTGCGAAACAAGTTGGAATATCGCTTACATATCTTTTGATTATACCACACATATGCAAACACTTTTTATTTGTATTTAGGTGTTCGGAGACTTTGAGATAAAAACAAAGCATTTTGAAAAAAAATTAAAACATATTTATGTGAACAAAAATTACACACTCTCATGACAATTACGTAGTATGAGCGTAAAACTAATGAGTTGCCATTTGGATTGATCCATGAACACGTGACATATTTTTTAAGGTGAAGGTTAGAAAATTAAATCAATTAATGAATTAATATACTTTTTGTTTGTATATTTTTCATTTAGTTACAAAACTCACAATTTTTTGGTTTCTTAAATGGAATTATTCTTTCTTTCTTTCAGCAACCCTCCCACTTCCATCCGAGTCTTTCTCGTTTGCCATGTCTTCAGCAAAACATCTCTTCCATTAGAAACATTCAACCAACAAAACAAGAGAAAAAAAAAACCTTCTTTTGCTACTGAAACTTATCATAAACATTTTCACTAAAAAAGTCAGAAAATCATTTCACTTTAACAAAACTTAACAACAACAAGTGGGAGTAAAGAAACTTACTAGTGAAGCGGAGCAAAACTTAAAAATCTTCCTTATCACACCCATTTTCTTGAGAGGGCGAGAAGACAAAAAAAGTGAAAACAAAATGAAGAATAAAGAATACGATATGTCTAGACTATTTATAGAAGAGGGAAAAATTAAGGAAAAAGTGGTTGTTTTAAAAGCTAATAGCTTCAGGCAACAAAAAAACGATGATCTGATAAACATTAATTTTAGCTTTCATGCTCAAAGAAAACAAAAGGGTAAAACAATCATCTATTATCATACATATGTAAGAAAATGAGAGAAAAAATACGGAACCCCGCCGCTCTTGTTACATTGAGAGAGGGTCTGAGATGAGAATCTCATCATTGTATCCTTCCTTGGGATTGTATTTCTCTCCTCTCAAGCTTTAGTTTCACCATTTCTTACAGAGTAGACAATTAATTGACTCTGTTCTAATAGGAATATTTTATTTTTAATTGAAAACGTTCAAGCTCGAGTCCCCAATTTCAAAGAGAAACAATTAGATATATAAATATATTTACGTTAAAACCACCCGAAAAAAAAAGAATCTTTAAATTAAGGTGAAACATATCAGATCATACCTTCACATAAATCAGTCAAATGTGAGGATCATGCAAATACTACAAGAATGTACGCTGATAATGTAGAGTATTAACACAATAATTTTTGTTTTTAATTATGATTGTCTAATATGGAGATTATACAGCACATAAAGGAAATTCAATTCAATCTTAAATTAAGATCCTTATATAATCAATATAAAAAAATAGGGGATATACATGCATTTGTAATTCTTTAGATAGAGAGATGAAATAAATTAATTTGTGATTTTCAAAAAAAAAAAATACTAGTAGATAGAGAGAACAAAGTTGTAGATAGAGAGATGAAATAAATTAATTAGAATATTCAAGACCCTATTTTTTTTTTGTGGTGTGGGAAAAGAATAGGTGTAGTAGACTAGTAGTGTTAAGAGTTAAAGAGAGAGAATAAGGGTAAAAACAAAAGGAAGGGAGAGTGTTGGGGTTGTTCTCAAAATAAGCCAAGATTTGTACTACTTCGCTTGATTTGGCACAACTTTTTAAAAGTAAAAGACAAAATAGACATATATGTATATCCTTGATTTGCCTTTCTCTTTCAAAAACTTGTTGTGATACAATAGTTTTTTTTTTTTTTCTTCAAACTCGGAAGTAACTCTCTTCGAGAGAGAGCCAATCAGGAACCGACAGACTTACATGGGAAAAACAGAAACTACGTGCTCTTGCACATTTCGCAAGTCTATCCGTACGGAAATTGACCTCTCGGGGGATATGCATAATACTAAACGATACAAAAGATCTATAGTACTTGAAATCTGATAGCTCTGATGCAAAAGTAGGCCAATCCTCGATACTAGCAGTCATAGCAAGTAAATCTGAGCAATCCGTCGCAAAGAGGACTCTATCTATAGAGAGTGCTAGCAAACTTTTCATTGCCCAAAGAAGGGATTCTAGCTCAGTGTGGAGAGGAGAATATGTAATCCGTAAGCATATATTTCTTTTGATGTTTGACTTTGCTGAGTGTGTTTGTATGAAGATTTTAAGTCAAACTAAATACAACCAATACAATATTTGTATGTACTTCTGTTTTAATACAAAACTGGTTTCCGTTTTAAAAATCTACTGTTGTTGGTTACATTTTCTATTCGGTGATCTTGACTTTTAAGTAAGGGTTTAGGAAGTGAAGATATCTTGAAAGAAGCCACGGATGTCACCTTTACTGATGTCAAACTCCATAAACTTGTCAACAGCGTCCTGCGAATTTCATTTGGTATCAGTAAAAATTTGGTAAGGCCATGAGGACAGAAGATAAAGGGGTAAAAGTTTGTGTAAATGAGAGAGCAGAAAGACCTTGAAAGCTTGATCTTGAGACGATATTTTGTCAAGGCTTAGTTTATCGATGTTGTTGTTACTCTCAAAGGCGTCCAACACGATGGCTGCTCTCTTCACGACTTCCTCCGGGACACCTTACATCAAGAATAGTGAGAATTCCTTTTGTTACTCTATAATCCGCAGTAGTAAATAGCTTCATTAAAATTGTAATCAATTTTTCTAAATGTACCAGCGAGTAGTGCACAATGAAGACCTGCATTACATAGATAGGTTTGATGAAGTTCGGTGTATGTACAAGAAACTCATATAGACAATAATTAATGCGAACACAAAAATGCTCACCATAGCTCAGCAAAGTTTGTCCCGGAATTAACCTGCACACAAAACCATTGGTTAAAACATGAAAGTCTTAAGAATGTAGGCAGTTTCAGTAGAATGCTAGTCGCTGAGACTCCATACCGATAAAGAAAAACAATTTCTTCCATGTTTGCAGATTCTGTGTCTGGCCTAAGAACGCTCATTGTATAGAATTTAATCTTCTCAGACTAAAGTGAAAAGGAAAAAAGATAAGACTCTCGCTATGAAGCGAGGAACTACTTCAAATCTGCTGAGTTATCTGGGATTGGATGGGAGTACATACAACAGGCAAGCAGCTCTCGTTAAGTAGTTCAGTCAAGTGCGTACATACTAGAACCTGAAAGCATGCATCAATAGTCAATGCCTGTAAGGGTTCTAAAAAAACATACAAGTTTATAGCCAGACAAGAGAATGCTATACCCTTGGTGGCTCAGTACATGTAGCAAAGTGACTAATTGTCCCACCAAGCAAGCCAATACCATCTGTACTTTAAATAAGAGTGTGGTTAAGGCAGAAGTTTTTGCAAACACATGCCATTTATGCAATGCAGAGGGCGGAGATATCTGTACCTTCAGTAAGAGTGCCTTTACCAAACTCGTCTAAGAGACACAGAGATCTTGAAGTTGCCTGTCTGGAGAATTTAAATCAGTCACAATGATTAGGTACACGATCATAAGTCATGAACAATGCACAGTTGAATTTTGATTGATATCTTCATTCTTGGGTCACCATGAACTTAAATAATGGATCTCGTGAACTAGAAGTCACTAACTGACTGAAGCGATTGAGACTGGCTCACAAGGCCTATCAGTAGTGGACCTAATTGAAATCAAGTTAAAAATAGAAGCAGTTTGGAATACCTGAGCATCATTCCTACTTGATGCAGATCTATCATGAATGTAGATTGCTCCGCGGTCATGAACTTGCTTCCCATTGCACAAAAGATCCTGTTGTAGTACGACTAATCTTAGTAACGAAAATATACACAAAAAGCGATTGTAAGAAGATCAAAAAGAATGCAAGACGTTAGACCTGTCAGTTAAACCAACAGTTGCTGCATCTGCTGGTACAAAGCTTCCAATATGGGATAGGAAAACAATTAAAGCCACCTACAAATAGCAAGTCAGAACTTGAGTTGTCAATTCCTGATGGTGATCAAGTACAATTTGGTTGGACGAAGAGAAATAAGACTTAGAATAGTAAAGCCGACCTGCTTTACATATATGCTCTTTCCTGAGTAATTAGGCCCGGTAATTATATGAATTCGGCCTGCGACAGACAAGCTTGCAATAAGGTAATGAACAAAGACTAGTTCACAAGTTTAAGTTGTAATGCACGCCTATATAGTCAAAACAATTTAATCAACAATCAGCTCACCATTATCATTGATTTCAGTGTCGTTTGGGATAAAAGTATCCACAGCCATTTCCTGCAAAACATGCCTGCCCACCAGTATTGATATTCAGATATAATTTTTCGTAAGGAGTTTATGTATAAATGCAATAACAAGACATAAGTGCAGCTGATAGAGTCAATTTCACCTTCCATTTCGAATATCAAGCAATGATTCTATTGTCAGGACAGGCCTTACGTAGTTGTTCTGATGGGCTACACAAGCCAACGATAAAATGCTAGAAAAGCCAAGAAGAACGAATAAGTCATTAGTCATTTCTCACAAGTAGTTATTAAGAACGTGAAAAAGTATTGCTTGGCTTCGTAGCATTTGAATATTGATTACCAATCAAGTTCTGCAACAAAGTTAACTGCCTTCAGCAGGTGAGCCGAGAACAAAAGAGTGTGTGATAGCAAGTCCCTAATAATTGCCCTTTCCATATCTGTCAGCAAAATTTTGTAAAACAAGAAACTACATCATTGTACTCAAGAAGAATACACCATGGAAAATATAAACCACCAAGAACATACCTAAAATTTTGTGGTAGATATCTCCAAGAAGGTTGTCTAACTCTCGTGTCTTCGGCGTATGGTAAAAGAATCGCTGAGTCTCTCCATCCATATCGGAAAACTAATCACAAGAGAGATATGTAGATTAAAACTTCTGTTTCATAATGACATATATGAATAGTGCCCAAAGTATGTGGTTAAGATTTTTAACACAAACAAACTGTACCGCAAATTCAAATTCAGTAAGCCTATTAAGTGTAGTTTCATCAAGCTTTTCTCCAAAGATACACATGAGATACCCTGCAGAACAGATAAACTATATATTCATTTACAAAAACGAAATAACTGTTATCAAAGTGTGAAGAAATACACGTGGTCGTGATTTGTTAAAGACACATCATAAAGTGAAAGGCTATTGAGCAATCAAGAAGCATAGACACCATAGTTGAGCTGATAATTCCAGGACATGGTGGATCCAAAAAATGAGTTCGTGCAGCTAACCTTTCTTAGGGATGAGGTGAAATTCTAAGAGGTAATTATGTTAAAAATTCAGCCTAGCTAAACCTTTGAGTATATCACACTGTATAGAACTTATGTGAAAACTAAAACGTGAAAAATCAGACCCACCAATTTGTTGAATATAGACGATACAAGGAGGAAGCTTTTCCTTATGCAAATGAGGAAAATGTTCTAACTCCATCGCTGAAACCTGTCAGTAATTAGAATCATTCAAGAGAGATGCCAGTTTACCCTCATTTATCAATTAAAGGAACTTATCACATAGAACAAACCTCCTGCAGAAACTCTGGCAACTCCTCGTATATTTGCCTCAGCTCATCCAACTGGTAAAATAAGAAATGAGTTACTTGCAAAAAAACAAAAGATTAGTGGTATGACAACCTGATCAAAATGAACTTCTACGATAACCTCAGCACAGAATCCTTCTTTCACCAATGTTTGATATCCCCTCTCTTTGCTTCTAGTAACATCAATGACTCCAATGACCTGTGGAGTTAAAGTCTGTTGTTACTAACTGTAGTCATAATAATCTCTCACTAAGGCCTGCTGAATTTGTTTAACCCAGTTTCTCAAATGTTGGGGTATCCAACTTCTGAATAGCCTTAAAATTGTGACTTATTCAGAATAAATCTTAGCTGAGCTTCCTCTAGCCACTCAAAAAATGTTGCAATGGATGGCCTCATTCCCCGTTTTTAACAATATAATCACTCCATTAAGGTTTTAAATTTCTAAGGAGGAAAAGGAATAGAGAGATGTTAAGACCTCAATTTTGAAAGCATCAAGATCTGTTCTTTTGTAGAGGAAAGTATGGATTATAACGGAATTGAAGAAACAGAATGTAAAATCAACTGACCAGTTCATAGACATAATCTAGCTCTGTGCTGATACATAAGCCGGCCTGCAACATGAAAAGAGAACTTAGCAACAACCACGAAAGTGGGTTGAAGAGTGGGAGAATAACAACAATTGATAAAGCATTAGTAACCTTCTCAATAATGTCCAAGTTGAAGCGTCTCATATGTTCTCTGAGACTTTCTGAAACTCCAACTTCAAATATCTTATTCACGTGCAGGAGCGCACTTATACTCTAATGCACACAATAAGATAGCATTATATTGGGAGACTAGTTTTATAGACCAAATGAAAGATGATAGTCAATAAAATGGAATTTACCTTCAAAAAAGCTGTCCAGTCGTTACTGGTACAGAGGGACGTCGGAGAGTTGAATTTCTTGTTTTCACAAAAGAATGCCATATCCAGAAAAGAAAACAAAAGTGTTATAAAAAAAAAATGGAATCTACAGAATTGGCATACAAGAAGATATTTGGCATGCAATATATCCACGTTCTCTGTCTGGGCAGGATATGCTCATATAACACTATTTCTACCAACAGATTAACAATTAACATATTCACCGCAAACTTTATGGAAATTTTTCTCTGTGCCATTAATTCATAATTCTAATTTTCCTCCACAGGCTCTTATGGCTAAAAGAGATAGGCATGCTAATACTATATTATATATAAAATAATGGTACCTACATACCTTGAGCAGATGCGAAATGTCCTTCACTGATTTCAGTGTCTCCCGCAATGATGCCATCAGCTCTACTGAAGAAATGAAAAAGGAAATCTAATACAGTCAAAAGAAACCTCTCAGAACATCAGTGAAAGGCAATTAATGGTCGCACTATTTTTTTTTTCATTCAGAACAAATGAAGATCGGTTAAAATTATGCTGATAAGGCTACAGAAAGCAGACATAAAGTTTAATTTATTGGTTTCTCTTCTTTCATGTTGATTGTTAACTCCTATTCTGCTTGACATAAGGCAAACTCCTTCACAAGAGATCAAGAAAGAAATAGGATACAGCATTGAGACGGCGATCTAACACTTCAAGATCTAAAATTGGTCTCATAAACCAGCTTCTGAAATAGAGAGAAGGAAACCAATGTCGTAAGAATACATCAGCTTCAGAACAGTTTGTATACATTATTATTCACATTTATTACCTTAAAAGGCGTCTACCCATTGGTGTGGCACACTGAAATAGGCCAGGTAAGTTAAATCATCAATACAAGAAGGATCAACCAGAATGAACCAATGCAAGGAAAGCAAACCTTATTCATCATTCCAAACACCGAGAACCTTCATTTCAAATATTTAGTGAAGATTATCAACAAGTCAAAGCAGGAAAAATAGATATAAGATTCCACAGATGAACTAAGGCATTTAGTCATTTACCCTTCTTTGGCCCGGCCAATGCCCATATGGCTTGGATGTTTATCTGTTTGAAATATCTGCAGAGCCTCGTGAGCAGCCGCATCAAGTTTAAGAAACTTGTTCCTGTTATAAATTTTGTTAAGGATTTGCAGGCAACATTATCATCCCAAAAATTCAGGAAAGTATTATCATCAAGACATAAGAAACAGAACAGATAAAGTGGAGGATACAATGGTACTTCCATGACTGAATCAATTGCAATTGACGCACTCCCAGATTCGTTTTGTTCCAGGGTTTCTACAATTCGTTCACTTTCTAATATAGCAAGAAGGCCCCCACTGACACGAACTTGGACTTCACTGCCCACATCCATCATGGAACTCAGCTGAAATTTACAAGAAAAATGAAGAAACTTCATACAATTGTAGATTGATTATTTTACCAATTACTGAAAATGTGTTTAAGGACCACAAAATTAGTTAGCTACAATGTCAAATTATTTCATTGTGACATCAAAAATATCACTTAATTCTACATTATGATTGAGATTCCAACTGCAGAGTACAGTAACCAAATGATCAAAATCCTTAGTAAAAAGGGATTAACATTTCCTTCGCTGAAACTTACATAACAAATCCTTTCTTTGATGTTCAACCCATCATCCATTCCTGTTACTCGAAGATATACCAGTCTACACAATATTGAGATAACAATCAGTGTAAAACAGCAGGTATAATAAAAATATCATAAGTCAAGTAAGCTATTACATTTGAGTCAAGAAACTGAAACTGAAACTGCAGGAACCAGTTTCCTACTAGACCAATTTTTCATGGGGAAATCATCATGTAATATGACTAAACAGAACCACACAAATATGGTGAAAAATGGAGTTGATCAAACTTTCTGTACCTGTGCCACGCTTGCTCGTAGCTGAATGTTGAGCTCTTGACCAGCTTCACCATGGTAGTCTCGTCAGTTCCGTCTGCAGAAACAATGAAATTATGCAAGACCACAAACTTAAGGACTCATATTTCAACAAAATTGATAGCACCATACCATTTTGCTGCAGAGCAGCTACAAAGGATTCTTCACTTTTGGTGCTTGTGTAAATGATTGATGGTTTCGCTTGATATTTTACTGAAGATATATAACCAAAACAAATGAAGCGATCAAAAAACTAATGTGGTAGGGAGAGTGTAGCAGAACAAAAGTGCTGCAAAGTAGTTGTACATCAAGAACCCGCTTTACCAAACTTCATTAAAATTACGGTACAGAAAGAAAGGAATGGCAGGACTATACATGCAAAGATTCCATTCTGTTTGAAGTTGAAAAGTTATACCCATATTAATCAAGGTAAAATCTGAGCAATCTTCCTCCCAAACTTCTAGCACATGAAGCTGGCGTACACTACAGTCGTAGTAAGAAACTCCAACTCTGGGAAAAGAATGTTTGTTAGATACTGATCCTTACTAAAACTACATAAAGAGAAGGACATGAGCATAAGCATTCACTCATACGCTCTTGTTCACTTGTTATTGCGAAATTGTTAAAGTATCTTAAAAAAATGTGCACAGATTCATTCAAAAACAAAAAGTTGAAGTCAATTACTAACCTCCGACCATGCTGAATACAAGCCATATAAACCTGCATTGCATCGAAAACAAATTGGTACATTCACAATTTCACATACGCAGCAAAAGAGTAAAAGAAGGATTGGTTCTTAGGGCCTCAGAAATTAGTGTTTCTGCTATCAAATCGGCGCAACAACTACTTCCCATTAATCTAATTTGAGGTAAAAAGTGGAAAAAACTAGGGTTTATCAATGTCTGTACAATTGAGATCGATACACATCGATTCAAAAATAGATCCGAGGTTTTGATTGGAGAATCCCTAAATTACCGAAGCTAGATATCAAACTTTCACACATCCATCACAATCGGCATAAAATCGCTCTCTCAGGTGACGACGAACGGCAAAATCAGAAGAGAGGGCGAATTTTGAGAGAATATGTAATCGAAGATACCTGTGGTTCGGTTTCTGTGTCTTCCATTTCCTCCATTGCCGCAGATTAGAACGAGAGAGATAGAGAGAAGCGAAAGCGCAGAGACGTTGGGGAAGATGAAGTGAGAAGGGCGCGAAAGAGAGAATCCAAAATCTCGAATTTGATGGGACTTTTTTTTAATATATCAATTAAATTTCCGCGTTTAAGAAAAAGAAGCAAAAAGATCTAATTGTCAAACCAAATATAATTTCCGCGTTTTCTCACCGTACGATTGTAGAAATCGATATTTCTATTATTTATTTTGTTTTTGTTTGACATTAATTGGAATGGAACTTATAATAATTTATTTATATTCTTTTCGTCGAATTTATTTACTTATATCATGAAGATTAATAATTTGATTGTACAATCATTTGTAATCAATATGAAACATCCTTTACGAGCATGCTCAACCACAATGCTGTACATGAAATTTTGCATTGTACCATCCTCGTTGAGAAGACTGCAATGAAAGATGATAACATCCATGATAAACTTCATCTTATAAACTGAATGGTATACTTGAAAGCAAGATTTTGCATTCTCCCGAAAACGGTAACATCTTCGATTCTATCAATGATTCGACACAGTTGCTCGTCGGTGAAAGCATCTCACAGGAATTTGTCTCTTTATGGAGACAAATTTTTTTTAGTAAGTTAAGATATAAAAAAAATGCTTAGAAGCCAAGAGATAGAAATAACAAAATTACTTACGAGTTTTTCTTCCAAAACAGATATTTGTGAATATAGTCAAATATTTGTAAATAATTTGTTTTAAGTTATAATAAATAAATAATACTTCTACAAGATTATAGATATTTTTCTAAATGTATTTGATATATATTTCTTTACTCTAGAATAGAGATTTCTAGATCCACTCATTAGCGTACCTCCCCATAGTGCAAGAACTACAAAATCTCAAGAAGTGAACCGATCAACATCTCTTATCTCTCTTTCTTCCATATTTAGCTAGTAGTAAAGCTAACAACATCTCTCAAGCTTATTATAATAATCTATTGAATAAAAATCAATTTGTTTTGACTAATACACAACCAAAACAAAACAAAACCATGGTTTTTATTTTCCTTTTCAAACTGGTATAGAGTAAATAAGATATCTATGGATTCTTTGCTTCATTTACACTTTAAAGTAATCCTTTTTCTAAATTAAAAAAAAAATATGTGAACAAAAATTACACACTCGTGGCAATTATGTAAAATGAGTTCACAAAGTAAACTAGAGTCATTGGTCCATGCTTAACCATGGAAAAGGGACATGAATACTACAAAAGACACCAACTTTATCACTGATCTCAAAAACGGAAAGAACCTGGTAGATGTAGCGCATTATATATAGTTTATATTCAGATTTTTGAACCGCCATAAATAAGTTGGCATGAGCTTCATCATGACCATCAGAGTTGTCCCTATCTAGGAAGAGTTTCCTTAGGCATATTGATGCGTATGACTGGACTACGTTAGAATTTTCTTGGAGCATTAGATTTTGTCATATATCAATTTACAAAAAATAAATCAAGTAGCATAGATTTAACCAATTTAAAAAAGTGTTGAAGTTCAAAATAACAGTATAAGCTATTTAACGATAATTTATTTGGACAAAAAATTATTTATCGTTGTAACATAGTGTTTTTATTTGTAAAAAGAAAACAAAAAAAAAAATGAAAAAGTAATGAACTTATAAAAATTAGTTTTTGAATATTTGATGAGAATAATAGTATAGTTATACCTATGTTGTATTCTAAGAATTTTAACACATCTATATATGCGAAAGAGAGAATCCAAAGTCTCGAATTAATTCGATGGATTTTTTTTTTGAGATCAACTAAATATCCGCGTTTAAGAAAAGGAAGAAAACAAATCTAATTATCGAACCAAATTTCCGCGTTTTCTCACCGTCCAATTGCATAAATTGGAATTTCTATTATTTATGTTTGTTTTTGGTTGACATTAATTAGGACTTCTACTAATTTATTTCTTTTCTTTTCGTCGTATATACTTAGGGCCCAAATACTTATATCATGAAAACTATAAATTTGATTTTACAATCATTTGTTACCAATATGAAACATCCTTAACACTTTCAATCATTTTCAAACGGCCTTGTTTTCTTTGTAATTCCATCAGCAACCATTTTCACAGAACGTATTCATTCGATTGGAAAATTCACTAAATTCAAAGAATTGTGAAAAATAAGATAACATGTAGAATGAAATAAAATATGTCATAGAAAATTATAATAGATGAATAAATATATATATATATATATATATAATGAAATTATTAATAAAAATTATGTAATTGATATATATTTTGAAGAATGGAAAAATATATCATACCTATATTGATATATGTTTCGAAAATCAATCATTTTTTTATTCGATAATTTAAAACAACCATTTGATATATATATTAAAGCTTATTTTAAACAGAAATTTACCCAAATTGACCCAAATCTAGCGATTAATAACTAGATTAACATTCTAATTTTTTAGTATACTAGACTAACACAAATAAGTCTGTTATGGAAAATAAACCTATCACTACTAATCCAGCAGACTTTTAAAAAATAAAAAAATTTCCCCAAGTTTTTTTTCCCACGTTTTTTAAACAGATATAAGGGTAATTTTGACTTTTTTTTCCTAACAAAGAGAGAAGGATATTATCGTCATGAAAATAATCCATCTAACCCCTAAATTTTTTGAGACATTCTAGTAATTAAAGTTATTATTTGGGTTAATCTAGTAACTTTCCCTATATTAAATTGTGACATTTTTTTTTGCCGCAAGTAATTGTTTGTGTTAAAATAAATTATAAAGTTTAAGATTACCAGTAAAATCTCCATAACTTTGCTTTCTAAAGAGAAACTATGATATACATATCCATCCAAGGTCATTGTAAGTGCACCACGTATCATGTCTTCATGTGTAACCCACATTTAAACGATAACTTTTTCAGACTTTTCTTTGTTTTTGATACCATTAAACTTTTTTTCAGACTTATCTAATTAAATCGTATTGAGATCAAATTTTGACTTAAAGTTGGTTTAAAGTTATTTTCATATTTAAACTATTGGGACCACAGAACTTTGACAATTATTATTAATTAGATGTTCAAATTATGGATGAGAACGTAATTAAGAAGAAAGCATTCAATCCAAGAAGAGAACCAAGTTTTGAAAACATATCGGCTTGTTGCATAGTATTAATTATTCTCTTTCATATAAAAATCACAAATAGTCACCATGATGAATAATGTACTCGCGTAAACATTAAACAACGAGATTGGTTTAGACTTTATACAATGTGCCAGTGCAGGCAGATGCCGAATCTAAAACTCGTGTCCTCTATCCAAGTCAAGAAATTGAAAGAAAAAATGTAGTGAAACATATTTATTTCATATTTTACGAAAACATGATTTTTTGTAGTGTCCACCATTATAAAAATGTAATAAACATAATAACAAAAACATTAAATAACTCGATCCGGACATAAGAATAATTTATAAAACTCAGATGCATCAAAACCTAGAGCAAATTTAAATGTGAAAGGCAAGAAAATGAGTACTATGAAGTAGTACTATCACAAAGAATAAAGAAGGGGTCTACTACATGTGGATGAGTAACATGTTTGTCAACACTGGTAGTTAGGGATTGCATTAAATTTGCCAACATGAATTAGATGGGCAGATGACTTAATGATAATTACTCACTCTAAAACTTTACTCTCTCTTTTAATTCAATTGTTTGATTCTTCAGCTCATGCTACATGGTCTACTATATAAACACCTTATTGGAAGATAGAGTTCCTCAACACATCACATACTCAAAACACAAACATCGACATGGCTTCCAAGTCACTCTTTCTTGTTGCCTTACTTGTCGGCTCTTTTGCTTTCACTTCATTTGCCAGTGTCGCTAACAGGAAGCTAAAGAGTGGTCTCGAGGACCAAAAGACTTTCTTCCACCATCCAGGCGGTGGTCTTGGTGGAGGAGGCGGTCTTGGTGGAGGCGGTGGTCTTGGTGGAGGAGGCGGCCTTGGTGGGGGAGGCGGTCTTGGTGGAGGTGGCGGCCTTGGTGGAGGAGGCGGTCTTGGTGGAGGAGGCGGTCTTGGCGGAGGAGCTGGAGGCGGTGGCGGTTTAGGAGGAGGAGCTGGTGGTGGAGCTGGAGGAGGATTTGGTGGAGGAGCTGGAGGCGGTGGTGGTCTTGGTGGGGGTGGTGGTGCCGGTGGAGGATTTGGCGGTGGTGCTGGTGGTGGTTCAGGCGGTGGTGTAGGTGGAGGGTTTGGAGGAGGAGCTGGTGCTGGGGGTGGACTCGGAGGAGGAGGTGGAGCTGGTGGTGGTGGTGGGTTTGGAGGAGGAGGCGGAAGTGGTATCGGTGGTGGATTCGGTGGGGGAGCCGGTGCTGGAGGTGGTTTCGGTGGTGGACATCATTGATGAGAGCTATAAGATCTTGACGTTAAAAGCATGGAATGCAATGCATGGCAATGGTGTTAACTTACCAAAGTCTTATGAAAAATATTAATATATTATTCATATTCTAAAGTGATTCGGTCCATGATTTTGTGTCATTGTCGGCTTTTGAAGAAATAAATGAATGAATTAAAAAAATAATCGAGCTATACTTGGTGACTAGCTAGGTCTATATCTTCAATGTTTCTTTGAAATTTTAATTCGATTTGACTATTAGTCAACGTATAGAAACGCGAAGAGAACCATTGACGAGTGACGACGACCGTTTACCCTAAAAAAAAAAGATTCGATGTAAACATTAACGACGAGTCGACGACGTTAATTAGGACGATGCAAGACAAGACGTAATTAAAGCTCCTTTTCCACCAAAAGCATGCCGAAATAAGAAGATGGTAAGCATATCCTACATGCTCGCCTAGGAATATTTGATATAACTTGAAATCAATAAATAAATTTTATGCGGATTCATGAATTTGAAACTTACCGTCTACATTGGACTCTAAATGCAACTTACTTGATGAGATACTAATATCGTACAACCCAAATATAAATTTCAAAAGGAAAACTAGAAAAGAATGCCTCTAAATATGAGAGAATGAAAGAACATTGAACACGAATACTATTTCACCGACGTAAACGATTTTTTAGGATTTTAGATCTGTTTAACTAATTTCCTCGGACCGTACGTAACCAAAACGAATAACATTATTTGACTGAGGTAAAAGATATTTTCAGGACATAGAATACCAAATATATTAAATCGCCTAGCTATATCTTTAACTAGTTAACTAACCATGGTTGGATATATATAGCAATAACTCCTAGGGTCCATTAATGTTCGTACTCTAAATTGTTTATACTTGGTTAACTTTTGTTTCATTAAAATTATTACTCATGGCAAAAGCAGTAATTATTTGTGTTAGTGATATGTTGATATGTTACCATCCAAATTTAAACTCAAATAATACATATTTCTTCAAACTTTTAATTTATCTTGTACATGTATCTCAAAACAAGAACCAACCAAGCTTCAAAAAAAGAACCAATCGTTAATTTGGTGATTGATGTGAAAATTATGCATATTTAAACTGGGACAAACAATTCTGAATTAATTGATAAGTAAGGGAGGCCATGTATACAATTATATGAATTTGACACCAAGTAAAAATAAAAGAAATATTGATATTTTACAAAGTTATCGGGTAATGGCAGCTTGAATCTCTTCGAGCGAACGACCTCGAGTCTCTGGTACCATCTTTATCACAAATAGGATGCCCACACCCGATATAATTGTATATATGAAAAACACACCTATAATTTAAATATCAACAAATGATTAAAATTTGATAAAAATAATCTAGTAAATGTATTTACTTAGAGACTTGTAAAATGAAATGAATTACCAGAAGAGCTCCACTGGAAGAGGAAGTTGAATGTGTAAGAGACGAACCAATTGCTGGACCAGCTAGTTAGATTGCATAGCGTCCCTGCTGATCCTTTTATATTCATCGGTGTCATCTAATTATCCCACAAAATAAAATATTTAGAAACGACTAATCTAGATTATATCTTAAATTAAATGAAATATTCTCAGATGTAATAACTATACTATGTGCATACTGCATACAGGACACTTAATTACATTTTTTTTTTGTTTTCGTATATTACAATTGTTTCATTATTCATCTAACGTAGTCATATTCATAAATCTAGGTTTTTATGCTTTTGAATTTTGCTATATACAATATATTTTTGTCAAAACATAGATTTCTTTTTTTATACATCCGTCAAAACATAGATATATTGTTGAACTATTCATCTGGTTACGATTATATCGAAGACAAATGATTACCTCGGATATCATGACCCATGGAATGCCTCCTATTCCGATTGTGATCGAAGTTAGAAAAATCTGCAACAAGAGTCAGGTAAAATTTATCTTTAAGTTAAATTAATCAAATATATGATTATGTTTATGCAAGGAGAGGACAGAATGAAATCATTATGTAGTACGTGGTACGTACCAACACTCCCATGAATGTTGAAATTGGTGTGTAATGTTCAAGTAAACCATAGTTCTGCATATTAGTTTTGATTGCTTCAGTTATATTGAAAAAATAAAAAGTAATAAATCCCATTTCAAGAAAAACAAAACCAAAAAAGAAGCAGAATTTACATAATTAAATTATATAACTTTTTAGTTAACTAATATATTTATTTTATTACCGGAAAATAAAAACATACCTGAAACAAAAACGATAGTCCTGTAATTAATGACCCCAAACACATCATGACCGTCGCAACCTGCAAATAAGTAATTCACAGAAAGAAAGAAAAACGACGTTAAGTTCTGATTATCCACTATATACTATAGATTATACAGTTTCACTAATTAAAAAGATTAGATTTGAAACAAGTTATAACCGTTAAAAGGGATCGTCTTCCATATTTATCTATGATTACTATTCCTAAAACGCTTGTCACGGACTGCACCACGCTCGAAATCATTACTCCTACGTTGTTAGGAAACCCTACGGAACAATAAACTGTTTATTAATATCGTTTTTGATCATTATATTAGTTTATTTAGAAAATAATTCTCTTTCAGTAAGAGATTTAAATTTTAAGTATACCTGATTTTTTGAAAATGGAGCTCAAGTAAAATGTATAGCCACTGAGACCTCCGAGTTGTTGTAGTACTAGCAATCCAATTCCCACCTACACAAATTACAGAGTGTTCAGTAACATATGTGTTTTTGAATAAAACACACATTAAATTTTCAATTAAAAATTTCTTACAGTAATGACACGAGAGTATCGGGGATTGAAGAGATCCAAAAAACCATCTTCTTTGAATTCTTGAAGATTTTCCATATATTTCTGAAAAAAGAACAATCAAACTATTCTTCAAAGTTTTGTCAAATTTACATGTGTCACTTTCTTGAATGTTTTTTTTTTGTTTTTACTTTGATTTCTGCAGCCTCTTTAGTGATATCAGTGTTGTTTCCTCGTAGGCGTTGGAGTGCAACTTCCGATTCTTTCACCCGACCGTTTCTAGACTATAAAAAGATTATACCAGATAAAAATGGTTTAATATACTTGTAATAACTATTTTTAATATGTTTTATGTGTATTTGTTAATTATTCTAACAAGACTAATTTGTCTACAACTAACAAAACTAATTAATTAATATTACCAGCCACCGAGGAGACTCCGGTATGAAGAATAAACCGACGAATTCAAAAACACAAGGAACCGTACCTGCAAAACTCCAAACGACACAAAGTAATTATTTTTTTATCAACCTGATTTAAATTATAGCTAAAAATTACTTACGGTGTTAAAAATTTATTTATATATTATATATTAGTTCATAGACAGAGTCCAAGATTTACTTATGAGAGCTAATTTTTGCCATGAAATGATTGATCCAAGGAGGTATGTGACGGCGACGCTACCACACATCACGAGCTATCAACCCAAAAAAAAAAAAATAGTATATGATTTCTAGCTAATTAAGAAAATTAAATCTGTTTTAATTTTTTTTGGCGGCTTATTACCGAGTTAATCGCAGAGAACGTGCCTCGGACCTTTTTGGGCGCGATTTCAACAATGTAGACTGGTACCTGAGATTAGATTTGGAGTCAATAATTAACCAAAAAAAAAAAAAAACTTAAATTGGTTGCTTGGAGTAAAAGTCAATAAACCATAATTACCAGGCGACCTATTAAATTACGTACCACATAAGAGACTACGCCAGCTGCGACCCCGAGAAAAAGTCTTCCGATATCAAGGGACCAAGTCGCCTATTATATAATAAACCAAACTTTAGAAACAGCAAACACTTAATTAACTATTCGTCTAAACTTTTGATTTTGAAAGATCTTTTTGTCTACCATAATAGTCGTGGAACTCTAATTAAACCAGAGTTTTTATTTGGTAAAACTTGAAAACATTCAAACGATTAAGTTTATATCATACGTGATACGTGACAAACAAACACTATTTAAATAAATATTGAGAGATATAAAATGATCGTTAGAACTTAATTAGCAACCTGAGAGAAGGCGATCATAAGCCAGCCGGCCATGCAAAACGAGTTTGAAACCCCCAAAGCCTGCGTATATATAATCATTCATCAAAACGCTATCTTTTTTCTTGGAATATATATGTAAAGAAACTACGTAATGAATTGTAAATTTTTAGTCATGATGATGATAAATTAGTTTTTAAAAATGGTTTAAAATAAAAGAGCTTACGCCTCTTCGACCAAAGATATCAGCAAGTTTTCCCGACATCGCGGCTCCCACAAGTCCACCAATTGTTAAGACAGCTCCAAAGAATGAGAACTACATCCATGTACGAACAATGACTTAAGTACTTTTTCTTCTAATACACATTAAAGTGGTTATACTACTAATATTTAAATAAGAAAATTATCAAAATCTGCAAAAGTGTATTACAATGACACTAGCGTACACTCTTACGCCATTACCAAAAAAATCATATACTTTTAAGTAGAAAATGTAACCTCTAATTAATAGAAAATTTATATTTGGGTTTTGCTCCTTCACTTGACAATAAACATTTCTAAAAAGTAAATTAGTCTTCAAAATCCAATATTTGCATTTTTTTTGTACTACACTAATTAAGTCACTAATACGTATCTTACACCTTAACCTCTATCTCATACTTTTTTGTGACAATCCATCTAAATATTTTTAAGAGGACGATTAGCAAATTAATAAAATTATATCAGCAACCAGGGAAATAAAATCAACAACTCAGCACTGACCTCAGCCAAAGATAGGTTAAGTCCTGCCATAATCCCGGTTTGAGCTGGTGATGTAAAGCCGGCCTGCCCAAATATAAAACAAACCTATAATACTCATGTCGTTATTATTAACTAATCATAAAAAAATGTTGCTTTTTCGCGACGGCATAATCCTTATTTTTATTGATACATCATTCTCTTTGATTTGGACCTTTTTTCAAATAAATATCGAATTATTTATAACTTACAATTTCGGTTAAAATTTTATGGTAACTGATTAATTATGGGCTAAGATTCTGTGTTTAACCTAGAAAAAGCACAAAGAAACAAACAAAAGAAGAGGAGATGAAGAAAATTACGGCAGTGCCATAGGAGAAGGTACCGCAGAGAGTAGTGAAGGTTGTGAAGAGTAGAATTAAAGTAACGGGACCGTCACCGTCGCTGTCATTTACACCAATGCCTTTATCTGATTCAATGTCTTCTTGAATCCTGGCTTTCTGAAGAAGTGGTTCGTCTCCCATGGCTGATCAGTGTGAGAGAGACAGAGAGCAACAGAGAGCAACAGAGAGATTGAAGGAAAGAAAGATTAATGAGAGAGACTAATTATGTTTCGTGGGGCTAATTCCATTATATGTGGGATAAAGATTAAGAAACGATAGAGATGACGTGCAAGTCTCAACAAAAAGATTTTTTTTTAAATGGAACATTTAATACTTTTTCATTTGAACCATTCTTATTTATGGTATTTTCTACAGCCAATTTGTCAGGTTTTAGACACTAGGCAAATATTTAAATTTATGTTACAATTAGTAATAAATTATTTTAGATAGAAGTCTTACTGTGTGTAATTAATTTCAAATAGTTGGACTGTTGAGCAAACAATTTGGAATTACTTTAGGTTATTAGTTTTTTTTTCCCAAACAGTTCATGATAAATATCATCAATTGTTTCTTACTGCCTCATCTAAGTGGTTTAATGGTTTTTCATACCACTCAAGTATAAACCGCTTTCTTAATTGGTAATTTATATGACAATTCAACCCAATTGCAATCAACACATATATAGTTATAGATACATTTGAGAATTGTTGGAAAAAAAAGAGAGGAGATACCTTTGAGAACAATATCAAAGTACAAGTGAAATATATTTAGATATAATAATATGTTTAATGCCATTGGACATATAACAGGTTTAGAAACTTTCTTCTTTCGAACATAAAATAGTAATTGTGCAATGTTGTTTGAATAATATATATCGGCTTTCATTTGCAGATTTTTATCATTAATTGCTGTAAAACATTTTAAATAGATGTTATGTATTTTTTATTCAAAAATAATATATAAATCATGTTATTCTAAGTTTTATCCCACTTTGGACATATATATTTCGTGACATGCTTCATAAAATTATAATTTAGTATATTTTGAACCAATTTTCACTATAAAATCGGTAATACATCTTATTTAGGTTAAACTTAAACTCTGATATCATATTAAGTTTAATAGATTTTAACTTTATATCAACTAACAGTTAGCAGATTAATTTATATATTATTCTAGAGTTTATCTTAAGATGAAAGATGAAATGTTATTATTAACGGGAAAACCATGCATATATAAAAAAGAAGCAAACAATAGGTATACAAAAAAGTATATTAAAAAAGGGAAAATTGTATTTAATTTTATTTTTATGTTTATATGCTATTAGTATTATTTATTTGCTTAAATCTTATATTTATCATTTGAATCACTATAATTGAGATCACATTTACCACTTCTAAGTTCTAATCACTTAGTCAAACTTGAGTATCATTAAACTATTTTTTCAAAGCCTTATATTATGTTTATGGTGGTTATATATAATTTGTTCCTCCGCCTCTTAGGCTACACGCAGTGGTGCAACCACTCGGCGGGTGTGAGTATTAAACAATAGAGAAATAATGTAAAAAGTTGCTTTTCAACAAAACTCGAGTGTATAGTTGCATTCGGGTGTGAGGCTTTTTAAAAAGGGAAAAAAATTTATTCTCTCTATCTCTCTCCTCTCTCTCTGTCCACCTGCCAATTCTCCTCCTCTCTCTTCAATAAATTTTATAATAAATCTATTATTAACATCTATCCTCACGGTTTTGCCACTGCTGATGCTCTTAGATCATCTATGGACTATGTAAATACATAGCCTCATATATGCCTTTTCGTTCACACGATATTGTTTTGTAGAAATAATGTAACATAAACGAATATAAAAAGTGGAATCAAGTGACGTTTAGCTAGTGATTAATTTTCAAGCTGTCAACATATATATATATATATATCTAATTGTTATTTTTATGTTTGAGTAATTGACCAGTGATCGACTTTTGCTGAACGCAATATCATTTTTTTGTCATTGCAAATTTTCTATAGCTGTTGAAAACTTACAAAAAATGACAGTAAATTTTAGTCTGGGATATCCATCTGAAAAATTATAAAATAAATAAAAAATGACCCCAAGTTGACCAAACTAAAATAAAATAATGAATCCACATGAAATACGTATTTTTATAATTTACTGTTTATTTATTTACTTGAATACTTCAACAAATTGCCGTTAAAAAAAAAGAATACTTCAACAAATATTGATTGCTCTTATACTTACATTTATTAGTAACAAAATACGTACTGAATTGATTAAATTTGCACTCAAACATTTGCGTAGGATTTGTGGAAAAGCGATGCATAAAAAAAGAAAGACAATTTGGGAGACACGACTAAAAATGGCATAATTAGTTCATTTCATTTGGAAATAATGCTAGACATGGAGTCCATATAGACACATTACGTTTCCACATAATACGAATGGAATCTTAAAAGAAAATAATTAATTATTTTTAGCTAAAATTTGCAATTTGATATGTAACTGATAAAGATGGTACACGTTCCTTTTTCATAATATATTTTTCTTCTTTAAAAGTTTTAGAGATCAGAATTTGGATTGATAAATCCACAGTACGTAGATTCATATATAGTGTCTGGTTTATCATAAATATTTTTTTTATCTAATAGTAGATATCATATATCTTTTTATAAGCATAATTAAAAGAAAGTTATAATCACAACCAATTGATTTTTTTTTTTAAAGATGTTTTTGTTAATAGAGTATATGATGGGCTCATAATTTTATTATTTGTAACTATGTGTAATATGACTGGTAAATCATATGTTCATGCACATACATATATCATAAGATCCCTGAACAGCATAAAGATGACCAGATCAACATCATAGACAGATAAAATGTCAATATCATATACGTACGTATCTTATCAATGGAATCTATATACAGCGATTGTTTGAATGTTCAAATAGAATTTAATATATATAGATTACGCAAATCATTGGCATTATTATAAATTTTGTATTTTTTGATCAAGTCACTCCCGATGTGATCGTTGAATGAGAGACTCATGAGATGCCGCCAGAAACATTCAACACAGTTAGTTTAATTATTCTGACAAAAAAAAAGTTAGTTTAATTATTCACTAAAGAAAATGTTTTATGTTATTAGTTTTGAGTAGGCCTGGGCGTTTGGGTAAATGGTTCGGTTCTAGAACCGAACCATTTGGTTCTTAGTATTTTGGTTCTGAAATTTAGGAACCATATTGGAACCAAATCAAAATCGGTTCGGTTCCGGTTCGGTTCCTCTACGGTTCGGTTCGGTTCGGGTAATAAATTTTGGAACCAAATTATTTCGGATATTTTTGGAACCGAAAAAACAAAACAATCATAATACAATATTCAAATGCAATTAGGTAAGTATGCAATCACATATTAGTAAGCATACCATTACAAATCCAAAAAATATTCGAAACTTGGAAAGTGTTATGTCAAAAGACACCCAAAGTTTCAAAGATACCGAAAAACACAAGTTTTTAAAACACCAAAATAACCCGAAGTTTAAATCTGTTTCAAATTACAATCTTCTGCTTCTTCTTCTCTCCAAAGATTGTATCAAAAAACACCACAAAACCTGAAATAAAATGTACAAAAAGACTTTTAATACATTGAAATGAAATTTGAATCACAGAGAATAGAACTAGAGAAAGGGAAAAAATGACTTGAATAGATACTAGAGTCCATCACCATCTCCTTAACAAAACGTGAGTCAGTTTAATTCCCTTCGCAGCCAAACTCAAACTCTAAACATCAAAACAGACAATAATTAAGACACTTAGACTACACAGATTTACAAGTATTCAAGAAAATTGACAAGAGATATTACCTTTCTCAAACTTGTCTTGATCTTCAATCTCAGATATTACAAGGTTTCTCTTTAGGTTTATGAAGTATATATAGTGGGTTGTTGGGTTTGAGTTTAGGTTTAGGTTTGTATGGATTTGGGCTTTGGGATATATAGATATAGGTAAATGGATTATATTTTTCGGGTACCCATTTGGATCTCGGTTCTTACCCGAACCGAACCAATACCCATGGATCTGAAATTCAAGATCCAATCGATATTTTTATTAGAACCAGAACCGAACCATACCCATCAATTTCGGTTCGGTTCGGTTCGGTTCTATGTGGATCCATATTTGTGCCCAGGCCTAGTTTTGAGTATGGAGAAAAAACAAAAGTAAAGAAGGTTAATAAGTTTTTGTATTTTAATTGATTTGAATATCTATATAGATTTCAAATCTTTTTAGAATTCAATGATTTCATTATCAAACTTGTCGATTTCAAATTTTATTTAAAAATTCATTCAGAATAATAAAGTTTATCTTTGTATTTGAGTCTTTGTATTTTTAATTTGAAAATACTTGAACATTAATGTACATTATAATGATTCAAATATTAAATAAAAAATGGATTTCAACTGATATTTATAAAATATTATATGAATAACACAAATTTTTGACAAAGATTTTAAATTAAGTGATCTAATAACGATTTTAAAATACACAAACCAATAAACCCTTCTAACATTCAAGAGTTTCACATTTTTTTTGTTAAAGAGTTTCACAAATAATCCTTTTCTTTTTTTGGACAACAAAGTTTATAGATTACTAGTCTCCATCAAGGGATGAAATGATTACAAAAGATGAAATTAGAGCCAACAAAGCTGCCGATAATGCTTGCTACAAACGCCAAGCAAACACATAAAAGCAAGAGTTTCACATATACTAAATTCAAGAAATGTAGAGAGTTTCACATATTTTGTTCCGGTTGTTATTCCCTTGTTATATTTTTTTCACAAAATTAATATTTCTTTTGATAAAACAAACTAAATCTCGTAATAATAAAACTACAAAAAATAAAAGGAGAGGGTAAAACCATCCGTTCCTTGAATCATGAGAGCACACAAAGCATATGAGTATTCCATTCCAAATACTTAGTTCTACATTATCAGTTACCATTGCACCAAGCAACTTCTAATTCTTTCTACTCATCAACACCTTTTATAACAACTTAAACCCATTTTTGCCTTTGATCCATTCTAAACTTCTCCATGTACTAACAAAAATGTTCGTAGAGATGTTTCAGCTTCTATTCACAATCGTGTCAATCGAAGCCGTCCTGATATTAACACTCGGGTTCGGGACTCCAGCGAGAAGAGTGGTGGTGAAATTGCTAGACCTATCAAAGCAAGGTCGAGGACCTCTGGTTGCGAAAACGGTCGCAGCCACAATGCTTGTGTTGTTTGGCTCGGTTATGTTCAGCACGATTCAAATCAACACAAGGGTCTCTGAGTCTGGTGGTGTAGCTAACTCGACTGATCAAGTCATGTTTGCTAATCGCCTCCTCGAAGCTTTCCTCATGGGTAAATATTAAATAATAACATCAAAACACCGTTTCATTTCACACATCATGTGTTTTGTGGTTTGTTTGATCTAATTCTTGATTTCTTTTTATTTTTTTGTGTGTGAAAAAGGGACTGTCTTGTTCTTGGCCATGGTTATAGACAGAATGCATTACTACACAAGAGAGCTTCAAATCACAAGAAGAAACTTGGAGATTGCAGTAAAGAAGGGCAAAACCGGTGCTTAAAACCAAATTTTTTGGCATCCAAAGACCAATAAAATCTGTAAATATGTGAATGTTAATACATTGTGTTATTATCAGAAGAAAGTCATTCTTGTGGTGACTTTAATTTCAAAATAAAAGTAAATAAAAAATGAGAAATCTCACTTTCAAGATCACAAATCCATGTATTAGTACTAATCAATCGGTTCAGGATTGAACCGGTTTCAATAACGTTCGGTTTGGTTCAAATACAAATCGAGAAAAATATCCGAAGAGCGAGTGAACTCGTCGTTCTTCATCACACGCACGAGTCGACTCAAAAACCTCTCTTATCTTGAAAAAGGACTAAAACCCTGAGTGTGAGTGAGAGTATGAACTAATCTTCTTCGTTGTATCTCTCTGTGGCACCAACAAAAATGGTTTCCCTCTCTAATCAAACCAGATTCTCTTTCCACCCAAACAACCTTTTCGTTTCCCAGAATAGCCGCCTGCGAATCTCAGGAGTCAATTTTCCCAGGAAAATCAAGGTGAAAATCACTTGCTTCGCCGCCGAGAGATCACGCCAGGAGAAACAGAAAAAGAAGAGTCAGAGCCAGAGCACTAGCGACGCCGAGGCTGGAGTCGACCCAGTTGGGTTTCTCACCAGACTGGGAATTGCTGACAGAATCTTTGCTCAATTTCTCCGAGAAAGGTATAAAAAAGTTTCAATTTTGATCAAAAAGTGGGAAACCAAGAGTTCAATTTTTGATTAATTTTGAATACATTTGTGTTTATAAGCGTGTTCGTTTGTTAAAATCGGTAGGCATAAAGCTTTGAAAGACCTTAAAGATGAGATTCTCAAACGCCACTTCGATTTCAGAGATCTTGCTTCAGGGTATGTATCCTCTTGGTCCCAGTTTCTTTCAAGAGAAGAGTTTTATCCTGGATTAGTGACTGATTGGTATCCAAAATGCTTTTCTAATGAATTGCCTTCTTTTCGTTGTAGATTTGAGTTACTCGGGATGCATCGACATATGGAACACCGGGTTGACTTCATGGACTGGGGTCCAGGTTCTGTCCCTTACTCAAATCTTAAAATTTCATTAGTCAGTTTCTTTACTTACATCTGGTTCTTTCTTCATATAAAAATTTGAAACTGCTTCATTAGGATTCAGAACTGATCAACAGAATGAATGATGTTTCTGAAACTTGATATAGTAATTTGCGTCTGTCGGGAAACTTGAGAATACTAACCAATCCTAAATTCAGGTGCTCGTTATGGTGCTATAATTGGAGATTTCAACGGATGGTCACCTACAGAAAATGCAGCCAGAGAGGGCCTATTTGGTCATGATGATTTTGGGTATTGGTTCATTATTCTTGAAGATAAGTTAAGAGAGGGTGAAGAACCAGACGAACTATACTTTCAGCAGTATAACTATGTCGATGACTATGATAAGGGTGATAGTGGTGTATCAGCTGATGAAATCTTCCAGAAAGCTAATGATGAGTATTGGGAACCTGGTGAGGACCGGTTTATTAAAAACCGCTTTGAAGTTCCTGCCAAACTATACGAGCAGATGTTTGGCCCGAACAGTCCACAAACTTTAGAAGAGTTAAGAGATATACCAGATGCAGAAATGAGATATAAACAGTGGAAAGAGGAGCATAAAAATGATCCGCCAAGTAATCTACCTCCATGCGACATCATTGATAAAGGTCAAGGAAAGCCATATGATATTTTTAATGTCGTGACATCTCCAGAATGGACAAAGAAATTTTATGAGAAAAAACCTCCAATTCCATATTGGTTAGAGACACGTAAAGGAAGAAAGGCATGGTTAAAAAAATACATTCCAGCTGTTCCACATGGAAGCAAGTATAGATTGTATTTCAATACTCCTGATGGACCGCTTGAACGAGTGCCTGCTTGGGCTACATATGTGCAACCAGGTATGATAGCATCTGGTATATCTATGGTTAGGAGTAGCATAAGAAATATAACAAATTGCATAGCTTTCATAAATAAAATGAAGCAAGCATTCAGGTTTCCTTTTACCTGATGACACATGCTTAGAATTATTTGCACGAATTGAACAAATGGAAGGAGTCTTTTCTATTTTTTACTCTCTGCTTTTCATGTCCAGAGTTACTAAAAACTTTGTAAGCACTAGATTAACAGTCTTACTGAACAACATTCTTCAGAGAAGTTTTTTGAAACCTTTCTTGTTTTTATACGCTACTGCCTGATGTTTCTATGCAGAGATGCTTAAGAAATAACGTTTTTGTTTGTGTTATGTTAATATTTCCATGATAATGTATCTTGTTTATCACTTTTTTCTTCAAAACATCATGCATTTATTCACTTTTCTCAAAAATAGAGGATGAAGGAAAGCAAGCTTACGCAATTCACTGGGAACCTTCTCCTGAAGCTGCATACAAGTGGAAAAACTCCAAGCCAAAAGTTCCCAAGTCCTTGCGCATATACGAATGTCATGTTGGAATCAGTGGGTCCGAGGCAAAAATTTCAACTTTTGAAGAATTTACTAAGAAGGTACCTCCTAATGTATTCATTGTATTCTTACCTGCAATCTTATTATGCACACATCTTAGTGTTTCTGTGGCCTATCAAACATCAGGTCCTTCCTCATGTGAAAAGAGCTGGATACAATGCAATTCAGCTGATTGGTATCCCTGAGCACAAGGATTATTTTACTGTTGGTTATAGGGTCAGCAACCTAAACTTCTCGCACTTTAACTTTCTTTTTTATTACTTCTGATTCTATCCTTGTTACTCATAGTTTTATGTTACCTCCAGTTTCTTATGATTAATTATATCATCTTTGGTCTGCTGTCCACTATGCATGAAAGGTTCTGAAGGTCTTTGCCCAATGATTGGTAAAAAAATGGACAATAGGGATAGAATAGAGAGAATTGATGAAAAATATATAACAAGAAGAGAACAACTTGATAGAAATGAAGTGGAAAGTAACAATTTTGATTAGTGGGCGTTGCATATTTCATTTAGTCCTGATTATATGTCTCTTGCTAGTTACATTTGAAGATGTTCATATCAAAGAAATAACAGCTATGGAACTACACTCAAGCGGATAACCAGAATTCCTAGTACATAATATGTCAGATTTTATAAATTTTTAAGGAAACTACTGTTACTTATCTTTGAACTGAATGAATAGATTTATGATAATTATATTTTACCTCATTTTTCATAATTGGTATCCATCACCATTTCAGGTTACTAATTTCTTTGCTGCCAGTAGCCGATATGGCACGCCAGATGATTTCAAACGGTTGGTTGATGAGGCACATGGTAAATATTTCTCGTCTCTCTTCTTTTCTTGATGTTGTATAACCATGTAGTTGACGAAGCACATGATATACAGGCCTAGGACTTCTTGTCTTTTTGGACATCGTGCATTCTTATGCAGCAGCTGATCAGATGGCTGGGCTTTCTCTTTTCGATGGTTCAAATGACTGCTATTTTCATTATGGTAATTTTCCATAAGAGTATTCCACTTTTTTATTTTTTCATGTCTTGGGATGTGACAAACAGAGTTCTTGCATGCCTTTATTCTAATGTGTTAATGTCCAAGTCATGTACTCATTGGTATGTAACTAGAAAGCAACATAATTTTTGTGTTACAACCAATGTTGTTCATAATCTTTTGTACGCCTAAGACGACCTCAAACATGTTCGACATAGTTGAATATGAGTATGTCTAAAAACACAATGTTCATTTTTCATCGTGCAAATAGGTAAAAGGGGGCATCACAAACACTGGGGCACCCGGATGTTCAAATACGGTGATTTGGATGTTCTTCATTTTCTCATATCAAATTTGAACTGGTAAAGGCAACTACATTATTATGTGGTTTAACAATGTAGTGGTCGTACTCGTATAGTAGGAAAGTGTTTCACACTTTTTTGGCTTTAGGAATCTGATGCTGTTGCATTTGGCTTTTGCAGGTGGATTACAGAGTATCAAGTTGATGGTTACCAGTTTCACTCGCTTGCCTCGATGATTTACACGCACAATGGTTTTGCTTCATTTAACAACGATTTGGACGAGTAAGACATCTATATTCTTTAGAGACTACACCTCTTTGTGTAATTTGGATTTTGGTGACAGTTGGTCAAACTGTTGATATCTGTCCTGTTGGCAGCTATTGCAATCAGTATGTTGACCGAGATGCTCTGATGTACCTCATTTTGGCCAATGAAATCCTGCACGTTCTACATCCAAATATAATAACAATTGCTGAGGATGTAAGCTACACATCACTTTTTGTTTGTCATGCTTTTGGATAAAGCTATAGAATATTTTTTCATCCTTATTGAATTGCTTTGTCTTAATTGATAGTATTGAGGGGGCTAACTACCGACACCGCTTTCATCATAGAACATCACTAAGTCTCTGAACTGTTTCTGGACATAATAAATTCTAGATTATATCTAGTTTTTAGTCTTGTAACTGTTGGTTAGTAGAGAGTTAGTACTGTTACTGCCAGTCAGTGAAAACTTTTCATGCTTTTTCCAAATATGCTATATATAGATAAAAAGGTATGTGAGAGATTAACATGTAACATGTATATATGTGCTTTCTCATGTACATTACATGACAGTAACCATAGCGTCAACTGGCTTGTGTAAGCCAATTTAAATTGGCCATACGCAGGGAAAAAAAATTTCGACGAATTATCTTTTACGAATGCCAGATGTATATCAGTGGGTAGTATGTTTAAGATTCTTACTGATTTTCTAAATTTATTCCATTTTTCTGTTTATTTTAGGCAACATATTACCCTGGGTTGTGTGAGCCAGTTTCTCAAGGTGGACTTGGATTTGATTATTATGTGAATCTCTCTGCGTCAGAAATGTGGGTTTCTCTCCTCGACAGTGTACCGGATAATGAATGGAGCATGAGCAAGGTTATAGCTTTTACGTTTCCATTGTTATATATGACAGAACAATACTTTTGTCCTGTTGTCTGATGTTCAGCCAGTGCTGCAGATTGTCAGTACATTGGTGGCTAACAAAGAGTATGCAAACAAGATGGTCAGCTATGCCGAAAATCACAACCAAGTATTTACTTTGTAACTTTACTTTTTCATATCTACTACACAACTATACTTTTAGGTTGCATTGGCATTGCTGTTTATTCTACTTTTCCTTTCCACCAGTCCATATCAGGAGGGCGTTCATTTGCTGAAATCTTGTTTGGTGGAGTCGGTAATGGTTCTCCTGGAGGAAAAGAATTGCTAGACAGGGGAGTTTCACTACATAAGGTACCCCTTTCTTACTCCTTTATACACTACTTCCCCAACTAGCATACCTCTATCATGATGAGAACACAACTGTAGAATAAGATTGTTATTTTAAATTTTGCATTGAAAAGTGAAAAGATGAAATCTGAAAGATTGTCTAATTACTGCCCTCTGTAATCATTAATCTATATTGTTGCCTCTAAATCCTCCCTCCCCTTGGTTTTCTAACTTTTCCGGTTTTATTATATCTCTTACTTTTGAACTTGAGCCAAATTCACTTCCGTACAAAGATATAACGAGTTCCCTTTGTTGTACCCAACTTCCAGCTGTAGAGCACACTTCTAAACATTGAGTCGTTCGCTCTTAATTCTCTGTGTAGCTGTTGCATTGATCCATCAAATGTGTCTTTTATATTCGAGAGTTCTAGGTGGTAAATCAAAAGTGCAAGTACACCCATATATTTGTGCATTTGTAATTCCAGTCTTGTTGTCTGAAATGTTTTGCTGAGGAGAAGAAGATTTTCTTATTCCTATCTCCTATGACGAGATAATTAATTTTATATTTGTTTCCTCTCCATGAGGTGCTTGTTCATGCTGTTGTTTCACTTATATAATTAATTTTGTATTTGTTTCCTCCCCATGAGGTGCTTGTTCATGCTGTTGTTTCACTTATATTCTGAAAGCTTTGTTTCTTGTCATCGCTTGGACCAGATGATTAGACTGATTACTTTTACAAGTGGTGGGCGTGCTTACCTCAATTTCATGGGAAATGAATTTGGACATCCTGAGGTAACTCTCCAAACTCTCACTGTTCTAAAGACATCATCTTCATGTTTCTGACGTTTCATCCTTGTGTCAGAGGGTTGAGTTTCCAACACAGAGCAATAACTTCTCGTTTTCACTTGCTAACCGCCGCTGGGACCTGCTGGAAAGTGGAGTGCATCATCACTTGTTTTCCTTTGACAAGGTATCAGTCTTACCATTACCACCTGTTTATAAAAGTGCAGCATCCATACCATTGCTTCTGATATGATGAAAATTTTCTTCCTTCATTTTCATAGCAATTCACTACTGTATTAGTTTATGAAGGAGGCAAATAAATGTTATCAAGCCGAGAAAGTCTTCCGAACTCGAACTTAAAAAACTTTACTGCCGATAATTCTCATCATATCAGAAGCAACTAAATGTATATCTTGATTTCTTATTAAAGTTTTAATTGTATATCTTCAAATATAAGGAACAGAAAATGTTGCAAGCATATTTCTTCTTGTATCAGGAGAGATGCTTCTTAGCTACTGATCTCGCTCTTTATTTGTAGGAGCTAATGGACTTGGATAAAGGCAAGGGTATCCTTTCAAGAGGTCTGCCCAGCATCCACCATGTGAATGATGCAAATATGGTATTTGACTCCTTTTGTTCTTTTATTTTCCACTAAAAATTGCTTGGGTTCAGGGTCTGAACCAGAAAATAAGTTCCTGGAATTCTCTGGCATGCTAGTGTTTTGCATATGCCTTTATATACAATATTATTCAGCTAGTGCAGAAAAAAACTAGAACCAATTGTCTTCCTGCAACATTTGATTCTCCAAATACATTTATAGAATTATGAAATCAGATAATAACAGTGTATACCTGAGCAAAGTGAGACTGCCTAACGTAAGCATCAGAAATGAAAGGGTGTGGACAATGAGCCTGCTTATGACTCAACTAATTGTTCTCTACAGGTGATTTCGTTCTCGAGGGGTCCTTTCCTATTTATCTTTAATTTCCACCCATCAAATTCATATGAAAAGTATGATGTTGGTGTAGAGGAAGCTGGTGAATATACTGTAAGTTTTTCCATTCTTTGCATAGATATTCCACCCGTCATCTATCATTCTGTTAATAAGAGTCTGTCAATCAAACCATTGCTTTGTTTTCCATGAAATACAGTTGCTGTCGCTTTCTTACTCGTTGATAGAACGCTGAACTCCACTATAAGGTTGTTTAATGCGTTTCACCTGAGAGTATTACCTGAATTGTGCAGATGATACTGAACTCCGATGAAGTAAAGTATGGGGGTCAAGGGCTTGTAACGGAGGACCAGTATCTTCAACGGTCAATTAGCAAGAGGTTTGTAAATTTCTCATAGTTTAGTGTTATAGTATCCTACTTGGCAAAGATATAAGGATGTTATCAGTTCATCATTTTGAACCGAATCCACATTTGCGCAGAATTGATGGTCAAAGAAATTGCTTAGAGGTGTTTTTGCCTAGCAGGACTGCCCAAGTCAGCTCTCTCTCTCTCTCTCTCTATGCTATTTACTGCCATGAGAATGCATATTGATTCATATATATATTGATTCAAACTCCATTTTTAAATTTTCAGGTTTACAAGTTGACCCGGATCCTCCGAATATGATCCTCTCTCTTTGTATGCCACATACAAACACCAAACATGTTTGTCTGAGAGGCTAGGTCTGAACCTAAGGTCAGTACAAGAGGTGATGTAATATTGACATGGCTCGTCCAAGCAATGATGGCAGTTAAGAAGATAATCAATCAAGGCCTTCACAGAGGTGCAATCAAGGAACAAGTAATTCATAAAGAGAACCCCAGGACGACCCATCTCGTGGTGTAGACCAAGCAAACAAATCTTTTGTATCAAACCAGCTGCATCATGTAATGAGAACTTAACACATGAACATCTTAATGGCCGACTGATGTTATGTAGTAAATTTCTAGGTAGGTGCTCAAGTTTGTGTATCTATAGAAAAATCTTTGTAGTTGTATATATAGCTTTGTTAATGCATTTCTCGACAAAATCATTGCTTTCCACAAGAGAAGAAGCAATCCAGTTGCTTAGGTATATTGTTAACTAAGTCAAAAAAATCTGGTTAATGCATTTCTCGACAAAACAATTGCTTTCCACAAGAGAAGAAGTTATCCAGTAGCTTAGATATATTGTTTACCTAGTAAAAAAAGTCTTAAGGCAAACAGTTTATAAATGAGCTAGTGAAGCATCCAAAGGTTAATCTCTGATAAGGTCATCATATGAAACAGGTGCCCTGATCCTCTCATGAACAGATTTCCTTTCCTTTTCCGGTTTGGATTCAGTCTGCTCAGCTACCAGAGCTTCATCAGCAGATGCATTTCCAGAAGGCCCTGATTTCGGTCTCGTGTTTGGTTGCCTAAATTGTTTCTGCAAAGTTTGAAAGCATACGACAAAGAGCGAGAGAGAACGAAGCATAAGATAGAAAACAGTGATATAACATGACTGCAATTCTACATTTAAGCTAAGAAAGTAGGATATATTTAAGCATGTTGTAATAAGATAATAGGCAAGAACAAACCTCAAACTCCTTGGTCTTTTTCATTATCTCTCTATGAGCTGCAGGCTGTCTCGCTTTGATGATGTTCCACAATACACCACCACTTGACCGTTTCCTATTGCCATCAGCAGTCAACTGACCTCCACAGGCCTCAATTGCTACCACCTAAGACAAAAATATTTCTTGCCATCATCAATCATATCTCCAAACCTTTGACAAAAAACTTGCAAAGTGGAATAGAAATATTCTTAGCCAACTAAAAGCAAACAGTGGGAGTAACAGAAAGATCGATCCACAAAGCATTAGTGAATATGGACAGTCATTTCTCGATCATGAAAATATGGTTGACACCATTGGTCTCACTCATAGATTAATCAGTGTTAGACATAAAAATTTCATCTATCCACCCATGGTGTAGTTCAAATTGTCTTAGATCAATAAAAACAGAGAAAAGACATATCTGCACAAGAGAAGGAAAAAAAATCAACCTAATATATGAAGTTTCACCATCTACATCTCAGCAAAAGGCACAGTATTTGAAGAAGCAAAGAAAACTCCAACTAGAAATATCTTGAACTGCAGATGGAAACAATATAGCTAAACAAGATTGCCACTCATGCTGGTCGCACAAAGATCAAACAAGGTTTCAATTGGAATAACAGAGAACACATCTTGAAGTAGTGTATACCTCATTGACAAGATCACTTAAGGCTGCAATTCCAAGACACCCAACAGCTGTGTATACCATGTAAGACTTCTTTTCCTTGAGGCGTCTACAAGTATCCCTAACAAACCTGCCATAACAAAACATCAAACTATGAGGAACTCAGGCAGCTTCACCAAGAGTTTACAACATAGGCATATAGAAAAAGAATCAGTTACCAGTCTACACTCATGGGTTTGTCCATCACAGGGCCTTTTCTCTTTTTCTTCTTCTTCTTCTTCTTGTTCTTGTTTGTCTGCTGCTGTCCATTCTTCTCACCCAAAATCCCTTCTTTATCTTTGTCTCCATCACCATCACCATTTTGTCTCTCTCCAGAATCTAAGTCATGATCCACAACAATCTCCCCTTCTTCAACATCAACCATGTCAACATCTTCCATATTTTCAAATCCGTCTTCTTCATTAATAGCATCCAACAAACTCTCTTCTCCCTCCATGATCAAAACCTAAAATCCCAACCAAAAATCAAACACAACTTATAAATGTAACAATTATCACACTCACACCAAAATCCTAATCCAATTCAAACAAAAACTTCGAACCCATTTACAATTACAACGATAATCTCTCTACAACATCTAAAAACAAGATTTCGATACATGAATCTGTCAAAAAATTGCTCAATACAAAACCAATTGCGTACACCGTACAGGAATTAGAATCGCGAAATAAACAGATTACAAAGCTAACCTTGGAACTCCCTTCGATCTTCGATCACCCACACTCGAGTTTATCAACAAAACACACACTTCATCGTCATCGACCCAAAAAAAACTCAGTTTTAGGGTTTAGGCAAAGCTTTAGTCCATTTCCTGTATTTAAAGTGTTTTTTAATTATTATTTAGACCCAAAAAAAAGGTTTTAACGAAAATATATTAATTTCCTTATTTGTCCTGAAGACTATTGGTCAATGAATAAGTGTCAAAATAATAGAATTGGGAAAGCAAAAAGAATAAAAGGAAAATTAAAACAGAGAGAAGACTCAGAGTCTCTTTAGATTCTCTCTACCATGGATCACTCTATCTCACCGGAGTACAATTTCCCGGCGATCACTCGCTGTCACTTAACCAATTCACTTCCTCATCTTCCTCCATCAGCACCGCCGCCTTCAGCCGATATCCACCGCTTCTACAATTCTCTTTCCCCATCAGCACCAAGCGTTCCGGTTACGCCGGAGATGGAGTCTATGGAAGCAGTGGAGAAGATTCTAAACTACAAATTCAAGAACAAGAGTCTTCTCAAGGAAGCGATTACACACACCTCATGTACGGACTTTCCCTCTTACGAGAGGCTTGAGTTTGTAGGCGATAGTGCTATTGGTTTAGCCATCTCTAATTACTTATACCTAACCTACCCTAGCCTTGAGCCTCACCAGTTGTCTCTGTTGAGAGCAGCTAATGTTAGTACTGAGAAACTTGCTCGTGTCACTCTTAATCACGGTCTCTATCAGTTTCTTCGACGCAATGCTCCTTCTTTAGATGAAAAGGTAATCCATAATAAAACTTTGTTTTTGCATTGAAGAACCCTAGAAACATTGAAACCTTAGGTTGGAACAGAGTGATTCTTTATGTGAAACAGAGTGATTCTTTAAGTGATATCCTCACCAAGTTGTGTTTTTGATGTCATTTTATAGGTTAAAGAGTTCTCAGAGGCGGTTGGGAAAGAAGATGATTTTTCAGTGGCATATGGTGGATTAGTCAAAGCCCCGAAAGTTCTTGCTGATCTTTTTGAGTCTGTAGCTGGAGCTGTTTATGTTGATGTTAACTTTGATCTACAAAGACTATGGGTGGTCTGTGTCATCAACTTCTTCTTTAGATCTACTGTTGTGTGTTTTGTCTTTGTTTCTGAAAGTTAAGGCTTCTTTCTTATTGTCGATTTTTCAGATCTTTAGGGGTCTTTTGGAACCGATAGTTACATTGGACGATTTGCAGAAGCAACCTCAACCTGTGTCTATGCTTTTTAAATTATGTCATAAACATAAGAAGCGAATCGACATCAAGAATTGGAAAGATGGCAATGTGAGTATTGCTGATATCTATCTTGATGATGAGTTTTTGGCTTCAGGGAGAGCTGAGAATAAAGATATTGCAAGGCTGATCGCTGCTAAGGAAGCGTTACGGAAGTTGTCAGATGTTTTTCCCGTTGAAATGGTTATTGATGAAGATAGTGTGGACATTGAACTTACACATGCTAAAACGAAGTTGAATGAGATTTGCTTAAAGAAAAAGTGGCCTAAGCCTATCTACAGGTATATCCTACTCCTACAATTTGGAAGCATTCACTTACATGTCATTTGATCTTTGAGTAGTCGAAAGTCTTATAATTTCAGGAAGCAGAACACATTTGCTAATCCATTGTTTAAAACATTTTGTTATTGTGTTTCAGCGTTGAGGAAGATAGAACCTCTGTACAGGGAAAGAGATTTGTTTGCTCTGCTAAGATTAAGATCCCAACAAAAGAAACATTGTATATGAAGGGAGATGAACAGTCCAAGATCAAGAAAGCAGAAAGCTCCTCAGCCTACCATATGATTAGAGCATTGAGAAAATCACATTATCTCTAATGGTCTTGTATCGTTTGTAAAATTAAAAAAAAAAATATTTAACCAAAACACCCTCTAACCACTGTTGATTCATTCAAATAAGCTTATAAGATGATTGATAAGTTAGGACAAGAAGCTCTGTATCAGAAGTAAAGGATCTGAGGTCAAATGTTAAGACAGGAAGAATCAAAATCTTAACATTAAAAATGAAACCTCTCTTTCTCTCATATCACAACAGCCTTAGTACAGAACACAAAGGACAAAACAGGAGAACAAAATACAAAATACAAACAATCAGAGTTTTGAGTATCTTCCTCTTTACGTGGTTTTTGTCTGAACAAAACATTAATTCAGCTCCTGACTTTCTGGATTAGATACAAACAAAAAGACTTCCAGGAGAAATGTCCCCTAGAGCAGCCGCGGTTGTTGTTGTTGTGGATTTCCACTTCTCATCATTGCGCAGAACTCTTCATAGTTGATTCTACCATCCTGCAAGAGAGGTAAAACATTATGGTGAAAGTTAAGTTTCCGGAGAAGAAGAAGAAGATAAAGAGAAGAGATGTTTTCTTTTATCTTACGTTATCTGAGTCGACATCTGACAGAACCTCTTTGATTGTTGCATCATCTCCCATTCCATATTCCTTCAATGCAGATTCCAGTTCGTCTATTGTAATGTATCTGGTACACATTTTGATCCCAAAAAAAGGCTCATCATCTTGCTTATAAATATACCGGTTAAGAATAAAAAACACTGAGAAGAAACATGTCACCAACCCGCTGCTGTCTTTGTCAAAATGCTGGAAAGCTTTGTAAAGATTCTCATTACTTTCAAGCCTGTGCCTATGCATTGTTGCGGTAATAAACTCTATGTAGTCGATTGACCCGTTCCCATCAACATCAGCCTAATCACAAACCCGAGAATCTGAGTTCTTAAAGTAAAGGAACGGAATGGGAAAAATATAGTTTTTGACCAACTTACAGCATCCATGAGCTGTTTCACTTCTGCCTCTGTGAGTTTAGATCCCAATTTGGCTAATCCTTCTTTCAGTTCTTCATACGTGATTGTGCCACTGTTGTCTGTGTCTATGTTAGCAAACATTGCCTTCAATCCTTGGATTTCTTCCGTGTCAATATTCTCCGCTATGACCTGTTAGAATCTCATCATGAGCATAACGAAAAAAAGGACCACAACCACAACCACAGAATCACATTTCATAGGTGAAAAATCTTGACTTCACCTTTAAAGCAAGTTTCTTTAGCTTATTCATTGCTCTAAATTGTTTCATCCTTGAGAGAACAGCACTGTCAATTGGCTTGTCTGATGCTTCTCCACCTTCTCTAAGCCATGGATGCTCTGCACAAAACAGTAGAGCAAGTCTCAGAATCAAGAAGGAACTGATAATGGGAGCTTCTCGAACTTTGCATTGTGTTATGGCTCTGTAAAATGTCTTCAAAAGGTATGCGGGTTACTTACGAAGAACATCAGCAGCAGAAATACGCCTTTTTGGATCCGCAGTCAACATTCTACGTACCAAATCTTTGGCACTGTTGGAGATTGACGGCCATGGTTGGCTCTCAAAGTCGATATGGCCTTCCAATATAGCATCAAATATTCCTTTCTCGGTTTCTGCATATCCAATGTTTTGTTGTCAGCTTTCCTTCACAACATATAAATCTAAAAAGGGAAAGCAAGAAAGAAGAGAGAATATCGCGTTACCAGCCCAAAACGGGGGCACACCGCTGAGTAAAATGTATAAGATGATTCCAGCACTCCAGATATCAACTTCTTTCCCGTATCTGCGACGTAAGACTTCTGGAGCAACATAGTATGCACTCCCAACAATATCTCTATATACTTTTCCTGTAAAGACGAAGAAGAAGAAACAACCAAATGATGAACAGTAAGAAACATTAATACTTTATCAGAGAATCATCTAACACATGAAACCGCAATTCATCAATTTGTGTTGCCTCTATAAGCCCTAGTCTTAATGCAATATGCAGAACCAAGAGATACAAGACACAAGCAATATAACCAGAACCTTGATCAATAACCTATCTCTGTCCTAGAAACAGTCAACCCTATGATAATGATGATAATTCAACTCAACCAAATAATCAGGAAAAGAAAAACAAGTTTGTTCATTTTACCCTCTTCAATGAAGACAGACAAGCCGAAATCAGTAGCCTTGATCAAAGCCTTCTCATCTTTGCTAGAAAGCAAGAAATTCTCAGGCTTCAAGTCTCTATGCAACACACCCATGAAATGACAAATCTTGACCACATTCACAATCTGTCTACAAACAGAAGCAGCTGCTCTCTCACTGTAATGTCCCTTAGCAATGATTCTATCAAACAATTCACCACCAGCACAAAGCTCCATCACCAAATTCACAGCTTTCTCATCCTCATAAGCTCCTTTAAACTCCACAATATTAGGCTGCCCACTCAAATGCTGCATTATCTGAATCTCTCTCCTCATATCATCCTTATCAGCTTTCGTCACCAGCTTCTTCTTCGAGATCGATTTGCAAGCGTACTTCTTCCCCGTAGAATTCTCTGTGCACAGATACGTTACCCCAAATTGCCCTCGACCTAGCTCTTTACCCAATGTGTAGAACAGCTTCACATCTTCGAAAGCGTTCTCTAGTATAGAATTGCTCTTAGTGGTGGTCTTGGGACTTAGTCCTGGTGCTGCTGCCGCCGCCCTCCACGGTGGTGGTTGACTATTCACGGAACCTGGTTTCTCCGGCTGCTGAGTGCTTCTCGCTTGTGGAGTATACGACGGTGGATCTTGATGGGTCACTCCTACTTCAACTGATCTAGTGGTATGCCCATTTTGCTGCGGCTTCATCAATCCATGGTTCTTGGCAAAACAATTCCCCATGATTTTAAAAGGCTCAAACTTGGACGACCCAGAGAAGAAAGATCGAAACTTTAGCTAAACTAGCTCAAATTCCGACGACACAGAGAGGAAAGATCGTAACTTTTTGTTGAAGATGATCAAAGAAGAGACAAGAGAGAAATTGAAGAAAGTCAGGATCTTTTTTTTAAAATTGGAGGGATTATTATAATATAAAGACGTGGAAGCATCACCTCATCAGATAATATACCTTAATTGCATCAAGCGAAATAATGTTCGCCAGATGGATTTGATTAAAGAAAAAGAACAAATGATTATATCAAATCAAAGAGTTGAAAATTGCAGAATGTAGTAACATGAGAAGCATGAAATGATGAAGTTTTAGATGATAAAGAAGAAGAACAAAGTGGTGGTGGGTTCCTATTATTAAGAGGACGGCTTTAACTGGGTGAAAATGTTGAAAAGTACGACTAATATCCAAAAACCGAGTCAAACTCATACTTCCATAGACTTTTTTTTATTAGTTTAATTTTGTTCTTTTTTTTTCTATTGAATTATTCCTGGTCAGATAAGAACGATGAGAAAGATTTGTTTTAGTTTTTGGCTTTTAAGTTAGAAAACAGAATTGATCTTGAGCTCGAGCCACAGTTCAACAAGCCATACCTCACGACGACATCACTTCAAGATTTCTTGGGGAGACGATGGAACCTGATGGTCACTGGAATCTAACAGAGTTAATTAGTAGGGTTGTCAAAATATGGATTATGTGGATCAGTGGATATATTGTTGACATTTTTTAAAGTTTTTTTTTTCGATTTTGGTATCGATTAATGCTATAGAAAATTGATTTTTAAACACATTGGTTAAGAGCTTCGTTTTTGCTACATAGTCTCACACGTTAAGAGTCCAAGATTGAAAGTTTGTAAAAATTAGGACTGCTACGAGTACTACAATGACTAAAAACTACTATAGTATCGGAAAATGGCAATAAACAACTCATTCAGATCATAGTGGAATTTGAATTGGTTACATTTCAATCTCAAGCTTATCCCATGCCTTCCCATTCAATCTTCTACGTATCAGCCTAGCAGCCACTTGCTCTCTGTAAAACTGATAAGGACAAAAAATGGGAAACTCAAATTTAAGCATACATACTTGCAATTTTTAAAGTTAAACGCAGCCTACTCTGTTATACATAAATCACAACAGCAGACCTGCCTATTTGCAAGAACACAAACATAACAAATGAAAAATGAAAAAGAAACAGAGATTTTTGCAATGAGTCTACTACAACAGAAGAAGGAAACTAAGCAACCAAAGGCAACAAAACGAAGTCAAATATGGCAAACAAAAAGAAGACAAATTAATTTGAAATATATTGTTCAAAGAAGATGTGACAAAAGAGAAAAAGGAAACAAGTAAAAGTGGAAGAAATAGATTATAGGTATATTGTAAAATGGACTATTCAAGAAGTTGCATTGAACTTGGAACATAAGAGCACACAAGTGGTTGGAGATTTCTGTTTCGAGATTCTCCAAGATTCACTTCTTTCAAGGATCCATCCTCTCCAATGATGAAAGCTGTGTTGTGCGTCCCCTTCATGTCTTTGCCTTCATTAAAAACCACAGCGATTTTTTTCTCCTCATCAATGAAGAAACTTGCACCACTAAACGAAAACATATACTCCTTGCCGGTGAGAACTCTCATATCCACTGATAAGAAGAACTTGCTGCCCCACGACAACGTGTTGGGCTCAATCTTAGTTGTAACCCATATCTCCATTTGTAATGTATCCTCTCGTTGAAATAACACAGCAAGCTGCTCATCTCTAACACTAGATAGACTCAGACCATCTGCAGGATACCACTCAAAGGGCAGAGGCAAACGTGGCCCAAATGTTTCTCTTGTGAAATCAAAAGAGATTAAGAAACTTTGGTCTCCTTGGCTAGGGTTTTCTGAATACGTCTCTTCAGCAAACCAATATGTATTTCCCTTGAGAGAGACACCACGGCGATACCAATTTATGTCCCAATCTCGAGTAACATCAAGATCCCTCCATGAATCAGAGTTAAAGTCGTAGATTTTGAACTCAACCACATCATGGAAACTAAGAATTATAATAAATTTCAAGATTTTGTGGGATTTGGTGTTGCTATTGTATCCGAGAGCAAACGAATACGGATACGAACCCAACCTGTGATCATCATTACATGTGTATTCGATCCACCGGGGTTGCCCACAATACGGGTTAAAAACCACGAGCCTAGGGCTGTCTTTCAGGATGCATAACAACAAACCGTCGCAGTGAAAGACTTGACGTACATAGATTTGATCTGAGGCGTCAGGGAAAATAAGTGTACCTTGACGTTTTATGCATAATTCAACCTTGTTGTTGTGAAGATTTACGCACATCAAATAAACCCTAAAATCCATCATCATGACTACCATAAACTCCTTTTTCTTTGCTGCAGCTACTCTTGCTTGACCAAGGTGCTTCTTTGCAAAGCTCCTACGTTTGGACAAAGTGTTCCACGTTTTGCAAGTAGACCGGACTCTTCTCAGAGATGTAACCGGAACCACCTTAGAGAGCACCTCCTCCGCCAAATCCCTTGGAAGATCCGAAAAATCCTTTGGAAGATTGGACATTGAGGATGGTCGATGTAACCTTAGAAAAATCTTTTTTTTTTTTTCCTCCGTAAAGTTTACAAATTTCTTCCTTCCGTCTCAAGCACTTATAACAATTGTTTGCCAAAAAAAAAAAACAAAGATACGTTTACGCTCAATTGTCTCGGTCCATGTCCACTATATTGGACTTTCAAGCCCAAAAACCAATCCAACGTGGGACGAAAATAAATGACTGCTTTTATGTGATTCACATACATGACACACAGTCTTCTTACTAGTTACTACTACACAAGCCTGTGTCTAAAACTTTTTGTGGCTTAGCCTATATGAAACATAAATCTAGTTGAGCTAACCCACAAAGCAGTAAAAATTAGTCTATCCAAACTCATTGATAAACACTGTCAATTTTTTAGAACATTGGTTAAGAGCTTCTTTTTTGCTTCACACATTAAGAATCCAAGATTGAAAGTTTGTAAAAATTAGGACTGCTACCACTATAATGCTAAACTACTATAGTAGACTAGTAGTGGTAAATGGCAATAAACAACTCATTCACATCGTAGTGGAATTTAAATTGGATTCATTTCAATCTCAAGCTTATCCCATGCCTTCCCATTTTCATATTTCAAAACTGCATTAATTTCTCCATTTAATTTTATATTATAAAACATTTAGATTCTTCTGTGGGCGCAAGTTCATGCATGCGCCAATAGAGTCGCCAATGCCATGTAGATTAGAGGTATGGGTAGTTCAGCTTCTTAAATGCAACTCCTCCTCTTTTCTCTCTCTTTTTTTCTTTATAAATTGCTCTTTTCTCACACTCAACACCACTCTCCAATTCAAGCTCTCACCCCATAAAAACACACAAATACAAAATATCCCATAAATATAAAATCAATTAGTATTCCACCTTTTCTTCATGGGCATTGCTAAGATGATTCTTCTGAAACTCACATACGCTGTTTCTTTTTGGATTACTGGCGCCGTCGTCATAATGTCAAGAACGATAAAGCGAGCTTTGCTGGGCTCATTCATCTTCATTCTTGCTTCCGGTAAATTTACAAGTTATCTTCATTTGCGTATCATTTAAGGCCACGTTTGTTCCTTTTTTGAATTCTGTATATGCTTGCTAGTCTGACGTAGTTTCAAAGATGAAACGTGAGACACCATTTCATAGGTGTTGGATATATGTACTTCATTGACATGTACTTACATCTTTTGTATGAATTCACACTCATACATACTATAACTACATATAATAGTTGACAACTTGACATGAGTGTTTGATAAAAGAACTAAAATATATATTAATAAAAAAAATTGACAAATAAAGAGAAAATTCTTGAATCTTTTTTTTTTTAATTAAAATTCTTGAATCTTCATGGAGCGATGTGGCAAGCAACTTTTTCTTACCATAAGAGTCTGATGTCGGGAGCTTCTGTTCCATTGTATTAGCCTTTTCCTTTAACCTGAATTACTTGTTTGTCTAGGTAGAGAAGATCCGACCTATTTGACATTCAATATGATTCCAGTTTAATAGTATAGATAATGTACAAAAGTATATTCGTATGTATGTACGATGGTGGGGTCTAATATGTGTGTGATATGGCCACACCCACTATGTATTTATTATGCCTACCTTAATTGAATTCAAAAACTTATCTCATTTATGGATTCTCTACCCTTAAATCCTCATTCTTTAACAAAAAGATATTTTTATTTGCACAAAAAAAAAGAATATGTTCATCCAAATTCTTAGAAAAATATACTTTCTTCTTGGTTTAACATATCACATTGCTTTATTTTCATCCAAATTCTATGTATAAACAATTTTACAAGATCACTAAATGTCATTAATTTTGGATGTAGCTAGTGTTGTGGTAGCCGCCATTGTAGGAGCCATCGAAGGTCACACCACTGATATCGGATTTCTTCAAGGTAGTTTGCTCGGAGTTGTGGCTGGAGTTATCACCGCGGTCCAACTCTTTGGGCCGGTGCTACATGGTGATCAACCTTTGTCTAAGGTGATTGTGACTACATATATCCCTAGAATCTAAAAATTAAATCACTGATCAACCATATGCTTTTAGTTTGAAAGTGGGAGTGGTCTGATTAAGAAAGCTAAGAATGATGGTATTCTAGTAATTAGTTATCTGAATAAAGTATAATGTTATGGTAACAATAGTTTGATGACACAAATATGAAAAGAATGGCAGGTGGCTTTACTCAGGAGAGTATTGAATGGGAAAGCCATCATGGGATTGGTTAGACCGTTTGTTCTCAAAGCATATCAATGGCAAGTAAGTACTCTCCATTCTTTTTGTACTTCTAACTTTTTTTCAACTGCATCTTTTGAATTTACAAGAACACAATATTTTCTAATGTAAAGTCAGAAGACTTAGAACCAATCACTCACAAAACTCTTTAAACTACCACATATTCCATAGATTATATTTTATAAAATTCTAAAAAGAAAACAAACAAAAAAATATATGCAGATAATAACATTGGATACAAATTACATGGAGAGTTCAAACTTATACGATTTCAGTCAAGAGAAAAAGGGATTATCGAAGAGCTTTATTGAGAACATCCCGAAGTTCTACAACCGTTCAGATCAACAAACAAAATCGAGTTGTTCGATTTGCTTACAGGTGATGAAAATGTAACTAAAATGATATAGGAATCAGATTTTAAAATGTGATTATAATTACTTAATCGTACTTTTTTCTAATCTTCATTTTTTTGGGGTGTGTACTGTGTAGGTTTGGGAAGAAGGGGAAGTAGGAAGAAAGTTAGCAAGATGTGGCCACACATTTCATATGAATTGCATAGATGAGTGGTTGCTTAGGCAAGAAACTTGCCCCATTTGTAGAGACCATCTTTCATAACACACTTGTTCATAGTCTATCTCCATTTTTTTGTAATAACTAAACATGTTTTTCCTAAGCAATCCCATGTTGAAAAGAAGTGAATAAAATATAACATGTTGTCGATAAACTTCACAAAGCCATGGACCTCATGACCCAATGGGTCCAAACTAAATTACCCAAAAAGAAAGGAACAAAAATAATATAATTTTCTCAGTAATATATGTACCTAACTAAGGGTAAAGTGGGAAATACAAAAAAACGTTTCGAAGAGAGGAAGAAGACAAAAGAAGAAGCACGAGAATCATCTGCTTAAAATCCAATCGCATCGAACTAAGTCTTCTTTCTTCTTCTTCACCTACCTTTCTCTCTCTCTCGTGGTCCATTCTCTATTCTACTTCTTGCCGGCGCCGGAGAGAGTGAGATGACTTGGTCGGTTTTCAGATCCATAAACTCTCCAACACTCGACCTCTCAACCGCACTTCGCTCCACTCGTACCCCATTGGTCGCTGCTGGTGTCGGCTGCGCAACATTCGCTGGTGTTTCTCTCTTCAGAATGTCTTCTAGATCTCCTCCTTTCGCTTCCCTCAGTGTCTCTGCTTCTTCTGGTAACGATTTCTCCAATTTGGATTCTTTTCTCGTTAATTTGGACCAATATCAGTACTTCCTAAAGATGTGATTTTTATGAATGTCAATGTCAAAAATTTGAAATTGATTTCAATTATCTTCAATGCATATGTTTGTTAGTATTGGGTCTTTGTTTCTTTCATCTTCCGTATTGAATAATCAAAGCTTTGAGAATAGGGTTTTTACTTCATGTTTGTGTGTGCAGTGAAGAAGGAAGTTGTGGCTACTGAGAAAGCACCAGCTGCTTTGGGACCATACTCTCAGGCCATTAAAGCCAATAATCTTGTTTTCCTTTCAGGTGTTCTTGGACTTATACCTGAGGTCCGTATATAAGATATGAAAATGTAAAATCACCATTTTGTTCTTTCTTATCTGTGTTCTAAAGTTTGCAAGATTTGTTTTTTTTTGTTTTGTGTGTATAGACTGGAAAGTTTGTTTCCGAGAGCGTCGAAGATCAGACTGAGCAGGTGAATGTAGCTTTTAAGCGTCGAAGTTTTGTTTAGAGTACTTTTTCACTTGCATCTCTGTTATGTTTGGATGATTTCATTCGAAGTCAAGTCGATTAGATTGTTTTGAATGTTGTTTGACAAATGCTGGTGAAGATGTAGTGAGAGATAACGATTATTGTGCCTTAGTCAAGCTTGAGTTTATTGGGATATTCATTTTCAGACACAAACTAAGCCTTTAAAACTTTTGAGTTTTGCTTCTGAATTTTTTTGATTTGGTATTAGTCTTTAAATTAACTACCAGTGTAGTTGTTGCAATGTTAAGTTGCTCTGTTTGCCCTTGCTGATTATGTCTGATTGCTTCTACTATTCGTTTGAAATATTGAAGGTACTCAAAAACATGGGGGAGATATTGAAAGCTAGTGGTGCTGATTATTCCTCGGTGGTGAAGACAACAATCATGTAAGGGATCTTGTTTTCTTCAACAGTATCATTATCCATATGAATTCTTAATCTCTTTGGTTTTCTCTCAAAGGTTGGCTGATTTGGCTGACTTCAAGACAGTGAACGAGATATATGCCAAATGTGAGTTCTTTAACAAGATTATTAGTGTTCCTACTTTGTTTGAGATGCATTAATTACTAGTGGAGTCGTTAAGGGCATGAAACATTTTTCTCTGTTGCAGACTTCCCAGCTCCTTCTCCAGCACGATCGACGTATCAAGTTGCAGCTTTGCCTCTGAACGCCAAGATCGAGATTGAATGTATTGCAACACTCTAGAACACCATCAATCTCTAGGAATGGTATTTTGGTTCGGAAGATGTCAAAACAAATAAGAGAAACAATGGTTTTGGGGCTTAACCCATTTTTAACCTACTTTTTATTTTGCTCACTACGAAAAATGTTGCGGATTATCAACCATTAGGTTGGTTACAAATCAAAAGCCTCTAATCAAGAATAAGTTATCTAGTGTCTTGTGCGCACCCTCATTTGCTGTTGACGTATTTGTATTGATTGTACACAATATTTGAGTGAAAACATTTATGCTTGAAGAGACAAGAAACTTAACAGAGTTAACATAGTCGTGAAATAACTCAGTTTCATCTTCCAAGTAACACTAGAAGGACAAGATTTGTGCTATATGTTGAAAAGTTTGAGATAAGAATTGTAACTAAACTTTGGTTAACTGCATAGTGCTTTTTAGAAGAGATTATAATTTGATATTGCTATGAGAAAAAAGAAAACATACTCAATTTCTAATTATTAGGTGGTTTGATAACAAAGCAATAACAGGGAGTTGCAAGTTCCTTGGTTTGAAAAATCTAACTAGGGAAGTACATGGTTGAAGAAATGGCCTCAAGTTGGACTTGAACCTTTAACATATCATTCACAACAAAACCCTTTGATGAATCTCTCAGATCAGCTAGAGAGATAATCTCAGAGTCACCCGAGCCATATCCCGGACCAATGTACCAATTCGTGACTGCCAAATTAAAAAGAAGAAGAAAAATCTCATTAGTCATCGCGATGAGCTGGTAGTATGTTTACACATGGATAAACATATGTCATTTGCTTACGTTGCCTTTCAACGTTATTGAGATTGCGCTGGTTAAGAACTCGAAGCTTGGCTCGAGCATAAATCTTCTCAAAGGGTTTGAATTTCACGTCCCAATTAATGTTTAGATACATAGACATGGCTTTTCCCTCTCCACGACCATTTGGAAACACATGTATATACCTAATCATCATATAAAAATGCTTGTTATCCTTCTCTAGTTCAAGCACAGAGCTTCTTATTCTGTAATAATATACACTCACCAACTTCTTCCTCCGATAGAGAACACATCTGATTGATAACTCTCTTTGAGCAGCGTGGAGAATCCCCGAATAGTCCAGGTGAATGTCGGGTTATAGAAACTCTCAGTGACAGAGAAAGATTCAGATTTTTGGTAGTGAGAAGCAATGGTCACATCAACACCGAACTCACACTGATCTCCATCGTAGAGGTATCCGTTTCGCAGGTCTTTGAATACGTCTGTAGACAAGACCTGAGGGAATCCCCATATCTTTTTGGAGGCACTAAATTTCCATACATCCATATCTGCAGATTTTATAACAAAGCATAGATCGATGTTAGTATATCATGCACAGAGCATCTTTCTTGTTAAGAAAGATCACATTACTTTTGGATTAAAAAATTAGAGCAAAAACCTTGGATGGTCAAATACTTTCTCTCGTTGTTGTTGAAGATGTAAAATCTTAGATCCGCATGAACCTCTTGATGGGCAGCGATGGGGGTCGAGTCGTCTATGGCTACGTAAAGCGAAAGGTATCCTGAACTAGTATCCCACCAGTTTCCGCTAGGGTACACAACAAGTCTCCTGTATATATCATGTTTTTGGAGACCCATCAAAAGGTATTTTAGTGTATATATAAGATTCGATTCGAGAAAATGAAGATCAGATTACCAACATACCAGTTATATCCACCAGCTGAAAAAGGACGAGATTCGAATCTGAGTACGTAGGTTCTTAGGAGCGAGTTGAAAGACTCTATCTTGAGAGAGTAAGACGATGGAGGATCATCCCTCAGACCTTTCACTATGTTGGAAGCTGAGACTTCATAGTCACGTGATGAGATCTCTTGATGTTTATGCAAGTTATTTGCTTCTTCCAAGTTTGGGATTGGTCCATCTTTTCCCTTCTCTGTTTCAGACAAAAAACAGAGCATTTGAAAAAGAAAAAGAAAAAAATTATGTCCAAACGCAGAATCTAAGATACACAGATCGTCTTCTTGAATATTGGGATAAAATCTAAGAGCTAAAGAAATTTCATACGTTTCAGAGTTGTGGTGAAGTCATCAGTGAATTGTCCTATGAAGGAATCTGCAGACGAAGATGTGATGAAGAGACAAAACAAGAGATAAACAACAGAGGATGTGTGTTTCTGTGGAGACTCGTCATCTTTCAAGGTTATGACTTATGTGAATGAAGAGAGAGGTTAGTGAAACCTATATACTGAAACTGAAAGTGAGAGAAATGCTTTAGGATACTTAGTGGGAGACTTCGGATATTAGTTAGATTCTTACATAATAATGTTGTTTCAAAACAAAACATGCATCGGTGGTTTCATTTAGCATCGTTGACTTTTGAATCCATCTCAAGTTTAGTAAGTGCCCTCGCATGAAGTTTTTCATTAACTCGACCAGAAAATAATTCTACATCAGTTGAAAATATCCCATATGAAGGTCAATTTTCTTTAAGTTATCATTTAAATATTATTAGAAAACATTCAAAAACATATTATTGGAACTGAATACAGTAGTTAGCAAATTAGACTATAAATTGGTTCAAATGAAAGTTTTGATACCTATGAATTAAAGGATCAATGGATTAGTTTATGACGGAGGTTAAAGTCTGCTGCTGAATTGCTATCATTAATGTATTGCCACAAACAATAAAAAATTTATAATATTGCTAATCTTTAATCTCAACATGCTATATATACATACATAAAGTTGTTCCATCTCACCAATAGAACTTAGTTTACGTGGTCAAGATAAAGACTACATCGATCAAAAACCAAGACACTAGATCCAAGTGTTCTACTTTTTTATGAATTTTTATTAGTTTTTCTAACCTTTTTTTTTCTTTTACTTATTTTTCCAGTTAATTGTGATCATATCTATACTAGTATAATCGCAGCACTTTTTGTGACGGGTGGGTAAAAAAGTTTTCGGGTATATCGGATATCCGACCCATTTTAAAAATTCCTTCACAAAAAATTTGTTGGGTCGGGTTATATTTAACCCAACTCATACACCATATTTAATAATTTAGATTTTTAGAAGATTTGATTAAGATTTATAATTATGATTCTCCTATCATCTTTGTTTGATTTGTTTTTAACTGTTTTGAATCATCATATAATACATAAAGTAAAAAAAAAAAAATCAATTTTTTTTCTGCATATACTGTGATTCGAAATTTTAAAAACGGACATATATTATCCAATTGACGAAAATGTGTGTTCAACGTTCTACATCGATTAAAATATTTAGACAATGATTCAGAATCATATCATAAATAAGAACATTAATAAAATAAATGAGTTTTTTGGCGGGATGGGTTTGGCGGGACGGGTTTTTGAATCAACAATAATAAAAAGATTAAAATATCATTAATCCGCCGCTTCAATATGGATTTAATCCTTATTTTTTTTAATACAAATCACATGACGTGTTAAGAAATTACGGAACGGGTTATATTTCGGAAATGATTTATATGGCGGACGAATTTGAATCAATATTTATATACCGCTTTAATACGGGTTAAATCCTCAGTTTATTAATAATTATCTTGTGGACTCGTGGTATACCGTTACTTAATAACAATTGTAAACTATAATATAAATAAATATGTTATAAGGAGATACAATTTACAAAATATTTTTATACTAACTTTAAAATTAAATCATCCCGCGGTGTACCGCGGGTTAAAATCTAGTTCTTTGATAATGAAGTAACCATAATTGATTTATTCTCTCCAAATATTTTGTAACTTATAAAACCCATCGATCCATTTATTCATAGGTATTCAAAGTTACATTTGATCATATTTTAAAATGTTGAGATTAAAAGATTAGCAATACTATACTTGTGTTTTTTTTTTATGGTAATACAACAGTTATAGTAATTTAGCGGTAGACTCTAATTAATTGATCCTTTAATATATACAAAACAAACAAAATTTGAGCCGAATGTCGGATTGATGAATTTTGTTTGGGTAAAGACTCCTTGATGCTTTCAAGAAGAGCTTTGATAGTTTGATATTGATATGCAGAAGAAAAAAAAGAGAAGAAAAAGAAACTTATTGATTTGAAAATCAAAAGCAAATTCTTATTAGTAGGTATTTGATAACAAATCAAACACATGGAGGTGCAAGTTATTTGGCTAGGAAAAATCTAACTAGGAAAGTACTTGGTTGAAGAAATGGCTTCCATTTCAACTTGAACCATCAACACATCGTTCACAACGAAACCCTTTGATACATCTCTGAGATCAGAGAGAGAGATAAACTCAGGGTAACCCCAGCTATATTCTGCTCCATATCCCGGACCATTGTACCAAATATCGACTGCCCCAAAAAAACGTAAATCTCATTAGTCATCGCGATGAGATGTTATGTGTACATATCAATGAACACATATCATTTACTTACGTGGCCTTTCGACGTTATTGAGATTGCGTTGGTTAAGAACTCGAAGTTTGGCTCGAACATAAATCTTCTCATATGGTCTGAATATCTCGTTCACATTAAGGTTAAGGTACATCGACAAGGCTTTTCCCTCTCCCGTGGCACGACCACTTGGATTAACTTGTATATTCCTGATCAACATATAATATACTTGTTACTACTTAACAATACTACTCGACCAGAGTTTAAAATAATGTTGACTCACCAACTTCTTCCTCCGATGGTGAACACATCTGATAGGTAAGTGTCTTTTAGCAGCGTAGAGAATCCCCGAATGGTCCAAGTGAATCTCGGATTTTGGAAATTCTCTGTGACAGTGAAAAGTTCCGATTTTTCATAAAGAGAAGGAATGGTTACATCAACACCAAACTCGCAGTGATCTCCATCGTAAAGGTATCCGTTTATCGGGTCTTTGAAAGTATCAATGGAGAGGACCTGAGAGAATCCCCACATCGTTTTGAAGACACTAAACTTCCATACATCGGTATCTGCAGATTATAACAAAGACCAATCGATAGATAGATGTTACTATATATACTACACAAAGCATCTTTTCTTGTTAAAACACTACAATTTTTTTTGTTGAAAATTATAAAAACCTTGGATAGTGAAGTACTTCCTCTCGTTCTTGTTAAAGATGTAAAACCTTAGATCCGCGTAGATCTCTTGCTGTGCAGCGACAAGAGTTGAGTTGTCTATGGCTACGTAAAGAGAAAGGTACCCTGAACCACCATCCTTCTTGTTCCCATTGGGGAACACAACAAGTGTCCTGTATACATATTGTATTTTGAGTGTGTAAGATTCGAATCGAGCAAATAGAGATCAGATTGACCAACATACCAGTTGTATCCACCAACTGAAAAGGGACGAGATGCGTATTTCTCCGTGTAAGTTGACTTAAGGAGTGTGTTGAAAGACTCCATCTTGAGAGAGTAAGACGATGGAGGACGATCTCTCAGACCTTTCACTGCGTTTGAAGCTGAGACTTTATAATCACGTGATGAGATCTCCTTATTTCCTTGTAAGTAGTGCCCTACGTCCAGGTTTCGGATTGGTTCTACGCCTACCTCCTCTGTTTCCACACAAAAACAGAGCATTTGAGAAAGAAAAAATAAAAAATAACAAAGGATCTGTTTCCATTTATAACAACTAAAGGAACATAGAAAATTGGCTTACGCTGCAGATTTGTGTTGAGGTCACCATCAGTGAATTGTCGTATGAAGGAATGTGCAGTCGCAGAGGTAATGAAGAGACAAAGCAAGAGATAAGCAATAGAGCTTGTGTTTCTGGAGTGGCTCGTCATCTCTTAAGGTTGGTTTTGGAATGAAGTGTACAGAAATGAGAGTACTGATACTCTTATATGGTTAGTACTTAGTGGGAGATACATGCTTAGTTAAATAATGCGTTGGGATGCTCAAGAATCAGGATATTATTGAGACTTTAACGTGATAATATTAGTATTTTTTGTCTCGTGTTTGCGAATGCGAATTAAATATTGAAAAAATCTTTTTTGGTTATGTCAACAGAAATTCGAATGGATTTTGGGAGACTTTGATTTATTAAAAGTTCCAACGAAAGAAAAACTTATTAGATTGATTTGTTTGAAAATATTAGCCCTATCTCTTAAAGATGGTGGATTAACCTAAAAGCAAAGAGTTAATGAGACTAGACGTGTTTTAACCACCCACTTTAATTTTATGTGAGAGATAAAACTATTGAACTTATTATATGCATCATCATCTTTGGATACTTTTCAACGTTTCTAGAGTTCTCGACGATATTTTTGGATGTTTGTTTTGTATCTGAAATATTTTAAAATCTTCACCGGCGTAGAATAAAGGAAGACAAAAAACATTCCTGGTCAAGTACACATTTCAAAACACCATTCATTCAATCTGGAGTGAAAGGAACAGAAGGAGACATGGTGAACAGCCCTCACCAACGGAAATACTTGTCAAGTTGATCGATAAAAATGTACGAAACCGATTGAGCACAATCGGAGGGGGAGAAGCCACAAGCGGCATCCACGCTTGGTTTGCGTCAAGGCTATAGAGAAGACTCAGTTTTTCTTTTCAAAGTTTCAAAAATGTTTTGAATTGCATCGCATTGAGTTGTAGAAACGTTTATTTTTCTTTTGAATATAATTTAACATTAAATTCAAAAAAGGAAGACAAAAAAAAAAGATATGCATGACTACGAACAATTTCTGTAAATATATTGTAAATACACAAATAGTAAATCACTAATTAAGAGTGTCGTTGTGCGAATCAAGCCGAGAAGATGTTTCATGCTTTGTGGTGCAACATCAATTAGTCAGGATCATTGTGCCATTGTGGGGTAGTACGTTTTCACAGTCGGAGATCCTTCTCATCGATTCCAACCGAATTGGAAGCAAAGCTTTAGAATCTATTTTGGACGATAGACATATATCATCCGAAATATGGAGGCAACAAAGAGTGTTTTTCGATTCTGTTTTCAAACAATCGATAAGAGATGTTCCTAAACCCAAAAGCTGGTCTATCTACCACACGACCTTAGAAGAAATGTGATTAATAGTTTAAAAGTATCAGCTTATTAAAAGATTATATGATTACCTTATAAAGTATCAGCTTAAATATCTGTTCCACGTGGACTCGACGCTGGATGCGGAGGGAGAAGAGAACACGTGAGTTTTAGATCTGGCAGTGCAATTTTCGGCATCTACTTTGACTTGAGGCAAATAGTAGAGATAAAATCTGAAAACCCTAAAGTTCTAATCCTAAAAGAGAAAATTTAATTAGGTAATACAAAAATTTTATGTACTTCGCATCACTTTAGTTTTAGTTCTCCGATTTCAAAAGTAATAAGTACGTATTTTGTAAACAAAAATGTTTCGTTTCGTTGAACAACAAAACAAGAAAAAGTTTCATTTACAAGTTAAGTACTCTACACTCTACCGTGTTAAAACTATTCAACGTTTATACGTTTAGCGTTCCAGTGAGATTAAACATTTTCTATGAATTTTACATAGATAATTTGATTTTGCGAATTTCTGATTAATTAATCTAGCTTAGTAGCTAGTTAGAGAGGTAGTGTTTCAGTGTTGGGATTCGAGTTCAATACTACTACAATTGTGAACGAATGGTGTATTTCTATGAATTTGCAATGATTTGAACATTATTAAAAAAAATCTCCCCCGATCGCGATTTGAAGAGACTGATCCAAATATGGACGAAATTTAATTAAAAGTTGATTGACTCATATATATGTCAATGGTAAAAGTAAACGCATTATCAAACCAGATTGGTATTTCAAAAATATTAATGACTCAACTGGTACACTAGGCAAAAGAAAAACATTATCATGCCAAAATCTCACTATTTTTTAGCCCCACTAAGCATCTAGTTAATCATCTCCCCTTCTATATAATACATACTGTGTATCATTAGCAAGTCTCACACTTACTTTTTAAACTTAATTCATTCATAGATCTTTAACATGATGAGTTACTACAAAGACACCATATGTATTGTTTCACTCTTGTCTTGTCTCTTCATCACCTCTTCTTTTGCAGGACCAGTTCCAAACCAGGCGAATGGTTCTCAGAAACTTATCCCTACTCAGATATCATCACGTGATAGTAAGGTTTCATTATCGAGCACGGTAAAGGGTCTAAGAGGACGTCCTCCATCGTCTTACTCTCTCAAGATGGAGTCTTTCAACACACTCATGAAGTCTGTTTACACCGAGAGATATGAATCTCGTCCTTTTAGGGTCGGTAGATACAATTGGTACGTAGCATTCTTAGTTTTTCTTTTATTTTACTAACTAAAAAGTTAGGAACCTTTGTCCCAAAATCTATCTAGATCCAGGATATAACATTGATCATCCTTATTACCTAATGAAGGACCTTGGTGTACTATCTTTGTTCAAGCCACTCTATTATGTACTACAACTGTTTGCTGAATTGTTTTGTTCGATAATTTCAAAAACAAATTGAAACAGGACGCTTGTTGTGTATCCGAAGGGGAACAAGAACGATAACGGTACAGGGCACATTTCGCTATACGTCGTCTTAGACAACTCAACTCTCTCCTCTCAAAGTGAAGAGGTTCATGTAGATCTCAGATTTTACGTCTTCAACAAGAAAGAGAAGAAGTACTTTACGATCCAAGGTTTAGTAACTTTATTATTTGATTTTTTTCAATTAAATGTCATTTTCTCGATATTTTTTAGTAACGACATCTATCTATCTATGGATATGTCTATTTGGTGTTACCGTGTAGATACTGATGTATGGCGATTCAGTGCAATCAAAACCATGTGGGGGTTTTCTAAGGTTCTTCCTCTGACTACATTTAACAACCTGAAAAATGGATACCTTTATGATATCGACCATTGCGAGTTTGGCGTTGACGTCATCATTCCACCATTCTATGAGAAGTCGGAACTTTTTTCTGTCACCAAGAGCTTTCCAAACGCAAGATTCACCTGGTTTATTCAGGGATTCTCGACACTGCCTACTGATTATCTATCAGAGGAGTTCATCATTGGAGGAAAAAGCTGGTGAGTTTCTCAATATATAGTTGTAGACTTGTAGTGTAAGTATGGTGGCCTGGTGGGTAGTACTAGTAAGTGTTTAACAAGTTTTTTTACATGCTGATCAGGAATCTACGAATCTTTAGAAATGGTTTTGGGGCTTTCGAAGGCAAAAATTTGTCGCTTTACCTTAACCTTGGGCCACAAGAGCTACTAAAAGCAAAACCTTATGACAAGGTTTACGTACGAGCCAAGCTTCGTGTTCCTAACCAATTACCATCCCAATCCAATACTGTTTTGGAAAGGCCACGTAAGTGGATACTATATTATGTGATTATGTCTCTGTTATTCAAAACATTTTCAATCACTACGATGTCTAAGATATGTGTTTCTTTTTTTTTTTAACTGGTAGTTGATAACTGGTTCAGTCCCCAAACAATCGGGTGGGGATACGCTGACTTCATGCCTCTTTCTGATCTGAGAAATTCATCAAAGGGTTTCGTTGTGAATGATATGTTGGTTGTTCAAGTCGCGATGGAGGAAATTTCTTCAACAAAGTACCTTCCCAATTAGACTTGTATAGAAGCTCAAATCGTGTGGCAGCAGCTATAATAAGGTCGATCTATGTGTTATATAGTCTTATCTTTTGTGCTTTAAGCCGAACTTATCTTAATATCATGTTTCTTATGGTTTGTGTTTCAAGTGTTCTTTCCAATGGAAAACCTTATTTCTTTCTCCCACTTGGTCTAAAATAAATGAATATATCATTTAAATTCTGTTTATCATTATCTTTAATAAGTTACAAATGTTAAGTAAAATATAGAAGAAGATATATACACAATGAAATAAAAGAAGATATTATTGACCTAACATCTCAAGTTGGACTAAAGAGGAACAAAATTCATTAAAGAAAAACACCATCGGGCGTCTGTTCCTAGCAACCAACATGAGGTTGGGAAGCTAACCCAGCCAACCTATGACAGTAATCAAATACAAAGATCATCTTGCTTTTAGCTAGTAACAGTATACCATTTTGATTGGCGACACCGGCTAGATCACGCGACAATGGCTGTAGCAGGAGGACGGGATTAAAATCCGGTTCTGCTGCTCAGCCATAAAGACTAGTTTGACCTAGGACAGGTAGTTTTCGAGTTTGTTGTGGCCTAGATCTTATGCTCAAGGACATGCTTCAGCTGAACCTTTTGGCTCTCGATTTGTGCTTCTATGAGCTTTGTCTTCAAGCTGTTCTTATGTGCACCTCTTGGCCACTCTATGCACCCTTTCATCCCTCCTCGATTTACATTAGTATTAGCCGAGTCTGGTGATGAGCTCCATTGCCCAACCAAGTCCAACGTGCTGAATCCTCCTTTGTTTGAGCCTGTCTCTGGTGAAACCATCCCCACAGTTGATTTTCTCCCGTTTGAAACCCTTCCGTTCATACCTTCTAATGAACTCCAGAGCTTTGCCATTGACGATAACTTTTTGGACTGTCGTCTTGGAACCGAGCACACTTCTTTTATTTCTCTCAATAGAGTCTTTTGATACTCTGTTTCATTCATTGATACATTGCTGTTACGGTGATGGGTGTTGCTAATACCAGGGATGCTCTCATCTGGAGAGTAACTGGATCCGTGTTCTTCAGAACGGCTCACAGTTTCCCAGCCACTGTCATCTTCTTCAAATTCACCATTCTGATCAGTGAAAGCAGTCGAGTGTCTCTCTTTGTTAATCAAATTGACATCTGGACTTACCGTATGAGCTTTTGAAGCGTGGCTGACCGGACTATAGGCAACATATTGCTCGGTTTCTCTATCCTGGGCTTCACCCAAGTTCATTTCTTCAAACAACATGAGGATATCATCCGGCTTTGCAGGTTCATACGTAAATTCCTTGACTTCTTGGATATTATCAACTGATGCAGCAGTTTCTCTTAATAATTCCGCAACTCTCACCTCTTTCACACCTGCAGTATTTCTTGAATCGAGGAAGGCTTCCAAACCTCCTACAAGTTTGTTCATTTGTGAATACTTGTCCTCGAGTGTTACTTTGGCATCAATAAGCTTCATCTGGACACGTTCCTCACGCCAAACCTCAGCAATCTGCAGCATTCTTCTTTCATCATCTACTTCCTCTCTGAGATTCATGGATTCACTCTTCAATGCTTCAATCTCAGCTTTATCTTCTTCTATTTCCTTTGCGAGTTCATCACAAACTTCTTCGACCAATTCTCTTGCCTTCCTTTCCTGTTGGTAATCATGCATGTAACGCTTTACTGCTAACTTTGAATCTGCAAGCTCATTGACTAATTTTAGATTGACGATTTCTAATCTCTGACGAGTCTTCTTTTCCTGGTTCATGTCAGCTTTCATGTCATCAATAATTGCTCGGACCTTCTCATGCTCCCTGCTCCGCCAAGCTGCCCTCTCCTCGCTAACTTTCTTCAGGAACTGCTCAAGCTTCTTTTTCTGAGATCGCTTCTCACTCTCAAGATCCTTAATACAAGCACGAGCTTCCTGGAGTTTCAACTCAATAGAAGAAACTAATGAAACAGCATTCACTTGTTGATTATTCCACTTCACGTTGCTAGAGATTTGGTGTACTTCATCCCTTGAATCCAAGCAGATGGGATCCCATTTTGTTGCCCCCTCCATCGCGCAGTGAGGAGATGGAATTGAAGGCTCATGCTAACAGCAAAAGATATAGCAGATTTCAGATCAAGAAACCCAAAAAGGAAAGATCAACGGAAACTGTCACATTAAAAAAGAACCTTAGAAGACTCAGCCAAGGAAAAGCCAACCAAGAAATGTGCAGAGTGACAATGTCTTAAAGTGTTCAAGTTAACAACTATAGTGAAACTAAAGCAGCATTTTCATACTCATACCAAGACGGTTGAACTTACCAAAGTCAGATTTACTAGCTCAAGTAACAACTCTAAACTCTAGAACCTTCATCTCAACCACAACATTTAGTTATTTTTCTTAAGACTTTTTTGAAGCATATCTACATCTAATTGAATTGACATAATATAATATTCACCTAGAAGCTTGAGGTTATCAACACACCTTACACAAGAATCCACTATGCTTGTTTCTTGAATTGTTGCTTTGAAAGCCAGAAGAATGTTTGTCATTATGGTGATAATAAAACAGAGGACCCAAGTGTCCAGCAGGACCAGCAGTTTCCTGGAGAAAAACATCAAAGAATATAAAGAGAAATTTCTTTTCTACTCTGAGATAATAACTAAAACCAACTAATTTATATCCATGACACAAGAAACAGAGTGTACAGATTCCAGAGACATGAGCAAACAGTTATGAACTGTGTGAAGATCCTGGAATCAACAATCATTTCTATTTCAGATTACTATTAAAACAACCACCTAAACCAATCCAAATGCTATCATACTTTTGATTCAAAGCTAAAGCAAAATCAGCAATCGTATAATCTTTTGATTGCTTTTATTATCACAATGCGGATCCTACAAATCCAAAAGAAATGTCTCATTTTCCAAAGAGTAAAGCTGTACCTGAAACCCTAACCGATCCTTGCTCCTCTTATCTCGGCCGCTAGAAACCGCATCCGGGACTCGCAACCGCCACACTCCGGCAGCAAGTTTCCTAACAGTATCCGGCGGTACACTTCTCCTTCGTTCCTGGCAACGCATCTTATTACAATCATCGTCCTCGTAATCATCATCTTCAACCGCGACGCATCGCTCACTGTTATGATCCCCCACCTTCGATTTCAATATAGGAGTCTCCGGCCTGCTTAGCCTCCTGACAGAGACGCCGGATCTTCGCTGACGAGTGAAGCTCGGTTTTCGCGCTCTCCGTATATGATTAGCCCTGAGATTTGGGACAGTTGCAGGTAATGTAGCCGTCGAATTTGATTTTCCGGTGAACTTCATCTACTCAATCGGCGTAACAACCACCACCATGGACAAGTTTTTCAAAGTGAAGAATCGAAGAGAAGAATCTGAAAAGAGAAAACCGAAGAAAGAGCCGAAAATGCGTGAGAGAGAGATATGGATTGATGATTGAGAGTTGAAAGAGCTTGTGATGATGCAACTTGCTTACTTGCTTGATTCAGAACTGTAACGAAAGAGAGAGTGATGAGTGATGATTGATGATTAGTTTCACATGTCCAAATCTTTTTTTTTTTTTGTGCTTCAGATTCTTTGGGTATCGAAGCCCAACAATAAAGATACAAATAAAGCCCATACATACAAGGTTAAATTCTTTTAAGGATTAGAGATGATCAATTCAAAACCTTAATTATGAGATTTTAGACGATCATTACTTCATTAGTACTTCTTAATTAATAATATGCTAGATTTTATATTAATGAAAATGTAACTGATGGGCTTTCCACTCCCTTCACATGGAATAATTCTGCATTCGTATTTTTTTTATTTTTCTCATTTTGTTCCATGCATAGAATGATATAAACTTTTTTTTCATAGAAACTTTTACATCATATTATATTTGATTCATCAGTTCGTTTACTGTTATTGTGATAATGATCTCACTAATCACAGTAAACAAAACAAATGATGTAACACGATTTTACAATCTAAATGTGTAGTATATGGCTATGTATGTAAGGGCATCTTCTTAGCTCTTTTTGTTTTTTTGTTTTTTTTTTTGCCATCTTCTCTATTTTTTCCTTTAATGTTTAATTTCTTATAGATATGCCTTTAATGTTTAATGTTTTTGGTAGATATGCCTCTGTGATTATGTGGAACTTCAAAAAGTTGTTGATTAAATGTCCAAAACTTCTTTTTGTTATTGATTATTTTAATATTATATCTACCCCTATCTAGTTGCAGGAACCAGGAAGTGGTCTTATCTTATTTTCATCTTAAATTTTATTCTTTGACTGTCTTTTTTTTTTAATTTAGGCAAAAGTTCTTGACTGTCTAAACCTAAGCAAACTAACAAAAAGTCTTCGGGTGGTACTTAGTCAAAAACTCAATAGATATCTTTAATAACAAAGAATTTCAGTTTAATTTGTTTGTTTGAATATAATGATTGAACGATTGTGCAAAATGGTGAGTGTTGTATCACATAGCAGTCGAAAATAATTAATACTATGTTTGTGTAACGTGTAACATAAATGTTGAAAATAGACACATTGTATTGATTCGTTAAATGTAATATTTAACTATAAAATAAAAAAATGAATAAACAGATAGGTATATAAAGCATATTTAACTTATTTATGATGAGATGATTAGGTATTTCGTCTCTACAGTGGTATGAACACCAAGATTCTATAGCTTTTACTCATTTACTAATCGGTTCGAAATAACAAATAATGAGAGCAATAGGTGAGAGAGATCGATAGATCAACCAATGTTATACAGATCAGTTTCATTTATAAAAATAAAAATTCGGGGTATGTGGGTCAAGAGATCGATACTAAATAATAATGCTCCTAGTAGTGGAATAATTCGATGTAACACCAACCTCAGGCTTTTGACTTATATGAATTATAATGGTATATTAGTTGTTGAATTTGCATTTGATATATAGTATAAAGTATTTGTAGAGTAAACTGGGTAATTGATGTTAAGATGGGATGATGATAGTAGAACAAACTATGTGAAAAACGGTAAATGGACAAACAAATAATATTGATTAATGTAGAACATGAGTTGAATACTGGTTTTTAATGGTATAATAACTAGCAAATTCAAACTATATACTTAAATTTCCGAATATCCAAACCATGTAAATATTTAAAACTTCAAAAAAAAAAAACAGGAAAACAAAAACAGAAGGTGATGGCATCATGGCAATGATAAATTATGGAAAGGTGGGAGACGTGAGTGTGTGTAACAACATGAGATGGCCTAAACGAGTAATTGAAAATTGGGTAGGGCATCTTCTGGTTCAGAGATTCTGTTCCCTTTGGTTGCGTTCACACTTTCAAGATCCCTCCGCAATTGCCGTGTTCACACTACTTCACTCCACTCGGCTTCTTCCTAGCTCAATCGGCTCCATCCACACTTTTTTTTTATGGTTATATAAATTTCGAATTGTTCTATATAGTGGTTTTATTTACTTAAATAAGCTGGGAAAATATTTGTTGTCACTATTTTTTAACAAATAAATAATCAACTCTCGTATTGTTTAGTGTTATGGTCGATATATGTTGCATAACACTCTAAAAATGGTCTAATATGTAATAATTTTCATTAATAAATATATGCTAATATCATATAGTATGTCTGACAGAAAAGAAAAAGAGTTGTATGAGTCGCATTAGCAGAACAAGAGTATTGGACCATTGGGACTTCTGATTATTCATGTTACACATGTTTTTCTTTAACCATATGCGATGGAATCTTTCGTGTTTAATTCTGTTTTCGTTAGACGTCAAGTTAGGCAATTATTTTAGTTCTTCTTTCTTTTTATTTATTTCCACCGAAAAAAGAAGATAAAAAATATAAAATCAGCAAAAATATCCAAGCCGAGCTGACGAGCCAAGAAAGACACGTGTAACGAAGCGCCAAAAAAAGGACAAAAGCTGGTGACGGTGAGTTCAACAAATACATGTCCACGTAAGACTAAAGTACTCTGAAATCCGACGTGGCAAATTGTATATGTTCTTATCATTGATCCTAATCTTTATTTTTTTTATAAATATTCGTTGATCCTAATCTTTATCTCCTGTTATGATTTTAATATCCCACCAGCTTCTACCTACGTTATATATATATAAGCTCTTTTACCAGTTACCTCCAAAGAAAAATAGAAAAAAAATGGGGAATTGTTTAAGGCATGAATCAGAAATGCATTGGGCTGGTGAAGATTGGGATGAATTCATCACAGAAGATGAAGAAGATCATCATTATAGCTCTAAAACCACCAGAGATGGCAAAACAGTAGTTGTAACATGTGACAGTAAATCCCCTGTTCCATCTCATGAGATCAAGATCAGGCTCACGAAGAAACAACTCCATGATTTACTGAGTAAAGTCAACGTCCATGACTTGACCTTTCATCAACAGGCTGCTTTCTCATGTCCAAGCCTGAACAATCGCGGGTACGAAGAAGCCAATCAGCAACGGTTATGGAGACCGGTTTTGCAGAGCATACCAGAGGTTAATTGAGGTTTTTATTTTCAGAGATGATCATGTATTGTATATTGCTTAGGGGTTTCTTCACTTTCTTGATGTGAGGGTATATGTGTTAGGGTAGAATTTTGATGTAAATTTTGTTTGGACACATGACGCTTCTGTTTTTGTTTGTTAGATTGTAAATATAAAAGCATAAAACTAGAATCAAAAGCTTGTTGTTAATACCAAGACTACTTGATTAGCTGAAACTTGTTATGACATGAAACCTCTCAAGATCTTACATTCTTACTCACAAATAAGCAAGCCTTCTCCGTTGTTGATCCTCTCTTTGACTCTCCGCCGGAGCTATCTGTTTCTGGTTGGGCTTCGCCGGAGGAAAAGAAGAAATCTTATGGGCTTTATAAGCCCAAAGTCACTTTACTCGTCCAACAAAAAGAAACAAGACATTAAAAAGTGCATTAAATATAATTGATTTATTATCATCCCAATGCGTTTCGTTTTTCCCTCCCCTAATATTCCAAAACGTCTTGAATTCATCATCATTACTAGTTTCCTTTCCTTACTAAAACCCTACGTTTCTCCGGCCGCCGTTGATTTCCCGCGGCCGTTTCCGCCGTCAATTTCCGATTTAAGAAGGATTGAGGCTATTTTCTTCTTTTTTTTGCTCTCATCGCTGTCGGCTTCTCTCCCGGCGTTACATCGACCAGCCAGACCCTTCCCCATTTGACTGCTCTACTGATTCAATTGCTCTTTCAGGTCTGTGAAGGTTCTGAAATTCTGCGGATCAGATTCTGATTTGATTTTTTTTTTTTTTTCGCTTTTTGGTTTACGATTGATTGAAATTGAACTTTGTTATAGTTTCGGATTATGATACGAGACAACACATTCTCTCTCAAATTTTTTACTGTAATTGAGATTAAGGATAATTTCGATAGAGTATCCAAGTTTTTGATTCTCCCTCTATCAATCTAAAACATTTGAATTTAGGATTCAAGTAATGTTTGGTTTTTTATAAAAATTCAAGTGGAATGTGAAAGCATAGTTTGTTAGTTTGCTATGTCTCAATACTTATACGAAAGTGATGATATACCAAATATCAGTATGTTTCACTGCTACATTTTTGTAGTTACTTTTCTTGCTTCTCTATGCTGTGTTGGTTTGGGGGTTCCTGCATAGTGATCTGTTAGATAAACTTACCAATATAATCCACAACAACATGTATCGTTGGTAGGCACCAGCTTGATGGTGTGCGGATACTTGCAATCATGTTTAGAGTTTTGAAATTTGCAGTTTTTTTCTAGTTGTCTCGAAAAGTTAGTTGCTTTTGGTTATTCTTAAACTGAATGCATCATATATCGTTGTGTATTATTTTAGCAGATTCCGGAAGTTGTGACTCAGTACCTCCCTTCAACGAATTAGCATCTTGCCAGAATGTCTATTGCATCATCACTTACTTCAGCCACTATCTGTGGCGCCTCAGTTTTTCCTAAAGCATTAGGCTACAGCTCTGAGTTCCCAAGCAATCTTCCCAGTCCTTTTGAAAGTTCAAAGATTTGTTTGACTACTTCATTTCCTTGCTCTATGGATCCCAAGAAAAATGCTACTTGGAATCTGACCCGAAATGTTGGTCCAATCCAAGGAATTAGGTGTCATGCTATGCAAGCAGCTGGAACGAGGGAATTGAAGAAATTTGAACTTAGTGATGTGATTGAAGGGAAACAATTTGATAGGGAAATGCTAAGCGCTATATTCGATGTTGCACGAGAAATGGAAAAGATAGAAAAGAGCTCTTCCCAAAGTGAAATTCTCAAGGGTTATTTAATGGCTACCCTCTTTTATGAACCTTCTACCCGTACCAGGCTTTCATTTGAATCTGCCATGAAACGCCTTGGAGGTGAAGTCTTAACTACGGAGAACGCTAGAGAATTTTCGTCTGCCGCGAAAGGGGAAACACTTGAAGGTACCATTTTCTCAGCTAGTATCTCATTGTTGCTGATTGTGTTAGATTATTTACGTAATTTTTTCTGGAGCTTTTTTCAGACACAATAAGAACAGTGGAGGGTTATTCAGATATAATTGTGATGCGACATTTTGAAAGTGGTGCTGCAAGAAAAGCTGCAGCTACTGCCAATATACCTGTCATTAATGCAGGTGATGGTCCTGGAGAGCATCCTACTCAGGTGTGTTGTGTTCTGAACCTTTAGTGTTTTAGTTGTTTTAAACAAACATTACTTTACATCCTTGTTTCTTATTTCTGGTTCTGTTACTGTTGTGAAGGCTCTATTGGACGTTTATACCATCCAAAGTGAAATTGGAAAATTAGATGGCATCAGTGTAGCCTTAGTTGGAGATCTTGCCAACGGAAGGACAGTCCGGTCTCTTGCATACTTGCTTGCCAAGTTTAAAGACGTGAAGATCTACTTTGTTTCCCCTGAAATTGTGAAAATGAAGGTTAGTATCACTAAACTTGCCACCCTCCTTGATAGAACCTGAAGAAGATGGTTTAGTGTAGTCGAGAATATCATCGTGTATGTTGCTTATCATTTTCAATGTGTTCTTCTAATGGTAGGATGATATAAAAGATTATTTGACATCAAACGGGGTCGAATGGGAAGAAAGTTCGGATTTAATGGAAGTAGCATCCAAGTGTGATGTAGTTTATCAAACCCGAATCCAAAGAGAGAGGTTTGGAGAAAGGCTTGATCTTTACGAAGCAGCTCGTGGGAAGTATATCGTGGACAAGGATCTGTTAGGAGTAATGCAGAAAAAAGCTATTATCATGCATCCTTTACCGAGATTGGATGAAGTAAGTTAAATAAATCCTCTATATTTGTTCTCTTTCTTTGTGCATCTATGTACCCCGACACAATCCTCACTCGCTGTAATTCTTCTTGTGTAGATCACTGCAGATGTTGATGCTGATCCAAGAGCTGCCTACTTCAGACAAGCAAAGAACGGTTTGTTCATTAGAATGGCTCTTCTGAAGCTACTGCTTGTTGGTTGGTGATGGATGGTTCATGGTCGTGAAGTTAAATCCTTTAATGAACTGAACCTCACGCCTATTATCAGCACAAGGATTCTGCAATAATAAAACCCGAAGCTTTAGGGATTTTTGAGTGTTAAGCACAAAAGCTGTGATCTTGATGTTGATGTTACTTAAAAGAACAAAAAGAAGGATCTGTTGGTTTGTTGGTTAAAAGACTGATATGTGAGGAAGAGTTGTTGAACTTTATGAATAATTGATTTGAGCTATTTTTTTCCATTTGCGGTCAACCGCAAACGCAAACACAATTTGGCCTACCACTTCTCCAAAGGACGAAACATACAGAGAAGAGAGACTTTCACTTTTCAGTTTTCACTGTATATTTTTCTGATTATCACGGAAATGCCCTTGCTTCCTTCCAAGTTCCAAATAGGCTTGAGATTGAGCCTTTACATTTTCAAAATTAGGTGATTAATTAAATTAATTAATTATGATTAATAATAATAAACACATGGGATTTTCCGTCTTTTCTCTTTGCCGTCTAAGTCCCAACAACAAGCCTTTAGAGAAGCTATTCTCAGATTCACGACACCAGTTCGTCACAAGCTTCGACCCCAGGTATTCTCTCTTTCCCCCAAAAACCCTAATTTCGACTTGTAATTCGATCGGTAAAGTAGAAGCTTCACGCAATTCACATGTTCTCTCTCTTTCTAACTACAGCTCGGAAAAAAAATTGCAACATAAAGTTTAGTTTTTTATTGGATTTGGAAGATGATTGGGAATGCGGTAATTCAAGTTCCATCATCACTAATGCCATCATCTTCCATGATTGCTTGCCCTCGAGTTTCACCCAATGGGGTTCCTTATCTTCCACCGAAACCTAGAACTAGACATTTAGTGGTCAGAGCTGCATCCAATTCCGACGCTGCTCATGGTCAACCATCGTCTGATGAAGGGAAGAATCCGCTCACGGTTGTTTTGGATGTGCCCAGGAATATATGGAGACAGACTTTAAAACCTTTGAGTGATTTTGGGTTTGGTAAGAGAAGTGTTTGGGAAGGAGGGGTTGGTTTGTTTATTGTCTCTGGAGCTACGCTTCTTGCTCTTAGCTGGGCTTGGTTGCGAGGGTTTCAAATGCGGTCCAAGTTTAGGAAATATCAGACTGTGTTTGAGCTTAGGCATGCATCAGGCATTTGCACGGGAACACCGGTTAGGATCCGTGGGGTTACTGTTGGTACGATTATCCGTGTGAATCCTTCTTTGAAGAATATTGAAGCTGTTGCTGAGGTATGATCTAGTGGTGCTTTGATCTGGTTTTGATAGTACATTTGTTTCTTAAATTAGGCTCTTGTCATCTTTTGCAGATAGAAGATGATAAGATTATTATCCCGAAGAATTCACTGGTTGAGGTGAATCAGTCTGGTCTTCTAATGGAAACTATGATCGACATTATGCCTAGGAATCCGATACCAGAACCTTCAGTAGGACCTCTGCATCCTGAATGTGGTAAAGAAGGTCTGATCGTTTGTGATAGGCAGACGATAAAAGGAGTGCAAGGAGTTAGTTTAGATGAATTAGTTGGAATTTTCACTCGTATTGGACGCGAAGTAGAGGCCATTGGTGTTGCCAATACGTATTCGCTTGCTGAAAGAGCAGCTTCGGTTATTGAGGAAGCAAGGCCATTGCTCAAAAAGGTGATATGAGTCATTTTGTTGGCCTTTGTTAGATCTTGTTTACAGTATTCAAAAAGATTCGCTAGGTGAATTTCAAGATTGGAAAAAAAAAATGTATTATCATGCTTAAGCGTTGGGTTTTGATGTAGTGATGTCACAGATTCAAGCCATGGCTGAAGATGCTCAACCTTTGCTCTCTGAGTTTCGTGATAGCGGCTTGCTCAAGGAAGTTGAGTGTCTTACTCGAAGCCTTACCCAAGCTTCTGACGATTTGAGGTAATAGCTCTTAGGGTAACAATCTTGGTATATCGTTATGAATATTTTGAATTCCATAGTGCAAATGATAAACTATTTCTGCCTCATGATGAAAACAGACCATATGATAGATATAAAACACACTTGACTTCCATCTACTTCTATGGCTTCAAAACTCTATTTGTGGACTAGTTTCTGAACAGGAGCTGATTGTTAAAATATATACTTATCGATGCATAAATGTGTCTTACCTTACGGGTTTCATGTTAAATTAACTGCTTTGTTCATCACTGCTTTTCAATATTTCCTCTATTGTTTCAAAATTTCAATAATTGATCATCTTGTTTGCCTCTTTTACTTATCTTCTGAGACCGAATCTACTGTTTCTATCACTTAATGTATGTTCCTGGACCACAACTATGTAAAAGCTCGTTTAGATACATACATATGTTTAATTGAGAGATAAGCTCTGTGATTATGAGAAGCTATGTTCTTACGGTAGACAGCAAAATCTAATTTTCTTTTTTTGTTACATTGCAGAAAGGTTAATTCGTCAATTATGACACCTGAGAATACAGAACTCATACAGAAGTCAATCTACACTCTGGTCTATACTTTGAAGAACGTCGAGGTAAACTCTGTTTCTTCTTATTCAATCAATATCAGCTTTGACAAGTTGGAAGAAATAATGTTAACAAAGACATGGTTTATGATTTTCTTGATTGTAGAGTATAAGCTCAGATATACTGGGGTTCACAGGCGATGAAGCCACAAGAAAAAACCTTAAACTACTCATCAAATCCCTCAGCAGGCTACTATGATCAGCCTGTAGATTTTAGTCTGGAAAAATAAAATCCAGAATTTTTAAGGTGAGCAAGTTTAAATTATTCAACAAGGAATGTGTTGTTCTTCTTTAGAGTTATTTTTTCGCTTTGTGTTTGAATTTGGGTTTTAATGGAGAGACAAATTCATTTTTAAACGAACAAAAATGTGTGTGTCTCCATTAATGCGTTTCCTCAACAGCATTTACTTTTAACACGGGAGACGACGACGATGACGATAAGCGCGTCTCGTTTTCGTGTAGGGTCCCAAGGAAGGAGAAGAAGACCTCCTCACTCACTAATAATAATTTCGAGACGGAGTACTAATATTTAAATAAATTAATTCAAATAAAATAAAATAAAATATTCTGGAGGGTGTTTTTGGTCATTACAAGTGGACTATTTCACTATTTGGTCTCTAGGTACATTTTATTAATAAACAAATAAGACTTCAGATTTTATTATATAGATTGTGGTCAGGGTCAGGACAGAGAGTGCAAGTGCTTTACCCTCTTTTACTTTCTTCGCATTTCGAGACATCTCTTGTGAACTCTTTTAAATATTTTTCAGTTTTTGTTTTTTTTTTCCATACAATACATCGAATAAAAAGTATAAAGCAAAAGAAAAAAGAATCCAAGTTAAGAAAAATGATACTCCATAATTAAATTTAAACAAAAAACGAATTGGTCGGTCTTGTGGGTCGGGCGTGAAGGTAGAGAAAAAATCGAAATTAACAACAAAAAAAAAAAGAGAAAAAGCTATTCCAACCATAAATTATTATTATTACAATAAAAATGAAAATTCTTTGAGTAAATTAAATTTTTTAAAAAAGAGAATTTTAATATTTTTCCAATCTCTACCCTTTGTTCCTTCATCTTCTTCCTCATCTTTCCTCTTTCTTCAACATTTTCTTCTCTTCTTCACACAAACACACACAGATCTCTTCTTCATCACATTACTTCTGGTTTTACACCTTTTTCTTCTCCATGAGGAAAGGGAGAGGCTCTTCCGTCGTTGGACCCGCCCTTCCAGTAACCGCCGGTGGATCTGTGAAGGAGCCGAGGTATAGAGGCGTTAGGAAGAGACCTTGGGGTCGATTCGCGGCTGAGATCCGTGATCCATTAAAGAAGTCTCGTGTTTGGCTCGGTACTTTCGATTCCGCCATAGAAGCTGCACGCGCTTACGATACCGCCGCACGTAACCTCCGTGGTCCAAAGGCTAAGACCAATTTCCCGATCGATTGCTCTCCTTCTTCTCCTCTCCAACCTCTCAACTACCTCCAGAATCAGAATCAGAATAAGAACCTCTGTTCTCCTGCTGCGAATCAGAACCAGATCGATCCGTTTATGGACCATCGGTTATACGGAGGAGGTAATTTTCAGGAGCAGCAACAGATTATTAGTCGGCCGGCGAGTAGCAGCATGAGCAGCACCGTCAAATCGTGTAGCGGACCGAGACCGATGGAAGCCGCGGCGGCGTCTTCGTCGGTGGCGAAACCGTTACATGCGATTAAAAGATATCCGAGGACTCCACCGGTGGCTCCGGAGGATTGTCATAGCGATTGCGATTCTTCGTCGTCGGTTATTGACGACGGAGACGATATAGCATCTTCGTCTTCGCGCCGGAAACCGCCGTTTCAGTTTGATCTTAATTTCCCGCCGTTGGATGGCGTTGACTTATTCGCTGGCGGGACAGATGATCTCCACTGTACCGATCTACGTCTCTGATTTCGTGGTAAAAAAAAAAAAAAAAAAACCAACAAGATCCGTTGATTTACACAAATTTTACAAAATGAAAATTTTATGCTCCTTTTTTTTATCCATTTTCCTTTGATATCATATTGAAAGAAAAAAAAAGGAAGAACAAAAAAAAAGATTGAGCGTGGTGATTTTATCATCAACGAAGATGATGACGATTAAAATGAGAGAAAGAGAGAGAGAGAGAGAGTGTGTTAAGATCTGTTACTGTAAGAACCAGATCTGGGTTTCATTTATCTGTTTCTTATAAAAAGATCAACCCTTTGTTACATATATATAACATTCTGAAGCTGATGATGATATCTAAATGATTCAAATCCATAATCTTTAGATTTCTACTTCTTCTTAGAGTAACCCCTGATGTGAGTAGGAAGCTGCATTTACATTATATGTAACAGAACCAGTGAACCACACAGGGCACAACTATTTGTTTGTCTCTTGGTTTCATCTTGATAACTTCAGGGTCAGTGAGATGGAAGCAACTTCTTGTGGTAAAAAGATTGAGGAAAGAAAGACGGTGAAGCTCTTTTGCTATCTAATTGGGGAAGTGAACTGGGTGATTCGAAGAGAGAAGTTGGAATACTCATTGTCATTCTTAAGCCTGAAGTATTCATTCATCTTTTTAGATGCAGCATGGAGACAAGAAAGGCTTTCCCTTTCGTGTATCCGATTGACGTTTGGATGTTAAACAACAGAGAGATTAAGGGCATGGTCAATGGGCGGTGAGTGGTTTGGTGTGATCGATAAAGCTCAATGAGCAAAGGCCAAATCTTTAGGTTAAAGTTTGGTGGCTGAGATGATTGTTTTGATCTTTAAGAGCTGTGGGTTGGGGTGGCTAATTTCGTTGTGTGTTTGACCTTTTTGATTTGAATTTGCTGGTAGAGACTTGTCCCAAATTTGGTATCTACTTTGCTTCTCTGCCACGGATTCAGACAGTGAATCTTTGTGTCTGAAGCAAAACCGAGCTTTTTTTTACCGTTTTGGGGTAGGCTTCTTCTTAAGTTAAAGTGGAAGTCAAAAGCAATGTCTTGTTTTTTTTTTACTCTTAACGATTTATGACTTTAACTGATCTCAAGTCGCTTTTCCTTTTCGGTTCGAATTCCTATTTGAGATTAATCTTGTAATTTTTCTGGAGTTGAGAATAATCCACAATGATACTTTTACTTTTGCAACCTTTCGAGGATTGAGTTGTTAAGACTTTGAAATGATAATTTCTCGTCAAATGATTCTAAGTTGCTCTCTGTAGTTATTGAAGATGGTTCTAGAATTAAGGAGAAAATGAAGAATCTAAAAATTGGTGAGACAAATGGATTCATCAACTAGACAATGGATAATGGCTTAAATAGTACTCCCTCCGTTTCAATTTAGTTGTCGTTTTAGGATTAAAATTTTGTTTCATAATAGTTGTCGTTTTAGGTTTTCAATGCAAATGTTTGGTGAAAATTCATGTTTTGTCATTAATGTTTTAATGTTTTGACCAATAAAAAAATTATAAAATATATTAATAAAGGGTAAAACAAAAAATTTAATGATTTTCTTAATTTGTGTGCGAAAACCTTAAACGACAAATAAAACGAAACGGAGGGAGTAGTATTCTTGAATTAAGGAGAAAAGAAGTGTAAACAAAAATTAACATGGGAAATGGCCAAAGGTTAACTAGACAAATGGAGAAAGATTAGAGAGTAATATAAAATAGGAATCGGGCACCTGGCCATCACTAGTCTAAATAGGAGTGCATGGTGATAATTATAAAATCATCAATCTAAGAAGAAAATAATAAGTTCACGAATTAGCTAGGCTTGTTCTATTCTCTTTCCAAACATACAAAAGAGTTTGGCTTGTCGTCATAGTTCTCTTATTTTCATCTTAGTCACTCAAAAGATTAATTGTCGGAAAACAAGACTTTTGAGTTATAATAAACGCCTGAAATACTCATTGAAATTAATTGATTAGAAGTAGATTACCGGTTTGCGTCTTCCTAACTCAACGTGTTTATCTGTATCAGCCCACAAAAGCTTGTGCTAGCTGGTCCATTTTCCACTCTTCTAAACTACTTAAAATTTCTTACGAATTTAATAAAATAATTCACAATTCACAAGACAACCACTTCAACCAAACCACTCACTTTGCATTTTGTTTTTCTTTATCGAGGAAGTTATGTATCTTGTGTGTCTCTAAACGTTTTGAGATTTGGAGACTCGCCGAGTGAATTTATTTTGTTTATTCTATAGAGATTATTTGAAATTTGATCGTTAAATTTTTTGATTTGTTCTCTCGTTATTTATTATCTGTTATGTAACCACAGCTTTTTAAATTTCATGACACATCAAATCATAACAATTTAATTTACATTGTACATATGGAATTTGAATAAAAAGTTAAGAAAAAGAAAGATAACGAAAGAATATATATTGAGGTTTGACCAAAACAGGAAATCTGTGGTTCGATAGTTCTTGAAACTCTTGTATATAGTGGGGGCTGATAAAGAATGATCAATCTTGAATTTCAAGTAATTACAGAGAATAAAAAAATAGACTTTAGAACAAACTGGGTGAATACACGTTTGTTCTACATTTAAAAACGTGTAAAGACGTGGTTTACTTTTTATATACTAAATTAAATTCTCTTTGAATTTAGGACAAATTACATTAAAACAAGCAAAAGCAATCAAATGTTGTAAACCAACTACTACTCAACTATAGTGAATCCTGAATACGAAGCATATATGATATATACCATTAAAATTTACCATTTTACTACGAAACTTTAACATGATTAAAAAAAATAATGTTGCTCTTGACATGATTTTTGTTGTTCTATACTCTTTAGCAAAGGAAATCAATCATAATTGTGACATGAAATTCGTTTCTACTACTAAGAACTAGATGCATTTTTTTTTTCTCGTAATGTATAATAAATAGAAGGGAATTTGAATGCATAACCTACAAAAATTTATAAATTAAGAAACTAACATAAGAAAAAAAACTTCAAAAAACTAAAAAAGGAGTATAATCACAAGGTTTAAAACTTTAAATCAAAATTATAGTTGCTTGTAAATTTAAATAGAGCAAACAACAAAAAGTATTTTGTAAGTTTCGATTCTTCAACAAACAAACCGACAAACAAAACAAATTAAATCAAATGACTCAACATTTGATTAAGAGATGTAACAACATTTATCGTATAGTAAATGGAATAATGAAATATTCTCAAATCTCGAAGTCGTGAGGGCATATAGAGACGAATACATAGGCAGCCACTCATAAGGTCACAAGTAATAAATCCAAACCCATGATTTATTCGAATAATTGACACTTAACATATAAATTATATAATATCACTCATTTCGATTAATCATCAAAATCTTTAAGCTTTCTATACTCATCCTTCCAATAAACTCAAGACATGCCGCCGGGGATCTAAAATTCTTTAAGTAATCCTATAATTAAAAATTAAGACGGACAAAATGAGAGTTTAATAGTTGTTCTAATTATCTTAGGTTTTTGTTTTTTTTATAAGAAGACATCAAATCAATAATAATGGTAATTATAATTAGATTAACAACATACGTGGCGCCGTAAGTACGGAGATATGCGTAATCTACGGCCTAAATTTTACACATCACATGTCAATGTGGGACCCATTCTACAGCCTGTGTTCACTTCACCAGCATCATTTTATTTATTTTTATTTTTGCCTCTTTCATATGTTTTTTTCTAATATTTTTTCATTGCCACGTAAACTTATTTCCGCCGAAATATGGAGCATTATTTTTGTTTTGTCAAGAAAAGAATAATAAGTTATTAAGCATTGGCCACAAAAGGTTTATTAGTGTGTAATTATATATATATATATATATATATATATAACATACAGTAACCTCTTAACAGATAATTCCATGAATTCATACCAGCAAAAATCCATGAAATACCTAATATTTACATGCTATTAAGGTATATAAATAGAAATAAAATCTAAAATTTAATGTTGAAAATACTTTATTAGCAAGTAGATAGACCCCGTGATTGTGAAATCATGGTTGTCGCATGAACACAAAATCTACTTTCCTTTTTGTATTATCGTGAATCAAAAAATCTCTCTTACGATGGAAGTGCACAATTTCGTCTCCACTTAATCCCCAAATTCTACACTATTTGTTTCAGATATCCCCTCATGAATAATTCTAAAATCATAGAGTAGAGAAACCCCAAGTCACTTGTATTTCTGAAAATTTAAATATTCGAATAAATACTCATATTTCACATTTCATATGTTTAATCGAATTCATAAGTACAACAAAATGATTTGAAAAATATTTTAAACCTGGTGCCAAAATAATAATAACCTTATAAACTAGTAACTATATAAAATCACTAGTAAATACCTTAAAATCTATATATACGAAAAAATCAATTTCCTAGAAAAGAAATATGAACTATCAAAACATGGTAAAGCATAATATATTTTTAACGAAAAGAAAAACCATATATTATATTTATGCTAATAAATTACAATTTATATAGATGGTTGTCAAATCCACGTTAACATCGATCCTTTATAAATAACCTTAGACAATTTTAGCCATTCCTGATTCTGTCTCCTTCTTCCAAAATCCAAACGCGTCATCAATTTATATTTAGAAAAAAAAAACAGAGCCTCTCCTCTAATTTCTCACTTTCCGAGCGATCGTCCATGGCGGACATCGACATCGGAACCGCAGCAACAACAGGAGGAAACGACGGAAGAGGAACACGAGAACGTCTAATAAACCGAGAAACCAAGTTCACACGTAGCGTATCTCACGCACAAGACGAGCTCCAGAGTTTCCGGAAATATCTGCGATGGATGTGCGTAGATCAGTCGAGTCCTTGGACCGCGGTTCTCTCTTGGTCTATGTTCGTTGTTTTCACGCTCGTTGTTCCTGCCACGTCTCACTTCATGCTCGCTTGTGCTGACTGCGATAGCCATCACTCGAGACCGTACGATTCCGTTGTTCAGCTTTCTCTTAGCAGTTTCGCTGCTCTTTCGTTTTTATGCCTCTCCAGATTCGTTAGCAAGTATGGTCTCCGACGGTTCCTATTCTTCGATAAGCTTTGGGATGAGAGCGAGACGGTTCGTCGAGGCTACACTAATCAGCTCAATGTGAGTTTTTGTTTCCATTTTCCTAATTCCGTTTCGAATTTCGCATTCTTGATTTGGTTTTCTTGAAATCTGAGGTTTGTTCTTGCTTCGTTTCTCGTTTTCAATTTGAATTTGCGCTTCTCGATTATTCGGTGGAATTCTTAGATTTTGGGGATTCTGAGGGCCTACGATTAAAATGATTTTGGCTTTTTCCGACAATGTTTGAATCTGTCGTGTTCTGTCGAAATTTTGGATCATTCCAGATCTTTGTCGTTCTATGAGTAGATCAAATTAACAATCTTGAAGTTAAAAGGTTTAAAACCCTCATTGAATCTCAATCCAGAAGCAAGAAATCTTAGGATTCACATAAAGCTTCGGTGATGGTGTTTAAATCTTGAAAATCGTCTTTTTACTTGCTACACAAGCATTACAATGTTTTGAAATCCCAACTTTTTGTTTTGCAGAGATCGCTTAAGATTCTCTCCTACTTCGTCACTCCTTGTTTCCTAGCGATGAGCTCTTATAAGATATGGTGGTATGCTTCAGGAGCTTCTCAGATTCCTTTCCTTGGTAATGTTATCTTGAGTGATACAGTCGCTTGTTTGATGGAACTCTGCTCTTGGCTATACCGTACTACCGTGATCTTCTTGGTTTGTGTCCTCTTCCGTCTCATCTGCCATCTTCAGATCCTTAGGCTGCAAGACTTTGCTCAGGTTTTCCAGATGGATTCTGATGTTGGTTCCATCTTGTCTGAACATCTCCGCATCAGACGTCACCTGAGAATCATCAGCCACCGATATCGAACCTTTATATTGTTGTCCTTGATTCTTGTCACTGGAAGTCAGTTTTACTCTCTGCTTATTACCACTAAGGCCTACGCTGAATTGAATATCTACAGAGCAGGAGAACTAGCAGTAAGTTCTGTTTTACTTTCTATTGGTTCCTGATGAAATTTTTTACTTACTCTTTTTTTTGTTTTCTTGTGCTTATCTCAGCTATGTTCAATGACGCTGGTCACCGCGCTGCTCATTCTACTACGAAGTGCCTCAAAGATCACACACAAGGCTCAGGCGGTGACTTGTCTAGCAGCCAAGTGGCATGTCTGTGCGACAATAGAATCCTTTGAGACAGTGGATGGAGAGACTCCAAGGTTAGTTGATAGAGCAAGCGCACACGGATACTATCCAACAGATGATGATAATGGAGAATCAGACAGTGAAGATTATGGAGACGAAGAAGATGATTTCGATAACAACAATCTCATTCCTGCTTATGCTTATAGCACCATATCATTCCAAAAACGGCAAGCTCTAGGTATGTTGATATATTCCCCTGCATCCACACCAAATCCCATATCTTCACATCTTTAGTTATATCTCTACTCATCTTCACAATTTTTTTGTTGTATTTTGCAGTTAATTACTTTGAGAACAATAGAGCAGGAATCACGGTATTTGGGTTTACACTTGATAGAAGTACTCTCCATACAATCTTCGGTATCGAAATGTCGCTTGTTCTCTGGTTACTTGGTAAGACCATTGGAATTTCTTGAAGCATTCTTTGGATCATTAAAGCTCTCAAAGTTTTGGCTCCCTTGTTGGATGATGTTGGTATATGTATATGCCGAGGCTCTATGTATAATAACAATTTCTCATTTTGTATCACTGTAAATCTTCTTATTTGTTCTTTAACAAGTCGATTTTGTAATAGATTTCATGTGTTCAACGAGTGATCTTACAGTAAATTAGATTAGCCTTATAAAAGCTCCTATTGTCTTTGTGATTTCTACTCTTGTTCCATCTTCGTGTTGTGATTTTGAAGTTGTTATATTTAACATTTTTATATGGCATTTTCTAAATCGATTAAACCATCTGTTTCCATTACTTAATAGAAATTTATGAGAATTCTTGGTTTATAAATTTTGGCAGCCGACAGTTCAAACTTGCAAAAGTTATTTAAATTTGGTTCCCAAATCCCAACATATAAACATATAGGGAGGAATAGTATACCATTTGTTAACCTTTTTCACGTTTTGAAAAGGAGTTTTCACTAATTTTTACTATTCACAATATTCATCAAATTCTTACATTTTTACTTTCTTTTTTAAAAGTGATTCCGCTATATACAACTAATAACATGCTAAAATATATTTAACAAAAAATGTTAAAATATATAACAAAAAAGTAAAACATGACTAATATACTAAAATTAGTTTTTTAGCGTTTTGTAATTATTTTACGGAAATATAATTCAGTTCAGTTATTTCCGTTAACAAGTAGTCAGTTATTCTGTTATGCCGTTATTCTTCGGATATACCAGTCAGGATGTACACATAAAAAAACAAGTTACTGAAAAGAATCATCCATATTCCATACTAGTTAAGAAACAAATAAATTAGACTATTTGAAATATTTAATTTGCTTTTTGCCATTAATTTATTTCCCTTTTTCCATAGCCTTTTACTTAATTACTCTGACTTTTTTTGGTCTAACAGATCCCTTCATTTTAATGTAGAATCTATCAATCAATCTATCAAAATCTAAAGTCTTACCATATTTTACCATGTTGAGACATAAAAGTATTTACCAAATTGACAAAAGAATAAGTTCATCACTTATCCAAGCAACCAATCTGTTCTTCAAACCTCTTTATTGCTCCTTGACAAGTAGCTATCAAAATCCTCTAGCAATAATTGAGACGACGCAGCAAAATCTATCACATAGATTTTTATATAGGGGTTACTACGATAAATCGACAGTTCTGGGGCATATGTGTAAGATTTTGAAAATAAAGGGCAGTTTCTTGCATTGCTAATTCTTGTTTCCCCTCCCTTGCCGTCGAGACGAAGAACCCGCTTTCTCTGAAACCGTAATTTCACGTTTACAAAACCAATTTTTTTTTTTTTTTTCCGCTTACCTTTTCTTCTTCTTCTTCTCCGGTATAAGTTCAATATCTGCAAATCCTCAAATCTGGATTCACACCTGAGAAGTTTGTTAATCTGCTCATCTTCAGATTTTTGTAATCGGAGATGGAGATCGAATCCGTCGCAGCTGGTTCTTGTTCCAAGGAGAATCAAATGATCTACAAGGAATGGTTCGAATTCGCCGATTCAGGTCTCATTTCATGTAGTCTTTTTTTTTTTTTTTTGATTCTGGCAGTGCGCTTCTTCAGTCTTCGATTTTCGTCTTCACTATATGCGCTAAGAGCTTCTTCTCTGTTTTGTGTAAATGAGCAGACGGCGATGGCCGTATTACTGGTAACGATGCGATCAAGTTCTTCACTATGTCGAATTTGCCTCGACCGGAGTTGAAGCAGGTAAGGATTTTGTGTTGAATTTATTGCGTTGCTTACTTGTGGAACCTTATTAATGGCCACTGTATTGATTGAACAAGTTCATTTGGGGATGGAGTTATATAATGAGTTACAATCAATATTAAGAGGAAACGCATAGGTGATTGCTTGAATTGTTTGAGTTCTGAAGCCAAGGGTTATAGCTTTAATGGAGTTACAAATACCCTTTAAATCAAATAACAAGCCCTTGCAAATTGCAAGTTGCAATCATATTGTATGCAGAGTTATGTGGTCGTAGATTTTTTTTTGGGTTTATGATACCATTGTGTTTAATTGGTCACTTGGCAAAGCATTGAAGCCTTTTGTTGATTCATTTAAGTTGTCTAAGAGGTGTTAACTTTGAAGCTTATGTTGTTTCTCTTCTGGTTTGTTGATAGATCTGGGCAATTGCAGATTCAAAGAGACAAGGGTATCTTGGTTTCAAAGACTTTATTGTTGCCATGCAGGTTGCTATCCAGTTTATATCTCACATTTACATGTCCATGCCCCTCTGTGAATCTAATATGTTGTTATTTTCCCAACATTATAGCTTGTTTCGTTGGCTCAAACTGGACATGAAATATCGCATGAAATTCTTAATAGCGATGGTATGGTGAATAAATCGTGAATACATTTTCTTTTAGTTTTCCAACTCATGCTTAAGTGCTGTCTTCATCTCAATTTCTTCACTGTATGATACCTGCTAATATATTGTTCTTGTTTCTGCAACATTTTTGGCTGACTGCAGTTGATTTCAAAAATATCAGTCCTCCTACCATGGAAGGTCTGGGTGTATTAATGGCGGTTAGTATTGGGCCTGTAATTTTCATATAATATCTTCCGAGTTCAAATAAAATTTTACTTACAACTGTTCATTTATTACAGAAGAAGAAGCATTCATCAAAATCGAGTGATCCTAATATGAATGGTACAAAGAATCTCTTCTTACTATAGAGCCAACTGTTTACTTGTGTAATTATATATCTCATTTGATTCAATTTTTCAGGTAGCCCTGCCGCAGACACTTCACTTACAGCTCAGTGGTTCTCTTCAAAATCTTCAAAAAAGGTTTGTTTTGCCCCAAGCAGTCTATCTAACCACCAACCAATTATTGCCATATTTAGTAAAGGTTCCTTTTGGTTGCTCTTACCTATATCTTTGTTATGTATTCAAAAAGGTCATTGGTACAGTTCCTGTCAAGTTTTTCTCAGCTGCTAAGATATAGTTAGTTTACATCTATCGTTTCTGGAAACTGATATTCTTGTTCTCAGATTTCTCTGTCCTCTGTAACATCTATAGTGGATGGCCTGAAGAGGTTGTACATTCAGAAGCTGAAGCCACTTGAAGTAGCATATCGGTTTAACGATTTTGTATCCCCTTTGTTGGTGAGTTGGGCATTGCTTATTGGTACTCTTATGGCGTTATTTAAGTTCCAAATACTATTGAGTTCTAAACTATATTTGACCATTGAACTAAATACTTGTGTTTTTCTTAGACTAACAGTGATTTTGATGCGAAACCTATGGTAATGCTTCTGGGTCAGTACTCCACAGGAAAGACAACATTCATTAAGCATTTGCTTAAAGCTAGTTATCCAGGCAAGTTATCCTTCTTATCCTCTCTTCTTCTCCTTCTGGGACCTAACTAGTTTCGATGTTTAAAAGGAGATACACACAGGTCAATCAATGATTAACCATAAAACAGCTTCTTATTACTTCAATTATCATATTTTCCAGGAGCTCATATTGGACCAGAACCGACTACTGACAGATTTGTTGTTGTCATGGTATGTTAATTTGTAATTTTCCATGGGTTTTGATTTGTGGAAGGATGTGTTAGTCCTTCAACACGTTGATCCATCATCTTCTGCTAAACATTTGGTTTTTGTGTTGAATAATACACATTTTAAGTGTCAATTATGTAGTTGACAATGGTAGCTAGATTACTTCATTTTCACCTCTTGTGAAGGGTGACGTCTATCTGTTCAATGTGTTTCACAGTCTGGACCTGATGAAAGAAGCATTCCGGGGAACACAGTAGCAGTTCAAGCAGATATGCCATTCAGTGGTCTTACAACTTTTGGGACTGCCTTTTTGTCAAAGTTTGAATGCTCTCAGATGCCTCACCCTGTATGTTTAACCTCATGCTTTTGACAGGAGATTGTTCATTGTTTTTGCCTGTATTGATTTGCTGATAATTGTTGATCCATTCATCTTTGTTTAAGCTGCTGGAGCATGTAACATTTGTCGACACCCCTGGAGTTTTATCTGGGGAAAAGCAAAGAACTCAGCGAGCATATGATTTCACTGGTGTTACATCATGGTTTGCCTCTAAGTGCGATCTTATCCTCCTCCTATTTGACCCACACAAGCTGGATGTAAGTGATGAGTTCAAGCGTGTAATTTCATCTTTACGCGGTCATGATGACAAGATCCGCGTTGTTCTGAATAAGGCTGATCAAGTGGACACTCAGCAGGTTGACCATTGACGCCCTGATCTGTTATCGATTCTATTTCGTTCCTTCTTTCACACACTTCTTGGATTGTTTTCCATGTTCTTATACATTTACACGTCTTTTTCCTTATCTTGTATAGCTAATGAGGGTATATGGAGCTCTCATGTGGTCACTTGGGAAAGTTCTCAATACTCCTGAGGTCTCCCGTGTCTACATTGGGTAAGCATACCTGTTTCTTCAACTTGTGGCAGTGTTTGGCTTATATAAAAGCGGTTTGAAACTAAAATTTATGTTTTGATGTCCTTGTTTCTTGCTTTGAACAGTTCGTTTAGTGATAAACCCATAAACGAAGCTGCAACTGGTCCAATTGGGAGAGAGTTGTTTGAAAAGGAGCAAGATGACCTTCTTGCTGATTTGAAAGACATTCCAAAGAAAGCTTGTGATCGCCGAGTGAGTGTGCACCTTTCTTCTTTCATTCCCTCCCCTCTGATTGGATTTAACCATATTTTTTCTGTCTAATAGATAAATGAGTTTGTGAAACGGGCAAGAGCAGCAAAGATACATGCGTACATCATCAGCCATTTGAAGAAGGAGATGCCAGCGATAATGGGGAAAGCCAAAGCTCAACAGAAACTGATAGATAACTTGGAAGACGAGTTTGGAAAGGTTGGTAATTGGTTTGATTCTGCGGATCATTTCAGTACGCCTGTTCTGATTCCGAGAATATTTTATGCTAATATGTGTTTCAATTTTGTGGGTGACATGAAAACAGGTACAAAGAGAGCATCACTTACCAAAAGGAGATTTCCCAAATGTGGATCATTTCAGGGAGGTGCTAAGTGGTTACAACATCGACAAGTTTGAGAAGCTAAAGCCGAAAATGTTGCAGACTGTTGATGATATGTTGGGGTATGACATTCCAGAGCTCTTGAAAAGTTTCAGAAACCCTTATGATTAATATTTTCATCCCTCTTATCTCTGTGGTTGCTGTATAATCCTATATACATTCACTTTTGGCCTAGCCCTTGTGACTTGTGAGCATTAATGCACATTTGTATTCTTACAAGACTTGTAGACAATAAAGACAAATAAAGAGTGCTGACTTGATAATTGGCTTATATGTATCACAATTCCCAAACCAAAAGTATTACTACAATATTAAGTCTAGCATGATAACTTTTCAATATATATAAATCTGTATATATTGTAAGCATCAAATTAATTTCTGTTTGCTTGTTTGGTTTATTGGTGTATTCTTGAATATTTGTTATAGGAAACATGCCAAACAAATCTAATTGTTTCCTATAATACTCCACTACTTCCAAAGTATACTTTCTTTTCTCGATACCAAGGACAATCAGATTCCAATGAAAATATTGAAATGTAACATAGCACTTGAATCATGTTGTAGGATCCAAAACAGTTTATAATGAATAAGATGCCATAAGTTGCAAAATCTGAATCAAGATTCTATTACAGTTCCCTTCGGCCTTCACAGAGTTAGATCAAAGATGCCGTAAACCCATGTAACATGTTATATCAAATCGTCATCGTCTTCACTCACAAGCTTTGACAAGTTCATCCACAGCTTCAATGTTTTGAATCTTCCTGGTTTTACTTAACAAATGAGATATATAAACCATTGAGGGCCAAAGGGAGAGAGAAGACGATAATCGCTGGTGAAGTAAATCCCAGGTGAATGCTCAAAACTTTTAGGCATCATTTGCTTCCTTTATCGAATCTGACTTATACAACTCCGGCTCAAATGGCTGTTCCTGATGTCTATCATCTAAACCATTTAACACTTTGCCCTCCTGTGAATCTCCCGGAACATTCTGTAAAGAATCTTGGACACTTGGTGTAACCTTCTCGGTTTGTGAATCATAGTTAGATGACACCGAAAGTGGCTGAGACGCTGTAATCTCTGTCTGGAAAGCTGAATTCTCTTGTGGCATGGATAGTTCGGCAGTGATCTTTGTGTCCTGATCTGATACAACTGTGGCTGGAGATTTGGTTGGGTGGTTCTCGCAAGTTTCAGAAGCAACTTTAGCATCCTTGCTTGATTCTTGACCAATATCTGATGTTGTTTTATCATTCACAGAGTCTGAATGAGATGTAGACTCTGATTGATTCTCACACTCAGGAACATTTTCAGTAGGAGCTGCATCTTCAGTTGCTTTTGCAATCTCAGAATGTGACACTGCCGGTTGAAAATTGCTACTGGAAGTAACAGTCAATGTATGAACTTGAGGGGTAATGTCCGCATTCGATATAGAATGGTCAGCAGTCCCAGAGGCGGTTGAGCTGCTGTCTCCATTTTGGGTAACTGTCGGGGGTGGTGCTACAAGGCTAGCAGTTATTGGTGTACTCGGACTAGCATTTGAGGTTGCATTCACGGGAACTTGGTTACCAACATGCAATGGAGAAGTGCTGCTCATAGTGCTAACTGGTGTTAAAGGTTTCGAAATGAGGCCATTGTTTATCACGGAACTTGTACTTGCAAGTGCTGTACGATTTGGAGTCTCAGTAAGCGATACAAGTGCTGGAGAATTAGCTCCACAAATAACACTTTCCTTAAAGCCTTGTGATCCAATGTTAGTAGTCTTTGCTGTGCTTGCAGTTGTATTTGCATTTACACTAGCAGACTCAAAACGAGATGTAGTTGCTGCTCCAGAAACCAAGCCAGGAATATTTTGCACTCTGGAAAACGTAGTTACAATTGGTTTTTGTAGATTACCCTTAATATCCATCGATCCAATCTTCTTCGCTGAGGATGATAGAACTCCAGCTGCCCTAAAAGGCATTTTTGCTGTAGTCGTAGGTACGGCACGAGTCGCACGCCCATATGTAGGAGGAAATGGCTTCCCATTGAATGCTTGCACACATCTTGAGCAATGCCATTCAGATTTTGGAACCCCTTTCATATTGTTTCCTTGCAGACATTTCAAGTGGTATGCTTTTTCACAGGCATCACAAATCAGTAGAGTGTCCATTTCATTGATGGTAACATCACACATCTGGCATGGCATTGCCCTGCTCATATACTCTCTTGAAGGTGGATTCCACAAAGGATATTGTTTAACCCGTGGTTGCAGAAATTTATGGATTATCTTAGCAATTTCACTATGGTTGTTTCCAAACGAAGAAGTCTGACTATAATGCCCCTGCATCGGCTGATTTGTGCCTGCGAATGTACCTTGCCTGAATGGCCTAAAGCTTGGATCTGCTGCCCTGACAGAACTTTGAATAGGAACCTTCTGATCTGGTGCAGTACTGAAAGATATGGTGGATGGAAGTTGGGCGGACCAGGGTTCAGCATAAAAATTTGTGGAAGAAATTGCTGAAACAAGTAATATATGAAACAAACTCAAAATCAACTATGAAAAAGCTATTAAAGAACTAGAAACATAACATGTAAAATTAGCAACTCAAGATAGAACCTAACCAAAAAGAAAGGCTAACATGACAAGTAAGCTTTGCAAAAGAAAATGACAGTATTCACCAAAAGTATAATTAATTCTAAGCATGAGGGTTAGTTACTCAGCTACAAGCCTAATAACCTAGTGACTGGTCAATTATCTGTATATGGCTGTTATGATCACCTTCACTAAGTTTATAAGTCCTATTGTATAAAGCAATAGCAAACCAACCAGAATACCCTAGCCAAACTAAGAGTGTTGTAATTTCCAAATCAACGGCCAAAAGTATCTTATCAATATCTACACCAAACAACCGGGGGATATGAGGACTTACGAGTCCCTTGAGAAGCACCGTTAAGTATCATCTGAGGTCTCTCCAATTTGAAATGGCTTCCGCTTGTGTTAGCAGTAGCAACTTCACTACTAGGCCACGGATGAGCCATAGAAGCTTTATTCACTGCAGAAACAAAAGGGTGAAGAAACTGTCACGATGCCTGAAGATAGAGGTTTGGTGGTTTTTCAAAATAGGGACAGAATGTGTAGCCGTACCAAGACCAGGAGATGCAAGACTACCGTTTGGCTGTGACAATGCATACCCAGTGGAGGTAGGATACTTTTCTGCTTCTTCCATCTGGACAAAATTTTAATCAAATCAATGATGAAAACGCCACACAGAAAATTGCATCTCTCAAAATGCTGACAAAACTATAGCCAATTGATCACAAGTAGCAAACTTTTTGTGATCAAGAAACAAAGGCATTACCTTTCTTTTCCCAAGAGATAGCTTCTCAGAGATAGTCACCTTAGGAGGTCGGAACCCTAATCGCTGGTCTTTAAGCTTACCATCCAAACCCAAATCGTCAATCACAGCTCTAACATCATCCTTACGAATAATATCCTTAGGGTAAAATTCCTGACACATCCCAGCTAATTTCGACCTAGCTTCAAACATCAGGTCGAGTTCCAACGCCGTCGGAGTTTCCCCACCTCGCATCCTCCCTAACGCCGATAGAACCAGAACAATCTCCGCCACTCTATTCAGCTCCTCGTCAAAACGTGGTTTTTTCGCAGGCGGTTCTCCTCCATCGTCGTCAACCATCGAATTCGTCGCGGCGGATTCAAGATTGATTGGAGCATTACCGGTCGCTACATCCATTGAAAACCTCAGAGAGAAGAGAAGAGGAGATAAGGAGAGAAACCCTAAAGGAAGAAGAAGAAGAGAAGGAGGGAGATCTCCATATCGTTAGAGAAAGGTTTAAAATTTTGAAAAGAAAATCAGAAGAAAAGCCATTTTAATTTTATAATTGTTTTCGCGGGTTTAAAAAAATGGAGAAATCAGAGTGGTGATGTTAACGAACCGATACACGAAGCAGGAGACGGAGGAGAGATTGATGAGAGAGGATCTTTTGACTTTACTTTTATTTTTTCTACAGATATAAATAATATAATAATACAAAAAACATTTTTTTCTCCTCTTCTTTGCGTCATATGAATAACTTTTTGTTATTTAGGAAGTTGGGCCCATAACAGGCCTTAAGTTGTATTATAAATCATCAACGCAATCGTTACAAAACGCTATTTGCAATTGCGTTTATAAATTAGAAAATGTTTTGTTATTTCAGATGAAGCTACAGTATTAGCCATTCTAATTGTAAACGCAAATTGAAATTGACAAAAAAAAAAAACTAAAAATGGAATTCTAATCGAAAAAAGTGGTACAATCACGTTTGCATTTGCATTTACAATTAGCCAAAGTTTCGATTAGCTCCAATTATAAAAGCTCAAGATAAGTGACAACTCTCCATACCTCCCGTAGATAAAAAGATCAAGAAAACCATTGGCTACGCTGTTGAAGATAATAAACATCCGAATAAATAACAAATAAGCAATAACCCAAATCGCACACTAGCTACAAGGACTTTGTCAAGTCAACAAAGAAAAATGAGTCAATACTCAATATATATGTCTTCTAGCGTAACATCACTAATTAACTATCATTTGCCAAATATAAGTCTTAAGATAATTTCAAAATTTAAATATATATGAACTTATAAATTTAATTAGGAACAAAAATTTTGAGACATTTAAAAATGGTAGAAACCAAATAGTTTGTGGTAGATACACGATTTACATTATTAAATTTATAATGAAAGGAGTACAAACAAATTTTACTTAGGAATGCATATAAAAAACACGAGGTTCCAAATACTAAAAAAGTCTAAAATTATGATATGAGATTTTAAACCATCATCTCAAAGACTTGATTACATCAACACAAAGTCAACTAACAATATTACTGAAAATATGACCCAAAATGTTTAACTATAATGTGGCTTAAGGCCTTTTGCCACTAAAGAGAGACACGGCTCTGCCTCCATCAGGTTAACAACTAAATAACTTATCATCATTAATTGTTTTCTCTTCTTTCAAGTGTTTTCCGTGAAAGATCTTCATGAAATATGTCAATCAACAGGAACTTTTTGAGGAAGGACTATTCAACAACGTATAACAACAACTTAATGTTCTTCCTTCTTCCTTTTCAACTCAGTTTGAGTCTTCAGCCTTGGTCATTTTATATTCAAATTAAAATATATTAACATGATCAAATCCTAAGTCAGTCCTAACATTTTTAACAGGATTGTAACATTTTTTCACTTTTTGTATAAGATGGATTGGTGGAAGAAGAAGATGTCACGAGCCGTTGTTAAAAAAGAGAGGTTGGCCAGAGGCCAAAGGAGAGGGGAGATGTTTTTAAAAGAGCTCATCCAATGTTGCGATGGCAAAACCAATCCCATCAAGTTCTTCTCTGCTGATCAAATACTCAAAGCCACCGAAAGATACTTCTGCAAGTGTAATATCCTTGAGAGAAGCCAAAAACGTTTGCGAGTGTAGTCGTATTTCTGAACTACTTTTTCAAGGGAAATGGTATTCAGGTACGCTTGATAGCCGTCGCATGATTATCGTTAAGAAGTTGTTAGGCAGAAGTCCTGACCCTCCTAGAGATATTTGCTCAGGACCTCCCAAAGACATAGCCATATCATCGATGGTTAGCGGTCACAAAAACTTCATGAAACTGGTGGGATGTTGTTTGGAGTTTGAATATCCAGTCCTGTTTTATTATGGTGCAGAGAAACAATATTCTCCTATAGACTTAAAAGTGGTAGTATCGTGGAGAAGGAGAATGAAGATAGCAGAGGAGGTTGCAACTGCTTTAGCTTATCTTCACAATGCGTTCCCAAGGCCCTTTGTGTATAGGAATATGGGGTTTAAGAATATCTTATTGGATGAAGATGGTGTTGCTAAACTGATTGATTTGTCTTATTGTGTCTCTATTCCAAAAGGAGAAACATTTGTCAAGCTTACTTGGGCAGGAAGAGATTACGATTACATGGACGATAATTATCTGTTCAATAAAGTAGTGTCCGAGAAAACTGATGCTTTTGGCTTTGGAATTTTCATGCAAAAGCTTCTGACAGGAGAAGAAAGATTTGATGAGCTTTGTGGTTGGAAGAATTGGAGAGGAAAAAACAAAGTTCCAAAATGGTTGTCCAAATCCATGGGAGAGGGAAGAATGGATGAGATCGTAGATCCAAACATGTTAGAGAGAATGGATGAGGTTTCAGAGGAAGAGCGTTGCCTAATGGAAGTTTTCCTTAACCTCTCAGAAAGATGCATCGGTCTTAGAGGTGAAGTTCCAAATATGGTGCAAGTGGCCAAAGAACTAAAGAGATCTCGTAAAAACGCTTCTTCGTCTTCCGGTGAAACCCGAATCTGACTCTACCCAAGACATCTCTTCCTCTGTCCTTTCCCCAAACCAAACTTAAATGCAAACGCATCTACATATTGTTATGGTAGATGTTGGACAAACATTATATTCTTCAGGGGACACATTAAAAAAGATTTTACTAGTTAATATATAGTGATCTGTTGTGCGGGCCCATGTAAAGTTTGCTTTGTTTAATAATATATTACTCTTTGAGAAAATAAAATAAAAAACCGAACTCCCTCAGCCACGTATATATATATGTATGCATCTCAATTCTCAAGGCAGAGGCGGAAGGAAGAAATTTGTAAACTTTACGGAGGAAAAAAAAAAAAGATTTTTCTAAGGTTGTTACATCGACCATCCTCAATGTCCAATCTTCCAAAGGATTTTTCGGATCTTCCAAGGGATTTGGCGGAGGAGGTGCTCTCTAAGGTGGTTCCGGTGACATCTCTGCGAAGAGTACGATCTACTTGCAAAACATGGAACACTTTGTCCAAACGTAGGAGCTTTGCAAAGAAGCACCTTGCTCAAGCAAGTGAAGCTGCAGCAAAGGAAAAGGAGTTTATGATGGTCATGATGATGGATTTTAGGGTTTATTTGATGCGCGTAAATCTTCACAACAAGGTTGAATTATGCATTAAACGTCAAGGTACACTTATTTTCCCCGACGCCTCAGATCAAATCTATGTACGTCAAGTCTTTCACTGCGACGGTTTATTGTTATGCATCCTGAAAGACAGCCCTAGGCTCGTGGTTTTTAACCCGTATTGTGGGCAACCCCGGTGGATCGAATACACATGTAATGATGATCACAGGTTGGGTTCGTATCCGTATTCGTTTGCTCTGGGATACAATAGCAACACCAAATCCCACAAAATCTTGAAATTTATTATAATTCTTAGTTTCCATGATGTGGCTGAGTTCAAAATCTACGACTTTAACTCTGATTCATGGAGGGATCTTGATGTTACTCGAGATTGGGCCATAAATTGGTATCGCCGTGGTGTCTCTCTCAAGGGAAATACATATTGGTTTGCTGAAGAGACGTATTCAGAAAACCCTAGCCAAGGAGACCAAAGTTTCTTAATCTCTTTTGATTTCACAAGAGAAATATTTGGGCCACGTTTGCCTCTGCCCTTTGAGTGGTATCCTGCAGATGGTCTGAGTCTATCTAGTGTTAGAGATGAGCAGCTTGCTGTGTTATTTCAACGAGAGGATACATTACAAATGGAGATATGGGTTACAACTAAGATTGAGCCCAACAAGTTGTCGTGGGGCAGCAAGTTCTTTTTATCAGTGGATATGAGAGTTCTCACCGGCAAGGACTTTATGTTTTCGTTTAGTGGTGCAAGTTTCTTTAATGAAGGCAAAGACATGATGGGGAGGCACAACACAGCTTTCATCATTGGAGAGGATGGATCCTTGAAAGAAGTGAATCTTGGAGAATCTCGAAACAGAAATCTCCAACCACTTGTGTGCTCTTATGTTCCAAGTTCAATGCAACTTGAATAGTCCATTTTACAATGTAGCTGTTGTTGCTACTGATTTTGTGAAATGCTGTTGTTCCTACTGATCTTGTGAAATTTTTGTTTCTTTATGCATTTTCCATCTTCTGTCGGTTGCTCTGATTCTCTAGTTGGTCATGATTCTGTGAGTTCTTACTAGATTCATGCATTTTCCGCATTTTGTGGTTTGGTTGATTCTTCGATTAATTAGTCTGTTGTGGCAGAAGAAAAACGCTTTTTTCATGCAAAATTAATATGATTGTCATTATTTTTCTTACGGCTTACGTACATGCAATGCAAGAAGCTATGTAATAGATTAATGGTTTGTGCCAGTGCCGATATCGGTACATACCAAAATGCCACTTCTAACATAAACAATCTTTATGTTATTTATCGTGAAATCGCCGGGAATCGGCAAAGGGAATCCTCTCTTGAGGCGTGTGTTTACGTACGGCAAAAACAGGGCTTCAAGAATCCTAGACGTAGCAGCCTAACAACAGGAACACATATCCACCAGTTTGATGCTAATCAAGATAAATCTTAAACTCAAGATATAACTAACTTACCTGAACATAGTTTGATTGAAACTCTCCAATTTTACTCATCTTCATTGTTGCATTGAAATCATTTAATCTGAGGCTACCGGTTAGATTATTCTTTATAATTTCGGTAGAACACGCAACACTCAGAACCTGCAAACAAGAACAAGATTCTGGCTTTAGTTATCAAAAGATGCTTCTTAAGTTAGATTGTTTAGTGGATTACTATTAGCTTACTGTTGATAGGCGTGCTACAGATAGAACTTCTCCGGAGTCTTGAACATCGATTGCTATCTCTAGCTGAATCGTCGCATTAATTCCATTCTCTGTGATTTTAACAGCAGGAGGAGATGTTACTGACATGTAAAGCACCATTTTATTACCTGGATAATGTTTGTACAGCTCTGGAAGGATGAGTTTCCAGTCAGATGTGCTTAGAATCGATCCGTTCTTTGTTTCCCCGATAACTAAATGCATCACCTTAGCCTGGATCAAAGCCAATCCAACAAGATTACAAACTTTCTTGTTCCACCATACTCATCAATCAGTCTATATCAAGATTTGAGAACATACATTGAAGTAGACAAGTGTCGCAGAGTTGAAAACTTCTTCTTCTACTGAAATTGTCACCATTCTCTTTACCCCACCAAAGAAGGAAGAAGAACGAGATCCTGAAACTTTAACATCATCACCCTTTGGCAAGAATAAACCATTAATGTCAACTTCAACCGACGAATTCCCTAAGACAGGGTTGCCTGTAAAAGTGAGATTCACTGCAGCAGAGTCATCAATCTTTCTCTGTTTTGGAAGTGATTGCAAGAACGAATCAAGCTTCTTCATCTTTTCTACAATTTTAATAGAAACAGTTTTTTCAACAGTAGATATAATCATCTTTTGAAATGCATCAACCACCCTGCAAAAAGAAAACTAAATAAACTTTCTTCATCTTTTCTTTCTAATCTTGGAATAAAGAGATTAGAGATAAGAAAACTTATGTAACATTTAATAATACCCTTGATATAGCCAAGAAGCACCACCATTGATATGAATATCAATGTTCTCCACTGTACAATCATTTTCCCGTGAGACAATCTTTAGACTTCCATTATCATTAACCAAAGTGGCAGTGATTTTCAAATCCATTCCTTTAACCTTCACCATCAGAAGCATTCACCTGTTAAGCTAAACAATGTCTGAACAAAAGAAAATGAGATGAACACAAACAGAACTAAAAAGACCCAATTTGGTTTTCGATAGTTTCAGAACATAAACCAAAAACCCACTTCAAAAGCACAAAACTTTTCCAGAGTTTTACCTCGACAGAAGCATCTCCATGATCAGAAATCTCAAAGAAGGAAGCTCTGTAAGTATAAGACCAGTCCATGCTCAAATTTGCTGTAGCACCTGAAACACTCAAAACAATTCCATCTTTTCCCGTCTCGATCTTCGAAGACTGGACATGAACTGCTTCAATCTGAATATTTGATAGACCCATTCGAACTTTCCCGATTAAAGGGATCTTAACCTTATTCTCAATGTCTGGTAGCTGAAGCGGAAGCGTCGTAGTGATCACTTTCTTGATGAGGTAATCTTTAGCAAATTCAAGACCCGTTTCCGAGACGAGTATCGAAATGTGACCGCCATAGTTGGATTGCGCCAAGGTCGATGACACCGAGACGAAGAGAACCAGAATCGTCATTACTTTCATGAGAGCCATTTCCAAGAAGAAGAAGAATAAAGTGGATAACAGAACTTAGCAAGTAACGAAGAAGTTAAAATAGTCAACAAAACGTTTGACTTTTGCTTTAAAACTAACCACGAATTATACATGGCCAAGAATCTGCATTTTACACGTCTTTCTTTTTTACAAGATGCAGACTTTGATGTCTTATGTACAAGTAAGTTTAATAGCCTAACCAAACATAAGGTATTGTTTGAAACTTCTTCTTGGCAATTCCTATTAGGTCGCAGTACTCTGAATGATCAAGCAAGTCGCGGAAATCTACAAACAGTTTCTCAAACACTTTCCACTGGACTTTGATTGGTCTTGAATATGGATATGGAAGAAAGCCCTGCATTCTCTTAGAGAGTTAGTTTCTACAAGAAAAGAAGAATTTTTGAAAACTTTATGGACATTTTTTTCCTTTCGTACATCATATTCTTGTGCGATTGATTTCAGCACGGTAAATGTATGTTTCGTGTCCTCTAAATTGTCGAGAAGAGTCAGCCAAATCGTTGTCGCAAGCTCCCCAGCTTCTTCTTTCGATTTGCCACAAACAATCAATTGGTCTGCCGCCAGAATATAAGATTAATGTCATTAGCAATGATTCATTAAGCAGAGTCAAATGCATATACCTAACTAGCTTACCGATGAGGGTTCCGTGCAAAACGCCTGAAGCAGGCATAGTGGAAAGTTGAAGCTGATCTTTCAAGAACAAGTAAATATGTCCAAGCATCTCATCTATGTCTGTATCCACACCTAATATGTTTCTGCTGATGTATAAAGCCACATATCTCCTGCAGCTAAAAGGCTATTAAGTTCCTTGAACCTAACAAAGATATTAAGCTAGCTTTTTTCATAGATATTATCAAGTGTGTTCCAGTCACCGTTTGCTTAATCCTTGACGGATTGGTCCAATCCAGCTCTTAGTATTGCTAGCAAGAGGATACGCCCGATTAAGAGCAGCCAGCCATAAGCATTCTCCACGGAATAAATTCGACCACTGTTTTCTTACACAAGATATTTGTTCCCAATTTGTTATTGGAACTCTGATAAATATCTCTATTAAGAGATCCTCTGTAAGCTTTCCAAATGGACTATCATGGTTCATTGTCGGCGCAATGTTCTCTTCTTTAATTCGGTTCATTACTATCCTGCAACCCATGTTTACAAATAGATCCCAAAGAATACATAAACGACATAAAAGCATCATCAGTCACACTTCATTATTCCATTGAAATCAAACAGAACATATTTATTAGTAGCTTTAAGTATGTCTAAGAGTAACAAACACAACACTAACTTAGAACTTAGAAAGCATATATATATATAAGCCTAAAGCTTTATTAGACAAAAACATATTACTATCAGATTCTCAATCCCAGAGAAGCTTCATTCACATATTCCGGAAACAAGCAAACAAAAAAAATCAATTGCCTGATGCAAAGCAAAAAGGCTAAAATCAAATGTCATACGATTTGTAACCATTAAAAGGATAACCTTTTGTCCAGTTATAAGATAGTAAAAACTAAAAAGTAACGAAATTTGAGTAAAAGAATCATAAGAAAATCCCTTTGATCATTATAGGCTTAAACTCAACAACACAAGTCCCTATGTCAACAAGACAATTATATTCAAAGGATCCTGAGAACTCAAACAAACCCAGAAAATCTCTTGAAGAAGTCAAAAATTGTATCACGAGAAAAGAGTAGAAAACGACACTGACGGTACCTACCAGCTGAGTAAAACAAGATTTTCATCAGCTGAAACAGAATCAAACGAAGATCGATTGAGAACTTACAAGAGGAAATAGTTAGTCCCTGAGAGAGAAGAGGCAACATGTCCCCAAATGATGCCATGGATCCATAACCACAAGCTCTGCAATTCGGTTTAATCCAACCCCACTCGACCGAACCGTAACCAAAGTAAAAATTAAAAACCATACCAATGTAATCAATCTCTCAGCGACGTCGTTTCATAGCACTGAGAGAGTCTAATAAAGAAAAGCCCAATTAAGGAGAAGCCCATATTTCATTAGTTAGAAACAAAGACAAGATCCGTGAATATAAAAAGTGGAGGAGGGTAAAGATGTAATTTAGAGAAAGCAGTGACCAAATGGAAGGAGAACAGATAGCGCGGCTTTTCTGACAATATTCTCTGTACGATGCTTTTCTCTCTCCCCCACTTACCAGAGTTACTGCTTCTTCTCCTCCTTTTCATAGATCTCTCTCCTTCTCTAATCAAACACAAAAACAAAATTAAAAGTTTCAGTTTTTATTTTCATAACCAATAAAAATTGAAGTATCAGAAAAGTAAAGTAAGAAACCAAAAAGTAAAAGACAATTTCGACCCATTAGGAAATAAAATAAGTCTTTGTCCAAAAAAAAAAAAAAAAAAAAAAAAAAAAAAAAAAGGAAATAAAATAAGTCAATTGACTCTGAAACCTCTTTCTAAGGGTTTTGACTGGAAATGGAAATTTTTGAGGAAAAGGGTTTTTAAAAGAAGAAAATCTCTAGTTTTTTTTGGAATTTGAAATCACAAAGTTTAATTACTGAATTTAATGACATCTGTTTAGAAATCAATAATACTCCTCTCCTCTCACATTTATATTGTGCTCTCTCTGTCCATATACTGAAAAACTTGAATAGAGTAAAGACATTACTATACTTGCTTTCTCTCTCTCTTTCTTGCAAGTGGTTAGAAACATTTCTCCTTCTTTAATCTCCTCCTCCTCCTGTCTTTGTCTTTCGTTTTCATTTCTCATCTTTCGATTTTGTTTTGCTTTTTTGGGTTTCTCTTTCTTTCTTAAATTTTGAATCTTTTTCTTTCTTTTTGTTTTTTTCTCACACTCTTGCTCAGTGTAGTAGTTTCAGTGGAGTCTTGATTTACCAGGGAATGCTAGTAGTTAGTTCTCAGCTAGTGATTGATGAATCGAATCTGAACTTTCAGACAAATGCTGTTGTTCCTACTGATCTTGTGAAAATTTTGATTCTTTATGCATTTTAAATCTTCTGTCGGTTGCTCTGATTCTCTAGGGTTTGGTCATGATTCTCTGAGATCTTACTAGATTCATGCATTTTCCTCATTTTGTTGTTTGGTTGCTACTTTGATTAAATCCGTTGTGGCAGAAGAGAAACGCTTTTATTTTTCATGCAAGAAGTCTCAATTTAGATCTTAAGATTTAACCAAAAGAGACACTACTCTTCCAAGTGTGTTTGAGGAGGCAATGGATTTCTTGAAAGTTAGAAAATTTCGAAAGTCACGGAAGCCAAACCTTGAAAAGGAGAAAGAAGACAAGATTTTGGCTCAGCAAGAGCAGGCAAGGAGTGAGAACACTGAAGCTGGTGTGACTGATTCGGGGAAAGGAGACGAGATCGAAGATGACGATGATGATTTCATTACCAATGAGGTTAAGAGAAGGCTCAAGGAGTTGAGGAGAAACAGTTTCATGGTGTTGATACCTGAGGAAGAAGAAGAAGAAGAAGAGGAATCGTATCTAGACGAAGATGATGATGACGGAGAAGACAAGTGTTCAGGTGAGTGGAGAGATGTGGTCGCTGAAGGACTTCAATGGTGGGGAGGTTTTGATGCTGTTTATGAAAAGTATTGCGAGCGTATGCTCTTCTTTGATCGTTTAAGCTCTCAGCAACTCAAGGAAACTGGTAAAAGCTTCTTGCTTTGATCTGTTTATATTGAGTCTTTCAATGGCTTTTTAGTGGTTAAGCTAAAGTTGGACTGATCAAGGATTGTGGAATAACTTTTGTTCTTTCATGGATTTGTTGGTTACTCTTAGGCATTGGAATTGCTCCAAGTCCTTCAACTCCATCGCCAAGATCTGCATCTAAGAAGCTGTCATCGCCTTTTCGATGTCTTTCTCTCAAGAAGTTGGATGTTCCCGAGGAAGATATCGAGCATTTGCAGCCGACAGAAATTGACCCTTATCAAGATCTAGAGACGGCTTATGTTGCTCAACTCTGCCTCACTTGGGAAGCACTTCACTGTCAATATACGCAACTGAGCCACTTAATCTCATGCCAACCCGAAACCCCGACTTGCTACAACCATACTGCCCAACTGTTTCAGCAATTCCTAGTCTTGTTGCAGAGGTATATAGAGAATGAACCATTTGAACAAGGCTCAAGATCTGAACTTTATGCGCGTGCTAGAAATGCAATGCCTAAGCTACTTCAAGCTCCTAAGATTCAAGGTGATTTCCTCAGCTCTCACATTGCGACTTAAAACCTTATTTGAAGTAGTAACACTTTAAGTTGGTTATGTTCAAAACATCTCAGGGTCAGATAAAAAGGAGATGGAGAAAGATACAGGCTTCATGGTCCTCGCTGATGATCTCATCCAAATCATCGAGAGCTCGATCCTTACTTTCAACGTGTTCTTGAAAATGGATAAGAAGAAACCAAATGGGGGTATTCACTTGTTTGGGAACCACAACAACAACCATATGAATTCTACAACTCCTTTACTACTGGTTCAGTCATCCATTGATAAGGTCTGTACTCAAATGTTATTTGTAGAAACTATGTATGCTTCTTTGGTGTCTCATAAGAGAGAAAACTTTTGCAGAAAAGGGTGAAAGCGAAGGAGCTTTCAAAGAAGACAAAAGGTTTGAGAAAGAAATCATGGCCTCAAACATGGGAAGGTGTTCAACTCTTGTTTGCAGCCATTGACATCAAACTCGCAACACGGGTATTGAGGATGGCGAGAATCAGTAAAGAGCAACTTCTATGGTGTGAAGAAAAGATGAAAAAGCTCAACTTTTCAGCTGGGAAGCTTCAAAGACACCCATCTCCAATTCTTTTCCCATGTTGATAATAAAATGATGAACAACACAATGATTTCAAATACAGTCGCACCAATTGTTCCCTTTTTATCTGATCATTAAGATCCGGTTTGGGGATTTTTTCTTTTGCAGACAAATCAAAGAAGAAATTGTGTGTTTGTTCCATTTGCTTTCATTCATTCTCTTTGCAATAAGGGTCCAATTCCAAGAACACACTTGCTTTGGTCATAGATTCACTATTAAGGGACCATTTTCATTGTTGTCGTTTGGATTTAGCACATACGAAAGAATCCAATGTTGTCTTGTTGATGGGAAACTAAATCCATGATCATGATGATGATGGTGATGGAAAAGTCTTATTCTTCTATCACTTTCATTGTTTTTGGCCAAAGTCTTTGATGTGTCGTTAAAGGACTTTTATTTCTTTTCCACACTTCATATTTAACAAAAATCCTAAGAACCATAAATGAACATTATAAAAACGTTGAACAGTGTTTAGGTTTTAAAACAAACAATTAGATTTTCTTAATCCAAAAAGAAGAAGAAACAAAAAAACTAAAGTGTGTTTTGGTGGTGGTAAGGAACAGGCAACAGAGACAAAGCCACGTGAACGTATCTCTTTCAACTAGAAGTGTCAACACGTGGCAAACCTAGTCACCAATTTGGAGCCAAAGCTAAAATTACTTAAAAGGGCTTCCTTCACCACTACCGTTAAAGAACAGTACAAGGGATAATTTGGTCATTATATAGAGACGACGACCTCTTCGTGTGCGAATCCGTCGTGATTCTGAATACTCTATGTTGTTAAAAGACGATATCGAAAAACTCTTTAAATCAAAAATTTTGTGTATTAAATTAAAGATTAAACATCCCAATAATTGCCGGAAAAAAAAACATTTTTAGATTAGTCTTTGACTTGGTGACTCGACGAAGCCCCTTGAAGCAAACTTTTCAAAGGGTTTAGTTTTAATTTCTCTATCTCTCTTTTTCTCTGGGTCTCTTCTCTCTTGAACATTTTATTTCGAGCTCTTTGAGAAAACACTTTCATGGAAGCTTGAATATCACCATCAGGTACTTATCTCTGCTTCCTCTTCCCTCTTCCTCTCTGTATCTACTTTTTTTTCTTCTACAAGTCATGCAAGGAACTAGTTTATGGATAAAAAAAGATAAAAGTTTTAAGTCTTTTGTTTAATTTTGATCCCTAATTATAGCTTCTGGATATGATTCTCTGTTTGTAACGAGGTTGATGAATGAGTTCAACGGTTTCGTTTGCTTTTATAAAGATGGCGTCTTTTGATGATCTTGTTGTTGTTTTTGCTGATTATGTGAGTTGACTGATTTTTTAGCTTCAGGAAATGGTAAAATCTTAGTCTGAAATTTCGATCCTTGGTATGTAGATTTCATTCATATATGGTCGATTACTTGTTTTTTGTTGTTGTGATTTATGAAATTTGGGACCATATCTTAAAGTTCTTAGCTTTTTGTTCTCTTATGGACTAAGGTTTTGTTCTTTGTGTCAGGTGTTGTGAAACTACTTTGTATGATATATAGAAACTTGATTATAATAGAAATATGACGACGACTCAGAGCGCTATGAGAATGGTTGAGGGTGATCATATAAAAAATTGGCAGGCTTCTAGGGATAGTGGGATCTTTGGTTCACTTGATATGGCAGTTGAAGATTTAGGATTCCTAATGAAAAGAAATAGGTTGGATAGTGGTGATCATACCGGTAAAATCCCTAGTAGGAGCGGAAGTGCGCCACCTAGCATGGAAGGTTCCGTTGCAGCTCTTAGGAATCTCTTGAAACAACAAGAAGGTAGTAGCTCTGAAGTTTTAAGTAGGGCTATTGAGAATTATGACTCGGAAGAAGAGATACGTAGTGATCCTGCATATGTAGCTTACTATTTGTCGAACATCAACTTGAATCCGAGACTCCCTCCTCCGTTAATCTCACGGGAGAATCAGCACTTGTTGCGTCATTTCGGTGGGGTTGGTGATAATAATCAGAGTCCAACAACTTCTTGGGATAATATGGGGATAAGGTCCTCCTTGCATTCTTCTAGAACTGCTCTTTCGACTCATAGAGAGGAGCCCGAGGATGAGGCATCATCTGGGGAACAACAGGCTTATGCTTCTTTGGCTGGTCGTCGTAAGAGCATAGCTGATATGATTCAGGTACATGGTTCCTTATTCTATCACTTGTTAGTAAAATATTAGTTCATTTTACATGAAGGAAGATTTCCCTCTTACACTTTCTTCTGTGTTCAAGCGGCCTCATTCGGCAGGAAATCGTCCAATAGCACAAGACATCCATGCCATTTCCTCTGATACATCTTCAGAAAACACGAGAAGATTACCGGAGTCTGATATAAATTCGGTTAATCTGCTGAGGGAGACAGATTCTCTCTCCATCGATGCTATTGCTAGTGAAGATCCCTTTACCACTGATTTGGGCTCACAAAGTTCTACTAATGTACAGAATGAGAGATTAAACGCGAGGCGAGCGAGCCAGGAGGACAACAATCTATCTGTTTTTGGTGCTTCTCCTCCATCCTCTGTTGCTTCAAGAATGAGGAGGAACCAAGAAGACCAACAATCTCAGGGAAGGAGAATGCCTCTGCAATACACACCTTCATCGTATCAGGTTCAGGCTAGTTCGCCACAACAAATGACCTATCCGAGGATGGGCGGTACACAGGACATGATGCAGAGCTTACCAAAGATTGCAACTGGCGAGGTACATTCAACTTTCCAATCTCCTCACGGTTTGGCACCGCCTCCCATGTATACATCTACAGCAGCATATATGACATCTCTGAGCCCATTTTACCATCAAAATTTTCAGTCTTCGGGTATGTACCTCCCGCAATATAATTATGGCAGTTACCCTCCTGGTTCTGGTATTGTTCCTCAATATATGAGTGGATACCCATCGCATGAAGCAACTGTTCCTATGCCATATGATATCTCGTCTACTTCTTTGGGCTACAACAACGCTCGGCTGCTACCTGGAGTATCATCGAGTGGACAAAACATTCCTTCGCTTGTGGATCCTTTTCAGTTGCAATATTTTCAACAGGCTCAAGTGGACGCGTATGCTCCTCCGTTTCAGAGCAGCACTGATTCTTTTGGGCAGAAAGACCAACAAGCTGCTGGCTATATGGCAAATCATGAACCTCTCAACAGTCCATTGAGTCCGAGTTACGGGATGCAAAGTCCGCGGCACATGGGGAATTATTTTGCAGTGCCACCTGGTGTAAGAGTCATGCCGCAGTATCCAGGATCACCTCTTGCTAGTCCGGTGATGCCTTCCTCACCGGTTGGTGGAATGATGAGCCACTTTGGAAGACGAAGTGAAACAAGGTATCATCAACAAGGGCCAAGTAGAAACACTGGGATCTACCCTGGTGGATGGCAAGGGAACAGAGGAGGAGCCAGCAGCATCGTTGATGATCTAAAAAGACATTCTTTTCTTGATGAACTCAAGTCTCCAAACGCTCGGAAACTCGAGCTGTCTGATATTGCAGGGCGCGTTGTTGAATTCAGGCAGTGTTTCTGCTCCGAAATCTATCATTTTCTTTAATTCTGAAGAAGTATTTTGAAAGGTTCAAAAGAAATGATGTCATGTTAATCTTATTTTACTACTCATTTTTCTGAACTTCAGCGTCGATCAGCATGGCAGCCGGTTTATTCAACAGAAGTTGGAGCATTGCTCCGATGAGGAGAAGGCATCTGTTTTCAGTGAGGTTCTTCCACAAGCTTCAAAATTGATGACTGACGTTTTTGGAAATTATGTCATCCAAAAAGTGAGCCACTTTTTCTTCTTCTTTTTTCCTAAACTGAGAATTGTCTATAAAATACATTGTGATTTTTGGATCAGTTCATAGAACATGGAACTCCGGCACAGAGAGAAGAACTTGTGAAGCAACTTGCTGGTCAGATGGTTTCACTAAGCTTACAAATGTATGGATGTCGTGTGATACAAAAGGTAAATTTATTAATATTACTTTCCTTATATCAATGTCAGTATCTTGATTCTTGATCTAAATTGTAGTTAAGTTTCCATGTGCTTGTTTGTGCCTTGTGATATTTATAGGCCCTTGAAGTGATAGATGTTGACCAAAAGACAGAACTAATTCGTGAGCTCGATGGAAATGTGCTGAAGTGTGTTAGAGATCAAAACGGAAATCATGTTATCCAAAAGTGTATCGAGAGTATGCCTGCCGGTAGGATTGGATTTGTAATTGCTGCTTTCCGTGGTCAAGTCGCCACTCTTTCTACCCACCCTTATGGATGCCGAGTTATCCAGGTAAATGGAATAGAGCGAGCTCTGTCTCCTCTTGTGCTTTGAACTTGAAATATTCATTCTTTTCCTGTCTGCTTTGTTATAGAGAATCTTGGAGCATTGTTCAGATGATGAGGAGACTCATTGTATAATCGATGAAATATTGGAATCTGCGTTTGCTCTTGCTCATGATCAGTATGGGAATTATGTCACTCAGGTCTGGTTAATCGCGGATCCATTGTCTCTCTTGGCATTTTCTTGAATTCTTTTTTTCTTAATATTGTGCTTTGGCTTATGTTTTTCTTGTAGCATGTCCTGGAGAGAGGGAAGCCCGACGAAAGGAGACAGATCATTGAGAAGTTGACTGGGAATGTTGTTCAGATGAGTCAGCACAAATACGCTTCTAACGTTGTGGAGAAGTGTCTGGAACACGCTGATAGTACCGAGAGAGAGTTCCTGATTGAAGAGATAATGGGCAAATCCGAGGAAGACAATCACTTGCTAGTAAGAACACAATCCTAAAGAAAGCTCTCTGAAACCTCATTGGACTTATTTAACACTCTTTTTTCTTCTGCAGGCGATGATGAAGGATCAGTTTGCAAATTACGTGGTCCAGAAAGTCTTGGAGATCAGTAAAGATCAGCAAAGGGAGATTCTGGTGCAGAGGATGAAAATTCATCTCCAGAGTTTGCGGAAGTACACATACGGGAAACACATAGTAGCCCGATTCGAACAACTGTTTGGTGAAGGTACTTTCCTCTAAAACTAAAACTTGAGCAGTCAATATGACTCTGTACTAAAGAAATCAGAACGTTCTGATATGTTATTGTTACAGAGAGTGAAGTCTCAGAAGAGGGAACAGAAGGTTAGGCAGAAGATTTTCTTTTGGGTTGCAGATTTGGACAATGTTTGACTTAGACAAATATATATTTGAAAGTGCTTATGTATATATGCTTGTATCTATGAATGGAAGTGTGATGGTATAACAATATGTATATGATGTGGACATGATCTGTGGTTTATAATTTGATTTGCTTATTACTTTTCTTCATCCTTTTTTATTGAACGAGAAGAACACAGAGAATTAGCCTCGACAAAAAAAGAACTCAGCTTCTTACTTCTCATGGGAACCAAAACACTCCCAAAGTGCCAAAAAAACATCTCATGGGGAAAAACCAAGCCACCACATTCCCTAAATCATAACTAAGAAATGTGATGAGAGGCTTAGCTTTAAGTAACAATGATAACTTAGGTTACAATTTCGTCATTATATGAGTGGTTTGGTGTTGGCGGCAAGCAAAATATCTTTCCAGGCTTCATAGAAGACCCAAGTGATGCCTGAAGACGGCATGACTTTCAAACAACTTGCTCCCCATCCTCTGTAGAGTCCCATCACTCCTTCTTTCTTCACTACTTCTGCAATTGCTGCAGCCATGTTCGGTGGGCATTGCCCCTTCAGAGCTCCAACCATCAACCGCTTCCGTGCGACTTCCAACGGAAAGCTTATGGTGCTCGCCGTTAGACCTGACCCCAGTCATAACTTGATGAGTCTTAACATGATTCAAGTAAGGAAATACCGCAAAAGGAAGTTTTTATTTATTTGTTTACCAGCTAAAGCTCCAAGAACAAGCATCTCTGGACGGCTTAAAGCCTTTTTGTTCTTGGATTTGCAGTATGAGGTCTTCATTTTGTCATACATGAAGTAATAACATGTGCTGTATGGAAGCATCCCGACCAGTGTTGGTCCTAAGCCGGCGTAAAATCCACGGATTCCATCGTCTCTGAAAATCCTTGGAATTGCAAGGGTTAAGCTTGGATAAATCTCAGGGCTCACAGTCAATCTATCCTGGTAAAGTTCAGAGAACATCAGTCTCTTTCAACTCTAAAGACAGAAAAGATTTCAATATTGCGTCATGCAACAGACTTTGATTGAGTAATACATTACCTTGAGAACTTCCAGAGGATGGCAAACAAGTGTACTGGCAATACCAGCAGATGCACCAGCCACAGCAACAGGAGAGATCCACGATATGGACGGACTGAAACTAAAATCACCGATTTCAATCTTGGCGTCCTCAATCTTCTTCAACTTCACTTGTGCTGATGTCATTGCACGTTTAACCCATTCAAATGTCCCCAACTCAATTGCTTGAGTTGGAATGATTCGAATCATATTGATTTCGTTGCCAGCCCAAAGACCTTGCCACCCTTGCTTCTGTACAACTTCCAGAAAACTACCTGGAATGCTTCTCGATCCAACACCAACAATCATTCTTGTCCTGCCAGAATTCACACAACACAATGCAATCTAGTTAAATTTTAGACATCAAAGTGTATTATTGATTACATTGAGGAGATTACAAGGGGGGACTGACTATACAGACCTTATAGTCTCAAGTGGAGCAAGAACAGCTTTGGTCATAGCTCCAGCTAAAGCCCCACTAAGAAACTCACGGGCTTCCCTAGACTTGAAGAAATCCTGAATCAAACACAACAGAGAGAAATATTCACACAATGGTTCCCAATAGAGATTACCAACAGACCCTTCTCTCAGTCATATCGAAACCACATAATACCATTACCAAAACATAATCCAGATTGTTAAAACAACACAAATTCAAATATACTCATAAGAAGCAGAGAGACTGAACCAGAAAGAACAAAATAAAATGGAACTCACTTTAACAGGAATCGTGAAGTCAGGAAATTGAGGTTGGAGACGAAGATGAGAATCCGATGAAGCTGAAGAAAGAGATTCCTTGTCCATAACCACAAGCCCTTCTTTTGGAACAACCATTGCCATTTTCTCACTCTCTGTCTCCGTTTGTTCTTTCAAAGATTTTATCAGAGACAGAACAGGAGATTCAAAAAAGGGCAACAGAGAAGAAAGAATATTCAATTAAACATAATTAGAAAACAAAAAAACAAACTTTCAGATTGTGAACAGACCCAGAAGACTATAAACTAATAATTTATGGGAAGATTTAAGCTTTTTAGGGTTTATGTGTTTCTCCCAATTTTTATTTGTTTTTAATACTCCCTCCGTATTTTAATAATTGTCGTTTTAGAATTTTTATTTTTTTGAATTAGATGTCGTTTTCAAATTTCAATGCAAAATTTCTTACTTTTTAATGTTTTATGATGTCATAAAACATTAAAAAGTAATAAATTTTGCATAGAAATTTGAAAACGACATCCAATTCAAAAAAATAAAATTTCTAAAACGACAATTATTAAAATACGGAGGGAGTAATTTTCTAGTATTTATTTTTCAACCCACACTTGTGGAATCAAAACGCTTATTTTTGTCCCTTATTTTTCGAAAATATCTTTCTTTTGTTCGTGAGTTTTGGGGTTGACGATTCGATCCGGTTCACTAATTTTATCCGGTTTTTTAATAACCGAGTTTGACCCCTCAAATCAGCCGGTTCGGGGTTTAGCCGCCGAGCCCTATCCGATCAATTTACCTTCTCCACTCCAAGAGCTTGCTTTCTCACTCTTGAAGCTCGACGAAGATGTCTTGCTTGGTCTCATCAACTTGCTCACTCGTCCCCTTCGACTCAAATCTGAATCGCTTGAATCGTTCCACCAAACTGGGCTCTGCAATTTCATGGCAATCTTCATTTCCCAAACTCTCCATCGAAATCGGCTCTGTTATCTCATCTCCCATTGTCAAAAAGGTAAAGTCATCTACTTTCGTTATCTGTGCACAATCTCTAAGTTAGTTTCGTAATTGCTCTTGCTCGTATAGTTTTGTGCTTGTCTGATTTTGTAGCTTAGTGTGTGTTCTTGTATGTTTCAGCTCGTTGTTCAGATTTAGGCAATTTGTAATTTGTGGCTTGGCTTTAATGTAAAAATCTAGGGTTCTAGTGAATCTTTATGAACATGAAACTAAAAGCTCTTAATGTGAATTAGAATGTGTGTTTTCTTGATTTGTGTTTCTTCTCACGGAAATTCAATTTGCCATTTAGGCTTGAGAGTGATTCTCTTCAAAGCTTATCTCTTTTATCTGTTGAGTATTTCAAGATTCATCTTTCTTATTCTAAATAGCACCTAATGATTCAGAATTCCCTCTTGTCTTAGTCTTCCAATTAACATCAAGAAGAGTTCTTTTTGCTATTGAACCCACCAAATTTTTTTGAAAGTTTTGTTTGATGGATTGTTGTAGGATTCTTTTGTGCAAGCTGCGTGGACTCGAAGATCACGTGGTGAAGCAGCGAAAAGACCCAACAGGAAGTCATGGAAACAGAGAACAGACATGTACATGAGGCCTTTCCTTTTGAATGTTTTCTTCTCCAGGAAGTTCATACACGCCAAAGTGATGCATAGGCCAACAAGCAAAGTCATTTCGGTTGCCACCACAAATGCAAGAGATATAAGGACTAATATACCGTCTCTTGTGGATAACGAAGCGTGTAGACTCATTGGTAAGCTCATAGCTGAGCGTTCGATGGAAGCAGACGTCTATGCTGTGTCTTATGAGCCAAGAAAGGGAGAAAGAATTGAAGGGAAGCTAGGGATTGTGATTGATACTATTAAGGAACACGGCATTATATTTGTTCCTTGAATCACTCTTAGAATAAATGACTTAGCATTTGCATTACCTAGAAAGGTCTGTGTCTTGTTTTGATGCCTATGCAGAGCAGAGGAGAGAACTGATCTCTTTGGTAGAGAATGGTTCAAGAACACAGTGCTCACTAGGTGTTCGATGAAATGCCAATGAGGAGAAAGAATACGAAGAAGAAGAAGAATATTTTAAAAATGATTATATATTTGTATTGTATGTACACTTATTTCTTCTTGTCACAAGACATGTATCTAATCAAAATCTCTTCAAAAACACTCTCTTCACAAGGAATATGAATCCCTCCTTCATGATCGTACCCAAACTCGTCCGCTACTTCATCCATCAAAGTCCTGAATTCAGGATATTGAAGATACTTGGTCGGTATCACAAACCTTTGCCTCTCTTCACGCCCCACATAGACCGCAAGATGCCCTCTCGGGACATCGTTTTGATCTCTGGCTGGTCTGCTACCGTCCGATAACTCCCCCGAGATAAGACGATCCTTAATGTTAGTTTCGTACCTTCTGTTTCGTCTGTTCTCCTGGTTCGCTAGACGAACGATGAAACTTAGCGAAATCATTTTGTTGAATAGAAAAGAAAGATAGCAAAAAAATCAAACGGAATGGTGTCTTGAGAAAAGTTCAAAAGGAATCATTTATATATCTATCAATGTCAAAAGACTTTGCATTTGATAGATCATAGATAACAACGATAAAGATCTTATGATGAAAGTTGTTATCTTCATAGAACATAAAAATAAAAAACAAGCTAGGTTAACGAAACCCTAGTTGTTCTTGTTTCTTATTTTCCTTGTTTGATTTAAATGATCTGTCTGCTTTTTATATGTCTATTGTTTTCGTGGTCAACAAGTTATCGGAAGAAGACTATTATTGGACAACTCAACCAAAGTACAGCCGTCCGTACCGTACAGTTGGTACGAGGTTATTGCTCCATGAATCCAATTCACAAATTAAAACCAATACTTTCGCGTTATCATCTATTAATTAAAAAGCTTTTCATGTAAAAATAGTCCAATCAACCATCTCTACATCGAGTTTTATTGAAATAACTTTGATATTTTAAAAGTCAATCACATTTTTTAGCAAATCATTTAATTGAACAAGCTTGTTCAATGGCTGAAACAGTTTGCTTCACATCCACTCCCATATTGCAGATATTGGCAAGAGCTCCTGTATACTTCAATCCGTAATTCACTGTTGCACCGCAGTGATTCTTGAAGCTATTAACCTGCGATTTTCGTTCGATATACACTTGTTTAATAATAATGCAATGGTTGTTGCGTAGAACACAAGTAACAAGACTTGAGATGTGGTTTGTTACCAGAGTCTTGAAGCAATCCCAGTCGTCTACAAGAGGCTGTCCTGTTGTTCTTGTGGAAGTTAAGAGATTTAAGACATTGGTTTGTTTAACCGAAAGTCGCAGAATCTCTGTAATGCTCTGATCGATTTGTTTCCTATGATTCATTTCGTCAAACAATTTCTTCTGAGCTTCTTTGCTTTCAGGTGATCCCATTGGAGCTTTTTGAATCTGAGAGATGAATAAACATTAAAACCTGAAAACCCTTTCGTTAAAAATGATCGAAAAACTCACTTTTCTCTGGAGATATAACAGAGGGATATCGCGCGGATTGACCAAGCCAGAATTAGAGATTGGTGAGGAAATGGATTCAGTGAAAGTGAAGTTTTCGTTTTCAGGATTTCTTCCAATGTAAGAGGCAAGATAATCATTAAGCATTTCCTTGGTCCCGAAACGGCATACATGAGAAGTCTGTTCTACATCAGATCCTACTCTTCTCTTTACAACGTGATATTGCTGCTTCAAAGTCTCCTTGCTCATGTCATGAAGGTCACTGTCCCCAAAAACACAAAACAGAGAAAAATTGACCAACAAAAGTGATTTTCAAACTCTTCAAGAACAAATCAAATCATTCGAATAGTCCATAAAGATTGAATCTTTTTGTTTGCAGTACCTGTCCTCAAGCCAAGAGATACTAAATACATCGCCGAGACAAGTTTCAAACTCAGGAGCAGAAGGAGTATATGACTCAGGACAGTAAGTTCCAAAGCTGTTCTCTTTAGAATTAGCAGCAGTCACTGCGTATATATTGAGATTTTTCTTTAAAATCCCTTCAAACATACTTCCAGATTCACATGCTTCAACATAGATCACCTAACATCCAAAAAAGACCTCAAAGATTCAAAAAACAGAACACATATATAAAGCTAGGTTACCAATGGATGAGTTATCTACCATTTTGTTGTAGCTTTTTCGCTTATGCATCTTCTCCAAGACTTTATTAAAATCTTTTGCAAGGACTTCATCACCATTGGGCATCGCTGAGAAAATCGCGGATTAGTAGTATCAAGACCAAATCTTATATTATAGATATGGATGATGGTAATTTCATTAATCTAAGAAAACCTAGTAAGCCAGGAGCTCCATGATCAGCATAGTAGATGAAGATGTTATCATTAGGACCACTTTTCAAAACTTTGCCACTTCCTCCTGTGACGCCACTTTCATTTCCAAGTAGCACATTATAGAAGTTTTCAACATTAACAGTTTCTTCAGTGTAGTCCTACCAACCAATAACAAAACTTGAATATATATGGATTCAACATACAAATGCACAAAGGAAGTAAAAATAAGAACCTTAGGAACTCCTTTATAAACATCTTCTCCATCTGGTTTATTGATGATAACTCCAGGCCTAGGATTCTCCGAAGAAAACGCGATATCATCATACATAAAGACAATGATGTTTTCATCTTTTAGACCGCCTTTTCGGAGAATCTGATACGCGTGGCATATATCAGCCTGAAACAAAACATCGGTTAAATTATTAGTTCATACAAAATCTCTTTTGGACCATACTTTTTTAATGTTGAATGTTCAAACAAATTGTTTTAAAAACCTGATGCCTGTAGTTGGAATAATCATTTGATCCAGCAACTAAAACAGCCCATCGCGTGCCTTTTGCACTCTTGTCGCTAGATTCAACATCATTATCGTTCACCAAATGGGTTTTGCGAGATTCAGCTGAGAATATAAGCAAAGCATGAAGAAAAACAAGGATCTGAAAGTGACCAAGACTAGACATTGTTTATAAAAACAACTTTGAAGAAAATGTTTTTTTTTGTGATGATGATTGAGATGAAGAATATGGCTGGATTAAATAGCAAAATCCATTAAGCAGAATTAGTGGTATGCGTTAGAGAGATGAGTGTAGACGCAAAAAGTAACGCATGACGTTGTCACACATAAGCACCTTGCATGATGAACTAACTGCCTTGAAATGTTAATTGCTTTGTTTGCTAGCTTCTTATTTTTTCCTATTTTTATTCTCATTACTTTAATTTTCTTGTGACCAACTTTTTCTTTGGTAGACTCTTGTGACGAATTTCTGATAATTCAATTAATGCATACTACTTAATTAGTGATTAGTTAATACAGAAACAAAACTACATATACATTATACTACTACATATGTTACACTCCTTTCTTATTATTACTAGTCAGCAACTCCACATAAACACTATACCACACCTTTGGAAATAAATCCAGCTAATGCAAATTGATTTTAAATGATTTTTCTTTTACCAAATTAATTTTGAAGATTTTACAGAAATTTAAAAAGTATTACTTTTCAGTAGATTTTGGTGGAAAAATATGAGAATCCACACATAAAAGAGAATGATAAAAGAGTTTGCGAAAATTTTAAAAGTAATCAGCAATAAAATCAAAAGAATAATGAAGTTTACATTTGGACGAGATATAGACGATAGCGTTCAAATTATTTAAAGTTCTTGTGCATATATATAAAGTAATGATGACTGATATATTTACCAATTTAAAACTAATATATTTAGCAGAAATAACTAATATTATTATGATTTAACTAAATAATATTACTAAAAATTTTGGACTTTATTACCAAATATTAAAGTGGAGCATTGACGAAAAATTCATTCCAGTAAGAAGTAAGAAGATGCGTATGAATTGAGAACTTCAGCTAGATATGGAAACAACTTTTTTATTTAAGTGAATTTGAGTCATGAATGATCGCGAAATTTTGCGTCAGGTTCTACCTGAAATTACGGCACTTTTCTCAATTTAGCTAAGTACCACTTTCCACTGAAATCAATGAACCAATTTCTCAATTTAGAAGTTTATTAGAATTAGAGTGCGAATTATGTGGTCTAGATTTTTGTCTTACATATTAAAAAAAGAGTTTGCGTCTTTGCAGAGATATTATAACAAACCTACTCAACTTTTTTTTTTTTTTTTTTTTCTACTCAACTTTTTCCTTCAATTGTTTTCTTCCTTTACGAATTTTATACATAGAACAATATTCACAATTACATAAGCTTAACCAAACTAAAAAGACAAGAATGGCCTCGATCACTCCATGCATCTCCTTCAAAATAGACAAGAATACTAATCCTCTTCGTTTTGGTCTGGAAAACAAACAGAGTAAAATGTGAGATTTGAAGGATCAAACACATGTTAGAAATGTTATAGAAGAACTTGTTGGAAAATATAGGATTCTTTAATGCACCTGAGTTCTTCTCTGTGTCGGATAAAGTGCTTGAATGTGTATAAGAGCTATCCGAGCATACACTTAGTTCATCCTGCATTTCAAAGATTTTAACTTTAAGACGAGAAGAGATAATTAAACGAAATGTGGATATTGCTAATAGCTTTTTCAATACTTACAACTGGTGGCAAGGAAACTTGGCTATGATTTGGTGTTAGACGACCTCTGCTTAAGTTGAACATCATCCATTCCATATTCGTATCCGCACGAGCTCTCAGTCTATGTAGCTCTGGTAAAACCTCTTTTCCGAGGTCTGGTCTGTCTTTCCTTCTCAGCTGTGCACATTTAAGTGCAATCTTTGCTAGAGACAAAGCTTCTTCCACCGGCCAGTTAGGCACTGCTGGGTCTAACATGTCCTTGAATTTCCCTTGCTCCATCGCTTGCTCAACCGTATAGGCCAAACCCGTCGGCCTTTTCGCTGTGAGCAGTTCGAGAAGCAAGATACCGAAAGAGTAGACATCAGATTTCACACCGAGCATTCCAGTTTGTTGGTACTCAGGGTCAATGTAACAGAATGTCCCAGCGGTTGATGACACGTGGCACTGCGTGACGTTTTCAGCAACTGCAGGCACTAGTTTGGCTAATCCAACATCCCCTATTTTGCTTACGTAGTTCTGGTCAATCAAAATGTTTCCAGGTTTCAGATCACGGTGCACTATAGGCTCGGGTTTTGTCTGGTGAAGGAAGAGCAGACCCGTTGCAACTTCGGCTGCAATTCGGAACCTGAGCTCCCACGAGAGCGGTGGCGTGTTTCCATACTTATAGAGCCTATCAGCTAAACTACCTTTGGCCATATACTCATAAACAAGCACTCCATACTCTGGACATGCACCAATAAGTAGCACCATATGTGGATGTCTTATGCAGCTAAGAACTTCTACCTGTAACAATGCTCAATAGTTGGTCCACATTTAAATTAAAGTTTGATTTATATTTAGATTTGAGAAGTATAGGATTTTAGGTCAACTTACCTCTCTTTGAAATTGAGATCTTCCTTGAACTGCATCTGCTCTCAAAACCTTGATAGCAACAGGGGTATGATCAAGATAACCCTTATAGACAGGACCATACCCGCCTTCGCCTATTTTATTAGCCTTGTCGAATGAGTTTGTGGCTTCTTCAATCTCACCAATAACATACCTTCGATACCTTAAACTGGAATCAGAGAAAGAACCTGCAGCTTCTATGGCTCTTCTTTGTGTTTCGAGATCTGCTATCTTACCTGCTGTTTCAGAAGCCTCCATGGCAGCTTTGTGTGCTCTCTCTTTTTCCACTATGGACTTTGTAGATTTCTCTGATAACTGTCCTTCTTGCACCCATCCTTCCTCTTCAATTTTCTGACGTTGGAGCTCCTTCGCCTTTGATCCAAAAGTAAAATTTCTTTCAGTCAACACTGTACAAGAATATGTATACACAGGGACGGGTTTCGTTTTATATCGTTTTACCTCTTGCTTTGCAGCTAGTGCTTCTCTGCAAGCTGATCCATACATGTCAATTGCGTGTTTCAGTTCCTGCTTCAATCTCCGCATCTCAGCTTCCACTTCTTCCTGAACATATTTCAAGAAAACATATATAGCAACCATTCCCGAAAACATAGATTGCTGTCTATAACCAATCAAACGCATCTTACCAAGTTTTGTGGTGAACAAGAACAAGATGACCGACCGCTATCTTGTGAGACGAATGAGAAATCATGTTGGATATTGGTGTCATTGAACCTGATTCCTAGACGCATAGAGTGTCCAGAGCTCGTCGACTTTCTCGGAGTTAAACCAGAATCAGGAAAATCGTAGATGAAGGAAGGGCTTCCAGTGGTGCTTGTACTCGGCCTGCCTGAGCTCACAAAAGATATGTCAGACCTTCCGGTACTTGTACTTGGCCGGCCTGAGCTTGTGGTACTTGGCCTGCCTGAGCAAACAAATGATATGTCGTTTTCGGAGTCTTCCAAATCAAAGAATGAGTTTGCGTAATTTGATGTCCTTGCCATAGGTGACCTGTTGACGATATTACCGCGAAAGAAAGAACGATAAGTATCTTCCTTCAAAACGTATCAGTTTTTGTCAAAGAAGAAAAAGATTCTCATGAAACATTACTTTCCATAATCTTCAATGGAGCTAGCAGTCGAAGACCTGGCTGGAGCCCTATCTGTTTGTACCAACGAAAGAACAATTTCAAGATGTGTGTGGTGTCACATGGTTAAGCCTCAAAAAACTATTTAATGATTTTACCTCTAAAGCTCATGGTGTTTCTGAACTTTTCGTAGTTAATGATTTCAGAGTGGTTTTCAATCTGACCCATAAGCGGAGACCTATATGGAGCAGCTCGTGAGGCATAGCGGACAGATGATATCTTCCCTTTGGAAATAACGTAAACTGTACAGAAATCAGGTGCTGCTTTCGCTACATTGCTCGGTGTATCAGAAATCTTAAATTTCCTGTAAACAGATTGAATCAAAGAAACACATAAGGACAAAACTAGAAAGAGGATTCAAACTGATAGGAGGTAAGAGATTCATAATACTACCTCATGAATCCATGCCTCGAAGGGGCACCAAGAACCAAATTCTCAATCACGCCAGAGGAAACATATTCAGCAAGGGACTTGACAATGTTGTCATCCTCAAGCGTGACATCAAGGCATTGTATCTAGCAACCAACAGAGAGTAAAGAACAATGCATTCAAATTACCAGAAGCTTTACTACAAGATAGGTTCACATTAGAAACAAATCAAGCGAGGACAAGCGATCTTATCTCGCGTGGTTTTACCTCTTTTCGACTGCAGTAGCAATGAAACGTCACGAAAAGGTTTTCAGCTTGCTTATGTTTCTCTGCAGTAATCTCACCTGCAAACAAACCCATAGCACCACAACATTCAAGTCTCTCCAGAATCCAAAAACTCAGAACATCAACATCAACAACAACAACAACAACAACAACAACAACCACAGGTTTTGTGATAAGTAGAGCATTACATTAACACAAAAGCTCAGACCTGAATCAGAGGATGATCTAAGGATAACATGGAGGAGGATAATGGTTTGTCCTTTAGAGACAAGATGATCAGCAGCCCATTTGAGAGCATGTTGGCTTCCTTTATTATTATCAACTGCTACAGCGACTAACCCAGAATTCGCACTTTTCTTCTTCGAGCTTCCCTTTTGAGCCTTCATCGATTACAAACCTTAAGAACCCTAGATTGCAAAATCCCCGCATTTAACGATATCAATCTCTTGATCCACTACAATTTTTGCCTCTATCTTCTTGGAGAATCTCATTCTCAATACTAAAGAAATCTGCGGTATTCCAAAATTAGGGCTTTCAAGAAATCCTCTTTCCCCAAATTAGAATTTTTCGATTCAGTGGTGAACTGAAGAACAACAATGGATAATTTCGGCCTCTCTCTCTTTCATTTTCTGTGTCTCCGTAGCTCTCGTAGTCGCGAATTCTCCGCCTTAGTAATTTAGTTTTATCCTCAAAATTCAATTTTTAGCCCTAAATACAATTTTTGAGAAAAAAGTTCCAAACTTTTTTTTCAATACTAAAGTTCCAAACTTTTTATCCATATACAATGAAGATCTCAAGTTATGTTGTTACTAAGCATGAATTCATTATTTTTCTGCATGAATTCGATTCTTGTACTTGTGAAGTAAGAAATGGGACAATCAAACGAGTAAACTTTCAAAACTCTGCAAAATGAATTTACAATTACACGAAGAGAGTGATTTATAAGGATGGAAAAAGTTACATAACAAAGAACAAAAAGAAATTCTTCTTTTTGTTTGGCATCAAGATTACAAATTGTTTAGCTTTTTCCATTGTTCTGGAGAAGACTGATCAGTTTCATCATCGATTCATGGCGAAACCAAAGTCATCGTCGTCTATCAACCGAGAAGCGAAGACATTATGTGTCGTCGATGCGAATTCATTGTCAAACTCTCCTTCCTTTAACCTCTCTATCTTCTCCACAGCATCTCTCATCTCCATCCTCCTTTCTTCATCTTCTTCGCAACAACTCAACCCGATTTTCAAAAGGTTTAGCATCTCTGCTTTGCAGTTCTTCTTCCCAGTCATTTCCTTGTCAAACACGTCACCTGTTTTCTTCTCCTTAACCATGTTGCTGACCCAAGTTACAAGGCTCATGTTAGCATCGTACCCTTGGCTTAGATAATTCTCCGGAAACCTACCTGTTAATAGCTCCAAGATCAAAACCCCAAGGCACCAAACATCTGTCTTTTTTGTTAGATGTCCCTTTAAGCTATACTCTGGTGATTTATATGAGATCATTAGATTGTGAGACTGCTCTGAGTTCATCACCGGTCTTAGTGCATAATCAGTTAAGAGAGGCTCGAATGATTCGTCCAATACAACGTTCGATGACTTGAGATGACCGTGAGGGATTGTTAGGGTTGTTAGCTCGTTGAACAAGTAACCTAAACCCTTTGCCACTCCTTGTATAATCTTTACCCTTGTTGGCCAATCCAATCCAGGTTGATCCACAGAATGATTCGCTGAAACAGAGCATTTTTCGCGTTAAAACTGATTAAGTTACCATTTTAAATAACAAAAGATTGAATGTTACATACCGTGAAGATGGCTTGCCAAGCTACGATTTGGCATGAACTCAGCGATCAAGAGCTTCTCTTCTCTGCGGTAATAGTAAGCCACAATAGGCAACAGATTTGGATGGTTCAATCTCCCTAACCGTCTCATATGGTCATGAAACTCCTCTCTTCCGACATTGTTCATATGTTTATACCTCTTCACGACCAGCGTCTGTCCGCTATTTATCCCAGTTTTATAAGAAGCACCAAAGCTTCCGCTACCAAGAACTTCAGCAGAGGCTCTAAGAAGATCTTGAAGGTCAAATCTTTGAATGTCATCTTGCAAAAACAAGAGTTTATTCTGATCTGGTACTGCTCCCCTCCTACTAGTGTAACTCGTTACAGAATCTGCGGCTTTATCCTTGTCCGTGGATTGGTCATAATTGTATTTCTCTGTCCTGTCCTGACCCGCGGATGGATAGGCCGACAAAGATTTCCGTTTTCTGGTATCAAGGATGCAGACCACAAGCGAAATGATCATCAGTATTATCCCAATAACACTCAGAACAATAGCAATGGTGAAGAAAGATTGGTTCTTGTTCTTCTCCGTGGGACTAGAAGGGAGATCCGGAGAAGATCCCGAATCACTCGAACATGGGCTTAGTGGAGGACCACACAAGTTCTTGTTCCCTGCAATGTTCAAGAAAACAAGAAAGATTCTGTTTTTACATAAGAACTCCTATAGTTACCAAACATTTGCAGAAGATGTTGAACTGTTTGTTTAGTTACCGGAAAAGGAGACAGGATCCATGTTGCTAAGGCTTCCCGGTATAGGTCCCTCGAGGTCATTGTTTTCGAAGCTAGCCAACTTAAGATCCTTCTGTTTAAAATCAGGTATTTGCCCATGAAACTGATTCCCATTTACCCTCAACTCTAAAAGCATTGGCAAAGAAGCTAAAGAAGAAGGGATGTTCCCCCGAAACGCGTTGTTAGCCAACAGAAGCTTCTTCAAATGATGCATACCATCAAACGCATCGGCGGGTATCTCCCCTGTAAACCGGTTGTTAGACAAGTACAATGACTTCAACGCACCGAGATTCTTGACAGATGGCATTGAACCGTTAAATTTGTTGTTCATGAAGCTTAAGGTTCGTAGATTCTTGATTGGAGCCAATGGTTCAAGGTCAAGCTTCCCTGTTAAGCCCATTCCTTCGAGTTGTAGGCCCCAAACATTACCGGTAACACAGAGAACGCCGAACCAATTCTCCGAGTTTCGCTTACACGGGGAGATGGAAGGATCCCAACTGCTAATGAACGATGCATTAACCAAAGTGTCTTTGAATCGCAAGAGACAATCTGCGTCTGAGCCTGGCAGTGGCACAACATCCGCCTGCGGCTGAGACATGACCATTGTGACCGGACATAACACAATGATGAGGAAGGTGGTAACGAAGGCTAGCTTTTTCGTTGAGGCGGTGTTGCTTGCAAGCATAACTGGGTGCTCCCAGGTTAGCATTGCAGCTAACACACGCTATAGAATCGATTCCTCAAGAAGAATTCTACCTCTTTTCCAAAGAACTTGTCTTTTCTCTCTCCTGTCTTCCAGAGAAGAGAAAAAAAAACGTATGAACAGAAGAGAGAGATCAAAACCCACCAAGAATAGACAAAAACCCAACAATGTATCAAAATGCAAGACTTGATTTTTGTTTCCATGTGTTGTCTAAAGATTATTTAGACTTTAGAGAGATCTTAGGGTGGCCTTTCGATTCTTTTTGGTTTTTTAGTTATACAATCCTTGTTGTTGTGATTTGTCATTTCATTTATTTGTTCTAACTAAATCTTGGTAAGTTATATTGAGATAATCATAATTGAGCTATTATCAAACGAACTAAATTAAATTGTGGAAAGATCATCATAAATCATAAGCCTAATTAAGTATTAAGATGCATTCCATCACAAATAAAATGTTAAACTAAATTAAACTATTACTACTAATATTGACGTAAGAAATTGGTTGAAAGTCTTGTACAGGGGACAGCATATGATACACATTGGGACAGATTTTTCAAAGAAGACAAAAAACCCAATGGCACAGTGGTAATTAAACACTGGGAACCATTGGCAAATCTGTCAGGGAAATGGGCGACCTTGTGTATCAAGTTAAAAAGCATGTAAGAGTGTTTTTCTCAGAGAGGCGCTATACTTAATTTCTTCTTCTCTTCTCATTTGTTTCTTCTTCTTGTTGGAGTGAATCAAAGGACCGAACACAACAGACAAGACAAATTGGAATCTCAGTTGGTGTCTGATTCGGTCAAGAAGAAATTTCTGTCTCTCTGTCTTTTTTTCTGGCGAAGTCGACGGTTCTGAAACTCTGTGTGTAGAAGCTTCTTAGCTTTTGAAATCCGTGCCAAAAGGAGAATCATTTTGGGTTTGGTCCTCTTACTCCTATCTGAGGAAGTTTGGCTTCGATTCTTTAAAAACAAACGCTTTAGAAAGAGACAAAGCTTCGTCAGCACAATGAAGGTGCCAATTTTACTTGTTGCTTAAAGTCTCTTCATTTTATTTCGATAATCATGGACGGTTTGGATCTTGATCTGTTTCTTCTTTTGAATCCTGGGTTTTGGTTGGAGCATTTTTGCAGCAAAAGATGCGTATCAAATTGTCAGTGAATAGTGAAAAATGCAGGAAGAAGGCAATGCAAGTAGCAGTTGTTGCAGATGGTTAGTGTTAAAACAGATTTAAAGTTTTGAACCGACCTAGAGTGGTTTCTAATGGTAAAAGTTTGAAACTTTTATATATTTGTATCTGGCAACGCAGGTGTAACTTCAGTGGCTATGGAAGGGGAATTTCAGGATGAGCTTGTGGTTGTTGGAGATGGAGTGGATACAGCTTCTTTGATAATGGCCTTGAGGAAGAAAGCATGTCATGTCACTCTTGAGACTCTTGAAGAAGTGAAGAAGCCACAGAAGAAGCCACAGGTCGAAGAGAAGTCTGTTACACCGCATTTTTGCATAGCTCAATGTCCTGTGGTTAGCAATGAGCAGCCAAGGCCTGAGGTTTATAGAATAGTGCATGATTCTTATGGTCCAACTACTGGGTGCTTAGTTATGTAAAAGAAGACTAACGATATAGATTCCATTTCCATTCAAAGTTGAAACCTTTTAGTACATGTATACAAACGTATCAAGAACAAATTGCAGAAATCAAACAACATTTGAGTCTTTTTTTTGTTCCAAGTCAGATTATAAACATACATCAAAACAGATGGAAAGCTTCATTTGCCCATCAGATCAGGGAAGATCATGGTTATGGGCAAGATGTTCGATTGTAACCCTTCGCATTGACCGAACCATCAGTTCATGGGAAGCTCGGATTCTAGCCAGTCTGCTCTGCATACTCTGAAACACAGGATGACCTATTGCCTCACGTACTCTAGCATAATGCTCTTGGTCTTCAGAAAAATTAATAAGTGCCTCAGCTGCGTTATCCCTGAGCTCTTCTGACTCATCCCCCAACCATTCAATCAGAATCGGTATCATACCGGAATCAGAAAAGGCTTCACGGTCGTTCTCATTGTAACTCAACTGAGAAATAGCTCCAGAAATCCTCTCTCTGAACTCAAGGGACCCATCTCTCAAAAGCTCGATCAGCAAAGGAATTGCGCCAGACTCTCTAATAACAGACACAGAATGCCTATAACCCGCAAGATCCCATAACACATCAGAAGCTGCAAGCTTGGCTTCGTTATCCCCTTCTCTCAAGATCCTCACCAGTTGTTCCGCTATCAAAACAGCATTACCCTCAGCGACAGCTAATATACAGAACACATCCTCTGCAATATCTTTCCCCATGGGATCTAGTCCCGAGAGAAGCTCGACATACAAAGGAATGGAACCAGCTTCAGTGACAGGCCTAATGTACTCTGTCTGAGCAGATATGATCCCTAAGGCATTACCAGCTAAAAGCTTTGCCTTATCATCACCATCTCGATATAGATCCACAAGTGCTGGAATCACTCCTGCTTCAACCAACATTCGCCGAGCTCGTCTAGTAACACCGATCAATCCGATGGCATGACAAGCTCTCTCTCTGGATGCCAAGTTCCCAACTTTAGCAGCTTCAACAAGAAACTTAAGCCCTCCAGAATGAACAAGAACACGTCTGCTCTCTCTAATCGTCGTCAAAGCACTAAGGATCTCTAACAAATACCATCTACTTCCATCATCTTCCCAATTATTCAACTCACGAATCACAATCTCCAAACCACCTAACCTAGCCAAACCAACTCGAATCGAAGATCCAAAAGTAACTAAACTCCACAAACATTTCACCCAAATCCTTCGAAACACATTACCATTAGTATTCGCCTCAAGTAACAACCCTAACAAGCTAGCAATCACACCACACCTCCCCATCGTCACCGCAAATCCGTTTTCTTCACCGCCGCAACAGACGATACGTTTCAAGCAATGCGCAGCGGCAGCTTGAACGGAACGATTGGAGTCATCGGAGACACGAAGAAGACCGGCGAGAATCGGAATTGAAAGGGATATATATCTGTCGGGTACACGATTCGTCAAAGCTGATAACTTTAAAACGGATCTTACACGAATTGCAGCAGAACCAGACGAAATCGCATTTTCGAATCGATTAAACTCTGTTTCCCAATCTGGGTTTTGAAAACCTCTGCTTCCACTTTCAGAATCTGAAGAACCCATTTCTGGAGATGACCAAAAAGCTTCGAATTATCAAGAGAGCAGCACGAAATGCTTGAAACGAAGACGAAAATGGAGATTCAAGCAACACAACAGATTGAAATATGCCACGTCAGATTTGACCAGCCCTAGACACTGAAGGAGAGACGACGTTTCGGTTACCCGGTTTAGAATGAATTTTAATGTACCGAATTAGTTCGAATGGTTTACATTGACTCAAATTGGGCCTTTGGTTTGCTCGGTTTATTAATTAGGCTACATCGATTACTTGAAGTCAAAGAAAAAACAAAAACAAGGCTACATCGATTACATCGAGCAATTAACAAAAGTCAGTTTTGTCTGTTGACAATGTAATCAGCGAGCAACAACAAAGGAGCCGCCTTGCCTGGATCAAACATGTTAAGATGTTCCCGTGCTTCTCTGTTCAACTTCTCAGCGTATTCTCTCGATTTCTCCACTCCCATCACCTTCGGATACGTCAGCTTCTCCGAGATCAAATCTTTACCGGCGGTTTTCCCTAGCTCTTCCGACGACTTGGTCACATCAAGCACATCGTCAACCACCTGAAACATCAACCCAATGCATCTCGCATAACTGCGAATCCTCTCGATCTCTTTATCAGACCCACCTCCCATTATAGCTCCCATAACAGCCGCCGCTTCAAGCAACGCAGCCGTTTTATGAATGTGTATAAACTCAAGATTCTCTAATCCGGTGTCATTATCAAAGCTCTTGCCTTCCCCATCCAAATCAGCCGCTTGACCCGCAACGAGTCCTTCCGTTCCCACCGCTCTCACCATCTCTAGAATTGCCCGGAGAACCCTCTCCGGAGGAACGTCCAACGAGGTGGATTCCCCGGTGTGCTTGATGGCCAAAGCTATGAGCGCATCAACTGCCAAGATAGCTATGTTTTCGCCAAAGACTTTATGGTTCGTGGGTTTTCCACGCCGGAGGCTGTCGTCGTCCATACAAGGTAGATCGTCTTGGATGAGCGACGATGCATGGATCATCTCAACCGCACATGCAGAGGGCATTGCGGTTGACTCTTGCCCGCCCACGAGCTCGCATGCAGCTAAGCAAAGCATTGGCCTTACGCGTTTGCCACCCGAGAGTAGTGTGTACCTCATGGCCTCACGGATCTTCAGTACTGGCTCGCAGAGTGGAACAGCCTCGTCTAGTGCCTTATTGACCGATTTAGATTTACGGATCATATACGACATGAAATCTGATTCATAGCTTTCAGCAGTCAGAGTGTGGCTTCGCGGATTGAGATGGCGGGTCTCTCTCCCCGAATGCATAACCGCATTGTAACGCCTTAGAAATCTCCAAAACAAGAATTGAAGAGAGATGAAAATTGAGATGAGAGTGTAAACAAGAGCTTCTTGATTTTCCATCTTTGGCTTTGGTTTGATCCTTTTTAAGTCGGAATGTTGATACCATATATATAGTGGACGGGGTAAGGTTACTGATTAAATTACAAAATCAATAACATTTATTGATTTTTGAAGCGATTGAATTACGTAAGACAATGAAAAACAGCTTACTCTCGTTGTAAGTTGTAATATTATCATGTGGCACGGGGTTACTGATTAAATTACAAAAATCAATAACATTTATTGATTTTTGAAGCAATTGAACTACGTAACACAATGAAAAACAGCTCACTCTCGTTGTAACGCCAGGGCACGTTGGGAGCGTTAACGAAGCTTTTGGCCATGGCACGCTAAACATTATTATAAGGGATTAAGGGGAAATGAAAATCTCATTAATTAGTCTTGTATTTTACTAGTCCAAACAATTTATAGTTGCATATTACTACGGGAAAATGGTGTATTTCAACCTCAAAGTTTTGTACCATGTCTTTTTTTACGTACATGTAGAAAGTGTTAATGTATTTTTCAACCCCAACTCATCAAAAATTTAAAATTATTATGTACTCTACGTTTTGAACCGAAACCAACATTGATTTCACCAATTTTAGTCAACCGTTACAAATTGATGACTCATGCGATATGGTGGCAAGGAGAAAGACGAGTGGATATTCGGTTTACACAAAACTACGTCCTTTTTTGTTTCTTAGTGTCTAAACAATGAAAACGATGTAGTTTTGAAACTAGAGCAAATATCGATATAGGAATTTCAACATCTTATTTGTAAGCTTATGTTACTCTGTTACAATAATGTGTACAGCCAACACGAGGTTATACATTTTCAAAAGCCTAATGCAAATTTGGCTAAAACATGACTAGATTTTTTTTACTCATATGCTCTATGACTAGGTTCTTCCTTGTTTTTTGACAATGTAATCAGCGAGAGACAACAAAGGAGCCATGCACCTTGTCTATATCAAACCCTAGAAGATGTTCCCGCGCTTCTCTGTTCAATCTCTCTGCATATTCTTTCGATTTCTCCAATCCCATCAGTCTCGGATACGTCAGCTTTCCGGCTATCAAATCTTTACCTGCAGTAGTTTTCCCCAACTCTTCTGACGACTTGGTCACATCAAGCACATCATCCACAACCTGAAACATTAACCCAATACATCTTGCGTAACTCCCAAGTCTCTCAATCTCTTCATCTGACCCACCTCCCATTATAGCTCCCGTAACAGCTGCGGCTTCAAGCAACGCCGCCGTTTTATGAATATGTATAAACTCAAGATGCTCTAATTAATCCGTTGTCACTATCAAAGCTCATACCTTCTGCAGCCAAATCCGCCTCTTGACCTGCAACAAGCCCTTCCATTGCTTTAACCATCTCCTCAACGGTCTTGAGAACCCTCTCTGGAGGAACGTTCGCAAAGGTGGATGTCCCGGCCTTTTGGACAGCCAAAGCTATGAGCGCATGAGAAGCTAATATGGCTATATCCTCGCCAAAGACTATATGGTTAGTGGGTTTTCCACGGCGGAGGCTGTCGTCGTCCATACAAGGGAGGTCGTCTAGAATGAGAGACGACGCGTGGAGCATCTCAATCCCACACGCAGCGGACATTGCGGTTGACTCTTGTCCTCCCACGAGCTCGCATGCAGCTAAGCAAAGCATTGGTCTTACGCGTTTCCCATCGGAGAGAAGCGTGTACCTCATGGTCTCACGGATCTTTAGTACTGGCTCGCGGAGAGGAACGGCCTCTTCTAGTGCTTTATTGATGGACTTAGCCTTATTGACCATATACGACTTGAACTCAAAATCATAGCTTGCGGCCAAAGTCAGATGGCGGGTCAACGCAGGCGTAACTTCATTGTAACGTGGCCGGAATCTCCAAAACAAGAAATGGAGGGAGAGGAAGATGGAGGTGACAATGTAAACAAAAGCTTCTCGGTTTTCCATCTTTGGCTTTGATTTGATCCTTTTAAATTGGAACATATTGATACGATATTTACAGTGGAAGAGTTTAGGGTTTAATTAATAAAATAATCACATCTATTGATGTCTTGAAGATATTCGATCAATTACGTAAAATACAAAGCAAAACAGCTTCTTTCTTGTTGTAAGTTTGTAATATGGATTTGATTCGATAGCGTTGGGAACGTTTTGAAAGCTGGCTTCCGCGATAACATTTCTATAAGGAAAAATAAAACATAATTCTCCTTATCTAGTTTTATCCCAAAAAAAAAAAAAAAAATTCTCATTCGCTAGGGCCACTAGCTAGTCCCATGTGGTTGATTGAAGTCAAATGTTTACGTTTCTGTAATTACTTCTTAACATGTGTTGATTATTTTTATAAGGCAGATATGTAAACCGCAAGCAGTTTTTTTTTTTGTTTTTTAAATGCCCTCTGCCATTTATGTTTTGTTTCTCATGAGTTAATATAATTGGGTAACTACGATGCTTTGGAAAAGCACATGCATAACGAATTAACAAAGGAAAAAAAACACACATGCATAACGCATAAAGAGAAGTAGGATCAACAACTAGAAGTCTAGATTAACAGAATGAAAAAAATGAAAATTACATTTAAAACTAAAAAGAAAACAATATGAAAATACTGATGCACACAAATTTGTTATCTGATTCTTAAAAAACACTCAAAGGTTTACCAAATAGGCAAACATGATTAATAACACACACAAACATGTTAGGACTTATTAGGAGTGGAATTTTGTTTTCATTTTTTTTTTTCTCGAATGGTTTACCTTCTCATGGTCCATTATTTGGTTTCAAAAACAATGATATTATATATGGTGCTGATGACGACATGATTCATTAACAACAGAACCTTCTAAAACCGAGAGGCTTCTTGTATATGACTTGGTGTTTCGCTAATGTACTAACAACTTCAAGAGGAGGAGGCACCGTGTCTTTCACGGGCTGTGTCTCAGTTCCATTTGAAGGAGCCTCAGGTTTCTTGGGAGGAGGTGGGTTCAAGTTTGCATCTTTATACTCGACTCCATATTCCATTGCTGATAGTTCAATGCCTGTCTTCACAAGCATCTTCATGAGCACTCCAATTTCTATATTTCCACATACATATGCCATCGGATATCCCATAACTGGTTGTGCATCTATGGTAAATGATACACCTGAAAACCAAACCCACGAATCAAAACATGCAAAAAAAAAAAAACCTAAAACTTTTGTCCAAAGATTGATGATCATCTAGAGAAAAATTCTGAACCTTGGATGGTCTTCAAAGCTCCTATGATTCTCTTATACCAACTTATATCTGATGTGTTTAGTTCAAAGCAGCATCTCTGCATAAGACAAAAACACACAGATTTAAATGTTAAATCATTGATAAGTAATTGTAATTAGTAGCGAAAAAGGAGAGAAGTTGTGAGATATGTAAAACCATGAAGTGAGAACTTGGTCTCCGGGTTCCTTCTGGATTCTCTTCATATCCATAATCTATTCGGAAGAGCTCAATGTAACTTCTTGCTTTATACAACTTCTTGATGAAGATTATAGGATCAATTTCGCCCCGTAAATACACCAACCAGTTTGACACATCGAGCTTTAAACCTTTCATGTTTCAGAATAAGTATACAGTTTTAATTAGTCTTCTCATAAACTCTTGTGTAATTGATAATTAAGAAGATCTTCAAGACTGAAAGTTCTTTTACCTTCAATGCCCGCATATATTTTATTCAACATCTTTTGATAACCCTTGAGTCCAATATTCACACCAAACACACATGTCTGTTCATAAAGTTACACAGGGAATATTAGAGGACTATCAAGAAAAATATAGATAATATCTTGGGAAACAAGTATTAGAAAACACCGAGAATTTCTTACCAATGGAGGACCCTTCATTGTTCTTGGTTTCTAGAGCTGTATTCTTGTTTTCCCTAAAAGCACAACTTAGATGATACATTGGAACTCCTTAAGATTATACGAGCTTCGCTTTTATGATTCTAGTTTCCTTTCTTATATGTCCATATATTTTTGTTTCCATAAGATAGAAATTTATTGCCTTAGCTATATAGAAAATATACCATAAACTAGAAATATTCTATATATAAACGGAAACTTTCCAATTTTCTTACCACATAACAAAACGTGAGTTTTCTTTTTTGGTGAACCAAATTCACATTTTTAACAAAAAGTAAAAAGTTAAACAGAGTATCTTGTCAGACAGTCGATTTGGCAAAAGAGGATTCCCATCAATTAAAGTCTCTTTCATTAGAATTTCTTTTGGATTACAAGATGAACAAACATATCTTGTAAGAAGAATTTAAGTTTGGAAAGAAAGATACCAATTTTAAATGTAAGAAAAATAAAATGAATTACCAAGTTAAAGTTATACAAAGACCAGTTTGCACGCCACAAACACGAGACTCAAATCAAATACAGCAGAACAAATAATTCAATTGAGGAAAAAAAAATCAAAATGCCTTGTGGAATAAGGACATTTGATTATTATTAGAAGCAAAATAAAGATGTGTGTAATAATATACCAATGAGATCCAAGAAGGGTCTTCAAGTTATGCACTTTGGTATAATGTTTTCTACATTCCTTCCTCAATAGCTGAGTTCCTCTGATTTAGTGGCTGCAATGCAGATTCTGGCAATGTGTTTTGCTTTAGACTCTTTTTGATTGTTACCACTTCCAACTTGTGTCTCCTCTTCAGCTTTTCCATTTTCTTCTTTAGCTTCTCGTTTTCTTCTTCTACTTCATTGAACTTTTCCTGCAACCAATTATTTTCCTAAAAGTCAGAAAACAATGCCACAGTATCAATCCAACAGTTCATCGACTGAAATATGAAAAATTTGTTTTACCTCAGCAGCTGATGCTGATTGTTCGGCTTCTCTGAGTCTAACAAGAACTTCTCCAGCAGTATGAACAGCTTCAGCAGTATTCCTTAGTTGAATCTTGAGGCTTAAGTTTTCCTTCTTCAACAAATCCCTTTCTCTTTCTCTTTCTACTCTCAGAGCTGAGAGCTCAGAAGCAAGTGATTTAGCGAAACGAGAACCGCAACCCTTTTTACCAGCCTTTGCTACTGCCTTCTTCAACTCTGTTATCCATTCCACTGTTGCTTTATGCTTTGAGCCTAAGTCGTTGTACTTCTCTTGTAGCTCTGTGTAGTGTTCAACAAACCTGGCATGACCAAGAACAGCTCTTCGAAGTGCATCTTCTAACTCCTCAGAAGATAGTTTCTCTTGTTTAAGCTGTGCTTCAGCTTTCTCTGCGCGAGTACGTTGAGTTTCAATCTCAACTCTAAGTTCGTCGGTCAATGATATCCACTCGCTTTCCATTTCTGTGCACCTAAATCTTTCTTCCTCGATATCCTTTTCAGCATTCTTGTTACGGAGTTGAAACGAACGAGCCAACAGAGATGATCTCAGTTCATTGCTAGACATGGTTACAGGGGTCTGCAATCTTCTTTTCAGATCTTCAATTTCTTTGAGTAATGCCTCCTTCTCACCAATATCAAAGTTTGTATTTTTAGAGCCGTCATCTGGGATTTGTTTAACTTCATATTTTTCAGTTATGACTTCTGCTTGGTCACGCTCAACAACATCATTACAGCTTAAAAGCTGCAGAACCATGAAATTGGGATACATGTTACAATCTCTCAGTTTTTGTTACTACAGATAGTCCACAGAGTAAATAAAGCAACAACCAACCTGGTTTTCATTGGCAGAAGGAAGTCGTTCTTCATTACTTGCTCCCACGAGTTCTTTTCTTTCATTCTCAGTTGGAAGTTTGTGTTGCTCTACCTGAAGAAGATATAAAATAGTAACCAGACTGCTTAACCATATGTGCTGATCCAAGTTTCAATAGACATAAATAAGACACAGAAATTGGGTTACCAGGTGTGTTAGCTGTTCAATCTTGGCTGCTTGCTCTGTGCACAACTTTTCAAGCTCCTGCTGCTTCTCAATAACCCCTTCCATATGATGATATCCATCCTAATTCACAATCCAACAATGTTAGCTTCGGGCCTGTAATTTTAACTAAAATCTATAGAACATACTTTATCTGCCATATCACTTGATATACTTACTCTCTCAACTAAACTTGATATTTTAGAGCTGCAAATTCTGCAGGAAGGACAGAGTGGCGACAGAGGTAGTCGATCATCTGTTAAAGATTTATCATCCAGCAGTATCTCTGTTGAAGGTTGCATGGTCAAGTTATCAGAAGACAAAGAAACTGAGCATCGGTTTGATGCCAGGTTCAGCGGATTGTCAATGATATCCAAGCCTCTGCGCAGACTTGCAGCTAGAGATTCTGTAGAACCTGTGAATATCTTGCTTCCGCGTAAAGATGATCTGATATGTTGGCTCTCGGCAAGACACGTGGATTTTATGCTCTGCGCCAGGCTATTCTGATTCCTGAGACATGATGAAGAAAGAGCTATGCTCTTCCTTAAAGAGTCTCTGAATTTAGGAGACTCTGACTGGATTGGTTCTTGCAAGTTAATGGATTGACGGCAGGGATTGATTGATATGCTGTTTTCCGATGCAAATTCCTTTATCCTGGATTTTACACTTGATTTATATATTGTTGCAGCACTGTCGTCGTCATGTTCTTCCAAAGATTCACCAAAATCTTTCTCCTCAACTTCTACTGCTTCTGAAAAAATCTCATCATCATCCATTAGCTCTGATTCACCGAATGCTGTTACAAAGGAAGAGCTGACTGACTCTCTGTTGACAGGGAGCTTCTTTAGTTTCTGGTTGAATGAACCACGCAAGGACTTGATCTGCTGATGCAGTTCCTTAAAATCATCCTCATCAACTGTTATCTCTTCCTCGTCATTAATAATTTTTGGCAGCATCAAAGAGCGGTTAAGACTAACTCTTAGTTGATTCAAACTTTCACGTGCATTCTTTGCTCCGAAATAATCATTTTTACTCCCAACAGAATGACACGCATCGGCTTTGGCTCTTGTAAGTTCTTCCTGCAAAAAATGTCGTAAATGATATTTGAATGACATCCAACTTCAAAAACCGAAAGACAAAAAGTGAATGGGTTGGTGCAAGAGAAGATAAAAACCTTTAGCAGACGAATCTGGTCACTCAAATCATTCACATCTTCTTCTGAGATCTCATTTATCATTGGTTTGTTTCCCAAGGCTTTAGCCCGTTCACCAAATCTCAGGGTGCTCATTGTCCTTTTTGTGTCTCTGCGATACACAAACAAACTCTATTAGAACATATAATGGGTATCCTGTCATTAAGATGTTCAAGTGTTTTGAGCTTTAGCCCGTTCACCAAATCTCAGGGTGCTCATTATATTGTTTGAATCTTAATACTTGGTACCATCAGGCTATTATGTTTATACTTAACTAATAAGTGATAACAAGGTGAAGAAAAATACTTGTCGCTCGGAAAAATGTTGCACAGGATAGTGAGTTTTGAATTTCCACCAAGAGATTCTTGCAATAAATGCGTCAAGCATGAGGTTTTATGAAGACTGCGGTCGGATATTCCAGGGTGAATTTTTTTCGCCAGAGCATTTACAACATGGCTGCACCAATAGTAAAAATGACAGTGTTAACAGATCACTCATGAAGTTGTTGATTTTTTTGTTCCCTATTTTGGATGCTAACTTCTTAGTTGAAACTATGAAAGAAACACAGAGAGTTCATAAAGTTATACCCGAGCTCTGACAGAGACTTCTTCAAGAACTTCTCTTCCTCCACACAATGTTTAGTAGCATCACGTTCATTTGATCCCGCTCCAGCAAGATCAACAAGGTTGATCCTGCTTGTTCTGGTAGTATTGAAACATCTTGATGAGGCTCCCTGTGCGCAGATAATATTTGATCAGTCGTTCATCAGTGTTGAATATGTAAGAAAGTCGAAAAATAACTATACCTTATTCCAAGACTCAACAATGAAAGAAAGTATGACGTGTGATCGAGAACTTTGAAAACTTGTGCTAGTTGCTCCAACTTTTCTGCTTGAAAGGCCCTGAAAAGCAGAATAGAATACACACCAAAGCATGAGATATAGACTTGGAATCAATGAAGAAATGAAAAAAGTGCACACTTCATCAACGATGCTGAATGTGCATTATGCAGAAGCAATCTAGCGGTTTCAAGACCTAGTGAAACATTACACATAGTATTCGTAACTAATCCTAAATAATATGAAGATGGCATGATACCTTCATCAGTATCTGAGCCACATCTTCGTAGCTATCAACGTATTCCTCAGTCAAGTTCTCGACATAAATACCATTCTTTGCATCATCCTTAATCTGCCATATGACACAATAAAAAAAATTAAATACATAACAAAAATTACTTTATGAGAGGAAAACAGTTGACTAGTGAAGTTAACCTTAAGGTTTCTCTGGGTTTGATCGATCAAATCACTAATTTGTCCATTGTATATCTGCAGGCAAAGATTAAGCAATATAACTCAGGAAATTGTAGAAGCATGTTTTCTCTAACTTCATATGGGTTTTGGCAAAGGCACCTCAAGAAAAGAACAACGGCACTGATAGTTTAAATCTTTTCCTCCAGACTTCATCTTCTCCTACATAATTGGCAACAATATGATGCTTATTTGATGAACCATCCATCAAAGCTCTCATAGTCAAACAAAAAGGTTTAGTTAATAGTAAAGAAGCATAACTTACTCTCTGGATTTCAGAAAACAGCATTTGAAAGATTCGAGGCGCGAGTCCTTGCTCGCCTTTAGGAGATGGATCCTCAAGCATTGAACCTGCAGGACCCCACATAGTGTAGGTCTTCCCACTTCCATTCTAAGGATCCAACAAAAGAAGATATTTTTATAAACTTGGTATGGTGATTATTAATTTTGGTTCCAAAAAAACATAATCATTCAGTACCTGTCCATATGATAGCACACTAGTGTTGTAACCTGATAAAGCATCCCTAACCAAAGGAACACCTATTTGCTGAAATACATCGTCCTGGCATCAACAAGTAAAGAACTTTAACACAACAACTTGAGCTTCTAAAGAAACTTATCTAAATTGTGTGAGTGAGAGAGGGAGACGAACCTGATTTAGATTAGAGTCGAGAACGGAATCAAATGTAAATTGGCGATCTCTAACAGAATATGAATCTTTGGAAACTTTTTTCACTTTCCAGCAATACTCCTTTGTAGGTTTAATCCTCACCACAACCTTAGATATATAGAGAACTGAATTAGACCAGATTTCTTTGAAGGAAAGAAAGCAAAGTCTCTTAATTTCCTTAAATCGCAGCAAAATTAGAAAGAAGCAACCTTTACATGTGGATTCGAGGCTTCTTCTTCTACTTCATTGTGAGTTTTCACTGCCGCTATTGCCCTTCGCTGATATTTATTCACCAAATAAAAAGATGAATTTCACAATTCAATAAATGAGAGGAGTAATGGGAAATTTTCATCTTTCACGTACCCGAGAAGCTGACACTTCACCTCTGCGATTGGGTGAATCCATCTGGTTCCTGAGAGCCGGTGATTTAGAAACAGATTGATTTACCGGAGTATGGATGTTTGGGTCTTGAGGAGGAGCGTTTTCGATGTCGGGTTTTGAAGATCTAGGGTTTGAGCTTGGTTTCAAGTGTGAGGATACGGATTTGGGAAGAAAACTCCATTTAGAGGAAGTGGGTAAGCTTCCGGCGATGCGATTGTCTGCCATGGCTTCCCAAATGAAACAGCTTGCGGGATCGAAAAAAGGAGAGAGAGCGAGAGACGACGAAAGATTCAAAATTCGAAGGAGAGGGAATGATTAATGATAAAATTTGTTTGCTTTCTTTTCTTTTCTATTCAAAATTTCAAACCTCATCATTGGATTCGGATCTACTTTAAACGACCGTTGTAGCATTTTCTTTTCAATTCACGATTTGTATTTTTTTTTTTTTATTAAAACAATCACTTATTGTTATGGGTGATTTAGGTGAGAGATAATAGTTGATACAGTTAAAAAAAGGTTTGAAGAAAAAAAACGATAGAAAAGTTCTTTAAGTTCAATACTCTCGTTGAACAAAATTGATCATGATTTGGTGATAAATGATAGAATTGGGATTTATCCAAACCACTCTGTGTGATCACTCAAACACTAGTATCTTCAAGTCTCCCAAATTGTGTCATGTCACTTTCTACTTACTAAAATGCAATTTTTGCAATCTCTTTGATATTTTATTTGAATGTAAAGCTTTCAACTACAACAAACATAACAAATGAAGTTGAACACATCATAGGAAAGCAAAGTCCCATCTTCCAGATAACAACAACAAGAGTCACCAACTCGGACTCTGCAGATTAAAAAATTCAAGAAAAACACACTTGGTACACATGACTCAAACTGAGTATTATTAGGAACTGGGAATCTGGGTTCGAAGAACTGGAGTGCACTTAAGCGGGTGAACCATGGTTAGGCTCAGTCCTCCATACGTCTCTTCCATGTTGACCTTATCTCCGTTGATTTTCCAGTCAAAGCACTGCACCATCCCTCCTATTGCGGTTCCAACAAATATGTAAGCTAGATTTACTCCAGGACATCCTCTCCTTCCCCCGCCAAAAGGAAGGTTCTTAAGTGCTTGCTCTTTCTCGTCTTCTTGCCCTGATCTTGAACAACTTAGAAACCTCTCTGGCTTAAACTCATCAGGATCTTCCCAAGAATCAGGATCTCTCATCACAGCATAAGCATTAATAATGAGTGGTGTCTTCTCCGGTATATAGAACCCTTTGATCTCACATCTTTCTTGGAACGTCCTTATCAAAAGGGGTGCCGGAGGGTGCAATCTTAGACCTTCTTTAACTACCGCTTGCAAGTAAGGGAGATTCGGTAGATCCGTTTCTTGAATAAACCTTGTTTTCCCTACAACGGAATCCATTTCTTCTCTCAGTCTCTGAAGAACGTCAGGGTTATTAATGATCTCGGCCATTGTCCATTGTGTTGTTTGTACCGAGCTATCAGTGCCTCCTACGAAAATCTCCTGCATTGAAAAGACTCAGAACAATTATAAATAATTTTTTGTTCGGATCCTCCTCATATGAATCTGACATGATGAGGAACATTTACCACAAAAAGTGACTTGATATGATTCCTAGTGATCTTGTACTCTGCGTTTTCGTCTCCATAAGCTGCCAACAACACGTCCATCATATCCATACCTTGATGCTCCTCATACAGTTTGTCTTTGTGTTCCACAATAAGCCTCTCTAGTAGCTCATCGAATCTGTCGGAAACACTCATTATCTCCTTCTTGAATAGTGGGATCCGAAGCTTCTCAAGCGGTCTGCGCAATGTAGACGCCAAGAAAATCTTCTTCACCAAGGAATATGATTCACCCACCAAGCCCCTGACTATCTCTGCCTCATCATTCTTCTCTGAAAAACTCCTTCCCATGCTCATTCTGCATAAGATGTTGCTCATGAGCATGGCCGATTCCTTAGCGATCTCAATGATCTCATTCTTCCTCGCCTTATCGAGTATTCTCCCGTAAAACCGCTCTAGCTCTTCAGCACGAACACCACACGACTGCTCCAGCACATGTGGTCGGAGTAACTTAGTGACCAAGACCTTCTTCATGAACTTCCAGTAATCTCCATAGGGAGCGTAAAAGAAGCTAGAAGATCCAAACAAGAGGGACTCATCAATCGCAGCAACACCGCGAGAAGAGACGTTCACATCGTGGGCCTTAAAGATCTCGTAGGCCACTGAAGCCGAGGAAACAAGGATGATGGGGACATTAAAGATCCGGAGATGGAGGAGAGGTCCATATTTGGAGGAGAGTTTTTGTAAAGACTTGTGAGCTAGAGAAGAGAGGAGATGGTGAAGATGACCGATGATCGGAAGAGATGGAGGGCTGGGAGGCAGATCACAGCCAACTCGTGAGCTCTTTGGTTTCCTGAAGAAGTGAGTGTAACAGAGAAGTGAAATGAGACACAAGAGGAAGAAAAGGAAGCAGTTTTGATAGTCAACGATGATCATTGCTGCCATTGTTCCTCAAAGTGAAGAGGCTGATGAAACCTAATCAAGAATCAGTTAATATAATGTCTAGCAGACCATGCTTTTGTTTACAAGATTTAAAAAGTATTATTTTTGGAAGACCGTGAGATAATGTATGACCAACGAGGCAACCATGCTGTGTTTATTATATTAACAAGATGTTTTCCGTTTGGAAGAACGTTAAAGAGTGGAAAGCTCAGGTTTATTAAAATTTTCTTAATAGTATTATAAGTTCCTTGCCATACTCGTGATCACTCACATTAATAATTTTATAACATAGTCTATTGACTCACTCACATAGATGCAAAAGATTCTTCCTCTATTTCCGTTCAAACATGTTTACTATGTATAAACGACCTACAAGTAGAACAAACAAAGTCTATTGTTCTTGAATCTCTTAAGATCTTGAACCAGGTTAGTATTCTAGTTATGCAAACTCCCAAAAGCCATGAGAAAGTACGCATTCCAGATTCTCAAGTAAGAAGATTGGCACAATACTATATATCACCAAAGTCAAAACCTTTCCACTCTAATGAACATAAACAGCAAAACCATAGTTTTTCCTTCATCTAAAATCCCACAAATATTATAAAACCCCTCACAGAAGATACCTTTTTAGCTCAAAGGTTTCAGGAAAGCCTTGATAGCACTCAAGATTAGCCCTCCAATGGCCACGTCCATGTTAGCCTTCTGTAATTACAGTTGCTTTCTTGCAGAGATGCAAGATGTTCTTTCAGTTCAACGTTCAAAACCTGTTTACAACACATAGCAAGCAATATATAAGTGAAGGAAAACCTCAGAAAAAAAACCCTCTCTTACTAAACCAAGTAAGTTTTCTGGTTATGTAAAGAGTGAACTGCCAAGTATGTTGGGAAACAGAGAATAATCTTGTTGTATGTAATGTAACTCACAAGGCCTAAACACCAAGTTTGGTTACAAAGACATGGTAAAATATGCCTAAACACTAATAATACATAATGTGATTCATAAACTCACCGATGAGAGGTTTTGTTTTGTTGCAGGGATTGCTCCATTTGATATAAAACGCCAAGTAACTAACCAAACCCTACACGGGACGAAATTTGACGGCTTTCTGACATGAACACAGTCAATTTCAAACATGGGTTAGTCCTCGAGGCATGAGAATCAGGGAAAGAAATAGACCTAAACTTCAACGATTGCAAAGTGAGCCAAATAAAGAGAAAGGAGATAGAAGATCAAAATCAGTGAAATCTGAATCAATGAACAACTGTAACCGAAGAAGAAGAATATATACTGATGGGTTGTTTGCTGTGATCTTGATGCCATTTCAGGCAGGAGAAAACACAATTGAGAGAGAAGAAAGGAGGACAAAACACAAAACGCACTGTTTTACTACGGTTTCTTACAGTAAACCGGAGATAAGGCCAAACTGAACTAAACCAAGAGTAACCAATGAACCGGGAAACACGTGTAATCGTAAACCCGGAAGTCGGCCAAAATGACATTTTTAAAATCAAAATTAGTTTACGATCAAATCAATCACTTGCATAAGTCAATTAGTAGGGTCTTATTAGCATGCATATCTATGGATACATTTTTCTTTTTACATCAAAATCTCTTTATTTTATTAAGTCGGTCCTAATAGGGTGGCCCATTAATCAATTCACACCGGAACCTGAGAAAATGATAAATCTCGCTTCAAAGCGGCTTTTGCAAAGTCGATTGACATGAACATTGTTTGATCTAGGAATAAAACTGATTGAGATATATTTGTAATAATTATTTCATATATGTATTTTTCTACTTTAGGAAACTTAGGTTTATTGCTTATTTGCTTATATCATCCCTCCTACTATATTAAGTGTATATCATGTACATCTATATTCTATTGCGAGCAATAATAATATGTAACGTCACATAAATATGTTAGATATTTAATTTGTAATGTAGAATTGTCCATTTTATCAACAAAAAAAATGAAGAATTGTCCAACATTATTGGTCTCTTTTGGTGCATAGTCATTTCACTCTCCTACAGTTACTATATGCCAAATTAAACCGATTTATCAATACTATAATTTTAAATTTCTTAAAAAATCAAATATGAGTATAGCCCACAGCCCCACACCAAATAACTCACAACGACAAAAAAGGGTTCACCTGTCGCAAGATGGAAGCTTTGAAATATATACAAGAGAAGATATGATGGGCTGTTCCAATGGCACCGACGCGACGATGCACATGAAACATGAGAGTTCCTACATTTTTGCTCCTTAAATATTTTAAAGGGTCTTCGAATCTATAGGAATATCGGTTCTTCAAGAAATGGGTAGCTTGGGACAGATTTTGAGACACCCAGATGAGATATATCTACTGCTCAAGTTGAAGATGGAGATTAAGAAAGCTCAGAAGCAGATCCCACCAGGGGAACACTGGAGAATCTGCTATTCCTTGCTCCACAATGTTTCTACAAGCTTCTCTTACGTCATTCACCAACTCCGGACCGATCTTCGAAACCCCGTAATGCCTTGGCATCTTACATCACTTTTGTTTCTAACATGAACTTTAACTTATTTCCTTTACTTTTTGTAGATGTGTGTGTTCTACTTGGTTCTTCGAGCTCTTGATACCGTCGGTTAGTCTCCTATAAGCATATGCAAATTTAATTTCCATATCTGAAAACATTATCTAGTTAACATGATGAGGCATGTAGAATTTGCTATTTGGTGGTGGAATCTCATTCTTAGAAGGTTAAAAACATAAGAAATTTTCACGAAAGCAATGAAAAAAAGATTTACTCTCACGATTTGGCAAAGTGAGATTCGGTTCTCAGGGTTTGACAATTAAGACAGATTCTGACCAAAATACCCCTAACGACAGAAATTAAACGGCACAGTAGATTCGGTTCAGTTTCTTTAGCTTCAGTTCAGTTTCATTTGGTTTGCGATAAAAAAAACAAAGAAAACGAAGAAGAAGAACGAGAGATACAGAGAGAATCGAGAGAGAAGTCAAATTTCTTATCGAAATTCATTCATCCATCTTCGTCTTTCGAAATCTGCGTTGCAATTGTTCTGCAAATTAATTTGAGACATCTCATTCAAGTCGAATATCCGGCGAAAAGCAAGTTAGTGATTATCCGGCGAAGAACAACTCAGAAATTTTGGCGAGATAGCAACCGTTGTTGAGATGTCTGGGAATAAAGATAAATCTGAGGGCTGCAAAATTAGGGTTGCAGAAGAGGATACTCAGGTTGAAGACGACAGGAAAATTACAGTTTTACCCTTCATCGAATTTCTTCTGTGTACGTATATATAATTTACGGTGTACGTACACGAACATATTTAGTGGAACATATATGATACAATATTAAAGTGGTTGTAATAATTATATATCTAATCACCCTCTTTTGACTCCAAAATTAAGCTATTTTGTTACTTTCGTCTATCTCAATAAAATTCATGCATATATAATAATTAAGTAAAAATATATGGTCAAAGAATATTTGTTCCTCATATTTCTGAAAAGATTATGTACGTATACGTATAGTAATGTACGTACATCTTTGTTGGAGAGTTAAATTTGTTAAGATAAATTTATTGATACAATAATAAACTAATATTGGCGACATGTACCATTTGTGTATATCAAACATTCATCGTCAGATACTTCCTTGTGTACATAATTAGTAATGTACGTACATTCTTCTAAAAATCATGTTTTACCTCCTGGTTATGACTACAAATGGTTGAATATCACCATTCTCTCCAAAATGATCGATGCTTTTTCAATTACATATATGTTAATTAGTATACGTACACATTTCTAATAATCAACTGAATTTTCATGTTAGCCCCACAGTAAGTTGAGTGTCACCAGCATTCCCGACATGTCCTATCCCATATTTTTCAACAACAAGATGAGTCAACTTATTATAATGTAATCTTCGCCACTACCTTGTAGCAAAAGCAAACTTTGATTGCAAGAAAAGCCATTGTTTGTTGTATGACTTGCATGTTCATAAAAACACTCCCCACATACAAAGTAACACTTGTCGTACTCAGTTCAACTTGTGTCTCATCGGCTAAAAAATTGGGTAAATCATCGAATAGAGGAGCAACATCATTATCGAGAATCTTCGCCTCACAACCATGTAATGAAGAAAACCCATTATACACTCTGTAAGCCTCATATGCGGTTACTAGCCGGTTATCATGTACTACCCCACTTGCTGAACCTCCAATACCACACTCTAGAACATCATCCCCAGTCACTTCGTCTATACCATTAACTTTGTCTCTACCATTAATATTGGTATCCGTGTACGTAACAAAATCACCTTCGCATCATGTATCTTGTACACATTCTCTAGTGTACGTACATTGGTACAAAGTACAAACCATGTCGATACTTACGGGTTGGAGTCACGGTTGGTGCAATGTCACCCAAATAAAAAATGTTTTCTCTGTCAGGTACACGCTGACTTGTGTACGTACACTCTGCCAATAAACATCTTTGTTGGAGAGTTAAATTTGTTAAGATAAATTTATTGATACAATAATAAACTAATATTGGCGACATGTACCATTTGTGTATATCAAACATTCATCGTCAGATACTTCCTTGTGTACATAATTAGTAATGTACGTACATTCTTCTAAAAATCATGTTTTACCTCCTGGTTATGACTACAAATGGTTGAATATCACCATTCTCTCCAAAATGATCGATGCTTTTTCAATTACATATATGTTAATTAGTATACGTACACATTTCTAATAATCAACTGAATTTTCATGTTAGCCCCACAGTAAGTTGAGTGTCACCAGCATTCCCGACATGTCCTATCCCATATTTTTCAACAACAAGATGAGTCAACTTATTATAATGTAATCTTCGCCACTACCTTGTAGCAAAAGCAAACTTTGATTGCAAGAAAAGCCATTGTTTGTTGTATGACTTGCATATTCATAAAAACACTCCCCACATACAAAGTAACACTTGTCGTACTCAGTTCAACTTGTGTCTCATCGGCTAAAAAATTGGGTAAATCATCGAATAGAGGAGCAACATCATTATCGAGAATCTTCGCCTCACAACCATGTAATGAAGAAAACCCATTATACACTCTGTAAGCCTCATATGCGGTTACTAGCCGGTTATCATGTACTACCCCACTTGCTGAACCTCCAATACCACACTCTAGAACATCATCCCCAGTCACTTCGTCTATACCATTAACTTTGTCTCTACCATTAATATTGGTATCCGTGTACGTAACAAAATCACCTTCGCATCATGTATCTTGTACACATTCTTTAGTGTACGTACATTGGTACAAAGTATAAACCATGTCGATACTTACGGGTTGGAGTCACGGTTGGTGCAATGTTACCCAAATAAAAAATGTTTTCTCTGTCAGGTACACGCTGACTTGTGTACGTACACTCTGCCAATAAACGACTGAATTCCCCTGGATGTTCAACAGTATGTTCAGTGTGAATGACGTCTTCCTCAACATTCCCAATTTCATATTCTTCTTCAATTAAATAATTCCACTTGTCGTAATCGTATTCTTCGCCACTACCTTCACTACCGTCTATAGTAGGATCGAGGGTACTTCCCCCCCCATAGATCCATCGTCACCCTCATGATCGTCTTCAACGTCGTCTATTCTTCATCCTCATCTGTTTTATCGTCTTCAACGTCGTCTTGCTCATCTACGGCCTCATTATTTGCATCCAAATTTGAAGCCGCTACAATGGAATTTGGTGTTTTTGCACTTCCAGACACAAGGTCACTTTCAGCATCGTCACCATCGGTCCTAGGGACAGTATTCCCGAGTGCCTTGACGGTTGTAATGAAAGAGACAAACAAGTTGACACTAGGATCTTCACCACAAATCAAAAAGAACGTAACCAGGCTCATTTGATTGTCAATGTAGACAAGAGGGTGTTTACTTTCTATCATCACTGACATCTTTCCCGGCATCCAGTAACTAATTATGGGATTGCATTCGGTGGACTTCAAACTGAAAACCTCGCATAATGTACGTACAAATTCCGTGTACGTCATGTTTTCCTTAACACGTACACAGCGACCAAACATGCCTTCCTCTGGTTCAAATTTTCATTCTTCTTCTTTGCATCTCCACTCACCCACCGTAGTAAATACGGGAATATCCATTATCCACCTGCATCATAAATTCAGCAGAACCCCATTAAATACAACTGAAAACATGATTATATCTACAAAAAACAAAAAGAATTTCCAACTACACACTTATAAACATATATAAATCCTCATTTAGCATTTTCAACAAACAAAATTGGAAATAAAATTTTTTGGGTTTTTATATAAAAAACAATGTTGATTTCGAACACAATCAAGATCCTACTGTGTTATAACAAAAAACTTCTTAACCAACTGCATTACTTACAAGATCAATGCTTGTCTTGGCTCCAAACTTTGTAAATCAACAAGATCAAAACTTCTCCAGCATCACATTCGTTCAGACTAATTTTTTTGTTTGATGGTTCATGCTTATCTCTTACAATTATTCAATTCACACGTATAAACTAATATTACAACAAGTGTAATGATGAGTTTTGCATTAAATGTGACAAGAGTCTTGTCTAAACTTTTTAGCCATTAAATATTGATGTCTCTTTGTTTTTTAATGTAATTATTTCCCCTTTTCACTGTAGAGCCGCACAAAACATTAAAAAAACGAAATTATCTTAACCAAACCAGAACAGTGTACCTAACTGAACCGCTTAATTGAACCGTACACGGAACAGTACGTTGTTACGCTGGCAGGGGTAAAATGGTCAGATTTTGGCTAAATTGTCAAAACATGAAAACCAATTCTCACTTTGCCAAACCATGAAATTAAAAGATGGTCTTATGCCCTGGCCTGCAATTTACCCTAAAAACATTTGGAGGCTTGGAGCTTTGTTTATCGTGTTTACTTCTAAGCTTTTGGATTTTTATTATTTTTCTTTAAATGTTGTATATTTTAACTAGTGACTATACAATTGGTCATTGCTTTTTTTTGGTGAAACAATTCCATAGCTATTTTATTTTTGTCAACTAGAAGATAAATTAAAAGCCATTGTGATACAGAGGATGACACAAGCATATCAAAGGAGGTCAAGCTTCCCATCCTGACAGATTTCCACCGTCACATATATGATCGTGACTGGCACTTTTCGTGTAAATCAGAAAAGAGTCTCTCTTTAGCATCTTCATTCTTTTTAGTATTTGAGTGTTAGTTTCATACTCTCCATCTAAATTTAGGTGGTAGGAACGAGTTCAAAGTTCTAATGGACCAATTCCACCATGTGTCTTCGGCTTTTCTCCAACTTGAAAGAGGGTTAGTTCTATTATGTGCAATAGGCAAATTTGTTATAATTAATTAAATTTAGTTCTCTTTCATCATTTGACTTTCTGAATTTTTGACTAATTTATGTTATTTTATTTTTTTGTACAGGTATCAAGAAGTTATTGAGGATATTACAAAAAGAATGGGTGCAGGAATGGCCAAGTTCATTTGCCAGGAGGTTTTTGATACAAAACTTATTAATATATATGGTTCGTGAAACAATTTGTGCACTGATCCCAATCTTCTGATCTACTACCTGACAGGTAGAAACTATGGAGGACCACACTGAATATTGCTACTATGTTGCTGGACTTTTGGGTTTTGGCCTGTCTAAACTCTTCCTCGCATCGGGATTAGAAGTTTTAACTCCAGATTGGGAACAACTTTCCAATTCAATGGGCTTATTTCTGCATGTACAACATGTGTTAAATGTTTATTCCTCAGATATATTGCAACTTAACATTTGTTATCAAATAACTTTAAAACATTATTTGCAGAAAACACACATTATCAAAGATTATCTTGAGGACATTAATGAGATACCAGAGCCACGCAAGTTCTGGCCTCGCCAGATTTGGAGCAAATATGTTGGCAAGCTTGAGGACTTCAAAGATGAGGAGAACTCGACCAAAGCAGTGCAATGCTTAAATTATATGGTCACCGATGCATTGATTCATATTGAAGATTGCTTTAAGTACATGGCTGCTTTGCGTGATCCTACCATATTTCGGTTTTGTGCCATCCCTCAGGTTAGAGAAATATATTATCACTTTTTCCAAATTATTTAATTTCCTCGTTAAAAAGTGTTTAGATTGTTTTTCCCGCTATATATTTAACTGATTTCAGACATTCATGTACAAAGTTATATATACTCTACTCTAAAACATGCCTCTACACTGATGTAAAATTGTAAATGTGTTTCCCTGATCAGATTATGGCGATTGGAACACTTTCATTATGCTATGACAATGTACAAGTCTTTAGAAGCGTTGTGAAAGTGAGGCGAGGTAATTGAGATGTTTATCTAACCAAGAACGAACGTGTGAACCAATGGATTACTATATTTGTTGACAAAATTCGTATATTTAGGTATAACTGCTAAAGTCATGGATCGTACAAAAACAATGGATGATGTCTATGGCGCTTTCTATGATTTTTCTTGCATGTTGAATGCAAAGGTATGTTAGTATGTTTACTCTCTTGTTATTTAAAAACGAATCATGTTTATCTTATTTGTACGTACATAGGTCGATAAGAAGGATCCAAATGCCACGGAGACTCTACACCGACTTGAAGTTGTCCAAAAACTCTGTAGAGACATTGGGGTTCTTCAGAAGAGGTAAATTATTTTCATCGTATCTTCTTGTTCTTTAGAAAGTTCTCATGAAGATTATTTATGCCCAGTCAAATAATTCGCCTTTTGTCGTTCCACAGCCTGCTATGTTTTTGGTTTGTAATTATGCGAAAGAACCTTGTTGAATAGAATTATCGATCGGGGTTCTAATGAATCTTTACCTTTCTTACCTCCAGAAATTCCTTGGTTAAAGACGGAGCACAACCAAAACCCCTCATTGTAAGATAAATTTTGCCACGGTTTCCATACAAATATATATATATATCTTATAATTTTTGAATACATCACTTAATTATCCTCTTCTCTACTCGGAAATGTAGATTGTAATGCTGCTAGTGCTTCTGCTGGCTATAGGCTTTGCGTATCTCAGAGCAAACCGAGTGATTGAAATAAACAATGCAATTAGTGACCCGGATATCATCATGAACACGGTTTCTAAGTTCTTCAGCAATTGATGTTTGTTCCTTTTTATATTCACCCTATCTCTGTTTCCTTTCCCTGCCTTTTACATAAATGAATCCTAGCTATATATATTCATGATAGTGTTGAACTTGTTCTGGTTTGAATCACTTTCTAAGCCAATGTTCCTCATGGATGTGTTTTCCAAGAGGGGCCAGGTAGATGAACCTAGAAATTTGGAAGAGTTGTGTTCAAGCATGCGTACGTGCTTGACGACATGAGTTTATGTGTTGAATCTTATCCTTTTTTGGCAATTTAATGTAAAACGTCAAAATAAATCTCTATCTATCCGGCATCTGCTTATGTGAATACACTATCCAAGTGACTAGCTAGCTAACTAACCCTAACTAATTGATGGCAGCTATCTGACATTAATCAACAACATGTTTCTCTGACACTAAACATGAAACAAAACATGAAAAGGTGAAATGATGGAAAGCTGAAGTCTTCATTTTAGTTCACTGCGACACTGCAGGTTCGGGGTTCGAGCAACAGGAATCCACTTGAGGGGATGAGCCATGGTCAAGACCATTGCTCCATGAGCCTCTTCCATGTTAACTTTATCTCCTTTGTTTTTCCAATCAAAGCACTGTACCATCACTCCAATCGCCGTTCCTACAAGAATGTAAGCTAGATTTACTCCAGGACAGCCTCTTCTTCCGCAACCAAAAGGAATGTACTTAAGTCCATGCTCTCTCTCGTCTTCTTTTCCTGAACCTAGAAACCTTTCTGGCTTAAACTCATTGGGCTCTTCCCAAGAATCAGGATCTCTCATCATAGCATAAGCATTAACAACAAGTGGTGTGTTCTCTCGTACATAAAATCCTCCGACCCTACACCCTTCTCGGGCTGTCCTTGCAAAGAGAGGCCCAGGCGGGTGCAATCTCAGTCCTTCCTTCACAATGGCTTGCAAATAAGGTAGGCTTGGTAAATCTGTTTCTTGAACCAACCTTGTCCTCCCTACAACATAATCGATTTCTTCTCTTAATCTATCAAGAATCGTAGGCTTGTTAATTATCTCCGCCATTGTCCACTGTGTTGCATGTCTTGAAGTGTCAGTGCCTGCAACGACAAGATCCTGCAGTTGAAAAAAGTTTCTTAGACAGGACAATTAATGGCGTTATGTTGGATAATAGCTAGACGAATCTGCTAACTGAGAGACACAATTACCACGAACAACGACTTAATGTGGTTCCTAGTGATCTTACACTCTGCATTTTTGTCTCCGTAAGCTGCCAACAACACGCCCATCATGTCCATATCTTGATCTTCCTCAAGTTTCTCCTCGTGTTCCTCAAGAATCCTCTCCAGCACTTCGTTGAATCTGTTGGAAACACCCATGATCTCCTTTTTGAACAGTGATATTCCGAGCTTCTTAAGGGGCCTGTGAAACATGTTTGCCATAAAAATCTTCTTTGTCAAGGCAGTAGACTCCGTCACCAAGCCTCTGATTCTCTCTGCCTCACCATTCTCTTCAGAACAACTCCTTCCCATAATCATCTTGCAGATGCTGTTGTTAATGAGCTTCATCGTTTCCATACCAATCTCAACGCTTTCTTTCTTCATCGCCTTATCGAGCAGGCTCATGTAAAACCGTTCTAGCTCATCTGCACGGATGCCTCGTGACCTCTGTAGTGCCTGCGGTCCGAGCAGTTTTGTGACCATTACCTACTTGATGAATTTCCAATACTCTCCATAAGGAGCAGTGAAAAATCCAGAAGATCCGACCAAAAGGGACTCCTCGATAGGGGGGTTGCCGCGAAACGAGATGTTCACATCGTGAACCCTGAAGATCTCGTATGCCACAGAAGCCGAGGAAACAAAGATTACAGGGACATGGAAGATACGGAGATGGAGGAGAGGTCCATACTTGGAGGAGAGTTTCTGTAAGGACTTGTGAGTTAGAGTAGAGAGGAGCAAGTGAAGATGACCAACGATTGGCAGAGAAGGAGGGCTTGGAGGCAAATCAAACCCAACTCGTGAATCCTTTAGTTTATTGAAGAAGAAAGGGTAACACAGGAGTGAAAAGAAGGAGAGGAGGAGAAAAACAAAGTAGGTTTGATAGTCAATGATTACTGCCATTGTTGCTCAAAACGATGAAACAGAGTCTCCTCTTATCAACAATCCATAATGCTTTTAAGCAAAATGTTTTCTTACTTAAAGACGTAAATAATGGAAAGATGAAAGAAAATAACTTCTTTCAACAAGAAACGTTTCGGATCAGAAGTTCCTTGACACACGTGCTCATAATAATCATTCAATAAGTGAAAAAGGAATCTTCAAAAACCCCACGTACCGACACCTAAGGTTCCACACGTGGATCTTATGAGTCTTGTAACTAAGAAGATATATGCAATGTTTCAAGTCGTTGTCATATGTGACATAAGATAGAAGTAGCAAGACAAGTAGTCTATTGGGAAGTGAACTCAAGTCTGAATTACAAGTTAGTTATTAGTTGCAAAACTTCTATCAATTTAATGGTGTTCTGAATCTCAATGAATTCTACAACCAACCAGAGGAAACACATATTTCGCGAATAACGACGAATTGATGTGGTTCCTAGTAATCATCCATATTTCGAGCATAAACACACTTACCATTAAAGGATGCTCAACGCGAGTACCTAGAGGGATCAAAAGCAAGTATGAGATATAAAACTAAACATAGGCGTGTCTGTTACCACATAGGAACTGATCAAATATCTAATACCAATGCCGATTATAACAACTATTCCCGTTCAAAGGATCGAGGATTTTGTTTAGAAAGAAAATTTAACCATACCCAATATCTGTACTAAACTGGAAAATGTTTAACCAAAGCAAACTAAACTGATAAAACCGGGGAACATGTATGCGACATTATCTAGGAAAAAGATGAACAAAACAATAGCGAGCCAGCAAGTTTATAGTGACATCTTCAAGTCACTAACAGGGACTCTACAGATTCGAAATCAGAGGGCCAGTTCGAGAAAAAAGTGTACACTTAAGAGAATGAGCAAGATCAACGTCATTGTTCCAACAGCCTCTTCCAACACTAGTTACAGTAAGCACACAACGTTTATAGTTTCATTTTCATACACTACAAATGCCAAACCAGACAAAAACCGAGGAAAACCATACACAAGAAATAAATAGAAAGCTCTCTTTATTACTTTTAACTAATAACTTGTTACATATAAAAAGGCTATTAAAGGTATCAACCTACCCATGGCTCATCCCTGAGGTTCACTCCTGTTACTCGACAACCACCCTTGCCTTGGATATGACACTGAATCCGCAGACGGTCTGGTAGATCCTTAAAAGTAATAAAGAGACATTCTTGAAGTCCCCCAAATCGTGTTCACGCCACCTTCCACTTAAGATGCAATCTCTTTGATAATTTTTGTTTAAATATAATTTGACTTTCAAATACAATAAACATCATAAGATAACAAATGACTAAGTTGCACGCTCTCTTCTTCTTGCTCTGATCTTGAAAAGGAAAGCCTCTTTCGTTACGCTTCTTCCAAACACGATCAATAGTTGTACAGATTATATATAAAAATATTGAGATTTAACAAGATGCATTCATTTTTGTGTCAGGAACTGGGGATCTGCAGATTCGGGGGTTCGAGCAAGAGGAATGCACTTAAGGGGATTAGCCATGGTCAAGACCAGTGCTCCACGAGCCTCTTCCATGTTGACTTTCTCTCCTTTGATTTTCCAGTCAAAGCACTGCACCATCATTCCTATTGCAGTTCCTACTACCATATAAGCTAGATTTGATCCAGGACATCCTCTCCTTCCGCTGCCAAAAGGAAGGAACTTAATATTTTCTTCTTTTCTCTCATCCTCTTTCCCTGATCTTGAAGAAGCTAGAAACCTCTCTGGCTTAAACTCAAGAGGATCATCCCAGAAATTCGGATCTCTCATCACAACATAGGTATTAACAAGAAGTGTTGTCTTCTCTGGTATGTAGAACCCTCCGATCTTACACCCTTGTTGAAATTCCCTTGGCAAGAGAGGCCCCGGTGGGTGCAATCTTAGTGCTTCCTTAATGACCGCTTGCAAGTAAGGGAGGTTCGGTAAATCCGTTTCTTGAACCAACCTTGATTTCCCTATAACCGAATCAATTTCTTCTCTCATTCTCTCAAGAAAGTGATTATTGTTAATGATCTCGGCCATTGTCCACTGTGTTATTTGCACGGAGGTATCACTGGCTCCAATGAAAAGCTCCTATGGTTGAACAAACATTTCTATATCAGACAACTCCGGATCATTTTATTTTAAATTCTCAACAAATTCACATAATGAGAGAGAGAAAGAGAGGAACATTTACCACGAAATAAGCCTTGATGTGGTTCCTAGTGATCTTGTACTCTGCATTTTCGTCTCCATAAGCTGCCAATAACACGTCCATCATATCCGTATCTTGATCCTTGACCGGTTTCTCTTTGTGTTCCACAAGAATTCTCTCTAGTAGCTCATCAAATTTGTTGGAAACGCCCATAATATCCTTCTTGAATAGTGAGATTCCAAGTTTTTCGAGCCGTCTGCGCAACATGACTGCCAAGAACATCCTCTTCATCAAGCCAGTCGACTCGGTAACTAAGCCCCTGAGTCTAAGTCTGAGTCTCTCTGTCTCACCGTTCTCCTCTGAAAAACTCCTTCCCATGCTCATTTTGCACAAGATGTTGTTCATGAGATTCATTGCTTCTTTACCAATCTCAACGCTCTCCTTCTTTCTCGCTTTATCAAGCAGATTCCTGTAAAACCGCTCTATCTCATCGGCATGGATGCCTCGTGACTGCTCTTGTGCCTGGGGTCCGAGAAGCTTTATGACAGTAAGCTTCTTCATGAACTTCCAGTAATCTCCATAAGGAGCAGTGGTGAAGCCGGAAGATCCAAACACGAGGGACTCATCAACCGCACAGACACCGCGAGAGGAGACGTTCACGTCCTGTGTCCTGAAGATCTCGTAGGCCACTGAGGGCGAGGAAACGAGGATGATGGGGATATTAAAGATCCGGAGATATAAGAGAGGTCCATACTTGGAGGAGATTTTCTGTAATGACTTGTGGGTTAGGGTAGAGTGAAGAAAAAGATGAAGATGACCAATGATTGGTAGAGAAGGAGGGCTCGGAGGCAAATCGAAGTCAACTCGTGAATATCTTGGTTTCTTGAAGAAGAGAAAGAAACATAGGAGCGGAAAGAGACATATGAGGATGAAGATGAAGCAGTTCTGAAAGTCAAAGCTGATCATTGCCTCCATTGTTGCTCAAAGTGAAAGAGGCAGAAGAATCAGAGTATTCCTTCATTGATCAATAATCAGTCATGCCCATTATTATAACAGAAAAAAATCTGTTTACTATCTTGAAGAATGGAAGGCTGATTTATATATCGTTCTTGCGAGACTCGTTATCACATTAAATTTAGAGGTGTCAGACGGGCCGGCCCGCGTCCATCTCGACGGGCCCGCGATGGGTTAATAATCTTTTAAAAAAGTCTTGTCTGCATCCCTAACTCCAAAGTGACAAACTAAGGTTCCACATGTATCATAAGAGCTTATGACTTAAATAATAATGTTGTCAGAATCATCTAATATAGAAAGGTGAACGTGATCCTTTGATTTCTTGAAGAATGAGCAACAGGGGAGTGAAAATACGCATAGGGTAATAAAGGTGAAGTCGTTTTGAGAGTCAACATTGTTGCTCAATGTTAAGAGCCGGGACAAACAGAGTATCTTCTCCTCTATAATTGATGATTTGTACATGTAACACACAATGATCAAAGCACGTTTTACAAAGGTAACTTTGCTAAAAGATGCCGATAAAACTCCCCCAGGCACGTTTGAATCTGGAAAGATTAATACTAATCCAGGCGAAGAACAAACAACCTGCATCGAGGAGATTATAGAACTGAATAGCTCTATGACACCAAATTTAATCAGACTAACTAGAACTCACCAATTTCAAGATGAGCTTAAAAGTGAAAGAAAACAGAAGACTGAACCGATCTAGATGAAGAACCCACCTACATTAAATAGATAGAAGATACTCTTTTAACAAACCAGCTACGCACCTTGCTCTTCTCTTATAAGCAAGTAGTTAATAGTCTTCACTCCTACGTGGTATTCTCTTCCAAAAATGGTTACGGCTAAACACAGCTTACTTTTCAAAGACAAACTGCTCCTAAACCAAGCCTGAACACATAGAGGGGAAAACAAGGATCCGAAATCTACCAATTTGAAGATGAGCCAACCAGGAGAAGGAAACGGAAGATGAAATCAGAGTATATGAACCAATCAACGATAATAGCCAAAGGTCAAATTTGAGAGCTGATTATTTCTTTGATTTGATACCAATCCTACGCTAAAAGGACTCTAGAGAACTGTAAAGAGAAACAGGCCAGAAATAGTGGGACAATTTTCTATTTTATTTATATTCATCCAGTAAACGGAATTAAAACAAACCAACCAGTAGTAAACAACTTAGAGCAAATTTTCCTTACCAGTTTAACGAAAATCAGCACTTTTCTATGTTTGCGAGTTCAGTGACATCTGAAAATTACAAACTTGGCATCTACTGATCAGCAAGTAAAGGCCGGGTTCGAGGAAGAGGAGTGCACTTCAGGGGATGAGCCATACTCAAGTTTAGTCCTCCAGCCTCATCCATGTTAACCTTGTCTCCTTTGATACTCCAGTCAAAGCATTGCACCATCATTCCAACTGCGGTTCCAACAAAGATATAACCCAGATTTGATCCAGGACAGCCCCTCCGTCCACTACCGAAAGGAATGTACTTAAGTGCTTGCTCTCTTCTTTCCTCTTCTTGCCCTAATCTTGAAGAAGCTAGAAACCTTTCTGGTTTAAACTCCTCAGGGTCTTCCCAGACATTCGGATCTCTCATCATAACATAAGCATTACCAATAAGTGTTGTCTTTTCTGGTACGTAGAAACCTCCAATCTTACACCCTTCTTGGAACGTCCTTACAAAGAGAGGCAATGGTGGGTGCAATCTCAGCCCTTCCTTAACCACAGCTTGCAAATAGGGGAGCTTTGGTAGATCAGTTTCTTGAATCATCCTTGTTTTCCCTACCACAAAATCAATTTCTTCTCTCAATCGCTCAAGAATCTTGGGGTTGTTAATGACCTCTGCCATTGTCCACTGTATTGATTGCGCCGAGGTGTCAGTACCCGCAAAGAAAAGCTCCTGCAGTTACAAAACATTTCTTAAGAACAATTTTGATCCTCAAATGAAATCAGCTTACTGAGAGGAACATTTACCACGAAAAATGCCTTGATGTGGTTCCTGGTGATTTTATGCTCTGCGTTTTCATCTCCATAAGCTGCCAACAACACGTCCACCATGTCCCTATCTTGATGCTCGTCCAGTTTCTGTTCATGTTCCACAAGAACCCTCTCCAGGACCTCATCGAAGCTGTTGGAAACACACATGATCTCTTTTTTGAACAGAGAGATTCCAATCTTTTCAAGGGGGCTGTGCAGCAAAGTTGCAAACAAAACCTTCTTGGTCAACCCATCTAACTCGGTAACAAGTCCCCTGACTCTTTCAGCCTCACCATTCTCCTCTGAAAAACTTCTCCCAATGCTCATCCTCCAGAGGCTGTTAATACTGAGCTTCGTTGCTTCCTTACCAATCTCAACACTCTCCTTCTTTATCGCCTTATCAAGCAGGCTTGAGTGAAACCGCTCAAGCTCATCTGCACGGATGCCTCGTGACCGCTCAAGTGCCTGCGGTCCAAGCAGCTTAGTAGCCAGAAGCTTCTTCATGAACTTAAAGTAATCTCCATAAGGAGCACTACCAAAGACAGAAGATCCAATCAAGCGGGAATCGTCGATTGAAGGGTTATCACGAGACGAGATGTTCAAGTCATGAGCCTTAAAGATCTCGTAGGCCATAGAAGCCGAGGAGACGAGGACTACAGGGAAGTTGAAGACGCGGATATAGAGAAGAGGTCCATACTTGGATGATAGTTTCTGTAAAGATTTGTGGGCTAGGGAAGAGAGGAGAAGGTGAACATGGCCTATAATCGGAAGAGATGGAGGGCTCGGAGGCAGATCAAATCCATAAGCGACAAGCCTTGAGTTCTTAGGTTTCTTGAAGATGAGATAGTTGAAGAGGAGTGAGAAGAGGCATAAGAGGATAAATATGAAGCAGGTTTGAAAGTCAACGATGATTGCTGCCATTGTTGCTCGAAGTGACAAGGTAAATGAAACCAGAGTATTATTGTCTCAAGAATCTACGAATAGGATGTATGATCTATAATATTGTTTATGTTTACTACTTTACTTACTTAAAATATAATATATTTTTTGGAAGAGCGTAAAATGAAGGAAATCAAGTCTTTTTTAAGTATTATCTCCGGACACTTGTGGTTATATCTCGACCAGACTCCTAAGCTGCCTCAAAGCAGTGGCAGATAAAAGAATATAATGATTATAAGGAGACGACACTAATAAAAAGCAATCTGGCAGAGAGCTAAGAAGCGGGAAAATCTCACGACTGAAAGTGCATTCAAAGAAGACAATCACAAGCGCTGCAAAGTATTTACTGCAAAAATATCTCACTGATGACACCCTTAGGGTCCATGAACCTAATGGTTTTAGTGCAGGGAGGACTAAGGGATGAGATACCAAATTAAGTCCCATTTATGCTTAAAAGATAAAAAGATCACGTCTTCTTTCAGAGAACACAGTATGGCTTTCAAAATAATACTTATAAAGATCAAGTTTACAGTGACTAACCAGGGATTTGGAAGCTGGCATTGATAAGTTTATGATATCCCAAGACAGAACTGGAGAGGCTGAGAGAAACCATTGGCTATACCTCCTGAAGATGCTTTGCAAAACCGAGCCAAGTTTTACTGAAAATGATCCAAACTGACTTTAGCCTTAGAAAGAACCAAACTTTATTCAAGTCACGTCTAATTCCCAATCTACATTCTTGTCCTGGGGACCAAAAAAAAAAAGAATCTTGGGAAGTCCATGGAGAGTAACATTTCATAAAAGAATTTCTTTTAACCATCCTCTTTCAAAAGCTATCAATAAGCACATCATTCATGAGAAAGCTAATCTGCCCCTAATTGACAAGCTCCTAATAATTTACCAAAGACCAAAACTTTCTAGTCCAAATTCGCGTTTTCTGATAACCCATTGACGAAGAACAGCTCACGAAAAGCAGACATAAGAATCGAGAAGCTCTACGATACGGAATTGAACCAACAAGTACAAAACCTAAAATCATCGATTTCAAGATGGCCAACGAAAAAAACAAGAATTAACGATTATTAATCGATCAACGACTGTACCGGAAAAAAGCAAACGAGAAACTGATGGGTTTGTTTGCTCTCTGATACAAAAACAATTTTATCCCAAAAAGATTCAGGAAACGGACACTGAAGAGAGAAAGAGACGACAAGACAAAGCGGGACACTTTTTTTTTTTCTTATTTCAGGAAAAAAATCCAACAGTAGACCACAATAATTACGGTTTTGTATTGTAAACCGTGAAAATAAAAATAAACCAAATATAAACCGTTTTAACCGAGAAACGTCTTGTAAATTAGATGAAGAGAGAAAACAGAGAAAAGCTACAAGGTTTAAAGCTTGAGGATTCATGGAAATTACGAACTTGGGTTAGAAATGAAAGGTTGGGGTTCGAGGAAGAAGAGTGCACTCAAGGGGATGAGCCATGGTCAAGTTGATTCCTCCAGCCTCATCCATTTTGACCTTATCTCCTTTAATGATCCAGTCAAAGCATTGCACCATCATTCCAATTGCAGTTCCTATGAAAATAGAAGCTATATTTGTTCCAGGACAGCCTCTCCTTCCGCTTCCAAAAGTAATAAATTTTATAACTTCATCTCTTATCTCGTCCTCTTGCTCTGATCTTGAAGAAGCTAAGAACCGCTCTGGCTTAAACTCTTCAGGGTCTTCCCATATATCAAGATCTCTCATTATAGCGTAACCATTAACAACAAGTGCAGTATTTTCCGGTACGTAAAATCCTCCAATCCTACACCCTTCTTTGAACGTCCTTAGCACAAGAGGGACCGGAGGGTGTAATCTTAGCCCTTCTTTGACTACAGCTTGCAAGTAAGGGAGGTTTGGTAGATCCGTTTCTTGAATAAACCTTGTTTTCTCTATAACGGAATCGATTTCTTCTCTCAGTCTCTCAAGAACGTTAGGATTGTTGATGATCTCGGCCATGATCCACTGTATAGTGTGTCTTGAGGTGTCAGTGCCTGCAACGAAAAGATCCTATAGGAACAAAATTTTCTTAGTCAGGACAATCAATGGTGTTCGCTTACGAAATCACCTAAGTAATGAGAGGGACATATAATTTACCACGAACAAGGACTTGATATGGTTTCTAGTGATTTTATACTCTGCGTTTTCATCTCCATAAGCTTCCAACAGGACATCCATCATGTCAGTACCTTGATGATGCTCCTCCAATTTCTTTTCGTGTTCCACAAGAATCTTCTCTAAAACCTCGTCGAATCTGCGGGAAACACCCATTATTTCCTCCTTAAACAGCGAGATCCGGAGCATCTTAAGCGGTTTGCTCAAGATTGCCGCAACGATAAAATTTGTTGTCAGGGAAGTCGACTCGGTCACCAAGCCTCTGACTCTCTCGGCCTCACCGTTTTCCTCAGAACAACTCCTCCCCATGATCATCTTGCAGATGCTGTTGTTAGTGAACTTCATTGCTTCCTCAACGATCTCAACACTCTCTTTCTTGATCGCCTTGTCGAGCAAGTTTTTGTAAAACCGATCTAGCTCATATGCACGGATTTGTCGTGAGCGCTCGATTGCCTGCGGTCCAAGCAACTTTGTGACCATGAGCTTCTTCATGAACTTCCAGTAATCTCCATAGGGAGCGCTGATGAAGCTGGACGACCCCAACAAGAGAGACTCCTCCATTGGAGGGGGACCGCGAGAGGAGACATTCACGTCTTGGACCCTGAAGATCTCATAGGCCACAGAGGCCGAAGAGACGAGGACTATGGGGAGGTTGAAGATGCGGAGATAGAGGAATGGTCCATACTTGGATGAGATTTTCTGAAAAGACTTGTGTATGAGAACAGAGAGGATAAGGTGAAAATGACCGATTATGGGGAGAGATGGAGGGCTCGGAGGCAGAGCAAAGTCAATTCGTGAGCCCTTTGGTTTCCTGAAGAATAGAGCGTAACATAAGAGTGAGGATGAAAATGGAGCACTTATGAAAATCAACGGTCATCATTGCTGCCATTGTTGCTCAATGTGAAAAAAAGCAAAGCTAATGAAACAGAGTGTTCTTTGAACCAAAATCCATGAATGATCATGCTTTTCTTTAGAAGGAACCTAAATATAATATGTATAATCACATCAGAAGTTCTTTGGAACAAACATGATAAAATAATTATAGTTTAACAACTAGCTAATTAAGCGTATTCATCGCCAATGTGACACAACTTAAAGACTTCTATGATTCTTCTATCAGTAGGCATTTAATTTTGCATGTGAAATTTTTAGATATCAGGGACGTAACAAAGGAAAAAGATTTCTTTAAACGTACTGTACATTTTATAATATCAGATGTAAACGGAAACATAAAGAAACAATAGTGGTATCAAAGAGAAAAACAAACAGTAAAAACCTAACTCGTGGAGAAAGAAAACATGAGCTTCGCAGCTTGTTGTCAATGGTAGAAAAAAGACGTTTCAGATGTTGTGTCCAGAAGGAAGTCTAATGTTGGACTTGAAGATTCGGCAAAAACAAGGAAATTTGATAAGGGGACTCCACATTCCAACAGAGGTCCTAAGTCGGCATTGTCGAGGTTTGGAAAATTTGTTGTTAATTCGAGGCCTCAAAGAAATGCGTAAGGAGCAAGCGAGGAAACCAATTGTATTTTTCATCTCAAAAGATTCAGGAAACACTAGAGAGAAAGAGACCACAAGTCGGCGGTACAATTTTTTTATTTCATTCAAAAAAAGGAAACTTGAACAGTACACAATAAGATGAAGAGAGAAATAGAGAAGCTTGCTTTGCCTCGCCGATATTTCAACATCATGAATAGTAACTCTGCAGATTAACCTTGGACAATATTTATGGATATTAGAAACTTTGAACCTGCAGGTTAGAAAATGGAAGGTTGGTTCGAGGAACAAGAGTGCATTCAAGAGGATGAGCCATGGTCAAGTTGAGTCCTCCAGCCTCATCCATTTTGACCTTGTCTCCTTTGATGCTCAAGTCAAAACACTGCACCATTGTTCCAATTGCAGTTCCTATGAAAATAGTAGCTAGATTTGATCCAGGACAGCCTCTCCTTCCACTTCCGAAAGCAATGTGCTTCAGTCCTCTTCTCTCCTCCTCTTGCCTTAGAAACCTCCCTGGCTTAAACTCATCAGGATCTTCCCAAGAAGTAGGATCTCTCATCACAGCATAAGCATTAACTACAAGTGTTGTCTTCTCTGGTATGTAGAACCCTTTCATCTCACAACTTCTTTGAAACGTCCTTACCATTAGAGGCAATGGCGGGTGCAATCTTAGCCCTTCTTTGACTATAGATTGCAAATAAGGGAGCTTCGGTAGATCTGTTTCTTGAATCAACCTTGTTTTTCCTAAAACCGAATCAATTTCTTCTCTCAATCTCTCAAGAACGTTAGGGTTGTTTATGATCTCGGCCATTGTCCACTGTATTGTTTGCGCTGATGTATCAGTGCCTCCAAGGAAAAGCTCCTAAAAGTTTCAAACGTTTCTTAGTCAGAATCTGTTTTTCCCATTCTTAATGAATCCACGCCTAATGAAACGAAAATTCGATTACCACGAACAACGACTTGATGTGGTTCCTAGTGATCTTATGCTCTGCGTTTTCGTCTCCATAAGCTTCCAACAACACGTCCATCAAGTCCGTACCTTTATATTCATTCGGTTTCTCTTCATGTTCCACAAGAATCCTCTCCAGCAGCTCATCAAAGCTGTTGGAAACATACATTATCTCCTTTTTGAACAGAGAGATTCCGAGCTTCTCAAGCGGCCAGCGCAATATGTTTACCAACAAAACCTTCTTCGTCAAGCCATCTAACTCGGTAACCAAACCTCTAACTCTCTCAGCCTCACCACTCTCTTCTGAAAAACTCCTCCCCATGCTCATCCTGCATATGCTGTTGATACTGAGCTTCGTTGCTTCCTTACCAATCTCAGCACTCTCCTTCTTGATCGCCTTATCGAGCAGGCTTCGGTAAAACCGCTCTAGCTCATCCGCACGGATGCCTCTTGACCGCTCGAGTGCCTGTGGTCCCAGAAGCTTTGTAACCAAGAGCTTCTTCATGAACTTCCAATAATCTCCATAAGGGGCGCCGACAAAGACAGAAGATCCGACCAAGAGAGACTCGTCGATTGGAGGGTTGTCGCGAGACGAGATGTTCAAGTCATGTGCCTTGAAGATCTCGTAAGCCACTGAGGCCGAGGAGACGAGGACTACAGGGAAGTTGAAGATGCTGAGGTATAGGAGAGGTCCGTACTTGGATGAAAGTTGCTGTAAAGATTTGTGGGCTAGAGAAGAGATGAGATGGTGAAGATGGCCAATGATCGGAAGAGACGGAGGGCTCTGAGGCAAATCACGGTCAACTTGTGAGTCCTTTAGTTTCTTGAACAAGAGAGAGTAACAGAGGAGTGAGAAGAAGCAGAGGAGGATGAAACTGCAGCAGTTTTGAAAGTCAACAGTAATCATTGCTACAATTGTTGCTCAAAGTGAGAAAGGTAGATGAAACAGAGTATTAACACATCTCAAGAGGATTAAGTAATATACTCTGTTATAACGTATGATCTAAGGTACCTATTTGTTATGTATGTGAAGTCTTTCTTTAGTAATAGTACTGTATATTGTATGTGAAGTATGACTAGCATTATTGCTTAAAGTGAATAGGCAGTTGAAACATAATCAGCAGTCCATTAATACAAAGTACGACTACCATGATTTGTTAATTACTTTTAAAAATGCTCCTCTTTGGAAGAAGGTGAGATTAGTGGACAACTAGAACCTTGTTTATTAATAATATAAGCCCAGATCAAACGTTTAACACTCGTGATCAAATTGATAATTAAATATTCTAAGGTGGCAAAAGATGACTCACTGTGTGTTGAGAAGGAGGGCTTGGAGGCAGATCACAGTCATAGGCGTCGCGTCTTGAGCTTGGTTTCCTGAAGAGCAGAGAGTAACAGAGGAGTGAGAAGAGACATAAGAGGAGAAAGATGAAGCAGCTTTGAAATTCAGCGGTGATCATTGTTGCCATTGTTGCTCAAAATGAAGAAGAGGCAAATGACATACATATATAATTCTCTTATCAAGAATCTATGAATCTAATGTATGGCCATGTTTTGTTTACTATATCAATAAATGTTATTTTTTTTGGAGAACCGTGAATTAATGGAAATAATTTTGGTGATACACTCATATCTTACGATAAGTCAAATTAATATCTCTCACAGTTTTGTTGGATTCTTGTAATGTAGATCACATGAAAAAGAAAGAGGAATTATTGATAGAGAGAAATTTACACAATTGTTTACGGTTTCACACATAAGCCAAACTAAAACAGAAAACTCAGACACGGTAATATAAAAGACTTTGCAAAGATTCATGAACTCCAATTCAGCGGATTCTAAGTTAAAGGGATTAGTGTTCGAGCAACAGGAGTGATCTTAAGAGGATGAGCCATGGTCAAGCTCAGTCCTACAACTGCCTCTTCCATGTTAATTTTCTCTTCTTTGATTCTCCACTCAAATCCCTGTACCATCACTCCAATTGCACTTCCTATAAAGATATATGCTAGATTTTCTCCAGGACAGCTTCTTCTTCCACTTCCAAAAGCAATGTACTTAATTGCTTGCTCTCTTCTATCCTTTTCCTGCTCTGATCTTGACGAATCTAGAAACCTCTCTGGCTTAAACTCATCAGGAACTTCCCAAGAATCAGAATCTCTCATCACAGCATAAGCATTGACCATAAGTATTGTTTTTCCCGGTACATAAAACCCTCCAATCCTACACCCTTCTTGGGAGAACCTTCCAAAGAGAGGACCCGCCGGGTGCAGTCTTAGTACTTCCTTAACCACTGCTTGCAAATAAGGAAGGTTCGGTAAATCAGTTTCTTGAATTAACTTTTTCTTTCCGACCACGGAATCAATTTCTCCTCTCAATCTCTCAAGAACTTTAGGGTTGTTCATGATCTCCGCCATTGCCCACTGTGTTGTTTGCACCAAGGTGTCGGTGCCTGCAAATAAGAGATCCTGCAGTTGCAAAACGTTTTTTCTTAGGCAGAACAGTTATGCATTCTCAATGAGACCACCTGATGGGAGGAACATTTACCGCGAAAAACGACTTGATATGGTTCCTAGAGATCTTATACTCTGCATTTTTGTCCTGATAAGCTGCCAACAATGCGTCCATTAAGTCTGTACCTTGATGATGCCTGTCCAGTTTATCTTCATGTTCCACAAGGATCCTTTCGAGCAGCTCATCAAATCTGCTGGAAACATCCATCATTTCCTTTCTAAACAGTGAGACAACAAACTTTTTAAACCCCGGACGCAACATGTTTGCCAATAAGATCTTCTTCGTCAAGCCATCTAACTCGGTAGCCAAAGCCCTGACTTTCTCCGCCTCACCATTCTCCTCTGAACAACTCCTCCCCATGATCAACTTGCAGATGATGTTGTTACTGAGCTTCAACGCTTCCGCACATATCTCCACGCTCTCCTTCTTCATCGCTTTATCCAACAGGTTGTTGTAAAACCGATCTAGCTCATCTGCACGGACTCTTCGTGACCGCTCGAGAGCCTGGGCTCCAAGCAAGTTCGTAACCAGGAGCTTCTTCATGAACTTCCAGTAATCTCCATAGGGAGCGGAAGTGAAGCTGAAAGATCCAGCAAAAAGGGAATCATTGGTCGGAGGGAAGCCACGAGACGAGATGTTCAGGTCGTGTTCCCTGAAGATCTCATAAGCAACTGAGGCTGAGGAGACAAGGACTACAGGGAAACTGAAGACGCGAAGATAGAGAATAGATCCGTACTTGGTGGAGAGTTTCTGTAAAGATCTGTGGATTAGAACAGAGAGAAGAAGGTGAAGATGACCGATGATCGGAAGAGACGGAGGGCTCGGAGGTAAAGCAAAGTGAAGTCGAGGGTCCTTTGATTTCCTGAAGAAGAGAGAGTAACAGAGTAGTGAGAAGAGGCTTAAGAGGAGAAAGATGAAGCAGTTTTGAGAGTCAACGATGATCATTGCTGCCATAATTGCCCAAAGTGAAAGAGGAAGATGAGACAGAGGATCTGCTAATCAAGAATCGACCATCCTCTGTATATATAACATAAAAATAATGTATTCTTCACTGATAATGACATGTCTTGAGCCGCTTGGGTTCTTGAAGATGAGATAGTCACAGAGGAGTGAGAAGAGACATAAGAGGATAAAGATGAAGCAGTTTCTCAAAGTGAAGAGGCAAATTACAGAAATGCTCTTATCAAGAATCCATAGATCTAATCTATGGGCATGATTTGTTTACTATATATCAAGAAAAGTTCTTCTTTGTGGAAAATCTTGAAGTAATGAAATTGTTTTTGGAAATAATCTCAGATCTTGCGATACGGGTGATCTAATAAATCAAATACTACTATTGTAAATAGTGCTCATGGCCGAAGGTAAAAGTGAAGAAGAGGCAAATGACTAAACTTCAAAGCCAAAATCTCCTTTACTCCCAAAATACTCCGTAAAGCACTTTTCATATCCAAATAACAAAACCCAAAGTAAGGAACAGAAGATTGAAGTCAGTAATGAAACCGATTCACAACTTAAACCGAAGAACAATACACAATAAACCAAAAGTAACCAACTAAACCGGGAAAACTTGGACAAGGAAACATAAAAGGCAAAGCTTCCTTATTTACTAATATTCATGAACTCACGAACTGAGATTCTGCAGATTCGGAGTTAAAGTTTGCATTCGAGCAACAGGAGTACACCTAAGAGGATGGGCCATGTTTAAGGTCAGTCCAGCAACAGTCTCTTCCCTGTTGACCTTATCTCCATTGATTCTCCAGTCAAAGCAATGCACCATCATTCCTATTGCGGTTCCTACAAATATATAAGCTAGATTCACTCCAGGACATCCTCTCCTTCCGCTGCCAAAAGGAATGTACTTAAGTTCTTGCTCTCTCTCCTCTTCCTTTTGTCCAGAAGTAGCTAAAAACCTCTCTGGCTTAAACTCATCAGGATCTTCCCAAGAATCGGGATCTCTCATCACGGCATACGCATTAACAAAAAGACTTGTGTTCTTTGGTACGTAACAGCCTCCAATCGTACATCCTTCTAGGACTTTCCTTCCCAAGAGAGGCGCTGGTGGGTGCAATCTTAGCCCTTCCTTGATGACCGCTTGCAAATAAGGGAGGTTCGGTAGATCCTTCTCTTGAATCAACCTTGTTTTGCCTACAACAGAATCGATTTCTTTCCTCAATCTCTCAAGAATGTTAGGCTTATCAATGATTTCTGCCATTGTCCACTCAATTGTCTGCGCTGAGGTGTCAGTGCCTCCAAGGATAAGCTCCTGTAGTCAGAAAGCTCAAGAACAATTAATGTTGTTGTATTGGATTCTCATTGAATCCACCCAGTGAAAAGAGAATTTACCACGAACAACGACTTGATCTGGTTCCTAGTGATCTTATACTCTGCATTTTCATCTCGATAAGCTGCCAACAACACATCCATCATGTCCATACCATGATAGTCCGGTTTCTCTTCGTGTTCCGCCAGAATCCTTTCCAGAAGCTCGTCGAATTTGCAGGAAACACCTAGTATCTCTTTTTTGAACAGTGAGATTCTGAGTATCTCAAACAGCCTCCGCAACATTTGTGTCAAGAAGAGTTTCTTAAACAAGGCAAATGTCTCGGTGACCAATCCCCTAACTCTCTCTGCCTCACCGTTCTCTTCTAAACAATTCCTACCCATGATCATCTTGCAGATGCTATTGTTAGTCAGCTTTATTGCTTCCTTAGCAATCTCAACACTCTCGCTCTTCATTTCCTTACTAACCAGGTTTGCGTGAAACCGTTCTAATTCATCTTCACGGTCGCGTCGTAACCGCTCGAGTGCCTGAGTTCCGAACAGCTTTGTGACCATGAGCTTCTTCATGAACTTCCAGTAATCTCCATAAGGAGCCAATACAAAGCTGGAAGACCCAAAAAAGAGACACTCGTCAATAGGAGGGTCGCCGTGGGACGAGATGTTCACGTCGTGCGTCTTGAAGATCTCGTAGGCCACAGAGGCAGAGGAGATGAGGACAATGGGGACATTGAAGATGCGGAGACAGAGAAGAGGTCCATACTTGGAGGAGAGATTCTGAAAGGACTTGTGAGGTAGAACAGAGAGTATAAGGTGAAGATGACCGATTATCGGAAGAGAAGGAGGGCTGGGAGGCAGATCACAGCCTCGTGAGTCCTTTGGTTTCTTGAAGAGGAATACAGAGAAGCAAAGGAGTGAGAATAGGGATATGACGATGAGGCAATTTGGAAAGTCAACGACGATTGTTGCCATTGTTGCTCAAAAGCAAAGGGGCAGATGAAACCTAGTGAATAATCCATGAATATGTTATATAGCATATGTCCAAGCATGCTTCGTTCATTACATTAAAAAATGTTTTCTGATTGAAAGAACGTGACAATGTTGCGAGACTCGAGGAACAAATTAATAATAGCAATAATTAAATAATAGTGTTCATCATCCAAGGTGACAGCTAATTTGATGTGAGGAACAGAGAGAATTAAGATTGACTCACAATGTAGACAATGTCCTTCGTTGCTGTCTTTTGAACGCTTTCTCCCAAAAATGCTAAATGTTCTTGCTCCTCCTCGTTCAAGCAATCTACAACTGAACTGAACTACTGAAGCAACACCGCAAGAAGTTGAAAACAGCCAAATAATATGGAAATTAGTTTTACTCACAGGCCAAAACAATACGACTCCACAAAATGATTCAGGATTATAATAATGTTGCAATTTTACTTGATCTCTTTCGCGGTGTGCAGATTTTAAGGATACAACATCCCTAAAGACTCGATGTTAGCCTATATGTTCAGAAATACCTAAGGGATCAGACTAAATATATTGGTTAAAGTTCAGAATATATGTTACAATCAAATTCCAGAAAGAACCAGTAAATACTAAGCAAAGTGCATAAGAAAACTAGTGCTTGGAACAATATATTTCGTTGAGGTCAATTGGGCACAAAGATATGATAATATAAGAGAGAGACCTTACTCTTCTTTTAATGATGATCTGCCACTTTCAGACAAGCCTAGTAACAGAAGCAATAAATACAAACTCGGAAAAGCACAGCTGGCAAAGACAAAAAAATATGGGTTAGTGATAAGAGAAAGCTCAAACATGTTGAGTTTATATCGATACGTAGGTAAATTTGAGAGTCTCTGACATTTACCTAGCAAGAAAAGGAATTGCTTTTGTTGGAATGTTCTTTTGAGCTTGAACCTGAAACTGGGATCACCAGATAAGTAAACCCTTATCAATTCAAAAGATACAAAAGCACACACAAAAACTTACCATGGGAGATAATGGTGCACTCTAGAGAAACTATAGCAAGTTCCTAGGATAAAAAAAGGACCAAACATTGGAACAAACAAGATGAATGAAGAAATGACAAGAAAAACTCAGATCTCACAGCAACCCAGCTTTATTGAAACTAACTTAAGCCTGAAAAACAGTACTTAATTTCAAGTGGTCTCTAATTGACAAAGCACATTCCTTGTTTTGGGAGACGGAAAGTCCTTAAAAAAAAACTCTGCTTCCAAGACATCATAGTCTCTCAAAAAGAAGGTTCAAAATTCTCAAAGTAAAAGAAAAGCAGACTACCACAACAATCAACAATGAACAAACATTTCTAGTAACCATTATATTTGATTCAAGCTTGTGATAATGATGAAAAAATGAGAATGGAAACAAAAGAAACCTTTTGGTCTCAAATGATTCAGGAAAGGCCAGAATTTGATACAGGAAACTCTTAATAGCACTCAAGTTTAGTCTTGTCCATGTTAGCCTTCTCTCCTCTGATTCTCCAATCAAACCTGTAATCCAAATTTGATACAAGACAGCCTTGATTACAGTCATCGAAGATCATTGGCAAAAATTATCACAGTGTAAGCAATGTCCCTCACAACAGTCTTAAACAAGGTTGATTTCTGGTAATAAAACAACCAAATTCGCCTAAATACACTAATACAATGTGATTCATAAACATAATTTACTCACCCATTGGGAGGTTTTGTGGCAAGGATTGCTCCATTTTTCAACAACAATTTGACTTAAATCAAATCAAAACCCAAATCTCCATTGTCATCCTTAAACCCCAGTTTTGCTTGCTTTCTGGACATGAATTCAATCAACGTCACAGGAGGCATCAAATATCGCGTTTGAATCTGGAAATCTGGGAAAGATATATACCCAATATTCAACGATTCCAAGATGATCCAAAGATCAAAATCAGTGAACCAATCAACAATTTTTTTTTTTTCTTTTTGCGCAAACAAATCAATCAACAACTACATACATAATCGAAAAAGAGAGGACGAAACCACACAAAGTTTTACGGTTTCACACAGAAAACCGGGAATTTTAATTTATTAGACATATAAACCAAAGCTTAATAAAAAGTAGACCGGGAATTTTTTTTTATTAGGGCATCCTCAATGGGGGATCTCTTTTGGGTGTTCTTAGAGTAAAAACATTGTTAAAAAAATGTAAGATCAGTAGTTAAGATCTTTTGTTAAAAAGTTTGATTAGTGGGAGAACATGTTAAAAAGTTTCGCTTCTCTGCACGGTGCTCCTCCCGGAGCCAACCAATTTCTCATCAAATTCGCCATGAAATTCTTGGAATTGATTCTTCATTTCTTCTTCTATACATAAGCTTTGGTTACACAATCAAAATCAAATCGAGAACTGTGGTGTCCGAAAATCAACATCAACATCGTTCTTCTGCTGCCATTAAATTTCACCATCTTCCACCTCCAACTGCCCTAGACAGCTATTCACCGGCGGTGCAGAGAGCTTTTTCGTTTCCGACGCCGTTGGTTCACCATCCTCCGGCGAGAAAAGGCGACACTCATCACCTTGTTTCGCTTACATCTACATCGTACGGTTCTCTTCTCCTCCTCGATCTCGATGGATCCAAAAACTCCTCCGACCAACAAACGCTGCCTCGTGTCTCAATCTCCGGGAAGAACACACCAGATCCGGTCTCTCCTGATTCAGTCATAAACACCCCGCAACCTCTCAAACCGCCGGGAAGAAGGCCAAGATCGCATTCCGTCGGAGATCCACGTCGCAAACCGTATTTCCTTTCCCAATTCTTCCGCCCAATAGAAACTCGCCACGTCACCCCGCAACTCCTTGAAGAACAGATCCAGGATGAGAGCGGGCTGGCTGATCTTAATCCCAACAAGCCATTATTTTGGATTAAAAAAAAGCTAAGATCACCCCCCTGATCTGCCAATGCAGATGACCTTAAACAAATAAACCAAAGCATAAAAAAAATAAAACCGGGAGACTTGTATACAGAAACTAAACAGAGGAGCTCAACGGATCCTTCCTTATAGGTCCCATCAACTCTGCAGATTAAGATTTGAATAGTTTGAGTTTCGAGCACCAGGAGTGAACTTAGGAGGATGAGCCATGGTCAAGGTCAATCCTTTGATTGATTCTTCCAAGTCAACTTTCTCTCCTTTGATTCTCCACTCAAAACCCTGCACCATCATCCCTACAACAGTTCCTAGAATGACATAAGCTAGATTTTCTCCTGGACAACCTCTCCTTCCCCCGCCGAATGGAATGTACTGGAGTGCTTTCTCTCTTCTCTCATCATCTTGCCTTGATCTTGAAGACGAAGCTAGAAGAAACCTCTCTGGCTTAAACTCATCAGGATCTTCCCAGTAATCTGGATCTCTCATCACTGCATAAACATTAACAACAAGTGATGTCTTCTCCGGTACGTAAAACCCTCCGATCCTACACCCTTCTTGGGGGAACCTTGCAAAGAAAGACCCTGGTGGGTGCAGTCTTAGTACTTCTTTAACCACCGCTTGCAAATAAGGAAGTTTTGGTAGATCCGTTTCTTGAATCAATCTTGTTTTCCCTACAACCGAATCGATTTCTTCTCTCAGTCTCTCAAGAATGTTAGGCTTGTTAATGATCTCCGCCATTGTCCACTGTGTTGTTTGCGCAGTGGTGTCCGTACCTGCAAATAAAAGATCCTGTAGTTGCGAAAACGTTTCTTAGTCACTGCAGTTTTTGGATTCTCAATGAAACTACCTGATAGATGTCATGAACATTTACCGCGAAAAAAGACTTGATATGGATCCTAGTGATCTTATACTCTGCGTTTTCGTCTTGAGAAGCTGCCAACAACGCGTCCATCAGTTCTGTGCCTTGATGTCCGTCTAGTTTCTCTTCATATTCCGTAAGAATCTTTTCGAGCAGCTCGTTAAATCTGCTGGAAACAACCATCATATCCTTTTTAAACAGTGAGGTTACAAGCTTCTTAAACGGTGGGCGCAACATGCTTCCTAGTACAATCTTGTTGCCCAAGGCAATTGATTCGCTAGCCAAGCCTCTAGCTTTCTCTGCCTCACCGTTTTCTTCTGAACAACTCCTCCCTACAATCATCTTGCAGATGATGTTGTTACTGAGCTTCATCGTTTCCTTAACGATGTCAACACTCTCCTTCTTCCTCGCTTCATCAAGCAGGCTTTTATAAAACCGCTCTAGCTCATCTGCTCGGACGCCTCTTGACCGCTCTAGTGCCTGTGATCCGAGAAGCTTTGTGACCATGAGCTTCTTCATGAACTTCCAGTGATCTCCGTAAGGAGAGAAGATGAAGCTCCAAGATCCGACAAAAAGAGAATCGTGGATGGGAGGGGAACCACGAAACGAGATATTCATATCGTGCGTCCTGAAGATCTCATAAGCAACTGAGGCTGAGGAGACGAGGACTATGGGGATGTTGAGGATGCGAAGACGGATGAGAGATCCATACTTGAAAGAGAGTTTCTGAAGAGTCTTGTGGGTAAGAGTAGAAAGGAGGAGATGAAGATGACCGATAATCGGAAGAGAAGGAGGGCTCGGAGGCAGATCAAAGTCACTTCTTGAGCCGTTTGGTTTCTTAAAGAAGAGAGAGTAACAGAGGAGTGAGAAGAAACAGAGGAGTAGGAAAAATAAGCAGTTTTGAAAGCCAAGGATGATCAATGCTGCAATTCTTGCCTTGCTCAAAGTGAAAAGCATATGACACATAGAATTATCTTATCAAGAATCAATCACTTGTGTTTAAATAGCACTTGAAAATGTAAATTTCTTGGAAATTTGAGGTTCCGTGCCCTCCTTTGTTACCAAAATGGTAATTGCCTTACGCAATTTGGAAAAGTTTGTACACTGATGAGCACCACAATAATTATAGATTGTTGTTTTAATTGGTTAAGTTGATTTTTTTTAACCACTAAAATTCGATTGTATGACCGTTGATTACATGTCATATTTGAAATTTTTCTTAAGAAAATAGCATATAAAATCATCAAGATATCTTTGCATTTTGTCTACATAAGCCAACTAATTTTCGTTCAATTTCTCATAAACCATGAAATATATCAGTAACAGTAAGCTAATTCTTAGTGTTAATTCATTTGCGTGTTCAAATATCTAAGCAAAGTTTTCAAAGAGCAAGACAACGTCACTACCAAAATACAAAACGTGATGAATAATTCCTCACTGTTCACGCTGGAGACTCTTTCCAGCCTTGTGGCATGCAGCCTCTTCTATGTTTCTTTGGTGCATATTTTTCTTATTTCTCTTTTATTAGTCTTTGAGAGAACATGGAAAATAAATCCTCAAGTTCCAAACTTTCAAAACTGCTTGGTATAATCTTGTGTTCACCAGTTTCTGGCCATGATTTTAGAGCTTGTTGCTTTGCTTGTGCCTTTCTTATGATATAAATTCAGAGTTGAGATATAAATTGCAGTAAGTCCATCAAATAAGAGATTCAACGGTGATGATAGCTATCGGTGTTGCTCAAAGCAAAGAGGGCAAATGAAACAGACGATTCCCTAAACAGAGCTGAAAGCAATGGTTTCCTTATTACTTTAATGATCTTTTTGAACTTGGTATCATATGCAAATTACAAAGTCAAAGGGTTTAGGGATCGAGCAACAGGAGTGCACTTAAGGGGATGAGCCATGGTCAGGTTCAGTCCTCCAATGGCCTCTTCCATGTTAACCTTTTCTCCTTTGATTTTCCAGTCAAAGCATTGCACCATCATTCCAACCGCGGTTCCTACAAAGATGTAACTCAGATTTACTCCCGGACAGCCTCTCCTTCCGCTCCCGAAAGGAATGTACTTAAGTGCATCTTCTTGCCCTGATCCAAAAGAAGCTAAAAACCTCTCTGGCTTAAACTCATTAGGATCTTCCCAAGAATCAGGATCTCTCATAATAGCATAAGCATTAACAACAAGTGTTGTGTTTTCTGGTATATAGAACCCTCTAATCTCACACCATTCTCTGGAGGTCCTTGCAAATAGAGGAGCTGGTGGATGTAATCTAAGCCCTTCCTTGACCACCGCTTGCAAGTAAGGAAGGTTTGGTAAATCCGTTTCTTGAATCAACCTTGTTTTCCCTACAACCGATTCGATTTCTTCTCTTAGTCTCTTTAGACAAATAGGGTTATTAATGATCTCGGCCATTGTCCACTGTGTACTCTGCCCTGAACTGTCAGTGCCTGCAATGAAAAGTTCCTGCACTTATAAAAACAACATCTCTTAGTCAAGATTATTACTTTGAATTCTTAATGAGAAGAAGAAACATTTACCATGAAAAAGGACTTTATATGGTTCCTAGTGATCTTATACTCTGCATTTTCATCTCGAAAAGCTGCCAACAAGACGTCCATCATGTCTCCACCTTGATGCTCATTTGGCTTCTCTTCTCCGTGTTCCCCAAGAATCCTCTCTAGCAGCTCGTCGAATCTACGGGAAGCACTCAATATTTCCTTTTTAAATAGTGAGATTCCAAGCTTCTCGAGCGGCCTACGAAGCAATGTTGCCAAGAAGATTTTCTTAAACAAGGCAAATGACTCTGTAACCAAACCCCTGACTCTCTCTGCCTCACTGTTCTCTTCCTCACAACAACTTCTTCCCATGCTCTCATCTTCCAAATGCAGTTGTTACTAAACTTCATCGATTCTTTACCAATCTCAACGCTCTCATTCTTCATCGCCTTATCAAGCAAGCTTGCATAAAACCGCTCAAGCTCATTTTTACGGATGACTCGTGACCGCTCGAGTGCTTGCGAGCCGAGCAGGTTCGTGACGATGAGCTTCCTCATGAACTTCCAGTAATCTCCATGAGGAGCCATGAGGAAGGTGGAAGATCCGAACAAGAGGGACTCATGTATAGGAGGGATGCCACGGAACGAGATGTTCACGTCGTGCGTCTTGAAGATCTCATAGGCTATCGAGGAAGAGGAGACAAGGACTATGGGGACATTGAAGATGCGGAGATAGAGTAATGGTCCGTACTTGTAGGAGAGTTTCTGAAAGGACTTGTGTATTAGAACAGAGAGGATAAGGTGAAAATGACCAATGATGGGCAGAGAAGGAGGGCTCGGAGGCAAGTCAAAGCCATACTTAGGTTTCTTGAAGAAGAGATAGTAACAGAGAAGTGAGAAGAGACATAAGAGAATGAAGATGATCATTGTTGTTGCTCAAAAGTGAAGATGAGGTTGATGGAAACAAGAGGAATCCGTAATCAGTAATCAATATATCAGGATTGCTTATAACAGAGGAAAATGTATTAACTTCCTAGCGAAACTCTAGTGATCTTCCTGGAATGACAATTATGGTGGCAAGTGTGGTCCAAAATTCTATCCATCTAAATGGATAAAGAAACACAGTATATTAATAGAATATTTGAGCCAATTATGGTGGCAACTGGCAAGTGTGTTCCACATGTTCATACCATTTTTGGTTTTTGTATGTTTGTTGTTTTATAAACCCAACTAGAATATTTGAGCTCTCCGGTCTAATGCGGCATGTAAAAAGAAGTTTATGGCGATAAAAACGGATATGAGTAAAGCATATGACCGTGTAGAGTGGCAATTTCTACGTGCTCTAATGAAGAAACTGGGGTTTTCCCAAACCTGGATAGATCGGATTATGTTCTGCATCTCCTCTGTATCCTATAAAGTTCTTCTTAATGGCACTCCTCGTGGTTTAATTAAACCAACGAGAGGAATAAGACAAGGGGATCCGATTTCCTCTTTTCTTTTCATCTTATGTACGGAGGCCTTAATTGCCCAATTAAAATCGGCGGAATGGAATGGTCACATCCAAGGCCTTCAAGTTTCGAAAGCAAGCCCTTCGACCTCTCATCTCCTCTTTGCAGATGATAGTTTATTTTTCTGCAAAGCGAATGAGGATCAGGGAAAGGCTATAATAGACATAATTCGCTTATATGGCGGGGCTTCTGGACAATTATTAAATTTTCAGAAATCCTCGGTGATGTTTGGCAAGGACGTTGATGATCTAACTCGAAGTACCATAAAGCGAACCCTTGGGATAACTAATGAAGGAGGAATGGGAACTTATTTGGGACTCCCTGAGAAGATCCACGGTTCAAAAACCCAAGTTTTTGCCTTTGTCCGAGATCGCCTCCATAGTCGGCTCAATACTTGGTCAGCCAAATTCCTTTCCAAAGGTGGGAAAGAGATTCTTATAAAATCTGTAGCTCAAGCCCTTCCGACATATGTCATGTCGTGTTTTCTTTTACCTAAAGCCATCCGTTCAAAGCTGAACAGTGCTATTGCGGATTTTTGGTGGAAGACGAGAGCAGATAGTAAAGGAATCCATTGGATTGCGTGGGATAAACTTTGCACCCAACTATCAGAAGGAGGTTTAGGCTTTAGAACTTTGGAAGAATTTAATCTTGCTCTTCTTGCAAAACAATTATGGCGCTTAATCAAATTCCCAAATTCTCTTCTCAGCCGTGTTCTCCGGGGACGATATTACCGCTACAGTGATCCACTTGAGATTAAAAAATCCAATAGACCCTCCTACGGGTGGCGAAGTATTATGGCGTCAAAACCTCTACTTACCTCGGGATTAAGGAGGACCATAGGTTCAGGGATGAATACTAGAGTTTGGCTCGACCCTTGGATCCCTGACATTCCGGCTCGTCCTGCCAAAGGCAAGATAACCGAGAGAGATCCACATCTTTATGTGGACCATTTGATTGATCCTGTTTCCAAACAGTGGAAACTTGATAGACTCCAGGCTTTGATCGATCCTTCGGATATACCTCTGATTCTAGGAATCCGACTAAGTCGTTCATACTTAAGCGATGGATTTAGTTGGAATGGAACAAAATCAGGCAATTACTCTGTTAAATCAGGATATTGGGCTGCGCGGGATTTATCCCGTCCTACTTGTGACCACCCTTTTCAGGGACCGGGGATCACTCCCCTTCTGGCACAAGTATGGAAGTTAAAAACTACACGAAAGCTTAAACATTTCGTGTGGCAATGTTTATCAGGTTGTCTAGCGACAAACCATACTTTATTCTACCGACACATCGGTAAGGAGAAGCATTGCCCTAGATGTGGTGCTGAGGAGGAGACAATTAATCACCTCCTCTTTGAATGTCCACCGGCGCTACAAACTTGGGCCCTTTCACCGATCCCATCTTTACCTTCCTCCTTCCCAAGTCACTCCCTATTCTCTAATTTGGACTTTCTTTTCTGGAGAGTGAAAGGAATGATGAATGGAGAAGAAATTGCGCTTATTTTCCCATGGATACTGTGGTATTTATGGAAGGCTCGAAACAGCTTTATTTTTGAAAATATCCGGGAATCTCCACAGAACACGCTAGAACATGCCTCTCAAGAGGCAAATGCATGGAAGGTTGCAAACTCTAAAGACGATATCCCAGATGAAGGCATAAGGCTACCTCCTGAACCTTTACACTTAGGACCTACCCAACCAGAATGTCAAATCGATGGTTCTTGGAAAATAAATGAGCCCCTCAGTGGTCATGGGTGGATTGTTATGAATGGAGATACCCCTATTCTTATGGGACTGAAAAGTTCTCGTCGGGGTTTATCCCCTCTGCAAGCTGAATTCGAAACTCTCCTTTGGGCAATGGAATGTCTCATCGCAGACTCGAAGACGAATTATGGCTTCGCCTCAGATTGCTCCGAGCTGATATCTATTCTAGATAATCCATCTGAATGGCCTACGTTTGCAGTAGAACTCCAACTGTTCAAGCTTTTAAAGCTTTCTTTCCCTTCTTTCTATATTCGATTTATTCCGCGTTGTAACAATGTATGTGCCGACTGTCTTGCAAAAAAGGCAAGGACACGAGGTTTTTTATTCTCCCATGTAAGCACATCGGCTCCGGATTGGCTCTCTCTAGAGGAAAGTCTCCGTCCGATAACTTAATAAAATGGGTTTTGACGAAAAAAAAAAAAAAAAAAAAAAAAAACCCAACTAGGCCAAAAAAGTGGAACCGAACCGGATTTTATAATAACCAAGTGGTATAGAATTATCCGAACCGAGAATCTAACCCAGTTTTATGGAACCAATGCCCTAGTGTTAAAATCCACTTATTTGTTTCATTGGCATCAGTTTAAGATTTTAAAAGTTCGTCTTTTTTTTTTGAATTCAGCAGTTTCGTCCTTCAAATCTGAAAACAAAAACGATTGTGTTTGCTCTCTCGAATCGACTTTGTAAGCTCTTAGATTTTGCTTTTTTTTTTCCGGGTCGTGTATCAATTGTTTTGATTCTTCACTCTTCGGTTGCAGAAATGGAAGCTCTCTACGCCAAGCTCTACGACAAATACTCCAAACTCAAGGTTTTCAGCAACATCTTCCGTTTGATTTTCATGTGGGTTTTTTGGAATTTCGCGTTTCTGGGTTCGATTTTGATTTCGATCTTTTTTTTTTTTCAGAAGAAGAAATTATCCGAATACGATGAGGTTAATAGGGAACAAGAAGAGAAATTCCTTAATTTTGTTTCAGGTACCAATTTCTATCTCTTTCTCCTTGTTCGTCTTTTGTTTTCCGAAAGATTCGTTCTTTGAGGTTTAGTTCCTTTGTTCCATACTTGAATTTTAGATATCTCTAGTACACATTTCTCTCTAGTTAGGTTAAGTTTCAAATTGCAATTACAAACACTTGGAATTGTTTCAATAGAGAATTAGAACAATGGGGTTTCTTCTGTGTTGTTTATTGCCTACAAAATTAGAGACCTTTTTCAAGTCTGTGAAGACGTTCTTAGTGCGTCTGTCTCCCTCTCTTTTGCTTTTTTTTGCAGCCTCGGAGGAATTGATGGAACATTTGAGAGGTGAAAATCAGAATTTGCTGGAGATAGTGGAGAAAATTAGGAATGAAATGACTTCAATCAGGCATGTACATCATATATTACCGTGTTAATTTTCCCTGACATTCTTTTATATATAGAGAGTTTGGAGCCTTGGTAATGTAACCATAACAATCTTGATCCACAGATCTGGCAGGGATGACAAGTGTTTGGAGTATCAAAAGCTTCTCAGGGAAGAAGAACAAAAGAGTAAGAAGCAATGTTAATGATAGTTGCTGCTCAAATTGCATGTGTCATGGAATGTAGCCTTTAGTCGGACATGATATGAAGTTTTTCTAGGAATTTAGCTGAGATAATGTGAACTGCTTCATGTAGAGTGATGACAATCTTTGTTGTTTTTCGGTTTAAGTAATTTTTGTCCTTGCACTTAAAAAAGTTATTTTTTTTTCAGACAAAGCACTTTCTGAAGAAGTTGTCAAGCTAAAAGAGCTGGTGAAAGAGGGACATCCTCGCAACTACGAAGATCAAAATGGAAAACAACAAGAGACAAAGACTCCTGAAACTGCTCGAGTTACAACGAGAAGCATGAGAAAACGTAGCAGACTGTCAGAAGATATGGTGGAAACGGAGATGGTATCACCTCACATTAGCAAACATCATAAAGCAAAGGTAAAACAAATCACCTCTTATCCTTTCAGTTCTGAGCTGAATGTTGCGCATCTTGCTTCACAAACCCAGTGGATCATAAACTTATCCTTACTAATAGTTTTTTATTGCTTTTGTTTCAAGGAAACTCTCTTGGTTTCTCAGCCACAATGCTGCAAAACAACCTACAATGGATCTAGTTGTTCTGCTAGTTGTACATTTCAAGCTCTTGGTGAACACTTGCTAGGAATGAAATTATCAACTAATAATGAAGGCGAACACGTCTGCATTGTAGCCTCACACCCAACAACCGGTAATTTGTTTTTGCGTTAAGTTAATTCACTGTCTTTCTCCAGGTTGTTTTCATGCAAGAACTATTTATTTTGATTCAAAAGATGGACCACCCACCGGTTTTGTGACCATCAGCCACGAGAAAAGCACCGATGCTGACTATTTCTCCCTGATTTTTGACCATAACAGGTTTATCCTTCAGCCTAACTTTTATAAATAACCCAACTGGTGAAGAATCTGAGCTGCTCTACGAGGTTGTATCGCTCGGAACATTCCAAAGAGTGGCACCGGAATGGATGAGAGAGGTTATAAAGTTCAGCACAAGTATGTGTCCGGTCTTCTTTGCAAGAGTCTCTCGAGTCATTAAGCTCTATTGTTGATCAGTACCGTATGTACATCTCCCTCCCCGTATCTTGTGTAGTCATCTCTGATGGCTCCTTAGTGTGATGTTTCTCAATAGGTTGGAAAGTTAGGGAAGTTATCATGTATCTATAGAAATGTGTCTTTCTCTTTATGGAATTGGTTTCAAAGATATTGTGTCCTTTTGATGAATCTGATTGTAACAAGATCTTGATTTGTCCTTTGCTCTCGATAACCCTCTCCTCTTGTAGATCTCATAAATCTCTGACCTATTGAGCATTTTGCATGATTCCCATTTTCATCTTTTTGTAACAAATCTGATCATTGGGGAAAATAAATAGCCGTTACATAAGGTAGGTGAATTTTCAATTCAAATGCATCAAAAGAGCCGCTATATTCTAAAGTGATAACGTTCGGAAAATAATTTAGGATAATTGCTTTAAAACGACGTCGTTTCTTGTGGCGTACACGTTTTATAACCCAGACCCACGTCTCTCTCTCTGTTAAAGAAGAGGAAGAATCACTATCCTCTCTATCTCTCTTCTCCTTCTTCTTCAATTTTGATCATTCTTGAATCTGATTCTCCTCGATCAAAAGCATTTCAATTCCAGAAATTTCGACAACGATTGTTGGTTTGTTCAATTAGAAGAGGCGAAAAAGGATGGCGACGGTAAATGGATACACAGGAAATACTCCGGCGGCGACTACGCCGGTAGCCACCGGATCAAAGCAACCTGCTCCTCCGACTAAGACCGTCGATAGTCAATCCGTCCTCAAAAGGTTCTTTCTTTTCTACATTTTTCCGATCTTGGAATCTTCTCGCCTCCTTTTAAAGGAATTAGTCTTTAGCCTCTCTATGATTATAATCGCTGCGATTGTTTATAGATTTATTCATGTTTCTTTAGGTAGATTAGATTAGGTTTTGGCTATACCCATATCTATTTCTTGTGGTCTACATGCTTCTGTATCATTTTTAGAGTAAACGATGGATCCAAAACTGATTGTGACTTCTCTTGTTCTCTTCTGAAATGATGGGTTCTCACTTTGTCTACCAACTGTTTGTTAGAATGTCTCGGAGAGAATGATACATCAAAGTTTATATGTACAATCACATTTCACGATGGTTTTCCTTATCTTGGTTCTGAATCAGATCTCAAGTACTCTCTTTTATGTACCCTTTCTTTCTCAAAGCTTGGATCATTTTTTTTCTTTGTTAAGCAAACAAAGTCATGGTTTTCTAATCCATTATTCTTCCTTAATTTCAGGCTGCAATCTGAACTGATGGGCTTGATGGTAAGCTATCTTTTATTCCCATTTCTCTGCAAAACTGAACCTGTTGATATGGTTAGACGCTTATACATGGCCTTTGGGTTTATGTGTTGCAGATGGGAGGTGATCCGGGGATATCTGCTTTTCCAGAGGAAGACAACATATTTTGCTGGAAAGGAACAATCACAGGAAGCAAAGATACTGTGTTCGAAGGAACTGAGTACAGACTCTCACTCACTTTCTCAAACGATTATCCTTTTAAATCTCCCAAAGTTAAGTTTGAGACATGCTGCTTCCACCCCAATGTGGATCTCTATGGCAACATTTGCTTGGACATTCTTCAGGTACATAACAATCACTTGCTCTTTCGACTTGTGTGTTAATGTAAATCCCATGGAATCACATATCAGAGAAGCAGCACTTAAAACATAATCTGTTTTCACATCTTTATAGGATAAATGGTCATCTGCTTACGATGTGAGGACGATATTACTCTCAATTCAGAGCCTTCTTGGAGGTAAACTCTATGGCTGACATAACTGTTGAGGTTACTTATGATGAAATTCTATGTGGGTTGATCCAGTATCTGATTTTTCCTGTTTTGGTTGATCAGAACCGAACATCAGCTCACCATTGAACAATCAAGCGGCTCAGCTTTGGAGCAATCAAGAAGGTAATTTTGCAATATTAATCAGATAACACATCTCTGGATGTCTCCATTTTGATTCAATAATGATGTTCTTCTTCTTCTAATGTAACACAGAGTATAGGAAGATGGTTGAGAAGCTCTACAAGCCTTTAAACGCATGATTCTCAAAAGCCACTGTAACTGATTTAAGAACTCAACTGTATTGGATCATGTCTCTTTTACTTTTATAATCTCAATTTGAGCCAATATTAGCAATAAAAAAAAAACCCTCTTATTACAGTTCCACAATCACCACCAATATCTTTTCCGTAACTGAGACTTGAGAACTTCATAGATAATGCTGTAGTAATAAGTATCTGAAAGTATAATAATAAAAAAAAAAGTTTCTGAACTTTATGAAAAATCGAGAAACCGAAGTTCCCCACAAGATAAGAGTCAAACATCTGAAATGTTGGCACCGGAGGCGGAGAAGTTGATTATGCTAATGGTGACGTGTTTTTGTTAAAAATTTGAAACTGACACTTATGCCCTTCTCTTTTAAATCACGAAGCCCATTATCACAAAATGGGCCTAAGGGTATATCTTCTTCCGGGTCCAAACACATAAAACGTCGTCGCTTCGTTCATACCCTGGACGTACATCCCAGAAACCTTGAAAGTTAAAAACCCGCCGGAGTCTCACTCTCTCAAACTTTTGAGAAGCATTTTCGCTTCTATCCAATAAAAGGCGAAAAATCTCTCGCCGCACTTTCCTCGAGAGCTCAGATCTCCGATCTATAGCCTCTCGCTTCTCCTCTCCTGTTCATATAATAACCGGATAATGTCGATCTCCGCCCAAAATCCGGATATTTCCGGCGATAGACAATCCGGCCAAGATGTTCGTACTCAGAACGGTACACTACCATTCTCTATCGCTCCCTTTTTCGTCTATTTATCATCGTTTCTCATTACTGATCTGTTCACTTTGTTTCATCGCATATATCTTGTTCGATCTCTAGCTAGGGTTTGTTTTTAATCTCTCTTCTTTTGGATGTTTTGTGGTATTTAACTCAGATTTGATATACTCTATTTGCAGTGATGGCTTGTCAAGCTGTTTCTAATATTGTTAAGACCTCTCTTGGTCCCGTCGGACTCGACAAGGTTTGGTTTCTGATTTGCATCTGTGTTATTTCTATTCTGTGAGCCTTTGTTTTTCATATTTTAGATGTGTCCAGTTTTAGGGTTTTTTTTAGACCTAACCATTTCCAGTTTTATTCTAAATCTGCTAGACATTGTCCTTTGTATTTTCGTACCTAGTTTCTCCCATCGTGTTTCATGTTATGTCGGCTTGTTTTTCCAGATGTTGGTGGATGATATTGGTGATGTGACCATTACAAATGATGGTGCTACTATTCTTAGAATGTTGGAGGTCGAACACCCTGCTGCTAAGGTAATTTATGCATATGTGATTGTTATACGTATATTCTTATCATCATTTGCATATATATGCGCGTTTAAAACACTAACTATGAATTATTAGTTACTCAGTTCTCAAATCTGTCTGCTTTGGTTGTGACAGGTTCTTGTCGAGTTAGCTGAACTACAGGATAGAGAAGTTGGTGATGGGACTACATCTGTTGTTATTGTAGCTGCTGAGTTGTTGAAGGTTAGTTTGATTACTCTTTTCTTTGGTTTTGTTTTATTTTGGAGTTGTGAAATTTTTTCACATGGTAACTACTGCTTGATGATTAATGGTCTTGTGTATGTCTTTGCAGAGGGCAAATGATTTGGTCAGGAACAAAATACATCCAACATCAATTATCAGTGGATATAGGGTAAGCTGCGACTTTGGTTTCATATGTAGTGACTTTAATTTCACATGTGACATCAATTATCACTACAGAAGTATTTCCAGTGTGTTCATTATCTGTTTTACTGTTGACAGCTAGCAATGAGAGAATCTTGCAAATACATAGAAGAGAAGCTGGTGACGAAGGTTAGTCCTCTTGTGATGGTCTATATTTTCGCCTTTTATGTCATTTATTATCTTTCTCAATGAGTATACAGCATTTGAAGAATCTTTTATCTATGTGGTTGAACTCTATATGGTCCTATCTTCATACAATTTTTTGTGTCAGTATAATTGGGTAAGTTCGCTGTAGTTTCCGTCTCTTCCCCTTCAGTTAATTACTTAATTGTTTTTGCGTTTTATAGGTTGAAAAGCTTGGGAAAGTTCCATTGATAAACTGTGCCAAAACCAGCATGTCCTCCAAACTGATATCTGGTGACAGCGACGTCTTTGCCAATTTGGTATGCTTCCAGTTCTCCTTACACGTGGAAGTGCTTTGTTATTAAAACCATGTTACTCTTGGTTTTGTCTTGGGGGACTCTTTTCTACTTAAATCTGATTTATCTTGCAATAATACCCTAATGTGGCTGAACTGTTATAATCACATTTCTTTTCAAGGTTGTGGAAGCCGTTCTTTCAGTAAAGATGACAAATCAGCGGGGAGAGATAAAATACCCTATCAAGGTCTGTTAATGCTTCTCTGTCAAAGTTTCAAATATAAAGATCTGTCGTGAGGATAATATTTTAATGCTTAAACGCTTATTTTTACCACATTATAGGGCATTAATATTCTGAAAGCTCATGGACAAAGTGCAAGAGACAGCTATTTGTTAAATGGATATGCACTCAATACTGGTCGTGCTGCCCAAGGGATGCCATTACGAGTGTCTCCAGCAAAGATTGCTTGCCTTGACTTCAATCTGCAGAAAACAAAAATGCAGCTGGGTGTCCAAGTTGTTGTTAATGACCCACGAGAACTTGAAAAGATCCGTCAAAGGTAGTTTTCTCAGTTATACACTTTTCCTTGAGTTCCTTACATTCAGAGTGCTTGCTTTTTTCCTACCAAATGTCAATTGGTTTGTTCTCTTGATCCTTGCGTGAAGAAGTATTTGCATTCTCCAATTTCCGGGTGTATGGGATAGGGAAAGCTTAATACATTGGCTTTACTGTCCACTTGTAGCTGATGTTATCTGTGTTCCATACAGAGTTTTTTAATATGTTGCTGATTATTTGTTTCCACAGAGAAGCTGACATGACAAAAGAGCGGATAGAGAAACTTCTCAAAGCGGGGGCCAATGTAATTCTGACCACAAAGGGGATTGACGACATGGCACTTAAAGTGAGGATGAAAACCAATAATTTTCTCTCTTGTTTACACATAACTTAGTTTTTGAAGTATTCAAGTTTACTTGGTTATTTAAATCTCTTGCTTTTATTTCAGTACTTCGTAGAGGCAGGAGCTATTGCTGTAAGGCGTGTGCGCAAAGAAGACATGCGCCATGTTGCCAAGGCGACAGGAGCTACTCTGGTACTTCCTCCGCTATGCTTTTTCAATACTAAAAGCATTAGAACCATGTTGACAAACTAAAATTTCAACTAATATGTTTATCCTTTGTTTTAGGTCACCACTTTTGCTGACATGGAGGGCGAAGAAACATTTGATCCAGCTCACCTTGGATCTGCTGATGAGGTTGTGGAAGAGAGAATCGCAGATGATGATGTTATATTGATAAAGGGAACCAAAACAAGCAGTGCGGTATGCCATTTTCTCTCTGCATTAAATCATACTTGATTGTTGACAGTACTATATCACACTAAATTTTTCCTAAATATATTTCATGTAAAGTTATTTACCATTATCACAGAGTTTAGTCTAGGTTTGTTATGACTGTAAGTTTTTTTTTCCTGTAAGGTTTCGTTGATCTTAAGAGGTGCAAATGACTACATGCTTGATGAGATGGAGAGAGCACTGCATGATGCTTTATGTATTGTCAAGAGGACCCTTGAGTCCAACACGGTAACATTCTTTTACCTCCTGTTAGAGATACTCCTTGCCTTAAGCAAAGAACACTACTTTTCTTGTTTACCTAACGCTCTGATTCTTGTCAAACAGGTAGTTGCGGGTGGAGGTGCAGTTGAATCAGCATTGTCTGTGTATCTGGAGCACCTTGCTACAACCTTGGGCTCTCGCGAACAATTGGCCATCGCTGAATTTGCTGATGCGCTGTTGATTATACCAAAGGTGCGACCTACAAACCTATATCATTAATAAAAAATTTTGTCTTTTGTTCTTATCGTATAATCCAACGTTTATCATCCTATTCTCAGGTGCTTGCAGTAAACGCTGCTAAGGATGCAACCGAGTTGGTAGCTAAACTAAGAGCGTACCACCACACCGCACAAACCAAGGCTGATAAGAAGCACTATTCGAGGTGATAAGCAATCTGTTTGTGTCTTTTCCCTTTGAGGTTCTGTTTGAAAATATTATATGCTCATCGGCTTTATGTTGGGAAAACTTATATGCAGCATGGGACTTGACCTTGTAAACGGAACCATCCGCAACAATTTGGAAGCTGGAGTGATCGAGCCAGCTATGAGCAAAGTCAAAATTATCCAGGTAAAAAGCACTTGGCTTTACATGAACTAGATTATTAAAAAATCAAGTTATCTCTTAAATTTTAAAGGCGCTTTGTTTTGTGACCAGTTTGCAACAGAGGCAGCCATTACGATTCTACGAATCGACGACATGATCAAACTGGTGAAGGATGAGAGCCAAGGCGAAGAATAAGCACAGCTCAGCTCCTCTTTATCCGCCTTATCCTCCTTAGTGTGTGTTTTTGTCCGCATTTTCAGCTCCCTCCACCTTTTCTTTTTAGCTTCTTTTTTGTGCTGTAACAATGTAGCCTCTGAAACAGCAGTTACTGTTATTTTTCAACTCTCTCATTTCTTGCTCACTTTTTAGAAATTTTTGCTTTTTCTCGGATAACGCATGTAATGAAATTGGGCTTTTGTTCTCTTATCGTTTGAATTTATGTTGTAGTTTTCGAATGTTCTTTCTCATTCAACGATACTTTATCTGGTAATGATTAGGATTCGATATTATGGCTTGTTTCGATTGCATATATACATACTCATAAATCATTGTTTTTGTAAATAAACTGTTATTTCCTAAAATATCAGTAGAAGAAACTAAGAAGTTCCTACAATATTTACACAAAGCTACATGCGTCTAAAACAATTGGCTATGTACATTGACCATTGTAAATAGCTAAATATATATACAACTAATTCATACGGATGGTATGGTTTGAACACTTTGTGAGGAAGCCAACAACAATGCAGAGCCAATGCTGGAACCATCTTCCATGGCCTTAACGACTACATGTTGAGCCACATCTTCTCCCAGTATATCTCTCAGAGCTTCGTCCATATATTCTCTGAACATCCTGTAGTTCAAATACAGACCTCCTTCTACTGCCACCACTGTTCTTCTCATTATTTGCTTGTCGCTTCTCCTTCCTCCTCCGCTCCCATCTCTCCCTACCTTCTTCAAGATTCCTGCAATTCCTGCTGCTGCTAGCCTAGCTGCTCTGCGTGTCACTACATCGCATATCTTCACTACAAGTTTCCTCACCTTCAATGGTACCTCTGACACCTGTGATTATGAATCAAAGAGAGAGAGCCATGTGATTAAAGGTATCAGACCAATTGGAACAGAAATCACAACAAACTTGTTTGCTTACCCCTAAATCTTTCAAGATTCTTGCTACTTCTTGTAACTCAGATGTGTCATCTTCATGCATTGCTGAGACAGAATTTGTTCTGAGATTGGAGGAAGATTTGATTCAGTAAATATATACGTATAGATAGAAACACGGAAATTCTGTTACGTAAAATACAACTACTAGGTGCTTTTTACCGGAGATGCTTAGCATTGAGAATTCGAGAAAGTTTATATAGGAAACAAAGTAAAATTTTGGCAGTTTTTTTATTCCCATTTGAAACAGATGCAGAAGAAAACACAACCGAAATGTACCTCAGAACAAAAGGCGTAGATAAAATGGATGAGATGGGTCCAAAGATGTCAGACTCTTGTGACATTCGAAGAATTACTCTGCGGACAATGTCACCCAGATACATCCCTCCTATCATCTTCTCAAAGCCCTATATAACAATACCCACCAATTGATTACCTGATAAAAAACCTGGAAACATGATGAAACGAAACAACAGAAAGGGAGCTTAGCAAAATATTACCATGTCATTTGAATTCATACTCTCTGCATCCAACTCAAGGTCATATGAAGTTCTTGGCAGACGAGATGACCAAAAGTTTCCCCACTCCATATTGACCACCTAACACAAAATAACAAAGCATCATAAAGAAAAAAATTCGAGTCATTTCAATTGAATCCTCAGGAATCTAAACTTTGATGCCTGGTTTCTAAGGATGAACTATGTAACGATTCTTAATAGTTATTACCATGCTTCCAGAAGTTGTGCGTGGATTTTGACACTTGATTATGGCATCAGTTCGTTCAAGGTAACATGCATTACTACCTGTTCCAAAGACAACAGCGGCAATTGTGTCTGGGTCATGAAAATGTCCAAACGATAATGCCCCAACAGTATCATTCACCTGCTCAAACAATGACTAATATCAGCACCACACATGATATCATGAGGTTTCTAAGAGATAGATAGCCAATTTCCCGATGCTTAATCTGATAAGGCGTAAGAATTTTGTGACGGGTATGAAAAATCCTCAAAGGAATTGCAATGAAACAGCAGTTCCCCAAGAATATGATTCTGTTGCAGTAGTGAAGGACTTACAAGAGCTGCAACGCGAATATCTAGCCCTCTCTTGTTCAACGCTCCTTGTAGACATTCAGCAATGTCTTCCCCAGCCTAAATTAGTAAGATCAATGTGTCATGAACTTGATGCAGCAACATATCCCCAAACTTAACTCCAAATGCTAGAAGATGAATCACATTGTGAAGTTAAACTATACTACACGCATTGATGATTATGCGTTTTAGTTGATCCAACTATTAATCCAAAAAAAACTGGTTTCATCATAGATTTTAAGATGATATAACGTAGCCATAGCTTTAATCTAAGAAGTTAGTAAACACTATAAGGCAGACAGATAAAAGTTTGCAGAGAATTTGAACTAACCATTTCACTAATTGCAAAACCTTTGGTCCATTTAATTAGAACTCCTGATGAGATAGATGTTTGCTTGACTGGGAAAGAAAAAGTAAACGCAAGTTCCCTTTTTACAGGTTGTGACAAATTGAAATCGTTCCCTTCTTTTTCAATAAACCTCTGCAAGGATGATGCGAGAAAGTCAAAGAGAACCTGAAAATCAAGTAACAGTAATCATCTGAGAATTTAATCTGTCGGATTCTAAGAATCGAGCTTCGAATAGAACGTTGGAGAAAAGCATTGTCACCTCGCTGGTGCTATTCATCAAAGATGTCGGTATGGAGTGTCGTTCAACATCTTGAACTTCAAGAGATGATCTTTGACCACCCAGATGAACCTTTATTATCCTAAAGTAAGAGCCTCCAAGATGAAGTGCATAATAAGTTCCTGTCTCGCTCCTGAAATAAAAGGGCTCGCTCATTACAATAAGAGACTTACATTGTGACAATCAAGCAACAAAAACCATCGATTTCACACAACTAAAAAGCAAAATTTTCCAAACATTGCACCATCATGTCACCAAATCCCATAAAAACTAAAAAGGAAACTCTTCTAAAAACTCTAAATCAACAAGCATTGGGATATGTAGAAATCTCACCCATTGGGAAGATCATCAACAAAAGTGAGCAGCATTTTAAGCTTTGACCCTCCTTCAGAAACCAAACCAGCTTGCATCTCCACAGCTATAGCATCAACCATCTGCCTCAACCTTCCTAAAGGCGTCTCACAAGCTTCTTCCAAATCCTTAAGTATACCCACCACCCTCCTCCACTTCCTCCTCCCTTTCATCCTCCTTCTCACCATCACCGTCGCCATTGAACACGCCACCACAGCCGCAGCTGCCGTCAACATCACCAAAACCCTCCCCATTCCAAATGTCTACACACAACCTTCTCTCTTTCTGTGTCTCTCAGAAGAATCGAGATAAATTACTCACAAAAGCAAGCGCCTTTTTTTTTTGGTTTAATGTTAAACAAAGCAAGCGCCTTTACGACGAGGAACAATTTAAAAGAGTCTATAATCAGATTGACACGAAATGCAGATGACAAAGCTTCAACCACCGATCAAAATAACCCTCTTCCGCTCCATTTCATCGCAAATGATTTCTTTCTATAACCACAGATACAAATTAAACCGTCACAGCATAAAGGGTCTCTCTTTTAGTTTTTTTTTTTTGGCTCCTCCGTGACTCCAGATTCTCCCGATTAAACAGCCTTGCGCTCGAGGGTCCCTTGTAGACGAAAAATCCCGGCGAAAGTTTTGTACTTCCGGCGAAAAGGCGCGGCGAGAGAGAGATTGATGAATTTTTGGTAAGAGTCAGAAGAAGAACGCTGGAAAGGCCAAACGAATCGATGAATAATACATGAATGTTAATGAAATGACATTTATACCCTCGTGTACTTTTTGAGTATGGACGGTTTCGATTCGCTTGTTTTTATTTGTTTTTTGGTTGACTGGTTTATTCATGTATTTGTTTAATTAATTATTATTATTAGGGAACTCCCATAACTCAAACTACTTAATGACGTTTTTTACTAACAACACATTTGAGAAGCAATGACGTTTATGAATTATATAGTAAGAAGATGTGATTAGACTAATAATATAAATATTCAACTAGCTGATTATTGAAAGAACAGGCGGTTTTGTCGGCGATTTTATTATTTTACGTAGAATTCGACATGTTATTTTTTTTTCTGTTTTTTAATATTCTGAGAGAACACCTTACAAGTCTCAAAAAAAACAATCACCACTTCATTCACTCTATTTTGCTCACATCACATGGAGTCATGATTTACAAAATAAACCATTGCTATATATATGATCCGACTGTTCCGACACATTTTCAAGTTCATGACTTTTTTACGAAAACAAAACTTCTCATCATCATTCATCAATACATATAATTAAGTAGTTCTAATTGGTGGATGATACAACTACTTACTGGGTCGGGAGGACCCGCAAAGTTCATCGTTAATTTGGGATACTTGTTGGTGCATACTTGTTTTAATAATCACACGCAATTACAATAACTAGATTCTCAAACCATCAAATAAACTAAGAAATTATACTAAGTACTATTTTATCTAAACCTCACGCAAAACGCTCCAACCATAAAATGAATAATTGCAAGATTGAACCCAAATATTCAAGCAGATCATGTCAAAACATATATCAAAGTAAAGATAGTTTATGCATAATATATACTAAATATAAAAGTAAAACCTCAAACATAAAGTAAAACTAATAATTAAACACATAATCGTGTGCTACTATCATTTTTTCATCTAATCATCAATGACTCTGTAGTGAACAAGAGCCAACCGACCATACATGTAACAATACAAAACAATAAATAAAAAAACTAGTTAAAGATACAATATAATATATAATATAACAATCATTGAGTAAATCAATGGACTCCGTCATGCCCACGGAATATCCGTTATGGCTTATGGGACTCCTCGATCGGTCTCAGTTTGTTTACGCCGAGTTACTGCTACAAACTAATTGAAAAACACTACTCCCTCTTTTCCAAATTATAAGATGTTTTTGTTAAAAGCACAAAGATTAAGAAGTAATAAATGTTTATTTATTTATAAAAATTTAACCAATAGAAAAAGGGACAGCAGAATTCAAAAGGTCATAAATAAACTAAATAAACATAAATTATGCATAAAAATCTGAAAAATCTTATATTGTGAAACAAGAAAAAAAGGCTTAAACATCCTATAATTTGGAACAAAGGGAGTAATAAATAAATTTGTAAATATTGTATAATAATAAATAAAAAGAAAAAAGCTTTTACTCACGATCGCGATAGATAGGAATGTCGTATAGGTATAATCTTTGCCAGCGAGTGGAGATCGACAACCAATAGTATAATAAGCCAATATCAAACTAACCTCTTCGAGTGTAACAGGATAAGATTGATTAGCTAAGAGTTCTAAATTTAATGTTGGTTCGTTCGAACCACTTATTCATTTAATCTACGATGAAGGACTCGTAATTTTTACATGTAAAATCAACAAACAAAATAACAACTAAATCTCTATAACAAGTATTTGATAAATTAATAACCACTATAAATTTATAGTTTTTTCTGATTTTAAGTTAGACGAGTAAAATATTTAATATAATTTGATAAAATAGTAAGATAATAGGTTTTTTAAAAAAAAAACTATGTAAATAAATGGTGGTTATTTACATATCATTCTGATAATATGATTAACATACTTATTTGTTAATTTAAATCGATATATCTCAAAAACGATATTGATGTAAATGCCTTTTTCATCTTACATCGTCACATGGCTGAATTACGGTGACATGGTTCTAAACTTCTAATTTTGCACAACTATTCATATGACAATGCATCTTAAACAATTGACTCTTTTTTTTTTTGGCGCGTCTTAAACAATTGACTATACATTATCATTATGCATAACTATTCATATGGACAATTGCTTTGTTTTTTAAAATTTAATTTAGTGAAATTTTCCTTTCAATTCCAATTTATTATAAATGTTGCATGCAGGTAAGGTGTTAGTCGGATAGTAGATATTTATGCAAGGTGTATACGGTGGATGTGTATTTTTATGTGAAATATTTACAATGAATATATTTTACGAAAATATATAAGAACAATACTATTTACAAGTATAATAGTAAACGTATTTTGAGGAAATCAGAATTAAACATAACTCAATACCGTATGTAAAGTTCTGTATAACCTAGAAAAAAATAAGTCAATTCAACTTTTCACTAATCCAAATTATATAAATCAATTTTGGTCGGGGATGTGCCTTTAGTCAAGTGGTTAAGTCCATTTGACTCCGCCTTCCCCACCGGAGTTCGACTCCACTAAGTCGCGTTACCCCGCGTAGTAGGGATTAGCTATGGATCGGGCCTTGTCGATCCAAAGATGTCAAAAAAAAAAATCAATTTTGGTCCATATTAAAAACGTATGAGAAACCAATAAGGTAACAATCAGGAGAAAAATATCGAAACTCTATCAATTTCCTAGATTACAGTCACTCTTTAATGCTTGAAGCTAATGTCTTTGCTTACTATGCGAAATCATTTTCATATAGAATTTAGTCATCTTTTTACATTATTTGATGAGAAATTAAATCATTTTTATATGGGTTGCACGCTCTTACTAAGCGATTTTAGTAACTTCACCATGAATGCAATTTTATTATTTGGATATAATGATTAAAAGATGTAGTATAGTTCTTTCTATCGCTCCTGAAATAAAAGGATTCGTATATATTGCAGCAACATGCTTACATTGTGACAATCAAACAACAACAAAAAAACACTTTCAATTTAACAAATATATCAAGCAAAAAGACACAACAAGCAAGAATTTAAAATGCAATAACCAATTAAATCCTGGTATGTCATTTTATCTTCCACACATTGCTACATCATGTAACCAAAATTTCATAAAAAAACTAAAAGAAATATATTTTAAAAACCCTAATCAACAAGCATTAATTGGGATATGTAAAAAATCTTACCCATTAGAAAGATCATGAACAGCATTTTAAGCTTAGATCATCCTTCAGGGACCAAACCAAATTTGCACCAACACTGTCGCCACAGAACAAGCCACCAAAAGCCTCCCCATCCCAATATCTACGAATGTCTATACAACTAGCAAGGAGAGATAAATGACTACAAAATGTAGGATGGAATTTTGCAAAGTCAGAATAAGAACGATGAATAAATTTGTATCCTATTTGATCCAGCTAAACTGTGTAACTAAATTAGAAACAAAATAATGATAACTGATTGGTCTTGTTCACAGGACATTGCAAAAGAAAAGCAAAACCAAACTAATCAAAAGAAACGAAAAAAAAAAAAAAAGCTATCAATTATATAAGTCTTCTTCTTTGTGCTCGTTAGTTCGCTTCCTCTTCATCTCTCTTTCCTTTTCGAATCCTGTAATTTGGTTGATTTGTGCTAAACTTGGAACATAAGAGCTACAACACACAAGTGGGCAACAATACTTGAAGTTGAGAGATCCTCCTTGATTCGCAGGAGCTTCTCCTAGACGCACTTTTTTAACGTACCCATTCTCTCCAATGATGTAAGCTGCGTCCTCGTAGCGGGTCAATTCAGATGCGTCAAAATGAATAACAACAGCGACTTTCTTCTCCTCGTCAATGAAGAAACTGCCACCGTAATAGTGAAAATGAAAACCAAAACTACAATGTGGTTTCATATCAACTTTTAAAAAAGGATTCCACGACACAGCATTGGGCTCAATCATAGTAGTAACCCAAATCTCCACCTCTGATCTATCCTCGCTCTGAAATAATGCCGTGAGTTTCTCGTCTCCAAGAGAAGAGAGAGCTCCAGCATCGTAAAGATAGTGCACAAACGGCAGAGGAAGAAACTGTCCAAAGCTCTCCGTCGTAAAATCAAAACAGAGTAAATAATCTGGCGGCTCTGGATACTCTCCATCCTCTTCGTATATTATTTTTTCCTTGGCAATAAAGTAAGTGTTTCCTTTCAAAGACGCACCACGTTGATAAGACTCTATTTCCCAACCAGGAGTGATATCAAGAACCCTCCATGAATTAGAGCTAAAATCGTAGATTTCGTACTCGAGAAATTTGTGCTTAACTTTAGAGTCGTAAATATCCACAAACCTCAAGATTTTGTGATTTCGGTGATTGTCGTATCCGATAGCATAGCTGTCTAATCTGTGGTAAGTGTTGTTGAATTCGATCCACCTGATTTGACCCAAATAAGGGTTCCATACCACGAGCCTAGTGTTGTCCTCTTTGGTCACGCATAACAATAACCCGTCGCATTGAAAAACTCTAGCTATCTTGACTTGATTAAATAAATTACCTAACTCCTTTATAGATGGATACACGTATTCGTCAGCTCCTTCTTCGTTGAAGGTTCCATGGAGATCGAACCTCATTGAACAAAGCTTATACTTCTTCATCATGAACCCTAGAAACTGATGCCTTGCTTCTTCTGCTTTACAGAGAATCCGATCTTTGGATAATGCGTTCCATCCTTTGCAGGTGGATCTCACTGTTCCTAGAGAAGTTATCGGAACCCTACACAGTATCTGCTCTACCAAATCCTGCGAAAGATCACTCATCATCGTCATTGTTTTCAATTGGAATATTAGGGTTATCTAACTTTGCTTGCCGACTCTATAAGCTTCAGAAGAAAAAAAAAAGAGAGAAAAAAAAGTATTTATACACTAGTCGAGCCCTAAATGTTTTTTTCTTTCTATTGGGTTTGTAAAATTGTTTCGTTTTGGGCTTTTATGATTCTTTGGACTAGCCCATAATATTAACATTTCTCTAACCACATAAACATCCTACAAACTCCCCTATATCTCCAACTCCAATGACAAAATTATTCACACCCTAATTCGTTCTAGTTTACAAAATCAACCCATGCTATACCATAAAATCACATGCTAGATAAGTATTATCTCTTTAAACAAAAATATCCGCCAATTGATTATCTGATATTTAAACCCTTGAAAACAAGATATAACGGATAAAAGCAAATTATAATACATAAACGGATGGTTCCGTTTGATTTGATCAACTCTTACTCTTAACAAATAGCGGTTTCCATCATAGGTTGAGCTAGAGATGATATAATAATACAGCCTTAGAATTAATCTTATAAAACAGACAGCTAATAAGGTTGCAGAGAATTTGAACTAACCATTTCACTAATTGCAAAACTATTTGGTTGAGGTTATGAGAACTCCTGAAGAGATGGACGTTTGCTTGCCAGAAAAGAAAAAGTTACAGCTTGTGACATATTGGAGAATTTAAAATGCAGTAACTAAATAAATCCGGGTATGTCATTTTATCTTCCAAACATTGCTCCATGTTACCGGATCCCATACAAAAACTAAAAGGAACATAAATTAAAAAAAAAAAACTAATGAACAAGCTTTGGGATATGTAAAAATCTCACCCATTAGGAAGATCATCACCGAAAGTAGAGAAACATTTTTTACGCCTTCAGGGACCAAACCATCTTTGCAATCTCTCCAGTGCTATGGCATACTCACACCTTACTCCACTTCCTCCTCTGTTTCATCCTCACAGAACAAGGCACCACCAGAGAGATAAATTTCGGATGGAATTTGGCAGAGTCAGAATAAATAAGAACACTTGTATATTTTGTGATCAAGCTAAAATTGTGTAACTAAATAAAATAGAAACAAAATAATGAGAATTGATTGGTCTTGTTCACAGGGACATTGCAAAAAGAAAGAAAAACAAAACAAAACGGAATGAAAAGAGATGCAATAAAGGAAAAAAGCTTATTAATTAATTAATCTTCTTTGTGCTTGTTAATTGGTTGGCCTCCTCCTCTGCTCCTCTTTCCTTTATGAATCCTGCAGAGCAGTTTCGTTGATCTGCACTAAACTTGGAACATAAGAGCAAGAAGTCACAAGTGGGCAGCAATTCTCAAAGTGGCTGAAGTTGAGAGCTCCTGGTATGTGAGGCACAGCTTCTCCAAGATGCACTTTTTTAACGTAGCCATTATCTCCAATGATGTAAGCTGCGTCCTCGTGGCGGGTTACTTCAGATTCGTCAAAGTGAATAACCACGGCGACTTTCTTCTCCTCGTCAATGAAGAAACTGCCACCGTCACAGTGAAACATAAAATCAAAACCGTAGTGTGGTTCCATATCAACTTTTAAGAAAGGGATCCACAACACTGCATTGGGCTCAATCATACTAGTAACCCAAATCTCCACCTCTGATCTATGTTCGCTCTGATATAACGCGGCGAGTTTCTCGTCTCTAAGAGAAGAGAGAGCTCCAGCATCGTGAGGATAGTGGTGAAACGGCAGAGGAAGAAACTGTCCGAAGCTCTCCTTTGTAAAATCAAAACAGAGTAAATTGTCTGGCAGCACTGCAGGATACTCTCCATCGTCTTGGTACATTATTTTTTCCTTGGCCATAAAGTAAGTGTTTCCTTTCAAAGACGCGCCGCGTTGATAAGGCATATCAAAGTTGGGAGTGATATCATCAAGAACCCTCCATGAATTAGAGCTTAAATCATAGATTTCGTGCCCAAAAATCCCGTCTATCTCATGATCATCCACAAACCTCAAGATTTTGTGTTTACCGTTGTTGTCGTATCCGATAGCATAGATGTCAAATCTGTCGTAAGCGCTTCGGGGTTGGATCCACCTGGTTTGACCCAAATAAGGGTTCCAAAGCACGAGCTTGGTGTTGTCCCTTGTGGAGCATAACAATAACCCGTCGCATTGAAAAACTTTTGATACCTCCTCAGGAAAATCACCCAACTCCTTTACAGATGGATCCACGAATTCGCCTTCGTTGTCGAAGAGATCGAACCTCACTGAACAAAGCTTATACTTCTTCATCATGAACCCCACAAACCGATGCTTTGCTTCGGCTTTACATAGAATCCCATCTTTGGATAAAGCGTTCCATCCTTTGCAAGTGCATCTCACCGCTCCAAGACAAGTTATCGGAACCCTAGAGAGTATCTCCTCTACCAAGTACTTTGACAGATCAGAGATCGTCGTCATTGTTCCGAATAGAAAGAAATGAGGGTTTTCTAACTTCCCCACTCTTTTTGCAGCCCTTATAAAGACATACAAATATACGTATATGTAGGTTTCAAATACGGATGGGAACAAATTGTTGCTACTAAATTAATAAGAGTCAACAGTTCTCCAAAAACAATCAACAAGAACAAAAATACATGTGGTTTATAATAATTCTCCCTATAATCTTCAAACAAAACCCTAGATCTAGGAGCTCATTTAGCAATGCTAAATTTTGACTTTAATTGCCTATTCTTTCACAATATCATGTGTCGTTTTTAACCCTTGTTTTAGCTTTCCAGTTTTTTTAATTAATGCGCTTAGAATTTGAACCTTCTTTTTTTTTCATGTGTGCAAATGTCATGCTAATACTTGAAAGATTGTTTATTTTATTTATTTGAAGTCTTGCCGGAGCTTCTGTTTCTTTTTTCTTGTAAGACCATGATTATTGGTAGGCTCTTAGCCAAATCTTAGGTAAATCTTAAATATTAAAAAGTATTTAATTAAATGGCAAATGGTAAGATTGGTAAGAAAGGTTTATTAGATAAGAGCCAAAACATGTTTGTAAGAGGTAAATCTTAAGATTTTAATACTAAAAATTTACTAAGAGTCATTGTTAAGAAACCATTGATAATCATGCCCTAAGACAATCATTAACGGTGGGTTCTTAACTTTAGCTCTTAACGTTGTTTAAGATTTAGAGTCAAATCTTAGCTCTTAACACTCCCAAAAACTCTTAGTTAGCTAAGAGTCAAATCTAAGCATTTTAATCTGTTTTGATTTATTTTTCAATGTTTAAATCTAAGATAATAAGCTAAGAACCATCTAAGATACCATCAATAATGGTGCCTGCTAGAAGTTGTATTGGCCCATTACCAAGTCCAATTGGGTGGATTATTAAAATAATAATAAAAAATTAATCATTTTTAATCTGCCTAATCACGTGTCACGGTTTTAATTGTGTGTTAGTCGAAGAAAAAGTATGATTCTTCTATTCAACACCAAAACCTTAAGAAAATTACATAATTACCAAAGAAAAAAAAACAATTTTTTTAGGGATTTTAATTAGTTCGGAAAAAAAAGAGAAAAATTGGAGGCTCCTTTGGAACAACTAGTTTTTACAACAGTCGTCGTCGTCAAGCGGCGTCAGAGAAAGTCTCTCTCTCTCTGTTTAACTGAAAAAAATGCAATCTGGCGGCGATTTCAGCAATGGTTTCCATGGCGACCATCACCGCGAGCTCGAATTGGAAGACAAGCAAGTCCCCGGTGTCAGTTCTTTTGGCCGAGCCAAGAGGCGCAGTCACGCCGGAGCTCGTGACCCTAGAGGCGGTCTCGCCAATGTGCTTAGGGTCCCCGACCAGCTTGGCGAGCAGAAGTCACTGGAGACTTCAGAATCTCCTCCTCCGCCTTGTACTGACTTCGACGTTGCCTACTTTCATTCCTATGCTCACGTTGGGATTCACGAAGAGATGATCAAGGTACTCTTCTTCTTCTTCTTCTTCTTCCTTATCATTCGTCTTGTATGAGATTATAATTTAGTCTTTGATTTTGGGGAGTATTTGGATTGTCTAGTCTATTTTTGAACTTACTTCAATTGATGTTTTCAAAAACCATTACTGGTTTGTATGTTCTTGAACCAAATTGGGTTTTACAGTTCGATATTTCTCTGTTGCTCAAAATGAAAACGTCAATGTCTGCATGTTTTGTGTCTTTACCTTCTTTAAGCATTCATGTTTTTCCTTTAGTCTGATTTTCCCTGGGATTTCTCACTTCTTTCCGGAATGTTATTGGTTGATATAGGACCGGGCAAGGACAGAAACTTATAGGGAAGCCATAATGCAGCATCAGAGCTTAATTCAAGGCAAGGTAATACTCTCGTTACTGTAATTTCTGAACTATGCTCTTAAATCTTCTCAATTGATATTTGAACAAGATTCAAATTGGGACCATTGTTTACTTTTTGCTTAGCTTGTGTTAATAACGTCGTAGTTTATTGTTTTGTTTGAAAGCCTAATGCTGCATTGAATGCTTGTAACAGGTCGTGGTGGACGTTGGCTGTGGAACAGGCATCCTTTCAATCTTCTGTGCTCAAGCAGGAGCAAAACGGGTATGAGTTAGTTATGTGTATACACAACTTTTATATTGATGATGATGTCAACCATCAACATCTCTTGTTTACAAAAAGATATGAAACATTGTGAAGAATGTAGCTTGTATACAAAGGATATTAAGGTTGTTCTGTGTGTCTGCTGTCTTTATATTCCATAGACCACGGGGTAAACCAACACTGTTAATGTTTTCTTACAAAACTTCATTATGGTTACAGGTTTATGCTGTAGATGCAAGTGATATTGCTGTCCAGGTATTATTCCATTTACTTTTTTTTTTAGATTGCTCTTAATCTTCTTGCCCTTAGCTTCCACTTTCTGCATTTTCGTGAACTGATGAGATTGGCCATTTCTTATCATAAAATGGTTTGGGGGATCTTTTAATTTCACCAAAATATTTTTTCATAGGTTAAAATGTGAATTTAGAATCGAGAAGGAGTTTTTCGATATCATGTGTTGTATGTTGCCTTTGGTGGGACTTGGGAGTATGTTCAGGGTATGATGACTGTTTGTCTTATTGTCTAAAGTGAGGCCCTAGCTTGAAATGTTCAAAGTTTAGTTGACCTAGGCTTCGTTTATATCATTTAGTTTTAATCTAAAATCTAAGTCACTGAGTTGCTTCATGGTTTGATTACCCTTGACTCTATTAAACCAATGAAGAAATTCCCGCAAATGTTTCTGATATATTTGGCCCTGTGAAGCTAATCCAACTAAGAGAGAATTTATCACGAATCTGGTGCTTTAGCCTCTGCATGTGATTTTCATTTGGTTTTTGTTCCCCATCAAAATAAAATTGGTTTGTGAAATCTTAGTTTGGGCAAAGGATTCTAGTCACTCTTTTTTTTGTTAACACTACCAGGCAAAGGAAGTTGTGAAAGCCAACGGTTTATCCGACAAGGTCATTGTCTTGCATGGGAGAGTGGAGGTAATATATTGTCTATGATAAATGCGGAGTTGGTCCTTCATGTTATATCCTACATCGTTAAAATTGGTATTTAAATCATTTGCAAAAACGAAAATTGGTGTCGTTATTTAGAAAGGTGCGATATAAAATGAATGTAATGGAGTCTTTACTTCTGCACTGCTATTGAGATAGATTGGTTGGGTGAATCATCCAAGTCCGTATGCAAGCCCTCCACTTCTGTAGTAACTCTTCTTGTGTTGTAATGTTCTTCAGGACGTTGAAATCGACGAGGAGGTTGATGTTATAATTTCAGAGTGGATGGGTTACATGCTCTTGTATGAGGTTATTCCCTTATCTTGTATATAGATAATTTTCTGTTGATGACGAAATGATAATCTACCAAATTATTATTTTTCCTTAATCCTCCCTAATCTCTCATTCCCATACTATGTTTTTTGATGTGATTTAGAGCATGCTGGGAAGTGTTATTACAGCTAGAGATCGCTGGTTGAAGCCTGGAGGTTTAATTCTCCCATCACATGCAACAGTATGCTTATGATCCCTTTAAATATTATATCACAGTATGCTCAAACTCAAATGATGACTTTGGGAAAGAAGGCAATATTTGATATGTTGCTGTTTACCGTCTGTCGACAGTTATACATGGCACCTGTTTCACACCCTGACAGATACAGTCACAGCATTGATTTTTGGCGCAATGTTTATGGAATCGATAGTAAGTATCAACTTGAACTTTGGAACAATCATTGCATTAAATTTGATTGGTATACTGGTAGAACTGAAACTGAGTTATGAATTCTGCAATTTGATTTGGATTTGATGTTTTTAAATAAGCTGGTTAAAAATTCAAGATATTAGCTTGCCATATTCCACATACTGATCGGCGGGGGAGTTTTGTCATTTCCTAGACAGATCAGATTAACAAAAGTAGGTTAATGTGATAGCATTTATTGCTTTGATAGTCCTGATCCTTTACTTCAGGGAGTAAACTTGTCGAATTACTTAGTCATAAGTCATAACTCATAAGGGTCAATTTAAATGTCGTTTCTCAGTTACCTTCACGTTGGGAAACTTCTACTCAAGAATCCAATAAATATTCAAGTTTTATAAAGTGCAAAAAGAAGCACCTCGCAATAAGGTTTCAGTAATGATATTTGATGTTGTTTGCAGTGTCTGCCATGATGCAATTAGCTAAACAGTGTGCGTTTGAAGAACCCAGCGTGGAGTCCATATCAGGCGAGAACGTTCTAACATGGCCAGAAGTGGTATTTCCTCGTTCTCTGAGTAGTCATTACCTCCAATCTCTTTGAGCTCTCAGCTATGCTAATTGTGCATACTGAGTGAAGATTTATCCTTTTTGTTACTAAGTAAATATTCAAAGTCCGGCGCACCCGCTATATTTATGTAAGAGCATTTGAAATGCAGGTTAAACATATAGACTGTAAAACTATAAAAATCCAAGAGCTAGACTCCGTTACTGCAAGATATAAATTCAACTCAATGATGAGAGGTATATCATTTTCTCTTTATCAACTATTAGTGTATTGTGTGCATCTTAGAGAGAAGTTAGCATTGCTTCCTTTCTGTGTTGAGGCTTTATCTTTTCTTGTTGTAGCTCCTATGCATGGTTTTGCATTTTGGTTCGACGTTGAATTCAGCGGACCGGCCTCTTCGCCTGCCAAGAATACTAGTGAAACCAGTATTGCTAGTGGTTCTTCGTCGATAAGTCCTTCTGGAAAAGTAAATCAGAAGAAGCGGACTAATCCGAGTGATGCACTTGTGTTGTCCACCTCTCCCGAGTCTCCTCCAACGCATTGGCAGCAAGTAAGACCATGTTTTTGCATATACTTCCTGATTTCTTCAGCATTCTATCAATTTTACTTTTCAGTGAAGCATCTAAATTGGTAAAGATCAGAGGGAGTTGGTCTTATATTAAGAAGATCAATGAAATTATATCGAATTCTGCTTCTGCTTATATAATCGAGCAAGTAGCTTTACACTTTCTGACAATTTGATGTTCAACCACTTTTTTGGACAGACAATTGTATATTTCTATGACCCTATAGACGTAGAGCAAGACCAAGTCATTGAAGGGTCTGTGACACTTTCTCAAAGCAAAGAGAACCGGAGATTCATGAACATCCACCTCGAATATTCGTTAGTAGCCAAGACACTCTTTCACCCTTTTCAATTTTTCTAATTTCCACAGTGCTTATATTGCGGTTTTTGCAGCTCGGCCGGCCGTTCCTTTGTAAAAGAGTCAGTAATGCGTTAAGGAGGCGATTCTCTGACAATCTCTCCTTACCTTAGAAGTCCTGTAAGGTGTAGTCTCTTCTGCTAAAGCAATTATTAGTCCAGAAATTGCAGAACCAACAATTGAAGACGTTGACAAACACAAACTATTTTTAGTCTGCGAAAACACCAGTTCTTGTAAGATTATTTAGGTTTTAGATCAGATGGAAGCAATTTTAGGACATTGTTCTTGAGGCTATTCTTAGCTTGTTACTAGCCAAACCACTCAGCAGACACTTCACTTTGAGTGCTTATATATGTCATGCATATTTTATTGGTAATTTGTATAACCTAATTCATCAAGATCAATTTATTCAATTTAGTGTTGTTTTAAATAGTTTTCTGCTATTTTTTTGTTGGTCGGATAATAGTTTTCTGCTATTTGACTATGAAGTTTAAAATTTATATAGTGAAATTGGTTATGTTATTTATAAAAATAATTTTAAAATACTACATTTTTTTGTTATTGGAAATAAATTTGGATATTTTTTAGAGAAATTGTTAAAAATACCCCTTTTGGTGTGCCCCTTTTCAAAAATGCCCCTTTTAGATGTCCATTTTCAAAAATGCCCCTTTTTAAATCTGAAATTTTTATAAAGTTTTATTAGGTTTATAAGGTACTTATGGATTGTAACTACTACTTGAAGACTCGATCCAAGTATTTATAAGGTTTTATAAGGTGTTTTTAAAGGTTTTACAAGTTATTTTAAAGGATTTTTAAGGTTTTTCAAAAGTTTTACAAGATATTTTAAAGGTTTTTAAAGGTATTTAAAATGCATTTATAAGGTATTTATAAAGTATTTATAAGATTTTAGATACATAGAAATGTAGTTTGTGTATGTTTTAATAATATTACATACATATTTGGGTAAATCTTATATTTTTAAGAGCATTTTTTATAAAGTTTTTAAAAAGGGGTATTTTTGAAAAGGGGTATTGAAAAAGGGGCATTTTTGTGAGTCTCCCTATTTTTTATCCTATTAAGAGTGTTTAATATGATTTTCAATTAAAAGGCTTGAGAAATTATGAGAAGTTCCATTAGAAAGAAACATGAGAAATACCGTTAAAAAAACCTAAATTTTTGTTCGAAATATACATACTACGTTTTTGATAAATTTATTACAAAATTTAGATTTAGGAAGGATCTTAAAAGTGTATTAAGGCTACTAATTAATCATTTAGGGGCTCTTCATAAACTTTTAGGAGCCTAGATTTTGTAGTATTTTCAGGATTTCACCAATCATTTGGGACATTCTCTCTCTCAAAGAAGACAAAGTAAAACGGCTACATTTCGAAAGTTCAAAAGGTTATGTAATTTATACACATTTTCATGCATTATTTATAAAGATATCTTATGTTATGTAAACATGTATACAAGTTTATGTTATGTACGTAACCGGATTGAATGATTATATTCTAGAATCTCGAAACTCTTTTCCCATTCATGGTGTGTGGAACTACGCGTAGTCGAATTATACAAGATTACAAGATATCTTTGGATTACAAAATGTTAGCAACTTTTAGGTGTAATAATTGTTCAATTATTGGTAAGTGGTGCATGTCTATGTAATACCCAACTCTAATTTTTTCGTGAGAATGCATGACCATTTAATTTAATTTATTATCCGTTCGACCTTGTGGTGCATAAGATACATATATTGTCTCTTTTTTGCTTAATTATTTGTAGTTGGTGTTGTCGTACTTGTATTACATGCTATAGCAATAGCCATCGAAAATATAATTTTCTATAATCTCCATATCTTTAAAACTTTTGGGCACGCCCACAAATGTATGAATCATATAGCACCATTTCTTTTCATAAAATATTTTCTTTCCACGATTTATAATTTATTATTCAATTAGATTGTATGTTTGTAAACATATCAAATCGTGTGTTAAATTGATTATGATTCAGATCATTTGATATCTCAAATCCTTCTTTTTTTTTGCTGAATTTAAGTTTTACAACCAACGATATTTCCATGGAACTTTCACAATGACTAAATCCTTATTGAATATACTTTTCAAATATCTGGTGAAATCCAATCCAACTATGAGCAATATATTATTTTGGTGTAGTTCAAGAAGATTGGATGATGATACAAATATGCCAAAAAAGATGAGCTAAGAAACCATATAATCAATAGTTGCAACCAACATTTGCTTTCGAACTACTCTTGCACTACGTCCAATCTAAATATGTCTTATTTTGGCGTTAGTTCTAAGAAAATCAAAGATAATATTTTCAATTTAATCATGTTTTTGGCTCATACGACGAACTTTGTCCTTGGTTGTGAAATACTATGTAGTAGTGGCTTTCATCATATACCAATAGCCAGTCTTGACATACAACTGTAGTTGTTATATTCATTATATAGAATTACGTTGTTGGCAATGGAGACTGAATATAAGAGCCTTTTATTTGTTGTTGTTGTGGATCGAATGCACTCTCGGCTATTTTTTCCACGGAGATTTATCACCATTTGTTTTCATTAGGTACTTGCAATAACTTGTACCGATCATCAGCTTTGTTTCAAATCTTTATATTTTGTATAACATGAAATCAATATTTCTTCTAAAACGTAGTTTGTCTAATTCGATGTATATATAGTGTTTGGGATTTATCGCTATGTAAAAGTTTTCTATTTTACTAAGCGTCGCTAGCTCAACTGGTAAAGATCCTAGACGAAACTTAGAGGTCGCCGGTTCGAGTGACGTTTGGGACGAAACTAATATTACATGATGTGCTTTTGGGTCTAAGGGGATTACGAGTTTTGGCCCAAAACTTCCTGATATTCAAAAAAAAAAAATTCCATTTTCGATATTTTTCTCTACGTATATTTGTTTAATTATGAAATATCAGTTGGCAAAAATAATGCAGTACATATGTTTAAACTAAATACTAATGTATTTCTAAAAGTTACTTTACTTGAAATTAGTTGAAGTAGAAAATATGTCAATAGCGTTATTATTAAGAACATTGCACAGTGATACATGTAAAGTACTGGCACATGTCACGAATGTGTTTGTGTATTTCGTGGATCTTAATTACTTTGAGCTTCTTCATTTTATTCTAGAGTTAAAAATATTCAAAATCAATGAGTGAAATATATATCATTTTTGATTATTTAGTTTGACAATAAAAAATTAGGTAAATGACAAAAATTAAAATAAGTATTTCATGTAATACATTTTAACTTGTTTAACTATGAATGGTTGCAAAAAAAAATGAATGATTTTTTTCCTACAACATGTTAATTTTGATGTGAACAATTAATTTATCGAAATTATGGTTCAAAATTTTAAGTGTATACTTTAGTTTTGTTTAGACGTAAGCTATATAGTGAATTAGTTGTTCACATAAGAAAACAAAAACATGTTGTCGAAACAAAGATACATGTCATATCGATGTTTTATAGAAACCATTTAGTACTATTGATTATTTGATATAAAGTTCCATGACAAATTTTGTAACTAAACTAGAAAACAAAAATTTGTTTGATATTTGTTTTCTCTGACTTTTCAAGCAAAAAGATATTTATGTCAAATTCTCTGCATCGTTGATTTATGTCAAATTCTCTGCATCGTTGATTTCCAAGTTTCCAAGTATTTAGAACATTGCCAAAGCCTTACAAGATCATTGACACGAGTTTCTTGTAGATAGGTAAACGAAGATGACGATGTCTTCACCGTAAGGTCTTACACAAATACATGCTTCAGCATACTTCCCTCATGACTTACATATCCACTTTCAAAAGGCCACACCGCAAAAAAAATGTTGTACGAGTTCATTATAAGACACATTTAAAAAAAAAAAAAATCGGATACGATTTAAAATATTTTATCTGAGTTGTTAATTTAACAGATTAATATGAAAAGATCAAAGGTAAGTTAAACTAATCATGTAGAGACTTCTGTTTTGTGAAAATGCATTCTCTATCCATATTTGTATGGATTGAAGTATTGTTTGGGACGAATTTTCCGAATTTACCAAACAAGTCAACTGGAATGTATGTTTTCTATTTTTCGTGAATCAGTTTTTGTAGATTTTACGAAACTTTAAAAGTGGTTTGGCATGAGGACTGTTATACTTTCATATCATTTTTAATGCTCAAACGGGTTTCGCTTGGAATATCTTGCATGATGGAGTCTGACGAACAAACATGTAATGGATATGAGAACCATGTTACTAGCTAGCATTCGAGTAAAAGTTCAATATATCTCCTAAAAAGTTTTAGGAGAAGCAAACATGACAGTTTGTATATATATATATATATATATATATATATATACTCCAATTTTCCAATTTCTATGAATGATGTATAATAGTATATGAAACTTTATTAAGTGGATATAATGAAAGTATAACCTCGTATAATTTAGTTGTCATAGAAATGGACAAGATTTTAAGAAAATCTATATGTAACTCTCAAAGTCGCAAACCAAACAATACTAGAAGAGAGTAGAGAAAGGATGTCGACGTGCAATATAGAGGACCCCACAAAACACACAAAAAAAATCCACGTAAGCAAAAATGATAGCAATAAGAGATATCGACCCATCACTTCCCAAATCACAAGTCTCAACTGGTCTCTCTCTCTATAAAATCTTACAAATAAATAAATCTCAAAAAAATCCCAACTTTGAGAGAGGAGAAGAAGAAGAAGCAAGACACCAAAAACTTAGTCTGACATCAAAACCCAAAATCCAAGAAGAAAGAGAGAGTCTTCACTTCACGCTCACACTTGCTTTGGCTCTGGCGTTGTAAACAATGCTCCTCCCTCTCTTCTTCTTCTTCTTCTTCCTTCTCCATCTCCATCTTTCTTCTTCCTCAATCTCCTTCCCTGATTTTCAAATCATCGACGTTTTACAACCTCCTCTCACCGTCACTGAAACTCTTCCTGATTTCAACAACACCCATTTCTCCGATGAATCCAATTCTAAATACACTCTTCCTCTTCTCCACCGCGACAGATTTCCCTCCGTCACTTACCGTAACCACCACCACCGTCTCCATGCTCGTATGCGTAGAGATACAGACAGAGTCTCCGCCATTCTCCGCCGCATTTCTGGGAAAGTTGTAGCTTCTTCCGATTCTAGATACGAGGTTAATGATTTTGGGTCCGATGTTGTTTCCGGTATGGATCAAGGAAGTGGTGAGTATTTCGTCAGAATCGGCGTCGGAAGTCCGCCGAGAGATCAGTACATGGTCATTGATTCCGGTAGTGATATGGTTTGGGTTCAATGTCAGCCTTGTAAGCTTTGTTACAAACAATCCGACCCGGTTTTTGACCCGGCTAAATCCGGGTCTTACACTGGAGTCTCTTGTGGCTCTTCCGTCTGTGACCGAATCGAAAACTCTGGCTGTCACTCCGGTGGGTGCCGTTATGAGGTCATGTACGGAGACGGGTCTTACACTAAGGGAACATTAGCTCTTGAAACGCTGACGTTTGCTAAGACGGTGGTTAGAAACGTTGCAATGGGATGTGGTCACCGGAACAGAGGAATGTTTATCGGAGCTGCTGGTTTATTGGGTATTGGAGGCGGTTCAATGTCGTTTGTGGGTCAATTGAGCGGTCAAACCGGCGGTGCGTTCGGTTATTGTTTAGTGAGTCGAGGCACTGACTCGACCGGTTCATTGGTATTCGGGCGGGAAGCTTTGCCCGTTGGTGCCTCGTGGGTACCGTTGGTCCGGAACCCACGGGCTCCGAGTTTTTACTATGTTGGGCTCAAGGGCCTCGGGGTCGGAGGCGTCCGGATTCCGTTACCGGATGGTGTCTTTGACCTGACTGAAACTGGTGACGGCGGTGTGGTTATGGATACCGGAACCGCCGTCACAAGGCTTCCCACAGCTGCTTATGCCGCATTTCGAGATGGATTCAAGTCGCAGACTGCGAATTTGCCGCGGGCTTCAGGTGTATCGATATTCGACACGTGTTATGATCTGTCAGGGTTTGTTTCGGTACGAGTCCCGACCGTGTCGTTCTATTTCACGGAAGGTCCGGTTTTGACATTACCGGCTAGGAATTTTCTGATGCCGGTGGATGATTCGGGGACATATTGTTTTGCGTTTGCGGCGTCTCCGACGGGTTTGTCGATAATAGGGAACATACAACAAGAAGGGATTCAAGTATCTTTCGACGGAGCCAATGGCTTTGTTGGGTTTGGCCCCAACGTTTGCTAGCGGTTAAAATAGAGAGAGAAATTACGATTTTTGTTTGTTAGTAAGTAAAAAACTTTTGTCTCAAAACTATATATGTATTTGTCTTTTTCCTTTTTTATTAGTTTGGTTTGAGTTTTAATAAATCTGATTAGTATAGAGAGATTACAAAAATGTATATGTTTTGACCAAATTTGTCTTTTGATTTCTGATTGGTTTGGAATCTATTATTTTGTTTCACTGTTTGATTTGTGGTATAAATGAAGTGAAACACCTTTTAGAGCACCAAGTCAAAAAGTACTACACAGAAAAAAGGTTAAAAAATTGGCAACACTTTGTGGTGAAGCGTGAGGACATTGGGGAGTGAACCTTTTCTATTTTACCGATGTTCACATTAACAGTAACTAAGTTTTACTAGTAATTAGTACTTAATTAGCATCACATGCTCCGAGGTTTTTCCAAGCTTAGTAATGGCCATTTGACTGAAGTTATGAATTTCTTTTAGGGACATTTACAAGTATAAAATTCCACACCTAAATTGATAGGAAAAGTTCCATAACGCTTTCAAATTTTGTAAGAGTGTGAATTTTTACATAAGCTGATTATGTTTTAACTCAAAAAATTTGTGATGGATGGAAGAAGCAGGCCTGCCTTATGGGCACATTATCTCGTGCCAGTCTTTAAGCTTTGTACATATTGAGTACCTGAGCGAGAAAGACCCACAAAAGCTGGAAATTTTATTATTGAAAAAGTGATATGAATGAATCATTTAAAGCAAACTTAATAATCTCTTGTCACAATCGTGAATCACTTGGGCTACACCTCTTCAATTCATCACTTCCCCGTGATACTTTTTCTATTTTTCCAAGTCCCATTTTCACTTTTTGTGTCAAAATATTGAAATATCCTGAAGTGGGTTTCATGATAACTACAACAGACTCGAAACCAAGGACCCAAATTTAGTTGAATCATGGATGAAAAAGCCCAGAATTGTACCTTTAACATTGTCAGAGTAATTTCTCTTTTCCTTTTTTTTTTAATGATATTTACTTAGCCGTTGCATACCTTGAAAACTTAACAAACACAGTCAATTCTTTTCACACTGTAACTTGATAAAAAAAAACAAGAGATCAAAATTAGCAGAGCACTAACCGACGAGAAGCACGTGCATTCATATACCAATGAATCAATTATCAACCTCTAGTGAAAAATTAAACCAACCTCTGGTGAAAAATGGAAAAAAGAGAAATGACTAAAGGGCAAAAGAAAAGAGAAAGAAAGTCATACATAAAAAAAAGGGGTCCCATTGTCTTCTATGTTGTCCCCTTCATAGGGCATTTAATCAACAAAAAAGTTCAACCACTGTATAATTCTAATGATTCATCATCTTGAATCCCAAAGCTATTTCTTACACACAACCAAACTTTCACTTTCTTTGCAGTTTCCACTCATCTTTTCTTATTTGTGTATGTATCCCTGTATCTATAACCTAGTTTCTCACTAATCAGTCACTTTGGTTTCTTCACTTATCTTCCACCTAAAATGCAGCGTTTTTTTCTAAACTGTGTTTAGGTTCTCGTTCATTTGTTCTAAACCGTCGACCTATGAGTGTATCTACCTCTTCAAGAAAAAAAGGGGTTCAGCATATTTGTCATCTTATATACCTTCCTCTAAACAGCTAGGTCTATCTATCCTAATCCGTAAAACCATACCTAGGCCGAGTCCATTTCTCCAATCATCGGCTTCAAACAATGCACCATGAAGGAACAAGCTATGTATATACAGTGGATCTCTCACCTAATCCATATTGCTGGAAGAAGTTAGCACAATACAAAGATTGACCAAAATTGTATGCTGGCCACACAAACTAATGTTTCCAGAACATACATGAGCCTACAAGCGGTAGACAATGCGTGGAATGGCATGATATAAGAGAGACATGGAAATACACAACAAACTCTTATGACAAAAAGAAAAGGTTGAAACTTTTAAGCCATAGATCCTTTACATTTAAGGTCAAACTCCCACGTTGTATACATACCATGAACCGATTTTAGTTATTTACATATGGCCCGTTTCCAATCAATGCACACAAAAATGCATAGACTGGGTTCAAACCTCACAAAACCAAAACACGAAATCCTAGGAGAGCCACAGTATTGGAAATTCATTACAAAAGCAGCTAGAGGTTTCTTCCTTATCAAAATTCTGGGCTTAATCTCCCATATATACTGTACTAAGCAACCTAGTTCAAGAGGCGATTAGAAGGCTACGCGTAGACCAGACAACGAGTAGTCTACAACATAAACAGATATTTGAGATCGTCTACTGTTAGACGTGTTGCAGAGCTTCCACCATGTTCTTCACCAAAGGCAGATGCAACCATTGTCCTTTTATCTTCCTGATAAAAAAATGGTAAATGATCTGTTAGGTTGGACAAAATTCATAAGCCTTCATAGTCCACCACAAAAACTCTATTTAATAACAAAATTACTATAAAGATAAATCTGAAAAGAAAACCAAGGGAACCCAAAACCCAGCCACAATGAGCAGATAGAGTTTAGAGAATACCTGAAGCGTCAAAATTCTATCCTCAACGGTGTCTTTTATAGTAATGCGAGTTACAGTAACTGGCCGAGTTTGTCCAATACGATGTGCACGATCAATCGCCTGATCTTCGGTAGTTGGATTCCACCAAAGATCCAAGAGAATAACATGACATGCAGCTACCATATTCAGCCCAAGGTTTCCAGCTTTTAGAGACATCAGCATCACCTTTACCTGTTAATAAACTTTGCGCTTTTAGAGAGCTTCAGGATCAATACTCCATGAACATTCCATGTTTCAGAGAAACAAATAGTAGATTGTTTTTGAAAACATATCTAAGATATTCACATCACTTACATCTGGATTTTTACTGAATTCTTTTACCGCCCTGTCTCTTGCTGCTAGACTCATTGTGCCATCTAATCTCCTGAATTCAATACCACTTTCAAGAATACGCAGCTCAACCAAGTCAAGCATACCAGTCCACTGAGAAAATATTATCGTTTTTACTGCCCCCTGGCTAGGTGAAGATGAGTGAAGACGCATTGGCTCTACAATGGTAACATCATCGTCATCATACGGCCCTGAGGAAGATGGCATTTGACCATGCTGAGCTGAGTTTGGAGTGTCTTGTTTGGAAAGCGACTTCAGGATATCGAGGACAGCTTTGATTTTTGATGAACAAAACTCCCTTTTTTCAAAAAACGATCTATCGAGACCTTTATCATGCGAGGAACTACAGCCCAAATCATCAGAAATGCAATTTCTAAGCGAAGATTCAGAGAAAACAACATCACGCGCAAGCTGTTGTTTGCATCTCGGTACAGGGCACGTGTTCTCATCCCCAGTTATGTATTCTAAAACACATTCATAGCAAAATACATGGCCACACAACGTAACAACAGGTTTTTCTGGTGGCTCCTGCGAATAAATATGAAAAAAAAAATTAAAAGTAAAGATAGTCAGGACAAGATCTAAGAACTAGAGAATAGTGAGCCTGAGGAAATGCTATTTCTAGGTCTCATTTACTCTGCACTTACATTGCACTCATAGCAGATGGCAGATGATGACTCTAAGCGATTGATCAGTCTGCTTTGAGCCTCCCTAGGGAGTCTTCTAACTGCTGCTTCTGATTCTTTTCCAACAGGATCTGACTTATATACTTTAACAAGTTGTGGGTGGTCACAAGCTTGGCGGAGTCGCAAAAGCATCAGAAGAATATTTGCGTAGTTTTGACTCAAAGTTCCCGCATCAGCATAGGCCTGCAGAGAAAATGAATTTATCATCCTATTGGGTACAGCTACTAGTTTGTGTTCTCTCACAGGAAGAAATAAAGACTAGCAAGAAACTCAGAAACATGGATCTCCAATAAAATTGCTGCATAACTACAAGGTCACATTTATTAAGCATTTAGTTGCTATAAATGTATCTTTTTTACCAAAAAAGTGCACATCAATTGTAAACCAAGTATGAACAGATACTTTGTGGAGGAAAAAATAGGAGAACCTTGAACTGTGAACGTGAATCCGCTTCAAGCTTCCTGTAGAAAGAGCGCTCTTCCACTGAAAAATCTACCGTGCTCAAATTAACTTTCTTTGGAGGTAGATTAATAATGGGTTTCCCATCAAGCAAAGTTCCTAGATAGCAGAACAGTAGATATTTAGCACAAATCATCAAGTGCAGCACAACTACGTACGAACATAATAATAGGAGCAAAGTAAAAATCTACCATCAAACAGAAAAAGATCAAAATAAAAATGAACAGGAAAAATGTACAGAAGAGAAGACAAAATTGGTATTTCATTAACCATATGACCGGAGGACTAACTCAGGAGGCAGGTTCAATAAACTAACAGGTACTCTCATTATTGAGTACATTATAGATAAGCCGATAAAATCAGAAAGTGTCAAGATAACATAGATAATATTAATAGTAATCAGATTGCGAAGTCCTGGCGACATAAACAACTCAACCAATCATCAAAGAGAAGAAAGAGATGATCAGAGTACCTTTGGTGCGGCGCAGCATTATAGCCCTTAGAACAGCTTGAAGCTTCTTGTAACCTTGACAAGAATTTCTGGAAATTGGAACCTTGATTGTACTGTAAAATGACTTGTACGCCGCATATGGATCATATCTAAGAAACCTGAAATAGCTATATAAATCATCAATCGTATTTTGTATTGGTGTTCCAGACAAGCACCACCTCCTTTTGGCTCGAAGAGTGGAACAGGATCTTGCCACTTGTGTTCTATGGTTCTTTATTGTCTGAGCTTCATCTAGTACTATTCTGAACCACCCAACTTTTCCTAGAGCACCACAATCGGGCTCAGAAGAAGAATTGTCAGTGCTTTTTCTACCTCTTTTTTTACTCTTCTTACTGGCACCCACCGCGACTTTCCGCTTCTTATTGTTGGAGAAGCCAGAGGCAAGACCATATTCGTCAGTACTTTTTTCATCGTTCTCATCCTCATCCACCAAGAATTTTTTGGGAGCTTCATTAGTAACAATAGCGTAAGTTGTCACAACCACATCGTATTCTGCTAATTCATTAGGATCTTTGGTCCTATTACTACCATGGTAGACTAACACAGAAAGTTTCCATTCTTCAGAAACCTTCTCATCAAGCTCTCTTGCCCACTGCCGTACAACACTCGCTGGGCAAACAATTAATGTACCAGCAGCTGGTCTCTTCCACTTAAATGCTCGTGTTGAAGAATTTGCTTCTTCATCTTTGGCTTTCTCCATATCTGAACTGTCATTCTCATCATTACCACTAGCACTCAGAACCGAGGTCTCACTGTTGCTTGAAACCTTGAGCTCTGGTTTTACATGACTACCATTTTCATGCTTTGCATTGTCTGACTCATCATCAGCATCCAGGACTAATGCCTCAGTTTCTTGCTTGCATGAATTTGCGGACTTCAGTTGTGACACAATCTTTTGCTTTAGGATAAGAGCAATCGTCGAGACCGTCTTACCAAGTCCCTGCAGAGTAGACGTTACATAGTTTGATGTAAATATCCAAGCAGCAGACTAACAGTATCACAGATATTTATTAGTCAAGAAATTTAATCAAATGTGACCTGATCATCTGCTAGTATTCCTCCCGCACAGTTAAAACTTCTTGTTTCCTTCTGAAACATCCATGCCAATGCAATTTTCTGAAAACAAGTAGTATTTAATACACAAACCAATACTAACGGCCAATAAATGGAAATTTAAAACATGCTAATACCTGATGCCTCATAAGAGGAACTGAAAGAACACCAGGAGGTAGATCGCTTTCGGTAATGGGTTGATTCAAATCCTGCAGGATTAAAGTACTTGATTATCAAAACTGCACTTACCACACCGCTTCAAATCAGGTAGATTATGGAACAACACCGAGCTCTCAACACCTTTATAATGTACCAGAGTAAAATCGGAAAATAAATGCTACATCTATTGTCAATGATCCAAATTATCATTGTTTCTCATACATGAAGAAAACGAATGCATTATTAATTTAAGTTAGTCAGTATAAAACGAGTTGATCCAGCATGGTAGTATGACCCAAGCATCAATGAGACATGCAATCGATTATAAAACGTTTAATGCACCATGGATCTTAAAAAAAAAATTAACCAAAAGAAAATGAGCCAGATTTAGAGTCAATTATTGCTCCATATTAACTACGACAATCATATTAAGAGATTCAAAAGAGCCCGCAAAATGTAAAGCTGGTACAAGGGGCAACGATAAGTAGACATGCAAGCACAAAAGAAGAGCTACGTGGTGAAGTCCACTAATAAGAAAGGGTTGGGTTGAGGATGAATACCTGTAGTGCAGCCTGATAAACCAACCTCTCATCGTTATCAGGATTCCTATCTTCACCAATACCAAGCCTGTGCATTGGATCACTTGAACCAGCATGATGCAAAACAGAAGCAGATGTTCCATGCGTCAGAGATGGAGGCAGGATCCTAACCCCATTCATGCCACGTTGAATTCCTATCTCAGCATGGGCTCCACTATAATGATCACCAAAGGTACTCTTGTTGCCTACAGCTGACACAGCTGGACGACTATAATCCGCACCAAAGCGACTCCCACTGGCATTACTTATATTGTTAGTGCCACTTCTGGAAGGAAGGGGAGGGGGATTAAAAGAGGGCGGAAGAGTTCTTTTCGGAGCTTGCTGAGACGACAGTCTCTCATAATCCGCACCAACGCGACTCCCACTAGCATTACTTATATTGTTAGCGCCACTTCTGGAAGGAAAGGGAGGCGAACTAAAGGAGGGTGGAAGAGTTCTTTTCAGAGCTTGCTCAGACGACAGTCTCTCATAATCAGCACCAGATCCACTGGAAATTCTCGAGTTTACAGTGTTCCCATTCCCTGTAAAAGGCTTAGAGACTCCAGGCCGAGAAGTATCATTCGAGGCACTATTGCGGGAAGCCTGATTTGTATGTTCAGCTCTAGCATGGCTATCCACTGTAGGCACAATCTCTCGAGGAAAAATTCTCCTGCCTGCAAGGAAAAATACACAGCATCAAAGTTGATCACGTAACGGATTTCGATATTGAATGTACTGGTCGGTTGGGACCCGATAAGAAGACAAGCCAGACTCCATAAAGCTACCAAAATTAACCTGACCAGAAAGACAGAAATTGACAAAGATATGTCAAAAACTATACCTAGCCATATGGGATCCGTCCTGGTTGGAATTTGTGGCCTAATGGGCTGTGGTACTTCGTCATCACTATCACTACCTGAACTAATTTCAATAGCAGAATTCATCAAAATATCTCCGTCAACGTCAGTCTCCTGAGAAGAATCAGCAATAGGTCTTTTAAGAAACCGAATCAGCCTGCGAAGCAAAAGATTGGTGTTATTCTCCAAATGAAACCACTACAAAGCCACCATTTGAACTAACATTCGAAAAACAAAGCATCCTAAGCAACAACAAAAATCAACAATCAGCATCACAAAATAAGTTGATTTTCGAAACGGTGTAAGGTTGATGACTAGGCATAAACCTCGAAATGGACGATCAACGGAACAAAAACACTTTTTCGCTTAAATCGGAAACAAATTTAGCAACCCAGAAAGCGAAAGAAAGCCATAAACAGAAGCAATCAAGCAATGGCGGGATTTGGATATGTAAAACCCTACACGATGAGGTAAAAGTAAGAAAAGTAAAAACAAAAAGAGAAACAGTAGAAGAGGAAGACGAGAAAAAGCTCGAATCGGAAAAAATGGGGGAAATGGAGGGAAGAAACAGTACCAAGGAAGAAGCGAGTTAGAGAAGAACGACGCCACTGTTCATTAGGGCTCAAAATCTGTCTCACAAATGTTGCGGTTACGACGGAGACAGAGCTGATGATTCGACGGGATGAGTAAAACCTATCGTACAGTTTCAATTTCTTCCAAGTAAAAAACTCACATTTGCTCGGCCCACTGTGACGTCTCTCTCGGCCCATCTTATATTTCCACGTCAAAAGCAACATATCTCAAGTAATTCTATATTCCAATAAATATTTTAAACAAATCAGATTATTTTGCAACAAAAAAAATCAGATAACGAATTCTTTTTTTTTTTTCGTGTTAAAAAAAAAAAAAAAAAAACGAATTCTTTTTTTAATGGGAAGGAAATGAAATGATACACCTCTCTCGAAGTTCACGAGGTCTTAAAGCAAGGAAGTAAAACAAAAACCTCATTTGCTTCTTCTTTTTTTATAAAATGCTTCTTGGAAAACAAATCCTAAACCTCAAATAACAACACAACATCATTGCCCTTTGTTTTGTTCATCTTCCCAACTTCACCAAAAAGCCTAAACTGAAATCGAATAAATTTTAACCGAAATCCTGCAGCTGAAACCACTACTGCTGCAATCTGCTCTGTGCGCCAGGCTTATTGTGTGCCGGTTTTTATTCGGTCTTTTAACCAACTGTTAATCCGAAACCAAACTTGTAGTCCTTCTTCTTATGATCCAGCTGAAAAGGAACAAAATAAACCAGAGTTTTAATGGAGAATCAATAGAGGTACAGAGGAAATTTATGTAGAAGATCATTGTGTACCTCTGCAGAAAGAAGAAAATTGAGTCCCATACTCAATCTTTCTTCAAGGAGAGCGGATGCAACACCGTTGGAATCGATCTTTCCCCGCACACGAGCCTGAAACAAAACCCAGATTATTACAACTATACGGATTTACACTGTTCTTTTGTTGCTTGTTTTCGATTCACTTACAATCCAGAAAAAAAAAGGCAATGTTGCTTACCTGTCTAAGAATATAGTCGTAACCCACACTAGCTGTTACATCTCTTGAAAAGTAGTTGTACATGAAGTCAGTGGCAAGTGAAACCTGTGTGTCATCATTGAATGTGTCATGATTTATCTCTCAACTCTATAAGGTTTTAAGATGCAATCAAATGAGAACGGTACATCACCTTATCTGAAATCTTCTGAACATAGTTCATAACAACAGCACCCGTGCTAGCAACTTGTGCAGAAGCAACCTGTTCATCAAGAAAAGTTCTTAATATGATGGGTATATAAACTGAAAGTGTTCAAAATTCTGATCTATTTTCTATAAACCGAGTTTTTGAACCTCGCACATTGTCTAATAAACCAACTGAGAAGAAGCACTACCATTTTATCCGTCTCGTATCTAGCAGCATAGCCTATTCCCGACTTTCGAGGCACACCAGCCCAGAAAACTTCACCACCCAAAGATAAATGGTTTGTAACACTCTGTACACAAAAAATATGATAATTTCATGAATAGAAAAACCGATACATACCATACTTAAAAGTTTAACTATTACTGATCAAAGAAAGACTGCCCACGGATAAAAGATAAAATTTTTGACTATGACCACAGAAACTAAGCATGACCATAATCACAAAGTCTAATAGAACGACTTAAGGTTCATCTCTCATCTATGTCACAGCTAGACGAAAAGGCAAACACTAGAAGGTTAAAAAACTCAGAGATGGGTAGTAACCTTTCCCTGTCTATTTGACTACACGGGGAAATCTACAAAGTTGCAGCTGTAGCAAGGGACAAGTCCAACTTGTACTTTAATACAGCTGCAACTTTAACAACTACTGATCAAAGAAAGACTCCCCACGGATAAAAGATAAAATTTTAATTATGACCACAGAAACTAAGAAAGAGTCCCCACGGAAAAAAGATAAAATTTTAATTATGACCACAGAAACTAAGCATGGCCATAATCACAAAGTTTAATAGAACGAGTTAAGGTTCGTCTCTCATCTATGTCATAGCTAGACGAATCAAAGGAAACTACAAGTACAAGGTTAAACACTCAGAGATGGGTAATAACCTTTCCCTGTCTATTTGACTACACATGGAGAAATCTACAAAGTTGCTGCTGTAGCACGGGACAAGTCCAACTTACCTGGATATAAGTTGCTCCAATTAGGGCACTCTGTCCAAGTTGAAGCTGAGCTCTGTAGTCAGATCCCTACATAAATGTGAGAAAAAAAAAACAGTTCAAAAAACTGAATGAACCAAATACTGTATAAAAAGGTACATCACAAGGATAGGAAATCATTAAATACAGAGACTTTTCTTACCATGTAATCAAAGTTGAACATTGCTTGTGACTGATGTTGCTCATTTGTTATCTGGTAAAGAAAGTAAACAAAAATGACAAACATAATATTATAGAGAGAATGAGCGTAATATCCAGCTACACCTAGAATAAAAATATTGTCTAAAGTTGCGGTATTTACCTGAGCATTCGCCTTCACAACTAACTTCTCAGTTAAATCTGCTTTCACTCTCGCACTTAGTCTACCATCAGTCATTACCCTTCCGATGAGCAACAACTGCATATTTACTTTGCCATTTTCATATCTTTTTCATGACAATAAGAATATGAAAACAGCTGATTACCAAAAATATTACCTTTGGGTCATAATAATTGGCACCAAACTCATAATGGGCTGTTGGGATTTTGATAGTTTCAGATGACTGAGAAGGAATTTCGGTTGGCCCCATCATTACACTGTTTAAACATCAATATACATGCTAAGTGAAGAACCCAAATAAATGGATGGCACACCAATAACTAAAAACATAATCTACTACCTATGACTGAGAGAAAACTTCTGATTCAACGCCCTGGTAAAGTCAAAGCGTAAACCCTCAAAATTGTCCGACCTTAAAGACACTGCAAAGCAAAATCAAAGCAGTTAAAAAACAAAGAAAAGCAAAATCTAAATGCTTCACCACACATACTAAAACCTGACATTAAAACAGTAAGAAACCATTAAAATAAAGAAGTATGAACAAGTTTAGGAGCGGCCATTAAGTCATCAGGAACTTTATGTGGCCAACTCAGACGCAGGCAAAATGAAAGAACAGAATCGAAAACCAGATCAATTGAACAATCTTACTCATATTATTTCATTTCTACTGTATGTAAATCTCCTAAGACCACGAAACGATACATGGACAACAATTAGAAACGACTAAAGTGCTCTACTTTACCCAATTCAAACAAAAGAGAGCTAAATCTCAAAAAGGACAATACAATGCACTCAAAGCCACACTCATTTTACCTCCAGATCAAGAAACCCACAAATTGAGATATCAAGGAATACAATTTAAGTTAAAATGGAAGCAAAAGAAAGAAGACGATTAAGAAACTAGATCGGAAAATGGATTTAGAAAATACTGAACTGAGAGCTTCACGGTGGAGTTCCTCATAGGGAACAGGACAAGGGAGGTTCGAATAATCGACTTTCTCATCGACTTTAATCTTTGCATCGACTTGTGCCGCCGTAAGAGGTGGGAAAATATCCGCCATCGCCGCCGCTACCGCTTTTGAATATCCTTTACGGCGACAAAATGGAAAGAAAAAGGAAGAAGAGTAAGCGAAGTAAGGGTTTTCTTCAGCTTGGAGGCGAGAGTCTTGGCAAGGGTTTTGTAATTGTACCACTTCTGGTTTTTTCCGGTTTGGTCTTAATCTCGAACCGTGTCGGGGCCCCTCGTTCGCCGGTCTTGCACCTAAATTAATTCCAACCTCTTAAGCGGCTAATCAATTAATAGTTGTTGTTTAGAAAATAAATAAATGCACTGAAAGTGGTTTATCATTTTCTAGTTCTTCATTTGTGTTTCCTCCTTATGTTCATTTCCAATGAGGTAAGCTTTTTAATCGGTTATCACTCTAACCTCACAACAAATGAGAAGATAAGCTTTTCATTTGTGGCCTTGAATTGGCAAACAAATTCTCCTAACAAGAGATTTGGAAATATGATCTGGATTAATTTGTGTACTAAGATAATGACAGTCTTCCACCGTTTAATCGCGCTGTGTACGCTGTTTGCAGATTGGTTTAGAGGCGACCGTGAACGGATTTCGCCTCTGGCCTCTGGTGCGACTAAAAGAGCACGAAAGGCAGCTTAGGCATAATGCAAATAAAGATTAGGAGAACTCACAAACCAATATAATTGCAAAGAAAGATGAAAATTACTACAACCAAGAGACCCTTGAGGCCTTGACGATGTCTTTCTCCCATTAGCTAGTTTCTTGATCCAAAGCCATAACCATCTGCGACTTTGCAGGAAATGAATTTTATCTTTGTTGAGATGGATAAGGGATTCTGATGACTTTTGTGGGTGAAACAATACTCTTAAAAGCGACCGAAAGGTTTAATAATATTTCACACATACCTACATACATGGATTCCTTTATTAATCTCTTATTAAACATTCTCTCTGTGATTATTAAGGATGTGGAAGTTGTGAACATTCACAATCTTATTAGCGCACAAGACCCAAGTTCAAGATACCCCAAGAAACATCAGGCCAAGATTGATCCTGTGACTTCATGAGAAGCACCCTAACCCAAGCAATCCAACCTTCCCATGACATTCTCTTGTCCCAAGGACTTCCCCATTGCAAGAGCAGAAGAAGCCCTTTCTCTGCTTCTCTCTCTGCTTCTTTGAATCTCTTCTTTCCCAAGTACACTTGACTCAACAACACATGTGGCTCTCCCACAAATGGGTTCTTCTCAATACACCCCAACAATCTCTCCTCTGCTCTCTCCAAGTACCCTTCTTTGCTTGTGTCACTGCTCACAACTTCCCAATACATCTCCCTTGCTTCTATCTGCTCTTTTGCATCCAATACCTGGTCCATTACATGTTTAGCTATCAAGAAACTCTAAAAGCTTATCTATATCTTTGATAACAACTGAAACTCTTGAGACTCTCTTCTTTGATAATCAAGTTACCTACCAAGAAGAGTGAAAGCTACTAAATTAAAGAAGATACAATCCTAGACACAACAACAACGATGATCATGACATGAAACAGAACCAATTTAGCTAATTAAGAATACCACACTGTTGGAATCTGAATCATACCTTGGTGCAGAAGCTGAAAACTGGAGGCACAACTAGCTCTATGTCCTCATCTCTCTCTTTTCTCACTTCAAACCCAGAACCAAAAGCCCTTCTCCTCTCCTCCATCAAAATCTCCTCTTCTCTCACAATCAAACTATAAATCGCTCCCATCCTCGAATTTGAATTCAACCACAGTCCAGGTTTCCCATTCCCAGGCCACAACGCAGTCACGTTGTTCCCTCTAAACTCAAGTCTCCCATCATGATTACAGAACAGCTCATCTTGGAACCCAAAAAGCTGATCACTAAAATCCGCCATTGTCATTAGCAAGAAAACACCAACAACTCTCCTCGAAACAACGATTTCTTCACCTGTCTTGATATGTTTGACAACAACACCATTCTCAGGAACCAAACCATTAATCTTCTTCCTCCACTCTTCATCTCCATCAAAGACCCCTTTCTCCTTAGCGTTCCTCAACGAAACCTCGGAACAATCAAGATGCTCAACGAGCTCACAATCAGAGTACTTAAACAAAAGATCGTCGTGAATCAGAGTTTGTCTCGGTACAACGCAAAAGAGATGGATCAGCGACTCAGCAGCTTCACCGACATGATCACGAACGACTTCACGACCAGTGGAAGGATCGAAAATAGCTAAATTGACATAAGAATTGGAGTAAGCAGAGTGAAATAAACCACAGAGGCAGACGGATTCAGGAGCTTTCCATAGCTTGAGGATCTTGTAGATATCGATCAAGTGATCTAGGAAGCTTCCGTGTTTGTGCCAACACTCGCCGGCACCGACGCTTTTGAGGACGGCGATTAACGACGGGAGTTTAGGGTCGATCTTCTCGAGCTCTCCTCGGAGAAAGGGCCGGGCTGATTCAAGTACGGCGTCGTTTGGGGATGGAGATGATGATGAACCCATTTTGCTATCACTCTCTTTCTTGTTGATGATGATCGCTTCTCCAGCATGGACCATGGAGGATAAACCTTTTTATTTAAAGGAAAAAAAATACAAAACAAAATGACTAAACAATGACTTCTAAAAAAACACAGTGACCAGGTTAATATTTTATGATTGATTCGATGACCCAGCAACATTGATTTTGAGCCGTTGATTTGTTGTTCATCAACAAACAGACCAACAACTTCCCCACTTCTCCTTTAAGTGTTTTGTAATGAATGTTAAGCAAAAACATAGTCATAACTCATAGGAGTGTAGTTTTATGGTGAAGAATAATTAACTGATAATTACAAATTAAAACTTGCAATACTTTTTACCACATTCATGCCTGTATATAAATAACTTCTTTTTTTTTTAAGTACTACTCCTCTCTCCATTACTTATAACAACAATATGGATCATCAATCTGAAAGGTATCACATCAAAAGCCGAATGAAATGATTAAATAGCTTAAGACCAACAGCCAACAGGTATTCATTTATTGTTGCGATACTGTCCCATTTGTAACGATGTTTGATTATTTTAGAATTAATGTCATCTTCACAACAACAACAAAAAGCAGAGGAAACAGTGCAAGTGAACAATGATAAAACATTACAGAAGAAAGATTGGGAGGAAAAGAAAGAAAGCAGAGAATCATGAGTAGAGATACTCAAAATGACTAAAACTATTACCAAAAGTGTTTTGCCTTATAACTTTCACAAGGAAAACGTAACCTAAAGGACAAAAATAATGATAGTAAGTGAAACCCATCAGTAGATAATATATATAATTATATATTAACCTTTTCAACACTGAACATATTGCCAATGGCAGCAATGGCTTCATCATCACAGCAAATATAATAGTGTGATTCTTCATAGGAAATACGGAACTCCAGTCCTTGGCCCTCTCATTTGATTGTTCTCTTCTGTCTCTGTGAAGAACTTCACTTCCCTTTCCTGGTAATACAAAAATTTCAATCGATTTCATCACTAACCCATGCAGGATCCAAGTAGCACAAAGAGCTTGAATCTATGGTCAATGAAAATCCACTACAAATGCAGAAACATAATCTATGGCTAACACAGATATTCAAACCTCATTGCACATGGCTTACTTTATCTACATTCTCTAAATTACTTTCTATAATCTTCCTAGATCCATTACTTCAAACAGCACAAACATAGCAAATCAACAGGTGTGTACATGTTTTGATAGAGAGCAGAATCTTCAAAGAAATTATTAAAATCACTGAAGAAATAGAATCCCTTCTTGTTGACAGAGAAGATTAGAGTATTCATTTAGGAAACACTAAGAGATGGCTCACCATGTTGTCATTGAAACTCAATATAGAAGCGACATTCCCACAGCGGTAACAGTAATTAGGTGCAGACCATACCTTCACAAACAAAACAAAATTAACAATCACTAAACAGAGTTTCAAAACGCCCACTATTAAAAAAATATCAATTCATTAGAAGCAGGACACTCACAGTTACAAGGCCTTTATCTTGGAACATGTACTTAAGACCTTCTTGTACAAGCTGGTGCGCGCGGCATACTAGATCAAGCTTGTTGATATGGTTAAACTGCACAAGAAGCCAAAACCAAAGATCAGAGATGTGAAATTAATTTCTTAGTTACAGTATCAATTCCAGCTTTTGAGAAAGAAAACATACCTCAGTGGTAACCCTGGATCCGAAAAGCCAACCAGCTCCACGTGGACTAACCGCCCATGTTTCAATATCTTCAGGATCGCTCCACATAAGATCGCAAAAGGGCCCTTCATGAGGAATTTCGCAATTTCGCTCGATCAGTCTTATCTAAAGCCCACAGTCAATCTATGTGAGTGGAGGAACTTAATAGTATGCCAAGCTAGAAGCATACTTGACAGGGTGAAAACCACAAGCAATAACAGCAGAGTTTAACCTGATCAATTGTCCGGACATCGGGGGAAAGGCCACCGTGAACACATAGAACCTAGACAAAGCAAATACTATTTTAGTATAACATACAGCTATATGCGTTCTCATCAACAATGCCAAGTTGCTAAAGAAATTACTTACTGTGCCATCTATAATAGCTGACAGGGTAAGATAGTCAAAAACATCTGTGCAATATCGCCACGCATTAGCGTTACCATACTTCCTCTGGCATTCGTCATAGAAACCATACACCTAAAAAAACATTAAAACAAATGGTTCTGTGTTACAAAGGAATATCCAAAGTTGAGAATCCATGTAAAAATTTGATCATCTTGTCCGCAGACTCAAGTAATACGTAGTTGAATTGCATTAAAAGGTATAATTGCAGGCTAAGTCTTAGTAAAGGTTTCCTAGGAGTGCATTAAATACAAAATTATCACTACACTTTCTTCCTTAAAAGCCTATGTATCAACTAGAGCGCTAAGGATAACACACATGCTAAAAAGGAGACTGGTACTATATGAAGCACCTTCTGAAATTAGCTTTCCAATACTCGATTCACATAAAATGCATCTTAGCTAACATCGATGTCTACATCTGACATGTAAAAAATCAGAACTTTCAAAAACCTGCTATAACAACGAGAAGATAATCAACATAGCTTACCTCCTAAGAACAGCGTGAAAAGCACAATAATAGATATAAGTGGAACAGAATAACACATACCTGCGTTAGCTGCCTACTTTCATGATTTCCACGCAAAAGTGTAATATTGGCTGGATATCTACATATTAGAATAAAAAAAAACACTTCATTACCAGAGAAAAAAAGCTAGAAATATAAATTCCCCAACATCTTCCAGAAGAACAATATTCTACACCGTAAGTATCATTCTCAAGAAAACTAATATATACAGAGTGAACGAGCATAGAAATCGTTTACTAGCTTTCCAAAATCTAAGAACAGAGAAACATGAGATGCTTGAGAAACAATCTTATTCTCGTTTGGACTAATTTTGAATGCAATACGTTACTGGGACTATTTCTTCCAAAGAAAGATAAATAATTGTCAAGATAAATTGCTTAATAAACAATAAGTTTGTATTAAGCACGAACAAAAGAATCTTAAGGCAAGATTCAATGATGACAGGAGTCTCCAGAACATTTATGAACAATTTACCTAGCTTTAAGAAGTAAAAGAATAGTGAAGACTTCAAGGCTGTTGTAACCTCTATCCACAAAGTCCCCCTGCAAATTCCCCACAGCAGATCATGATTGTATTCATATATCAACATGTCATATGAGAGTGAGACACCGCAAATACAAAAAAAGGTCTGTACCATAAAAATGTAATTGGTGTCGGGAACATGACCTCCAGTCTGAAAAAGCTTCATTAGATCATGAAACTGGCCATGGATATCACCACACACGGTGACTGGACTGTTTACAGGCTGTACGTTAGACTCCTCAATCAGAATCTCTTTCACCTGTATAACATTATAAACATCTTCTGGTTAACACCATGATTCATCTTGGCAAATCTATAATCAATCGCTGAGAAAGAAGAACACAAAATGGTATCTAAACTACAAAATTGATACATCAATAGTTGAAACGAACGAAAAACCCTAAAATCACTATACAGAGGGTAGACACCAGATTCAAAGTCATGTTCCACCAGGATACATACACATAAAACCAAGCAGAGAGCATCACAAGAAGCTCCTAAACCTCAATCAACCCAGAGAAGAAATCATTCACTCAGAGTAGAAATCAAGTAAGAAGAAGAAGAAGAAGGCGTACGTATTCGCAGAGAAGCTGAAGCTCATCTTCGGAGAGATGCTGACCATCTTTAACCTTGGAAATCCATTGATCCAAATCCATAACCCTATCTATATACCTCTGACTGGTTAAAACTAAACCTCTTTCGTTCGAATTCAATAGCGACTTTTCTGGGAAAAAAAGAAGAATCGAATCGAATCGAATCAAGATAGATCTACCAGAGAATCTTCGACTTCGTTAGGGTTACGTAAGCGGAGGAGATGAAAGAGAGAATGAGAGGTTCGAGTTCCACAAAATGACACATACGGCAAAAAGAAAAAAGATCTCGACCCAAATCCCAGATCGATCTCTGCCGCTTCAAACGCAAATCACACTTTTGCGTCTGTCAAACGCAATCGTTGACGAACCAGCGTCTCATGGTAAAAATCCCTCAGAATTCTGAAAATTACGGAAAGTGCCAAATACTTTATGATTGAGGTTTTAACAACCCTTTTTGAACAAATAACAAAGGACCCAAATTTCCAATACAAAGGACAAGGACCGTCACTTTCTTGAATCTTCTCATTCTCCTAAATGTACAATATCCAACCATTTACAAAGGAACGAATTTGAATCTATAGACCTATCCAAACCAAAAAGAATCATCAATCAGTAACTTTTTTTTCTTTTTTTTTTGTATAGAGTTAAAAATGACCCCAAAAAAGGTTAGCGACAACAACACTTGTGGAAGTCGCTATGAAGAATGGTTGCAGCAAGAAAGGACAAAGTTGTCCATGAAATGGTTGAGCTCAGCTGTATACAGTTCTGGGTTACTCCGGAAATGGTCTACATGAGGTGAAGATATGAAGTTGCAAGCACGGACCTCGTGTCCAGCTTTCCTCTGTTCTACAATGAATGATTCAACTTGTTCCGCGGGTATAACTCTATCTGCAGAGCTGTAAATGTATAGTTGTGGACATCTTGGTTGTGCTGATGATAAAGTGTCTAGAACATCGGCAAGTCTCCTGTAATGATATGATAACACAAGTGTGTTAATGTGAAATCATGGGATTTGGGTGAAGGAATGTGTGAGGAAAGGCCGCGGGAGAGCTTACCTGTTTACTTTCGGAAGATTTAGAATCACCGCGAAGAACTTTTCAAGAACCAAAAGCAGAGCTGTTTCTGTTGCGCCAGGTTTAGGCTGGGAGAAGTTTATACCGTTATTTCTTGCTCCTATGTTTGACTCATATGACGAGTTCGCAGATCCTTTAGTGGCTACGCTGTTTTTCTTCAAGAACGCTGCTGAGAAACCTGATGCCCATACCTGTTTTTACAAGCCAAGTTAGTACCCAGAAAGTTCAAACGAATAGAAATCTATGAAAAGAATATCCCCGTCAGCGTCTAACAAATCAGGTATCCTAGCCTAATGCTTTAGCACAAGTCAAGGCTGAATAACCGTATAAACATAGCTATGAATGCAAGAACCATCGCTTACCGTAGGATCTGCATCAGCAACAGGAGCTGAGTCCACTATGCAACCTTTAACCCTTTCCATCAATGATGAATCTTGCTTCTGAAACTTTTCTAAAATAGCTCCATATCTGCATATACAAAAAAAAATCGAAAATTCGCTGAGTGAAATGTGAAACCACATTACGTAAACACATGAAAAAACCGGATATATAGAACTCACGTTAACCACCCAGTGTTGCTGAAGGTGTGAAAGACGAGATTTTTCTTTTGCTCTTCATCCAACCAATCAGCCAAGTGATTAACCAACGACTCGATGTTCTTCTCTGCTTTTCCTCCAACTTGATAACTCATAATCTCATTCATGGGAAGAGTAAATGTAATGACATGGTAACCCCTTGAAGTATACCAATCCGCATATTTCTTCAGATGCTTCTGCTTCGATCCAAGCCATCCAAGCAAAACCACAACGGTTCTATTCTTCTCAGACACACAACTCGAGGAACCAGACAAATCGATTGCACTGGGCTCAGGTAAATGCCATCTGTAGGAAATATCAGGAACCACAAGTGAGGCCCCGATTGTGAATGCGGATGGTTTTGATGCTTTAGCCAATTCTGCAGACTGATAAACACTACGAAGAGCGGACAGAGAAGTAACAGAAGTAGCGAGACTACAGCTGGGATTAGAAGCTAAGAGATCAACATTTGGTACAGGCACATGAATCCTCGACACAAAAGATAAATCCCCAAGCTTGGAAGCCGAGATTTGAGAAACCCACAAGGACCTTTCATCCTGAACTGAACCAGACACGGAAGGAGCAATCTGTTCTGATTCAGAACCTCGAACAAGTGATCTAAGAGATGAGAACCTCTCAGAGACATCTGCAGACACAGAAGCGGCAATAACAGCAGCAGCAGCAACAAGTGGCCGTTGAATGATCCCAGACAAAGAACCCATGATGGCCACAATCTAATCCAATATACTCCAAATTTAGCATACCAATCTCATTAGTAGAAAAAGAGTCCTGTTATATAAGAAGAGATAGATTTGTAATAAGTATACACACACACACATAAACAAAGACACATGTTTAAAACGCGTGTAAGACTCCAAGATTGTAGGGACAGGGTGTAAATTACCTGGAAGCTTCAAACTCGGGCTGTCAAAACTTGACAGCCCGACCTCAATGGACTAATAACTTATCAGAGTCAAAATCTCTCTTTCTCTCCCACCAAAAAAGCTTCTCTGCAAGAAATCGTTTCAAGTCAAACATCTATATTCATTTAAACACCTTTGAATCTAAAATCATGAGGATCCCACCTCCAACAATGAAAAAAAGATGATTTTTAGGATTGAATTATTTCTTCTCTTACACCAGCAAATCATGAGAAAAAACGATGAACAATGAAAACTTTTATCCCAAAAATCAACACCAAATTGTTATTATTTGCACAAATAGATGGTTGGAGAAAATTGAATCCCCAAATTAGCAAAGGACCCACCACGAGGATTTTCCCAACAATTAAGAAAAGCATAATGAATCGCATAGATCTCTCCCGAAAAGAAATGCAACACGACGTGGCGATGGCGACCTTCCCATTCTACGGGAGAGGAGGTATCGAATAAGACAATGATTGACCGACCGAAACCAAAAACTCATTTTTCAAAAACCGCCGAAAAAAACTGGGTGTGAGAAATAATCGAATTATAGAAGAGTAATCAATGTGAAATTGAGAGAAAATATGAATCGGAGAAAGGAGAGAAGAAAAACTCACCAGAGAGAGACGGGAAGAGGGAAAAGAGAGATGAAATTTTTGGTTTAGGGCAAAAGAGAATTTTAATGTATATACTTTTTCTTCTCTCCTTTCTCCGAATTGATAATGTTTATATATATACTACTACTGCCTTCAAATAAAGAACTAGACAAAGCCAAAACCTTTTGAGTATGGGTTCACATTGTGACAACTTATGTATGGACAAACAAAAGAAAAAAAAACTTATTTGCTGTCATAAGGACATTTTTTCTTATCTTGATTTATTTCTTGTGTATATTTAATGTTTTGTGTAAACTTGTGACTGTTTTAGTATTTTTCGTATAGGGGATTTGATTTCTAAAGAATATGGTTATTATGCACCAAATTAAATATTCCAACACCATGTGTGATTCATACCACTTGGATGTGGAACATATAGAGTTTCGAAAAAGAGAGTTTACGATACGAATTTTCTTGTGGCTGGAAAAAACTCATGTGTGGACGGTGCAAAGAACTTTTGAACGTAAAAAAGAATATTCGATTTGGACATCCAATAAATTAATTATGAGAGAATCTTGGTTTTACATTACGCCAAGTTGTCCCCACCACCATTTCCATTTTCTCCATGGTTTTCGGATTTGTAATAATGGTTTATTCCTAAACTGTCTTAATCCTCTCTAAAGTTACCTTCTTTATGATAAAACAAATCTATTTTCTTGATTCTTGAACTAAATTTCCAAAATCGAGTAGCCATTAGATTGCTTAATTTACACAAAAGGAATCGAATTCTGATAGTATCGCTATTCTAATATCCTATTTAGATAGTACTATTTTTCATTCGAGGACAAAACATGACTCCAAAATTAGTGAAGATAAGAGAATTTCGAAATTCTTCAAATTAAAATTTACATAAATATGGTAGTTATCATTCATTTCATCTTTTAAAGGTCACCTCATTTCAAGCGTGGAAGCAACTCTTTAACCCGTATAGCTTAAGCCAAAATAGCATAAACTTAGCCTTGACTATTTTTAACCATATAAAATTTGAAACTTTGGATTAAAAAATGGAAGCATTGCAGAATGATATACCTCGCCAAATCTCGACATTTGTTATATTAAAAGTTGGAAAAAAAAAACAAAATTTACAAACTTAAATTAAGATTTGTTTTTGTTTTGTATAATCACAGAATCTTTCACATTGAGAGGCAAATAGAGGTTGTCTCAAGAACATCATTAACTACTTTACCAGATAAAACCCGCCAAATCCTTAATTAGCAAACGACCTAAGTTTGCCTGTAAGAATAGTCTTCCTCTCCTTTATCAATACCTGGTGCTATTTCTCCTTCCCCACCACTTCCTCTTCACTTTCTCCATCGAACCGCTGCTCTCTTCGCTCCCGAGCTTGCTCAGTATCAGTTTCGTTTCCCGCAATCTCCCTCCATAATCCTTTTTCCATGTCTCAAACATCTGTTTTAGCCTCCTCAGCTCTCTGTCTGGGTTCAAGTTTGCTTCCACCTGACCAGATTTCACTTCCACCAAGAATTTTGCATCATCACCAAACACTTGAGCTCTCTGCTCGAATTCTTCTGCTAACCGTCCTATCACGCTCAGCCCCGCGCTCATAGGCTGTAGTCTCGGCCCTCCTCCGTTGCTTGTTTGGCTCCTGAATTGATTACTGCTTGAATCCCAATCCGTTGCATCGCTCGCATTGACAGATGCATCTGAGTTTCTCGCCGAGTCCTCAACCGCTAGGCTTTTCTTTGCTATGGAAAGACTGGACTGCAAAGACCTCATTTGCTTTTGCCAGATTTCTTCCATTGATTTCATCTTTGTTTCGTACTCTGACCACCGGTTCTCATACTGTTGAAGCCTCTGCTGAAGAATGTCGTTCTCTTCTTCTTTTTCACGCAGAGCAGCTTCCGCTTTAAGTACCCTGCGTTGAAGCTCGGAAAGTACTGATGCTTTCACTAGCACCTCACCTGACTCATTTGTCTGCGCAGTTGGTTAATACCGAAGCAAAAATAGTTCAAGTTAATGAGATGAAAGAAAATAATTAGACACTGTGAGAAGATTGGAAGGTGAATATAATAACCCTCTTACCTTAGTGCCTCCAGATTTTAGCCATCCAATATCCCCTGAGCATCTTCTAACCAACCAACCACGAATTACTGCAAAAAGGATAAAAGAATTCAGTATCAACGTTGAAAATAAGCTTAAGATTCTTCTTAATGAGAAGATCAGCAACACCCAAGAAGTACAAAAATAAACCCTTTTACCTGATTGTATCAAAACCGATGCATCGGCTATGCCCTTATATTGTTTCCTAGCAATCTTGCTTTTAACTTGGCTTTGTATAGTAGCAGCAGCCCTATGCCTCCTTCGTAACTCGGCAAACTCTTTTCTTATCTTCTCTCCACGAACAACTGAAGAAAAAGAGGTGTGACGAGCCATATCTCAGCTTAAGCTCAAATATCTCCATTACAATGAGATTAAGATGCAAAACCAGGGTAATGAATTGAGACAAAAGAGTTATACATGACTGGAGAATAGAAATTCCCATTTTAAGCTCCTTCAGGCGACAGCGTGCTTGGTATCCTCTAAAAGAACTTTGAACACGTAAAATGCCGTGGAGAGTACGGTTCCTTGTATCCTCAAGAACCCCAATCTGCAATGCACATCAGACTCTTATTCCTGCCCCTTATAAAAGAAAGTCTTTGACATCAGCCGACAAACTATTATACCTGGCCAGTTCTGAAAAACAACTTTGTGTACCCAACTTGATACATCTCCGGCAAGATATTAAACTGATGGAGAATTGCAACTGAAACACTTAGAGGATCTTTATCAGCAATGTTCTCCACCAGAAGAAAACCATACCTACAATATGATCAACTTGGTTAGAACTTAGGAAGAAAAGCTTGTAAGGTCCCTTGCATAACTACTAATGATGAATGGCATTGTCACCTTCGGGAAAATTTCTGATGAGACATTCTTGTAGGAAATCCAGACCGTGAAATTCGAACCACTTCTAGGACCCCACAACATCTTAGCTGCTGTAATACAAGCCCTTGCTCATACACCCCAGGAGACTGAATGTTATTTGGCTTGATACAGCGGATGAAATGTGGGGTAGTGTTTCCTAAACGTTGCATCAATTGGAAGAGTTGACTCTGGAAAAAAAATCAAGGTAAGATCATCAATAATCAAAAATCATAGAGGATGAGATGTTTGCTTTTTTTTTCATAGCGTAAGCATGGAGGCAAAATTTGGTAATCTTGACACAAACCACAACAAGATTTAAAATCTGTATACTTCTCAATCACATCTATGCAGATTATGAGCTTTAAAGTAAAGCAGGTAGCCAAAACGAGGTAACATCAGGTTTGAGGTTAAGGCCAAAAAACCTACCTTAAATTTAGTAGCTACACTCAACCGCTGGGAATCAGCACCACCTGCTTTGTATAAAGGACCGACAACAGGTTTTTCAGATTGGATCAGCATGCTAGAAGCAAATGCTTGAGGAAGGAGGCAAGAACAAGATGACAAAAGTTGAATAGAATCCGAATGCAACAAGTCTCTATTCTTCTCTAGAAAACCAGTTGTCTCGTATGTAACCTGTTTCAGAGAAGCAATTAAAAAAGCAAAATGTCAAAAAGCATTCAAGACCGAGACTGGGTTCCTGTTTTCTTTTGAATAATGCACAACTGTGAAAGAGCCCACAGATCCCACTATAAAATGCCTTTTTTTTTCTGGAAATGCCCTGGAAATTGGTGTCACTGAGGTTTCAAGAGCTATTACCTCTCCTGCATAATGCACAACTGTGAAAAGCTTCCCTTTATCTCCTCTGAAACATGAATTAGAGTGTAGATGCTGTTTTAGCTTGTTTGCAAGTGTCAAATCTGTACCATTCGGAAATGTAGATTCCTCATCCAAAAGAGAGAGCAGCCCTAATGGTTTCTGCACAGACAACAGAGGTAATTGCCTTAAAAAAATGTTTCAGGCTATAAGTAAGCATTTCACCAAATAAACTACGGTTTTCTAGAGTGTAAAAGTTGAACTCTATTATGTTCTTATTAGGGTGTCCATCTTGCTTCCTAATCTATTGTCTTCTTATTATATACCTTTTCAAAGAGACTAAGACAATCTTGGTTGTCCTCAAAATCAACCCTTGTCCAGTCAATGCCATCCTGGATATATTCCTGAAACAGTAGAAAGAACATTAATAACTAGGATTAGAGAAAGTTGAGCTTTTAGATTGTAGTTCTATGCGAATGCGCGACTTAGTAGATTTAATACATGTGCCCGTATAGTTCATTCAGAAAGGGGCAACTTTACCTCTTGCTCCAGCTTGAATAGATGACGGTTAAAGTGTTGCTGCAATCTCTCATTTGCATAATTTATACAGAACTGCTCGAAGCTATTTTTCTGCAGAGGAATGAAGGTTGTTTAGCAAATCAGTAAGGCACATAAAACAGGAAATGGACACACAAAAGCGCATAGATATAGAGTTCTAATATTTGTCACTGTTTAGGGATGTCATTGCAAACTGAAGGTCTAATGATAGCTAGTAGCAATTGTAATTTTTTTTCTGGAGAAAGCATAGAGCGACAGAGCAGAAACATACATCAAATGATTCAAAGCCGTATATATCAAGAATACTGATAGATCTGCCGGTTCGCCTCTTTCCAACAGCAAGAGATTTGTTGATCTGTTCAACCAGCCAGTCAAACAGGCACGAGTAGATTGATTTTGCTAAAGCATCTCTTGCATCAATGGCCTGAAAGAGAATAAGAAAGAATTTCAGAAAAATGTAAAATGTAAAGTAAAATAAGGACAGGGCTAAAAGTGCAGTCATTGTCTTCGGAGGGGTTAAAAGTCTGCTGTGAGACTTGATGCCAAACGAGATTCAAAGCATTGATTCCATATTAATGTGAAGCATGGATCCAAATAACAATACAAAATTCAAGAATGTCGACATAAACCAGAGCAGAAAAATTCCAACCTCTCATTTTACTAAGTTGCCTTTCTATATTGACTCTACACACCCCTACTTCAAGTCTAATTATACACAAACAAAATGTAAGCAAATATTGTGTAAGGCATATACCTGCGGTAGTGTTAGCTTCTGTACAATGGTATCATTCCTAACTCTCATGTTACGTTTCGATAGAGTTAGTGTAAGCTCATTGATGGTGCACCCAATCAAGTTAGCAACAGTTGACAAACCTGAAAAAAAAACAAATACAGCACGTAAGTAATCTCCCTGCCGGATGAGGCATACACATTAAGCAGCAAACACTCTTGTTTCCAACAGCAAGACCCAAGAGAATGAAACAAAAAACATAAAAGAAATATCAGAATATATAGAAGAAATCAGTAAGCAACAACATAGAAAAACCTAGTGGGCATGCAAATTCAACGTTCATGAACACTAAACATATTAACTCAAATAATGTAGGCATCCCTAATTAGGGACTGAAGAGGCTTACTTTCATCGGCTACAGGTTCAACATGGTTTTCATTGTCAATAACGGTGAAGGAAACATTTCCCAGCCATAATACTGCAGCAAGCATTGCAAATACACTTTCTTGATCCTCTTTACTAACATGCACAATGTCCAGAGCTTCCTGCAACAAGGAAAACTTTTAAATCAATAAACAAAACAATAAAGGTCTGAAATAAGTAGAGAGGAGGAGGAAGAAAGTATCTCACTGAAAGAGGGAATTACCTTAACAGTGTGAAAACGTTCAGCATCATCCACTCCGTTAATTGAATAACAATTACTCTGCCCCAAATATTTATACTCGTGTGCGCTTGTCAGATTTAGCTTCTCTGCATTCAAATGATGAATGGGGAAAAAAAAGAACATAAATCAATAACTGTCCACAAGTTACAATATCATATGTACCACTGAAAATTACGATAATTGACTCTAAAAACTAATAGTTGACACAATTTATTTCACTTATAGACGATGCGAGCGACAATATATTAAGAACACAAAGCTAATCCAATTCCATCAAAAGCTAATCTTAAAACCAACATAAGACAATTTACAGACTTGATAACTGACATCAACAAAGGTTTTTAAAGAATGATTGTTTTAGCTGACAAACATTTTCTATTCTTCTCTTTTAAATCTTCTTTATAAGACTCTTTATAGAATTTCATTATTCCTAACCATACCTCTAAGTGCGGGTGAAGCCCCGGCACAAAGTTGATAAAATATATGATATGACCTTTCCCTTTCAGCGCATTGGACCACTCTAGACTGTTAAAATGTGTCAACGTACAAAGAAAAATGTCAATGTTAATGAATCATGTTTAAAAAGGAAAGAAATAAAGCAGGGAAAATCATCCAAAGAAGCTACCTTTTCTAGTAAAACTGCAAAATTTGAAGAACATGCAATAAGAAAAAAGAAGGGAAGCTAAGTTAGCTCTGTAGATATGAACAAACAAGTGAAGTTGCACAATTGTAAGGTTTACACTTACAGGTTTGAATTTGCGCACCCGATATCTTTCCACTTTCACTAAAATGAATCTCTATTAGCTTCCCCTGTAAATTTTAATATCAAAACAACATTGTGAGACATACAAAGACCTAAAAGTCTCAACGACTTAGCATAAGAGAATTAAAAATATAAAAAAATCACAATGATGAAGGGCTTACAAAACGACTAGAATTATCATTTCTTAATGTTTTTGCATTTCCAAATGCTTCCAAAATGGGATTAGTCTTAAGTATCTCATATTCGATCCCGCTTCCGCCTCCAAGAGCAGCCAAGTACTGCATAGCTATCTTAGCAGTCTCAGTTTTCCCTGCTCCACTCTCGCCGCTAGAAGAAGAAATAGAATCTTGTGATAAGAATACAACACAAAATACACAAACTGGAAGCACCACTTAGTCTCAACAGAGCCACTAGTCCCAGTGTCTCACAAATAATGCATCTTTACAGGTCATGAATATATATGCATCTTTAGCCCCAAAAAAGTACCCTCATGCTAGTGCCATATGAAATCCAATAGGCATGAAAATTAGCAAAAAACTCAGCATAAAAGAAGACATTTCTACTAACCTGATAATGATAGATTGGTTAACTTCATCTGGATTGGAAGAAATAACATAGTGTGAGAATTGAAATATTTTTTTCAGCTCATGAGAATTGCAATGTTAACATTCAACAATTAACAAAAATTGAAGCATGAACCCACCGCGTATCATTTCGCGAATTGCTGTATCTGCAATTGCATACACATGAGGACTCTCATTTGATCTCTTCCTGTATGCTTCAATGTAGCGATTTCCGTATAAAGGAACCTCCTTGAAAGGATTCACAGCCACCAAAACTGGCCCTGCTTTTGTCTAGCCCCATAAAGGAAAAAGGTTAGCGAAGCAAGAATAGATGCTGGAATATATTTAGTAACAGCTTCAGGGGAAAGACTATTATCCTGATGAGCAAAAAAAATATCAAAACAAAAGACTTACATATATCATATCTTGGTTGTACCTATAGTTGAGGTTGTACAACACTGATGGCTCATTTAAGTAACTAAGCTGCATAAGATCGTCCACTCCATCAAGAATATCAGGATTTGCAGGTACTAGAGTCTCTGATATGACTTTTATAACCTGTTCCAAGTGCGGAAGTAGTATCTGGTCAAACACTTGAAATATTAACCTGGCTACCTTAGGAATACAAAAAGTCACTTACTTTTCCTTCGGGCAAAGATATAACAGATTCCTCTCCTGAAGTTGACAATATCTTCCCAAGCTCCCAGTTACCATTTGGAAGTTGAATCCAAGATTGCAGTATCTAAAGTTAAAAACTGTCAAAATTTCACCCCATATTCTTATATCTTTAGAAGCAATAAGTTTGTTCTCAATTTAGCTAGAAATCCACCACAGCCATGAAATGTATGACTGCGCCACAAAACCTTCAAGCCTCGAGAATCACGAAATGTAAATCTAAGGATTACCTTCTTTCGGGCATATGCACTAGTGTCGCTCCACCTGCGTTCATCACTCTGAGGCAAGGGCATTGTAGCAGCTCCAGAATCCACATCATCGCCTAAAGACTGCTCTTCAACAAAAACACCGTGCCCGCTATATGGTGATTCCTCACTATCCCCAGCTGTAGTATCAGTTCGACTAACCCCATTTCTTAAGCCACCTTTTCTTGGAACATTCGAATTGGTCAAGCGAACACTTGCGCCAGAAGAATTTTCAAGGCGATCAGAGACTGGTGAACCATCAAATCTATAGTCCGCCGGCAAAGATTTAAGTGACTGCATGGATGGAGTAACCTTTTGAGACATATTCCTGCAAGAAAGAACGAAGCTAATCAGCTCAAATGGTAAATGTTGAAGAAAAAAGAAAACAATCTAGTCATACATGACCATCTATTTATGGTTTCCATCAAGCTTTTGAAGAAGAACCCCACTCAAAAGACCTATCTAATTTCATGAACATAATGGCGGGGACCATACTTTAGGACATAGACTGAAATGCTTTTTCTGAATCTTCAGTCACTGTTTCGAAGTTCCTCAATCAAAATGGAAAAGGAAATGAGCAATGTTATTAGGCCAATCTCGAGACTTTGCAAGATGAAACGTTTAATTTGGTGGAGTAAACATTACAAATATCTCATGAAACGAAATTCATTAAAGAGGTTGACGAAATCTTGACTCTTGAGAATGAGATAAATAAAGAGAGTCACATGAAAATAAACAAAGGAGAAACAAAAATATCTATGGCTTGTTTGCCTGGTTGACATTTAACAGCATTCTTGCTGAAACTTTCAACAATCAAAAATTTAATCAGATATTCACAAAAAGCAAACAAATTTAGCTCAAATCTTGAGATACAAAGAGAATATCTTATGTCACACTACACACAAACCAAACAGAAGACGGTACGAAATTTCTCAATTTGGTCAGAATTCAGAAAAAGAGAAACACACAACAAAAGCAGAAATTTTTCAAATTAGTTCGATTTAAGAGTTAAAACTTAAAACCCATTATAACTACAAGACCCTTCAAATTCAAATACCTTCCAAAATTAGAGCAAAGCCAATCAGCAGCACCTTGAGGAGAAAAACTTCAGATTCTCTCAGAAAAGATTCAACTTTTTCTGGAGATAGATCTCAGACACACGAAATCCACCGAAGAGAAGAAACTTCTGATTCTATAAACTCCGGAAATGAGAGAAAAAGGGGTAAGCTAGAACAGAGACACAAATGCGGTGGAAGTGAAAATACAAAAGAAAGAGAGTAAATCTACAAGTAGCAATGGAGACTGCTTGAGAGATTTCAATTTACTGGTAAAAATTTTGGAGAGAAAAATCGCAAAAAGTAGGAGTGAAGAAGATACAACTTTTTCTCTGCTTCACAAGAAAAAAAAAAAGGAGGAAGAAAAGAAAAAGAAAACTGATGTTTATTATTTTAATTTCTTTTCTTTTTCCTTTTTTTTTTCTCTGTCTCAGAAGAATTAACAGTTATGTTTTTGTAATTTTAAAAATTTAAAAAATTATCCGACAATTTTGAATGTCTTTGGGTTTTTGCCACCAACTGAATTTTGAAAAGATGAATTTTCAGCACCTCACGTGCTTTTGAAATGACGATTATGCCCTTGTTTTATATCTGATGTTTTTTTTTTTGAGTTTCAAATTATATGATCACTGGTTTTAATGCTGATATTTTCCTCTTTTAATGTTCTTAATTCGAATTACACTCAATACTTGAAAATTTCAGAAATATTCTCTCAAATATTTTGGTCTCTCTCAAACTTTATTATAGTTTGTTTTACGTATAAAGTAGTCGATAGATCTTGTGTTTTGAGTAAACTAGTTCATGTAGCTTATTATGTACATTAGTGCATAGTTCTTATCATTTTCTTTGTGTAATTTTTAACATCAATTAGTTAACTTCAAATTTTTCGTTAGTTTTTGAATTTTTATATATAGATTGTACATTGTTTTTTGGCAGATGATGATATCAATGAATATCAGTTTTCATAACACATAGAATTGATTGTATATTTAATGATTCTCTCGTTGAGAAAATTTAAATAAAATAAATCCAACTGTAACATTAACAAGTTGCTATCTTCGGCCATCGAAATATCAAGAAGCTAATTAATGTGCAAATACATAAATAAGAGATTAGAATCGGTCAATATGTTTTCGTCAGCTCTTTGAAAAATAATAAAAATTGGTCTGCGTAATAGAGTATACTACTAAATTTCATTTTCTATAATTAAGTCAACTATATATGTTATTTAACAAAATGGGAATATTTTAATTTTAGATTCGTTAATAGAGAAAGGTACAAAACATCCTTTCAAAAAGTCACACACATTAGAGAGCTATTTGATGGAAAATATTATTAAAAACATAAAACAATTTTAAAAGCTTTTAAAACAAATTTGATTAACTTCATGTATGACTGTTACCTACTATTACAAATTTGATAACACGATGATTTCTTATTCGTTTTGTCGTAGTTGGTTATGCAATTATTTCTGACAACATGTTTCATATATAAACTGGTGAACGATTAAAATTTTCCACGGATAAAAATATTAGTGTTTTAATCGCTCGCCAGTTTATGAAACACAATTTAATTGTTGATTGATTGCCTAGTTAGTGAAGGCAAAACGAACGCAAAATATTTGATAGTTCACATATCAAAATACAGCTGTGACGTTTTTTTTTTCTCTTCAGCTGTGACGTTTATCAATGTATGGTTGAATGATTTGAATTATTGACTCATATAATAGATTACTTTTTAGCCCTGTTCTAAAAATCCCCGCCTAGTCCCGATTAATCCCCGCTTAATCGCTAGGCCCACCCTATCCGCCTCGATTAATGACTAATCCCCTAAAAAATCAGTAACCCGATTATTCTCCGCCTAATCCGATTATTTTCCGCCTAATCCGATTATTTTCCGCCTAATCTTATATTCCCCGATTATTTTTTAGATTGCAAGTATAAAAAAACTTTTTATTTTTGTTATTCAATCATTTGAATGGGGAGTTTGTGATGTTTTACAATAACTTGTGTTCAAATTTTAATAAAAATCATAAATTTGTAATAAAAATCATAAATTTTTACAATATTGGATTAATATATTTTAAAAATATTAAAATAACCCTAAAACTAATCCCCGATTAATCCCCGATTTTAATCCGATTTTCCGATTAATCGCTAGGCCCATACCGAGCGCCCGACTAGCGCCTAGCGATTTTTCAAACAAGGCTTTTTAGTGATGAATAAATGACTTATAAAATTTCAAGATGATAGTTTAACGTTTACAAAATAAGGTTATGCAAAAAAAAAAAAAAAGGTTATGCATATGTTTGGCACTTTGCATGTCAATTATTATTTAAAGTATGTTCCAAGTTCCAACATTAGTACTAATGTAACATTCTTTAAAAGTAAGTAACGAAGTACCACAAGTTTTATACATACTTAATTCATAATGAACCTATAAACAAATAATTACACATATTTCACTGAATTCCACGAATTTTGTTACTTTTTCGTATATGAAAACATGTTGCGACCATGTGATTAAGTATGCCTTTCGATATAATTAAAATTCATGTCGACCACATTATAATGTCATTTAAAAAGCAGTGGTGTGGCAAATCGTGATTGCGAAGTTCCTACTATGTGTATAAATAGTCCTAAACCCATTTTCAGTTTCTCACACTCATCCCCCAAAATATTAAAGTAAACAAAAAAGTTGAATTCATATGATGAAAAGGTCAAAGGGACTTGAGAATTTATCGCCAGGGATTGTTTATCTGATATATCTCCTTTTAGATATTATCAGCTTTGTTTGCCACTTTCTACGTTTCATCGTGTCCCATCTTTATCGATGTTTAGATTTCATGTCCGAATCAATATGCAGAACGAAAGAGAAATCTCTCACTGTCCCATTGCGTTGTGGCCACTGTTGCATTGAAACGTGGAAATTAACGTCAATGCGTCTTCCTTACATATAAGATTAAGATTAGACAAATAACTTGGAATTAGACAATAATTATTGTAGGTATCAATGATCTGTCCCAAACCTTAAATTATCGGCCCCCTTTCTTAGGTGGAACGTGGGACAAACAATGTTGATTGTCCCATACATTTTAAAATTATAACACTGAAACAGTACACACAATGAAAAGCTTAGGACATGCAAAGTTGTTAAACAATGGCCATTCACATATGACATATCACATATGTATGGAACACCATGCGATCATACTCTCTAGTTAGTTACTTCAAAAACAACAACAAAAAGACAATACCGACTTGGATTCACCTTCTCGCAAATACTACCTATACATTCATAATTGAAGTCTATCAATCAAAATCACACAATCCCATCAACAAGATTTGGAGCCAAGCGAAAGAAAAAGAATGATCATAAAGTTTCTATTAATTATGCCCACACTCACACTACAAGAAATATGAGCATCGATAGCACATTACGATAGCGCATTTTCCGTTACTGCTATTAAAGATAGGATTCGGATATTGGTAACTCTATCATAACATATAGAAAACGCTATGCCAATTAATAGCAAAGGGAAAACAAAAATCACTTGCGACCGCCAAGAATTTCTCAAAATACACTTAGCTCCCACCACTTAACCAAATAAAAAAACAATTTATTTGGCAAACCTAAATTGTTTATGACAGCCACCACTTAAACAAAAAATTAGATCCGTAGTATCTCCACAAACAAATCATACCAACAAAAAAAAAAAAACTGACGGAGAATTTTCGATATGCTCCGATCTACATCTGTTCTCTCTTCTCTCTACTTCTTCTTCATCTTCTTCTCTTTATTTTTGGCCGATCTTTCTTCTCAGATCTGTCGTTCTTCTGCTGGAATGGATTTGGAACAAATACAAACCCTTGCCTGAATTGTTATTTTGATTCAGTGTTGGAGCAACGGAGCAACGGAGTCGCGAGGGTGGTGACGAGGATGCGAAAGATGGAGGAAGAAGAAGCTGAGAGGCGGATCCATCGGCAGCGTCACCGTGGAGGAGAATCGCCACAGGAAGGGAGAAGCTGAACGACAATAATCTCGACGAAACGGGAATCAAAGAGAGAGAGAGATTCATGTCTCGGTCATTCCCTTTTTAAGCACCGACTTCCCTCTCGATGGCTGGTGCGTAGTAACAAATTCGATTTTGTTTTTCTCTAAACCCTAAAATTTGTCTGCTCATTGCTCGATTGATAGAAATAGGAGAGGTTTGGGAGCTGTTCATGATCTCATAAAAAGAGAAAGGGTCTGCAAGGAGGTTGATTTTGAATTTGCTTCTCATTTCCATTTGATTTTAAATTGAATCAGACTTTGGGTTTGTTTTTATTTGTCTTCCTCTTGATGTGATTTGGTATTGTAGGGCATTGAGAAGCTTGTAAAAACCCACCGTTGAAAAGAGAGAAACCAGAAAAGTTTTGGGTTTTGGGTTTTTTATCTCGATTTAGCCTCACAGGTAAAGTGGTAATTAACACAATACGAGTTTTCTCTTTTACTCCGGAGAAAATTGGAATGATTGTTTTGAATCCTCTTCGCTTATGTATGTGATTGATGATATTAGGAAGGGATTGCTTTTGTTTGATGCCTACGGGAGGAGGAAAATCGATTTGTTATCAGATACGTGCATTAGCTAAACATGGAATCGTCCTTGTTGTGTCTCTTTTTATTGGTAATCTGTTATTTTTATTCTGATTCGTTAATGGAGAATGTTTGTTTTGATTGGTATCTCTGACGATGTGCTTTGTTTCCACCATCATGCTCTCGTGTTTTTTAACTTCTCGGCCTTGATGGTAAGTGCATTGTTCTTTTTTTTTGTGTTTTTCTCTCTTTTAAGCTTTTTTGTTAATGGTTTTGAAGAAACGTTTTTTTTGTTTCTACTTAGGAAAATCAAGTAATGGTGATGAAGGAGAAAGGTATTTCTGCTGAGTATCTATCATTCACACAAGCTACACATGTTTAGAATAAGGTGATTTGGCTATAGTGTGTTTCTTTTCTCCATTGATTTACATCAGATTAATTAAGTTATAGACCTAGTTCATTGTTGAAGCTGTAAAGATTTAGTCTTGTTTGCTTCTGGAATTTTACTAGAAGTTACTTGGATCACATGTCTTTAAGCTATAAGATGTGTTCATGTATTTGTATGATCCGTTAGCTGTGACTAAATTTTATGGCATTGTTTTCATCTCAGAGATGAGAATGGCTGAATCTACTCGTATAAGAGCGAACCCCAACAGAGTTCCCGTATGTTTTCTAAACTTTCCCTTTACAATGTTAGCTTATGTTTCTAATTAGAAACTGAATAAAGGTGAATGTGGGAAGGCTAGACAGAGTGATGTTCCTTACATTGACAAGAAGAAGTGAGTAAATGATACATCTTATCTCTATCTCTTTTGTTGGTTTTAGTACTTTACTGTGGTTGTGATTGTTTTGTGGATAAATTATAAATGTTCTTTGTCAGAGCTAATTTGTTTTGCTGTCTCAAGTGAGTGTAGCCCAAGATATTGACGTCTCAAGTGCAGTCTCAAGTGAGTGCAGCCCAAAATCTACACAGATTAGAAACTAGGGTCAGCTTAGATGAGAACAAGTTTGTTAATTTTGGCATTTGTAATCTTAGTTTAAGCCTTGGATTGAGACATTTTACTTGTATGGTGTGGATGATTTATGAAATATAAATTTCAAAAAAGGTTTCGCAAATGTGAAATAATATGCACATAAAACGCAAGTATTATTGCACAAAATAAGAGTCATAACAAAATATATTACAGCGTTTAAAATGAGCACCTAACATAGCATGAAAAATGACTTATCACATAATTTATAACAAATAGAAAGACGATATAACAAAGCGTTTTACTAATGCTATGGTAGAATACTCTATCATAGCATACGAAAAAAACGCTGTCGTATATAGAGGGTCTACCATAACAGGGGCATAAGACAGCGTTTATGAAAACGCTATTAATGACATATAATAGCTCTTCTCTCTTGCTAATAATGTTGATATTTCTTGTAGTGTCAACAATTCCAAAGCTATACAAAAAGGAGAAAAAAAAATACATAGCCAAAAATTAAACCGGGTTCCCAATAACTTTGGTAGACCCGTCTGGTTTTTCTCAAAAGAATACACTCTATTAGTAATGGGCCTAACTCAACACCCAAAAGCTAGCTCAAGAGTTAAGGATTGTCACATCCTTTATATACTACCCAAAGATCTTAATCCCAAGCAATGTGGGACATTTTAATAGGCCTCCTCGAGATGTGGGTGGGAAACGGTCCAACGGGAAACAGCCCAAGCCCAACATCTCGGAAATACAACAAGACATGCCACTTATATGGGCCACATAGGTGGAAAACCATTTATGTGGGAATTTGCTTGTTGGACCAACCTTGGGCTCTGATACCAAATTAGGAATGTGGCCTAACTTAACCCAAAAGCTAGCTCAAGGGAGGAGGTTTGCCTCATACTATATATATTGCCCAAGGATTTTATTTCTTTCCGATGTGGGACTCTAACACACCCCCCTCACGCTCAGGACTGGACATCTGAAGCGTGAAGTTTGTGGGACTGGACATCCACGGATGGTAGCCCACTTTCGAGAAAGTTGAACCTTTGCTCTAATACCATATTAGTAATGGGCCTAACTCAACACCCAAAAGCTAACTCAAGAGTTAAGGATTGTCACATCCTTTATACACTCTTTACAGAATTAAGCCATTATGGATCAACATCAACTACGGCCATTATTCAGCGAGAGAGTTATTTGTTGACCTAGAGAAGCTTCCTTGGGCACCAAGGAACATCCCACGTCCTTGAACTATCTCTACCTACGTACGTGCCTCTTGACAATCTCCACTTTGTAAGATCTGATTAAAATTAATGTCTTTGAACTATCTCTACGTGCCTCTTGTTTATGGAAACAGTCAAACAGATCTTCATCAACTTATCAAAGATAAAATACACATGTTTAAACCTGATAACATATTCCATATGTACATTTTTATGAGTTATAAAAGTTTCATATGTGATACTAATAGTAAAATATAAAATGCATTCAATTATACAAGTTTACCTATAACAAAATTACATATTTCAATCACTTTCACCAAAGAAAATATATATTTTATCGTGCATGAGTAAGCATATACGTTGCATTTGATTGCCTTTTAAAATCACATTCCGTTGCTTGTCCGCATTGTAATTCTCATTTAAGAAGGAAGAGGCGATTAGGAGATCACAGGCTTGCGACTAACGTATATAGACTAGTAATAGATAAGTTAGAAAACTAAAAGCTGTAAAGTCATATTCATGAAAAGGTCAAAGAAACATACCACAAGGGACTGTTTATTTGATATCTCTCTCTTTTACATAATTATCAATCACCTTTGTCTGCCACTTCATACTACATGCTTTTGTGTCCAATTTTTGTATATGTCAAATGCTTAGATTTTATTGTCTTCTAATATCAAAATTGGGGTTTGGGGTCTCGATTTCACTGACCCCATCCATGGCAATGTGTTTATGAGAAAAATAAACAACACTCAAATGAAGAATTGCAATTTTTTTAAACTCTCACATTCGTTATATATCCCAAAATAACAACGAAAAAAAAAACTTTTTTAAATGTACAAAATATGGTAAGATCTCAATGTCACTTTTGTTTCCCTAATAAAACTGTTTTTTTTCTTTTGGAGGACTTGTCTTCTGATCCAGTTTCCAAGCAATGACTCTGGCCAACACATTCTGCACCACAAATGAAAGCAGCAAAAGCGTTAGGCCAAACAAAGGTAAAGTGATTTGATTTTCTTCAATGCATTGTAATGTAAACCTCATGGATCAAACAAAATCTGGTTCGAAAAACCCGACCACAAAGGTCTTCCCAAACCTGAAGTGTGATAAGTATCAACAAATGGATTAGCCAGAATCCGAAACTCAAGTAACAACTCTGTTGCTTATACGTGGTTGTGCAGTGCATCAACTGCACCAATTTGATATTTCTCAAAAGATTCAACCAGTACAAACCTTAGACCGCCTCTACCCAACTAACTTATCAATAAACCAGAAGTCTCTTAAGTCCACTATCTATGCTAATCTCGGACTCTTATCTAGCTAGCAAACTAGTTCTTTAGTTATGCTCAAGTGGACATATGCTGTTGAAACTCTTATGCATTCCCGATGAAAACTAATCAGTTCCAACTCTTCAACATCTTTGAATCGAAAGAAAGAGATGCTATTACATTACCCAGCACATGTATTTCTCATCATCACGCTAAGCTAGTGACAGTGCGAAACCTCATAAATACAAGTTCTCCCCATGATGCTATCCACATTGTAACTCTCATATCACATAGAAGAAATGCTAATCACCAAGTTGCTGAGAATATCACATGCAAAATCCAAGGAAAAAAACAATTTGTAGAGAATTCAAGATAATAGATTACCACACAAAATCAAGGAACTCATATATGCACGATCTAGATAAGAGTTGCCTTATTTATGCTACAGCAAACTATTTCTTCTCTACAAGGCTTTAAAGTAATCTAAGCTAAGTACTTCCAGTATCCTGTTGAGTCAAATTTCTTTAAACTACCTCTGACTCTAGCTCAGAAACCTGAAGATATCTAATTAGCAAGGAAATATATTGCTAACAGAGGGAGTAGCAAGAGCAAGAACGAACCAACAACTTTCAGTGCTATCTACAAGTTTGTGCCTATGGAACTTTTCCATCAAGCAGCCACATTTGAGGTCACTATTGTAAAAGAGATGACTAACTAGAAACTCCAATTTCAAGCTATAAGATCATCAATGCAATGGCGCGAGTAAAAATTTCCAGTAGATAACTTACACATTCATAATGTTATTGCAACCACACAACCTATTATTTTGTACCTTTCACAATCTCCAGGTAATATCAGAGGATGAGTAGAAAAAGAGAGAGAAGACAATACCAACCTCAATCCAAATCTTCCCCCCTGGTCTCAAGATTACCTCCACCGGCACCAGGTGCTCCCGAGCCAGAACCAGGATCAGAACCAGAGCCATCTTGTCTCCTGAACGGCCAAGGAAGTTGTATACTAAACCTCGGCGTCTGCTGACCCTCAACCGATCCTTGTCCATCACCACTCGCCTGAATTCCTTGAGTCCTGTTCTCATAGTCAGGATCATCAGTAGGCAACTCGAATCGACAAACCGGACATGAGTTATGCAATTGCAGCCATGGGAGTAAGCAGTCCTGATGAAAGACGTGCTTACAAGGCATTTGCTTAACATCGCTACCATCCTCAAACTCGTCCATGCATACCGCGCACTGGTTCATCTCGGATTTCAACATATCCTTGGTTACCTTAACAGTAGGAAGCCCATCAATGGCGGATTTGGAAGCAGGAGGAGTTCCGTAACGATTAGGATCATTCTCAGCTAGCTGCTGAATCAGCTGCTCAAGACCTGGACCAAAGAAGTAGTCACCGAAATTCCCAGGCATACGATTACCTGGATCCGAAGGATGATTCTCGATCACGAACTGAACGTGCGTACCGCTAGATCGCAGATGATTCTGAAGAAACGTAAACGGATCAAACGCGTCAGACTGGGGATTCTGCTGAGTGGAGCGAGCCTGTGGTTGCATCGACGGACCGAAGAAGCTCGAGCTCATCAAGTCCATGCCGGAAGGAGAGGCAGCGGAAGAGCCGAATAAGAGAGGGAGCAAGGTGGAGAAAGGATCAGCCATGGGGAAAAGGGAATCAACAGAGTTAGGGTTGAAATTGAGGGATGGATTAGGGTTAGGGTCTTCGCATTCTTCAAGAAACCCTTGGTTACAAATTGGACAAAAAGGATCAGCGGATGAGGAAATTGAGATTGTCACTGTGCGATTGCACTGGTAGCAGAAGAACATCTTGTCAGCCTCCGGTGCTGCTGCGGCGGAGCCAGTTGAATTTACGCCGGAAGACATGACGGATTCTGCGAAATTTTCAGAGCGCGAGAGAGACACGACGAAACAAAACGAGAGGACGAAGGAAGAAAAGAACCGTCAGAGGAGAGAGAGAAACAATTCTTTGGTATGTGGCCGACTCAAACTCATAAACGATGATTTTAGAATTTGGGCTGAAGCCCATGTAAAAGCCCATTTATAGTCTTATGTAACTTCTTTTTTTGTTGACAAAAGTAAGGAATGTTATAAAATTAATAGAATTTTTTTGTCGATATCAGATTTATAAATTTTCATGGATTTAAAATAAAATTTTTATCTGGCAAAAAATAAAAAATAAATAAATAAATAAATTTTTTATTCATTTTATAGATTACTAGGTCGAAACCCGCGCTCCGCCGCGGGATATTTTTTAAATATTTTTTTTCAAATATTAAAGTAGTTTAAAATTTTATACTTCTAGAAATTATTTTAATTAAATATTGAAGGAAAATATTTAATATTTATAATAATTTGAAGGCAAAAGAAAAACCAAATCAAATTGGAATGCTAAACCGAGACCAAACCATAAATCAATTTTAGTATTCAGATTTTTCAATTATAAATATTTTTATTGCGGAAATAGATTCTTGCAATTATTTGTTTTCAATGAGATATTTTTTTATTCCGTAAACTAAATATCAACGAAAAAAAGAAGCTATTATGATTGAATAATTTATTGGTTATAACTTATAAGATGTAAACAATAATAAAAGCTTTAATTTTTTCTATTTCAGCTAAATCAATTAATAAAACTAAATAAAATTTTAATCTCTGTACAAACAATATTTACTAATTTGGTTAAGTGTTGAAATGTTTAAAAGACATTTTACGATTACATATACGTGACTAACGCTAGAGTTTCTTATATTGCGATTGATTATAATCATAATTGACAATTGTTTTACGATTACAATTAAGTTACTTTGAACATATATGACAGGGCTATTAATTGAAACAATATAAAGGTAAATCAGTTTTCTAATTTCTACTCAAACCCAGCGTCACCCGCGGCGACTGAAAAGGATGATATAACCGATCGGTTTACGGCACTCTCCAAATAAACTTATATCGTCCTGGATAAGAAGTTTATTTTTTTTTCACAATCAAAACCAATTCAATAGCTATAACTGCACTTATTTTAAAGAGAGGCTACTGTGGAAATATCATTCTAAATTTTTGTTATTTTCATAAATATTTCACTGTAGTGCCATTACAAAGATTAATCGTTGTATGTCAAGATGTTTGCATGGCTTCAAACATCTTTTGAAGTAGGCTCCTTTGATCACAAGACTGGTTTCAAAAGTTGTTAACACATGTACCGCGGTTACTTGCCTTTCCTCCTACCGCCTCGTTTCTTCTTTTCTTAATTCTTTTTGCCTCTTTTCTTCTGTCTTTTACTTTCTTTGCCTCCTCCAGTTTCTCCTCCGATCTTGATCTTACCGTAATTGGTAATCTTCTTATCTCTGTCATTAGTTCTTCAAGAACAAGCATGTAGCAAATGCCTAGCATCAAGTACATCACTCAAAAAATTCCCTACAATTCATTAAACGACTCTCTCCTCTAGCATATGTATCCCCTTTGCGGGTTTCTTCGTACTTCCACCACCAAGTTGTCCTCCAAATTTGCCAAGAATCATATTAAGTTCAAACATCTTCTCTTCATTTTGTTTATGTTTCTTAATCTTTACTCACGCTACACTGAACGGTAGCCTCTGTTTCTTTTGAGGCTTTCCACCAAGTGCATTCATTTATTAGTCTCCAATGCTTTCTTATTTTTCATGTCACGTACCTTCAAAGATTAAGATCATGTAATAAGAATATAAACTTGCATCATCATGGGGAGTGCTAAACTTGTCAATGTCTTCAAAGTAAGAGAAAACATAATGAATTTGAGGATCTGGAAAACTTCTTCAAGCCTACAATTCTTCACTTTCTCTTATATCATAATGCTGAAAGCAAAAATTGGCAAAGGCTATGAAAATTCTACAACTTATTAGTCTATATATGCTTCTCTTATTGATCATCAAAGCTTGTGTATCTAGCTAGATCTACCTGAGTCTTTCCTTATGATATAACAGAGACAATTATACGCATCTAGAGAGAGAGAGAAGATAGTGGTTACCAAAGTTCTCAACGTAATTCATAATCTTCCTAAAGCTCAAGTTAGTATCAATAGGCTCCATGCCTTGTTTTTTCATCTCCTTTGGATTGCGATTATGGAGCCTTGTTTTTTTCATCTCCTTTGGATTGCGATAACATTAAGCTTTGCGATTCCATAACTTGAATCTGTAAAACATCACAATCAAATTCCGATTCCCATTTGCCCGATTAATCTAGATGCGAACAATTACGAAAGACGATGAAATTTAGAGACCGAAAACACAAACCTGAATGCGAAAAACATGGTTGAGAATAAGAAGAGATAATCGAAGAAGCTAGCTTGGCTGCTTGGGAAGAATCTGAGCGGCGATGGAGTCGAAATAGATGAATGATCTACAAAAAGGAGAAGATAATGAAACCTGAAATCTTCTTAACAGACCCGAATGTGCGTTCGATAGGGAAAACAATGTGGTGAGGCCAATTCTCTGGGAGCACAGAGATAGTCCAAAATCCAAAATCTGAGTGATGTGAATTGCTCGTGTAACGGAAACAATGCAGAAGATTCTGTGCAAAAGTACCACTTCTTCAACCCATGTTTTCTCTACTCCGGTGAACTCTTTCTCCGCCGGTTTTATCTCTCTAGGGTTTAAGACCCCCATCAAAAATCTCACCCCTTGTTCCAGTCCCAAACCTCTCTCTACTTCCGCTATGCCGACGAGAACGGCTTCTGTTTCTTCAGGCGGTGTTGGTTTCTCGGCTTATCTACAGAGGAGTGTTCATAAACTGTCACCAGCCTCGGGACGGTTCTCAACAACTGCTTACCGGACTTGTCCATGTTCAATCGACGGTACGAACCGGATTTGAGAAATTCCAAAGAAGAAAATGAAAAATTCGGCAACACAAAGGTCAATCGAAGAGAAGAAAAACGTTAAAGAAAAAAAAAACGTCGGCTATCAAATAGATTGGAAATTACAGCAAAAACGTTTCTTAAATCCAAGGGTTGTCTTGTAAGTGGACTATTATCTTGGTTGGGCCTACCCCAATGTTTATTTTGATAGTTGCTCTAAGTGACGTGGAAAAATAGAATTATATTACTGGAAGACAAAACTGAGCTGTATTATTTGAAATGTTCTGATTGGACATCGATTTTACTGAGATGTCAAGCTGAGAACTGCCCAAAAAGCTGATGTGTCAGACCTGGAGAGACTCTTGTTGTTTTTATTGTATTGATAATTCTAGGAAAATGTTACATTCTAATAGAAAATTTTAGATAATAAAATTCTATTTATTATTTTGTTAAAAGTATATATGAATATGTATTCAATAATTTATTAATGTTTTATAAGACCATGACTTTTTTAAATTGGTTGTGGAATCAACACAATTGGGTAATGTTGGATTTTCTTGTAAACCATGCAAAGGATAATCTTTTATCGTTTACAGAACTCGGGTCCTTTAATTTGACTTCATAGTGAGTTTTTTAATTCACTAAATCATCATGAGATCATATACTTTGTTTTCTTGCCTCTAAAACTTGTGGTTTTGCTTTAGCTGCTAACGTGTAATATGAAAGTTGAATTTCAAAATTATATGATAGAAACTATAGATTTATGAATTATGTGGTGTGTTTTTGACTTTTTGGTATACAAATGTGAGTTTAGCATTCTCTTTGTCTCTCCTTTTTCCAAAAAAAAAACAAAACAAAAACTGATGAATGTAAAGACTAAAGAAGCCCCAAATAAATTAAACATATAGACTTATAAGATGAATCAGGTAAACAAAATGTCTCGATAATTTTTCACGTAATTATTTCCTGAAAACAACCCAAATATCGACATATAACCGATCCAATTCCTCTTAATTGGTATTCTTATCATCATCATGTCCACCAATAATTGCATCATCTGGGATATACTTTTTCCAGAACCAATGTTGCTTCCAAACTCTTCCCATCTCTTCAATAGGAACACCTTTAGTCTCCGGCAACAAAAAGTAAATGAAAACCGTCATGATCGCAACCATGCTTGCAAAGAAGTAGAATAGACCAAACTTCATGTGACAAAGCATTGTCAAAAAGAATTGACCAATGAGGAAAGTGAAGAACATGTTGACCGAGACGTTGATGGCTTGTCCCGCTGGTCTAATCTCCAATGGACAGATTTCACTCGGTACTAACCATCCCAATGGACCCCATGACCATGCAAATCCTGCAACGTACACACATATGAAAGCAAGAATCCAGTCTGCTGTTGCTGGCGTCAAGGTTCCGGTTCCTGTGGTTCCAAATCTTGCACCGATGAAAGAACCAACAAGAAGCTGAAAAAAAAACATCGAATCATTAAGTCGTTTGATGATTAGGTATATATGGAAATGGTTTTGTTTCATTTGAATATGGTCCTGATTGTTATTTTTACCTGACAAATGAACATTTGAATGCCACCTTCGAGGAAAAGCAACCTTCTACCATATCGATCAACCGCGTAAATGGAGACAAAGGTTGAGAGCATGTTGACTACACCGGTTATAACAGCGGACATAAGAGCAGCATCATCACCAAAACCAAGAGTCTTGAAGAGAACAGGAGCGTAGAACATAATGACATTGATTCCAGTGATCTGTTGGAAAAAGGGAATCGCCGAGCAGAAGATTAAAGCTGGTCTGTATCTACTCTCCATGATGTTCTTCCATGGATATTCCACCTTTTTGGCAGCTTCAACAGCATCAATGAGATCTTGAAACTCATGGTCAACATTGTCAGCTCCACGTATCTTCTTCAACATCTGTTTTGCTTCCTCATTTTTGCCTCTCTCGAGCATCGAGTTTGGTGTATCGGGCAAAATGAATGATCCAATCACCATCACAACAGCTGGAACAGCTGCTAAACCTAAAGAAACCCTCCATCCATGTTGAGCCATCTTTGATGTTCCATAGTTTATCAGATTAGCCACCAAGATTCCAATCGTTATAGCCATCTGAAAACCGATGTTTAAAGCTCCTCTTATCTTCGCTGGAGCCATTTCCGATAGGTATACCGGAGTAGACTGCACATAAAAAGATTGAGATATTAACCTAAATTAAACCACAGAAATAGATGATTGATACGCAAGAAAGCAACATATTGACCTTAACCATAGAAATAGATGATTGATACACAAGAAAGCAACAAATGCCTCACGTGCCTGATTAGCAAATCCAACACCAACACCGAGCAAAAGTCTACCGATGATGAGCATTGCAACATTAACGGCAAATGCGTTGAAAAGTGCACCGATGAGGAAAGCAAGCCCACCGATAAACATAGAGACTTTACGTCCATGCTTCCTAGTGATAACCGAAGCCATAAAGGAAGCTACAAGAGCTGCGAGGTAGAGAGAAGAAGTGAACAGTTGGAGCATTTGGTTATCGAATTTGCAATAAGCCGTATCGTGCTTCGCCTTTTGCATCTGGCTCTCTACTTGAGGGAAGAACTTGGTAAGAAACTCCTCCATTGATGTAACTCCTCCTGAGATTCCAAGGTCATAACCAAAGAGGAGACCTCCCATGGCGGCCACAATACATGTAATGATAACGAATGCTGTGACTCCTCCTTCATAACTTCTTCCACCACCACCTCCTTCTGATACAAAAGCTCCTCCTGCCATTTTTTTGCTTTTGGTCTTAGAAGGAATCTTGTGGCTTAATTACAAAATGCACTTTGTGATCTTTTTAAATAGATCAATGTAGTAACCCTATAATTAGGTATTGTGGAATATTGCCTGTTGTGTTATAAAGTTTTATCTTATCTTTGTTTGACTTAGGATTAGGGGAAGTAATTAGTTGGTAACAGGAGTTGCTCAATGAAACCCAAGTTTCATGGAGGTTCTTGTCTGTGTTTGACTGTTTGTTAGACCGTTTCTTTTACAGACATTATTTATTTTCCTCATTTACCTTTTCATTTTCACATACAGATCAGATAATAGAAAGTGCTTGTCATGTAACAAATTCATAATTCTCTTTCAAAATCATAGAAACTTCTTGTCACGTACCAAATTCAAAATTCGTTGACAAAAAGAAAAAAACACACACACACACACTCATGATCACATTCAGAAAATTTTGATACTATATAGATCAATTTGACTTTTTTAATAATGTTAAATCTCTTTCAACAAAAAATAATGTTATTTACAATGCATAAATTGAAAGAACTGGAAAACGTCGTAGCCTTGTAAGAAGTTTGAAGGCAATGAAATCAAATAGATTCAAAAAGAAATCTTCAGTTATCAGTTTCCACGAGCTCCATCATAGTCATAATTCATAATATGTAGGTCAATTTGATTTCCCATCAAAGTTTGAAGGTAATATCACTCTTATGTTTGGTGGGGAGTTTTTGACTCTGCTCATTAATGCACATCAGAAGTTGAATCATTTTTACTCTTTTTTTTTTTGGGAAATAATACTTTCACTAAATAGTTATATCAAACGATAATTTTTTGAAAATGTGTAATTACTTTTTCACAAAATTTGTTGTAAAAAAGAGCTGAAGAGGTACTTCAAATCATTGGAAAAATAAAATGGTTAGCCTCCCTTTGGAGAAAACTGAAATATCTACTGATCGATGATTATTCTTGTTTCTTTTTCTCAAATAAAGATTCAAGGAAATGTTAAATAAGAAACCACTTTTTAATAATTTTGTTCTTTTTTTGTTTTATTTCTTTAGGCCCAAATAACAATTTCAACAAAGAGACAATAAAAAAGAAGAAAGAAGAAACTATGAAAGCTAAGTCTCTGCAGCTAAAAACAGAGCAGCTTTCTTTTAGGAAGTAAAAGGCATTTTTGACATTTATTCTTATTTCATCCCAATAATTATTCACTTTCTCTTTTCTCATAAATCTTTTTGCCCAAAGAAAACTTCATTCTTGATCATCATACGGACTTCTGTTGCATCTCAGCAGCACCCATGTTAACAGCTTCATCAGGAATAAACTTTCCCCAGAACCAATGTGCCTTCCACACTCTGTTCATCTCTTCGATTGGTACATTCTTTGTCTCAGGCAACATCAAGTAGATGAATACCGTCATTATGACAACAAAGAACGCGAAGAAGAAGAATAGTCCGAATTTCATGTGACAAAGCATAGTGAGGAAGAGCTGAGCCACAAGGAATGTGAAGAACATGTTGACCGAAACGTTTATGGCTTGAGCTGCTGAACGGATCTCTAGTGGAGATATCTCACTAGGAACCAACCATCCCAAAGGTCCCCATGACCAGGCGAAACCCGCTACATAGATGCAGATCAGTGCCACGATTGCATTGGCATCTGATTTCCCTATGTTTCCTGTTCCAGCCACTCCGAATTTGACCCCAATCATGGCTCCAATAGCGATCTGTAACACACACCGATGTTTTGAGATATTGAGTGTCAATTAAGCAACGCATAGTAGGGTTAGGGTTACGGTTTTTGTGTTACCTGAGAGATAAGCATCTGGATACCTCCTTGGAGGAACAAGACTCTTCTTCCAAATCTATCCACTGTAAAAACAGAGACGAAGGTACACAAGAGCTCGATGATACCCGTTACCATAGCTGATAGGAGGGAAGCTTTGCTACCGAACCCAAGGGTTTGGAACAAAACCGGGGCGTAGAAGGTAATGACATTGATTCCGGTAAGTTGTTGAAAGAAAGGAATGAAGCAAGTCATGATCAATTGTGGTCTGTAACGAGGAAGCAAGATGTTCTTCCATGGGTGTTTCACTTGCTTGGACTCCTCACTTGCATCAATGAGATCTTGAAACTCTTCATCGACTTCATTGGTTCCTCGGATGGACTGAAGCATTTGCTTGGCCTCTTCGGTGTAGCCACGTTCGATGAGAGAGTTCGGAGTGTCGGGAAGGATCAGAGCTCCGATCATGATCATAACTGCAGGGACACAAGCTAGACCGAGAGAGATTCTCCATCCGATGTTTCCTTTCATCTGTGCGGTGAAGTAATTGATGATCGTTGCAACAACAATACCAAAGATAATCGCTACTTGAAACCCGTTGTTAAAAGCTCCTCTTAGATTCGGAGGAGCCATTTCTGATAAATAAACCGGTACAGACTGAAACAAAAAGCAAAACCAGTTAACTAAGCTGCAAGTGTTACTTCTTCATCAAGGAGCAGAAAAACGTTTTTAGAACTTACTTGATTGGCGAATCCGACTCCGAAACCGAGTAGAATACGACCAATGAGAAGCATAGCGATGTTTTGAGCAAAGCCGTTGAAGGCAGAGCCGATGAAGAAGGTGAAACCACCGAGGAACATCGACCATTTCCTTCCGAAAACTCGAGTAATGGTGGAGGCGAAGAGAGAAGATATCAAAGCCGCCACATAGAGAGACGAAGTGAAGAGAGTGAGAAGCTGACTATCAAATCGACAGTACTCGTTCTCATGTGCGTTCTTCATCTTCTTGTAGACGTAAGGGAAGAACTCTTCCAAGAAAGGCTCCATTGAGGTTACCCCTCCTACAAGCAATTAAAAAACCCTAATTAGTCACCGGAAAATTCCTAGACCAGATCAAAGAAGAACAAGACTTGAATCTGAGAAAAAAAAAAACCTGAGATCCCGAGATCATATCCGAAGATGAGACCACCAAAAGCACCGATGAAACATGTTACAAACACTTTCGGTGTCAGTTTGTAATTGTAGTTCCGAACACCCGGCGTTTGACTGACGAACCCTCCGGCCATTTCTCCGATTTGCAAAAAATCAAATAAAAGATTTGTTGACTTCTCTCTGTTTCAGACAGAGGAACAAACAGAGCAGATTTTTTCTCTCAGATAATTAGTAGATCTGGTTCTCGAATTCAGACAGAGAAATCAAATGTAAGAAGAAGAAGAAGAAGACAAGATTTGATATTGAAAATGAAGAAGAGTTTAGTTGAAATTTATAGGATTCGACAAAAACTCAAAAAGAGGAGAAATTAACTGTCGGCTGACTTTGAGGTTTTAGAAGAAAAGAACAGCTGTTGTTCTTGTTCTTCCACTTGCCTATTCCTCTGGATCTTATCGGCTTCCATAAATCTCGTGTCTTTTTTTAGTTTTAAGAAAAAATAATTATCATAACGTTGTCTTTTTTGCTTAAAACGTAGATAATTAGTATTTATGACGAGGAATCATTTAATTACTCTTAGGATAGTTTACCAAATTAACCAAACTATTGGACTGCATAAATAAATAATTAACACACGAATAAGTCGCATTTTGTAAGATAAACACTCTTTTAGAACTACAATTTTGACTCAATTAAAGCTATTTTTAAGTTTATCTAGTCACTTTTTTCCACAAGTGACAGTTATTTTAATTTGATGTTGTGGTACTGAAATGAGTAAACGCCCGCAAAACTCGGTCAATGGACAGAAAAGACCGCTACTAGTTTTAATTTTAATTTTAGTCTTTTAGATAAGATCTATGATATGATTTTTAAATTAGGTACAAAATCTGTTTTCAATATTCAAACTTTAAAAAGTAGTATGTTTTAGTTATTACTTTCCATCTTTTGACACTACAAAAAGTGGTATGAAATCTTCAATGTCTATCCAAAATTTGAGGCCATATTGATACCTTAATAACCTTTTTTCCCCGTGATAGGCTTTCCATTCACATGCATGGATCTATAATGAATGTAAAGTTTTTACATTATCCATGGAATGGGGACAAACTTAATTAGTTTTTGAGAAAAACTAGATTTCTTGATATTTCAAGAGAGCATATTGTACGTCAAATTGACTATAAGATAATATTTATGTGTCAGAGGATATTTCAAACAATGATATTAAAACAGTTGGGCTATTATTGATTACGATGGATAGAAAAAGTTGACTATCACTACTTTTCTATATGTATAAATAATTATTTCGTAAATTATACGTAGCTCCATACTTTTTATTCGTAGTCTAACGTTGCTTTCTACTCCTTTAGTTTACATTGGAAAGTCAAAACTCGCGTTACATTATTTTCATGATGTTCCCATAAAGCTTCGCAGTGCCGGCCCTGAGCACAGCCAATTGAGGCAATGGTTTGTGGTCCCCAAATTTTTTGTTGCAAAATGAGGCCCCCAAAAATATTTTTTGTTGCAAAGAGAGGCCCCATTTTCTTGAAATTTTAAGATTTGGTATCAGTTTTTAAAATTTATCTATAAAACCCAACAAATTTTTTCTTTTTTGCTGGGGCCCCATATTGTTCAGGGCCGGCCCTGAAGCTTCGTCATTATAATGTCATATCGTTATCTTAGCGACGTTATTCATGTAAGGCTATATTAATAACGACGTTATATGCATACAAGGATAAGTTTTCTTCCCTATAAAATGGTGTGATATAATCTTATGTTTGCTACATAGAGTAATTAATGTGATTTGAATTAGTCACATTTTTCTTAGACTCATCAGATATTGTCTCAGCACTGCATTATCATTATTCATTAGGATCAGCAACTTGATACTGAATTAACCATCTTCTATATTTGATATATTGCAGTACTAATTAGTTAGCTAGTGCTAACCGTTTACATGCCGCTGGAAAATGTAATGTTAATGCAAAATTTGTATAGCTAAGAGCCTAGCTAGAACAAGACAATTAGGTGTTCGTCGATCACATGCGTAAAGCCAACTTGGCTTTTAGATATTTGTTTGTTTGTATTGCAGATTTTTAAATTATACGTTCACTGAAAACAAAATTTAGAGAAAACAAAAAGTAAGAATAAAATAAAACAGGACTACAAAACATAAAGAGGATTAACAAACTGAAAAACACAAGACAACTAAACACTCGTACATGTACACATTTATAAGGTTAAAAAAACATATATAAGGTTTTGATGTCACCTTACAACAAAAGTTTAATAATAATTAGGAACCTTAGCCGAAAATATACAACTAAGAAATAATGGGCTTTGGTGTTCTTTTTTGTTTGTTTTTTAATAAGGTTTTGATGTTACTTAGTTTTTGGTATTTAGTTATCCCTAACGGCTACGAACAAATAATTCAACCATCCGAGAATAATTATATCCAAGAAATGCAAACGATTCATCAGTCATCAGTGTATAATGAAGTAAATATTCCTCTAATTTTGAGACAGCAAACTCGATTATAAAACAAAAAGGTTCGAAACTATATTAACTAAATTAATATTTTTTAATTTATTAAAATATTAAAACTGATCAGTTATTTCTTATTTTGGAGAAGCGAATACAATTTTTTTTATTCTTCTTGAAGCTCCTAGATATAGCAGTAGTTTATCCAAAACTCGAAATCAATTAAACGACCGACTAATAAATGTTATCATCTAGAAAAAAGACACGTCATCCAAGATCACGTATGGCATATATATACACCCTAAAACATATGATCCGCCGCATATGGTATTCGACCTAATTACTCATTATAACTATCATATGTTATATCATACTCACCGAAAACAATATGCAACCGGTTGCTAGCTCGAGCTCTATGCTTTGCAACTAATTAATTAGACCGAACTCAACTATAAACCTGGATCATGTATACTCACCAAAATAATCAAACCGCTTTCCGACCATTTTTTGATGACAAAAGGTTGTCAAAAATCTTTAGTCAGAAACTTCCGACCTGGTTTAAAGGTTTGGGTAATGTGTCCTTCCGAAGTTAATTTCTCATAACTAGTCACATCTTGACATCGCCAATAAATTGCCTATAGAATTAGGAACTTTACTTGCTTCCCGGAAGTTGAACTGCTGACCAACAAATTACCCGAAAACCAGCGATACAAAGTTCTTCAAATAACATTCCACTTCGAGTTAGAAGAGTCATATACATTCCACTAAAGTTTTCTTAAGCAAATCTCAATATATTTTTGATGAGGAATCAAATATTACCAAATTCTGATAGCTCAACTACTTGACATACTTTGACCAAATGATATTTTTCCTCTTTTACTTTTTTTACCTATGTCACGCTATGTGAAATGGAAGAAAATATCTACCAAATTCCGATAGGTTAACTAGTTGGCATATTTTCACCAATTATATTTATACTCTTTCACCTATATATGTGAAAAAATGAGGAACGACGGCGTATGGGTCCCGACAAAGATTTAACCGACAAGACATAAAATGCTTACACGACGACGAGAACATACACCCGTGGATCAAAGGCGGTGCGTCTCATCATATACTTTGGAAAGAAGAAATATCCAAACCAACCTCTATCTTCATATATATACATACATAGACCGATCGAGCATTAATTAATTTCGTTAAGAGAGAACAACAAAAAGAGAGAACAATGTCGTCGTCGAGGGAGCTACAGTACTTGGAGTACACATATAGGAACAACCGTCCCACGACGGGTCTCCTCAACTCCATCTTCATGACCACCGTCAACACGGCCGCTCGTTCTCTCGTCTCCGTCGCCTCCACCGCCTCTACACCGGAGATTCCTTCTAGGCGGTGGTCGGCTTCGGACCACCTCAGGTTCATGTCTATGATGATGACGTGGCTTACCCTTTGGATCCTTAGGGTTTTCTTGGACTATCTTCCTCTTCCTCTCATCTCTTCTTCTTCATCTGCTTATTCTTATTCTTATCCTCCCTTTAGTTTCGCTTCGGGTCTTCTCACCACGGCGGCGGAGAACGCGTTGGTCCCCGCTAAGGCTTCCTCGTCGTCGTCCACGTCATCAACGGCGTTGGTGAAGTACTCATCAGGGTCGTCGGATTTGGGTATGATGATTTGCGACGGCGTTGATGAGCCTTCCGTTAATTCTCTCGGTAGAGCACTTTGTCACGTAAGTTGTAATATCTAATTTTTTTTCATTATTTAGTGTAACATTAACGTTTTCGTTGGACTGTATGTTCAATATTTTCCACTTGTTTGCGTCGGTTCAACTAAGACATAATCATTTTATGCTGGGTTTGAGTTATATTTGTATAACTCGATCTTAATTGAATTAGCATGTTTTCTATATAAAATTGAATATTATGTTGGAGCTTTCTATTTCTGGACACCACGAAGTTCCTAACGTGGACATTTAATCTCTGTAATTTCCACGTGGGTAACATGCACAGTGCCACGTCATACATGAAAAAAACAGAAAGGGAAGTTTAATCCATAGGCTCGATTAATTAACCAAAACACAGTTAATTACTTGATTATCATAGTTAGTTACCACCACACTTTGCATCTATTTGTATAGTTTATTGCGCATATGGATTCAATAATACATCTTAACATGTTTTCACGAGTAGGCATTAGCGCTCATGAACGAGATTCCAGTAACCTCAAGAAAATACCAATTTGCCATGGGAATGGCTGAGAAGATCATGGAAGACAACGCCCAGAGCGGCCACGTGGATTTACTTGACGTCAATAGAGCGGCCCTAGCTTCCTCCTTTGCACGCACCACTGCGCGGTTGCAGGACTGCTTGAAACGCTCTCGAACCGCAGACGAGCCCTTCGGTGGTTTGCCGCTGCGTGTGGTCAGCGCCCTCCCTCTAGGCGGCTACGTTGCCTCCTACGTGAGAGGGTTAAGCGCATGTATCAACACGGTCAGGTCCTTAGCGGACATGACTGGGAACTTGTTATCGCAGAGTAGGAGGAGAGAGTCTACCGTGGTGAGAGCGGGTGGTATCCAAGAAAATGAGGCTGAACTAGCAGTCGAGAAGCTTGCGGAGGAGCTGCTGTGGATGACAGAGAAGCTTAGGCGTTACGGTGCGGTGGCAGAAGGGATTAAGCGGTGGAGCTACGCTTCTGGTTTAGCTTCCTTGTCTCTCACGGCTGCTCCCAGGGTTCAAGGCCTCATGGTTAAAATTTCGGGTAAAGTATATGTATTCAGTTTTGTTTTGGTTTGAAAATTTGCAGTTTGGTTTAATTTGTTTAGGAACTTCTGTTAAGTTCGGTTTTTATGCTCACTAATTCATAGCATCTCGACATGATCCGCGGTTTTCTCACAAACTTTTATGATTTGCAGCGGTCTTAATTGGAGAGTTAGCAAGAGACAGCACACAAGTTCCAGGACAAGTGACATTCAGGCTCCTTGCAAACTGGCTACCACTGTTTAGTCACGCAAGGAACGGGCTAGCATTTCCCGTACTGACGGGTTATGAGAGAGTTGAGGTGGAACGAGCCATAGACAAAGCCATCTCGACTTTACCTGCATTGGACCAAGAAATCTTACTCACTAACTGGCTCCAAGATTTCTCAATCTCAGCCTCTGAGTGGCCCAATCTCCAGCCAGCATATGACCGTTGGTGCCACTCCACTCGCCAACTCTTCATGTAGACGACCAATACAATTAGTCATGATGGTCATGTTCCAAAGAGAACATGGATATGCTTGTCGTACTTTACTTTGCTACGAGTTTTGATAATACCTTCTGTGTCCACACATTTATCTTAGCCTCTTAGGTAATAAGGCAAGTTTCGATCTATTCAAAAGTTTCAGACCTACCAGGCTACCCCCACCCTTACGATGTTTCTCTGAGTCTCGGAATTTCAAAGTTCTAGCTTATATGTTCTTTTCTTAGATCAAAAACCAGATTATCCTAGCTCTATCTCACAGTAGCATACGTGAGCATCAATGAAATATGCAAAAACTAAAAACGCTCGAGAATGTTCCAATCTTTGAGATTTTTTTAAAGGATCCAAGGAAATCTGATGATATTTTGTTTATAAAAAGTGTACAAACAGACAGCTAAGGTTTTGAAGTTCTTAGCTTATGATTCTTTCTGAATCTTTCTTCCTTTGCTCTCATCAGCCTTGTCCAGAGGTGGAAGTTGAAACTTCTGCACTGCATACGGGGCAAACCTGCAGAAGATTGTGTCAGTTTTGGCTTGTTAATGGAATTCCAAAAAGCTCCTTCGTACATGAATGTTGACAAAATTCTTCTTCCTAATTGTGATGAAAGCTGATGAGATGATTCACCATACTCTAGATAGTCTTCCTAATGAATTAACAAGTTCAAATATCTGCTTATTAGCAACAAAACCCCCTCAGTTTCGAAGATGCTGATGAACAAAATCGGGAAACACATAAATGCAATCCATAAACTCAACAAGTATGAGATAGTCTGTACTGACCATAAAGTTCCCTAACATCAACAGATACTATTTATGGAAATATCAGGTGCTGTGGCGGTTTTTCTAACGTGAATACATCTATCCTTAACAAAAACGGTATCTGTCAAGTGATAAAAACAGACTACAAACAGACTTCCTTCCTGCTTGAGTTTATCAGGTTCTACATACCTGACTACAATAACTATATACTTAAGCTTCTCTACAGGGTTATTTTCATAAAAGACATACCTTGTTTATCTTCAACCAGTTGTTTATGCACTCCGAGTGGTAAGAATGTTTGCATGGGAGCAGTATCAGGTCTTCGTCATCCTCATAGTCTAAACGACATATAACACATCTACATCAAGCATCGGAAGAGTTAATTATCTAGGTACATGCACAAAATTGTCAATGGTTTACTTAATTGATTACAAAAAAGGCCTTACGACTCATTGGTTCCGTTCTGATTGTCTCCTTCTTTATATCTTTTTGAAGGCAAAGATGCAATTGTATCAGCAGACAATCCTCTACTTTCGGTTCCCACAATGTCGCCAAGTGCAAGCAACTCCTGCAAACATTAGAGAGTCTAGTTAAAAGCCAACAGATGTGTTCAATATCTGAATTTTGCATATTGAAAATGCATGACGGATCTTAACACTAGATTCTAACAAGTTTAGCAATAGTATTCACATTAAACTATAAACCATTCCACAAAATCATGAGAGAGAGACCGAGCATCCAAATACCATAGAATACCACAAGTGTAACCATACCTCATAAGAAAGCTCATCAGGATCCATCTCATCCCAGGCATCCTGCAAAAATTAATCATACAGAACGTAAGTGGAAGCAGATTCAAATCACATCAATGAAGCCTTAGTTTCTATGATTCTCTACCCTGCAATTCTAATTTTTAGTTGGTTTTTTTTCCACAAAATGGACTAGAGTCAATCAAAGTTCAGTGTGCCGCGAGGTCCCATACTTTAAGGTGTGAACATAACCATCTCCAATACCAGTGACCAGTTACTGCTAGCAGAATACAATTGATTCAATTACCCTCTGGTAAATGCATTTTGACCTTCAAACATACAGTTGTGCAAAATTCCAGTAGCATAAACCAAGAATAATTAGGTACGACCTAGGACCGAATACCAAACAATTTCGATTGAGTAAGACTACAATATAATAATTATCCATGGCACACAATTCCAGTGACCGGCTCAACTATAAACAATAACTACTCCATACACAGGGAAGAGTATCTAACTGAGCCTCCAGACGAAAATGGTTAACACCATGGACTAAACTGTCACGAAAACGAAACAATCTAATGCCATGACAGAAGGATAGAGATAGATGGAACCATGTAAGATGTATAACTAGACAATAGCGGGTTCAACGTCACGACTTTGTCCTTTGGCCACTATATGACTAAACAAAAAAGGGGTTGGACAGTAGTTCTTTTCACATACTGGGGCAAAAAAGTTCATACTCTCATATTCTTAAGCAAAAAATCTGAAAAAGGTTTACAGCTCAAGATAAATAAAGATTTGCTGTAGTGTAAGGAGCCTACCTGAGAAGTATGACTGTCATCCTCTAGATCTTCAACCACCCCTGCAACCACCCCTGCAACCAATAACAGTTAGCATAATCAAAAATGTATCTTAGGACGCCCATCATAGAGAACTTGAGTGATAGCTATAAGTGTACTCACGATTTGCTAACCCAGATAAGGCAGACAATCTAGCTGCCATATCCCTTTCTTCAGCTTCTTGAAGAGCTCTAGCATAGGCCTCATCATCTGAATAAGCAACTTCTTCGATGTCAGAGTTGCCGTCATCTTCTTGATCATCTTCATTAGTGTGCACATTGGCATCGGGCACATCTTCCTGAGGATCATCATCTGTTTCATATTCGTCTTCATCGTCATCCTCATCCTCATTCTCAGGGTCATCAAACTCATCCTCATCGTATACATAGCTTCCAGTTTCCCAGCTCCCATAGTCACTGATTTCACTATTCATGGTCAGCATCATATACGCCCGCTCCTGGAACCCGAAACATACACACACACACACACATACAAAACAACAAATTTCAATTCTACATAAATCCTTTTGAAAAATCCAAATTCCAAATGCAATTAGAAAGAAAGCCCTAAGATTTCCGCGTCTCCAGGAGAAGTAGTACCAAGAAAGCCCTAACAAGCATGGAATAACCTAAAAACGCAGAAATCCGAAATAGACAGATGAGAAAGAAAGGCCCACCTGTTCTTGGAGTGTGCGAGCAAGAGCAAGATCTGCATCAATTTGGCTTAGATTAGTGAACGGAACTCTAGCGGAGGAAGATCGGGGAGCAGGTAGCTCTCCCACCAAAATCGATCCGCTCTCCTCCACCGTCACCGGCACCGGCACTGCCGTCTCTCCTTCCCCTTGCTCTCCTCTATCGCTACCACTTCCGGTGTCTGATACAACACCGGTCTGCCGATTCTCCGGTAACCGTCCATCAGTCTCGTTAATCTTGGTGGCTTGCTCAGCGGTGACGACGACGTTGCCAACGTGGCCATTGTCGTTCTCCATGGGCATGATTTTCGAATCCGAATCCGGGAGATGGTGGAGTCGATGAGGTTTGGGGATTTTGGTATCGGAAGGGAATTATTCAGGAATCTGAGAAAACGATGACACGACGAAGAAAGAAAAATGGTGCTTCTCTTTCTCTCTTAGCTGATTTCAAATTTTGAAAAACTATGCAAAATTTCTTCGAAATCACACCCCTTTAATTTTTGTTTCTTTCTAATCTCACCGACTAATATATATTTATTGTCATTTACACCTCCACCTTAAGAAGTTTCATCAATGTCACTAGGTAGTATGTGTTAATCCAAAAGTCACTAGGTAGTATGTGTTAATCCAAAAATCATGATTCAGATATTCATTCTTGATTGATGCTTTTCACTATCAGCCTATTTGAAATCCCTCGTACATTACCAAATATTATATAGGCTTTGAATGGTTGTGTGGTATATATTCCGGATTATACCAAGCATACCAATATTTTGGTATCCTAAACTCTATATTAGAATATGTTTTATTTTTAAAGCAGACCAAATGACAACATACATATAGTGATATCTTGGTATGTAGTTGTTCACTGCGTTTTTGATCTGATTTGGAGTGGATTCTACAACCATCCAAGACCATAATCTTTTTTTTTTTTTGGTGAGAACCAAGACCATAATCTTTGTGCATCCAAATATTTCTTTCACAAGCTAACAATATATAGTAGATACATATTACTAAGCCGTGCAATTTTTTATCTTATAAACATATGAGATTTAAAGGAAAAAAAAAACGGTTTTGACTCAAAAGAGTTTTTGTTATTCAGTTATGTTGGTTTACATATTGGAAACATTTTGGTATTTTACCCAATAAAAAAAAATATATATGTAAGTTGTTTTAGCTTGAAATCTCTTGCGTCGATGTTGTAAGAAAAACATTCAGATTTCAGATAATGAATGAGAAGAACAAAGACCAAGTGGATATTATGCGTCAATGTGTGGAAGGGCCGAGACGCCACCATTTTTTCGCTGAAACGTGCAAGTAACCAAAAGTCCAAAACCTTTACTTAATGAAAAAAACTTTGTTTGTTTATTATGATAACCAATTCAACATTTATTTTATCCTGAAAATTCATTTATCATAGTTGTTAATTATTAATCCAAGTTTATACTTTTGTCATATTTTTTTTAATTTTTTTTATATCATAGCAATTTCTTTCCCCAACAATATCATGCAATATGCAATCCGGATTGTGAATTTGTGTTACATGTATGTCTAAACCATTACACCAAAACTAATTTGGATTAATTTTATATTTTTTTTTGTGTTTTTACAAGTCATGTATTTTAATTTTAGACGTTTTTTTTTATATTTTAAAGTTTTAGCAAATCTTATGATATAGCGAAAATGAAAACTATATAAGTTTTAAGAGTTTTATTTTTGTTTCCTCCTTCACCGTTCATTCACTGATTTTTTATTTATCTCTTAGTCCTCCTTCTCTTAATCTCCTCCTCCGCATCGCCGCCGTGCTCTTCCCCAGCTCTTCCGGCGGTAAGATTACGTTCTCCCTCTACTTCTTGGTAAATTCTTAAATTAAGTCTCTGCTTCATTGATTCTCTCCCTCACTTGTTCATGTTTTAGTCGCTTCTCGACGTTTTCCCCGATAATTGCTGCTTAGTTAGCAGAAAAGCGATTTCTAGATGAATCTCTTAGAAGATCAAACGAGTGAGATTGATTATGATGCTACGAGATTCATATTTTAAACGATTACTACGCAATTGTGTGTGAAATCACTTTATCAGGAACTTTTGCTTTGGTTTCTCTACTTAGATTCTGTATCACTGTGTTCAGTGTTGGTTTGAGAATTAGATTCATTCTCTATTAGATTCTTCAAATTTCATTGCTTTACAGGATATGATGAGCATTGTCTCAAGTCATCATCATTGTCAACCATCGGTTATACACGAACGATGCGGTATAGGAACAATATCTAAGGCTACTTGTTCGAGATATTGCGGTCCGTGTTTCTCTGGAAGACTGGTTTTCTCTCATAGCCTCTGCTTGAAGACTACTTGTGGGAAAACTGCTAGGAGAAGGTTTTCAAGGATTTGCAGTATTGTGGATGATGAGATGAATCCAGATAATTCGGATGACGAGGAAAAGGAATCACTCGATGATAAAACCAAAAGGGTATGTATTAGAAACCTATAAGCATTGTAAACTCCGGCCTTTTTTGCTGTCCTTTAGGGTGAAGTCATGACTTGACATTTAAGAACCGAGACTTAGTTTCCGTGTGCTTTATACACTAGAGTTATGTTAAATAGTCGATGGGGTTTTATTTTTTTTGTACATGAAAGACTCAGACTCTCTAGTTCGTGAGATTACTAAGAATGTTGATCTACTTCTGCTTGATACTGGAAATAGTTTTGTAACTAATTTGATTTCTTGAGTCCTTTTGATGTCCTAATGTCTGCCCATCTCTGTCGTGGCTTAGTGACACAATTAGTACGCATGCCTTTGTTTAAATTTATTGGTTGCTTGATATCATCTGATCGTTTTGAATATTCTTTTTTTTTCTTATTCTTTAGCAAGCGAATGATATGAATCGGGCAAATCTTGAAAGAATGGTTGGGTCAGATGATTCTGCATTTAACGGTTTAGATCTTGCAACCCTCATCAGACAGAAGTATGGAAAATCTTATGATGTTCAACTCATCAAGAAGGTATGCCTTTCTGTATTCAAGTGTGTTTGTGATTCTTTATTCGCGTTTTAAAGGCATAGGTTAAGGCAATCTGCAAAATTATTTATACGTAAAAAGAAGTTAAGAATACAGAATCAGCTCTTGCGAAATTCAATTGTTCGTGTTTCTTTTCATTTTCAGTTTCTTGCTGTGACCTTTATTTTATCAATGTGGAAAGATTTGTCGCTTCAGAAGCTAAGAAAATAAATCATAGTTCTTAGATGTGATTAATGTAGGAATTCATGGGGCGGAATCTTCTTGCAATGAATGTCATGTGGAAGTACAGAGAACAGGTAAGAGAATCCTTTGTTGTGGTTTTGATCATAAAAGAAGCCTGATGATATGATAGTTCAATTGATTTCACTATACTTGTTTAAACTTAGATGGTTATGATCTTCTTTTTCCAATTCGGATTTGGTATGAGAATCTTTGCCACATAAAAAGATGATATGTATATCCTTCTTTTGTTGGTATAGTTCTTGCCTTTGCAAGCCAATCCTTTGTAAGCTAATTCACCTTACTTTCTTTCTTCTTCTTCAACGCCTAGAGGTCTTTTCCTCTAACCGAAGAAGAATATATACTGAGACTTGACGATGTAGCCAACATGTTGAAATGCTGGGGAGCAGTCTCACATATCCGTAGCAGCCTAGCAAAGTCGAAGGAGCGTCCTCGGATAGGGAAGGTGAGATCAAGCCTAAACAGTAACCTTAAAATGCAGGCATAATTAGTTAGGTCACCTCGGTCGATTAGAGACCACTTTGATACTTAGAAACTGTATTTTTCGAGTTTAAAAACCGACATGGGTGGTTTCTCTTCTTCATGCAGGCTGTCAGCATTTTCATAGACATGGATTCGACAGGGGGACGAGCAAACGAATGGATTTACAAGTAAAAATCGACCGGTTTACAGCTGCTAAACCAAGAAAGCAAAAGGTTTTGTCTCTAAGTTTATCGTCATCAATTCATTTTGAAGGCTCTTCTCTGATGGTGATTTGCAGAAACATAGTTTTTTTGCTATATTTGATGTCCAAAATCAGGTAGTATATATGTACATGTGTGTATTTAGTAAACCCAAATCTTTACATGAACTCTCTTTGTAAAATATCTCCATATGTTGAAATTGTATCATCTATGTAAGTCTTCCTCTATCGCTGTGATCTGTAAAAGCAGCCACATGATTTCTCATTTGGGACCTTTGAGCCTGCTTTGTCCCAAAAAAAAAAAAAATATATAGCTTTGGGACCATTCCTTCATTAATTCATGGGTATGTTTACTTTTCTAGGATGCATGGTTAGTTTTGTTTTTAGGTTATATGATTTATATTAGACATATTATAATCGAATTGTAAGTTATAGATTAAATGGATTTAGATACATATTAAGATTTAAGATACATCAAGAAAGTGTGGATTTTAGAGAGTTTTGGTTTCGCAGTTCGGTATCAATTTGAATCAATACTTGTTTCCGGTTTGTAGTTGGGCAAGTCCTGCTTCAATATTATAAGTTTTAGTCTAAAACCAACATCATGTTGGAACATCGTGATACAACACATAATGATAATGCTTATCTTCATCATCATTATCATCACACTCATCCACCTCCACGTCCTACATCATCATTTATTTGAAGTTATATTTTTTCCTCATAAAATGAGAAAAAGATCATATCATCATTATCATAATTACTATTATTGATGATGTTGTCACATCACGATACACATCATCAACGTATGCTTCTTAACTTCATCATGAAAATTCAAAAGCATCCCTCTCTTCTCATCACCACAACCACTAACAAGTAAAACATCTTCATCATCTTTAATTCTTTATCATCCCCCATACATCCTCACCATCATCACCCCTATTTCTTTTTTAATCAATATGTAGGACATTAAGTATTGATTATATAGCCCACACATTAATGCTACTAAACTAAAAAGATTTGTATTAAGATAACGTTCTATAATCGCCAAACCTACATCGCAATTGTCAAATTTAATCTCTTAATTAAAGTTTTGACCAATTAACGAGCATATTCACGCAATTTGCAATTTTTTACAAAACATAAAATTATGAGTAGTGACAATTTCCCTGTCTATATCGCATGTTTATTTAATTGCGTCGTTGAGTCATGTGTAGTAATATTTTTTTTAAAATGTAATTTAATTTAAATAAAATTAATATACATGATTCCACAAATTTATTATTCTTTCACCAGATCGTATTATTTTACAAGTACAACAAATTTAATTTGTGATTTCTTTTCAGTATTTTTTTATTGTAGTAAAAAAAATTCATCTACACTTTAGGGAAAAAGAAAAAAATTAATTTGAATATGTAGGTAGTTTGACCAAAAAGGTCAAATTACAAAGCCTTTAACACAAACACAAAAAACCAGAGTCTACTTACATAAGAAATTTTCACAATCACAATTCTCCGGCGAATCCAACGTTTCCGGCTCAATTCTCCACTATATTGACGGCGATATACCCTTCGACGGCGTTTCATGGTTGCTATTTGTAACCCAATTCGGACCAGTAAGGTTTCCGTACAGTAGTAAAATCACAATTCCTCTCTGTAACAGCGATCTCAACGACTTCAACGAGACACGTTACTATTCCAATCCATTTTTCCAACGCCGGTAACTGAATCGGAATCGGAAAACCCTAGAGACGTATGGTTGATTGGAGTGGCGATGCACCGGCAGGGCTCGTCTCCGATTACGCCTTCAAGCTATAACGCCGCCGTTTCAATTGCTTCTGATGTACCTACTGGCTTAACCAAGTCTCCTTTATCTCACGCGATTCCAGTTTCGCCGATTTCTGCTGCTTACCCTTCCGGTGATCCTATGCTGATTATGTCTGGGACTCCTCTTGCTAGGGTTCGATTATCTGATATTTTGCCTTATGAAGGAGCTCCTTCTCCGGTGTATGCAAAAGCCGTGGAGGCTTTGTCTGTGTCTTTGATGAGGCATAATGCGTCTGTGATCGAGCTAGGGAGTGATGACACTGCACTCATGCGATGTGGCCTTGAAGCTGCTCGTTTGTATTTTAGAACTAGAAGCCTTAATGTTTCTGGTAAAGGCAATCGTGGCCTCTCTATGTATAGAGCTGGAAGGTTAGCTCTCTCTTCTTCACTGGTTTTTGTTTTTGTAGAAAGAATTGGTTTTATGTTTTTGAATTTGAGAAATTTGTTTGATTGTTGTACTCTTCATTGCTTATGCTTATGATCTAGAAAGTTTGACATGTAGTTATCAGTTCTTGATCTATATGATGTGTAGTGACTGATCTTTGTCTTGTGAACAGATCTGTTGAGGATTTAGATTCTTCACCTCCATGCATGGCTGAGATTTTCCGGTGCTTGGGTAAAGTAGCACGAGCTGCTTTATCTGCAATTGCAAGGCATCTACGTCTAAGAAGCGAGTAGGATGGTTATGATGCTTATTCTCTGGTTTTACTACTACTTTTCTTGCCTCTTTACTTTTATTAACTCATAGAATGAGCGTATTTCTTTTTTTATTTGCAGTGTTTTTAACCATATGCTCGATGACTTTCCACTAGCTCCGAACGAGGTTTCCTCCTCAGTGCTACTGGCTTCCTATGCTCATGCATCAATACAAAATGGAAAACATGCTTCTGGAGGTGGGAATCTATCTGCTAAAATTGAAGTTGAAAAGGGTTTGTTGACACTGTTCTGCTCAGATGGCACCGGCATTCAGGTACCTCTATGAACTTTTTGTGTATAGAAGGTTACATATATGCTTTTGTTTTAGCAAGGAACTTGATTGGAAAACATGTCATTTTCTATCCTTTGAGGGGCAAAATAGTTGTGTAAGAATACTATCATATGAGTTAGACATGATCAGCCATAATCCTGAGTTTCCATTTTGCTTGATTCATTACACTGTTCCATTTACTACATTTGGCTTCTATTTTTTTTCCTTCTGAAATTTCTTCTATCCTTAGGTATGTGACCCAAATGGTCGTTGGTACACAGCAGATAATGGGTGTGGGGTGGGTGATCTCTTATTGATTACCGGCAAAGCGCTTAGTCATGCTACTGCAGGTCTCCGTCCAGCTGCCTCTTACAGAACTACTACCGATCATTTGTCTGGCACTGACACTCGCGGAAGGTATGTTTTTGAAGAAGAAATAAGCTTTTCCTCAACTTTATGACAGCTTTTCCTTAACAAACCTTATGACATGAATGCATGCATACATATTTGATTAAAATTTTAAAACTTTCCACTTGCAGGGCATCATTAGCTTTTAGGCTTATGCCAAAAAGTAATGCTATATTAGATTGTTCCCCAATAGAAGCAGCCGGCCATGTAATTCCTCAAAGCTATGTGCCAGTATCTGTTAGTCAGTTTATGGATAACCTCTTGGCCGAGAATGACACTCTAGTTAATCCGCCTGTGAAAACAAATGTAAGCTCACCCTTTATTAAAGTAGTAAAAATAGCTGTCTAGAGTGAAAAAGTACATTTAAGCGTATAAAACGTTGATATCTGTGAAGTTCTATGCCATTAGTACCCAAATCTGTCTATTTCCTTGACATTTGGAGCAGAAATTTTATTGAGGAACGATATATAGTAGTCCTATGTCGTTTGTATTCATTCAGATCATGCACTTTTTTCTTTTAGATAATCTCAATCGAGATTTGAATGAGTGGGTTTGCAACTTATATTCCTTTCTTTTTGAGGATCTCACGTATTTGGATCTGTTTTATGATTGGCACTACCTCGATACTATAATGATATAAGTTTGTCTATTTGATGTTAACCGCTCAGAGCACGAGGTCTTATATCAAGAGATCTTCTGAATTGTTGATGTCAGGTTCCGCGGGATGATGTTTGCAAAGAGCCTTCCTTAAGAAGTGTTCTCTCGGATCCAATTTCGTGAGTACCATTTTCCCCTTAGTGTATAATATTATTCATGACGAACAAATGTCCTCTCTTATTATGGTTAGTTTGATGAATTGCTTATCTTTGTTCATCTGATCACGTAAAAAGTACCCTAGCTAGGTTTTTCTTGAGTGCTGGCAAGCCCTTTTTCTAAACTTCTCCTCAAGTAGTTTTCTATTCTGATTTAGCAAATGGTCCAAAGCTAAGCATGTGTGCCAGATAGTAGACATACACTGCAGACATTAATTTGTCATCTTTTGTTACTAGCTCCATGAGCTGTATTATATGTTCAATTGTTTCCACCTTTTTATTCTGTTGCTGTAATATTGCGAAGGCAGTGCAGTGAAAATAACGTTCTAATTTGTCTGTTGCAAACTCTTTGATGTTAGTGGGGCTTTTCTTGAAGATGCAATGGTTGTCTCTTGTGGACACTCATTTGGTGGCCTCATGCTTAGAAGAGTTCTTGAAATGGTTGGTACTAGTTTCCTTCGATCTATTAAAATGCTAGTCTCATGTGATGGTTCTTCCTATATATCCAAGAATATTTAGTAACCACAATTATCTTATGCACAGTCTAGATGTACGCTCTGCAATGCAGAAATCGAGTCTGGGTCTCTGGTTCCTAACCATGGTAATTCCTATAAAGTTCATTCTCTTCTTATCTGTGTTCCTCAATAAATAAATTGATCTACGGTAGTCTTTTGGGGTTTCACATTGACAAACAGTCCTAACCAAGTAACCGTATTCCTTTTCTAATGTCAAACACATAGTACTTAGAGCTGCCGCTTCAGCTATAAAGCAACAGGATGATAAAAGACTTTTCCACAACGCAGCCATGAGGAGGCGTAGAAAAGAAATGAGTGATCAAATGGATGTGGTGAGATGATCTGACACTGCTCTATATAACTAATTGCTTTGTGGGTCTTTTGTGGTTTCTGATTACATAGTTACTATCTCCAAACTTAGCAGCCTGCATCAACATTTGTTTTCTGGTTAGCTTAAGCTTATGTTGTTGATGAACCTCGGATAAAAGTTACGACTTGATCCCAAATTTTTCCCTACAGGAAAATGGAGATCCAGCTACGGATGATGGGATGCATCGAGTGGTGCATTATCCATTTGCTGTAAATGAGAAAGTGCTTATCAAGGTAGGCCATTATTTTTTATTTTGGGTTCTGATGCATTTCTTCCAGCATATAATTTGGTTCTATCGTGTTATGGAACACATTTCCAATTGCAGGGAAACCGGAGAACCCCGGAAAAGTTTGTTGGAAAAGAAGCAATTGTGACATCTCAATGTCTCAATGGCTGGTAACTATTACTCTATGATCTATAAGAGCTGAAACAAAACTATGCTTGATAGGTAAAGCGAGTTGTTGAGTTTCAATTCTCAAACTAATCCATTCTCATTTCTTTTCATAAAAGGTATCTATTAAAGATTGTCGAAAGCGGAGACAATGTGCGGCTGCAATACCGATCCCTAAAAAAGATGGTGAACGATGACAGAGGCCTACAGGTTCAACCGGTTGAGAGCAATAGCTTGTAGAATGTAATCATATTCAACCCTTTTCTTTTCTTCTTATTCTGTATCTCTAGAGCTAGAGAGAAAAGAAAAGATAATGTGGTTTGGGGTTTGAGATTCTGCATAAATTTAAATCGTTTGGTTAGAAAAAGAAAGTAGTGGAAGACTATTGTAAACTATATTAGCCTCCTAAGTATTAGAGGTTTTGTACAGAACACAAAATGTTAGGAAAGAAAAAACAACTGTGTTACTCTTGTTGATGTGCTTCCTACAGAGCAAAATTGCTTTCCAATATGATACGAGATTTTGCATTTTACTAATTTAGTAACAAAAAGTTTCCACTTTTTATTTGTAAATGTGTATTCAATCAAGTTGATATATCTAAAGTCTTTCTTTACGATGGCTTATTGTTATGCGTTGCAACGGACAACACTCGGTTGTGGTTTGGGACAACACTAGGCTCGTGGTTTGGAATAGCCATGTGAATCAAACCTAGAAACTGACAGACTAGACAAGTGTGCTCTTTGATACGACAAGAACTGTAACCACAAGTCTTGAGGATTTTCGTTGAGTATGACTCTAATTATGTGATGAACAGAATTGTTGAGTTCAAAACGTCTAACGTCATTAGAGAAAATGGAAGTGAATCTCGGAGAAGCTGTGAATCTCAAAGATTTGCCAATTGATCGCCCACTTGTGTGCTCTTATGTTCCAAGTTTAGAGCGAATCAACCAAAGCCTAGTAAAATCACTTAATGGCCTAAAGTGTTGCGTAAATCAACCAAGGTTTAGTACCATGGCCTATCGAGCAAAAGGAAAGAACCAGATCATCAATCCGTCCTTTTTACAATACCTTATTTATTTCTTGTATCATCTCCTTACCATTCATTTACTCTGTTTTTTTTTTAACAAGTCTAGTCTATTATAGATTTGTTTATTTATTTGTCGTCCTGAAAACTATTATTGTTTGCAACCGATGGCGGTTGGATTCTGGCTCCTATATATATGATTGGTGAAAGTATCTGTGCATGATCATCATTCATCAAGAAGATGGAGCCTCTATAAACCACAACAAGATATAAGGAAGAGTCCAAAGAGATAATGTGCAAACAACAAAGGCCATCAGTCCATGCACAAAGACTTTCACCAATCATAGGAGCCTTTGATGTACCAAGCAACTAATTTTATGACTATAGCTTGTTTCCTACTTCATTTCCTTTTCATTCGTTTTTTTAAAAAAAAAATCTTCTGCAATGCCATTTTGCGAGGGGATCAGAAACCACATATTTTGTAAAGATATACAGTAAATTTGTATATTTAATGAATTTAGAGTACTTAAGTTTATAAAAAAGAGAAGAGCACAATCATAGGGATTACAGAAGTACCGATTTATATAGGATTAATTTAAGGGATTTGAATAATGATAGATGATATGAGTTTCCTTAACATATTTAGGGTATCGTTATGAAAGTTATAAGAAAAAAAAAACACTTATTTAGTAGACGCATATATAAAAGAGTGGGAGTAGTGGGCAAGCGTGGAAGTTAATGTGATTACAGAAGTAAATGTGATTGATTATATAGGATTAATTTAAGGGATTTGAATAGTTTAATGATATGAGTTTCCTTAACATATTTGGGTTGCGTTGTGAAAGTTATTAGGAAAAAAAAAAACACAACACACTTATTTAGTAGACGCATATATAAAGAGTTGGAGTAGTGGGCAAGCGTGGAAGTTAGAAAAAACAAAACCCTAATTTTCCATTTGACAACAATGACGATGATGTCTGATCTTTCCAAGGATTTGGTAGAGGAGATACTCTCTAAGGCTCCGATAACTTCTCTAGGAGCAGTGAGATCCACTTCCAAACAATGGAACGCCTCATCCAAAGACCGGCTGTTGTGTAAAGCAGAACCAAGGGAGCAGTATCTGAGGTTCATGGTGATGGATCATAGGTTTCTATCAATGACATTCAATCTCCACGGAATCCTCAAAGGAGACGGTGAAGTCTTTGTTCGTCCATCTATCAAGGAGGTAGGTGATATAGTTAATCAAATCGACATCTCTAAAGTGTTTCATTGCGATGGTTTAGTGTCGTGCGTCGCAAATGACAACTCAAGTCTCGTGGTTTGGAATCCGTATTTGGGTCAAACCAAGTGGATCGAAGCACGAGAACCTCATGACGAATCAGACATGTTTGCTCTAGGATACGACAAGAACCACAAGATCTTGAGGTTGTACGATGAGTATTACAACTACAAATTTTACAATTTGAAGACTGAATCATGGGGGGAAGAAGATTACCTTCCAGGCTGGGATATAGATTCTTATAACCGCGGCGTGGCCTTAAATGGAAATACTTACTTCTTGACTCAAGAGCAAAGAGCAAAAGATAAGTATCGTGTTTACTTGCTCTGTTTTGATTTTACAACAGAGACGTTTGGAGAATTTCTTGCTATGCCGTTTAAGTATCATAGGAAATACATTGGAACTCTTTCTTGTGTCGGGAAAGAGAAACTTGCGGCGTTATATCAGCGCTGGGATACAGGCGAGATGGCCATTTGGGTGACTACTAAGATTGAGTCCAATGAGGTGTTGTGGAGAAACTTGTTTAAAGTTGATATGGAACCACTCATTAGGTTTGGTTTTCAATATTGTAGAGATGAAGCTGGCAGTTTTTTTATTGACGAAGAGAAGAAACTCGCGGTGGTTTTTAATTTAGACAGAAAATCTGATAAAAGGACCAAGAAGAAACGTTGTTACCACACAGCTTATATCGTTGGAGAGAAGGGGTACTTGAGAAAAGTGGTTCTTGGAGAAGCTGTGGAGGTCAGAGAAGGCGTGTATCGTAGCGCACTTGTGTGTTCTAGCTCTTATGTTCCAAGTTTAGAGAAGATCAACCAAATTGAAGAGGAAGAGGAAGAGGATAAGAAGAGAAAGAGGAAGAGCAAAAGGTAAGAAAGAGACTACGTACGTACTACTACTTAGTTCATTTTGCCATGTAGTTTGAACAAGACTAGTCAATAATTTTTTCGTTTCTGTTTGGTTGAACAGACAAGACAGTTTTAGCTGATCATAAACGTACTTCTTTGCTCTTTTTATCTTCAATTTTACCGGCATATATAGTTTACATATATTGATCATACAACAGGTGTTTTCTGATTTCATTTATTAAGAAAAAAGAAATACTTAGTTGAAGAAGATCTAATATAGACGACATCAACATAATAACTGATCATACAAAATGATGTAGTAGATGCAAATTAACTTTATACTCATTTCATTCAGGCACGAATATATAAAAGTTCTTCTCCACTTGCAATATTGATTTCTTCTATATCCCAAGAAGAATATATTTTCTCAAACAAATGTAAGTTTGTTTCGTTAATTTGGGTAACTTTAAGTAGGTGATCCAAAACAAAAACTGTAAATGTCTCTTCTACTGCAAAAACAAAGCTTCTAAGTAATCATCAATATAAGCTAAGCAAGCAAATGATCTGTTCTTATATGCACCAATGCCGATCTTTCACCAAATATTTTAGGATGTTTTTGTAATGAGAAAACAATTGTTACAATCGCAAGAATGCTTTCCAGTACGGAAGTCTATTTTACTTTAAATGAGAATTTTTTTTCCATTTTCTGTTTTGTCTATTTAACATTTAGCAAGGCTCATACATATGTATCTCTGTGAAGGTTATAAAAGAAAAAGGAAAAAAAAAAGAGATTTGAGCAAAGATGTGTTACGCAAATATACGAGTGGCAGGCGTTTAATTTTTTTTTTTTTTTTTTTTGCAGGCGTGAAAGTTGGAAACCCTAATTTTCTTATTTGAAAACAATGACGATGATGAGCGATCTTACGCAGGATTTGGTAGAGGAGATACTGTGTAGGGTTCCGATAACTTCTCTAGGAGCAGTGAGATCCACTTGCAAAGGATGGAACACTTTATCCAAAGAACGGATTCTATGTAAAGCTGAGCCAAAAGAGCAGTTTCTAGGGTTCATGTTGTTGGATTATAGGCTTTGTTCAATGAAGTTCAATCTCCATGGAATCCTTAACGAAGACGGTTTAGAATTCGTTGTCCCATCAATAAAGGAGGTTGGTATTTTACTTAATAACCGAGTTGAGATATCTAAAGTCTTTTACTGCGCCGGCTTATTGTTATGCGTCACAAAGGACGAGTTAAGGCTCGTGGTTTGGAACCCGTATTTAGGACAAACCAGATGGATCAACACCAAAACAACAACAGGAGTACCCATATATGCTCTTGGATGTGACAACAACAAGAATCACAAGATATTAAGTTTTTTCTATGACCGGAGCTCCTACGAAATTTACGATTTTAAGTCTGATTCATGGAGGGCTTTTAATGTCATGCCCAACTGGTATATGGATTGGTATCGGCAGGGCACATCATTAGATGGAAATACTTACTTTTGGACTAGAGAAAGAAAAAAAGGATATGATTCAGATGAAGATGAAGATACAAGCCCTTATTTCTTAATCTGTTTTGATTTTACGGCAGAGAGATTTGGAAAGCTTCTTGATCTACCGTTTACACTTGATTTTGTATCTGAAGATAATGGGATTCTATATTGTGTTAAAGAAGAGAAACTTGCGGCGTTATATCAACAATTTGATACTACTATGATAGAGATTTGGATTACTACCAAGATAGAGCCCAATGCGGTGTCGTGGACCCCCTTCTTAAAAGTTGATATTGAGCCGCTTCTTGGTCATTATTTTCAGTTTAATGAAGATGATTGCTGTTTCTTCATTGACGAAGAGAAGAAACTTGCCGTGGTGATCCATGCAGACGGTTTTGTAGAAGGCAAAATAATTTGTAGAACAACTTCTTTCATCATTGGAGAGAATGGATATCTGAAAAAAGTGAATCTTGGAGAAGAAACATACGATTACCCACTTGTGTGCTCTTATGTCCCAAGTTCAGTGCAAATCAACCAAATTGCAGGAAGCGAAGGGAGAGGGAATAAGAGGAAGAGGAAGAGCAAAGGAAAGGGAAGACCTGCAGGGAGGGACCTAACCAACAAGGTCTAACACTAAACCAGTCAAAAGGATACAAGAAGACTAATATATAACTATCCAATTTTATAGCTTATTTTTTTATGAATAATAGTTTTCTTTCTTTCTTGCATCTTTTTCATTCGTTTTTTACCTTTTTTGTCTTCTATTTTTATGATAATAGTTTTCTTCTTCTTTGTTATTAAAAACTTTAACATCAATGGCCTTCCAAAGGTACAATTTCACTTTAGAACTATCTCACTTGCACTAGTTTCTACTTTATCCCAATAAAAATAAATTTCTCAAAAAAATAGCATCGTCAGACTCTGTGTTTGTTCGTTTGGGTAACTTTATATGTAGGTGTGCCAAAAGAATAAGCAAAAAATAGTGAAAGTCTCTGCTATTGCAAAAACAAAGCTTCTAAGTAATCATCAACATAAGCTAAGCAAGGCCAATAATCTGTTCTTATATGCACCAATGTCGATCCTTCACCAACTTCCATTTCAAACATCAGATGATATCTCGGAGGAAGAAACATCAGCATCTTTATCTTTCCCATTTTCCCTCTGCTCCTCGTCATCGGAACCTCTTGGTCATCTCCATATCCAATGTATGTCAGACGAAGAGGGCCTCGGTTTAATCCCACTGAGGATGAAGAAGACTGGTCCGCATTAGCGCGATCCCCTTGTTCTTCTTCCTCTTCCTTCCACACAATGTTCTCGATGATTCCTCCGTCTCTTACAATGTTTACAAGCTGTTCTCCGCTGATAGCCACAACAAAGGGCGCTAAGCGAAGCTCAGTGGCCTGTATTACAATTTCCGCAGGGACTTCAAGCAGTTTTACTGACCGAGTCCCGCTGACTGCTGCAGCCGTTTTGCCACCTTTTAGTGCAAATGTTTCGTGTGCGGTGCTGGATGAAGAACCACACACTTCCCACAAAGCATTGAATAGATCTGAGTAGTAGCTCGGTATTGTATCTTCAGGTTCGTCCCGTGGAGCAAGAGCTTTTAGGAACATGTCTTCAATCCCCACAGGGACACTCTCGAGTTTTCCCTGAATTATCTGACCATTCTCTGCATTTGCTTCCATTGAAACCTCGACCAAACCTGGTGTAGGTTCTCTAGGTTCCAGTTCCACTGTTACAGGTGCTCCTCTCAAGTCATCTTTTTCCTCCTCTTTCAGAGTGTTTTCTACCAGGACGATGTCTAAAGAAACTTCTTCATTGGGTACATTGCTGTTCCAATGAGGCTCACCGAGTAGGAAAGGTATGCGGCATGAGGGAATAGAGCCATACGGGGCTGAAGATGAGAATTTGAGTACGGTTGCAAAAATCGCAGGAGGTGAGTCGACTTTCTCTAAATCGGTTTTCTGACTTTCACTTCCCCATATACTGCTATATGGTTCAGCTTCCAATCTCAAAGTACAGGTTATTCTAACCTTAATTCCAGGCATGTGTTTGAAATCAGGAATCACTGAGAAATATCTTCTTAATCTTTCTAGAATCTCTGCAATCTTTGCGTCCATTACCCTTAATGTAGGTTTTCCTGATTCAATTCTTCGAGCTTCTGGCAAAATCTGGAGTTCTTGACTGCCATCCGGCTCAACTTCATCTACCTGGATTTTGTTTTCTATAATGCTATATCCATCAGTTCCAACACTTAGAGATGGTAGAGACAATGACCATGACTGCTTCACGAGTAGGGGCGTAACCCGTTCAAGATGAATATAGGATGAAAGGTTCCGAGATTTGCTAGGATCATGATGAAAACGAGGACTTTGAACACTAAAGAATGTAGAAGAATGGGTTGATGGAGAGACAGCGTCTGCGGGCTTCAAAATGTTCTTAATTCTCTGTCCTGGTATACAGACCAGCATCCTCAGATATATCCTACAATGCACCAATTTAAGAGGTCACGCCATCACGATTCATAAATATAAGAAAGATTTGTTAAGTGTGTGTCATGTCATACCTAGCATTGTCTCGGACCTCCAGATCAGGGAAATAGAGACATGTGAGGGAAAGAAGGCGAGAGAGTCCAAGAAATAATCTAGAGCTCTTATGGTGACTCATCAGTGTTCGACAAATGCCAAGAACTTCAGTTCCTTGATCCCACAATTTCAACCCCACATCAAACCCGCGCTTCTCAACAAGTGAAATTACAAACTTCGTAAGCAGCTCTATCAGTCGAGAAGGAGGTACTGTATCATTCTCGGCTATCCGATGGAAAAGCGGGAAGTAAGCTGTTAGTAAGTTTTTTTTCTTAAGTTTGGGAAGCAGATTCTCATCAACTGTCTGAAGAAACCGCTCTCCTAACCACTGATGCTTGTGACAGTGTATCAACCGCTCAATAAAAGCTACAATAACAGGGACCAAGATTTGAAACTCCAAAGTCATGTCTACTAGCAACCCCTGATTAAATATAGAAGAAAATCAAAATAGAGGAAGAGTATATCTGAGAGCAGAATCAGCAAAAGATCTGAACTAAAATTATTTAGAACCAAAAAGGGCCACAGAGTTCCGTTCCTTCTGAAAACTAGCAAAAGCGAACCATCATCAAGCAATACCAAGAAGCAAGCAAAGAGAGCTACAGACCTGCACGTTTTGGAAGAGGCTAGACTCCATAAGGCTTCTAGTGGTGGAAGGGTCAGAGTCCGAATGTGTAGATGCACATATCAGAAACTTGTGTAAAGTGCGGAATGCTAGTTCAGTTTCTGAGCTCCATGAAGGCAACCATTTGAAATCCGAAACGGATACCAAGCAGTCCTGCAACAAATCTCCAGCAGACTTACTGTTATCACCTCCACTCAAAGCGTTGGAACTAACAGAGCATTGTACCAGCAGATCAAGTTTCAACGCTTTCAAAGCGAGTGGATCAAAAACGACAGGATGAAACTTCTGACCCATCTCAAGAACAGATTTCCTCTTCTCAAGCTCCCCACTCAACATAAGCTTATTTAACAAACCCATTAACCAGTGCAGCGCAAGCAAGCGGAAAACAAGATAGATCTGAGTCTCCTTGGAAAAGAGCATAAGACGTCTCATGATCTCTTTCTCTTGTCCCTCAAACGCATCAGGGAACTGAGAATACATAAGCAAGACAACATGACAGAGCATTGGATCAAACGAATAAATCATCCCCAAGAACTGAACTTTCAACATAGAGGCCTGTAACTCCAATGCCGATGCAAGTGGCACAACCATACCCATAAATTCCATCATAGCGCAAGACGTGAACAAATACGGAGATTCCAACATAAAAGCCAAAGTTCGTCTCAGTTCCTTTTGATCTGGCCCCAACCCTTGACCATGACTCATAATCAAACTCTCATCACGCATCCAATTAGGAGCATTAAAAGGCACCAATGGTACAGAGGTACTAAGAAGTGAAACCTTAAGCTTCTGATTAACCACATTGTAGACAATTGTAGTGAACAAGAGAAGATAAGCTTGCACGGCGTGAGTTCTCTCCGCTTGGCACAAGGACCAAAGATGACCAGCGACATCAGATAGCAAACCAGGAAATGCTTTCTCAAGCTGACGTAAACACTCACAGGCGATGGCACGAGCTTGTCGATCAAATCCGTGGTTAGGACGATTAACGAGCGCAAGAAGCAAATCAACAACTGCTTCAACGTGACCTACAGAGAAAGAATCAATCGATACAAGCACCGACGTGAAAGAGACCATAGCTTGCTCTTTCAATCCCGAAGATCCATCAGTCGGAGATTGCACGATCGCTCGGAGAACATCGATGAAGCGATCAAAGGTGTCGTTACCACAATTATCAAACAAAATCGGGGAAAATTCGTCGAGAAAGACAAGGATTGAGAGCTTCACTGGCGTAGGAAAGTCTTTCTTGAGGAGAGACGAGAGAGCGAAGTCCGCCAGAGAATCAATCTGGAAAACGGAAGTGAACCAGTCGCGAGGAGCGCCGGCGTCTCGGAAGTCGTCGATGAGAACGTCCCAATCTTGGATAGAGAGAGGTCTCGCCGGAGTCTTCTCCGGCGTCGTCGTGGTCATTCTCCGATCGAATCTAGGATTTGAATCTGAAGAGAAAGAAAAATGAAAGTCATTCGAGAGGAGAAGATAAGACTATCCCTCGTCGCCGGCAGTAATACTCCGAGATACAGAACAATTCACCGAAGCTGCTGACTCATCATTATCTAATTATTTATATACTTTAGTTATCAATTTTCCATATATTTTATTTTAACTCTTAATTCTGTCTCTACAGTATAACTCTTGTCTCATAACTTTATGATGAAACTGTATTTACCATGTTCCATGTAAATCATTTTTGTAAACATTATATTGGAGATGGTCTTAGTATAAGTTCAATTCGAGTTCAATTCTACTAAATGTTATTTTCAAAATTTTAATTTCTACTTCTGAGTATACCACTTTTATGCTTCTTCCTTCATCTTAGCTGAATAATATTTTACCACTTAACTTGTTCTATCTTCTCAAATTTATTTCATTATATATATTTTTCTCTATAATTGTCTCTTGATTTCGATTAATAGTGATTAGTAATGGTTAACATAACTTGTCTGTTTTTTGTTTAGTAAATAACTTATACTAACGTTTATTTTTGTAAATAACTTATACAAACGTTTATTAAATAATTTCAAAACAATGCATACAACAATAGGGTATTAAGTAATGAATCCAAAAAAATAAAGAATATAAATAAATAACCAAAAGCATTTGTTAGAAAGAGTCTAAACCAAACTTAAACCAAATAAAAAAACTTATACTAAACCAAATAAAAGTAAAATTTGATCCCGAAAATCCGAAACTTGAACTGAATAACTGAATGTTTAACTCCCTAGGGGTTTGGTAGAAAAGTTCTTAGAAATGAAAGAATAAGATTATGTAATAGATATTTCTGTTAACGTTTTATACTATATTATCATTGTCTTTAGTTTTCAATATATTTTGTTTCCACTAAATTATAATCATCGTACAATTTTCTTACAAAAAAAACATTAAATTTTAAACTTGTCACGGCCTTGTACTATACAACATTTGTTTTAAGTACTGATCCTTTCAAGAAACAAGAATTGCATCAAGATTTTGCTGAGATCGCATGTACTATCTCTTTTAGAGGTATTAAAATCAAAATGTAACGTAATATGCAAGCAAATTTTAATACTAAGCTTTTCATGGTGGTGTATTATAGTCATGATTCGAAGGACGAACTATCAACTGTTATTAATTTCATCAAATCCAAACGAGAACTAACCATGTGGTACAACTATTTGGTTGTCTTGCAAATTGTAGAAGAACGCCATTGATGATGTTACGATCAAAGCTTCAGAAGTAGTCGAGCGGGAAAATGTTGAGGATCTATAAGATGACGGGAAAATGCTACTATCAAAAATCAAAAAAAAAAATCTACAGTATTAATGATTAGTTTTATTTATACAGCGAAAATATGATTAGTTTGGGTTCAAGAAAATGCCCATATATCATCGTATGTTTGTATCCCATAACAAAATATACTCTTCATGTTTTTATGTACATTTATAACTGGTAATATATACATTTAATCAACTCTCATAAATTAATAAATGCTGTTAATCGTTATTCTAAAGATACCAAAATCAATTTTCTTAATTAATTAAAATATCTTCTGATTATAATATATTCGCAAATGCTTTTAAGAAAAAATATTGTTGTAAGACGTATGCTACTGCTATCAAAGAACAAACTCAAAAATACAAATTTGAAACTAGTTACTATTATATAAGAAAACAAATAATTTTTACCTTTTTATCTTTTTTTCAAAGCATTTTTATTTTAACTTAGTTACTTTACTTACTTTCAACTAGATATGACTTTTCTACTGTAAAAACAATGCTTTTATCCTTTACAAAAAAAACTATGCTTTTAATTAGTATCTTGTAATCATTTTGACCCAAATAAAAATATCTCGTCAAGCGAAGCAAGGCCAACGATCATTTCTCACGTCTTCTCAGTGCCGGCTTAACTATAAGAGTTAGCAGTGCGACCGCCCCATATCTATTAATAAGAAAATTTTCAAAAATATTCTTTAAAAAGAAAAAAATTGTGAATAAAAGGGGCCAAAATAATTAAATTTATGGATACAAAGGAAAAAGAAATGAGGAAGCTAAGTTAATCAGACCATCAAATCAATTCGTCTTCTTTCAATTGCATGCACAAGAAATCAGGCTTTAAATACAATCAAAGTATACAAGAACTCTTAGATTGCTTTAGCCAACACACGAGAAGAATAGTTCTATGCCTCTCGAATTGAACAGTTCCTCAAGTGTTTTGATAAATATATAAATCGATTTAGATAAATAGTAAGTCTTGTCTTCAACATAATTCATGTCTTTTAACTTTATGGTGAAACCATATTTACCGATTTAAATGACCTTTTGTACAATAATGTATATAATCTATGATTTTTAAAATCAAGATATAAGTTTGTTTAATTTATATGATTATTAAAATTAGTAAATCTGGACACTGGAAATTACAAATCAGCTGAGTTTTAGAACTAAAAGCAGACCTATTAAGGATGAAAATCATCTGAGAAATGACTGTCCGAGGAAAACGAATGCCCACGGTGCATAAAACAGTCGCTGTTTTAAACAGCGACTGCATATTGTACTCGCACCATATACTCATCGAAACGCCAATTCAGGCTTCCGTCATCAAATTTTTTTGGAGTCATTTTGCATCATCAGGTTTTTGGCCACCAGCTACGCTACTGGAAGAACTGTGGTCTCGTACGCTCGGAGAAGATGAACATTTGCTAGAATGAGAGCTTTCTTCTACGGAGTTGTTGTTGTTGCTGTTTCTCTTACATCTCTTTGTCTTCTCTGGCCTTTGCAATGTATCCTGCAAAATACATTTTCGTGAATAACTATGAAGATAATAGATCCGAAAAAATTGGAGATCTCTAGCTTCTTATTTTAAGTCTCTCTACCTTATCAGAAGTAGATCCAGGGGTTTTTAACTCGAGTTGTGTTGCAACTTCGTTGGAGTCCTCTGCTTTCTCAGATCTGCACTCTCTTGAAACCTTTGCTCTAGGTTCCCGAGAACGGTTACCCGGGTTCTGTGGAATGTGCACGGATTGTTGTTCAACAACTGTATTAGGAGGCATGTACGGCATGTATGTAGGACATGGAGCTGGGATCATGCTAGGGTTCTGGTTCCCAAAGTATGTGTAAGATGGCATTGATGGATGCATTGAAATTGACCCGGGAGGCATAGCCATAGGCATTGGGTATGGAAAGGAGGGTGGTGGAGCCATCATGACTGTGTGATCCATCGCAGCTCCCCATGGAGACATTGACCTTAATCTCTGCTGGTATTGGAGGTTAAGATTCTCTATCTCTGATTTCAGCGATGTCTTTTCTTCTCTCAGGTCGTTTTTCTCCTGTGTCAACTACAGAAATTACATAGCCCGTCTGAGTTTGCATCTTATGAAATAGGTGTAGTCTCCAAATCATAAAAGAAAGAACACAACGACGTATCTGTATCGGGATCCCTATCAATATCTATACGTCATGTAGACTGCTAATTTTTTCTGTTATGAAAAGCCTGGAGAGTAAGGGATAAGATAATGAACCTCGCGGGACTCATCTGTCAATGCGGTGTACTCAGATTTCAGTTTGTTGACTTCAGATGTGAGCTCTTTCAACAACTGAACAGTATCAGTCAGAATCGTGGCTTTGTCATTCTTGGGTCTCTCTGGATCTGCAAACAGAAGAGCTATGTGAGGATCAAAGAGAATCATCTGTTATTACTAAATCCACATAACCATTGAGCTTTTTACCGAGTACATTTCCCAATTCAACAAAATGCTCATTAAGTTTTTCCCTCCTCAATTTTTCGCGCCCTGCCTTTTGTGACTTTCTAGCAGAAACGTCCATGACCTCCCTTTCTGCAACCAAAACATGGAATAAACTAAGAACGTCATATTGCAGTCCCACTCTTAAGACATATTTTAGAATCCAATTCCACCATAACAGCATATCGAAAGCACATACACCACACACTGTTGGCTCACAACTAAGCCTTGGTTTACTTAACTAAATTATCTTTGAGTCGATAGTCAGGTATCATATGATCTCAGCTCATATACCAGACATAGTCACATACTTAGCATCTCTTTGACCATAAGAGTCCTAACTCATCCCTTGGAGTTTAAATGATTTTGAATTCCCCCAGCATATCTACTTGTTGTAAACTAAGTATCATGAAATCTACAGATGCACGAATTGCAAAGAAGCTATTCTCAAACAGCAATTCCACATTCTTTTGTAAACCTAATTTGGCAATAATAACATCTATCTATCAAGAAATTGAAACATTTACGAAAATAATACTAAAACGTTGTTGAAGAAGAACACAAGAAAGGAATCTTTATTCTTCAATGGTCATCAGAGATTTCCCCGACGAACTAATAACACTTTCACAAACTAGAGCTAAGTTCAAACCAATAAAACCCTCAAAATCAAAATAAATTCCTTTGATTAAAGAAGCACCAGATTGCGATCGAAACCCTAATTAGAACGATGAATTCAGGACGATCAGTTGAAGAAAACAAAAAGGCAGATATTGTAGAAACTCACCGGCGGGACCAATCGACGGCGACGGAGATATTCGATGAGCTAAGAGAAGAGAAGGTGGTTCGGCGAAGAAAGATTCTCGTTGTCTAGCCTCCTCGCTCTCTCTTGCTCACAAGCATTATTCCATTTTCTCTTATCCCCGCTTTTACAATTATTTTATTAAAAACAATTTCATTATTTTTAACAAATTCTTAAAATAAAAAAAAATCTGTTGACGCAATTTAATTTCCAACTTTGCAACTAAAAAGCTCGAATTATTTTTTCGTTTTCCCTCCAATTTATGCATTTATCAAAACAGACCCTCAAAGTTGATTTTAAAAGGATCAATCAATAATAGAAAACTATTGGTTTGTCGTTATTAAAACTTTTTAATATAAAATTAGTGTTGATAACTTGAAATAATCAAGTAATGATTGTTATTAAAAAGATTTGACTGTGTGGTTTGTTCGTTGCGGTTAGAGGTGTTATGGATTGTTGTTGGTGGTCAACATCTCTCCTCCATTGGTGGACTGTTGCGGGGGGCAGCTTCTTCAGCCATGGTTTTGGCTTGCCCATGACTATTTGTATTCGTCCCTTCGCCTCGTCTCTGATTGCACTAAGGTGGAGTTTTGTTGTTCTTGGTATTGTCGATGTCGGTTCTTTTTGTGTAGGTGAGCTTCTGGCTGCATTTGTTACATTAGCAGAATGTTGAATAAAGGCGGCGAATAGGTCTAAGTGGCATCGCTACTTCTTTGAGCTAGTGTAGATGTCCATGATTATCTATGCGTTTTTGCGTTAGTTCTCGGAGAAACTGTAGGCTTTTATCACGAGGTTTTGAGGACGGACCTCAGATAGATTTGCTCGTAGCAACTACGATGAGGATTCTAGTTCTTCGGTTATGTGGCAACACGCAAATTTCCGAGTTTCGCGCGCTCAGAATCGGTGTTTCTTCTCGTGATTTGGCCTTGAACGTTCAGTGGGAATCCGAAGCATTTAGAGTAGTAATGTTATTTATATTTTCTGTAGGCTGCTTTTTTCGTCTCCGATTTTCTTTATAATTTCTGTAACACAAAATTTAAAATGGTATAAAATTTAATTTTTTATCAAAAACAATATGGGAAATCTAGAAAATCACTATTTTAGGAATAGAAAGACTCCTTTTTCGCTGGCTTGTGCCAATTGGGCCCAATTTGGCCTATTATTATTTATTTTGACTTAATATATATATATATATATATATGTTCTCTTCTGCGTTAGGTTTGGTCCATTTTTATCCTCTGCGATTTTTATTTCTTTTCTGAGTGGGCTTCTTCCTTTGGGCCTTTTCATTTTCGTTAGTGCCTGTAAGATCCTATTAAAGTTTTACACACTTATAATCAAAAATTTAAAAGCCATAAAACCTAAATCCTCTCGTCGCCTTCGTTTCTTCGTCCCATCCCATTGATGAACTCTCAGAAGACTTTGGCCTGTTTTTTTATCATTTGTTCCATATATCGTTTTCAATTACAAATATTTTACATGGCTGGATTTGGATAATGATGAAAAAGCAAGTAGTCGACTTTATTCACAAACGTAAGAGTCATAAAACCCTACCCGGCCCATTCACATGCAATGAAAGTGAAACTCCCAACTTTGCAAGCAACTGATATATAATATGACACAAATAAAATTATAAAAAGAGAAGAAAACTCTTGAAATTACATGAAAGTGGAATAATGGTATTACAAATTTATAATGTAATGCCAAAAAAGGGGGAATATTTATAAATTCACATAAAAACAAAGGGGACACACTCATATATACGATACGTGTGTATAAAACAACATATAAATACAGAATATATATAATACAACTTGAGTAGCATAGTCCTTTAGCTATGGACAAGTCATAAGTGATAGTTCATGAAGCATCATTTTCTGTGCTACTGGAAATATATTTTTCATATCAGTCGTAACCTATAGTTCACTTCACTATGGATATTCAAATAGAAGTAGATTAATTTTATAACAAGATAAACAAATCTTAAAATGCAAGTCTTATTTGTTTTGATGCAAAATATTTATAATCTACACCAAATAACATGAATAATTTATGTCAGTCACAATTACGAATTATTTTCAACAAATTGTAAAATATTTTCCTGCTCTTTATCCACCTATAGTTCTTTTTCTGACACCAATTTTTTTTTTTTTTTTTTTTTGTCATCATGAAGCATATATAAAGGAATCAATCTTGCACCTGGTCTTTGCAAGTCTTTGGCAACCGCAAGCACCTGGTTTACATTTTTCTATTATTTTAATTGGACTAATTAATCTCAAATTAAACGTTTAAAACTTAATTCATATCTATGATTGTTTAATTATAGGTGCAGCTGGACCGAAACAGTGACAATTTTGGATTCCAAACAATATTTGTCTCTATGAAGCTTCAAAATTTATAGTCTGCATTTGTTGTTATATGGTAAACATATGTTTTTTGTTAATAGATTAGTACAGAAAAATATATACTTTTCACATATATTAATATTTAAGTCACACACACACTTTCTATTTAATCCCTAATTAATTAGCTTAAGTGCTTAACTCTAACGAACCTTTAAGTTCTCTAGACTCTGACAACACCTCGTCATATTGATTTGTGCTCTGCACACAAAATTATATGGGTTTCAAAATAAATATGCGGTCCATGCAGCTTATATAACTTTTCTTGAGTTTTATTTTAATTACACTAGAAAAATAGGTTTTATTTTATAATGAAAATTAGTAAAATAGCTAATTGCTAGTTTGAACTTTGAACTTAATAGCATATAATACATTTCGAATAACCAATGAATCTTATCATTTCAAAAAAAAAAAAAAAAAAAAAAAAAAAAAAAAAAAAAAAAAAACTGAACAATAATGAATGTACTAAATTATTGTTCTACTTAAACCAATTAAAAATAAAAAGAAATTTCTTATCATTTCACGTTTTTAGATGTTCTACTTCTATTAGGGTTAGATGTTGGTCCACGGGACCAATATGCTTCTATGTTTGTGTATAATTTTTTTTTGCATAAATTTATATGAGAGTTATAAAGGAAGATAAAAGAAAATGTGTATTAGAGATATTAAAGACGCCGAAAAAAGATATATAAATAGCCGGTTCCATGTGATAACTATTATTGCTCTCTCAGTCTCTCTCTCTCCAATCCAAAAGGAAGCAAAACAAGAAAGCTCACAAGAAGTTTTCATCTTCATCAAATGCAAAAGAAGTTGATACAATGTCTCTTCTCTGTGATCTTCAAATCAATCTCAATAACCAATTCACTTTCTTCGTCAATCAGGTAATAAACCAAACCAAATCTCCACTCTAATTCAAACCTAATTTCCTCTGTTTCCATTATCTGAACTAAACTCTGTTTCTTGGGTTAGGATTTGATTTCAGAGTACTCAGGGTTCTTGAGGAAGATGATAAAACAGAGCAATAAGAAGAAGAAGAATCACAAGAACAGTAGAATTATTATTGAAGTGGAAGATTTTCCAGGAGGGTCAGATGGGTTCGACTTGGTTTCAAGATTCTGTTATGGTGGAGGAATCTCGATCGATGTCTCAAATGTCTCCATTTTGCATTGTTCTTCTGTCTTCCTTGAGATGACAGAGAAACTCTGTTCCTCGAATCTTTTGCTTCAAACAGAGAAGTTTTTAGAAGGTATGTTTTACTGGTCATGGAATGACATCGTTTTGTGTCTCAAGAGCTGCGAACAAGTGTTCCTACACGCAGATTCTTACGGTCTTGTTGATAAGCTTGTTTTCGGGGTTTTAGCCAAAATCGCTCAGAATTCAGACATGAGTCATGTCTTTTCATCATCCTCTCCGTCTTCCTCTGCCTCTGCCTCCTCTCAGTCGCCTGAGACGGCACGGAATAGGTCTGATTCAGACAAACGGTCTACTTCAAGATCTTTTTCTTGCAGGGCAAGTAACGAGTGGTGGTTCGACGATATGTCAATTCTCGGGCCAAAAATCATTGAAAAGCTGATAAAAACACTTGGTGCGCATGATAAGAACAATGACAGCTTGGTTCTCACAAGATTTCTCCTCCATTACCTCAAGACAAAGGTCCAAAACAAATCAAACAACAAGCTCGAGTATTCAGGTTTAGCTGATACAGCGGTCCAAGGAGTGGTTTTCGCTGCGAAAACCGCGTTTTCATGCAGAAAAATGTTCTGGGTTCTTCGAGTTTTATCAGGATTTAGCATCAGTAAAGAATCAAGAATTGGTTTAGAGAGAGTTATAGGAGAAATGCTGGATCAAGCAACACTTGATGATCTTCTGATACCAGCAGGAGGAAAAAGAGAAATAGGGTTTTACGATGTGGATTTGGTGATAAGAGTACTCAAAGTGTTTGTGAGAAACACAGAAGAAGATCAGAATTTGAGAATGAGAAGAATTGGGAAGTTGATTGATAAGTATCTGAGAGAGATATCTCCAGACCAGAATCTTAAAGTGTCAAAGTTTCTTGAAGTTGCAGAGAGTTTGCCAGATTCAGCTAGAGATTGGTTTGATGGATTATACAGAGCCATTGATATCTATCTTGAGGTCAGTTTTTTCACTCATTACATTTCTGATTTTTCTTGTTTTTTTTTAACAGAAGTCTTTCGAAATAATTGCACGTTCATGAGATATATGGAAAAAAAGATATTGAACAAAATGAGACAAATTTAAAACAAACAAGCTAAGTAAAGTGAAATAGAAGATGACAACAAGTATACAAGTTTCTATATAGTTTGGCTTTCTCAAGAGAATTGATGAAAGAGTTTAACTTATCTTTTTGTCTTTTCATTTTATTTTATTTTGTGGTATCTAAAGATTCGAAAATCTGAGATTGCAGATATATGTGTATACACGTGGAAGTACTAGTGGTAACTTTGGTGGCAAAATCGTTAATAATTGTCATAAAAGTGGAATTATATAGAAACTTTCAAACGCAAATCATTTACATTTGGATTTCTGTGTTCTACTAGTTAAAGTATTTTGTCTGCATTTTAAAAGCAAAACAGTTTTAACGTTTTATCAAACATTCACTTGAAAATTGCAAAACACAAATACGACACACAAACGTTTTGATTGGTTTGTACGTTTGCGTTTGCAATTTTCGAATATTGTTTGATTAAACATTAGTTAACATGTTATGTGTTCCAAAAAAATTAAAAATTAAACAATAGGGTACTAACTACTGTGTTATATATTGTCCTGGTTACTGGACATTCATGTGATCAGAATCTAACTACTCTGTCTTTTGTTTGACTAATTAATTATCATTAAGAAGCCTCTAAATAATAAGAACAAGATTAGTTTCACGTAAAAACTAGATATGTTCAATCTAAGCTGAATGTGACTTTGCAAAGAAAAGAAAATCAATATATGATAGTTTTGTAGTCAATATATTTTGAAGGCATGAACTAATATTAACTATGATTTTGCAGTCTCATCCAAAACTATCAACCGAGGATAGAACAAAACTATGTCGATGTCTAAACTACAAGAAATTGACATTGGACACATGCAAACAACTTGCAAAAAATCCCAAGATCCCTCCAAATATTGCAGTTCAAGCACTCAAGTCACAACAATTGTCAAACGAGACTCTACCACACTCAAGAGAGGGCAATAACAAAGTAAACAAGATCTGGAATGCGAGTAAGTACTTAGAAGAGAAACCAATACTGGTGCATTTGAAAGGTTTTGAGATGTCGGAGAAGTTTGAAGATGATCTAAAGATGAATTTGGAGAGGAAGCAATGGAATAGTTCTGAAAAAGTTTGTAAGGAAAAGAAGAGTGAAGTAGTGTCAAGATCGGTGAGGCATGGACATACTCATTCAAGTTCTAGTTTTCCAAGGCTTTGTTAATTAATTCACTCTTCATTTTCTTTCTTTCTTATTTCTCTAGATATAGTAGATTGGTATGTCATCATATCATCATCATCACACATACACGTCTCGTGTATATTGTAAGCTTTTTTCATGCAAAATTAATGTATTTTACGTAGATTTGAGAATGCATATAATTATGCCCTTGTGGATGCAAATAAAATGGATATTTTGTAATTTGAGTAATCATGGGTTATAGACGTCCAAATTGTTTTAATTAGCAAGGTTATGTTTCTATAGTTGCTCTTTGATTCGAGGCATTTGCTCAGTGGATGTAGAAGAAAAAGACCAGTTTTTGTTATAGGCATATTTCCTTAGTCACTGCAAGTTCTTCACATAATTAACAAGTACAGATTTCGAATATTATAGGAAACACTTCAAATTTGGATTTTCTGGTTCTGTATAAAATAAAAAATTAAAATGCTAATCGAAAGAATCAATTAAATCAACAAGTTGGCCTTTGAATGCATTGAGCATTGTATACAAAACAATTCAAAACCAAATCACGGGAGAAAATATTTTCTTGGCTATATACGTCACATGCCCCCTTCAGATTTGATATTCTTGAAAATGAGATTTATTCATGGATATTGAGATTAAACCACAGACTGAAAATTGTCATATCCTAACATTCCCCACTTTGTACAATTCACCAAAATGTACTACATAGAATCTTAGAGCAGGATTATCGGTGTATCTTAACATTAGATCTTAACCTTATTTTAAATTAATATTTCACTATTTGTAAGTTAAGAAAAGTTATACAATATCTTAACAAATTTTTACTCCATTGGTTAAGAAGCAAGGAGTTCTTAAGGACATACAAATTTTTACTCTATTTGGTTTTGTTTTTTCTTTTTCCCACTCAAATCGTGACACGTGTGCGCTTCTAAACTTAAGAAAAACATCTTAACTAAGATACATATCTTAGCAAATATTTGTTGGTTTGATTAAATATATTTACTTTTAATGCTAAGATTTGTGTTAAGATGTTGCTAAGATACACCGATAATCTTGCTCTTATATCTTTGTTCGCACGAAAATAAAAGTTTTACCAAATAGATCCAACTACGTATAAATGTTTGATTGATATTTCCAATGATTTTCAGAAAACGGTTAATTAAATCTTTATTTTTTTAATAAACCCTATCTGATCCGGTGAACCCCTGTAAATCTTGACATTTCTTAAAACAACGTTTTAAATCTTCATCTATCTCCCAACCTTAAATTTTTGGGACAAAGCAAAAACAAAAACCTAAAGATATTACCAAATCACATGTTTTGACTAAAACAATACTGTTCAGAAAGATTAACGTAGAAACATCAAACAAACTATATTGGTTTTTAGTTAGCCAGAACAAAAATCAAACAGTACAAAAACCAACAAGACATGATGATCTTTTTTCACAACATATCAAGCCATGGGTGGCCTAGAGCCTATCGGTTTAGGATTTTTAGGTCTTATAATCTCTTTGTTTCTCCTCCTGATAGTTTTCTTGTTTCTGTTTCCTCGAGATATCCTCAGCATATCGGCGCCATAAGACTTCCCTATCTCTCCTTGGCATCTTGCTGTACCTGATATCGGGTTTCAGTACTTGTTTAGCTGCTGACCAAGAATCAATCACAGTCTTTCCGTCTTCTGTTTGTTGAGAAGCAGCTTCAGATGACAAGGCTTCAACTAGAAGAGCTTTGAAGTCATGAACACATCGCTGTGAAGCACAATAAGAAATATAATTAGATGAAATAGGCAACAAAGTATATTTCCTTCCTCAAATCGACCAAAGAGGAGATAAGCCGAAAAAAGGTCCTCAAAACTAAGTTTTGTTCTGATCTTGTTGCAGAAAATGCTGAGAGTTTGATTTGGTAAGGTTTAGAGATGAGCAGTACACGTACCTCATATAGTGTCTTTATGTGGTCTCGGAATAGCTTCTCTTTATCAGCAGGATCCAAGTCTGGATTAGAGGCCCGTTTTTGAGGATCCCTCTCAAGTTTTGGCTTAGATTCCGTCCAGGATGCCTTCAGATGTTGAAGAAGGTAGCAAAGAAAGATTGACAATCAGAATCCCCAGAGAGTAAAAAAACTACAAACTAACTCCTGCATCTTTAGCCCAAATGAAAATCTTTAGCTAGCTACATAAAAGAAGTAGAAATACCTCAGGGTCTCTGATTTTTTCTACTAACAAAGCTTGATAAGAGGAGCTTGCCTCTTTCCTTCTAATTTTTTGTCGTACTCTTTCCACCTCTTGCACTTCTCTTTCTTTGCGTTTCCGCAACTCACGCTCCCGTTCCCTCAGTTTGTCCTGAACCCAAATTAAGGAATCACAAAGATGTATACACATATGAGTCTACATAGTTTCAAGCATTTATGGCCAGAAAATCATCAAAACAGAAACAAAAGAGATCCAAATTTTTTGTATCTGCAAATAAATAATCGCAAACTATAACATTCGCTAATTTGCAACTTGTTTCTTCCTGCACTATTAGCATGCATGCAGAGAATCTGATGATAATAATTTTTTTCCAAAATGTGTCTCAAACTAGAACAAACAAGCAAGTATTAACATGCCAGCAAACAGGGAATACGTGAATATCCTCACTTTAAAAAGCAAGCAGAAGAGGGCTGCTTGAACATTGTGGAATTGTGAATATATTAAGTTAATTTACCTCTTCGTCTCTGGCTTTCATCTCATGATCATCTCCCCTTTGTGCAGCTTTTAGTTCTGCAATGTACTCATAATAAAAAGCCTCCCTGTCCTCGCGCGCAACAGATCTATATCTTGGATCATTTCTCAGACTATCCTTCACCTAATAAAACAGGGGAGAAAAATATTATATAGGTCGTAGTAATATGCTTACCAAGTTTTAAATGGTGCAATCAAAGGATGTATTTGATAAGAGATAAGACACAAAAAAAACTTTGATAAGTAATATTATAATTTCCTCAAACAGCATAAGTTCCTGAAAACTTTATAACTTTTCCTAATCTATTTCTCTTGTTCGCAAAGGATAGAAACAAATATGCTACGTACCTTGGACCAATGTGAATTTAATGATACTTCTCTTTCGCGTAGCATTGTCTTGAAATCAGAGGCAGCAGCTGCGCGAATTTCTTGCGCCTTTTGTTCAGCAGTTCGTTTCAAAGAAAGGACCCTGCAACAGAAACAGGGAAAATATAAGAGCCCAAATAGTGAATAACTATAAGACACTCAAAACCCACATGAAGAAAAAAATCATAAAGCGCATGTCAATCTTGTACAGGGAAAAACTTTTGCAAAAGGATACACGGCAGTTACAAACTTACACGCAATTACACTAAGAAAGTAAAAATGTTTTAAAAAAACATTCAGTCTTAAGAAATGACAGTGAGGTCTACAACCAAAACATCACAAAGTAACAAGGAAAAACACATCCAGTGTAAACTTTAAGGCTATAAGCAAACTTTTCAACATACATAGAATATGATCGCAAGATCTAGATTGGTACCTTTCATTCAGAAAAGCCTCCCGCTCCTTCCGCTCAAGTGCTTCGAACCGGAGATCATTCCCCCATTTCTTTTTAAAAGCATGATAATCAGTGTGTTGATCGATGTCCTGGAAAAATCAGGATGATAATAAATTCCCACAAGAGATATAGAAGTTGAGAACATCCCAAACCAAATAATAGAAATGTTTAAAGACGTTAGGTAGGTCAATGTAAAAATACATTCAGTTTCTTAAAAAGATTTACCGTAGACGCTTCATCCAGCAACTGCCTGAAACCTTCAATAGCTGCCTTATGAGCAGCACGCTTTTCCCTACGTTCTTCCTCAGCGCGTGTCTTTACGTACTGCTCAAATAAAGATCTTCTAACAGAATGACTTGGTATTGCCTGCAAGAAAAACGAACTCCTCAAATAAAAAGAGAGCAGTAAAAAGATGAATAAAAATAGAAGAAAATAGAGTATAATATTATACAGGTATGTCCCTATGTACATAATCTTTGTTCTACACCGAGCTAGAAAATCTAGAAAACCTTTGTTTCTATTTGAGCACCAAAAACGAATGGATGTTACAATGCTGGCATAGACGCAAATAAAATTAACTGGAAATGTACAAGTTGCAAACGCATGCAAGGAAAGAAACAATAGACAGGGAATTTAAAAACAGTATAAGATATTAAAATATTGTTACGATCTTTAGGCTTGACAGACCTTAAAGCGAGGGTCAAAGATAATTTTTGGTAATTCCTTCTCCCATTTAGAAAACGGTGCTATTCCTCTCTCTTTCAGCATTTCCTGCAAGGGTAAAGTAATAAGAAACAAGATATTAGAAAACAAACTTCGATCTTAATGGTTTCAAGGTTTCCAAGTTGGCATGCATCATACAAAGCATCATGGCACTCCAATATTCCAACAAGAACCATTTACAGAGGAAAATTTCAATGTATGATCTTCTCTTTTTCGCTAGAATGATTTAAATCAGATGCGTCTGAATGGCTAAATTATAACTTGCAGAAAGACAAACATGAGAAAAGAAATCTAAACCAAACCCTATGTCAAAAAGGACAAAAACGAAGACCAAAAGGACCATTCACAGGTCCAGGCTACACAATACCTTAAACTGTTTAAAACACTCTTCCTTCGATGGTCCACTATCTTCATCTTCGGAATCTGAAGAAGAATCAGAAAGTTCCCCAGCTCCAGAAGCATCTTTTATCTTACCCGTACCATTTCCACTTTCTCCACTTGGTGTGACCTCACTTGCTTTACCACCATTTGCTTCAGATGTTGAAGTAGATGAGACGGGTACTCCAGAATCATGTAGTTTCTTTTTAACCAAATCCAGTGCCGACGAACCAAAATTTGTAGTTTTTAGAGATGCAGCATCCCGGCCACCATTGCTGATAGCAGGTGCGCTCAAACTTGATAGATCAGAACCCTTTTCAGTGAAATCAGCACTTGGCACAGATGCTACACTCTCCATAGCCCTCTCCTCCAGTTTCTTCCCCAAATCTTTCACTTCTGCAGGAATTTGCCAGCTGCTGACCTTTGTTTTATTGTTGTAGTAATACTTTTTGCCGTCATTTGTGGACACAAGAGCCCAATCCGTCCCAGGTAAATCCTCCCTACATTTGGTACAAAGTATTTTAGCAGGCTCAAAGTAATACAACTATATAAATTTGTTGATTTCATGGAAATGAATTTGTTGGCGACCCAGTAGAAAGATTAATACACAAGAAATATAACAATATAATGTCCCACCCAGAACCAAGCTAATATAATTAAAAATACGACAATTAATCTTGTCAGAGAAAATATGAATCTAAAAACTCACATAGAAACTGGAATTGGCTGCACTGGCACTTTATCAGGCTGCAAAAGTTAAAAAAAAATATAGATTATAAATTGCTTAAAAAGTCTAAAGGACTAGGGCAACATGAAAAAACTGTGCATGCATTATGAAGGTATACTTGAACAAGTATCCTTCATATGTTTTTGCACTAGCATCAAATGGCAAGCCATTTATATTTACCGTCTGTGACTAATTTAAGGTGGATTGTGTAACAATTCACATGCTCTTACAACAAGTTCACTGCAATATAGTAACTCGACAATCTTAAGCAACTTCACAACTATTGTAGTATAAGTAAAACAAATTTGGATACCAACAAAGGTTCACAATCCCAATATAAGGCACGGAAAATAAAGAATAATTTTTTCAGCAGCTAGGACTTTAAAAAAAATCTGGATCAAATTCTGACAGATATACCAAAAATGCAAATACCTATTATAGACACCAACTTCTAAATGACATGTCGTGAAGCAAAATAGGTCAATGTGGTTCTGAATGCGTATAGATGTAGTCTCAACTAATGAACAAGTCATGTAATCAGCTATACTCACCTCCCCTCCAAAACCAGGAGGCTTTTCGTAGGTTGATTGCCCTGTAACGGAATTATAATAATAAACAACTCCTGCTTCTGATTTATGTGCAGTCCAGGCATCTAATCGATTTCCAACTAGTTGAGAACCAGCTCTGTCATCTGCAGAATACAAGATGATCCTGATAAAGGATATGTAAACTAAATAGAATAACCATTAAGGTCAAACAGCTCTTACATGGATCAGTAATCTATCATGAAACCTCGAGCATACCGATTCCTGAGAGTGCTTCTGTCTTTTGCCCGGGAGATGTATCAAGCTGATGACCTGGTAATGCATGAACATTGCCAACACTTCCCATAGGAATTGCACCAAGCGGTTGAGAACCAGAATATGGTAAGTTAGGAGAGATTCCACGAACTGGAAATGGATATGAACCAGGAAAAGTAGTAGGATGAGAAATAAAAGGTGCCCTGGGAATACCACCCATAAGAGGAGGCTGCAACCACATTCCTTGAGGCGTTCCAGGCATTGTAGGCAGTGAATGATATGGAGGATACATGTGCGGATGAATACCAGGATTGATTTGAGCAGGACCTGTAGACATCCCAGGTCTTGGAGTAGTAGAAAAGGGATTGGAACCAGGAAAAGCAGACGGAGATGTCATTAGTCCAGGAGGGGCAAGTGTTCCTGGTCGACCAAAAGGCGGATTTGGTAGCATGGGCGAAGCTTGAGGTAAAAGATTAACATTTGAGGAGGCTCCTGCATTAGAACCCCATTGTGCAGTAACAGAAGATGGAACTGGCTGAGAGACAAAACCTGTACTAGCAATCTGCACAACAGCAACCAAAAAACCACGGAACCAGTTTAGAGACTAAAGGAAACAACCTGATAATAGATGAATCAGCATGTGTTCAATGTATATACCAAACAAGGTTGAATCCTGAGAAATTCTATTAGTGAATTTCATCAAAACCACCCAAAAGTTCGATAGATTCAATAAGAGAGGCAGATTTTCATAGCTGGTGTTGGCGTATATACCCTATGTAAAAAGACATGAATTCATCTAATTATATTGAACCCTTCAAACTAAGAATACCACAAGTTCTTGTACAAGGTTCTACACAAAACCACATCAAAAGACAAGAACTAGAACCAAGATCAAGCTTCTTTACGAGTTAACCAGCACTCAAGATGAACAAACTATGCAACAAATCAGAAATGAGCAACATACAGACATAGAGGGTTGCTCCGACTGAGAGACATTCGAAGCAGTAGCCAAGACTGGAGCAATTGGAGGAGGACGGACGAAGCTACTTTGTCCCGAAGATGCCGCCGTCGTGTACGGCGGCTCCGTTGTATTCTCCCTATCCATTACCTTTAAAGAGTAAACAGGTGGTGGTATCGAATAACAGTCGCCGACGAAAAATTGCCGGCGGCTTCGTGGACGCGAACGAAGAAGTTAGGGTTTAGGAAAAAACTAGTGTGGAAGAATCAGAAGAAGTCGATGTCGCGATTCAGGAGAGCGAAGTTCAGCCGACGGTGTTAGATAGATCGTATGATAATAGAAACGATGGACGGCTGAGATTACGTTCCGGGGAAAAAGGAAGGATGTATTTTAAATTATCATCGGGAAAGACCTTATATTTTAAGATCAATATCTGAAATACCCCAGTTTTTTTCTTCGTGATTTGACCACCCCCTACGTCAATTTCATACTCGTTAAAACCCCCTCAAAGATCGAAAAGAAAACATTATGTTATACGCACGTGGATCATGTTTTTAGACTCAAAAGTATATAAAAGAAGCCTATTCAAACATATGAAAATTGAAAGTTGACTGATGAAAATAATCAATTTAGTGACAATAATTATTGACATCCGACAAAAAAAATGGTTGTTACTTTTATTTTCTATTAAACGGAATGGCCACAATCTCAAAATCAATAAAAATGTCGCATATTTTTGTCACTTAAATTACAGTATCACTAAGTAAAATCAACCATTATAACACCATAAATTTGTTAATTATTGATAAGTTTGTAAATGATAAGAAAGTCTTAAATAACGTTGTTAAAATGATTTAATATACAATTATATTAGAAAATAAGCAAAATATCTCTGAAAATATATACATTTAAATGAAACTGAATTCATTTTCAAACAACTAGTAACCATCTAATTTAACATCAACCCATTTACTATCATTCATTCAAACCGTATTTTTCAATTGTTTATTTGTCTGGTAAAATGTTTTTGAGCTACTCCATGATTACATAATTTACATTCATATAAATAAACAGCAGTAGTAAAAGCTCGAATCATTCTCTGATTATTAAGAAGGAAAAAAAAGAAAAACATGTTTTCACTACCACTGTAATTTTAATTTGTGGACATAAACGCGTGGCCGGGTAACCGAGTGCCGACCCATAAGTGGAAGAGTCCAAAAAGCAAAGGAATACGAACTACTAACAAGTTAGGTCGCCGACATCTCAAGATTTTCTAACGTATTTAGGCTCTTTCATATATAAATAAACCAACAGTTGGAAAATAAACTCATCTGATGGTACTACAAACGAAATAATGACCAACCAACATAGTAACGCGCCTAACGCGTTCCACAAAAAAAAAGCATAAATGGCTTATTAATAAGTTTGAGGCGTTTGCATATATTCTGGGTCGCATAGGTACAATTTAAGGTCAGGACGATAGAATATCCACCGATCGCTTACATTCTCCAATCTTCTTGTGCATCCCTTGTCGCTTACTCCTTTTGAACCTTCTCGAATTCGAATTTCTTATCCGAAACCCTAAGGGAGGAGACTTAGGTTTCGCTGTGTTTCAGTGTTCACGACGTTGCTGTGAGACATTCGCCATTCCTTGTGCTGTTTTAACAGCGGAGATATGCGTCAATTAGGTTCACCTGCGTGGAGTTTCCGGTGATTACGATTGATGATAAATGATTCTACAATCTTCTTCTTGTTCTACTTTCGATTTCCCTTCTTTTGTGCCACGTCGTTTGCTCTGTCCTTGCTCCAATGAGCACGGTTTGATTGTGTTCTGCGATGGATTCGCAAAGAGGCGGAGAATTCTCCGTCGAGTTCAGGCGGCGAATTCGAATTCTAGGTTTGTTTCCAGCGGAATTCGTACGGATTCCAAGAACATTGGATTAGCGAGAAGAGCTGCAAGAAGTCTTGTGGTTACTCGTTTTTCGAATGAATTCGAGGATGAGGAAGAATCTTCATCTTCACAGGAGTCTGCAATACAAGGTGATCGAAACAATTTCACTACCTTTAGAGAAGACCCGATTGTGGATAAGCTCAGGACCCAACTAGGTGTAATCCATCCAATCCCATCGCCACCAATTAGTCGTAATGCGATTGGTTTATTTGCGTTCTTCTTCTTTGTTGGTGTTATTTGTGACAAGCTATGGACTTGGAGAAAGAGGCGGAGACAAACGAGTGGTGATGAGGGAGGCCAAAGAGGAGCCGGGCCATGGGCACAGGTTCCCACCAGCTTTTCGCTGTCCCTTGAGAAGGATTTGCAAAGGAAAGAGTCGGTGGAGTGGGTGAACATGGTGTTGGTTAAGCTCTGGAAAGTCTATAGAGGTGGGATTGAGAATTGGCTTGTTGGATTGTTGCAGCCTGTCATTGATGACTTGAAGAAGCCAGATTATGTGCAGAGAGTTGAAATAAAGCAATTCTCTCTTGGGGATGAGCCTTTGTCTGTTAGAAATGTTGAGAGGAGGACATCTCGCCGTGTTAATGACTTGCAGTAAGTTTATTATACCTCGGTGCTATTGCCTACGTTACTTGCTCTCTCATATGTTAGATAACTAATGCATAGCGTTGGTGGATCTAATGGTGGGATTGTTCTGATTTGGTTTCTGTTGTTGTTGTTTGCCAACCACGAAGATTCTGATGAGTTTTATTTTACTTTTAAACAAAAATTCGATTCAAGAGTATAGTAAGTTTAGAAAATAGTGACTTTTTGGGCATGAATCCTACACCATTGTTCACTGCATCTTGGAATTTTTCTCTCTATTGGTTCGTTTGGAGGTTGAAGGTTGCTTATGCTCTCATTTCTTCTTATAGGTACCAGATTGGTCTTCGATATACTGGTGGTGCTCGGATGTTGTTAATGCTCTCTTTAAAATTTGGTATCATCCCAGTAGTCGTGCCAGTCGGTATTCGGGATTTTGACATTGACGGTGAACTATGGGTTAAATTAAGATTGATTCCGTCAGCGCCTTGGGTTGGAGCAGCATCATGGGCGTTTGTATCACTTCCAAAGATCAAATTTGAGCTTGCTCCATTCCGATTGTTTAATCTAATGGGTATGAGTTAATCATAATTGTCTGTTGCTTTCTCAAAATCTCCTTTGATTTTAAATGATGTACATTAGTGTTTGCTCAAATCATTTCCTTCTTTTTGCATGAATGCTTTGGATGACAACATCAGGAATTCCTGTTTTATCAATGTAAGTCTCTTCAGTGTATTTGTTTTAGCTTTTTCTCTCTGTTGATTGTTTGTTTATTCTCCTCGATGTATTGACATATCAGTTTCTTTCCTCCCTCCTTTGCTTCATCTCTTTCAGGTTCTTGACCAAACTGCTGACAGAAGATTTGCCTCGATTATTTGTCCGCCCAAAGAAAATTGTCTTGGATTTCCAGAAAGGAAAAGCTGTTGGGCCTGTTTCAGAAGACTTAAAATCTGGAGAAATGCAGGAAGGGAACAAGGATTTTGTAGGGGAACTGTCTGTTACTCTTGTAAATGCCCAGAAACTTCCATACATGTTCTCTGGTAAGTCATACTCACTCCTCAGCTTTCTTCTTCTTCAGTTCATTGTTCTCTAGCAGTTTGTGTTGTTGTATTATCTATATATACCCTTAAGTATCTTTGAATTCTTTGAGCAGTAAGAACCTCTATACTAATGCTTATATCACATATAGTGAATTCTTCATCACTTACAAGTTCCTTCATTCAGCTCATGTTCTTTGATAATTTGTAACAGGTAGAACGGATCCATATGTTATTTTACGAATAGGTGATCAAGTTATCCGCAGTAAGAAGAACAGTCAAACTACTGTGTTTGGTGCTCCTGGTCAGCCAATCTGGAATCAGGTTGAACTGCTCAATATATCTTAATGGCTTATTCATAATCTGATCGTGAATTATAGTATATGCTGAATTCATATATATGGTCAGGACTTCCAATTCCTTGTTTCAAATCCTAGAGAGCAAGTATTACAAATTGAAGTCAACGACTGTCTTGGATTTGCCGATATGGCTATTGGTATCGGAGAGGTAAATCATCTTTCTTTTAATCCCATTTGAAATCTGCAGAAGAATAGCTTGATATGTTAACAGAAACGATTTCTTAAGATGATCATCTACTTCAGTGTCAAGCTTTTTCTTGTTTGTTATTCATAAATCATAATACAAGAACCCAGTTCCATCCGGTTATTCTCTGCACAATATCTCAACTAAAGGGTTTTGAATTGAGAAGATGAGGCTGAGAACTAGCACCAATACTAATGAGATAGCAGCTTGCTTTTAATTTATGATGTAAAAACTATGTGATTGAATGAGTAAGAGAAACAGTGAGTGAACAATTAGTTGCCGCAATGGCAATGCTTTCGCTGTATCAGTAATACCTGGTATTATTTGAGCATGTCACACCTCTTTTGAATAGTTTGTTCAGGTTACACACCCTCTCGGTTATTGATCTTCTTGTCAGTATTACAAAGGGCACCTTTATTCACTTAGCTATTCTTAGCACAATTCCAATTTTCAGCTACTAAGCAACCAATTCTCATGTTTCTGCACAAAAACCTGACAACACATAATTTTTTATTGGTGCTGTAGTTTGAGTAGTCAGCCTCTTCTCTGATAACTTTGTCACTATAATCTCTACATAAATTACCAGGAAAATAGTGCCGAATATCAAATTTGCTGTCTTCATAACCTTATTACTTTGATTATACATCCAGGTTGACCTCGAATCACTGCCAGATACGGTTCCTACAGACAGATTCGTTAGTTTGCGAGGTGGTTGGAGTTTGTTCGGAAAGGGATCTACTGGAGAAATACTACTCCGGCTTACATACAAAGCATACGTGGAGGATGAAGAAGATGATAAACGCAATGCAAAACCCATTTATGCAGATGCTTCCGATGATGAAATGTCTGATTCGGAAGAACCTAGCTCATTTGTGCAGAATGACAAGATTCCTTCTGATGATATTGGTCAAGAGTCATTTATGAACGTGTTGTCTGCATTGATTTTGAGCGAGGAATTTCAAGGCATAGTTTCATCAGAAGCTGGGAACAATAAAGTTGATGATGGTGAATCAAGCGTGTCACCTGTTCCTTCAAAGGCTGGGGCGGACTCAAAATCTCGACCAAAAGATGCTGGCAATGGGGACATATCAGGTTTGGAAGTGAAAAACGCGAATTCTGATAGAGGTTCTATTGATGATGGAGGTATATCGAGGCTCTATCTTATTATGATTTTGTTTCCATGGTTTTGAACCGTTAAGCTTTGTTAATTTCAGGATTAGCATTGTTGTGGTTCGGTGTAATCACTTCTGTACTGGCGCTCGTTGCTATCAACATGGGCGGCTCAAGTTTCTTCAACCCGTAACATGGTGTTGTATGGATACTTGCGATTTCTTTTGCCAAAGTAAGTCTGAACCTCGAAATGAAACTTTGTAAGTTATGCCTATGGTTGCCAATATCAGTTGACTTCACTTGAATAGATATATGGAATTTCTGCATATAGTTGAGAATCCGCCTTTCAATCTTTTCTGGAATCACTGTACCGTTTTCACTGGATTTATGCTGGGTGTAGTTTCTGTTTTGGCTTTTTATGTTTATACTTTTACTCGAAAAATAGGTGTCACTTAGATAAAACTATGTAAGTTGAAAATGATGAACCAAAGTTTCTGTAATTGAGACGATACTGAGAACCTACTAATGTGACATAGTCCTGTTCTGCTATTTGCATTTATTAGTGTCCCATTGTTGATTGACTGACCAAAGCCTTTTATGTAATGGCAGGTTGGTTAATTTTCTCTTCTCGGCCTCAGAGATGGCTTATAACGAGGTCTCAGTTTTGTGTTTACATTCTAATGCTGTTATATGCATGTAGAAGAGTGGCGCTTATTGGCGGCAGAAAGTTTTAGGGTCCATTTCACCCAATCTCTTACAACTGTGACCAACGTGTATACCAATGGTTTGTTATAGTACACGAAAAATTAATTCTCTATTCAAATAAAGATTATTTATTCTCTGAAAGGATTCCATAATACATTGCACGAAGACACCTGCTATTAGTAGTCACTAACTTGTAGGCTTGAGAAAAGTGTTCTTCAGGCATTCTTGGTTGAAGTTTACACTTGGAAGTAGTAATGATTTTTTCGCTTAGCCTTTTTTGTTCCTTCTTCTAGTTTTATCCATATTGTTAGATTCAACAACTGTAATATTCTGCCACGGATATGCCTTACCGGAGGAGCAACAAAAAGTTCATGGAGATAATGCACAGAGCCTAAACAAGGTACATTTATCATCTTTTTTTTTCTTTTTTTTCTTTTGCTGGTTTCTTGGCTACTAAATCTTGCTAGATCATGTTAGGGAGATGTTAAAGTTATTCATGGCTCTCAGATAGCTAATCTCTTTTCTTCCCAATCAACTCATTCTTATTAGCATATCACCTATCTAACTGTTTCTTATTCACAATATTTTGCCTGAAAAATCATTGGATTATTTGGTTAGAAATAGTGTTCGTAACAAAAGGAAAGAACATGGCATTTCTCTTTAGGATCAGTTTAGCAATTGTAACAAAGTGTGTAGTGCATGGATTGCATTTCTCTTTAGGATCAGTTTAGCAATTTTGTTGCTGTTACTAAGACTGGACTATGGATAATTTTCAGGGAACTAAGCCAAAGGCGCAAGAAAGTCTCCATTTCTGGTCACTTTCTTAATATAATGTTAGAGAAGTGATTTCTTTTCAATGGTGATTGTTGAAGTAACACACCATTTACGTTAAATTTTTGAGTACGGTAACAATGTATCGTCTAATGAAAAGCCACTGAAAACATAAACGATCTGTTTTTGGAATAATTGATTGTTACTGCTAAAATCATGGATTATATATAATGTTAAACAAGAATGCTACTAACAATTTATTTAATGTGTTTAGTTAATTGCACGTTAAGAGTAGATCGACACTTATTATAAGAAGTTAAGTACATGCAATCAAACAGAAGGCAAAACAATTTAAAATATAAACGGGATCGTGGGTGCATTAAACAAAGTGATTCTCTTTTAGCAAAGAATAGTAACAAAATGAAAGTGACAGAAAACAAAAATTGAATAATACAAAGGGATTAGTGATAAAAAATGGAGATTAATTAGAGAAGATGAATAAAATTACAAAATAAGAGGAGGAAGAGAAATCACGTGAAGGAGTTGAGATCACGTCAGGCACATGTGGAGTAGGACAGTCCTCGTTTATAGGTTTGTTATCTTCAACTCTCTTCTTCGGTTTCTCCGTTCTCTTTTGTCTTTTTCTTTCACCTATCCTTTCTTGCATTTTTGACTTCACTATTTCTTTACTACAATAATAATGTAAGATCTTTTCAATACAATTATTAGTCCTTTGTTCCTTTAGAAACTGAAAGGAAAATAGAATCTTAAAGAGAAGTGTTTAATTACTATACGCTCCAATCTTCACAAATCATAATTTATGTGGGTTGTTGTCTCTCGTTTCTTCACACCTTTTTTTTTGTTTGTAATAATGGAACTAGAATTTAAATGGACAAAGACGGTTTTTGTTGATGCAGAAATGACGCATGGGTTTATTTGGCGTTGGACCAAATAGTAATGTCTTTGTATTTGGATATATATAAACAAATTTTGGTGTTTCTTGTAATGTAAACATAGATGTCCCTGACAGACAGGCTTGCACTTGTTGCAATGCCAAGCTTTTAAAAAAGAGTAATGGATACTTTTTTTTATGAATTATAACTTACCAATTAATTTCGACATTCTGAATTTGTCTATATATATGTTTGTACTTTGTATAAACAATATGACCTTTTAAGGTTAAAAACGTGTCAACCGTGAACCAAATTTTAACTGACGTCAAAGTCAAAAAGTGTGATTCGCCAAATAGAAATTTGTTTTTCAATATAACATAAAAATATTTGTAGTTGTAAATGGTTGGCATATTTAAAAATATAGTTTATATGAGATTTTGCAAGAGCTGGATATCCTTCTCAGACAGGCCATCAGCCCCGTAAATCTTTTTTTTTCTATTTCAAATAAATAATTAATTACTTTTTGGTGGCAAAAAAAACTTTTGAGCAATTCATTACTTTAAAGTTTAAAGTATAACCATTTTTCTTAAAAGTCATGATTTTACGAAGTAAAAAGTTCAAGTGGATACTATTCTATTTGCTTTACAAAATCAATTGTTAAAATATTTTAGGTGGTAATCATATCATTAGTTATAGACTTATTATATATTGAGAAACTTTTCACCAAATAACGTGATAGTTTCTATGTTTATCATTATATAGGTACTGATAATGGTACATTGGTACCAATAATTTTCATATATGAATTCTGATGAAAATCCTACAATTTTTGTATAGTGTTTTCAAGATATATTAGACGGTGCTTTTTGCTCCGATCATGACATATCCACCATTGTCACCTGTAGAAAACATCAAAACAAAATATTTTAGATTATTGTTGTAACTATTTTGATAAGAAAGTTGTAATAAACTTGTAGCCAATAAACAATATTAACCTCACGAAGATGGAATATGCTTTAGGTACATTAACAAACATGTATATGACTGTTTCACTAAGCATTCAGAAAATAAAATTCAATCCAATCAACCCTTAAAATGCATTTAGAAAAAACAAATTTTACAGATATATTTACTTCATTGGGCACATGTCTTCCTGTTTTTGTATTCCTGTAATTAGTTGTGATTTATACCAAAAGAAAGTGGTATTTTCAAAATGGTGGTAATTTACCTATTTAAAAGAAATTGAAACTGCTAAGATTTTTTGCCTTTTTTTTTGTTTATTTTACCTATATATAGCAGCAACTATTTTCAAAGAAATATATCCCAACAAAGAATTTGTCCTCATATTCCTTATATATGCTAACTGCTAAGTAAGAAATTATACTTTTGAAGATTTAGTAATTAAGGTCTAGGTACGATTCACCTATATAGTTTTTAAATTTTAACAGAGCTGGTAAAATATATATTGAGAAAATCTGAATGATTTACTGGATTAAGAATTGTAAATATGAGGACAATTCTATAAATTTTATAATTCTAAGTCATAATTTTTTTTAGACAAAGAGACATGTCTTTTTTTTTTTCTTTTTTTATTTTTTTTTGTGTCTGACTCTAATCAGAATTCTATAACTAAAAAAATTCTCCTAAATATAATAGTGATGTATCAACATTACAACTAAAACCGAAAACATAAGAACCTACATTATATATTTCTTAATTTCTAAATATTATAATTTTATTGCTAGATTATTTTACTTACTTTCTTTTTAATTATAGACAACAAATGGGAAATAATATATACCTTGTTTTGAGCGAAAAAATGCAAGTGAAGCAGGCTGGCTTGAATCACGTTTTATTATAAAGACAAATCCTCTCTCACTCTTGGGGACACTTTCACATCTCATCCTCACTCTCTCTCTCCTTTGGATTCTTCAGGTACTCTCTCTACCTCTCTTTCTCTCTCTGTCTCAGTCGCTGACTTATCTTTTTTTTGTCGTTAGATCTCTCAGAACTTGGTTCATAGTTGCTTCCTACCACTAGTGAACTATGTGGGCTTTGAATTTTAGCCATCTCAGTCTTCGAATTTCAAGCAAAGTTTCAAACTTTGTTCGTCAACTTTTGTTCTTTGTGGTAGAAAACAGACTTTGATGGCTTTGTAGGAAGACCCGATGTATAGATCTAAAGATTAGAACCACTTTCTTCGTTTTCTTGTCCTTTCAGAACATAACTTCATGTCTTTCTGTTCACTAGCTCACTGTTTCCATGGACTCCACACTATATACTTTTTACAGATTGATTGTGTATCTGTACATATATGTATGCTTATTATACTTTTTATGGATTCAAGAAATTAACTTTATAGTATTTTGTGACATTCTGGTAGAATTATGAGCATTTCTTGAGCCTTGTTGTTGAGTTTTACAGTGATGGATTTGAATCTCTCAAAGTTTGGTTGATTTTGAGCATTCGTTTTTATTTACTTACAGCGATTTTTTTTTTCTTTTTGGTTTGATGCAGTGAGGAGAGGAAATGTCGGATCTTCAGACACCGCTTGTGAGGCCCAAGAGGAAGAAGAATTGGGTTGATTACTTTGTCAAGTTCCGATGGATCATTGTCATCTTCATCGTCCTTCCATTCTCAGCCACATTCTACTTCCTCATCTACCTCGGGGACATGTGGTCTGAGTCCAAATCCTATGAGAAACGCCAGAAGGAACACGACGAGAATGTCAAGAAAGTCATCAAAAGGCTTAAGAATAGGGATGCTGCCAAGGACGGGCTTGTCTGCACTGCTCGTAAGCCGTGGATCGCCGTGGGAATGAGGAACGTTGACTACAAGAGAGCCCGGCATTTCGAGGTTGACTTGGGCGAGTTCCGTAACATCCTTGAGATCAACAAGGAGAAGATGATTGCTAGAGTGGAGCCTCTTGTCAACATGGGACAGATTTCCCGTGCCACCGTCCCAATGAACCTGTCTCTCGCTGTTGTTGCTGAGCTTGACGACCTTACGGTTGGTGGACTCATCAATGGATATGGTATTGAAGGAAGCTCTCACATCTACGGTTTGTTTGCTGATACCGTTGAGGCTTACGAGATTGTCCTTGCTGGTGGGGAACTTGTCCGTGCCACAAGGGATAATCAGTATTCCGATCTTTTCTACGCAATCCCTTGGTCGCAAGGAACTCTTGGACTCCTTGTAGCTGCTGAGATCAGGCTTATTAAGATCAAGGAGTACATGAGACTCACTTACATACCAGTCAAGGGAGATCTTCAAGCCTTAGCTCAAGGTTACATTGATTCTTTCGCTCCCAAAGACGGTGACAAGTCGAAAATCCCGGATTTCGTCGAAGGCATGGTTTACAACCCGACGGAAGGAGTGATGATGGTTGGGACATACGCATCTAAAGAAGAGGCGAAGAAGAAAGGAAACAAAATCAACAATGTGGGATGGTGGTTCAAGCCGTGGTTCTACCAGCATGCACAGACCGCGCTGAAAAAGGGACAGTTTGTTGAATACATCCCAACTCGTGAATACTACCACAGGCACACAAGGTGCTTGTACTGGGAAGGGAAGCTTATTCTTCCATTTGGTGATCAGTTCTGGTTTAGGTACCTCTTAGGTTGGTTGATGCCTCCAAAGGTCTCTCTTCTTAAGGCTACTCAAGGTGAAGCTATCAGGAACTATTACCATGATATGCATGTGATTCAGGATATGCTTGTTCCTCTTTACAAAGTTGGCGATGCCCTCGAATGGGTTCACCGCGAAATGGAGGTAACTAAAAGCTCTTTTTCATGATTAATCATCTTCTAGTTAAAGATTCTCTTGATGTTATAAAAAAAACTCATGAATTGTTTGTTCTCTTTCAGGTGTATCCAATTTGGCTTTGCCCACACAAACTCTACAAGCAGCCAATCAAAGGCCAGATCTACCCAGAGCCAGGTTTTGAGTACGAAAACCGACAAGGAGACACAGAAGATGCTCAGATGTACACTGATGTTGGAGTCTACTACGCACCTGGACCTGTCCTAAGAGGTGAAGAGTTTGATGGATCAGAAGCTGTACGTAAGATGGAGAAATGGCTGATTGAGAACCATGGATTCCAGCCTCAGTACGCGGTGTCTGAGCTTGACGAGAAGAGCTTCTGGAGAATGTTTAATGGTGAATTGTATGAGGAGTGCCGCAAGAAGTATAGAGCTGTTGGAACGTTCATGAGTGTTTACTACAAGTCGAAGAAAGGACGAAAGACTGAGAAAGAAGTTAGAGAAGCCGAACAAGCTCATCTCGAAACTGCTTATGCTGAGGCAGATTAAGTAATAAGCCTTGGTTTGATGAAGTGGCTTGGGATTATTATTGGTATTGCTAGTAGTGTCTGTTATGTTGTTGTTTCCTAATTTCAGTTTTAGTGTCTTGAAGACTATTGTTATTTGCTTCTTGTTGTTGTTTGTTGTTTGACTTATTATGGTTTGAGTGGAGTTTAGAGTTTAAAACTTTTGGATTTGGTTATGAGATTTTGTTTGAAATACTCTTTGTGCCATATTAGGGAGAGATGCATATGCCATCAGCGAAGGATACGAAGGAGGGCTTTAGTTTGAATGTATTTTTTTAATGTTTTGGTTCGCTTTGGAAGTAAAAGATATTGACGAATCAAATGTTAGTTTCGTTTCTGTTTTTCTCTAAAAAAGTTATTATGGGCTAGTCCGAACTCCGAAGATTGGTAAAAGCCCAAAACGAAACAATTTTATAAAGCCACTAAAAAATCCATTAAGGGTTTCTGAACGCCTAAAAAGAGAAGTATAGCAACATTATTGTATACCAAATATTGATTTATAAACAATAATGTTGCATTTTAAATTTACATATTCTTTCAAAATTTTACATTTATATTATAATTACTATGACTCAGGACATCGCGGAAGAAAATATTTCAAAAATCGTTTTTTTTTAAATATCAGACGAAAAGTCATAATGAATTGTAATAATTTTAATTTTTTTACTAATAAATTAATATATATTTCAAGAACAAGTTCAAAAACGCACACTAGTCACGGTAAGTTACTGTTTTCACTTCGTTTTTTTACCACATATAAGTTTGATGGGTGCACTGTATGTACACTAGGTCTGTTTCTATGAGATTTTTGCCCAATTCAATTTTTTTTCACAATCGAAAGATTTTTTCTCTTCTCTTTAAATATCTCCCTCTCTTTTCCTTTAAACTTTCTAATTTATCTCATTTTAACCTATCTAAAGTCTCTCCAGCAAATTCTAATTTCTTCTTCTCCCCCGCTCAATAGTGGCCGCACCAAATCCTCGTCCTCGTCATATTGGCCCTGTCCATAGACCACGCTTGTACAACCTCCAGACGATCCATGTAGATCACGGTAGGTCTATTCATAATTTCTTTCCGATTCATCATGCAGTTTGATAATTTGTTTCCGATTAATTTTAATTAAACTATTCGTGAAATTAAGTTTGATAGTTTGATAGTTTCATTCCGTTTCAATTTCATGAATTGTTGCATTAAATTAAGTTTGATTTTATTCCGATTCATGATATAGTTTGATTGTAGTTATGAAATTTGAAATTCATGAAATGATTTCATCATATAGTTTGAATCTATTCATGTTTGATATTCTTGTTCTTATTGATTGTAGCTGGTTTAGATGTTTGATATTGTTGTTCTTATTGACTGCAGCTGGTTTAGATTGATTGCGGCTAGGTTTTAGATGAAATGAAATGAAAATTTCTTATTTGATTGATTGCGGCTGGTTTAGATTGATTGAGGCTTACATATTTAAAGTTTTAGATGAATTAGATTTCTTAATGATTGAAATCAGATTTTTTAGTATTCAAATGTGTAGATATTATGGGTGGAATAATTGTCCAGTCTCGAAATCGGTGGTTAACTGGCGCTGAATTGAACCTCATTCTTCAAAATGCTAACTCGTTGACACAGTCAACTCCTGCTGCACCCAACGGAAGTATCAGACTTTTTCTATACGCTGTTGTGGCCAACCGTGATGACAAGTAAGTTTTACTAATAATATTACATAATTTCATACTAGTTTTCCAATATATTTATTTAACTTTTTCATTATTGTTAATATTACATAATTTCAGTTTAGTGTCTTGAAGACTATTACACTACATGAGGATTTACAGAGCATGATACATAAAACAGAGCACTTAACAGTGATATTAACAGTGTTACTTGTATATAACGGAATTGATAGTTAGACGTTAACATACATGTAAATGCCTATATATACTGTTGTACATATCAACATTATCTTTAATGAGAATATTCAGAAAGTTTATTAAACTCTAATATGGTATCAGAGCATTAAATCGTTCTCATTCAAAAAGTTGTTGCGTTTTCGGGGAAAATCAACATCTTCTCGAGAAAAGTTGTTGTTTGCTTCTTTGTTGTTGTTTGACTTATTATGGTTTGAGTGGATTTTAGAGTTTTAACTTTTGGATTTTGCTTATGAGATTTTGTTTGAGATACTCTTTGTACCATCTTTGGCTTAGATCATGCATGATTATTGATTGTCATGAATCTAAAAACTCTACAACCGAATTTTGTCACATTTGAGTAGTAACGCGGTTTGGTTTGATGTAAACCGGTAGATACCGGTATTAGAACCGAAGTTGACCGGGTGAGGTTTTAGGATAAACTAAGCAGCCATTTCCGAGTAAAGAAGAGCTCTGTTTCTGAGAAAGAAATTTGACAGAGTCGATCGTCTAAAGCCGTGCTTAGTGCGTTGAAGCACTTCTTAGTGGTAAGTGGTAAGTAATTTCGATTTATAAATTCTTCCTTGTATCTTTTGTAATCGAAATTTCTTCCTTGGTTTTCGATTCCGTCTCTATCATGATGTTTGCGGCTGTAAATTGGAAGTGTAAAGGTCTGTCCTTTATCTATATAAAATGGTGCATAGCAGGTGTTCGACGAAATGCCTAGCTCAAATTTCTCCCATTCCTTTATTTACATTAGCTTTGATTGGGATGTAACTGTTGAAGTCTCGACACCCAGTTCACTCTTTTTCAAAAATATCTTCCTTCTCAAGATTTCCTGTCTTTTCTATTATTGACACTATATCAGCAAATGTTTCTTGCAGGTGGTTGATTCTTGTAAGCTCTGTTTCAAGCTGAACAAACCCAATCCTATTGGGATTTGGCCTGGATTTGTTCCATATTTTAGCATGATTGTTTGATAAACCTTGATAGATTGCCTCTTGTTTGCTGTGAAAATGTCTCTGGTTTGCTCTTCATCTTGTGTAGCTCCCTTGCCACCGACTAAACAGTCACGTCCAAGTTTTCTGAAACTCGAAACATGTACCTTAAGTTTATGTTCTCCCGCGGGCTATCCTAATTTTACCAGGAAGCATATCAGTTACTTGTTCGCAGAACCGCTTAAGCTTCATAGGCTAGCAAAGAGTCGGATATTAGATAGTCAGGAGTCTTTTACAGAGACCAGCACAATAGATATGGATTGGGAGGATCAGGAGGAAATTGAGGATACTGGGTCACCTTGGGAAGGTTCAGTTATGTATAGGAGAAATGCTTCAGTTACACATGTGGAATATTGCACTACCTTAGAGAGGCTTGGGTTGGGAAGATTGTCAACAGAGGTCTCGAAGAAGAGAGCTTCCGCAATGGGACTAAGAGTGACAAAAGATGTTAAGGATTATCCAGATGGCACGCCGGTTCAAGTTTCGGTTGATGTCATAAGGAAGAAGAAGAAGCTGAGACTAGATGGAATTGTCAGGACTGTTATCACACTAGGCTGCAACAGGTGCTTTCTTATGAACTCACAACAGCTTCTTTACTATCCTATGATTGCATCAACTTTGTTATTTAACGGTTTTCTCTTATGTGTTTGAAGATGTGGTGAGTCAACAGGGGAGAGTATCTTCTCCAACTTCTCGCTATTACTAACCGAAGATCCAGTTGAAGAACCCGATGTCATTGATCTAGGATTCACATTCGGAAGTGACAAAGCCAATTCCTTTTCTGGGTTGTCGAACGATAAAGAAGAAGGCGAAGATGATGATGATGATGATTCATGGATAGATTGGGAGGATAAGCTTCATTTTCCACCTGAGGTGAAAGAAATAGATATCTCAAAGCATATAAGAGACTTGGTGCATTTAGAAATCACCATCACTGCTATATGCGATTCTGCATGTAAAGGAATGTGCTTGAAGTGTGGTGCGAATCTAAATAAGAGGAAATGTGATTGTGGCAGAGAAGAGAAGGATAAAGGATATGGACCTCTCGGAAACCTGAGAGAGCAAATGCAACAAAAAGAGGGACTGAGGAACTAAACTCAACAATAATTGTATTGATTTTCTTTTTTCTTCCTCTTGTCTGTTTTACTGTCATAAAACACAAAATCAGGTGTACAATAAGTTCAAAAGTGATTCTTAAGTAGCTACAGCTTTTTTTGTAAGCTCATCATATGATTTTTTATTTAGAATCAATAATCAAAAGAGAGAAACAGATTTTTATGTGCAAAACGTCATATGACAGCGTTCTAGCCTCATCATCAAATTTCACAAATTTACATGTTTTAACAATCATTACATATTCTTGTCAATGTGTTTTCTATTTTTATATATATTTGAATATGAACAGTATCAAAATCTTTTGAGACTTTGAAGTACATTGAACAGAGTGATTCAAAGAATTTAAAGGTTTCTACTTCTTCTTAAGCTCAAGTAGTCTTGACCATCTCTTATGAACAGAAGCTGTATTTGTCTCACCAACGTCTGCAAAAGCAATTGAGAAAACCAAAACTCTTTAATCCTTATGAACCAAAACATGTCATGTGAAAATAGGAAAGAAACAAAACCAACAGAATGTTGCTTACAATGCAGTGTTGGTTCTGATTTTTCGCAGGAATCGGAGCATATATCCTACAAGTAAATAACAATTTAAGTGAAACATTTACACTCCACACACAAGATTCATGAAGCCAAGAGATGTGCATAATCGATCTCACATTTTGGCCTTATGGATTGCATGAAACTTTGAAACTGTAGAAACAGAATCTTACTTTAGCATAAGTTGTGAGTCGGATAGTGTCTTGTACAAGGGAATCAAGGTTAGCTTCATATCCAGGTCTCACATATATTACCTGCCAACAGAGGAGATTTTACTCTTCTCACTTTGTTGAGATGCAGATAGAATATGTAGAGAGAGGTTATGATGTTCTACCGAAGGATCATCGCCGCCAATTTCTGGCAGTGTTGAAGCTCGATTTTCCCGGCTTGATGGCAAAATCCAGACGGTGAAACTTGTATCAATCTGGTCATAGATATTTCATCAAAACAGTTTTTTGTCCGGATGCTTAACAGGGTTTTTCAAGAAACCTCTTTAGAATGAAACAGTTACCAGTCGAGGATAAAGAGAAGAGCAAATGCTGCACTTTCTTGCGATAGAAGTCATGATTCTTCCATCTACTGAGAGGCCCATGCTCGCGTGCTAGACAAGTAAAAACACTAAATGATTGATTGGGTAAGAGAGAAGACAGATTCTAATTTTCAAACACTGTCACTTCATCAACACATTAAACCATAAATGCATAGCTAAGCTCACTACACAGTGGTGGAGAAGATAGTTACCCTTTGGACGGAGAGGTCGACAGAGACACGGGAATTGGGAGGGCCATCTTCAACAAGATCTTGGAGGTGAAGATCACGTAGAGAGACATCGTACTGAGTGTTCCAGTTTCCATTCCATTTTCCTTCACTAGGAGATAAAGTGATCAGACGCTTCACTGTTTTTGAGCTCCCTCCTCCATTAAGGGCTGCCTAAAACATTGGGTTTGGATCCAAAATGTGAGGACTCTTTACATATCCAAACCCAGAAAAATAAAAAAACATGCAATGAAAAGAAAAGTTGAAAGCAGAGAAGAAGTAAAATACCGAAGAAGCTTGGTGTTTCTTGGAGAGGGAAGAAAAGGGAAGGTGATGATTATTGCCGGAAACTTTGTTCTTCGAGTTCAAGAGATTTGGAGAGAACAAACAACGTACAGCCATGGATGATGATTCGCTCTGTGTCTGTGAAGAAGAACCTAAGTCCTCGACCATGCAATTGCAAACCTTATCCGGTATTACCACTCACCACCAGTCTTTTGGTTCTCGACGTACGTGTCTTTTTCTCATACTCCAAACAAAAATAAAGTCGTAAGTCCAAAAAAGTCAAACTAGTATGACCAAAATACCCTTACCTTTATCTGGGAACCACAAAAGAGCCCTACCTGCCCAGTTCTTAAAACCCTCGGACCCAGAAAAGCTTCTCCATCGCCACTGATTTCTAAAAAGGTACTGATATCTTCTTCTTCGTCTCTTTTTGCTTCTCTGAGTTTGATTTGAATGATTTATCGGAAATTAGGTAATCGGATTTTGAGATTTTGACTAGATTTGTTCCTCAGAAATATGGAATTCTAGTGCTAGATTTTGTTTTTTTCGTTGAGTTCCTGCTTTGATCTGATTTTCCATGTTTTGCTAATCATTTTAGCTTAGATTATTATTGTTATTATGTTACAGATATGCTCTTGTAACATTGCATTGTTTAATTTCATTATAGGAGTTGGCCTGTAGCTAGAATATATAGATTCCCGAAAAATGGATAATTCTAAAGTGGAAGTTGACAATGATAATGCAAGCGGATCCAAAGGATCAAGCATTGGGGAAAACAGTTTGGATTCTGAAGAGTATGATGATATGTCTGATGATTCAACAGAGGAGGAGTCTGATGAAAATTCTGCGAGCGATGGAAAAATCCTTATGGATTATCTTATGTCTGAAATGATTGCTGATATGTATGATGATATGTATGATGATATGTTTGGTGATTTCCTTTTCGATGATTTTCTTGGAGCTAGCATCCCTTCACTTAGCGCACTACAAACCTGCAATAAGCAGCCCTCAGATGACAAGACTAGTACGGTGTTTGATACAATGAAGGTCCTCAATAATCTAACTGGTGTGAGGATGTGGTCGCCTTTATACCTTGCATCGTTGAGTCATATTCAAGCTGATGTAACTCACAGAGAGGCATTCTTAGCATTTTCTGATCCCGAGGATAAGATTTGCTACTTAGAGTTCAAGACTGGCAAAAAGAGAGATGAATGAATGACTCGTGTGTATTGCTTTTGCTTATTCAAATGTTTTCCTATTGAATATTAAGATTTTAAGTTTGATTCATCTTTTACAAGTAGTAATCTGCAAGAGGAATGATCTCAAAAGAAGCTTATGTAATTCTATCTGTTGTAACTGTAGAGAAGACATTTTTAAGTGTTATTCTTACAGTTAACCACATGATGGGTTTTACTATCTTCTATTCTTTTGTTCTTCTTTCTAAAACCAAAAAAATAGTAAAAGAAAACATTTCACGAGATGCAATGTCACAGCTTCAAGGCCAAGCAAAGTCAATGTCACTGTTATCAACATCCCATACTCCAAGACCTAACTCATCAAACAACTGCTCATAACTCCAGCTTGAGTATCCCAAGAAAAACCAGTACTCACTTGGATTTAGCTCTCTAGATTTCAACTCTTGGATTCGACGGGCCACTGATTGATGATCTAAGAAATAAACGCCTGGTGAGATTTCCGGGTGATCATGGTCCGTGGATGAGTCTTTCTCTCGGGTCAGAGCTAAAAGTGGTATTCCTGGATCCACGACGGGACCTCCGAACAATAGAGGAGTCTCTTTCAAGAGCTCGGCTGTTTCCCCTAGGTCAGGGAACGATTTCCACCTTATCCTTTTGTTGAAGATTAGACCCAGGAAACCGAATTCGGGGCCTGCTTTTATGATCAGAATCTTTGATTTGGCAAATGGTTGGGAGGCAGCTAGCTTTTCTGTAGCGACCAGGATTGTGCCGGTTTTCACTTGGGGAGAGGTTGTGAGCGAGTGTGTTGGAGGCGATTCGGAATCGACCTGGTCATGGTTTACCTCTCTTTCAGTGGGCTCTCTGTTCTTTAAAACGACCTCAACAAGTTTATCACCATCTGTCACTTTATAGTCTACCGCAGATGAAGATTGATCCGACTTGTTTGAGTTTCTTCTTCCATTTCTAGACAGAGAAGGAAGGAGTCCTGCCAGAGAAAGATTCATAACGTACTTTTGTTATGCTTCAGATCAAAACAGATATATAAAAAGCCAAAAGCATTCCTCAGCAACACAGCTAAGGCCGGAAAATAAACGAGTTACTACGAAAAACTGAATCACAAGTTTTAAAGCATATTAAAATTCTATAATATACAGTAATTTTCTGGAAGGTCAGACTCTTTAGAGATAATATACAGCATAAACGTGTAAACAAGTGAATAAACAAGGATTCAGATGATGACTTACTGAAAAACTCACGAGATTTATTCGCATGGCGAGCTAGAAACTCTGTTATGTCAGTTACAGATGTCTCCCCTTCATATGGAGTGACTTTGTTTCTCTCGGCTGGAAATAATATCAGAGAAGGATACACTTCCCTCTGCAATGTTACAGATTCATAGAGCGAGTGAATACTTGATCCAGAAATGAGAATACGGTGTATACAATCATAAGCTCTAACTACTCAACAGCAAAACTGTGATATGGAAATACTAGAATAAATAAAACAAACCAGACTAAAAATCAGACAAGCTATCATGAAAATTACCTGATTTATTGATTTTAGGATCAAGCTGCAATCATTCAACGTGCAGTCCATTAAGTAGATAAGTGGAGATTTTAGATTCTCGCCATTAGTTGGTTTCTCTGCTTCAGAACAGAAAAAGCAACAGAAGAAGAGAAATAAGAAACTTTAAAAACATGTCCACTTCACTTTCAATATTACAATTAGTACACTCAGATAGAAAATAGGAATAAGAACACTAGTCAATCTATATCACATACCTGATTTGAACCTTTGATTGTTCGTAGATCCTCCTTGTATAATTGCTTTATATTCTTTTAGTGATCGGTATACTTCATGCAGAACTAGCTCCATCCTCTGACAAAACCCACACCAGTTATTACTAAAAAGGACCAAAACGTCCTGGCACAGAGGACAAGGAGCCTTCTCTGCACTGGATTGATCCCATGCGTGAACCATATGGGAGAAGGTACTGACTGTGACACGGGGAATAGAATCCACCTCGTGAAAATCCAGATTAACAAAAGGTGGAACTGTAGCTTTTTTAGGCGTCTGAATGCTAGATTCAGACTGTGTATAAGGAGATAGACTTCCATTGAGATATCCATCAAGAAAGTCGACCAGTGACGAATAGCTGAACTTATCTTGAAGGACATAGTGCTGTTGCAAAGCAGGGTCAATAATTACTGCTGATGGAATCTTTACATCACCAGTAAGAGCCCTAAGTAATACATAATTTGCATCAGAGAAGAAAAATGAACCAGTGAATTTATGCACTAGATCTTCCTTCGGTTCTGAGTGCAACGATACCTTGATCTCTCCATTAATATTTTTTTTCAAATAAACCTCAGTCTTATCGGTTTCTGCCATTACTAATTGTTCACTGCTGTTTGTAGTAACCTGCTCTTCATCACTAGGGGAGGAGGATTCCATTTCAGAGGATTTCATTTCATCTTTTTCTTCAGGACTCATACCGACTCTGTTCTGCACATCTGCATCTTTAGGGTGAAGAGAAATTTCACTGGAACCTTCTGCAAAAGATGAAGTTGTATCTTGACTAGACACAACTTCTGCTTGTGACGGTAACGCATCCAGCACTTTTATGTGCACATCATCAGATAACAGACGGAAACCAACATCCTTAGCAAGCGAGCTCAATTTACTTTCTTTTCTTCTGTGAAGAAGATTTGTCAGTATCTCCTGCAGGGAACTGCCTTCCATACCTGGCGCTACAGTATCTAGGGCTACATGTTTATCCCCATCCAAAATCATAAAAGAGACCTTATTCTCTAACTTAATTTTCTTAAACTTTTGGACAGTTTTTGGAAGTGACACAGACCCCGATTTTTTATCAGCCTGGCTAACGGATTTCTCATACTTAATATCATTCTCCCATTGTTTTATGTCAGACAATTTATGCTGTGCAGCTACCTCTCTGAAAGTATCAAGTGCTTTCATACTCCTTCTCCTCTCTTCCAAGGACCCACTTGATCTATCCACAAAAAGAATAAATGAGGGTTTACTTGCAGGTAAAGATGACTCATGGTCCTGCCAGTCGTCCTCCAGCTAGATGAGAAAAACAAAGAAGATTGATGTGTGTAAGGCAAGATGGAAAAATTTAAATGGACACAACTATATAAGCTTAATAAACACGGGCAGGAAGTAAAATAATAACTAAATCAATAAAACGAACAAAAACGCAACGACAGTTTCAAATTGTATTGACTCAAACAACATAGAGATCTTGCTTGAATATGCAAAGTCAACTAAACATAGAGAGATAAAGAGAACCATACCTCTGTGACTATCGGATTCTCCATCTTTAAAAATCTCTGAATGTCGTCCCCGGCCTTGAAAATCTTTGAACAATGTGGACATCCTGCTAGCTGAAGGACCGCTGCCCACGAATCAGATTTTCCAATATTAAATGATGAAGCCAATGATTCTTCTGTGATCAGACCAAATTTTTGCCTTTCAGGAGGCAAAGAAAACTCTTTTGTGGTGGCAATCAATTTCGAGAGGAATGAACTAAATTGCTTGAACTCTTCATGGTCACATGTCTGTCCAAAACCCAGATTTACCCTGCCATGTTCCTGCAAAGCAGCAGTATCATTGGCATAGCTAAAATCCTCAAGCCAAGGAACTTTACCAAATCCACTTTGGAGTCCACACATATTGTTCCATTCTGCATAGCATGTTTCCAGGGTGCAAAGAAAATTAACATTATGGAAGCAATGCACCTACTAGAACATATCAACATCATCTAGACATGAAGTGAGAATCTACCAGCCACCTTCTGGTTATTTTTTCCTCTTAGCTTCAGCACTCGATCAGTTTCTACTTTTCTGGAGAAGTTTCCTGCAAAGTAATGATCAGAATCTCTTAAGGATTTAGCCCAACATTCCAATTTTTCATCAAATAAAACTAGAAAGCGCCTATAATATTATCATGGCCATCACAATACATCTACTAGAAGTTTTAAGAAAACCAAGAGCACTATCGGGAGTGTGTAATAAATAATCTCACAAGATCAGGATTATCCCTCGTCATGTAGAGCCAGAGTCAACAACAGCAGATCAAACTCACCCTGCCAAAGGTTATCTTCAGTTACATTTTTCTTCAGCTCAGACAGCAGTGTAGTTGTCCATCCGCAGAATTCAAACAGAAGTAAAGCCTTGTCAGATGATTGAAGGAAATCTTTCAAACTCTTTGGAGACTTCAAATGTTTGAGAGGGAGTTCTTCAGGAGTAGATGTCAGATACGGATGAATAGAGGACAATATATTTGAACCTCGGAGTTTCCCTTGATAGTTGTAAGGCACACTATTGTGATAGTACAAAATTGTTATCCCGTTGGTAGCAGAACCAATGGCTTGTGCTAACACCTTTTCTGAGTTTCTGTATACAACCATTAACTTCAACAAGCCAAACTCGTCCCGACTTTGAACCATCTGAGTAATTTCATTCTTGAGGGATCTGGACTCACCACACCCTATGAATCAAGCAATAAAATCAGTCAGAAAACAAATAAGGACACTGAAAACATCTCCACAAAGGCAATCAAAAACCTCAGTAAGTGGCAAATTCAGCTTGACAAGAAAATTATGAATAGATACGCGAGAGAGAGTGAGAGTACATGGAGTGGTGATAAAGAGGAGGACATGAGGGTGGAGACGGATCTGAGAAGAGAAGTTTTGCTCCGTGAGGATTTCCCATTCGCCATTGCAGCTTGACGGAAGAATAACGGATACGAAGGCTAGAAAGAGAAGGAGGAGGAGCGTGGGCGTCTTCATCGGAAAACCGCTAGCTCTCTCGTCGCGTCTTCTTCTTCCTACTTTCAACGTCGGCGCTCCGATCCCGATTCTCTTGGTTGGTTCGGTTTAAACTGATCAAATTTTCGAGAGATCGCATTTTACCGGTTCGAGAGATTTCTGTCACGTGTATATAATATTTGATGGAAACTCAAATTACTCCAAACTTGATTTTATTTTTTCCGTTAACAAATTCAAATTTCAGCCGTGTTTTTTGTATATAGATTTGAACATCCATGGAATCAAGAACGATAATCCGAGTATAAGTTCTTGATCAACCGTTCGTCTTTACGAGATTCCTCAGAATTGGTTGTCACTAGATTCACTACCACTTGGTAGGGTAAACATCAAAGTCTCTAGAGTCACAAGTTCAGCCAAAAGCATCTGAATAGTGAGGGATGGTCAAGCTCACAAGGCCTTGTCTTGTGTTTTACTGTTATCTCAGGTTTTTCAGACACTCACGTTTGATCTGATCTTGTCTTACACTCTCTCACAGCTTCCAACAACATTGGTCCCATGGCAAGGAAATAAAACAAGCCTCAAACACTACCATTACCATCTTTTACTTCCATTTTTCCCATTCCATTACTCAGCAAATTCACGCAACCATTACTTCGTTCTCGTATCTAACAACTTGGCGAATATTATTCTGATTATATCCTTATTGTATATACGCAATAGCAGATGTAAGAGTTACATATGGATTGATAAATGTTAAGGAGCCCCTCCAAAATCATATCATAGAGCAACAAAGAGTGGACTGCAAAAAAAAAAAGAAAAACACAATTAAAGAAAGTAGAGTTACCATTTGACTGCTCCTGTTTCCCAAGAGACTACAGATACAGATAGCCTTCACCTCATACAACTCTCCACTCATCCTCAAAACACACAGCTGCAGGAAACGAATGGATGACATTTTAACTATGCTCTGACCTGTGCTTCCCCCCACTAAATGAATTCTTCCCTCAACAAAGAACTGATCCCATTCAAGAGACTCTCATCACCTTCACGAGTCATTCTGCTCACTCAGAAGCTTCCGCAACTGGGTCTTTGGAACCAACACCTTCATCTTCTGCAGTTCGGGAACTAGAATTGTCACCTTCTCTCTTAGGAATTTGCTTTATCAAATCAATATCTTTGGCATCTGCTTCTCCTTGCACCTTGGGATCACGTTCTTCATCCTTTCGCTCTACCAACATTGCTCCATATTCTTCATGTTTTACATCTGACAAATTATTACCATCTTCCCCTTCACCTTGTAGAGCTCGGATCAAATCATCAACACTGCTGTCAGTTTCCCTTGTCATTTGTACATCTGAAGACGATGTTGTATGATCCTCAGATTCCTTAGACGTATCAAAACCGGATACCGCTTGCAAGGGTGAGCTGGATGGAGCTAAAGATGTTGCATCACCCAATCCTTTGGTAAGGCACACATATTTGAAAACGAGCTGTTTATAATCATTTAACAAGCCCTCAACATCTCCTATCCTCAGATCACCAGCACTGGCAAATATGTAAGGATATTCTTGAAAGACTTTGCTTGGCTCGGTATCCTTCAAAAGCGTCGCACCCTTATTTTCCAAATCTGAAATGGATTCAGCTTTCTTCATTGGTGTTTCACTGTTTATATTCAGTATTTCATTGGTCCCAGAAAGACTATCAGACGATTTTGATTGAAAAAGAGTGTTTTCCCTCTTGGGATTCAGAATTTGAGTTTTCTGAAGAGTGGACTCATCGCGAGGGGGTGGTGCAGAGCCATGACCAGTTTGATAAGACTGGCCGCCCAAACCAGAAGTTCGTGCTCGTGCAGATTCCATGTTCTTTTCAAACTCAGCTTCATCCAATGAAAGAGATTTTGCATCAATATTTGAGATGAAAGACTCTGCAGAGAGTATGTTTGTGAAGAAGTACGCAGCTTCACCAACAAGTTTAGATTCACGCCTATATCTTTGTATATACAATAAGTTTGAGTGAAGTTGTGGAGGGTTAGCCTGCGAAAAAGAAAAAACAGAATGAGCATTAGTAGATGTTCTTGCACATTCCAACCATAATCATGTACAACGAAAATACGACTTCAGAAACTAGTATGCATAAGTTGTTCAATCCTTCTCCATACCTTTATTGTAACATATATCAAAACAGGAAGAAATTCGTCTGCTCCAGGTGCATTCTCGTTTGAAGCAATTGAAGCATTTAGTAATAAGTTATTTATCACTTTGCAACAGTTAAGGATACACACAAGCTTATCACGAGGTGCTTTGTACATGTTTATCTTCTGGAGCTCTTTTTGAGCTAGCTGCCGTAAGGAGAAAAAAATATCACAAGTGAAAACATTAACAAAGAGGAAACACTACTGCGAGCTAGCTTTGACTAGATTGGCTTACCAGCCATGATGATTCATTTTGAAAAGTTGGTTGTATATCCAAATTCTCAGGAGAAATGAATTGTTGAACCAATGACATCTTCTGAAAGAGTTTCTCATCAGCTATAACCTCCTCAGTGTTTGAAGCAAATACCCGGGTAAATAGCTTTGTCATAACATACTTCTCTAGGCCCTGTGTATACAAAGGAAAAATGATTACGGCACAAACATGCAAGCAATCCACAAATAGAAAGAGAATAATATTGATACTCACATCTCCCGCACTGTCCAATTCCTCCTCAGAACAACCAGACCAAAGTGGATGAGCCCTGAAAGCAGCCTCCATCTTGGAAAAGAACTCCTGAACCATAGCACAATCTTTTTCCGGGTCTGGTGCATTGTTCGAGAATGAAACAATGAAACTGCAACATAAACTGACGACATGGTTTATGAAGTTGAAGGAAGAAGTAATGTAAACCACAAAACATACTCAAACACGCATTATCCACGATATTTCCAATATGGTTTTCAATAATTTTCTAATTGATATAGCCTGCTAACAATATCCAATTGCCTTCCACAGTAACCGAAATTGAAGAAGAGGCCGAAAAAATGTTATGGAACTGCAGTGGTATAAGATCTAATCAAGAGATATTTATATCAACAGAGAATATGCTTCCATTTTCCAGAAAATCACCTAAGCTTTATAACAAATCATCCAACATAGCTATTTGTCTCGATCAGTAGAAATCTTGCTCACATATTATCATTCATCATCAAGTGAAAACAGAAGTAAGAACGCAAAACACTATGCACCGACTTAAGCTAAGAGGAAGATCGTACATAGAAACACACACATTTAACCGCCGGATCTGAACCGAGAAAGGGAGAGAGGAGACCTTTTAATGGATTTGACAAAATCGCCGGCGGAGGGTTTGCGCATCCGTTCTAGGAAATCATGCAGCCCCAAGAAGACGTCCGTGTTCTCCATCGGCGATTATCTCCGACTATTGACCAGTGAGAAGAGGTGGAAAGAGCAAAGTTTGAGTTCCGTGTCGCTGACTTACCACCAACAAAAACGACGGTCGTTTTCTAAGTTCCGGTTAATGGTCCTGCCTTTATTAAAAAAAATTGAATCTAATTCGGTCCTAACCGGTTTTGGGTTTCGATCATCAATTTAACCCAACCCATCGACCAACGAGCGAAGACACCTGACTCTCTCTGTCAAATGAAACCAGTGTTCTAAAAAGCGGTCTAGGCGGTCGCCTAGGCCCCGACTAGGCGCTAGGCTCTCATTCGACGCCTAGATAACCGCCTTGACCGCCTAAAATTACATAGATCTTGTTTAATGTATTTTTTCAATTTCAATTAGAGTTTTATTTATATATATATATATATATATAGTTATAAATATTCATATATTGTTTAATATAAATATAAATAAATATTTTATCTAGTTTTTGTTTATAATTTCATAATTTTTAGTTTTATATTAATATTTTATATAACTTTTATATATAATATCATATTTATAATGTATTATGTTATAAACGTCTAAACCGCCTAAAAAATCGCCTAGGCCCCGATTAGGCGTTCTAGGCGCTAGGCACTGAGTCACCGCCCGCTTAGCGCCTAGCGCTTTCTTGAACACTGAATGAAACACACGATACCAAAAACCTCAAAATCATGTCCTGTAATTTCGTCAACTTGCTTGCTTTTGCAATGATCCAAACTTTTACAAAATTTAAAAACAATGAACCATTTCAACTGTCGACCAAAAGTCTTGCAAGTAATGATAGTTGAAAGATTTGACCAACAATCAAAACCCCAAAATCAATTACGAGGAAAAGAAAACCAGATGGTTCAAACGCTAAACCTAAATCGCTTCTCAAGTCATTAAACATTTACCACACGCGAGTTTTAAGTTTGTTCAAAAGAGCCCATAGAAACATCACAAGGAACCACACCATAAGATAGTGCAATAATTTGACAGAAGCTCTCAACAATACTTTCTCATCCAGACACTTCCCGCTGAAAGCAAAAAACCCTCAGACAAGCTCTTTTAGATAAGATCAGCTACATTCATTGGCATCTCATCAATCTGGGTACTGTAGTACTGCTCAATGTCTCGGAGGATCTTGATATCATCGCTTTTAACAAAGTTGATTGCAACACCCTAGCAAGATAACCATAAAGTTGGTTAAAAGATATCTATTTAGTATCTCCAGGCTAAGAAATTTAGCTCCAAAGTGGTGGTAAACAAACAATGCAGCAATTATAATAAATTACTTACCTTACGCCCAAATCGACCAGACCGTCCAATACGATGGATGTACAGCTCACGGTTGTTGGGGAGATCATAATTGATGACAAGAGAAACCTGTTAAAGAAAGATTGTCATGTCAATTAAACTTTTACCATAAGAGCATGGCACATAATCCGAGGCCTCAATAACAGAGATTGAGTTTTTCCCCCCGCATTGATATAGCGGATAAGTAATGACTTACTTGCTGCACATCAATCCCACGTGCCCATACATCAGTTGTGATCAAAACACGACTTTCACCTGACCGGAACTGATTCATGATCTCGTCTCTCTCCTTCTGAGGCATGTCCCCGTGCATTGATGAGACAGTGAAGTTGTTACTTCTCATTTTCTCACTTAGATAATCCACCTAAAACAAATGCAGAGATAAAGTTAAGCAAAACACTTTAAAAACATAATTCAAGAACTCTAATTACAAGAAACATTGAGAAAAGTTTAACAAGCATCAGGATGGTATATAGCATCACATGATATATTAAGAGGCCAATGCAATCTAATAGATATCAGCAGGTGAGAACAGATTGCAAGTACTCTAGAGCAGTGGCCTTGTATTGTAAATTTCATTTAGGAATAAACACCTACATATATTCACAAGATAGTATAAATTTTTGAGCAATTACAAGATCGCAAATCAAGTTAAGATAACAATGCTAGAAGTTTAATGTTAACGAGTTTGAGATACAGTTGCATGAGAACCAGAATTACCTTTCGTTTTGTATTGCAGAAGATAACAGCTTGAGTGATAGTAAGTGTGTCATAAAGATCACAGAGTGTATCAAATTTCCACTCCTCTTTCTCAACAGCAACAAAAAATTGTTTGATTCCCTGGAAAAGATTGTATACAATAGTTAGCCAGTGAAGAATATGAGTGCGGCCCTACTGTAAAAATAATCATAATAGCATACAGAAGCAGAAGAAGAAACATACTTCAAGAGTCAACTCATCACGCTTCACAAGTATCTTTACTGGCTCCGTCATAAACTTAGATGTCATCTCCAAAATCTCGTGAGGAAGGGTTGCAGAAACCAAGCAAACCTATAAACAAACGTATTAGGATTCAACTATCATAGAATGAAATTTAGCTGGTCATAATACAGTTAATAGCTACCAAATCTACACATGGAACATTCAATAACACCTTAAAATTCTATTAAATCCACACAGAGTCCAAGCAGCCAATCCATATTAAAAAAAAAAAAGCTAATGCAATAACAGCCAAAAACCAGGCGTTAGCCACAAAATAAATTTGAGCAGTGAAATTGCACCTGAAGATCTGGTGGAAGATATCTGTAAACATCATAGATTTGGTCTTTGAACCCTCTGCTCAGCATTTCATCTGATTCATCAAGAATCAGAAGTTTAATAGCTCTGGTACGAAGACTTCTCCTCTTTATCATGTCACAGACACGACCAGGTGTCCCAGACACAACATGAACACCATGCTCCAGCTTCCTGATGTCTTCTCCAACACTCTTCCCACCGATGCAAGCATGTGCCTGAATATTGGCGTGTAATCCAATAGCTTGTATCGTCTTCTCTGTTTGTGTAGCCAGCTCTCTTGTTGGGGATAATATCAACGCCTGAACCCTGCAGTGAAAGATAACAAATAAATCAGTAAACCTGTAACAAGATCCTGCAGCCTAAACAATAAAGTATTACTCAATCACTATAATCGAATAGCGAGAATAACTACCACATCTTTTTGCTAAAGGTGATAAAACGAACATCGATAACCGACTACTCCAATTAATAGTTTATCTCTTCCACATATCAGCCAAAATGCATCCCACAAAAATGGTAAGAATCTGATTATCAACACACATAAAACCCACCGTGTGTTGATAATCAAAAACCTAATAATGTAAATCAGAGCAAAAGAACAATCCGAGCAAAGCAAGTAAAGCTAAAATTGAAATTAAGGGTTTTCTCGAGCTAAAGGAACAGAAAACATACTCTCTAGAAGAAGTATCAACAACTTGGCAAACGGAGAGAGCAATCATAGATGTCTTCCCCGTACCAGACTGAGCTTGAGCAATAACATCGCGTCCTTGAAGAATCGGCATAACCGCCCTCTGCTGAATCGCGGAAGGCTTCTCGAATCCATACTCGTAAACACCGCGAAGCACATCTTCCTTTACCCCCATATCATTAAAGCTCGTGATGGGCTCGATCCCTTCCGTCGTCTCGAACACCAGCTTATCGTCATCCATAGGTCCACCGCCTCTTCTACCACCTCCACGGCCAGGATTCGCTGTCGCCATTAGTCTCCGTCTAGATTTTTTGTTTTCTCTCTCCTAGGGTTTTCAATCGATTTTCCCCAAATGCTTCTTCTCTCTCCAAGTAGCAAGCTGTTCGAGATAAGCGCGGCTTTAAAAGAGGGGTACGATTGAAGAAAAATACCGACTCTATATGTTTAATGGGCCTTTAAAGTTCGGCCCATATTCATATGCAGACAGAAGCAATTTTTGCGTCAAAACGACAACACTGCATCAACGAAGCTGAGCTTGCGAACCCAGCTTCAGAAGAAGAACCTACAGACTTATAGATCGGTCTCTCTCTCTCTCTCTCCTCTGTCGGGATTTTCTCTCTCTTTTTCACCCTATCTCGTTCCTAATTACATCTCCTCTTTGCTCCAAGCCTGATTCTTAGAGCTTGGGGAATGAATAGAACTGGTTTTGTTGTCCATCTCTGTTAAAGGTTCGTGTTTTGTAATATTTATAGATGACAAAAGCTGAATATACCCATCATTTCTCTATCGATGCCTTATATTCGTTGTTACATTGGTTTTTCCGTTATGCGTCATCATCGTTCATTTTAATTGATGTATGTTCTTAATAATTTAATTCCCTGAAGTGTGTTTTTATTCATCAAGTCGAAATAAATTTTATAGAATCTATGTTTTGCATTGATCTTGATTTCGTGTTTGGCTTTTTTGAATGGTGCAATTACATGTTGCAATGTATATAGGTTGGATAGTGCAAGAAATGGACCATGCTAGTGATTTTAAAACAATGATATCTGCTTTTTCGTTTATTTGTAGTTGTACTGGATTTTGAGAGAAGGGACTTTGTGATGTATACAAGGGCATTAAAGAGGAACCAGAGATGGGGTTTGGTATTTCAGCAAGCCAAATACTTAGTTAGGCCAGCCGTTCGTGAGTATACGGTTTCCAGATCTTGTGGATTCACAAATACATTAACAAATCATTTAACTAATAGTGCAAATTTGACAAGAAAGTCTCTACTTGGTTCATTTTCTCCCCGCGGTGGTACTATTGCCTCGGGGAATTGTTTAAGTGTTTTGAAGAATAGTCAGTTGCGTAGTTTTAGTTCTGAGGGTGATGGGAGGAATGCTAGTGAGGATAAACATATCTCTTTGAACAAAGGGAATGGGGTAGATGATGGAAAAACCGGGAAGGATAAAAGTAATAGCAGTGTTGGGCATTTGGATTCTCATGCTCAACTTGGAGAACAGGACCAAATAGAATGGCTCAATAATGAGAAGCTTGCTAGTGAATGCAAAAAGAAGGAGTCACCTTTCCTTAATAGACGAGAAAGATTCAAAAACGAGTTCTTACGGAGAATCCAACCTTGGGAAAAAATACAGCTTTCGTGGGAGACCTTCCCTTACTATATCCAGTAATAATCTACAACATGTTTCTTTTTCTCTTATCATGTTTATTTCTCCATTTCTGTTTATGTATTCTGCTCCTGTTTCTTTCACAGCGACCACACGAAAAATATTTTGGTGGAATGTGTTACCTCACATATAAGACAAAAGAATGCCGCTTCCATATATGGTGCCCGTTTAGAATCTTCAAGTGGAAGAATATTGCTCCAGAGTGTTCCAGGTTTGTTATTGACTAAAGTAAAAAAGGCAGACCAGTATTTGATGTTGCTCTTCTGGTATCAAGTATAAATATCGAGGAAATGTAAGATGACCAATAAGAAATTTGATGTTTATTCAGGTACTGAGCTTTACCGGGAGAGGTTGGTACGAGCACTTGCTCGAGATGTACAAGTTCCCCTGTTGGTTCTTGACAGCAGCGTTCTTGCCCCATATGTGAGATTCTTTTAAGTAATTTGCCTATAACATGCCACCAATTTTCTTTCGTTTTTCTCGTGTTCATGTAATTTTTTTTTTATTCTGGACCAGGATTTTGCTGATGACTACAATGAAGATTCTGAATCTGATGGTGAGAACGCAGAAGCGGAAGCAGATGAGTCCACGACAGAGTCTGAAGCTGAGGAAGAATCTGGTGCTCAAAGCGAGGAGGATTCTGAAGCGAAAACAGATGGGAGTGACAATGAGGAAGCTTGTCTCGAGGTTTCTGAGGAAGCTATCAAGAAAATTGTGCCAAAACTTGAGGAGTTCGAAAAGGTATGATTGCGTTAACTGAGATTCAGAAAATTTTGTCTGTCCTGATTGTCTTTTTCTAATTTTATGTATACCATGATATTTATTGTTTTTTTTTGCTGTACCCCGTGGACAGTGTGACCCTGTCATATAAATTTTCTGATTCTTGATTTTTTTTTATTTGTATGAAAACGTTATTGGAGTTACTATGCATGAATCAAAAGGTTTTACCATTCCTGCTGTTTGAATACTGTTTCTTGGTTCTACATGATGACTATTTGCATGTTCCATTTTTGATCTTTCAAATGAAATGAGTTTCAGAAATTTCTGAAATTTGCTTACCTGCTCTAAATTGTGGCAGCTAGTAGCAGAAGAACTACATGGTTCTGGTGAAGCTTGCGAGGCGGCAGCTGTTGAGCATTCTGAAAAAGCCAGGCGACCGGCAAAGAAAGGTAAACATCAATATCAAGGCTCTGGAAGGCATCTTCATCATTATAAGTGCTAGGTAGACTTGAATGTATCAGTTTGCTGAAGAAGTTTGATTTAGTCATATTTTCCTGGTGTTGTCTTTATATCTTAGCCTTTCACTCTTTCCTCTTCTATTTGTCAGACTGCTAAGTTCTCTCTGTGCTGTCAATTTTTCACTTTTTCCTCATTTCTATATGTGTTAACACTTTTTGCAGGAGATCGTGTAAAATATGTTGGGCCTTCTAAGAAGGCTGATGCAAAGCACAGGTAGTTTGCTGATTCACTTATGTGATAATTATTCTCTAACCTTGCTGAAGAATATTACGCTCTACTATCTTTTATGACTGTGTACTGTCTCCTATTGTTTGACTTGATCTCTGCTTGCTCTACCTATTCATTATAGTAGTAGTTTTCTCATCAACTGCCACGTGGACCTTAATTGAGATTGTTGGATATGCCTTTGGTAATGGTTTAAGAACGTTTAATTTGAATGCTTTTCTATATGACGTATTCATTTATTTGTGAACTCTGCCTTTGTGTAACTAAATGACTGGTTTTGCATGCTTACTAATATCATCACTAGGTTGATGATGTTGTATCTCATAATATTATACTATCCATGGTTTCCTCAGCAATTTGACGTGCCTGCAAATGTAACATTTGATCTTTTCTAAAACACATATTGAACTCATAGAGCTCTGGAAGTAATAAACTTCCATGGCATGCTAAATATTATGGATGAAGGATAGTAGATGCCCTAAGATTTGTCTTCAACCAAAATTTATATACCTACAGGCCATTATCTAGCGGACAACGTGGAGAGGTCTATGAGGTGAATGGGAACCGTGTTGCGGTCATATTTGACAATGTAGGTGAGACATCATCAGAGGGAAACGAGAAGAAATCAACAGAGCACTCCCATAAGCTACATATGCACTGGATAGATGGTATATTTACTTCATGGCGTTCTGTATGGTTGATGTGATATGGCTGTATATTTGGAGAATTATCCTATATGTAGACAATTGACATCTTATGTAAATGCAGCTAACTAACATTATTGTCTGCGCAGTCGGACACCTAAAGCATGATTTGGATATGCAGGCAGAAGATGGCTATATCGCCATGGAAGCTTTAAGTGAGGTATGTGTGGAAGTTACATTATGTTTTTGTGTTACCATTCAACTAACGTTGTACGTTGGCCTTATATGATAGTTCAGATCAGATAATGTATCCAGCAGTAGTAAGTGCTCATTATATTTAGTTTGATTTGAAACTTAAGTTATATGGATTGTTCAACATATGCTGCGTTCTTGGGTCGGAAATTAATGATATTATTGCCCTAAGATGTTAGATGTGAAGTCTAAAGTAGCTTACACTTTCTCCAAGACACATACAACATGAAGTGGCATTAATTTATTCCCTTTTTTCTGTGCCTGTAGGTTTTGCAATCCACGCAACCACTTATTGTCTATTTTCCCGACTCGTCACAGTGGTTGTCTAGAGCTGTACCTAAGTCAAAACAAAATGAGTTTGTAAACAAAGTTCAGGAAATGTTTGATAAATTGTCAGGTCCTGTTGTAATGATCTGCGGGCGAAACAAGACTGAAACAGGCTCAAAAGAGAGAGAGAAATTTGTAAGCCTTTCTCACGTATCATTGTTCATTGACTCTTCGTTTGTTATTGATCAGTAAACAAATCGTTTGTTTCTTTCTTTTTTGACATTTGTTTTTTGTGAACAGACGATGATACTCCCAAACTTCGGCCGTCTTGGGAAACTGGTATGTTAGCTAAACATAAAAGTAACTTTAATTGATAGTCTTAGTACTTATCTATTGTGGTAATTTCTTAAAACTTTTGGTCTCGTATGCACACCAACTACTAACATTATCAATTTATTCAACATCTTGAGCATGCATTTAGTCCTGACTTTTTGTCAGTCGCATTTTGATACTTGTGGTCAAATTAGCTTAGCATGTGCAAGTCTCTGAATGTGGATTCGCATGCTTCGCTTCACCTTCTTGACATTACCATACATCCATTTATTGGTCTGCATTTGATAAATCTCAAACCCTACACTCCAAAATATTTATCATAGAAGCTGTTGTGTCTTACAGCCCCTTCCGTTGAAGCATCTCACTGAAGGACTCACGGGAAGGAAAACATCAGAGGATAATGAGATATACAAGCTCTTCACTAATGTTATGAACCTACTCCCTCCTAAGGTATGCCTTATGACTTTTGATAACTTTCGTACATGATTTTGGATAACCGATGAAAATTGCATTGATGTGTTTTTTTCGTATTTATGTGAAATTGTATAGACTTAGACTGGTTTAGAATCAGATAATGTCTATTGAGAAAATATCTCTGCTAATTCCTCTTACGTTACGGACATTAGGATAAAGTAGGAAAGCTATTTGAAAACTTGTGACTTTGTTATATGAGAAAATATATGCAAACTTCCTTCAAAGTCACTTTTGGGATAATGTTAAATCATCTGCAATCGATATCTGGGATCCAAATGCCCAACATAGCTCATGCTGCTATCTTCTTCTTGAAATTTATTTGTTCCACAAGTCTTGCTTATCAATGTCGTACTTGTTTTCTTCTTTTCTAAATTTGATGCAGGAAGAAGATAACCTCGTAGTATTCAACAAACAACTCGGAGAAGACAGAAGAATTGTGGTGTCACGGAGCAATTTAAATGAGCTACTTAAGGTACATAGATCTAGATTGAATCTCGTTTAGAGAAATGAAAGTCAATTTGTGATGTTATCATAACCATTGTAACACTTTGAGAACCATTTTTTCCAGGCGCTTGAGGAAAACGAGTTGTTGTGCACTGACTTGTACCAAGTGAACACCGATGGCGTGATATTGACAAAGCAAAGTGTGTAACTCCTATGAAATACCTGGTTTATTATGTATGTGTTTACTCGTTATGTCTTAGCAGTGTTAAGTATGTTAAAGTTGCTGATTGAGGATATCAAGCATGCCTTAACTGTTGCTATGATGGCAAGAATATGTATGTCATTTGTTGCTATGATGGCAAGAATATGGTTTTAGGAGACCGCTATATAGCTAGTATTATGATTATATTACATGAAAAAGGATGCAGTTCCATGTGATTGACCTTGATATCGGTCTTCTTATTTGATCAATCATTTAATTTTATTTCTTGCTGTCTGTGATGAAAACCCAATTACTTTTGTTGTGACCAAGAGAGCTCAGAAACTTGTTTATTTTGTTTTTCCAGGAGCGGAGAAAGTTATTGGCTGGGCCAGAAACCACTATTTATCTTCTTGTCCTAGCCCATCGATTAAAGAAGGCCGCCTGATTCTGCCCCGTGAAAGGTAATGGCATGGTTGTTGATTGATCTTTGAGGTCTATGATTTATCTTGATTTTATTTTATCTTACTATTGTCTTCCTCTTTTGAAGCATTGAGATTTCAGTTAAAAGGCTAAAGGCACAAGAAGATGTTTCTCGAAAGCCCACACATAACTTGAAGGTTTAGTTTCTTCCCCCTCTGGTCGTCTGGCAAATGGATGCTGAATACTCTGAGTAATAATAATGTTAACAGAGATTTCTGTTTTTGCAGAATATTGCAAAGGATGAGTACGAAACAAATTTTGTCTCAGCTGTGGTTGCTCCTGGAGAAATTGGGGTAAAGTTTGACGACATTGGTGCTCTTGAACATGTGAAAAAGGCACTAAATGAGTTGGTTATTCTTCCCATGAGAAGGCCAGAGCTTTTCACCCGTGGAAATCTCTTGCGGGTATTACATTCTGTTATATACATGTCATTATTTTCTTGCCTACGGACTTGTAATTTCCTCGGCTGAATTTTCTTGATGGTGTGGGTCTTCTTTTTCCAGCCATGTAAAGGCATATTGCTTTTTGGTCCTCCTGGTACGGGTAAAACGCTACTTGCCAAGGCGCTTGCAACAGAAGCTGGGGCGAACTTCATTAGCATAACTGGCTCAACGCTTACCTCAAAGGTACATGGATCCTTTAACTATGTTGTATTGCACTGTTAAATTGATATTCCAACTATAAATTATCACTTTGTAAACGTATTCATATAATAAATGACTTATAATAAAAACCTTACCACCCCGGTCACCGACTTAATATGGTCAATGCCGATTGTAACTCGAGTAAATCTCTTTCCAACTTTACCTCGAATTAGTTCTGAATTAAGTCAACTTCGTCCATTATTTGGCACAGTGGTTTGGAGATGCAGAGAAGCTCACAAAGGCTTTGTTCTCCTTTGCAAGCAAACTAGCCCCTGTCATTATATTTGTTGATGAGGTGAGAAATTGTTTAGCTTTATATCACTTTTCAATTTCGGTTATTGCTTTTTATGAGGAATACTTTTGTGATGCGTAATATGTGCTTCTCAAGGATTGACTGTAATATTTTTTGTTGTCGAGTAGGTTGACAGTTTGTTGGGTGCTCGTGGTGGTGCTTTTGAGCATGAGGCAACCCGAAGAATGAGAAATGAGTTTATGGCAGCTTGGGATGGACTCAGATCAAAAGATAGCCAAAGGATTCTCATTCTCGGTGCCACCAACCGACCTTTTGATCTTGATGACGCTGTCATTCGTAGGCTACCAAGACGGTAAATTAGTTGTCAAGTAATTTCTCCTTTGGAATATTTGTCTCATTTTGATGATTGTATTGAGGCTTCTGTATATAGGATATATGTCGATTTACCAGATGCGGAAAACCGGTTGAAGATTTTGAAGATATTCCTGACACCAGAAAATCTTGAAACTGGTTTCGAGTTTGAAAAACTTGCAAAGGAAACCGAAGGATACTCAGGAAGCGATCTGAAGGTTTGTTCATTCGGGGTTTAATTTACAAGTTCGAGTATGATGATGCAACACTCGAAAGTTATAGTAGTTGTAATTCCTTTTGGTTTTTACATTGCAGAATCTATGCATAGCTGCTGCATACAGACCTGTGCAAGAGTTGTTACAAGAAGAAAACAAGGTAAGGACTTGCATAAAACCCGCACAGTTGATTTTTGTTGTGGTGGAAAAGAATTATTGTAATGTTTTTGCAACGTCGAATGCTCAGGACTCAGTAGCAAATGCATCCCCTGATCTACGACCACTGAGTTTGGACGACTTCATTCAATCTAAAGCTAAGGTATTGGATCAATGTCTATAAGAGAAAACAATATCTCTGTTTATGTTTGCAATATCCAAATTGCATCATTTTAATGTAATATGCAGGTAAGTCCGTCTGTGGCATACGACGCAACGACAATGAACGAATTGAGAAAATGGAACGAGCAATACGGTGAAGGAGGGACACGGACTAAGTCTCCTTTTGGCTTCTAAGCAAGTTTTGTTAGAACTCGATGATTTTTTCCATGTGGTAACAATAAAAGTCACTATTTTACTTTAATCATAGATTCATTTTCATCCCCTAAGAGTAAAAATACTAGTGGTAAATTTACAGTCCTCATTTGCTCAAAATATTTCTGGTTCATAGTTCAATTTTAATCACAAAAAATAACAAATTTTGGCAATCCTTTGCGATAATATTTCAGTATATACTATTGGTCAACAAAAAGAAAGTGAGAGAACACAACAAAAAGGAAAAAAAGCTTTCTATTTGCCGACCAAAAAAAAAAAGAGTTCCTTCTATTCTCACGCGCTTTTTTATTTTAGTTTAGCGGAGAACTGTTACAACGTTTATTCGACGCGCCATGAGAGCGCGTGTGGGATTAAACCACACAAAAATGTATTTCTTTTTGACGAAAAATATTTAAATTGAAACGAGCCGTATCTGCAAATTCCATGGCGGAAGAGTAGAAAAAAGACTCACACACACTCTTCCTCTACTCTCATCTTCATAAGAGACGATGTCGGATGTGGCAGTGCCGAAGTCAGTGACGGTGGAGGAGGACGACGCTGCGGCGGAGGCGGCGATTGAGGAGCGGTGGAGTCTTTACGAAGCTTACAATGAGTTACACGCTTTGGCGCAGGAATTGGAGACGCCGTTCGAAGCACCGGCGGTTCTTGTGGTGGGACAGCAGACGGACGGTAAGAGTGCGCTTGTTGAAGCTCTCATGGGGTTTCAATTTAACCACGTCGGCGGCGGAACCAAGACTCGCCGGCCGATTACTCTTCATATGAAGTACGATCCTCAGTGTCAGTTCCCGCTTTGTCATCTCGGATCTGATGATGATCCTTCCGTTTCTCTTCCCAAATCTCTCTCACAAATTCAGGTGTTTTGTTATTATTGCTTCTTCAATTGCTTGTTTCTGCGTAATTCTGGAAAATTTGACGAATGTTGAGATACACTAGTACTTAGGTTTATTGTAGAGAAGCAAAATGCTCATGTTAACGAAATGATTTGGATTTTAGGCATATATTGAAGCCGAGAACATGAGGCTGGAGCAAGAGCCATGCCCATTCTCTTCTAAGGAGATTATTGTGAAAGTGCAGTATAAGTACTGTCCCAACCTTACCATCATTGATACACCTGGACTTATAGCTCCTGCACCAGGACTGAAAAACCGAGCTCTCCAGGTTTTTTTTCTACAATTCCCTGGCTGAGTTTATGTTTTGGGTTTTGCTTTATCTGAGAGTGATCACTTGTTCTTTTGTTTAGGTTCAAGCACGGGCTGTGGAAGCTCTAGTCCGAGCCAAGATGCAACACAAAGAGTTCATTATTTTATGCCTTGAAGATAGCAGTGACTGGAGCATTGCAACTACTCGAAGGATAGTGATGCAAGTATGAGACTTGACGTAACTCCATTGCGTCTAACCTTGTCTTTTTTTTTTCTCTTACAGTTTGTTTCTTTTGCTCATGTAGGTTGATCCTGAGCTTTCTAGGACTATTGTTGTTTCTACAAAACTTGACACCAAAATCCCTCAATTCTCATGTTCATCTGACGTGGAAGTCTTCCTCTCACCTCCTGCAAGCGCACTTGACAGCTCCTTATTGGGCGATTCTCCTTTTTTCACGTCTGTGCCTTCTGGAAGAGTTGGCTATGGACAGGATTCAGTATATAAGTCTAATGACGAGTTCAAACAGGTCTCTGCTCTTCTCTCTGATTCCTTAAAACAAATTAAAAAGAGGTCTTTTCCTAAACTATGTGTGGTTTTTATTGCAGGCTGTGTCACTTAGAGAAATGGAAGACATTGCATCTTTAGAGAAGAAGTTGGGCCGTTTGCTGACAAAACAGGAAAAGAGTAGGATTGGCATCAGTAAACTGAGGTTGTTTCTCGAAGAACTACTCTGGAAAAGGTATAACTGTTTTTTTAACTCTCTGATTTTTCAGCCTCTGTTTCCTCTGTAGTTTACTTTTTCGCTGTAGTCTTGATGTCATTCTCTTTCCAGGTACAAAGAGAGTGTTCCGTTGATCATTCCACTGTTAGGAAAGGAGTACCGCAGTACAGTCAGAAAGCTGGATACCGTTAGCAAGGAACTTAGGTTGCAATTTGTTTTGTCTGAAAACGTCTACTTGATGTTAGGCAGTTTGATTGTTATCTACTGATTTAAGAAAATATAACTCATTGGTGGTCGAATTCTTTCCTTTCAATGCAGCTCGTTAGATGAAGCAAAACTCAAAGAGAGAGGCAGGACTTTCCATGATCTCTTCTTAACCAAGGTATCTGTAGAGAGCATTTCGATTTTAAAAATTTCTATTTACACCTTTTCATTTGTGCCTGGACTCTTGGAATAATACTTTTTGTATTATTACAGCAAGTTCATTTTTGTAAACTTCTCTTCTTTTTTTGGTTTATAAACTACTGACACAAAAAAAAAAAATTGTTTGTTGATTATTGACACATATAAAATTATGCAACAGTAAATGATATCTAGGACTTGCTACAAATTTAGAATGGCTGTAAACTTGTTGTGTTACTGTTGGATGCCCTTCAGACTCTAAAATTGCTGCGTCATATTTCTGATTGACGTACGAAGTACCTTTGTTAGTATTGATCAGTGTTGTGTTTTCTCACCTGTTTTTGTTTATATTTTTCTTGGCCAGTTATCGCTGTTATTGAAAGGAACAGTTGTGGCCCCTCCTGATAAATTTGGTAATGTTACCGCTCCGTTCTCTGCTAGTCAACTTCTTTGGCAAAAATTTTGCGTAGCTGTGACTTGTGGGTGTTGTTAAATTGGACTTTTGCAAGATCAGTTTAGTTAAACGCATATTGTTCAATTTGACTGGGTCACCAGAATGCGATGATTACACATATAATGATGTATGCTGATGTATGCTAATCAATCAATCGTTGGTCATGATACTTTGGTTACTGGCAGAAGCACATTTTATAACAACATTCTCTTTATTTTGGGTTCTTTGATAGTTGATCATTTATCATGGTGTTTTTCAGGTGAGACACTGCAAGATGAAAGGACACAAGGAGGAGCCTTTGTTGGTACTGATGGTCTCCAGTTCCCACATAAGCTAATACCAGTAAGTGATTCTCTTGAAGCAGAAAATTGTTTACTTTATAAAGCAAGCTTGGCATGGACTTCCAAATCCAGTTGTCTTGTCCTTGTACATGGATTATGATAGGAGATAAATTTGACCGCATGAAACATCTGTGCCAAAGAACAATATATTGGAAACAAAGAAAAACATACTTCATTGGACCTTCAAGAATTATGAGGAGAATATAAACAAATTCTTTTCCATTTACAGAATGCAGGGATGCGTCTTTATGGGGGCGCGCAGTATCACCGTGCCATGGCCGAGTTTCGTTTTCTAGTTGGTGCTATCAAATGTCCCCCAATAACACGGGAGGAAATTGTAAATGCATGTGGAGTTGAGGATATTCATGATGGAACAAACTATTCTAGGTGTCATAGCAGTGACTGACATGCACCACACTTCTGAATTTTATTGTGTTTGCATCTCAGACCCATTTTCTGTATCTAATCTGAGCTGCAATGTTTTTCATGTTTTTATGGACCCCTTATTCTCTTTTTTCTTGCTGTTGCAGAACAGCTTGTGTTATAGCAGTTGCGAAGGCTCGTGAAACATTTGAACCTTTCCTTCATCAGGTGACAACGATATATCTACTATTTTCTTCTTCTTTTGTGGATGATGGAAAGCAATCTCACTAATTAGTTTAGATATACATGAAAGGAAATATTGAAATATAACGTTATATATTGAAATCATACTACTACCTATCAGTTTTGAGATTTGCTGGTACTTTATTTATACTTGAGAGTTATTGAGTAAACATGTTCTGCTTACAGAAACTATGTTTGGAAATACTTTCATCTGAAATTTTTGTAATTCACATGTTTCTCATTCCATACAGAAAGTGTTTTTCAGTTCTCATTTTCGTTCGTTTTGCGTTGGTGTAGTTGGGGGCGAGGCTTCTACACATTCTCAAGAGATTGCTTCCAATATCTGTATATCTTCTTCAGGTAGGCACTGTTTTATTTGGTTTGACGCTCCTACTCATGTTCCCTTTCCAGCAAATTTCTTGATATATGTTTTAAATTTGAATAGAAAGAAGGTGAATACTTAAGTGGGCATGAGGTGTTTCTCAAGCGGGTTGCTTCAGCTTTCAACAGTTTTGTGGAGTCCACAGAAAAATCATGTCGTGACAAGTAAATTCTTTTTCCAATTCTTGTACTTGTCTGTTGTTAGTGATCAACAATTCAATTTTCCGGTGCCTCTTACCTGTGTTCTAGTGAGCTTCAGTGAGTAATCTCCCTTTGGATTTTATATTGATTGCAGATGTATGGAGGATTTAGCAAGTACGACTCGCTATGTTACATGGTCTCTTCACAACAAGGTCACTGCTACAGCTTTATAGCTCTGTTTCGATTTAATTGAGCTGTGTGCATACCATCAAATCAACACTAGAAGTAAAACTGTTCTCATTAAGGATGCATAAAAATTAAAAACTCAGTTCAGATTTGGTATCCGCTTCTAATTCAGTAGTTTTCGCTTCTCAATGTTATGTAGAACCGAGCTGGTCTACGTCAATTCTTGGACTCATTTGGCGGAACAGAGCAACTTACTACATCAGGTAATGCCATAGGATTTAGTCTTCCCCAAGATGCACCAGGTGGCACAACAGACACAAAGTCAAGATCAGATGTAAAGCTAAGCCATCTGGCCTCAAACATCGATTCCAGTATTCAGACAACAGAAATGCGGTTGGCTGATCTTCTAGATAGCACGCTTTGGAACCGCAAGCTTGCTCCTTCCTCTGAGAGAATTGTGTACGCATTGGTCCAACAGATATTCCAGGGCATACGAGAATATTTTCTCGCCTCTGCTGAGTTAAAGGTTTGCTCCTACTTCAGTTTTCACTCAGATTCATGCTTTTAATGTGACATTTCTTTTATGTGTTTTCTTTTGTTCTGCAGTTCAACTGTTTTCTTCTAATGCCCATCGTTGATAAGTTACCTGCTCTTCTCCGGGAGGAGTTGGAAAACGCATTTGAAGACGACCTCGATAGTATCTTCGACATCACGAATCTCCGGCAATCACTTGATCAAAAGAAACGGAGCACAGAGATCGAGCTCAGAAGGGTAAACCAAACTTAAACCCTGACTTTTATGATCATATTATTTGCCATTGGAACTAACTATGCAGAAGAACAAACATTATGTTAATGTAATTGTGTTCATGTTTTGAACAGATAAAGAGGATAAAAGAGAAATTCAGAGTGATGAATGAGAAGCTAAACTCTCACGAATTTGCTCAAAATCTAAAGGCTCCTTCGGTGCAGCAGTGACTCAAGTTCAATATTGCTTAATATTAAGGTTAAGAAACAATCTCATGTGTTGCAACTTTGGATGTCCAAAAAGTACTAAAGAACGTTGTCGTTTCAAGTAATCAAGTGTTCGCTTTTTGGTCCAATGTTTGCAAATTTAAGTTGTGTAGAATTTAGTCGTATCATACTATCATCATTGTCTAAATAAATATATATTCACTATTGCTTCGTTGTATCTTGACGGGTAATCTGCCCCAAACATTCTGAGTAGAAAAAAGCTTTTTGAATCAAAAGTGTTGTATTTAGTTATATGGTTCTTGAATATTATATCTTTATGTTTCTATAATTAATAGATTATTTACAGCTTGAAGTTTTTATATATGTTTTAAATTCTTATCCATCACTAATATACACATATGAGTATATGACCTACCCTGCTACCCATTAACCTCCACCTAACTACGAGCGCATTCACATTTTAAACACTCTCTCTCTTTCAGCCATTTACTCAAAAGAATAATAAAAAAGTAAAATAAGCTTAACGTTTTCTCCACGTGACGAGAACCAAATGTTTCTCCACGTGATGATTATCTTGTGATCTAACTAGAGTTCCGCTTATTCTTTTGATAAAAGTTGGTAAATTAACCGACCAATTTTTAGTCATATACAGTAACTTGAGAAAAAATAAGAAACTACAACTCTTGCATAAACGTAAAACTGATGACTGAGTAACTTTTTTTCTTTTGTCTTTTTACTTCCACCTAGTAACTTTTTGATTAAAAAGTATGTACAGTAACATATAAATCGTAATATCAAAAAATTAAAAATAACAATAGATGATGATACATATACTAAAAGACACGTGACTTGAAGTAAAACAAGCTCTATTTCTTTTTTTAAGAAATGGATTAAAGAGATTCTATTTATTTTCGTTTTATGGTTATTATTATTACATAAAGAAATTGTTGTAAGCGTATATATAAAGAGAAGCAGTCCAAAGCTTTTATAGACAACTCAAGTTTCTTACAACAAAGCAACTCGGCTCAAACAGCACATCCATGGCTCCTTCTGCACAACCTCTTCCTATGAGGTAAAATATTTCTATATTGCCCACACAGTTGTGGTCCAGTGGTGGTTGAGAATTGGAGAAAGGTTTGAAGGAACTAATCCAGGTTCGATCCACGCTGGAAACAAAAAACACATTTACCTGGTAGTCCAGTAACAGGCGATCTGGCTACCCCCTGGCATTAGTCGGAAAGCATTTCAAACTCGGGACAGACAGTGTGGTGGCCCTTCGGGGAGTAGTCCACTCTGAAGCACTTCGGTGCGTTTCTACCGGGGCTGACCGGATCAGCCGATAGGGTTTATCAAAAAAATATTTCTATATCAACAAAGAAAATTAAACAGAATAATTATATTTCTAGAAAAGTAAAATAATCTCGCATTTACTTGTTTAAATCTGATAGTATGAACTAAGATTGACGATGATTTTTGTATTTTATTTTATCAAACTTTACAGTGTTTCGGATGAAAAGTATGCTAATGTCAAGTGGGAAGAGTTGGCATTCGGGTTTGTTCGTACGGATTATATGTATGTTGCGAAGTGCAATCATGGTGAGAGTTTTCAAGAGGGAAAGATTCTTCCTTTTGCTGATTTGCAACTTAACCCTTGCGCTGCTGTTCTTCAGTATGGCCAGGTTTGTTATGACTTAATAGAATGTATATACATTGTTATTAGATGAAACTTAAAACTAATAACACATGAATAGCTTTCACTGATAATAAGATGATGATTGAGCTAATTATTACCATATATATAATTGTTTAATTTAGCAACTATTGCATGCATACCTGTTTGAGCTATATATTAAACTATTCAAAAATGAAAGAGTTATACATATATGTATTAATCTATATCAACTCTATCCCTATCAATTTATTGTGACTTAATTTCGTAACAACTCTTAAGTAATCGTTTGATCCTAATATACTGAAATAATGGTGGTCATGGGTATGATTAGGGTTTATATGAAGGACTGAAGGCTTACAGGACAGAAGATGGTCGGATTTTGCTATTCCGACCAGACCAAAACGGTCTCCGTATTCAAGCCGGAGCCGACAGACTCTATATGCCTTATCCTTCGGTCGATCAATTTGTCTCCGCCATCAAACAAGTTGCTCTTGCCAACAAGAAATGGGTATAGATCTTGTAATTATATTGTATGAATTCCTTAAGATAAATTGTTTTTAAAAAAAACTTACAAAATGAAAGATATAATTAATGGGATTTTCTTATGTATATGTAGATTCCTCCTCCGGGGAAAGGAACATTGTATATCAGGCCTATCTTGTTTGGGAGTGGTCCGATTCTTGGTTCATTTCCTATTCCTGAGACCACCTTCACAGCGTTTGCTTGTCCTGTTGGACGTTATCATAAGGTGAGTTTTCTTGTCGTTTTTTTTTTCTTTTTAAAAAAAAATTGTTTGCATTTGAAATTATGGGTCTAAAGAAATATATAAAAAAGTTACAACAATTCACTTAATGGGATTGCTTTGTTAAATTTGATTATACTTGGGATTGTTTTTGGTATAGGATAACTCTGGTTTGAATCTGAAAATCGAGGATAAGTTTCGTCGAGCTTTTCCTAGTGGAACTGGTGGTGTAAAGAGCATCACAAATTATTCTCCTGTAAGTTTTAAAAATATACATCAAATTTTATAATTAAATGATTGTTTTACATTCTCCAAATGATTGTAATGGAAAATTTCTTGTCCAAGGTTTGGATACCATTGGCAGAGGCGAAAAAACAAGGTTTCTCTGATATTTTGTTTTTGGATGCTGCAACTGGCAAAAACGTCGAAGAACTTTTCGCAGCTAACATTTTTATGCTCAAGGTAAAAATTAAATATACAAAATATATGGAAATGTTGTGATTTATATATACCAGTGTTGTAGAATATAATCAAAATCGTTGTGATATTTTTGTATATAGGGAAATGTTGTATCGACTCCAACAATTGCAGGAACTATTTTACCCGGAGTCACACGAAACTGTGTAATGGAATTATGTCGTGATTTCGGCTACCAGGTTGGAATATTTCAATATCATACATGAAGATATATAGTTGATTCAAGTTGATCTTGTAATTTGCGAAAAAATCTCCTAACTAATAATATTCATCATGCATGTATAATAATTTACTTTGTTTTTCTCCTTGTAAAAGGTCGAGGAACGTGTGATTCCTCTAGAGGACTTTCTAGATGCGGACGAAACTTTCTGTACTGGGACTGCTTCAATTGTGACTAGTATTGCGTCCGTAACCTTCAAAGACAAAAAGTAATATTTTCTTTCGTTTGTTAATTAATCCAAAATGTCTATTTTGATGATTTTCCTTTTCATAAGTTAAGTTGACTGAAACAATTGAGTGTATAAACTCAATACAGGACTGCATTCAAAACAGGAGAAGAAACATTGGCTGCGAAGCTATACGAGACGTTAAATGATATCCAGACGGGTCGGGTCGAGGATACCAAGGGATGGACGGTGGAGATTGACCGTTACCACCAGGGTTGAATCTTGAAACCCAATCCCTTATATATGTGTGTGTATACAAAACTTATGTAAGAAACATCTGAAGATGTCTCTGATCTTTGTGTTTGTCATCATGATCATGCATGTCATGTCGTTGCAATGTATTTTATAAAATTTGGTCTGTAAGTTATTTAATAACTACGGTTTGCTTCATCTTTTTGCTTATATCTTCTTATCTCTCCAAAATTAATATTTCAATAATTATCTAAATTCATCTTGTTATAGTTAAAAACCGTGTTTAACTATTTAAAACTACTGTTTTTTTGTCCACGTAGATGATACAAAACTCTTGACTAGCTGGTCGTAGAATCTTTCTCTTAAGAATTTTGTATAATTATAAAACCAATCAAGAATTTAATATTCTTGAGCCTTAGCTCGATTAATAATATGAGTTATACAACTTCAGTAATCTCATCATTAGCACTCTCATCGTAACTTGCTTCTCCATTGTTCTTGTAGGAAGGCTCTATTTTCTCTAGCATACTAACCACTGATTTCATAAACGGTCTAGCCTGAGGAGACTTGTCCGTACATAACAAAGCAATGGTCAATACTTTAAGAGCATCCTCCTTGTATTCATCTTCTATACTCGGATCGACTAATTCCATCATCATTTCTCTGTTCATCTCCTTGCTCATGCTCCAAATCCACATGACTATATCACTGTTCTCGCCGAACTCTGTCTCCACAGGCTTCTTCCCTGTCACCAACTCCATTAACACCACCCCGAAGCTGTACACATCACTCTTCTCGTTCACTTTGGTGGTATACGCGTATTCTGTGAACAACATCGAAATGATATGCAAATTACAGGTTATATAACTGTATATTGAAATGAATGGAATTTGAAGCTTGATAAGCAAGACAGCTAAAGATAAGTTGACCTAAGGTCATATGGCTATTCAGAACAAAACTTGAAGATTCGACTTACCGGGGGCAATGTAACCAAGAGTTCCTTCAACAAGAGGAGCCGATAATTCTCGTTGAGCCGAATCAGGCTGAATGATTTTAGCCAATCCAAAATCAGCAATCCGCGGTCTCCACTCCTCATCAAGCAATATATTGCTGGACTTCACGTCTCGATGTATCACCGGCCGATCTAACCCATGGTGAAGATACTCCAGCCCTTTAGCAGCTCCTAAAGCCAATGCTTGTCTCACACGCCACCCAATCTCTTGTTCACCACGACGCTCGTGCAGCTGCTCCCACAAACTTCCATTAGGCATATACTCATATACAAGCAGCTTACTATCCTCACACGTTATGCTGCAGAACAACTTCACAACGTTTATATGTTTTATATTGCTTAGCGTCGCGACTTCTGCCTCGAATTCTCGGTTATTATTTTTGTTGTTGCTGTCACTTAACATCGCCGTTGAGCTTCTAAAGCTTTCGCGGGAACTATCCTGACACCAGATGTGTTTAACGGCTAGTGTTTCACCGCTTCTTAGAGTTACTTTGTAAACATTCCCTTGACCGCCTCTGCCTATGAGATTCTCTGACTTGATCTCATCAATAATTTCCATTTCGTTAAAATTAAGTAACCGAAAAGAGCTCACTTGCCAGTTGTTCTTCTTCTGAGCCGTTTGATTCGACCTATCTCGTCTTATCTTGAAGATCACGTAACTGAATAATAAAAACAGAGCAAGTACCGCTGCAACAATGAAACAAATGTTGAGCTTAGACAAATGTTTCCTCTTCCCTTGGCTTTGAGGTTTTCCACGCGGACATGGATGAAGATATGCGATCTTTGAGCTGCATAGCCCTGAATTTCCTTCAAAGTTTCCACTTTCGAGAGATTCAGGAACAGAACCAGTTAGCTGGTTGTTGGATAAGTCAAGTAAGCTTAGCTTCAGAGCCGATAAACCAACAGGAATCATTCCTGATAGTTTGTTTCCTGACAGATTCAGAGAATTCAATAACTGTAAAGATCCTAAACTTTCCGGGATTTCTTCAGAGAGTGAGTTTCCAGCAAGGTTTAGATCAACCAAAGATGTGCATAAGCCTAGTGACTTTGGTATAGCACCAGACAGATTATTCTGGTCAAGATAGAGACTTGAGAGCTCCTTAAGCTTACCTAAAGAGTCAGGAACTACCCCGGAGAACTTATTCATGCGAAGATTAACCGACACTAACGAGTAAGCTCCTGAGATCTGAAACAGTAGAGAACCCGAAAATCGATTGTTGCTCAAATCTAAAGAGCCGAGAGACTTGGCATTACCAATATCATCAGTAAGATTTCCTTCAAAACAGTTTGAAGCAAGGTCAAGAAACTGAAGATTAGGAAGACCCCAAATCCCTGAAGGAATCACACCAGAGAGAAAGTTGTTACTTACAAGAAGACGAATCAGAGTTTTACATTTAGCATAGCTCTCTGGAAATTGTCCTATGAATCTGTTCTGCAACATCAGAAGATGCGTCATTGCGCCTTTCTTGCACATATCAGGAGGAATCTGACCTTCCAAATAGTTCTCAGACACGTCGATGTATCTAAAACCGGTCCAAGATCCGAGTCTCTTAGGAAGCTTCCCAGTAAGTTGGTTTCTGTAAAGAGACAAAGCAGCTAAACTCTTGAAATCTCCAAACTCTTTTGGAATCTCACCGGTTAGTCGGTTGTCGAACAATCCAAGAGAAACAAGGTTCTTTAAGAACCTCAGCTCTGACAAATCACCTTCTAACGAATTGTTAGAGGCGTCGAAATTCCACAAATTCGTCAAATTCCGAAACCCGAATGGTAACTTACCAGTCAAGTAATTGTTGTAAATCTCAAGCTGCCTTAGGTTTCTGAGCTGAACTATACCCTTTGGAATTTCACCAGAGATATGATTATCAGAGAGCTCAAGGTTTCGTAGATGAACAAGGTTCTTGATTCCCTCTGGAATCTTACCTGTGATGCTGCTATTACTCAAATAAACCCATTTCAAGGCAGTGAGATTTAGAATCTCTCTAGCAAATGGATTCGGATCGAATCCGTTATCTCCAACGCTTAAGAAACTCAATCTCTTCAGGTGTTTTAGAGAACTCCAAGGGAATAGTCCAGAGATTCCTGAAGCGTTTAAGCTCAAAAACTCGAGTAATTGTAACGAATCAATCGCCGGAAACTCACCGGAGAAATTGTTGATGCCAAGGTCTAAGTATCTCAAGCGATTACATTTCCTGAGATTCTCACGAATACAACCACGTAAGGAGTTATTTCCTAGAACAAGCTTCTCCAGAAACTTCAAATCGCAGATTAAATCAAAAGGAAGATCAGTAATTCTACCACCGCCGTCGCAATTGATCAAACTCTGACTTCCGAGATTGATCTCGATGACGTTTCCGTCGGAATTACATACGATTCCGGCGAATTCGCATGCCGAGTTCCGGTGAGTCCAGGTGGCGAAGACGTCGTCAGATTCTGTTTCTCCAAAGGCGGATTTCAGTTTGAGAAGATTATCGACTTCTTGACTATGGTTGGATCTCGATGAAGCCAGTGGAATTAAAAAGAGAAGGCGAACGATAAATAATCGCCGGAACATTGTTCTCTACGTCTGAAGGATAAAAAAAGCGGGGTGGTGTCTCGTCGTTGTTGTTGTTAAACGGAAGTGAAGAAAGAAAATTCGGTAGGCGGTATGAAAAATTTTGAAAATTGAAAAACATTTTTATTTTCTTTTATGTTATTGCCTTTTATGGATTTTATTACATTCATGATTCATGCACCAAAACGTTTACATCTACATATAATTTTGTTTCCAAGTTAATTTTTTTCTCGGGCTTTTGTGAATATTGAAATATAGAACCTAAATAAAGTAAAAAATTATAATTATAAAATGGCCATTGTAGAAGATACAACATAAGGGCCAATGATTGTCTTGGGCTCTGTATTAGAAATAGAATCGTTACTTGAATCTAATCTGTTGGATACATTACAAATAACTTGTGGAAGGCAAAGTGACTGTAAAAAAATCAAAAGTCAAAGTGATGAACTATTTCTTTTAATTACTTGAATCAAATCTGTTGGATACATTACAAATAGATTTATTTCCTACACCATTTCTATAAAACTAATACTGATTAGTGGTTATCAAACAGAATATTACTAGATTTTAAACTTTTTCCAAAATTAGAAGATTTCAAAATTAATCGTTATCAAGAGAGACGTGTACAAAATATTCAAAATCCAAAAATAGCAAAATCCAATGAATACAAAGAATAGAATGTAACGTTGACTAGCTGTCTTTTTAATATGGAGAGTATGTAAATATGGTCCTCTTTTTTTTTTTTTTTTTTTTTTTTTTTTAATAACTCGGGTGTCCGGCCCCACCGAGGTGGAACCGACTAGCATGGGACCCACATGCGTCATCTGCCCTAGGGTACCCCACATCCCGGGGAGCTGGCGATTCCCTCATGTAAATCTGCCAGTGGCCGTGCCTCGAACCCTGGTGGCGGAAGTCACAGCCGTGACCCCTTTACCACTAGGTCACAAGGCCCGGTAAATATGGTAAACAAAACTAACAGAATTTGTTTTTTGTTACAATCCAAAGCTGTTTTTTTTTTTTTGACAGCCAATCCAAAGTTGTTAACTATTCTAAATTTTGAAATATAAATACTGAAATTAAGTACTAAGCTTCACCACCAGTACGTAAACAATGTCTCTACTCAAAACCAACATTTTATTTCTCTTAGCAATTGCTCTTTTCTATGGCTCTTTAGCCGAAGATTTGCAACAAGAATTCTTAGAGGCCCACAACGAAGCCCGGAGCGAGGTTGGGCTTGACCCATTGGTTTGGGACGATGAGGTTGCTGCTTATGCCGCCAGCTATGCAAACCAAAGGATCAATGATTGTGCATTGGTCCATTCGAATGGACCATTTGGAGAGAACATAGCGATGAGTAGTGGAGATATGTCGGCTGAAGATGCTGCGGAAATGTGGATCAACGAGAAACAGTACTACGACTACAATAGTAACACGTGTAATGATCCAAACGGTGGCACGTGTCTACATTACACTCAAGTTGTTTGGAAAAACACCGTTCGATTGGGATGTGCTAAAGTTGTGTGTAACAGTGGTGGTACTTTTATTACATGCAACTATGATCCTCCTGGTAATTACATTGGTGAAAACCCATACTAACTAAAATAATTTCATGTCTTGTTAATGAGGCAAATTAAAAAAGAGAATGAGTTGTTTGTTAGTTGTTACTGTCATTTCTTAGCTGTACAGAGAAAGATATTAACAATTTATAATAATGATGACATCCACCTCTCAAAAAAATTGGCTGGCTAATTCCTAACGCTATCTTAAAGAGAAAATTAGAAAATTAAAAAAAAAAAAAAAGTGTGAGTGGAAGACAACTCATGAATTGGTAAAACGACAAATCGAATCAAGTCAAACGACACCAAGCTGGCTTTGCTGTCTCAGCTCTTTCCTTAGCTTGTGTGAGAAAAGCCTGCAAGCATCCAAACTCAGATCCACCGCCGCAGCTAATGCCACGTGCGCTGCTGCATCCTCCGTACATGTCACGTGCGTCACACCGACTTCTACTTCCGGTTTGCTTCGTTTCCCAACTCCTTCAACCGTAGCCGACATCACGAACCCTCTGTTTTGCGCCGCCGCAGACGAAGGATGTTGCGGTAGTAAATATCCGAAATCCGACCCGGAGCCCGATCCTGGTCTCGACGCGGGTCTCGAATCCGCGCTTGAACCGGATCCGAGATCCCAGCTTCCTTGAGGACTCGTTGTCGGCGTAGACGCCGTCGTGGTTGTCCCGCCGGTAACATCAATAACGAAACTCCCGCCATTTTTCAAACTGATCGACGAAGATGCTGAAACTGCGGTGGCGATACCGTCTTGGAAAAGCTCGAAACGGTAACCGAGTGTGTCGGAGTAACCGACTTCACGCCATGCCTCTAGTCTTCCCCATGGCTTCCATGTGCAACCGTCAGGTCGAAGAATAAGCCACGCTCCAGGACTTGATCGAGTCACCCGGTTCGAACCAGGAGATGGAACGAAAGGTGTAACCATAGAGGCCATCGCCACGGGTGAACCGGAGAGATCATGGACCGTTATTGACCAGCCTTTTCTCTCTTTTGACGGTTGTTCTTTTTCCGAATTCATCGACGATATACAACTTCTCGTTGAGATTGACTCAGACATCATCGAAGAACTGCAAAATTTAAACCGCAAAAATCAATACACGATCCCAACAAATCTCAATCACTAAACTAAGCATGAAATTATATATTTATAAGTTCGCATATCTTTGCTAAATTAGTAAGTAAAGAATCTATCTGAAAAAGGCAATGTTCCTATTTCAGAATTATTCCAGTGAAGATGAAGATTTAACTGACCTATGAAGAAGATTCCGATCACCGGAGTTGGAGTTTCTGGAGCCGAACTTGCAAGTGAACACGGCTTGTTTAGTGTTTCCTTGAACTTGAAAAACCTGAGGACTACACTCAGGCTCGCCGTCGAACTGAAACACAAATCTCGGGTCAGGTTCGACCCGTACGCTGACATGGAGCTCCGGATCGGATCCAGTTTTACTCTTCGATTTCTTAGACGGTAAAGCAACCCAACCGTTATGCGCCAAACAACTCTTAGTCTCCGCCGATTTCAAATCCAACGAAACCTCAAATCGACCAAGCAACTTCTCACCCGCCGTAGCGAGTCCACACGACGCGCCGCTAACACCGTCGTCACCGTCGCAGTTTCCGCGGGAATAAGCCTCAACGGAGAGAACACTCCACTTAGGTTTCTTCAACGACGCTTCGATCTGAGCTTTACTTAAACTGAAACAAGCAGCGACGGTGGAGACGTTACCGGAGGAAGAACGAGTCTCGGATTCAGATTCAGTTCGAAACATAACCGGAATAGAAACAATCTCGCGAGGAAAGTTCTTGAATCTGATTTTGCAGTAACAGTTAGGAGCCGAAGGATTGATACCGGAAACAGACGGTCCTGATGAGGAAGAAGAAGACGATGACGGAAACCTAACGGCCAAGTTTCCGACGATGATCCGTACGAAAGAGCACGGATCCATGGAGTTTAAGATTTGGATACAACGTTTGAAGATTGAAGAAGGCTAATAAGCAAAGCACTCAGGTTTTTAGGTTGAAGGAAGAAAGATATGAGTGAAGAAGGAGAAGAAGAAGAAGGTATAAAAATGGAAAGAATTGGGAGAGGAAACACAGCCTGGAAAATAGCTGGGGAATGTATATAAATTAATTAAATAATGTTAGGATTTCAAAATTAAATAAAATAGATAGTTGGTTTTACATAATAAAATACAGATTCTGTGGGGTCAAAGCCAAAACTGTGAGCTTATTATTAAGCTCACCTATCATATTCCAGAATCCAGAGAGGCAGATTTATTTTTTTCATATCAATTTTTATTTTTTTACTTTTCAAAACGTTTTCGATTTTGTTACCTAATCTGTTTTTTATTGGATTTTTCTCAAAGCGTGAACTGGAACATTATGTCGTTGCCATTTTTGAACCGAAAAAGTAAAAAATATTTTTCTGTTATTTTTATGGAAATGTATAAATCAGTGCATAGGAAAAATTAAACTGATCGTATTTATTTATTTGTTTCCTTTTTTTAAGAAGATTCTAAACATAGAATTCCTTTCAACGTAACTGATCACGCCATCAACATGAGAGTTAGTACGGTGTGCACATTATTTCATAAACCTTTTTTCTTCGATGGATATGTCAGAAAATACTAAGAGAAATAATTGAACTAATTGATAAAAATAACGGTTTGCATTTATGAAATTAAAAAAGGTTAAAACGTTAAAGTATTAATTTTATTCTTTTTAATTGATAAATGAATAATTAACTTAAATGTCTATTTATTCGAAGCCATTTTTAACAAACCAAAAGTATTAAAATTACACTACTAATATATACGTAAAAATGCTAATAGTAGATAAATAACAAAATTAACTTTGAAATTGTAAAACAAAAAAAAAACCTAGAAAAAACTGAAACGAGATGTACTCCATAATTTGTAGTCGGTAGATATACTTTATATTTTTGGTGTGTGACATTTTTGTATAGTCGGTAGATATGGTACAAGGCTAAAATATTCAGTTGATTTGATAGTATGATTTTTGATACTAAAATTATTAGTATAAAATATAATAATTGTTAAAAAAAACACCGTGGACGCAAGAGGTTAATCGCTGCCATTGGATAATAATAGGAAGGTAGGGTCTAGTTAGAAAAAAGGATGCAGCAAACCTTACGCAATCTTTATCTGTCTCTCTGTTCATCACTTGGGAGTCATGAGCTGGCCTCAAAGTGGAGCACGTAAGTCTTTTAGTTGGCATCATCTTCACTGGCTTCAATCTATCTTAAATAATATTATTCTTTAGCAAAAAAAAAAAAAAAGTATTAGTTCTTTTATTTCAATACTACTCCCTCCGTATTTTAATAATTGTCGTTTTAGAATTTTCATTTTTTAAAATTGGATGTCGTTTTCAAATTTCTATGCAAAATTTATTACTTTTTAATGTTTTATGACGACAATTATTAAAATACGGAGGGAGTAATAGATTTGTTGAGAAAATAATAAAAGATGTTTAAAAAGCTTTTCCTAGTGTTTTAGCGTTTCCTTTATTAACTTGTGTCGTTTTGCTCTGTTCCCACACGTATGGTACTATGATTGAATCTGTATTTGTTAAATTTATGCATGGGGTTGTAATTAAATGTTGAGTGATAAATTATTTGAGAGTTTGAGAGATAATTAAAAATAGAAGTCAATTATTAATAAGAAGACCAATCTGTCTTACAGAGAGGATCGTGAGGAGACTGTTGAGCCGCAGCTGTATAGGGTCTCTCATTCATATTATAATCCAAATTTCTATTTTGTTAGTTAGTACACCATTATATGACACATGCGTACAAGTTAAATCATCAAATTTTATTGGATATTGGTTTGATCATAGAATTGTGGTTTACTAACAAACCGGATTGTGGTTTAGTTAGAGTATAAAAACCCAATTTACAGGTTAATGTTGAGTTAAGTTGTAACAAACTATTGATGATAAGCATGAGATTTTAGCTCTGCTTGTCTCTGACTTCTCTGAGTTTTCCGGTTAATCGGAATATTAATATGGTATCAGAGCATTTCTTTGAGCTCTTAAGTCTTCCGCTTTCTTCCGATTGTTGCCGGAGATGGATTTTTTGAGCTTCTTTTAGTTGCGTTATTTGCAGATTCTTCTGCGATTGCGATTTCTTCCGATTTCTTTGTTCATCGGAGTTTTTCTTTTCTTTCTTTCATTTGACCTTCTGTATTGACGAATCTTCCTTCATTTCTTCATAATCGTCATACATTTCTTGTTAGTTTCTTGATCTTACACTGAGAATGGCGACTAACAACTCCGATCAACTCCGATCAACGATGAATAATTCCGATCAACAACGATATCAGATTGATCAGTATGAGAATCCGTATTATTTACATCATAATGATCATGCTGGACTTATTGTTGTTTCAGATCGTCTTAATGCTGCTTCAGATTTTCATTCTTGGAAACGATCAATGTGGATGGCTTTGAATGTTCGTAACAAATTGGGATTCATTGATGGATCGATAGTTAAACCACCATTGACGCATAGAGATTATGGTGCTTGGTCTCGTTGCAATGATATTGTGATTACATGGTTGATAAATTCAGTTTCAAAAACGATTGGACAGAGTTTGCATTTCATATCTACAGCTGAAGGTATATGGAAGAACTTGTTATCAAGATTCAAACAGGATGATGCTCCTAGGGTGTTTGATATAGAACAACGCCTTAGTAAGATTGAACAAGGATCTAGAGATATTTCAGCTTATTATACTGAGCTTCTTACGTTATGGGAAGAGCATAGAAACTATGTTGATATACCAGTATGCTCTTGTGGTAGATGTGAATGTGATGCTGCAACCAAATGGGAAAAGATGCAACAGAGAAGTAGAGTGACAAAGTTTCTTATGGGATTGAATGAGAGTTATGATCAGACTAGGAGACATATACTGATGTTAAAGCCTATGCCTAATATTGAGGAAGCTTTTAATATAGTCACTCAGGATGAGAGACAGAAGACTATACGTCCAACTACAAGAGTAGATAATGTTGCCTTTCAAGCTGTTGTTCCCATGAATGGTAGTGATCAGTATACTGTCAGTGAAAATGCTTATATTGCAGCATATAATACTGCTAGACCAATGCAGAAACCTGTGTGTACCAATTGTGGGAAAGTTGGACACACAATTCAGAAATGTTACAAGATTATTGGTTTCCCTCCTGGATATAAGATCAATGCTACAGGTTATAATCAGAAGACTAATTCACAAGTTCAGTTTCAACCTCGTATGCAGATGCCTTCTTTTCAACCAAGAGCACCACAACAATCTCAAATGCAGCTTCAGATGGTACCTTATTCGACATCTATGCAAAAGGCTAATGCTATTGCCAATGTATATCAGCCTGAGATTTTTCAACCTGAGATTGGTTCTTATCAGTCTATGATGCAACAGCCAATGATGTCACAGTATATGCAACCTGTTGTGAATGAAGGTACTACTCTGAATCTACAAGAATTTACTCCTCAACAGATAGAACAAATGATTACACAATTTAAGTCTCAAATCAAAGTTCAAGAGCCTGCAGTTACTTCTGATACTGCAACTATTACAGAACATGGTCTCATGGCTCAAACTTCAACTTCTGGTACTGTTCCATTCCCTTCTAGTAGTCTTAAGTATGAGAATAATAATCTCACCTTTCAGAATCATACTCTATCCTCATTACAGAAATTTCTTCCTTCTGATGCTTGGATAATAGATAGTGGAGCCTCTAGTCATGTATGTTCTGATCTAGCAATGTTTAGAGAATTAGTACATGTTTCTGGTGTCACTGTCACATTACCAAATGGTACTAGAGTCTCTATTACACACACTGCACGATTTGCATAACACAAAAATTGATTTTGCATAATGTTTTGCATGTTCTTGACTTTAAGTTCAATTTGATTAGTGTCAGTTGTTTAGTTAAAACATTGTCATGTTCTGCTCATTTTTACACTACTTGTTGCTTTATTCAGGAATTTTCTCAGGGCTTGATGATTGGGAGGGGTAGCTTATACAACAACTTATACATTCTTGATACAAAGAATCAGACCCTCTCACCATCAAAACCTGCAGTATGTTCTTTTACTGGTTCTGTGTTGACTGATGCAAACATTTGGCACCAACGATTAGGCCATCCATCATCAGCAGCTTTACAACAACTTGTTAGTCATATTCCTGCTTTAAAGTCTGTAGTATCTACTATGTCTCAATGTTCTATCTGTCCTTTAGCTAAACAAAAGCGATTAGCATATGTTTCTCATAACAATTTGGCAGAAAATGCTTTTGATCTTGTTCATTTGGATGTTTGGGGTCCTTTTAGTGTTGAGTTTGTAGAAGGATTTCGTTATTTTCTTACTTTAGTTGATGATTGTACTAGAACTACATGGGTTTACATGTTGAGAAATAAAAAGGAAGTTTCTGTTATTTTTCCCAATTTCTTAAAAATGGTTTCTACACAGTATAATACAAAAGTAAAGACCATAAGATCTGATAATGCACCTGAGTTAGCTTTTACTGAGATCATTAAAGAACAAGGCATGCTTCATTATTTCTCATGTGCATACACACCACAACAGAATTCTGTAGTTGAAAGAAAGCATCAACATCTCTTAAATGTGGCTAGATCTTTGCTATTTCAATCCAATGTACCTTTACAATACTGGAGTGATTGTGTTTTAACAGCTGTATTCTTGATCAATCGTTTACCATCACCATTGTCAGGAAATAAGTCTCCATTTGAACTTCTTCTTAAGAAAGTGCCTGACTATAGTCTGTTAAAGAACTTTGGTTGTTTATGTTTTGCATCTACTTATGTTCAAGACAGACATAAATTTTCACCTAGATCTAAGCCTTGTGTTTTTCTTGGTTATCCAAATGGTTATAAAGGCTATAAGGTACTAGATTTAGAATCACATTCAGTGTCAATATCTCGCAATGTTGTTTTCCATGAAAAACAGTTTCCTTTTAAAACAAGTGAATTTCTATCTTCCACTGTTGACATGTTTCCGAATAACATTTTACCATTGCCTGCTCCATTACACTTTGTTGATTCTATGCCTGCATATCCTGATGATGATTCATGTCATAACAACACTGCATCCTCATCTAATGATACAAATGCTGCATCATCATCTCATACACCCTCTAGTACCAACAATATGACCAATACAGAGACACATGATACAGGTATTACTACTGTTCCTATTGCTAGGCCTAAACGTAATACTAAGGCTCCTACATATCTATCTGAGTATCATTGTGCTCTCATTCCTTATTCCTCTTTTTCACCGCCTACTACTACTACAAATACTATAAATCCACCACCTACTAAAATCACTACTCCTTATCCCATTTCTTCTGCTATATCATATGATAAACTTACTCCTTTATACAATTCCTATATACTCTCTTATAGTATGGAAACAGAACCAAAGACATTTCAACAGGCCATGAAATCAGAAAAATGGACAAAGGCAGCCAATGAGGAGCTTCATGCTCTTGAGCTTAATAAGACTTGGATTGTGGAATCATTGCCTCCGGGTAAGAACGTTGTTGGATGTAAATGGGTGTTTACAATCAAATACAATCCTGATGGTACAGTGGAGAGATACAAAGCACGATTGGTTGCTCAGGGATTTACTCAACAAGAAGGTGTAGACTACATGGATACCTTCTCTCCTGTTGCTAAACTAACCAGTGTGAAGTTACTGTTAGGCCTTGCTTCTGCAAAAGGCTGGACCCTAACTCAGATGGATGTATCCAATGCGTTATTGCATGGTGAACTCGACGAAGAGATATATATGAGCCTACCACAAGGATATACTCCTCCAGGAAATACTGCTTTGCCAACAAATCCAGTTTGCAGGCTTCTTAAGTCTCTTTATGGGCTTAAACAAGCTTCCAGACAATGGTATAAGCGTCTTTCCTCTGTTTTACTAGGTGCTAACTATGTTCAATCTCCTGCAGACAACACCATGTTTGTAAGAGTGGAGGGAAATTCTTTTGTGGCTGCACTGGTATATGTTGATGACATAATGATAGCAAGCAATGATGACAGTGCAGTGGAGAATTTAAAGAATCTCTTGCGATCAGAGTTTAAAATCAAAGACCTTGGCCCTGCAAGATTTTTTCTAGGCTTGGAGATTGCTAGATCATCTGCAGGAATCTCTATATGTCAGAGAAAGTATGCTCAGAATCTTTTGGAAGATGCAGGATTACTAGGATGCAAGCCAAGTTCAATACCGATGGATCCTACATTACATCTGACAAAAGATATGGGTACTCCTATACCAAATCCTACATCTTATAGAGAACTGGTTGGGAGACTGTTATACTTGACAATAACACGTCCGGATATCACATTTGCGGTTCATCAACTCAGTCAATTTCTTTCAGCACCATCTGATATTCACTTGCAAGCAGCACATAAAGTCCTCAGGTATATTAAAGCTAATCCAGGACAAGGCTTAATGTACTCTGCCAATTCAGAACTCTGCTTAAATGCTTTTGCTGATGCGGATTGGGGAACATGCAAGGATACAAGAAGATCAGTCACTGGATATTGTGTTTATTTAGGTGATTCATTGATCTCTTGGAAGTCAAAGAAGCAAACAGTTGTGAGTAGGAGCAGTACAGAGGCAGAATACAGAAGCTTAGCTCATGCTACTTGTGAGATAATATGGCTACAACAACTGCTTAAAGATCTTCATATACAGGTAACTAGCCCGGCAAAACTTTTCTGTGATAATAAGTCAGCAATACATTTGGCTACAAATCCTGTGTTCCACGAAAGAACGAAACATATTGAGATAGACTGCCACACGGTAAGGGAGCAGATCAAAGTTGGTAATCTCAAGACACTACATGTACCTACTGGTAATCAGCATGCAGATATACTCACCAAACCTCTCCATCCTGGACCTTTTCATGGTTTACTTCAGAGAATGTCATTATCAAGTCTTTATCTTCCAACACAAGATACTTCGAAGCTAAAGACTTGAGAGGGGCATATTGGATATTGGTTTGATCATAGAATTGTGGTTTACTAACAAACCGGATTGTGGTTTAGTTAGAGTATAAAAACCCAATTTACAGGTTAATGTTGAGTTAAGTTGTAACAAACTATTGATGATAAGCATGAGATTTTAGCTCTGCTTCGTCTCTGACTTCTCTGAGTTTTCCGGTTAATCGGAATATTAATAAATTTCATAAGAAATAATAATAATATTCCATATAAAATTACGTCTTCTTGTTTCCATACATTTCTTTAATATTGACTAAGCTATTGGGTCGTACTATTATAAAAATACTTATGTTATATATATGCTGTCATGCAAAATTATAAAAATTATTAGTAATATATATTTACTTTTGAATCTCGGCTTGTAACGGTGTAAAACTTTTGAATTACAATCATGAAATGATCCAAGTTATTTTTTTTTTTGCTAAATGGTAAATATCATATAAATGAAGATTGTTTTGGATTTACATTTTGATTACCAATACAGATAGATCCTTGCCAAAAAAAAATTTGAAAAACAAGGAAATATAGAAAAGATTCAGTAGAAGGAAGCATCAGATAAGCCATAGTCCCATAAGATTTCTGAACTTTTTCCGATGTCTTCTCGCGTTGATGGTGTTGATGATTTCTCGGTCTATGTTCTTGAAGTTATCTTGTTGACAATGAAATTTAGAATCAGATAAAAATCTTGGATATACTTAGGTATGATCACCATTCTAATTGAACTAAGAATACAAATTTCTGTTTAAGAAACTATAGTATTTTTTTTCATGATTCTAAATTCTAAAAACAACTAACTTTGTGCATTCTAATTTGGTTTAAAGTATTAATTTTTTTTTTTTTTTGAAACAAGGTTTAAAGTATTAAATATTTTCAATTATTTATAATGATTTATGTAGTTATGAGCTTGGGCTTTTACATTATTATTATAGCCCACAAAAATACTTTGGTATATCTCTACGAAAGCCCTTCAACCTTTTGATCAACTTGAGCAATGAGTCCTATTATATTTGTTGCATTGAACATAGGAAGATTTTGGTTTTCTATAATACATTTTTGTTGGATATATAACTTTAATATATCTGATGTTATTGGAGAAACACATTTGTCAAAAAGTTATTCAAAATAATTAAAAATTATAGAATTTGGTAAAAAAAGAACAGTTCATTATAACTTGCTAAAACATCTCAAGTATAAAACAACAACAACAAAACAAAACAAAAACAGTGTTTATGAATTGAAACAAAATCTGAAAGGACAACTTAAACTAATCATGTGTAAGTAAAGACATCTTAAATATAAAATAACAACAAAAAAAACAAAAAAAAACAACTGTGTTTATCAAGCTGAATCAACAAAACATAAACTATTAGTAATCACGTCCAAAGTGAGGGTAATGAGCATATTCAGACACATTTTCTTGCTTAACACATTGGCTTTGGTTCTGGCTGTCTTCCGCTTTGTATTCTGGAGCAAACCCTTGAGTATTGTTACCATTATTCCCAAATGGTGATGTATGATTAGGAACAATCATGTTGTGGTTATAGTTGGACAAATTCATGCTCGCCATTCTTTGATCATTAAACAGATCCAATTCAGTTCTGTTGATATTATTATCACCTGAGATCCCAAAAGCAAAATTACTAGAACTTCCAGCATAAAAGTTACGACGATGAACATCTGCTTGATGGTACTTGGAGACTTTATATGCCACTGCTTTTCTCAAATTTTCCAAACCACATTGGAATTCAGTGAGTTGGGTCATGTTGAGTTCTTCTACGGGTTCTTCCCACCAATTCCCAAACATTTTATTATCTTTTCTCTTCTGTTTTAAGTCTCCGGTTATCTTTTTCTCTGCTTCTAATTGATTTGACACCTGTAAATATAAATTTTGTTATTCATTTGTATTAATTTATTAAATCTCACATAATATCCTTTTCAATTAATATTTTTCTTTTACAAAAACAAACAACTCATGTATAACACTGATATTTCGATTTCAAACGAATATATTTCTACATGTGCGAGCAAATTTCACCTTCTTTAGAATATAATGAGTTTATATCGAGCAATTCATAAATATATATTGATTTTCTTTTTTATAAACCAAAAAGTTATGGACATTTACTCTTTGAAAACTCAATATATTTCAATGTTAATTCAACTTTCTCATAAATGGAGATAAAACAATCTATTTTAGCTTGTTTAAAAGTTATTAGTTAGCTAACAAACTATTATATATATATATATATATATATATATATAATACTTTGAGAAAAAAACAATTTTGATTGCCTGGTAAATAAATTGATATTTGATACTATATTGTTATGATAAAATTTGAATCAAATGAAGAACCAAAAAGTGAAGAAGTAGAGTTACCAGAGTGAGATGATTGTTGAGATCTTGAATAGCTGCATTTTGGCGGGCTTCATTAGGTTGCATATTGTTGTGATGATGCGGACGAGGTGGGTTAAAGTTAAGAAAACGATCCATTACAACATTAAAATTTGGATGACCAAAAGAATAGACCTTTTTACCAGGTGAGAATACAATAATAGCGATTTCTGCACCACAAAGTGTGCAAAGTTCACTAGCTTTTTTGAAAATGCCAGATCTTCTCTTTGAAAAAGTAACCTGAAGGTTATTTTCATTTTTTATTTTCACGATCTCGATTTTTTGTCGACCTTTGCTTTTCCTCACCATTTTTATCGATCTTTAGAAACAGACCGAAAATTGTCTTATATTTATAGTTGAACATTCAATACCAACCGTCGTCAGTTTGAGTGCTCTCCGAATAATTTTTAACTTTTAGTTTATTTTATCGCATATTAGACTTTATTTCTTACTATTTTAGAAACAATTTACAATCTTTATATTCTATTAATATTAGGTATGAAATTTAAAATTGTTAATGTAATATTGTTATATCATCTGTTACATTGCATCAAAATCTGTGAGATACATGCATAATGCATTGCAAATAAAAAGATGCACATCACAATTTTAGTGATACGTTTTTACATGTTTATTTTGATCAAAAACAAAGTTATAATTTGGTCTGATTTCAAAGAATTTATCTCTAAATAAGTAGTAAACCGAACTAAATTACACTAAACCGATACAAAAGTAAACGAAATATCCCTACTAATGTACACATGGCTCGCATTTGGGCCAAAACTCGTGGGTTGGCTGGCCCAGCTAAAGACACCAAATTGACCATTTTTTTTCCCGTATATATATATATTTTTTTAATTTTAATCCTTATCTAATAAGTCACAAGTAGATTTTCAAGAAACTGCAACATTCTCTATTTGACACCTGTCATAAGTCTCAAATTTTCATCTTTCAGCTTTTTAAACAATTAAATTTTAATTAATTTTAAACAGAACAAAAAAAACAGTCGAAAAAACCTTTTGCTTTTTGACACAACTCCAACCCCTTCTTCTCCCACGATCTCCACTTCTCAACAATGGAACTACAAAAACGTTTCAGATCTCTCAAAATCAATCTTCCTTTCAGATTACTTCTCACCCTTATTCCCCGATTTCTGAGATCAAAAACCAATAATTTCTCAATTTCTCAATGAATTGAACGGTGTGATTCATTAGAAAGGTGTGTTTCTCAATTTCTCCCTATCTCTACTAAGCCTCCATCGTTTGATTCAAAGGTAAGCTTTTCAAATTTCAACTACTTTAGATTATGAACCAAAAACCATCATTCTAATCTTCTTCCACCTCATCTCAATCAAAGTTTACTTCGTTGGAGAAGTTTGGGCTATTATATGAATGAAGTTATTCGTGAGATTATTGGGATGAATGAAATTAAGAGTACCACCATTGCTGAAGGTCCAACAAAGTTGCTTAATCTTCAGCTTAAAGATCTTGGGTAATTTTTTTATTCATCGATTGTTCATGTTTGAAATCTGCAGAAGGGATTCACTTATTGATGTTGCTTAAACAATTCTTTCTGTCTCAGGGAATGGTGCAACCAAAGAAAAGCGATCAAGTATTTATTCAAATACATCAACAAGGGAAGTGATCGTGTCTTAGCTACAACAAAGAAAAATCCAATAGGAAATGATGGATCATCAAGCAATCAATTAGGAAATGATGCATAACATATGTGGTATGTCCTACATCGTCTTAGACAATATAAAGTAGTAACCTTACTACTTTATTCATACAAATAACGAAAATATTCTAATACGTTTTCTTTTTGAGTCATTCAAGGTCCAGATGAGTGCTTTAAAGCTTGAGTTGCAATACTCGCTATCTACAATCTCAATTCCTATCAAGAAGTGTTTTGTTGTTTAGTCAATCAAACAAGCTTAAAATCATATGTAATTATTCATTTTCTTTTAGCAGACAGCTTATTACGATGGAACGTATTTTATTCAATATGTTTTTCTAAAAAATTTATTATATATCCATGCTAAGATTTTATCAACACATATTTTACATAACCTTATAAGAAGAAACCATACCTTCCACTCATAATCGCAACATAGTCGTCTTCTTCATGGTGAAAGTTGTTAACCTCGGTTTAAAATCGATGGTTTGACTTATAAGCATTCTGGAATTCCTTCCCACCTATCCTGTTATTTAGAAATTAAAAAAAAAAAACTATAAACTCTCTATATTTACAAACTGTAAACTCTCTATTAGCAAATCCATAAGTAGTCTTTTGGTTTACCAGAGGATATTGTCAAAAAAATAAATTGTAATAAAAGTCCAATATGATTGGAAATAAGAGCTACGCATTACTTAAGTCCAGCTTTTGACAGCAACACATGGATTCAAAGCAGTCGCTTGCCAACGTTACTGAAGTAATAAACAATATCAATTGTCATGAACAGAAGCAGTATATTACAAGTGAACTCTTGTAATTATCATAACACAATTTGATCACAAATCTCAAAGCTTTAAGCATTTATAGTAAATGGTAAAATCCAAAGTTAAAAGCAGAAACTTTGAGAACCTAAACCTAAAATCACAATAACAATTCAGAAAATAATATATCTGACTAAATTCTACCCAAATTTCAATGATCTGGAACTACAATCAAGTCAGCGAGGTTGTCTCTAGGACCAATGAGTTAATTCATTTGGAACCAAAATTGAAGAAGCATATAAAAGCTAATCACTTTGTAAAACCGAAATTTTCAAAATTTGGAATCCATTTCTTGACCATTACCCGACATTTCCATCATCAGCCAAAGACAAATCATCTTGCAAAATCTAATGCTTGAAAAGAATAAAATTCCGAAAACTTACTCCATTTTTGCGTTCTTTGTCGAAACAATCTCAGTAAAAGAAAACACACGTTTAACGCAAATTACCCAAAATCCTCTGTCCAAGATCTGAAAACAAATCAGATTCATTTCATATTAAAAAAAAGTTAATAATCAGATTCATGTGCATATTTATTATTATTGCTTCTCGGATTTCTTTTACCAAATAGCTTTGTCAAAATCGAAACAGCTTCTAGATGATTCAAATGATCGGAGACGGAGACGGAGACGGAGGAGACGGAGATCGTAGAGGGAGACGCCGAAATTGAGGAGACGGGAATCATATTAGAAGATAAATATGATTTGGTGAAGGAAAGTAACGCAAATTTCAGGATGAACAATCAGAAAAAAAAAATAAAAGAGAAATCGAAGACATTATTTTTTGTGAATGAGCTGAAAAAGGAGTATCACTCTCGAAGAAATTTGTCGGCTGCTATTCTGATATTTTTTTTTTTTTTTTCTTTTTAATAAACTGATATAATAGCCCAACAACAACTATTAAGAAAACTAAACGGTGGCCCAATCTAAAGAGAGATCCAAACTGTTGAAAAAGGCACGGGCCAGAGACACTAGTAATTTAATAGGTGAAGCGCAGTGCCGTCGTGTTGGCTCTGAACTTTGAGTTCAACTTCTTCATCGACTTTTCCTCGCCGGCGATTTGGTAATTTTCCGCAATTCTTCCTTCTCTTCGCCGGAAATTATCTTTGTTCCTTTGGGCGTGTGTTTGAATTCTGCGATTGACTCAAAGCAATTGAGAAGTGTTTGAAGTTTATTGTCTCATTTCTATTGTTCTTATTAGGGTTTGGTATAAAATGAGTATCTTCTGGGTAGAAATTGATTGAATGAGTTCGTTTCTAGTCTCATTTTCGTATAAATAGTTGTAATTTCCATGTAATCTGCAAGACTGAAACCTAGAGTTGAAAACTTTTAAGCTTTTGATTGATTTGTGGATCATTTTCGATAATTTATACTCATTCTATGGCCTATTAAGTTACTCCACACGATCATCAACCTGGTAAGATTTTGAACAGTTTATTATCTGTTTCTAAACTCTATTTTTTGATCAGACGGTTATCAAGTAGAAATTGTGAACTTGTTGTTTCGAATCACTTAGAATTATGGTTAACTAAGACATGGACTTTCTGAACAGAGAGGATGGTGGGCGATTTAACCATCTTAGAACAGAGACCTGCTTGAATGCCATGCTTATACCTTACCTTTTTATTGTATTGGGGTTTGCCGTGTTCAATGTAGACATCGTTGTATGCCATGTTGAAGGCAAGGGGTATTGTTGTTGCTTGCATATTGCAAATAAATGTAGACTACTATTTCACGTCCTAATTCCTATTTTGTGGTTGTTGTACAGGTCTAGTTTTCTTCTCCATATTTCAACTGAGCATACAGAGATCAAATACAGGCAGTTTCCATTATTATTTGGTGGATCTTCTATTGGTTGCACTGAGGCTACTACTGCTGGAAGATGGCTAATAACCATCAGTATCCTGGCATTCAGGTAGGCATAGGATTAAACTACTGAGCGTGCTCTTTTTGTCCTATATCTGTTCTATTTTGCACCCTCTTTATTCCAATACTCTTTTACCCTGAGGCCGCTGGCTTGTGGGTTAATTTCTAAATGGCTCTGACCATTGAATATGTGATTTAAGTATTTTTATATTCTTGTGATGACTTTTTGAATTTTACATCTAATTTAGCGTTTTTTGTTTTGTTTTGTTTTTAAAAGCCATTCCAGCATCCTAATGCTAGCTCCATAGATTTACCCCGAGGCTTTGCTCCACCCATGAACTTTCAGGTAATGATTTATGTCTTATATGTATCTGAAGACTATTTATCAGCTCAACCCTACATGTGTTTTGCATATATTTCATTACAGTTTCATCCTACCATTCAAGCTCCTCAGTCTGAGCCAGTTGCTCGATTGTCTTCTCAGAAATTTCAATGTGTTGGCAGAGGTGGCACAGTATTGAACATTGGATATCCACCTCAATCTTATGCACCTCAGTTATTACAGTCAATGCACCATTCACATGAAAGACCCAGCCAATTAAATCAGGTGCAAGTTCAACATGTTCCACTTGGACCCCCAACTCTAGTTTCACAGCCAAATGTGTCAATTGCTTCTGGTACCTCCTTGCATCAGCCTTATGTACAAACTCCAGATATTAGTATGCCTGGCTTTGGTGGCCCTAGGGCACTCTTTTCTTATCCGGTAAGGAAGGAAAATATTTTTGTGTTATATTTACAGAAACTAGATATCTAGTTCCTAACTCTGTGAACAAACAGAGTGCCACATCTTACGAAGGTTCGAGGGCACCACCACAAGTCACTGGACCAAGCAGTCATAGTCAGGCACAACATAGAGCATCTATCAGCCAGACTACTGCACAATCTTCTATCCTGAATCCGACATTTGAACAACCAAAGGTTGTTACCATGTCTTTTATTGTAACTACCTTCTGAACTTTTTTTGTTTGCAATACTAATATAGATATACTTTTGCGACTTGAAGGAAGCTTTTACTAAACCTATACCTTCTCAAGAGGCTCTAACAGATTGGGTTGAGCATACCTCTGCAGATGGAAGGAAGTAAGAATTACAAGTCATGTGACTTTTGTTTATTCTCTTTTGATTGTTTTGCTTGCGTTTTTCACATATGATGCTAAACTAAAATATTGATATTCAAACGAGATAAACTGCTGGGAACTTGGAAGCACATAATAAGGTTGTGCAAAAGCTAATTCTAGATTGTGTAGTTGTTTAGTTGTTTCTCTATTTTTACCATTGTGTGAAATTTGGAGAGCACATCATTGGCTATTGCAGATGATAGTTTCTTTATTAATTGAATTTTTTGTGCTCTTTGAGTAAGTTTTTCATTGTTAACGTTTCTTAGTCATATGTTTTTGATTCTTTGATTTCGGTAAAGACTTGTTTGGTAAACTTGTCAGCTCTGTTAAATGTAATGATATGTGATCTGTTCACTCAATGAACCTATCTCTTGCTTTCTTTTTACACGAATTCTATCTAATTCTTGCTTGTTATTCATATTGATGATATTTTGCTTGCTTATTTGTTCTTCTATCTGGATTTTGCATGAAAAATATTGAACTGTTGGCTTATTATCAAGCATAAGTTTTAGTGGGAAGCAACCATACTCATGACATCTTGGATATTTATGAGTTTGATGTGCTGAAAATCACAGGATTTGTTGGCTGGGCATCCGGTTTTACTTCTATTTTTTCTGCAGAGAAAGTGTTTGATGTTCTGTCTGTGTTTCCTGATGATTTATTGCCCTGCACATTGTGCAACCGTTGTGTATTTCCCAACCTGAACACATCTTATTCTCATCATTTAATTTGTAGAATAAATTTATTTTAGCTCCATGTTTCCAGTTGTACGAGTATATGGTGGATGACATTGATTTTTTTTTGCTTATTATTAGATATTTTTTCAACAAGAGAACAAAGAAGTCCACTTGGGAGAAGCCTGTTGAGTTGATGACTCTTTTTGAGGTGATTTATTTTGGCTCATCTGTTTATGTATCTATTTGTGGTCTATTAAAATCACCCAAAGTCCTGTAAGCTTCCCTAGCTAAAGAAATGAAGTTTCAGGAATGATCTACTCATTCTGATTTTCAAAGCTGTCTTGTGCCATGTCCTTACATATACTGCTTACTAGTAGTTATTGCACTTTGGTTTGAGGTGGACATGTTTTCTTTAATATGAATGTAAATATGAGCTTATATCTAGAATTCCAATGGTGCAAGCTTGTGTGATAGGTGCTAGGGTTACACGAAAGTGACAACAGTGAAATCCTGTGGAGTTCTTACATTTGCTCATTTTCGGCTGATGAAAGGGATTAGTGATATAGTTCATCCTATCTAGATATTCTCGTAACCTAGATAAAGAAATATGGGAGGATACCATCAGTGTCTGTTTCTTATAACGTTCAGATATTTTAGGGGACAACAATTGTGATTATTCTTCGTGGCCAATATCCTATTTTCTGTTATGCTCTGTTGAACTGGACCGTTATTCTTTCTTCCTTTGTTCTTTTGTGATCTGAAGCAATGATTAACCAAAAAGGTATGGGTATATAGTTAATGTATAAAATGTGTATTCTCTGATACAGAGAGCAGATGCAAGAACTGACTGGAAAGAACATGCAAGTCCTGATGGAAGAAAGTGAGTATGCAACTAAAGTTTTTATTTCATTAACATACAACTGATGAAAAATAAAAATCTCCTTCTGTAGCTTCAGATGTTGAATCTTTAATATGTTTGCAGGTATTACTACAATAAGATTACGAAGCAATCAACATGGACAATGCCTGACGAAATGAAGGTTTCTCTTAAGACAAATTACTGTCTTCTCTTCTGTATTTCTGTGTTCTAATTTCTGTGTTTCCCGTTGTGTGAATTCTAACTCTTCTCGCCAGATTGCACGTGAACAAGCAGAAAAGGCATCTCTTCAAGGGCCTCATGCAGAAGGCATTATTGATGTTTCTAAGGTGCTGACTCGTTCTGATACTGCATCAACTGCAGCTCCGACTAGTCTACCAAGCCAAACTTCAACCTCTGAGGGCAGTGAGAAACTAGCTCTTACTTCTGATTGGAAGCAGCCAGCTTCAGTTCCTGGAAGTTCTTCTTCGGTCGAAAATGTTGATCGAGTTCAGATGATTGCAGATGAAACATCACAATTGTGTGCTTCAGAAACCGATGGTCCTTCTGTCCCTGTGACTAAAACTTCTGCTGCTACATTGTACTGACAGTTGCAATTTTATCTCCCTTTCTCTTTTATTCTATTTAGTTTTAGTTGTGAGTATCACGACCTAAATAAGTTTCTATTGACTATCTTTGCAGAGATGAGAAGGATGAAATTTCGGTCGGGAACAGTGGAGATTCAGATGACATGTCAGCTACAAACGCAAATGTATTTAATTCTTAGCAATGAGTATTTCTTATTAGCATGCATTTCTTCTGTATCTGTTTATCATAATTGTCCATCTGCTCTTTAGCAAGGTAGTGGGACTGGGCCAGAAGAAAGCCAAAAACCTATGGTGGAAAGTGAAAGAGTTGAGAGCCAAACGGAAGAAAAACAAATTAATCAAGAGACAATAAATTTTTCCTTTAACAATAAATCGGTATGATTGGTTTTATGTCATGTTCCTTTGGGGACATCCGATAGAAGGATTGGTTTTATGTCTGAGCATAGTTCTGGTCTTATCTGTTTGCATAAATTAATTTTGCTTCACGATATAGGAAGCTGGGGATGTCTTCAAATCACTTTTGAAATCTGCCAATGTTGGATCTGACTGGACATGGGAACAGGTAGTACAACTTTCACTATAAGCTGTTCTTGAGCATGGCTCTGAAGTTTTAGGTGGTTTCTGTCACAGGCCATGAGAGAAATTATTAATGACAGAAGATACGGTGCTCTGAGGACACTTGGAGAGCGGAAGCAAGCCTTCAATGAGGTTACTTCGTTTTATCACATACCCTAAACCTAGCAAGATAATTTATCAGAAGAGAATTTAAGAAATTTCAGATGTTTAGATATAATACAGTCACATTCTTCTCTAGGTTTGAACAGTGATGCTTAATAGGTACATCTGACCAGATGTTAATTGTGTTTTGTTGTGATTCAGTTCTTACTTCAAACGAAAAGAGCAGCTGAGGAGGAAAGGCTAGCCAGACAGAGAAAACGGTATGAAGATTTTAAAAGGATGTTAGAGGTAAGATGATATATCTGCCTTTCATTTTTAGGAAATTATAAAGTACATAAAATCACCTGCATGCCGCTTATCTTTATTTTGGACATTGATTTTTCTTATACCAGGAATGCGTGGAACTTACTCCTTCTACTCGGTGGAGGTTTGTTCTCCAGAATAATTCTGGTCCAATTCATTCTTTTTCCCCACGAGAATTACTGCAATTTCTTTTGTGATATAATGTTCCTTTTAAATCCAGTAAGGCTGTGACAATGTTTGAAGACGATGAGCGTTGCAAAGCTCTTGAACGAGAAAAAGACCGTCGTAATATTTTTGAAGATCATGTCAGTGAGCTAAAAGAGAAGGTATCAAATGGTGTATATATTAATGAATCTTGTGTTGTTTGAAAAGTAACTGCTTTTTTGTTTCTCCCATTTCTTTTTTATATACATGCATGTATTTTTGACATTAGTTTTCCACTGGAAAATTTTGCCCAGAGTGGTCATTTGAGACTTTTTCTTAATTCTAATAACTTTTATCATTCATTTGAAACTTCACATTTGTTAGTCAAGTGTGTACCTTCTCTTAAAAATTGAATTTCATTTACGAACGTGTGTCTTTACTCTTTATAATATGCGAGGACAAAATATCAAAATAATTTTACTTTGTTCAAAGTTTTGACATTAACTTTGATTTGGGTTCCGTTGTTCGTAATGCGGTTAATTTTATAAGGAGCGTGTGAAAGCTCTTGAGGATCGCAAGCGGAACATAATTGAATACCGAAGATTTTTGGAATCTTGCAATTTCATCAAGGTGATTGTCCCGCCTTTTAAATTTTTTATTATTCCATGCTATATTGTGGTAATTCATTCTGACTCATATTTTCCATCTTCAGCCTAATAGTCAATGGCGCAAAGTTCAGGACCGCTTAGAAGTGGATGAAAGATGTTCACGTCTTGAGAAAATTGATCAGCTAGAAATCTTTCAGGTAATTTCATTGATCATGAAGTATCTTCCCATTCCACACTCGGCTAACTTTAACTCTTGTACAGGAGTATCTGCGTGATCTGGAGAGAGAAGAAGAGGAGAAAAAGAAGATACAGAAGGTACTTAGGTATTCGGCCTATAGTTGACATTTATTTGTTTGTTGTATTGAATATTACTTCATTATATCTGCTATTCATGACAACAGGAGGAACTCAAAAAAGCAGAGCGAAAGCATCGTGATGAGTTCCGTGGGCTGATAGAGGAACATATTGCAACAGGAGAGCTTACTGCCAAAACTATATGGCGTGATTATTTAATGAAGGTTATATAACTCAACTACATATTATGTCACCCAGAATTATTATTCCATTTCAAGTATTGAACTGTTTTGATAGGAAATGAATTCTACATCTCAGGTCAAAGATTTACCAGTATATTCAGCAATTGCGTCGAACTCCTCTGGAGCTACTCCAAAAGACTTATTTGAAGATGCTGTTGAGGATTTGAAAAAAAGGGTACTAGATTATTCTCAATAGTTTACTTTAAAAAATATCATGAAAGTGACTGTAATCTGTTACATGATGAGAAAAACTGCTTTGCGGTCTCTAGACTGATTCCTTTTGAAAGACAGTAATTTTTTTACTAAGTAGTTCTGGTAGCATTATTTTGCTAGGTTTATGAATAGAGGCGTCTTCTGTTTCCATTTCATGTTTATTTTTGCTTCTTTTTTTTTCTGTCCTTGATTCCTGAATTAACCATCTGTATTTTTTTCTTCACAGTACCACGAACTCAAGTCTCAGATAAAGGATGTATTGAAATTGAGAAAGGTACGCATTTTGTTTCTGCCAGTATTTATGGATTTTATAGGTTTTTAATAATTTCAATTTACTTCCAGGTAAATTTATCCGCTGGATCAGCATTTGATGAGTTCAAGGTCTCAATTTCCGAGGATATTGGTTTTCCACCTATTCCTGACGTTAGACTAAAGGTCTGTAGATCTTTGCCTTGACTTTTAAAATTTCATTTCCAGATGATGTGTGAAGATACACTGTCTTCTTGCTTCATGATGCATAAACTAGTTCAAGCACAGTAAAACGCTCACTTCAGTGTTAGCATATTCTTTATTTAACCTTTAATGTTTCATTTGGATATGACTGCAAATTATTTGGTGATGCTTCTCAGGTAGTCTTTGATGATTTGCTGGAAAGGGCAAAGGAGAAGGAAGAAAAGGAAGCCAGAAAACAGACAAGGCAGACTGAAAAGTTGGTGGATATGCTTCGCTCCTTCAAGGTGTTGAATCTGTTTAGTTTGATTTCTGTATAATGTTATGTGATGGATGAACTTTAGGGTGGTGGTCTTGCTTCTCCCTGATTATTTGCTTTGGTGCAGGATATAACTGCCTCTTCATCATGGGAGGAATCAAGACATCTTGTTGAAGGTAGTGAAAAATGCCGGTACGTTTTTCATTTATTCTACCCTTTCATGTTAAAGTTTCTGACTGGATCCTGTTTTTCTGCTATATTTAGGTCTTCTAAGTTCCAACTTCCTTCTCATATTCATCTCTATCACCAAATTGTCTTGCTCTGTATATAGAATATTTGTGCTTTTCTAGAATGGGTTTCTTATGTCGATGTTACAGCAACCACGTTTGTGCCCTTTCTAGTATTTTGATTATCTATTATTTATTGCTTCTGTATATGTAGTACTATTGGCGATGAGAGCTTCCTGAAGCAGACATTCGAAGATTACGTTTCACTCCTCAAAGAGCAATCAAAAAGGATCAAACAGAACAAGAAGGTAATGGTGGATTTGTGTCTATGAAACAGTTTGCTCGAGTCTAGCATTTCGTCTAGTATGTCAATCTATTGGAGTCATTTTAGACTGTAAGAGGAACTTAACGGTATTGAGATTCTCTGTCGGTCGTAGCTGCTACCATAAGTGCACTAACATACTTCAACTTGTGGTTATAGATGATTCAACTATTACGTACTGATGGCATGTCCGCAAGCTCACAGAATGTTATATTACTACAGGTACCCGAGGATGTGAGAGAGGAACATGACAAGGGGAGAGATAAATACGGAACAGAGAAGGACAGAGTGCGAGAAAGAGACAGTGACGATCATCATAAGAAAGGTGCAGCTGGTAATTACAACCATGATATGAATGAATCCCATGGAAAAGATCGTAGAAGATCAGGAAGAGATAGCCATAACCGACATCGAGAAAGACATACTAGTGTGAAGGAAAATGACACAGACCATTTCAAAGAATCCCAAAAAGCTGGCGGGGGCCATAAGAAATCAAGACATCAGGTACACTAAATCACTTTTTAAAGGAGAGAGAGGTACAAATAGAAAATAACCGTATAGAGTAATATTTGTGTCTGGGTTTTAAGTTGAGAAAACCATAGAGTATACTGTGGTAGAGTATTATTCGATCCATGACAATTCATTAAGTATTTGGATTGGTTGCAGAAGTGCTGCTTCTACTGAAAACAGTCTTGACTCAGTTAGGTCCAAAACCATTTGATGTGTTGATATCTTTTACTGTTAACACATTGTCAATCTCTTGAGCCTAGTTCTAGACACACAAGTGGTTTAGCTCCATATGGTTTATGTCAAGCTTTTTAATCTCGGAGCTTTCTGCAATTGCAGCGAGGTTTGGTCCCCGAAGCAGAGGTTGAGGGGAGGATAAAGCGGCGTAGGAAAGAGGAAGAGAGTGAGCACACAAAGGAAGAGGAGCTTGAAGATGGAGAATGTGGTAGGTATTGAAAATGTTTACACCAGGTTAATATCTCACTCCCATTTTTGGAGTTGTTTAGGCTTCGAATTTTCTTGGATTGAGTTTTGTTGAAACCGGTCTCATCATAAACACTATTTTGTTATCATGAGCTCCAGCTTTAACGTAATGAGAAATGGCTGGGTAGGTAATTTCACCTATTTTAAAATTTTGCTTTGTTACCAATTTTTGTTGAATAGGTAATTTCACCTATTTTAAAATTGATAATTATTTTATTATTAAAAACAGAAATTATGCGGATTTTGAACTCAGATTGTGATGCAATGACTATATTAACACAAACTACTAAACTATATGTTCGAGCCAACTATATATATTATCTAAGTTTTATGATTAGGTTGTGTACTCTATCTCATCATGAGATTTGTTTGCAAGAAAGTCATCCATTCCTACATCTTTATCTAGATTTTTTTTAATTGATTTGGGTTGACTTTAAGATTGATCTTTTTGTCAAAAAATTATATGCATTATGTAGTGAGTCTTAACAAGGTTGCATATACATACATACCTTCTTCCTATTCAAAATATTTTCTTTCATTTGTATTATTTTGCCAAGATTTCATTGGATTTTTTTTAGATATTTAGGGAGTGTTATTCAATCATGGATTTTAATGGAATTAATATCTAACACTAATCCACTATTATTCAATTAATGATTTTAAATCATGCTTTAGAATCTGGTGTTATTAAATCTTATATTTGAAAATCATGATCAATAGATTTTAAAGTTTAGTGTTACTCAACTAAGATTTTAAATATTTCATTAAAATCCAGTGTTATTTAAAACTAAAAAACTTTTGAAATCTTTGTATTATTAAGTCATTTGAAATGAAATGTCATTGTAGTTTCATAAGTAAATTATTAGAATCAAAATCAAAATATTTATTATTGAGTCTTAACTTGGTTGCGTATACAAGAGAAATCTGAAATCCATACCTTCTTTGTATTCAAAATATTTTCTTTCTTTAGTATTATTTTGCCAAGATTTTATTGGATTTGTTTTTAGATATTTAGTTATTTACTTTGACTTTAAAAATGCTATTCTTTTCAATGGTCCGTTTACCATAAATATGCAAATACTAAATACATCTGATTATTTAAAAAGCCTGCTATAACGTAGATATCTTCATTCAGCCTGTAATACATCGCATTTTCACTCTTAAAATTCACCACAAAACAAAGAGAAGCCAAAACAAAATATGAAGGGATTTTTTGGAGTTGTGGTGCTTCAGTTCATTTTTCTAACATTATCTTTAGCCACTCGCGATATAATTTCATTTGCTTCTGATTACAATGTGGCTAAAAAGGTTTTTCGCAGTACGAACAACATGGAATCTCTACAACTTCCAGCATTTTATGTACCAAATGGTGAAGCAAGGAGAGTAGATCCAAGTGTCGTAAGCGATGAAACATCACTACCTTCTCCATCGTTTTTCAGAGCAAATATTGAAACGAAAAGATTGGTTCCAAGCGGTCCGAACAATGCAACATCTCCACCTTCTCCATCATTTTCCAGAGCAAATATCGGAACGAAAAGATTGGTACCAAGCGGTCCGAGCAATGCAACATCTCCGCCTTCTCCATCATTTTCCATAACAGATATCGGAACGAAAAGATTGGTTCCAAGCGGTCCGAGCAATGCAACATCTCCGCCTTCTCCAACGTTTTCCAGAGCAGATATTAACACCAACATGGGTTAGAATAGGCCGATGGTCCGAATCCGTTAAGTGTAAAATATTATTGTGGGAATAAAATATTGAGACACGCATCATTATATTGTAACTTATGCATCTATGTATTATCATAAATCCAAGATATGTCTTCCGTCGTTCTCCTGATTTTGAAATCAACGGAATTAAATGATAATTAACATTGTTATATATATTATACGTTTGGAAAGGTCAAAAGAGAAAAAAACTTCATACACTATTATTATATGTGAATGCAACGGAGAAAAAAAGATACGACTCTTTTTTTCTTTTTGTGTGTGTGTGTTACATGTGTAAATGTGATTGTTGACAAAAGCAAATGTGATTACTGATGACATATACAGTAGTTGACTACTAAATTAAATATTTCAAAAGTCAAAGAAGGACAACTAGTGGCAAAATCGAAAATATCGCAAATTCAAAGCCCTATATTTCACAATCTGTTCCATAAAACCAAAGAAGGTGTGTGGGTATACAACTCAAAAGCGTAACGTTTTAGAGTTAAAAGATCAAAACAAACGCATAAATATGTCTGAGGAGCTGCGAGTACAAAAAGTGAATCTTCTTCTTTTTTAGTTATTTAGTGTTCTTTAGAGAATCAAGAAGAAGAAGAAGATGGGATTACAGTTGGAGAGTTTGATGGAGACGATAAAGTCAAAGGTGGGTTTGTTGAGGAAGAAGAAGAAACCTTACATCAAAATGGATAAAAGCTCCAGCGTCAGAGTTGCGATCCGTCGTAAGAAGACTAGAGATCTCATCGATAAGACCTTGAAGGTCGCTGATCGTCCTGGCAAGCGAACTCTTTTCTGATAAAACTTCTTTTATTGCCTCATATTTTGCATGTCATTTTTTGTTGTTCTTCCTTCAGTAATTTGGTGTTTTTGATTCAGGAGATCAAGTTTGTGATAATATGTATAGTAATTTCTGGAAATAAATAAAAGAAAAACAATATAGAAAACATCAAACATATATGATTGATCGATGAAAAATAAAAAATCTATTAAAATCTGCTATAGTTTACTTTTAGTGATATAGGATCTTTTGTCGGCAAGTCAGTCCTACTTTTCATGGAGTTTGAGTGAAATAGTGTTAACCCAAGAAAAGTCCGGTTTAGAGTGTAATGTCTTTGAAGTTTAAACCGATGCTGCTTTCTTGGTAAAAACATAAGAGAGTTTCATTATATAAACTCATTCATCATCTTCTACACTTGCAAACTAAGGCATTATAATATTAGAGGCGAATCCATACAAGGAACCATAACATATGGAGATTTAAGAAGCCAACAAAGCTTCAACTTTTGCAATCTGTTCTTCCTCGGTGGCTTTGGCTGGACTCTTGTTCGCCTCCTCGAACAAGTCATGGTCCCATTTCTTCTCATTCCTTGTCCAGCTTCCGCTAAACCCACTTCGCCCATTGCCGTTGAATCTGTCTCTGTCAACTCGATAACTCTGTCTGCTTCCCGGGCCTCTCTCATCATCTCTGTTCCACACTCTGTCTCTTCCAGTTGCTGGTCTCTCATGTCTTTCTGAATGCATATTGCTCCTCCAGTTTCTCTCTTTCTGTCTGCGATTGTTTAGATTAGTGTCTTTTCCCTCCTCAGTTCTTGTTCTGTCTGTGTTATTCCCAGATTCCTCTGCAATCTTCTTCTCCCTGAAGGCCGGTCGTTTCCTAGAGAGTGCTCCTTGGGTGTCGCTATCATGTCGCCACGAGCTTTTGTCTTCGTCTTTACGATGCTGTGATTTGTTATCATCTCCACCTCTTCGGTTACTCTGATCTCTTGAACTTCTCCACGATCCTCTCTCTTCAAACATTTTAAAGCAAGTAATAAGTTCATAAGACTTAGCAATTCTTTAAAAAGGTTATGGAATGAGGAAAAGGAAAGGTGAGATAATTTGGGGAGAATTACCAGAAGTTGGTCTTCTGTCACCTTTTCCATCACTAGGAAGATCATCATGCTGTTATAAGACACGCACAGGCAAGCCAAAGATTACATATAGCTGAGCATTGGAAGGCATTCAACTGTACGCAATAATCCCATCACATCAGCACAGATTAAAGACTAAATATGCAGTAAATAGCAACCCAGTAATCAATTATCTCGCCAAAAATTTTAACTGAGCTAAAACAAGATCAAATATTAAATCTTTTAGGCATTTCATGGGCAATGAGAGCTCAGTAAGAAAAAAACATTCCAGCAGACCAAAAAACTTTCAAGACATCCTATGACCACAAATCTACTAGGACACTAACAAAAAGGAACGTTATCAGATGGAAAATAATCAAGGTTTTGGAACCTGAGAATATGGTCTAGAACGAGGCACTTGTTTGGTGGTCTCATGATGTCCAGAGTGCTTCTTTTCACCGTCTTTTCTTGAACCATGAGCATCAGGTTCCAACGGCGCAGCATCTCTCAAGGAGTGACGTGGTTTCTTCTCTGCATCAGTACCATCTCTAACATCCAAATCCTTCTTACTCAAAACTCGTTCTGCATCAGGTTTGTCATCTCTTCTTGATCTCTTGGGGCTATAGACAAACATAAATAATTAGTTGTGGAACTGTGATTAGCTCTAGTAAGAGTGATTTCTGAAGATCTGACTAGAGAACCACTTCAAAAACTTGTACCAAAATTAGGCTCTAAAGAATTGACCATCTTCATCAAAAATCTCCAGTTTTCTTGAGTGAATGTGACCAAATTAGAGCAGAGAGATCATAGGATGATACAAAACAATCACTTCAACACTAAAACAACAACGGTGCATGAATTCCACAAGAATCAGCTTGCATTTCGATTCCTCGTTGTTCAAAACCGAATTTTAATAGAAGATGAAGATAGAGCAGAAATCTCAAGAAGAAGAAGTTTGGGAAGAAGACCTGGGTTCGCGATCGATTCTAGAACGCTGTCGTTTTGGGTCTGAATCTCTGCTTTCTCGCCTCGTCGACATGTTTCTCTTCTCCGATGAAATTTTAGGGCTTACTCTTCTCTCTTCCCACGCCTGCTACTTTTTATCTAATTTTCCCTGCAGAACTGACCATTTCCTCAATATTACAGTTTCCACCTTATATTTCTTCAAGTATCACGAAAACCCCCATAAGTTAGAATTGTGCAAAAAAACAATCTGCGGTACCATTTATAAAGTCCAGTTTCCATTGGCAAACTAAACCGGAAAATCCGGTTCTCTATCAGTCTTTATCTAATTTGATTGAGTTTGTTTTGATAAGAGATTAAGAGCGATGTTAAACGTTAATCTTAATCCTTTGGGAAAACAGTATTATTACTCAAAACAGTAAACGCAAACAAAGAAATATCTAAAGTTTGATGTCAAAATAAGCAAGAAGGAAACTATGCAACTCTGTAGATGGAAACTTGCTCTGCTATTAAATTGAAAGTATGCAAATAGTGAAGGAGATGGATAAAAAGGTCTGAGAGTAGTAAGATCCTCCAAGAACGAAGGATATACATAAAAAGTCTCGTTAGATTAAATAGATTTGTGGCAAAGCCACATTATTCTCCTCTCCCAATATGTTGTTGGTCGACTCATTCAAGAAGGCGCTTGTACTTGCACCACCCGATGGCACCTACGTAGAGGAATATACTGCCGATAGAACCTCCAATTACAGTCCAAATGAATCTACTTGGACCAGCTTCATTATCATTGAACAACTCTATCCTAATATTCATACCAAATACACCAGCAACTGCGATAAAGGCGCTCATCACCAGAGTAGCTGTTGTTAGCATCACACCCATCTGCAGAAGATGATTCTGCTTGTCATCTAGCATTATGTTGATGTAGTCTTCGGTGTCATCCACATATTCCCTTAGCTTTTTTCATCAAAACAACACACACAACCGCAACGTATTAGAAGAAGAATATCACCACCAAATAGAGTACCAATAGTATCTGGTCTATTTTTACTTACTGTTGATAGTTTGTTCAGTATACCATCGATCTGCACGAAATATGCTTCCAAAAGCATTTCAAGCTCTTCCACATCTAATTTGTTGGTCATGGCACTCCTCATTGAGCTTGTATGAGTCCCACGGCTATTTCTGCTAAGTGCACTGTGAGCACTCATAAGAAGATGGTGAGCATCAGTTCCTTGTAGATATCTTTCATCTCTGTTAGCCAACGATGCAAATTCGGGAGGAAGCCTGGAGTAAAAAGGCAGATGTTAAACTTATATCAGAACAATAGAAGGTAGTCTGCTCAGAAAGTTGATACATGCCTGTCATCCTCGTCTCCTTGAGGAAGATCAACCTCGAAGGTATCACTCTCATTCATAGAAGAATTTGACGAATCCTCAAGTTTCTGAGCTAACTTCTCCGTAAGATACATCTCAGCCATATCTTCATCATCGTCTAGCAGATGTTCTAGCTCGTCCCTAACCTAGAACATGTAAAGAGAAAAGTATAGACAAACGTGGTTAGAATATGGTAATCTCTTAGGTTCACATCTAGGAGGAAACACGATAAATCCTTATCACAATATCAAAGGAGCAATTGAATGTCTGAATCATAACACCTTCTGAACACGTCCAGTTATTGCAACCAGCCTGCTTTTAATCTGTCGAACCCGCTCCAAATTAAGGGTACTGATCTTGGAAGTAAGTTTGTCCAGGGCTGGATGAGCCTCTAACTCCAATCTTAAGGCCTACATTAGAAGAATGAATCAAATACCAAACAAGAGAAGAAAAATGCTTTGTCATGGAGCCATAACATAAGTATTTACCTCATGTTCCAAACTGCTTGATGCAGCTTCAAGACAGGCTTCCAGAGCAACAAACTCAAATGGAAGAACCTTAGATCCATCTTGATTCTCAAGACTTTGCTTCGCATCCTTCTTGGCTTCACTCCCTTGATTCCCAGATGATTGTGGCGTTCCAGCTTCTCCTTGGGCAGGGTCTGTCCTCGTATGAGACTCTCCCTCAGATTTCTGTTCCTCCTTCACACGACACATAGAAAGAGAGTATAGAGTGATTAGTAGCTAAAATTGACAATCATACTCTTCACATAGCATCACCATTGCACAAATCAAAGAGTCAACCACGTCCCAAAACGACATTAGCTATTATATACATATTCCATTGTCAAGCCAATATATTTTTACTTCCCAAATCCCAAACAATGCAATTAGGCTACAATGCAATTAACCATAAACAAAAAGAGCTCCAAAAAAATTCCTCCAAATGAACAGTGGAAAAAACCCTAATTTCTCCAATTACCTGAGGTTTAGTGGCGTGATGGTGACAGAGAATCCGCCTCTGCAACTCATCGATAAAGGGTGACACGGAAGGATCCTTGGAATTAAGCAACAAAACTTCTTGACCGGTGATGATTGCCTTGATATGCTCCAGATTGATGACAATCGCTCTCTCTCTACCTAAAACAGTAGATGGATACGACAACAGTGGATCGAGAATCCGAAGATCTCTCGCCGGCAATCCTGTTCGCCGCATGATGGAGTGTTTCCCTTCTTCCTTTAGATCCGACTTCCCCGACGAGTCAAGTACCAACCACGACCTCACACCAACGCCTTTCTTCCGTCCGCCGCCACCCACAACACCGGCGGGGTACATCGGTGTCGGCTGACCAGTGTTTGGCGTTGATGGATTCGTATTGAAATTGAATTCATCGGCTCTAGCTCCGCCTCTCATCGCTTACGATTGTTGTGATCAGAGAGATCGAGCAGCTGAGGAATGTTGAAGTGAAAATTAGGTATTTATATTCCGGCTCGTCAGCAACAAAAGACAAAAAAAGGTTAAGCCAAATCGGTTTTAACTTTTTCCCCAAAAAATCAAACCGGGTTTAGATTATCCACCAAAAACCAAACCGGTTTTAGCTTCTTCTTTGAATTTTCGCTGTGACGGAGCTGCTTTTAACGTTTAGGGCTTTTAAAATCGGCGACGGCGAGCTGAGAATTCCCAAGGAAGATCCGATGAAGTTGAAATCGGTGTTCGACGCTTCGGAAATCAAATCGGAATTTGAATCAGCGGGAATAAACCCTAATTTCGCGATTCCAATCTGGAAATATGTAATTCAGAATCCTGATTGTGTTTGGGACGAGATTCCTTCATTGCCTTCTGCTGCATACTCTCTTCTCCATTCCAAGTTCAAGACTCTTACTTCGTCTCTTCACTCGCTATTCCATTCCTCCGATGGCACAACCTCTAAACTCCTCATCAAGCTCCAGGTACTCTATACTCTCTCTGTTTCTTCGTTTTTCTTGTAAGTAACTTGGGCATGATCTGATTCTGTATACAATTATGATTATAAAAAAGTGTGTAGAAGATTTGGCAGCTGAAAGGTTTTTACTTTGTGATTACAACACATTGCTTTAATGGATTCTGAGAACTTGTAATGCCTCTGTTATCTGATGAACTCATATTGGATTCTTGCTTTTGGTTTTGAACTTCAAGAATGGAGCTTTGGTGGAAGCTGTGGTAATGAGATACGATACTCGGTTGGGGATGTTAGGAGGGAAACCACGTCCTGGAGGTATAAGATCTACGTTATGTATTTCATCTCAGGTATTGATTTTTATCAAGTAGTGTCATCTTGGTTTATCGAATCACTTTGCAGTGATAAAGACATCTGATGTGAAGTATTTATCAATAGGTTGGTTGTAAGATGGGTTGTACATTCTGTGCTACTGGTACCATGGGATTTAAAAGCAATTTAACATCTGGAGAAATTGTGGAGCAGCTTGTTCACGCCTCTCGCATAGCTGATATACGCAACATCGTTTTCATGGTATATTGCTTCTGTCATTGCATTTTATATTACACAATGTGCACCTTGCCTTCTTGGTTATTTGTTAATGTTCATTTTTATTGATGGAAGTTTATTCACCAGTTGTTGCCTTGGTTTGATGATTGTGATCAGGGAATGGGAGAACCTTTAAATAACTACAATGCTGTTGTTGAAGCTGTACGCGTCATGTTAAAACAGCCATTTCAGCTGTCACCCAAAAGAATTACCATATCAACTGTAAGTACTGAGAAAGCTACCTTGAAACATTCTTAAAACAGAGAAACTTATTCATTGAATTTGGTAGGAATACTTCAGATTGTGGAATTTGTCAATTTGAAAACGGGAAGTGATCAATAAACTTCAATCCATTAAACCATGCAGTTTACAGCTTCCTAGACAGCTGTCAGCTTTTTGGTATAGTTGGTTACTTTTTAATTTTGATGTTTTGGGGATTAATAGGATTTTCTTTCTGATTTTCTTTTTCTCCCCCTAAGGCCTGTGTTGATACATTTTTTATTAGTGGTAAACAAATTTCCCTAGATCCTAATCTCATTTTCATAGGTCGGAATTGTTCACGCAATTAATAAGCTACACAATGATCTACCCGGTGTAAGCTTAGCTGTATCTCTTCATGCACCAGTTCAAGAAATCCGCTGCCAGATCATGCCAGCAGCTAGAGCCTTTCCTCTACAAAAGCTTATGGATGCACTTCAAACTTTCCAAAAGAACAGGTAGTTCATGTAATTCTTAACTGTTTTTTTGCTATTATATGTTAAAACCACAATCCCCACAGGTAAATTAAAGATTTATAACATAGTCCTACATTTTCCTTGGATTTAACAGTCAACAAAAGATCTTCATTGAGTACATAATGCTTGATGGAGTAAATGATCAAGAGGAACACGCTCATCTACTCGGCGAATTGCTAAAGACATTTCAAGTGGTAAATCTTAGATGTCTAAATACTCTTAAAGTTTCTGCAGTTATCTGATGACATTTTTTTATGGAAAGTCTGTGCTCTTTTCTTGAACAGGTCATAAATTTGATACCATTTAATCCAATTGGATCCACAAGCCAATTTGAAACAAGCAGCATACAAAGCGTATCAAGTTTCCAGAAAATCCTGAGGGAAACATACAAGATCCGAACCACAATTCGCAAAGAAATGGGTCAGGATATTAGCGGCGCTTGCGGTCAGCTAGTCGTGAACCAACCAGACATCAAAAAGACTCCTGGAACTGTGGAACTTAGAGACATTGAAGATCTGCATCTCTAACTTTAGGACCAGAGACAAGAAACAGACATTTGGAATGGTTTTGTAGTATCTTTGAAGCCACTCTTCAAAACCCTTTTCTTAAACTTCACATTTTGTCCTCATCACTTTGTGGAAAACACTTGGCTCACTCTTATATGCAAGTAAGACAAACAGAGATGGTCCTTGGTCCTTCTACACTTCACACATGGAGATTTAACTTCTCTTTTAAAATATTCACCAACAAGTGATGTTATGTCATCATTAAAGTTGTGGTAAATTGTTTAAAGGGAAAACTGATTTAACTTTAATGAAGTAAAAATCATAATAGTAAAACTAATTATCTTCTCTTCCCGCCTATAAAACTAACTCCATACTCTGTCTTCTATTCCATAAGAGAGAAAAAAAAAACAGAGAACGATGAGTGTAGGAAGATTTGTGAGTGTCTCTCTGCTAATAGCAGCTCTAGTTTCATCACTGTGCGAGTCTCAAAAGAACTTTGCGTGTGACAGGAATGACCCTGCGACGGCTAAGTATGGTTTCTGCAACGTCTCGTTGTCGTATGAAGCACGTGCCAAAGATTTGGTCTCACGTCTCTCCCTTAAGGAAAAGGTCCAGCAACTCGTAAACAAAGCCACAGGAGTTTCAAGGCTCGGTGTTCCTCCGTACGAGTGGTGGTCGGAAGCTCTCCACGGCGTCTCCGACGTTGGACCAGGGGTAAAAACATCATAACTATACATATGTTGATATGAACGAACATACATGAGTTGTTATGTAATGAGAACGCTAACGTTTGAGTTCTTTCTTAAGGTGCGTTTCAACGGGACGGTGCCTGGGGCGACGAGTTTCCCGGCGACGATATTAACGGCGGCCAGCTTTAACACATCGTTGTGGCTAAAAATGGGAGAAGTGGTTTCGACGGAGGCTCGAGCGATGCACAACGTAGGACTAGCTGGACTCACCTATTGGAGTCCCAACGTTAACATTTTTAGAGATCCAAGGTGGGGTCGTGGCCAAGAGACGCCAGGGGAGGACCCTCTGGTTGTTTCGAAATACGCCGTGAACTACGTTAAGGGCTTACAAGATGTTCACGACGCCGGAAAGTCACGGCGGCTTAAGGTGTCGAGTTGTTGCAAGCATTACACTGCTTACGATCTTGATAACTGGAAAGGCGTCGATAGATTCCATTTCGACGCCAAGGTAATATATATATATACATAAATTTCAAGAGCTTATAATTGACCTTAATGTTGATGGATTTGTTATTGTTTTGGTGGGAAGGTAACGAAGCAAGACTTGGAAGACACGTATCAGCCGCCATTCAAGAGCTGCGTAGAGGAAGGAGATGTGAGCAGTGTAATGTGTTCTTACAACAGAGTTAATGGCATCCCAACTTGTGCAGACCCTAATCTTCTTCGTGGAGTTATCCGTGGCCAATGGCGTCTTGACGGGTACATCGTTTCGGATTGTGATTCCATCCAGGTCTATTTCGATGACATTCATTACACCAAGACACGTGAAGACGCAGTTGCTCTCGCCCTCAAAGCAGGCAAAAATCTTTAGATGATCATCTCAAAATAATCATTACATTAGATATGCCATTTTGATATTTGAGAAGTAAATATGTTGTTTTGTCTGAAACAGGTTTGAACATGAACTGTGGAGATTTTCTAGGTAAGTACACAGAGAATGCAGTGAAGCTTAAGAAACTGAACGGATCAGAGGTTGATGAAGCGCTGATTTACAACTACGTTGTTCTCATGAGGCTCGGATTCTTTGACGGAGATCCAAAATCACTTCCCTTTGGTCAACTTGGACCGTCTGATGTCTGCAGCAAGGACCATCAAATGCTTGCGCTAGAAGCCGCAAAACAGGGGATTGTGCTGCTTGAGAACAGAGGAGATCTTCCGTTATCGAAGACCGCGGTTAAGAAAATAGCAGTTATAGGGCCAAATGCAAACGCTACAAAGGTAATGATTAGTAACTATGCGGGTGTTCCTTGTAAGTACACAAGCCCTTTACAAGGGTTGCAAAAGTATGTACCGGAAAAGGTTGTTTACGAACCGGGGTGCAAAGATGTCAAATGTGGTGAGCAAACACTAATTTCAGCAGCGGTCAAGGCGGTTTCAGAGGCTGATGTGACAGTTTTGGTGGTTGGATTAGATCAGACGGTAGAGGCAGAGGGTCTTGACCGGGTTAACCTAACCCTTCCGGGTTATCAAGAAAAGCTGGTGAGAGATGTGGCTAACGCTGCAAAGAAAACTGTTGTGTTGGTCATAATGTCAGCCGGACCTATAGATATCTCATTCGCCAAGAATCTGAGCACCATTCGCGCGGTTTTATGGGTCGGATATCCTGGTGAAGGTGGAGGAGACGCTATAGCTCAAGTCATCTTTGGTGACTACAATCCTTGTAAGCCTTTTATTTGAACCCTAAACCCTAATGAAACCCTAGAGGCTAGACACAATTACTGACTTATTTGTGTTTGTTGTTGCGTCAGCTGGGAGACTACCAGAGACATGGTACTCACAAGAGTTTGCGGATAAGGTTGCAATGACTGACATGAACATGAGACCTAACTCAACCTCTGGTTTTCCTGGAAGATCTTACAGATTCTACACAGGGAAACCGATTTACAAATTCGGATACGGGCTTAGCTACTCTTCTTTCTCGACTTTCGTTCTCTCAGCTCCATCGATCATACACATCAAAACCAATCCAATCTTGAACCTAAACAAGACAACCTCAGTCGATATCTCCACCGTAAATTGCCACAATCTCAAGATCCGGATCGTTATCGGGGTCAAGAACCACGGGCAACGGTCTGGAAGCCACGTGGTGCTCGTGTTCTGGAAACCGCCAAAGTGTTCCAAAACTCTGGTGGGTGGTGGCGTGCCACAGACGCAATTGGTAGGATTTGAGAGAGTAGAAGTTGGGAGAAGCATGACAGAGAAAGTTACCGTTGAGTTTGATGTCTGCAAAGCACTTAGCCTTGTGGATACTCACGGTAAAAGGAAACTAGTCACTGGACACCACACGCTTGTGATTGGTTCTAACAGTGATCAACAAATCTATCATCATCTCAACGTTAGATTGGCCGGAGATTCAACGGTTTCTATCTGAAAAAACAAAGCCCACAGATTCTACTAAAGTTCTTATTTTCAAAAGTCAATACTGTAACGCTATCATCAATTATGACCAAAACCTAAATAAAAATTTGGTATAATACCACAAACAGGGTCAATAGTTATCCAAATATTTGAACCTATAGTAGTCAACTTAATACAATACAAATTTGATTTCTCTTCTTATCCCACATAGTATAAATATTGGGTTTCTATCAAAAAAATTGTATTACAGAAACAGAGAAGTTTAATGGAGGGGTTAATTCCATATCTGATTCATGCTATCAAGAAAGACCATAAGCCTGATCGTCAGAGATATCGATCGATTTCTGTAGGATCGAGCCGAAGCTATCGACCATTAATGATGGGACAAGAAGGTTCTTCTTCGATGCAGGGATCTTCTCACCGTCGAACTAGATCAGACTACAATCCACCTGCTCTAATGGATACGTTTGATCCGAGATCATCAGGTTTCGGTCAAGAATTTGTGAATAAAGATGCTTCTTCTCAAAATATACCAACAAAGACTTAGCTTGTGCATACATAGTCGTTAATTTTATGTAACAGAGAAAAATTTATGTCTGATTTTCTGTTTATATTATTCAATTTGTAATAAATTTGATATTATTTAATTTGTAATAAATTTTAAATTAATTTGTTTATCTTTAATTTACTATATTGATCAAATATAATAATTTGGTCAAACTAACTTATTAACAAGAATGACCAAGAATAGTAAACGAGAACTGTCAAAATAACGAAATGACTAATAAACAGAGGACACAAAGAATGATCTGTTGATTGCTTGGCGGTCAAGGAAGAAAGATCCACGTTAGGGCTTTTTGATCATAGAAAAAGAATGAAGGATTTCCCAAAAAACCCTTACTTCATTCTAAAAAGAATCAAAACATAAAACACACATTAGTTTTCACCAATCTTGTTCTTGTCTGTATGCAACAGATTGAGAAACGTATCCTTCTCTGTTCGTTTCTCTTTGTGTTTCATCTGATACATTTACAAGCATTGCTTTTGGCAATGGCAGAACTAAGATCAGGTGTTCTTTTCAAGCTTCTAGAAGAAATGGGAGTCGGGAAAGTGCGAAGAGACGTGGATCACAGACCGGTTTTGCTGCAGATAAGATGCATAATCCCTGTGTTAGCAGCTGGAGGATTATGGCCAAACAAAGGTTTCTTCTTGAGGATAACAGATTCAACACATTCAATATATGTCTCATTGCCGCGAGAAGAGAACGATCTTGTTCTTTACGACAAGTTACAAATCGGGCAATTGATATTCGTCGAGAAGCTTGAATTCGCTTATCCAGTTCCTATGATCAAAGGCATTAGACCAACACCAGGCCGAAGGGCTTGCACCGGTGATCCAATCGATCTAATCCCTAAAGAACGGATCGAAAAGTTCTGTGTCGGTCTATCGGATATGGAAGAAAACTATGATCACCAAGTGAAGAAGCCAAGAAGAACGAGATGGAATAACTCAAGCGTCTCGGAGTTAAATTTTACAGATTTGGGGTTATCGAAAAACCTTTCGAGTGTCATGGAAGAAAAGGATGATACAGAGTCAATGATTTCGAGTTGCTCTTCGTCTTTTTCTTCAGTAGCTAGGAGGAGAAGCTGGATAGGCTCAGGTGATAATAGGAAGAGAAGAGAGTCATTAGATCCATCCATGATCAAGAATCATGATCATGACACTAAACATGTTTCAAGAGCTCGAAGTTCTTCTGCTGTAAGTTTTAAAGAAATGACTTTTCGCAAGAACATCTCCTGCTAGATTATCTGACATCTGCTTTTTTTTTATATCTTTTCAGACTTCACCTTCTATTTCTATCCGAAGCTACGGAGGGACAGAGGAGAAGTCAAGTAGTAGAACACGAAGAAGAGATGGTGTGGTTTCACCATCTCCAAGATGGTCTAAAAGCTTAAGCTATGGAAGTGGAAGTAATAAGAGTAAGAACCTTCTTCCACCTAAAAGCAATACCCTTGAATCCTCAGATTCGATATCGAGGAAAAGAAGCTGGACAGAGACAGAGATTCTCTGGGATTCACTTCCTCCAAAAGTTGTAAATCTCGGAAAGGTAATACTCATAGCTTTTGATCAATCATAAAACTGGGGTTTTATCTGTTCAAAAGAGAGCTCACTAGCTAATTTGGCAGGAAATTTTGAGACAGAGAGATACGGCTATTCGGGCTGCATCCCAAGCTTTGTTAGAGGCTTCAGCTGCTGAAAGATTGCTCAAATGTCTAAGGTACAGAACTTTGACTGAGACACAATTAGTTGTGCCTTGTTGCTCAAGCAATTTTCTAACTAAAATGATATTATATATATATTAGGTCATACTCGGAGCTTTCGGACAGGAGAAACCAACATCAAGAAAATCAACAGCCACCGATTCAAGATTTCTTGAGTTTCCAAGATGAGTTAAGCAAGAGCAGGCTCATCATTCAATCACTATCAACTAAAAAAACAGAACATTCCAACTCAAACATAGTCAAAACAGGAGATGAGAGATGCGAAAAGGCGACTCAGTGGATCAAATCAGCATTGGCGACTGATCTCAAACTGGTTTCTTTATCCGCAAGTAAGCCTACACAGAGCCCCGGGAGAAAGGGTCTTACCCTAATTGCTCAAGAAATTGATAAACGTGAAGATAACACAACTGAAAGCGACTCGGGATTGGGAGAGAGAAAGGAGAGGTTAAGCAGAGCATCGAACGAACTCAGAAACTGGCTTAAGGAAGAAGGAAGAAGTTGGTATCTAAGCCGTGTTGAGAAGTATTTAGATGAGATCAGCAATGGAACAAAGTGGAGTGAAATGAGCAGTCAACAAGTAGGGGAAACAATGTATCAGATTAAAAGAGTGAGTGATTGGTTAGACGCCATTGTTAAAGGAGAAGAAGATGAGGAAGAAGAGGAAATGGTGATGATGATGATGTCAGAGTCTGAAACAGAGGCTTGTGGTAGAGTGAGGAACAAGATTTATAGGATTCTTTTGAAACATGTTGAGACAACTTCTTTGTTAAGTCATCAACGTAGCACCAATCTCATGTCTAATCAACAACAACAACAACAACAACAACAACAACAACAACAACAAAACTTTTTCCAAAAGACAATGTCCCTTTAGGGTTTCTGATCTTTTTGTTCTGAAAGACAAAATTCGTTTTGGTCGTGAGATTAGGATTTAAGGTACAATTTCTTGTTTTGTATCTCTATTGGTTGTTCCGGTTAAGGAGAGAAGGAACTGGAAATTTTCAGTGACATTTATATGGGTTCGGTTTAGTGGATGATCAGTTTAACTGTATCGAACCAAACGGAAATGGGGAAGTAGAAGAAATATTTTTCATACGGAAATTACGTCACGATTTTGTAGTAATTTTGTTTTTTTTTAATTTGTTGGTTTAACGTAATTTTTTAGTAATTAATTATAAATCATATCAAAGTACATTTGTATTCAAACGAGGTTTATTTGCAAAATAATTATACATATTTATATCCACAAAATAACTTCACGGAAAAAAAAAAAAAAAAAAAAAAACTTCACGGAGAGTGGGATTTTGGTTTTTAATTTATTTTTTTTTTAGTTAATTTATACAATTTACATAATATCACATTTAATTTGTAGATATATATATAAAAAAAAAAAAAAAAAAAATTGTAGATATAATTTCACTGAAGGTGAGATTTTGGTTATAACAAATTTTATGTTATTTTATCCGATAACAAGTCAATATACATAACATCATATATTTATAAGATATGCGATTTTACAAATGGGCTTATCTACTTGAACTTGATAAGCGAAGATTTAGCACAGAGTACAGATTTTGGATTTTCTTTTTTTCAATAACCTAGTCAAATACGTGAAAAGTGAGATCTCGAATGATATCGAGAAGGTGAGATCTTGAGTTCCTATTCACTCTCTCCTCTGACCCGGTTTCTGATCAAATTAGGGTTTTTTTCTTCTTCTGTGAATTAGCTTCCAAATCTGTGATCAGTTCTCTAAGATTCTCACCCTAAAGGGTTCATTTCATAGATCATAGAAATCATGTCTGTAGCTAAATATCTTTCTCCGGAACGAGAATCCAAAAGGCAGAAGAACGTACCAGAGATCATGGAACCCTCGTTTCCATTGTTGTCTCCTGATAACTGTGGTCACTGGTACATTCGTCATGGAGTCTGCATCGTATGCAAATCAACGGTGGAAAAAAATATCCAAGGCCGAGTTTTCGACGGTTTACAGCTAAGCCATGAGGCTTTAGCGTTAACGAAGCGTCTTACAACGAAATTCTCTTGTCTCAACATGAAGAAGCTTCACCTTGTCCTTGACTTGGACCACACGCTTCTCCACTCCGTTAGGGTTCAATTTCTCTCCGAAGCAGAGAAGTATCTAATCGAAGAAGCTGGTTCAACAACAAGGGAAGATCTATGGAAGATGAAAGTCAGAGGAGATCCCATAACCATAACCATTGAATACTTGACAAAGCTACGACCTTTTCTTCACGAGTTCTTGAAAGAAGCCAACAAGCTGTTCACAATGTATGTTTACACAAAGGGTACTCGCCGTTATGCTAAAGCCATTTTGAAGCTGATTGATCCGAAGAAACTCTATTTTGGGCATAGAGTGATAACAAGAAATGAGAGTCCTCATACGAAGACACTTGATTTGGTTTTGGCTGATGAACGTGGAGTGGTGATTGTGGATGATACGCGTAATATTTGGCCCAATCACAAGAGTAACCTAGTGGTGATTGGCAAGTACAAGTATTTTAGATTCGAAGGCCGAGTGTTAAATCCTCACTCTGAGGAAAAGACAGACGAGAGTGAAAACAACGGTGGATTGGCCGATGTTTTGAAATTGCTCAAAGAAGTTCACCGTAAATTCTTCGAGGTCGAGGATGAGGTTGAGTCACAGGACGTTAGGTTGCTGCTAAAAGATATAGAATTTGCTCGCCGAAGCTTTCTGTGTAAAATGATCTCTTTAAGTATGTAGAAATTTGTTTCCATTGGAAGTTTGTCTCTTCGTTCATTAGAAAGTTGTTTGCAAAAACTTTTGACTACAAAGACTGTAAAACATATTCCATATATGGCGGATGTGGGTATTTCACTAGTTGATTTAAGGCTAAGAGATACGTTGTACTGATACAATCTTTGGTTCTTCTTAGCAAATACAAAATACAACATAGGAAATCAGTTGTGAATCTTCCTTTCTAGGACCTCAAGATTTGGATATGCTTTGGGCTTCACTTCTATTTTGTTAACGTTCCTTACAAAGATGGCCTCTAGTTCATGCCTGTAACACCTCACACACAGAGACTCAAAAAGAATTCTTAACCACAAACCAAATAGCAAGTTTCGTTAGCTGCATTGCGGGCTCGTATTGTTTTTTTTTGTGGTTTGGTTTTGTTCATCTTGGAGTTTTGGATTGATTTGTTCAAGTGGCGTTCAGTATAGATCTCAATTTTGTTGTTGCTTTTTGTTTCGTTTTTGTGGATTGTATCTCTCTTGGTCTTCGTTTAGTTTCTCCATTTATCGGAGATTTGCTTCTCTTTTTTGGGCTTTGTTTTCGTGGATATCTAATTTATCCACCGATTTGTGTAAAGCTAACATTTATCATTCTTTGGCATAGGAAAAGCATAGACATGGACATGTGGAAGTTGAACTCAACTTTTGTGGGGGAAAAGTAAACAATATTCATTCAACAATTTAGCTAACATAGTCTATTCATATTTAACTCTTCTTTATTTTATTTTTTGACAACTCATATTTGACTCATCTAATTTATCTTATTTTTTTAATTTAATGAATCATAATACATAAATTTACTTTTCATAAAGAACCATTTATTTTCAATAAAGACACTACAAACAAAAATCACAATTTGTTTTTAAAGTGAAGACCCTCCCTAATCAGTAGAAAGTGCATAAAATAAAGGTATAATCGTCAATTATCAGAAAATATTAAGGTTCAAAGAGCTCTCAAAAATGGAAACGTATCAAGTAAGAGGGCATAATGGTCACTTACTAGAACAAATTCAGGCAGGTTTAGGATTTCCATTTTTCCATAATCTAGTGACGGTCTCTCTCTATAAGAGATCACGAGTTCCTCCTGTTAAACGTCAAACAGACAAACACTAATCTCTCTCTTGTCTTCTGTCTAGCTTTCTGATCATACTAGGTTTTGTTTATCAATAAAGAAACCATGTCTGTAGTTGAGAATTTTTCTTCGGAACCACCACAAGCCAAAAGACAAAAGATCGAACCAAAGATCAACGAGTCCTCTTCATCGTTATCCTCTTCTAGTAGTTGTGGTCACTGGTACGTTTTTCACGGAATCTGCATCGCTTGCAAATCAACAGTGAATAAAAGCCAAGGCCGAGCATTCGATTATATTTTCAACGGTTTGCAGCTAAGCCACGAAGCTGTGGCGTTAACCAAGTGCTTTACAACGAAATTCTCTTGTCTCAACGACAAGAAGCTTCACCTTGTACTTGACTTGGACCACACGCTTCTCCATACTGTTATGGTTCCAAGTCTCTCCCAAGCAGAGAAGTACCTAATCGAAGAAGCGGGTTCAGAGACAAGGGAAGATTTATGGAAGATCAAAGCCATAGGAGATCCAATGGAATTCTTGACAAAGCTAAGACCTTTTGTTCGTGAATTCTTGAAAGAAGCCAACCAGATGTTCACCATGTATGTTTACACTAAGGGTAGTCGCGAATACGCTAAACAAGTCTTGGAGTTGATTGATCCAAAGAAACTTTATTTTGAGGATAGAGTGATAACAAAAAACGAGTCCCCTCATATGAAGACACTTGATTTGGTTTTGGCTGAGGAGCGTGGGGTGGTGATTGTGGACGATACGCGTACCGTTTGGCCCGATCACAAGAGTAACCTAGTGGATATTAGCAAGTACAGCTATTTCAGACTCAAAGGCCAAGAGTCAATGCCTTACTCTGAGGAGAAGACAGACGAGAGTGAAAGCGACGGTGGATTGGCCAATGTTTTGAAATTACTCAAGGAAGTTCACAGTAGATTCTTCAGAGTCGAGGAAGAGTTGGAGTCAAAGGACGTTAGGTCGCTTCTACAAGAAATAGACTTTGAACTCAACGAAGAATCTGTAGAATGATCTCTTTCTGTCTTCTTAACTCTGTAGAAACTTCATGTAAGCATTGGAAATATGTCATCTCATAAAATATGTTTGCAAAGAGATTTTGACTACAAAGACTTTTAAACATATACTGCGAATGTGGGTATTTCACTAGTTAATTAAAAGCTCAAACATATGTTGATCAGTTGATTCAATCTTTGGGACACTCCTAGCAAATACAAAAACAACCAACATAGGAAATAACTTGTGTTTCTTCCTTTCTACGCCGCAGGATTCGGGTATACTTTGGGTTTTGGTTTCACTTCGATTTCGTTCACGCTTCTTACAAAGATGGCCTCCGGTTCTTGCCTGCAAAACCTCACAGACAGACACCCAATCAAAGAGAATTCTAACACGAAACTAAATACAAAGAGATTTCTATCCTTAAAACTGCGGTTTTTTGACAAAAACAGATTAAAGCATTAAATTGTTTGTGATAATCTGTAAGATTAAGGCACATGGTTATTCTCTGCTATGTGTTATCTCTATAAGCAACCAATCAAACAAGTGCCGAAATCATCAGAGATATCAAAGACATACTATTCTAAAACTTCAAAGGACTAGAAAGGGAACAAGTTACTTACGATTTCTCCCCCTCTTCAAATGTGTAACTTGAAGCAACAGCCAGTAGCTGACCATCTCGACTGAATGACAGTGCCGATATACTTGTTGGATACTTTGAGTACTACAAAAGGAACAAGGAGCAGATAAATTTTGTGCGCACTAACACTGAGAGAATAATAACCAAAAGACCTTGCCCGTTACTAACCTGATATAGCCTCTTCTTGTTGTTACCATCCCAAATGTTGACGAAACCATCACAACCTCCAGTTGCAAAGGTGCCATAACTGCAATTAAAAATCTCAGATGATTACACGGGAAAGTAGCTATACAAGAGAGATTTCTCAGCATTAATTTTTCTCATTTGTTCTGAGCCAAACATAAGTTAACATATTGTCTAATTTATATGAGACTCAAAAACAAATTAGTAACAGAAACTGTTTACACACACATCATATTAGCATCCAAGCAGCTTTGAACTAGCTTTCAAATTCCATTTGTTCTCTTCATCATCAGAATTTCATCTTCACCATTTCAATCAGCGGACAAGGGTTGAACACATCAACCATAATATTTTGCTTACTTATTATATTAACCTTCTTGTGTTCTGTAAGAAGTAGTACATCTGTAAGATAAGAACTCACATTGGATGGAAGGCAATGGAATTTACAGGGTAAACAATGTCCCTTCCAGCCTCTGATTTCCGATGACATTTGAAAGCATATCTGAGAATAAGTTCAAATACATCTGTAAGTCAAAGTTGTGGAAAAGAGAAAAGTAGAAAAACACAAGGAAAATACTTTTTAGCTTGAGCAGCCTCTGATAGATCAAAAAACTCCATTGCGACCCTTCCTTCAACAGAGCTTAGAGCGTATCCTGTAAATTTTCAATTTCAGAAATTCATTAGTGTGGAAGAAGAGGAACTGAGAGTAGAGGTATACTTTGGAATTGGGGGAAAAAATTTAGCAACTCTGGATATGGTCAGTCATCTAACCTGTTCCATTAGGATAACAACGCACACATCTCGTCTGGTATTTCAGTGAAGACTCCCTTCTTTGCTCAGGCTGAGACATATTTCTGAGATCATAGATGTTAACATGCCTTCCTGCAGTTGCCACTACCAAACGATGTCCAACAAGAGACATAGAGTAAACACGCTCTGGCTGCAAATATGTTCCCACCTGGGTGCGTTCAGGCCCACTTGCGCCTCTTGGATCCCAACATTTAACTGTTTTATCCCAAGATCCAGTGATCACTTGCCCTGTAACATCACACAAAATCATAATGTGTCAACACTACTTCGGAGGAAGTAAGAAAGAACCACAATGCTGAAAGCAAAATATTTGAGGTTCGGATATAGTTACATTACATAAGATTAAAAAAAAAGTTACACTGTCCATGACAACTAAGGTATTAAATAATCCATTTTAAAGTATGTATCATCAGAGTCAAATAACAAAAATTGCTTAGTTATGAGTTTTCTAGAACTTAAAAGCACCAGAAATCGTCAGTGTTGAAGTTCAAACTAGCATAAAGAGCATGATTACCACTCTACCTACCTGCAGCATAAGAATACTCAACACATCGCACTGGTTTGTCATGTGTCCCCAAAATGTCCTCTTTGCCGACATTGAATACAATCCTGCAGTATAACCAGAGAAAACCCTTTAAATTAATGAAACTCTACAACGGATTTAAGGCATTTGCTAAATGTAGAAAGTTTGCATAGTTATCAATAGAAAAATCGCTGTAAAAATCAACAACTTCTGAGCAAGAAATTAATAACTTTTGAGCAGCCAATGTTAAATTAGCCTGAGGGGAAACATGCTTATGCCAAGAGTCACTTCAAAGGACTAAGATTAGCTTGCAAACTTTATACACATTTGATTTCAGTACTGTAAAATTAAAATTGAAGGACTAAGAATTCCAAATTCACAAACGAATCTCGCTTCAAACTGGGTAAGAGGGGATAAAAAAATCATGTGCTTTGTTCTACATCACCACAAAAATCTCATTTCAAACGAATAATGATAGCTTAGCGGAGAGAAGAGAAGAGAAGACAATACCTTCTGACTTTGTAATCGGCGCCAACACTGAAGCCGGAGAAATCATCGTGAAAACAGCAATCGAGTACTGCTCCGCCATGTAAGAACTCCCCTTTCAACGAATTGGTGCTCACATCATACAATCTCACACGCTTAGATTCAACAACACAGAACAAACGAAAAAAAAACTTCAGATGAAGGAAAGAGGACTTGAATCAAATCAGTAAAAAGTCAAGTGAAGGGGTTTCTCAAACCTTATCCCATGAAGAAACGAGAAGATGATCACTGTTATTGGAAAATCGGAGATTGGATATGCCGTCTGACGGCGGATTCGAGAGCTCACGACCGGCGGACGGAGTCGTCGTCATTTTTCCCGTTGAAGATCACAAATGCTAGGGTTTCTACTTTCGAGAGAGAGAGTTTAAAAGAAGCGTAGTTTAATTTTGAATTCAAATTCCAAAAGAACAAGAGTCGATTAGATCTACTCAACATATCAAAAGAGAAAAATTAATTTTATTGGTTTAATTTATTTGAATTCGAATTAGCGAAATGGTCGGAACTTCGAAATTCGATTGATCCAAAATCTGAATCATGTAAATCACGAGTTCTACGAAGATGGGCCCGTTAGATGTCTGATAAGAGGCTTACATATTTCGAGCTTAGTGGGCTTAAACAAAGCCCATATTCAGCAAGCCTAAAAAGGTAAGAAGAAGAAGAAGAGTATAGAATCTGAATCAGAGAAAGCGTCTTAAACTGTATTTCCTCAAAGATGTTGTCTGTGCTATTATCTAACTGACACGTGTCTTAAATGCCACGTGACGTCTCCGCCAACGCGTTTGGATAAATCACGTCCACTGTTTTTGCTTGTTGGGTATAACAACAAAAGTGACATGGGCCTTACAAGTGGTAACGGAACTCCCACGTGTCCTATAAACACGCCCCGTTTTAGTTACTAATACGGTACGCCACGCCACACCTAATCTTTTCCTCACCTACACTCAACTCCACTCAAGTTAGCTCAACATTCTTTTTTTCTTTTGATAACAAAATTCCAATTTGTTTATTTCCTTTTATTTATTCCTACGTATTTTTCGGGTAGAATCCAGGTGTTTTTATTAAACGAATCTTGTCGAGTTATTTGCTATAAAAATTTGAGAAAAAATTCATTAATTATTAGCATGGGAAGAGTAATTAATAAATAATTAAGATCGTGATAAGAGATAATGAAAACAAAATCTAGAAAATTCGATAAATCTTCAAGAAGATTAATACCAAAAAAAACGTAATTAGGCGTGTACGCGTTTGGTTTAAGGCGTGACCCACACGACTCGTGGCGCGTAGCCAACACATAAGTCAGCTCCACGGGAAAGGTATGCTTCTTTTTTTTAATTTAATTAATTTTTTTAATATTAGCTAAAATCTATTTGTGGGTTTACCAATTTGTTACTTTTCTGGTTATTGACTTTGAACCGGTCTCTCACTCGTGATGACCAAAACTTATTAGGTCAGCCGTGACCAAAAACAACCCGGTATTTTACAGTAAATTTCTCTTTATTCTTTGTTGGTCAAATTTGGTTTACTTTGCTGGTTTGGTATTTACTGATTATTTCCATAAATATGAAAATCTTAAAATTAGTTAACGAAATAAATATGTTAAAAATATGATTTGACAAGTCTAATATAATTTTCTATCAGATATATCTGACACATATCAAGAGCTAATAAGCTATAGATGATATATTATCAAAAAATGCTATATAATAAGAATAAAAATAAAATCATATTTTTGATACTAAAACATTGTGAAATTTCCTTCCATGTTTACTAATACTATAGTGTTAGGTTTATTAAGGAGTGTATATTGACAAAAAAGAAGATAAAAATTTGACCGACTTAAAAACACATCTGCCACGTGGTTTCCATATAAAAGCAACAAGTCCAAACATTTCTTAAGCACTTCACTCTCTAATTTCTTCTCTCTCTCACCATATTCGCGATTAAAACTCTCTGAACTTTTCTCTCAATTTCTGATCCTCAAAAGCAAACAGTTTTAAAAGATTCGTCTGAATATGGCCCTCGAAGCAATGAATTCTCCAACTTCCTTCACCAGAATCGAAACGAAAGAAGATTTGATGAACGACGCCGTTTTCATTGAGCCGTGGCTTAAACGCAAACGCTCTAAACGTCAGCGTTCTCACAGCCCTTCGTCGTCTTCTTCCTCGCCGCCTCGATCTCGACCCAAATCGCAGAATCAAGATCTTACAGAGGAAGAGTATCTCGCTCTCTGTCTCCTCATGCTCGCTAAAGATCAACCGTCTCAAACGCGATTTCATCAACAGTCGCAATCGTTAACGCCGCCGCCAGAATCAAAGAACCTTCCATACAAGTGTAGCGTTTGTGGAAAAGCGTTTCCTTCGTATCAGGCTTTAGGCGGTCACAAAGCAAGTCACCGTATCAAACCACCAACCGTAATCTCAACCGCCGATGATTCAACAGCTCCGATCATCTCCATCGTCGGAGAAAAACATCCGATTGCCGCCTCCGGCAAGATTCACGAGTGTTCAATCTGTCACAAAGTGTTTCCGACGGGTCAAGCACTCGGCGGTCATAAACGCTGTCACTACGAAGGCAACCTCGGCGGCGGAGGAGGAAGCAAATCAATCAGTCACAGTGGAAGCGTGTCGAGCACGGTATCAGAAGAAAGGAGCCACCGTGGATTTATCGATCTAAACCTACCGGCGTTACCTGAGCTCAGTCTTCATAACAACCCAATCGTCGACGAAGAGATCTTGAGTCCGTTGACCGGTAAAAAACCGCTTTTGTTGACCGATCACGACCAAGTCATCAAGAAAGAAGATTTCTCTTTAAGAATCTAATATTCGACTATTAATTCTTGTGTAATTTTTCATTTTCATTTTTCATTTTTTTAGTTACAGTTTTATTTTTTCTGATTTGGATTGAATATTCGTATATTGTTAGGGATTGATACAAAGATTTGATGATTGATTAAGTCAGAAATTCATTTTTTACTTTGGTAACTAATCTAATCTCTTGATCAGTCCACTCTGTATAATGTTGGACACGTGGCATTATATGTGTGAACACAGAGCAGAAAATAGTTGGGGAAACGAGAATCCTTCCATGTGGGATTCGTTGCCTTCATTAGTATTTAGCACATGTATTATTAATTTGGTCCATAAATAACAATTTACAATTTTAAAAAAAAAACTCTTATCTCTTTTTATATTCTTTGTCATACCTTCCGATATGGTTATTGGCCGTTAAAGCTATAGTGTATAGCCTAGCTTGTTTTCTTTATTCGTATTAAAATCATAAATTAATTGCACATGCTTGTTACTTGTTAGCAAATGCATGCATCATTATTTAATTTTTGTTTTGAAATTGATTATATCGAATCATAAATAAAGATGTGACCACTAACCTGTGTATTGGTTCTTAGGTTTGTGCTTAAAACATTAATTAGAGCCTAACTTCTACCATCTAATTATTATAGACATGAAAGTGGGAATTTAATAGTATATACTTAGCGTTGTTAATTTGATTTTAGGAAGTTAATTGATTTTTCCCAAGTTAACACTCTTAATTAATTTGATTATTTGATAGTGTACCAAGCATATATTCGTTTTCTGTTTTGCTTTGATAAAATATTCAAGCTGAAGAAAGAAGAGTAAACTAGAAACTGTGTTGGCTCGTGTACGGTTCTACCTAATCTTAATAATCAGAACCAAACACGTTATTAAGTATAGGTCATTATTAATACGCGTCGCAAATGTAAAAGAACCACATAGGTTTTCGATGTTCTCCAACATTACTTAGTTAATTTCCACCAAAAAAGCATATTCTAAATAAGTATAAAGTGACTGCTATTTTGGTTTGGCGGTGCTGAGATATCTTATACCAAAAGAACACTACAATACTCTTTTTATTTGATCGACATAAATAATATTTAATATAGAAATAAAGTGACCCAAAATGGGAATAAAAGAGAGCTAGAGTTAAGAATTTACGTGAATAACAAGTATAAAAAGGCTACAAAGTTGTGATTTTAGACTTGATATAGATCAAAATATTGGAAGTACTAAACAATATTATCAATTGAATTCATTCCATTCGTGTCGTTTTGCATATAAACTGTGATGTTCTTGACGTGTTGCCAATTATAATCTTATCCAAACACATCCCATTAAAATGCATTTTTTTGTTCTTTTTTCTTCTATTAAAAAAATAACCGATCCTTGGTCACCAAGTCTTGGGTGTCCCTGTTGGTTGTGTACTTAGAAAACAAATAAAAAGAATGACGTCATTTGTCTTAGTCTTTTAGCACACTATGACACAAACACGTACTAAAGACGCATTGATGCGGCACATAAAAACGACAAGAAGTCTATACACAAAAGAGGAGAAACGACACATGGGAAATAAGAAAACAGCAAGGAATCCAACTCTAAATAAGAGAGATTGATATCTTCATCTTTATGTACATTTTTTTCCTTCATTAGAGAACAAAAGCCAAAGATCTATTAAAAGCTTTCTCTGTATACAATTAAGCTAACTTCATAGGTAAAAAACTAAGAACCACATTCTATTCTTTTACCTCTCTCTTCTGTAAATCTCCAATGCAGGAACTTACATTTAAAAAACGTCGAATCCCAGAGTGCAGTGAAACAGATATCCCGAGAATCTCACCTTGATCCGGTTGAAAACGATAAAGGCGGTTTTGGGAATCCGAGGGAAGGCCGTGGGAATGTAAAACGTTGTTAGAAATCATTCATGTTGTGAAGTGCTGTGAGTAGTCGTGTAAACTCAGAGGAGATCAATTTCTACAGTTGTGAAGTCAGGTTGGTTTATATCCGGCTTAGTTGTATTATGTGCGTCTTCATGCTGCAGTGCGTTACCTAGCAAGAGGCATGATTTTGCTTATAAAAAGTAAGTAAGGAAGAAAATGCAAAAGTAGAAAGCAGAGAGAGCATTCAAACCTGCATTGCTGCTACTCTTGATAAGAATCGTTGACACTGTTCAAGCAAAACATTTTCTTTCGCAGTGATATTCACCATTTCCGCCATTACTGAATTCATTTCCTCCACCTATCAATGACAGCAAAAGAAAGAAAGAAAAATGCAACCAGGTTATGATCCACAAAACACGAGAAATAGTACTTTTTCATACAACCAGGTTCTAGTTTCTGACCGGAGCTAGTGTAGCAGTAACGAATACTCGAAATAATTTAGCTTTTTTAATAAGAAACACATTAGAGGACTTTCAGGACTAACTGGTTTTGAACATATGCATATAAGAATGGACAAAAGCGAGTTTCCACAATCTATCTTATAATAACCATTAAGATAAAAGGGGCAAGGAGATAGGATCACAAGAAATTGGCTTGCATCTCAGTATTCTCATGGTAAAGAGCAATGAGAAGATAGCTTCCTTAGTCAACATTCACGTTATAATCTCTGAGACAAGGCATTTACCTTCGATGTCAGCGAGAAAATCGAAGACACCATAGCGTGCATGACATCAACAGTTGAACTAACAGCATGCTTGAGATCTTGAATATCAACCTAACAACACAAAAGTCATTAAAACCATTTAGAAAAAGGAATCTAATGTTCATTACCTAAGTATACAATATAAGACAAAACAACCATATCAGGGTCAGGCAAAGAGGCACTCACCAAGGCTTTTCCACTAATTGGAAGACGAAGCGTGCTCGCTTTCAAAGCTTCAGTCGCTCCTGACAAAGAATTTGAATGATCTCTGTCCATAAGAGACCATTCTTCTAGATAACCAATCTAAAATTGCCAAATACAATAATTTCGTCAGTGTCAGAAAAGGTTAGAGCAATTACAGAAAACAAGTCATAATCTCTTTTCTTTACACATGTCAAAAGTTTTGAACTTTTGAGATAAACTGCTTTCATGTTTCTTCACGTGTTTCCTTGTCAAAGATTCAGAATGCCATGAGAAGACGATTTTGAGCAATTAATGATAGTAACTTCCACAGATGCAGAACTAAAAAAATCACCATACTGAAACAACCATCAACATTCCACATCTGTAATGGTGCAGTCATATTCTCACCTGCTCCTTCAAGATGGAAGCTAGTTTCAGTTTCTGCCTCAGCAAAAGCAACTTGATCCGTTTCAGAGTGACAGAATGGCGTAGTTCCGAGATTGATACCCATGCGTTCCAGAGGTTTTTCTGTCAAAAACAGAAATAGTGCGTTCACCAGATTGTGTCTAGTTTACTGGACCACATCAATGACTCAACAGTTGAGTCTCAAGTATCTATCTATAAGAATATCATATCCTAACGATAGCTAGAGTTCATAACCTTTTTCATGCTTATTCTCATCATATTTCCATCTGTGTCATCACACATTGGGCAAAAATTAGCATGCAGCACAATCCAAAATGTAGAAAGGCACAACAGTTAAATCAAACACTGTTCTACGTCCTAGAGACTTATCAGGGATCTTTTCTTACCAGAGAAGCATAAGTATGCCATGTTAGTATATTAGCAGGGCATTATCACAAAAGAAATGCACAGTTTAGAGGCTTAAACAGTTAAACATATATACTGCACCAATAGCTAAAAATAGTTTTCAAATCATGTCTTCCCTAAGTCTTATGCATTGGCTAAAAGCACATGTGATCCAAGCAGGCACAACCATATACTCACAATTATTAACATAGCAATAATTTTAAAAGAAAGAATACCTCTGCACTCAGTCTATGTACCATGAAAGTAGAGTCCGCCCTCGCATTGGCAAACCGCCATTGCAGATAACGGTTATACAGAAGCCTCAACAAGTGGGCATCCATAACGCGATCCTCCCCAATTTTTCCCCTCCTAATATCAGCAGAGAAACAAAGAATTGAAGGCAAGGTGCGGTTATAAGCATTCATTTGTTCAGAAACTCCATTTCTCACTCGGGAAGGACTAGAAAGTGCCCTAGCTGGAGTTGATGTAGCTGTTGCCCAAAGCTTACTTGGTGAAGCAGGGCGAGTAGCACCCCTTATTGGAGAAGTCATACCGCGAGGAGATGATGTCAACGGACTATCACTAGAGAACCGTTTCGATTGACTGAACTTTGATGATGAGATACTACTGATTCTGGAACTTGGGCTAGAACATCGAGGTGAGCCAGGATCCTGAAACCGCCTTAACCGGCTATTAGTCTCTTGCCAGAATTTAGCAGAAGCCATAGCATTATTACGCGGCAAGCTCCTTGTTTTAGAAACCTCACCATTGACACCAGAACCACATTCCTGCGCACCATTAGTGCTACCAGATGAAACACTATCAGTATCAGATGCAGTAAAGTCACACGAAACACTAGAACCCAATTTTGGATATGTGCTTGGTCTTGTCTTGCTCTCATCTCTCATTTCCAAAATTCCATCACCTCCTCCCAAATCTAAATTCAATCTGTCATCAACAGAAACCCTAGAACTCTGAGAATGCTGCAACATTGACCTTCCCACAAAGCCAGATCCAAGCTTCCCACTACCATCACTGTCACAATTCACGCTTCTAGAAAGCGAATTCGGCACAACAGAGTCAGAACTTCCCCTCCGAGAAGCACCTGGCCACAGTTGCTGATCCACCGGCTTTGAATTCTCCCTATGATCTCGAACCGGTGTCGCTCTCCGCCGCTCCGGAGTAGATTTCCGGTGAGAAACAGGCGTGGTAGTCTCCTTTTTCTTACTAATCGGAAGAGAAAACGCCTCTCCTTGAAAAGAAACAGATAAACTCCTAGTAGAAGTGATAAGCATCTTCGTCGCCGCCGACATTTCCGTTCTGGTGTCAGAAACTGCCGACGGACGACGACGGTCCACCGATTGAGACCGTTTAGACAACGAGGAAGGCGTCTTAACCAAATTAGAAGCAGAATTCGTCGTGCGAGAGAGCAAAGGGGAAGGATATCGCTTACTTGACCTCAGTATCGCAGACGAAGAAGAAGACGAAGTAGATGTAGCAGTGGTGGTGGAATGAGAAGGAGAAGGAGATAAGTAGCGCGAGGGGACATTTTTAGCAGCTCTAGGTCTTCGTTGTAGTCCGCCATTGTTAGCTGTGAGTTGAGGTTTGTCTTGTCGATCTCGAGGTGGATTCTTAGAGTCGGTGGTGGAAATAGCTGCTGCTTGAGGAATCGCAGCCACCATGCTCTACGAGAAATCAGTCGCTGCTTCGTCTTCTTCTTCTTCGTCTTGGTCTTCGAGATCTTCACAGTGCATTACAGAGATTTGATTTGTCAGTTTCTTCTCCTCACTCTCTACCTTAGAGAAAATAAACAAATCAAATGTGATTTTTGTTTCACAAAGGAATTTGCATATTTTTCTTTGCTTCAGAGCGAAGAGAGATGTGAGAATTGAAGAAAGGTGGGGTTCCTGGATTTGGGGTTTTCTTTTATGAGCTCATCTTTTTTTTAATTTTCGCTTTTTGGGACGTTTGATGAACTTTTTGCAATTTTTGCGTTAACTCTGTTTTAATTGGCTAATTAATCTGAATGTTAATTTACCTAATTCGTTTGCTTTTTAGCCAATTAAACAAATCCGAAAATAACGACATTAATGATGTACCGTGATTATATACGTATAATCAACTCTTTAACAACAAAATTATAGGCTCTCGACGAGCCTCTCGTTATCAATACAATAAAAACAGCAGAAGTCTACGGAATTTGATTCATCAGCCTTCCCATGGATTATTTGGTATATTTGGAAAGCAAGGAACGAAAAGATCTTTGAAAACATAGATACAGACCCAGCAGAAGTATTACGATTAGCGGAAAAAGAGGCACAATTGTGGCAGTCAGCTCAAATTGAGCTCCATAATGAAAATCATGGTTTTGTTGACTTGGTAAATCAAGATCGAGTGAAGGATATTTCACTTGAGGCGGAGTATTCGGGATACCGTTGTTTTGTGGATGGATCATGGAAAGAAAGTGATAAGTTCTCCGGTACAGGCTGGTTCTGTACATCGTCAAATGGAGAGCCGCCAACCATGGGAGCTGCGAACCTCCGTAGAAGTCTATCTCCACTACATGCCGAAGTCGAGGCCCTTCTCTGGGCGATGAAGTGTATGATTGGTGCAGATAATCAAGAGGTAGCGTTCTTTACAGACTGTTCAGACCTGGTGAAGATGGTGTCTTCTCCAACCGAATGGCCGGCGTTTTCAGTGTATTTGGAGGATTTTCAGAGCGACAAAGAGGAGTTTTCATCTTTTTCTTTATCTTTAATTTCTCGTAGGGCTAATAGTAAGGCGGATAATCTGGCACGAAAAGTTCGTACAGAACCGCTTCATATCACCTATGTAAACAACATTCCTCAGGAATGGCTCTTTTGAGCTCTAATTAATTGCGGATGACAAAAAAAAAAAAAAAACAGCAGAAGTCTCTCCAGTGCTGACACCTCAGCTTTTTGGAGTGTTCTGGAGGTGACACCTCAGTTAAAATCGATACCCAATCAGAACATTTCAAATAATACAGCTCAGTTCTGTCTTCCAATAATATCATTTTATTTTTCCACGTCATTTTTTCTGATCAAATTTTAAAATAAACATTTGCCAAGGCCCAACCAAAATAATAGCCCACTTAAGCAACTCCAGGGTTTTAGAGGCCTCTTAGCATTTAATCTTAATAAAATAAAATAAAATAAATAATATGGTTTAATTAGAAGAGCCGCCTTTTAGCAAAAGAAAAAAAAAATCACGCTTCTTTGTCTTTCTCTTTTGCTGGAATCAAACGAAGAAGGAAGAATAAGTGAAACCAAATTGGAGCGAGCGCGTGGAAGATCTCGTAGCAGCCGGCGGCGATCTCGTTTCTCGAGTCTTTGGAGACCAATCTTCAGTCACGATTGGGTTCTTCCTCCTCCGGCGAGAGAACAAAGTTTGGGTTGCAATTAGCAGCCGCTCTTACGCAATTGGCGGATCTCTACTCTTCTCAGGGACTTTCCCTAAAATCCGATGAGCTTCGAACTCGTTCTTCTCTCATTAAGCAACGAACGTTGGATTGTGATCGTGCTTCTTCAAGGTACTACTAAATGTTTTGTTTTATCAAAAAAATTGGGAGAGATATGAGAAATGTGTTGCGGAGATTGTATATGCTTCATCGATTTTTGGGTTCATTTGTGGATTATGATTGCAGAGATTCCGGCGATGTAGAGAATCAAAGTATTGCTTCCAATGGACTCAAGTCTGACACAAATGTCTCACATGCTCCCATTCTATCTATCTGATTTAGCGTTTTTATGCTGTTATTGATCGCTTTCATTGATCTATAAAGGGAAAACAAAGGATTCCACAAACGTACCTAGCAATAATTAAGCTGCTCATGATTTTTCAGATAATGGTATGTTTCATGTTGTAACTCAAAGGATGCATTAACCTTATCATGCGATTGTTGTATGTGTGTATGTTTAAATGACCTTGATTTTGTTGCAGATTGGGAAGCTCTTGCAGAAGTGGCTGAATGTGAGGAGACTTCATATTTCAAAATGAGACAGCTCTAAGTCAAGAGGTGGCAGTCCTTTGGAAAGTTTAGCAGGGAGAAGCTTATGGATATGATGCTTGAGAGGCTTCAGGGATTACAAGAAGATCAACTTTCAAGTCTTGCCTCTGTAGTTGCTACTTGTAGTTTAAATGAGGTCTTGGCTGAAGTTGGTAACCACCAGAGGCTGCACACCACAAAGATCGAACCAACTGTTTCAGACCATGGGTGTTATTCTTCAATGGATACAAGCGTCTCCCAAGTCAATGAGAAGATATTGGGATCTCTTAAGTCAGTCAAGCGTCTGAAGCAATCGGTTGATTTGTATCATTAAGTGTTTGATAGTTGAATCTTGCTGTAGTCAGATCTCTTCTCTTGGTTGCTGCATTAAAAGTGGTAGAGTGAATCCTGGTGTGGTAATGATTCAAATCCTCTTATTAGTGTTTCAACTATGCCTTTTCGTATATCTCTTCCTTTGATATTCTTATACGATGGTACGATGATATTCTTATCTTTTTGTTCAAAATATATGTTAATGCTATGATATATTGGATCCACTCTCAAAAGGAAAACATGAGCAAATATTCATGTGTAAGTAAATCATTTTTTTAAATGATCAAGTAGTAAAATCGTTGGAATCTAAAATCAATTTTTTACTAAATATACAAATCGGTAATTCTACATTTTTGCCAAAAAACACTAATCATCTAAGAAATCTCTATAGTTCATATTTCACAAAACAAATCTCTATACTTTATTTCTTTTTTAAATTATTCATTTTTTTTTCTCTAAGAACCACAACTTAAGAGTTTACCCTTGAACACACAAAAAATTTAAAACCATTACACAACCTCTTAAGTATAAAATTTTCAAAATTAATATTAAAACAAATCATAAGAGCTATACTAAGAGACCATTGTTGACGATGGTCTTACAACACAAAAACATGTAAAAACCCTTGGATTCTAAAAACTTAGTCGCTAAGTCTCCGAGAATAACTCCACCGCTGGCGACCGATCTTTCCACCGTGGAATCGTGGTTGCCTCGCCGTATAGTCTCCCCAATTTCTTTACTATAAGCTAAATACAAGATTTGAGCATCATTTTGATAGAGTGTAGGCACCTAAGAGTTTTTTTTTTTAATCTTCTAAAATCTCTTCTCCCTGACACTTTGTCAACAAAGGAATGCCAAGAAGAGGAAGAAGTTACTTCTCATGAAGGTGTAGTTGCAGTAGAAGAAGGGGTAGAGAAAATTGTAGATATGGATGGTGAAGAGCGTTTGGAAGAGGGTGATGAAGAAGAAGAAGTTATTGGTAAACGCACTGAAGACAGCCAAGTTGCTTAGTTGGATTTTTGCACTGAACCGAGAGTTAAACCAACTACACCAAGAGACGTAAGTTAATTTAATCCCAAACCAATAATGTAATAACATAGTAACGTTGTATGGATGGTGGGTTTGGCGAAGTGGTGCTTTTGTTTATTACTGTGGAATCATAACTTTTGCTGTGATTTTGAGATTGTAAAATTAGACATGGGATTAGTTCTTGAACCAAGATCCACATATTTCTTATATAAAATGCTGCTTATATATTTATTTATATATTTATATAGAGACTACACTTTTGTTTGAATCATTATTGATGAAAATAAATATTATGCAATGGTTTTTATGAAACAAATTAAGTTATAAAATTCATATTGAAATGTAAATTCAGCTAATATTCGAAGCTTAAATACGTATATATATATATCACTTAACAAACATACATTAAAAATATATCCCGCGGCGGAGCGCGGGTTTCGCCCTAGTTCAACTGTAAAATTACGAATTTTAAAATCAGAACTTTGAAAGACTGGTACTTATACTTTTGCGATTTCTACTAAACTTATCGCTGTGCTGTTATCCAATTTTAAGTATTGTAATGTGAGTTGTAAGTGATAAAGAAATTTCATAAATTTTAGTATATAGTATAACAATGTGGATTTTTAGCATTTAAATGCAAAATACCTAATTGATCAACAAACAATATAGGCTCATTTCAACTCGAATGCGAAAACGATTAGGCCCTAGCTACTGTTTATTATTACAAGGACACATCTACGTTCGTGAGACTACAGACATATTAGCTCAAACCAAAAACCTTTGATCACTGATCCTTAATTTCCTAGGTTCCTTTGAAAGACATTTTAAGCATGTTCTAAATCAAAACCTCTTCAACGTTTATTTTGTTTTTTTAGCTGGCAAAGTATCATGGAATATCATATATGAGACATTATCAACATCACACCCATGACAAGAAACCCCGATTTCTTGATTCAAATTAAGATCTTGAGTTTAATAAAAACAATTTTGTTTTAAATTAACCGTTTCTTTTATAAATTTTATCAATGAGGTTACATGTGAGGTTAAAGTTGACTAACGTCGGGATCAAAATAGTTTAGATTTATTTGCGTACGTACCGGACATATTGAATTGTTTTTGTGTTCGAAACAAAAAAATTAGTTACTGTTTTTTTTCTAGTAAGTTACTAGTAGTAACCTTACATCAAAAGGAAACGACAATAGAGAAGAAGAAAACCGAGTAAAAGAATGAAAGGGAGACGATTTAAGAGACGCATAAAGAGTCTCCTTCTTTCCTGTTGCACTACATTACTAGACTGGTTGATTTGCACTAAACTTGGAACATAAGAGCACCAACGTGGACGACAATACGGAAGAGCCCCCACACCTTCTCTGAGACCCACTTTTTTCATGTATCCATTCTCTCCAAAAATGTAATTAAGCTTTAGTTTTTCTAGATTTATATCCGCGGCTTTTGAAAACCACTGCGAGTTTCTTCTCTTGGTCAATGAAGAGACTCCCAACATCAATCTTCAACTTCAAATCACTATTATCAACTTTTAAGAAGGGGATCCACAACACCACATTAGGCTCAATCTTAGTTGTCGTCCATATCTCTACAATTGATGTATTAAAGGATACATATAACACCGCAAGTTGTTCTTCTCTAACAGAAGACGATAGACCCACAATATCTGAAACATTATAGTAAAATGGAAGAGGAAGATGCGGTCCAAATCTCTCCCTCGTAAAATCAAAACATAATAGAAAATCTTCACTCACTGCTGGATATTTCCATTTTTTTCTCCCGCTGGTAACAAAGTAAGTATTTCCCTTTAATGACACGCCATGTCCATGAAACTTTATATCCCAGTCGGGAAGGATATCAAGAACTCTCCATGAATTAGATTTAAAATCATAGATTTCATATCGGATAATACTTTTTCCCCTATAGAGATAATCATACAAAGCCCTCAAGATTTTGTGGTTACGATTCTTGTTGTCGTCATATCCGAGAGCATACTTGGCGCCTGTCATGTCAGCCTTTATGGGTTTGATCCACCTCGTTTGACCCAAATACGGGTTCCAAATAACCCTGATGTCAGTATTTACACTTGTAATGCATAACAATAAGCCATCGCAATTAACAATTTTAGATATCTTAACTTGATAAATTAAATTACATACTGGCTTTATAGATGAGTCAACGAATTCTTCACCTTGGAGGATTCCCTGGAAATTGAATCTTAATGAGCAAACCCTATTATCCTTCCTCATGAACCCAATAAACTGCTGCCTTTCTTTTGCGTTACATAAAATTTGCTCTTTGGATAAATTGTTCCATGTTTTGCAAGTAGATCGCACTGTGCTAAGGCATGTCAATGGAACCCTAGATAATATATCCTCTAACAAATCATGAGGAAGATCGGACATCATCGTCATTGTTTTCAAATAGAGATTTAGGGTTTTAAACAGTTGTTATATAAATAAATTAAAAAAAAATCAAGTTCTCCACAAAACCTCTTTAAACTTAAAGAGGAAAAGAAAAAAGTAAATTAAAAAACTTCCATTAATTTATGCGAACCAGGATAAAGAAAAGAAAATTTCCAATTATCCCATTAAACATACAATTTCCAAATTTGCATTGATAAACGTCTATCACCATTAACATCGTGACCAGATTTCAAAACCATAAACATATCCGGAAACTCTCTCGGACAAGATTCTAAAACAACCACAATTTCACCAACTGATATGTTTAAAAGTTAAATCCACGACACAAAATCAGGATGTTTGCCCTTAAACTAAAGAACATATACATATAGGAGAAGAAGAATTTGTCAGATATTATTTATTTTGGACGAATGAACTTCACATTCTATGTGTATGTACTTTTATACTGGATTTGGGACACTGTAACCCGCTGGTGAGTCTTTTTTCTTTTTGCCCTCAGATTTTGTTATATAGGTTCCTTTGAAAGACAATTTTTTTTTTTTTGTATTGTTTGTTCTGTTTTATGTTTTTATGGCTTGGCAAGTATAATGAAATACAATAAATTCTCAACATCACAACTGCATGGAGAAATTCAGAAGGAGAAACCACAAATGGGTTTAAGTTCATTAAATAGATCAGGTAATCAAGCTCCCAAGGAAAATGAAAAAAATCCAGTGAGCTCTATTGATCCATATATATATAATTTGGTCAAATCTAAGCTTTTGAGTATTATAGAAAACAGATTCATAATTGATCAGTCTATTTCCAAAAAAAGAAAGAAAGAAAAGAGAGCAAATATGAATGAAAAGGAGATTATGCCAAAAAAAAAAACAAAGAAAGTGTTGTAAACAAGACTGATCAATAATCTCCTTCTTTCATTTTGGCCGATAGGCGATAGTACTAGGGCTGCACTAAACTTGGAACATAAGAGTACACAAGTGGGTGAGCATATGGTCCATCTTTGAGTTTCAAAGCTTGTCCGAGATAAACTTTTCTCAAGTATCCATTCTCTCCAATGAAAGCTGCGATGCATTTGGAGGTAAACATGTTTTTATAATCGTCCATAAAAAACACGGCGAGTGTCTTCTCTTGGTCAATGAAGAAACTCCTAACCATAGCATGAAATTTAAAATCAGTAACATCAACTTTTAAGAAGTAGCTCCAAGACACTGCATTGGGCTCAATCTTAGTTGTCACCCATATCTCCATCTTAGATGTATCTCTAGGTTCGTATAGCACTGCAAGTTGCTCTTCTCTGACAGAAGATATAGCCACACGATCACCGTGAGATGGCAGAGGAAGATGCGGTCCAAATTTCTCACTTGTAAAATCAAAACATAGTAAACAATATTTAATCCCCATTACCTCTTCCCCTATTTTACTTCCTATAGCAACAAAGTAAGTATTTCCTTTCAACGACACGGTGGGTGCATAAGACAATGTATGCCCGTGGGGAGCGACATCAATATTCCCCCATGAGTTAGACATAAAATCGTAAATTTCGTACCCGTTACATATTAACTTTCATGCATAAGAGTCATAATCATTGAACATCCTCAGAATTTTGTGGTTACGGTTCTTGTTGTGGTCGTATCCGAGAGCATACATGTCTAATAGGTGGTAAGTGTTACTGGGTTCGATCTTCCTAATTTGACCCAAATACGGGTTCCAAACCATGAGCCCAGTGTTGTGCCTTATGACGCATAACAATAAGCCCTCACTATGAATAACACTAGATATCTCAACTTGATCAAGTAAATTATACCAATCTTCTTTATTGATGGAACGACAAATTTGTCAACGTCTTCATTGAGATTGAACCTCATTGAATATATATACCTTGAATTTCTTCATCATGATGAACCCCAGAAACTGATGCTTTGCTTCTGCTTTACATAACACCCGATCTTTGGATAAAGAATTCCATCGTTTGCAAGTGGATCTCACTGCTCCTAGAGAAGTTATAGGAACCCTAAAGAGTATCTCCTCTATCAAATCCTGCGAAAGATCGGACATCATCGTCATTGTTGTCAAATATAAATTAGGGTTTTAACTGTCAGGCTTGCCCTCCACTCTTATAAAATGCGTCACAACTTCACAAGGCACGGTATAATTTATAATCCTCGTCAAAAAAAAATCTGGAAAAATATTATTCAACCAATGAAAACATGACACATCTTTGAGGAACTAATCATTACAAGCCACTTCATCTTAAAAGCCCACTAAAATTCTTGCATTAATAGTTTGGCCTCTACAGCCTCTACCATTTCTTGTAACCAAAAGGGTGTGTTAGAACTTAGGAGTTGTGATTGAATCGCAAGTAGAAAAACAAAGAGTAAATAAAGAGTAAACAATTACAATTTTACCAACTGATCTGTTTGAAACCATGACTCAAAATCATTATTACTTACCCTAGTGATTTCACCGTTGAACTTGAGTCGAAGCTTCACTTCCTCTCGCAACCATCCATGAATCCAAGTAAACAATGCTTTGATAATAGTGACTCAACTTGTGTGTTTCCACAACGGGTAGTTGCGATCCGTAAGCTCCAAGGTAACAAACCTCGAAACATTGATGTAGGTGGGAAAATAAAATAAACTACATTGCTCCCTCCACTGAGCTAGCTCTGACTTTATCTGAGTAGTATCAGACACAGGAGAAGAACGAGGGCTGAAAAATATACAGAACAGAGAGGAGAGGAAGAACTTTTCGGAAGGTTTCAGATTACTTTTTTTTTAAAAGCTCTTTCAATGGTGTTCATACAAGTTTTATACTATTATATGATCAAACTCCTAAGATGTTACCATCTGTCCTCGATCAAACCACATGCAAATGGGAAATTGGGTGTAACACACAACATCAAAGGTTGTTTGAAGTCCACTCCTCTGTTTTCATTGTCTAGATTTGCTTTCTTACCGTTCATACACTTTTGTATTTAAATTGCTATGAGTAAAAGAACTTTTTAGATTGCTTTTACGGTTTGATAACATAAGAAGAAGAAATTGAAGAATGTCAGTAGAGCTATATATCATAATGTCACATAAAGCTTCCTCTATGAACAAGCACACCAAATAACCAAATCAGTTGATTAAACTCACAATGAAATCCGTAAATACTCAAGTTTAGTTTCTAATCAGCAAAACAACAACGAATGAAATTAAAAAGGTATTGTAAATCGTAGAAGGGACTAATAATTATCCTCCTTTTCTTTTGCCTCGTGCAGGTACTGGACCTTACTGGATCTTCACCGAACTTGGAACATAAGAGCACATAAGCATCCAGAGTTCAGAGTCTCTGAGATCCACTTCTCCCTGGTATCCATCCTCTCCAACCATGTAAGGTTTGTAGTTGGTCCACGTTTTTCTATCTATATCAAAAATCACTGCTACTTTCTTCTTCTCCTCGACCAAGAAACTCCTACATGGAGACCGAAATCTTTCAGGATATAGTTGCATATCAACTTTTAAGAAGTTTCTCCATGACACTGTCGTATTGGCATCAATCCTAGTTGTAATCCATATTTCCATATCACATCCATCACACTTCTTGAATAACACTGCAAGCTTCTCTTCTCGAAGAGTAGATAGAATTACAGAATCATCAAGACAAGAGTGAAATGGCAGAGGAAGACGCGGTCCAAATCTCTCTCTTGTAAAATCAAAACAGCGTAAAAATTCTCCCTGTTGATCCACTTTAAATCTTTCATGAGCAATAAAGTAAGTGTTCCCCTTCAAAGACACACCCCGACGATGTAATTTCCAGTCGGTAGTTACATCAAGAACCCTCCATGAGTTAGACTTAAAATCAAAGATTTCATACTCAACGTAGTCACTCCAATAGTAAAACCTCAAGACTTTGACCTTGTGGTTGTTATTGATATCGTATCCAATAGCAAACCTGTCTAATGTATGGAAATTGTTGCTTTTGGGTTGGATCCACCTGTTTTGTCCGGAATACGGGTTCCAAACCACGAGCCTCGAGTAATCCTTAGTGACGCATAACAATAAACCATCGCAATGAAGCACTTCAAGTATCTCGACTTGATTAAGTTTACCTAATTCCTTTATAGATGTATCTACCAAGTATCTATGGTTATGGACTCCATGGAGATTGACGCTCATTAAGTGAGCCCTACAACCACGGATCATGATCAGCATAATCTCTTTGGACGCTGGACCAAGGTCCTTTGTATAGTTCTGATCTTTGGATAAAACGTTCCATCGTTTGCACGTGGATCTCACTGCCCTTTGAGAAGTTATTGGAACCCTAGAGTGTATCTCCTCTACCAAATCACGCGAAAGATTGGACATCGTCGTCATTGTTTCAAGTAGAAAACACGTTTAGTTAGGTCAGAATTATATGTGATAGAGAATCTTCGGCTTCAAAATATTCTTTTCCAGTGTTGTTTCTAACTTTATCGTAATTTGTTTTTTTTAAATCGCAAAGATAAATACGAGGGTTTCTAATCCTAACGAATTTTTTGATACGTTTAAACAAAATAATCAGGAAAATTGTTACTGCTAAATTAGTTAAATAATGGAAGTCTCGAGTCAGTCTTCCTTAAGCAAAAAGTTATCTGGAAGAGGGATTTGGCTTTAACAAGAAATGTATGCAAAGCAGCAAAAGCTAAGAAATGTAAGAGGGATTTGGCTTTAACAGAAGAATTACAAGAGGACATGCATGAAGAGGATTAGAGGATAGATGCAATTTTCAAGATCACAATTACAAATACGAGATTCTGGAGAAGAACCATAAAAACTCAAAAAAGTTCATTGATCCAATAAATAAAATATTCAAGTTTAGTTTATGATCAGCAAAACCTGTATATATACTAAATATAAAATAATGACCAGTATTGTTCAAAAGGACATGAGAACAATTGACGAAAGAAAAGGTATTTAATTTGTAAACTATAGAACTAGACTATAATCACCTTCTTTCTTTTTGCCTCATGCAGAGGTATTTGTACTGGACCTTACTGGATTTGCATCCAACTTGGAACATAAGAGCAACCACATTGATTAGTTTCTAAGCAAAGTTTCTAAGTATATTTTATTAGTTATTAGTTCAAAATTGTCCACGTTGCAGTTTCTATACACCTCCATAATTTCTAATTTTGAGATCGATCCTATCATTTTGGTTGAAATTTCATTTTTTTTTTGGGCTTAGAAACCCACTAGAAACAGCTTAAAAACGCCAATGGACTTGGTCTAAGAGCACATACTACGTATCACATGTCTAGATTCTTCGAGATCAACTTCTCTGTAGTATCCATCCTCTTTAATAATGTAAGCTTTGTAGTTGGGCCTCTTTTCTCTGTCTATATCAAAAATCACTACTACTTTCTTCTTCTCGTCCACGAAGAAACTTTGTTCAAATCCATTTCTTCTTCCACTAAAAACTATTACCCTATCAAGTTTTAAGAAGTAGCTCCACGACACTGCATTGGGCTCAATCATTGTTGTAATCCATATCTTCGTCTCATATGTATCACACCTCTTAAATAACACTGCAAGCTTCTCTTCTCGAACAGTAGATAGAATTACAGAATCATGGTCACCAATGTGAAATGGCAAGGGAAGGCGCCCTCCAAATCTCTCTCTTGTAAAATCGAAACAGAATAAACTTTTTTCATATACCTCTTCCTGTCCTTCGAGTTTTCCCACAGCAGTAAAGTAACTATTTCCCTTCAAGGACACACTCCGACCAGGAAATATTTTCCAGTTAGTAGTGACATCAAGAACCCTCCATAGATTAGACTTAAAATCGTAGATTTGGTACTCATTGTCGTCAAACCAATGCGAAACCCTCAAGATTTTGTGGTTGTTGTTGCTGTCGTATCCGATAGAAAACCTGTCTAATATATGGAAATATTTGCTTTTGGGTTGGATCCACCTGTTTTGTCCGGAATACGGGTTCAAAACCACAAGCCTCGAGTAACGTAATTTCTAGTGACGCATAACAATAAGCCATCGCAATGAAACACTTTAGATATCTCGGTTTGATTAAGTTTACCTATTTGCCCTATAAATGGATCTCCCAAGTCATTTTGGTTATGGATTCCATGGAGATTGACGCATATTAAACAAGCCCTATCATCAAAAACCCTGAGCACCAGAGTTTCCTTGGCTGCTTTACCACAATGTTTCTTTGCAAAGCTCTGATCTTTAGATAACATATTCCATCCTTTGCAAGTAGATCTGACTGCTCCTAGAGAAGTTATAGGAACCCTACACAGTATTTCCTCTTCCAAATCCCGAGAAAGATCGGACATGGTAGCCATTATTGTTCAAGCAAGAATTAGGGTTTTTAACTTTCAGGCTTGCCCACTACTCTCTTTTTTTTTCGATAAGTTAGGTTACCTACCATATATACGTATCACAAATAAACAATTTCTTTTTCCAATGTGATTTTTCTAAATTTCTCGTAATTTGTTTTTTAATATTACGATTACGAAGATAAATACGTGGTTTACTAATTCTAGGCTTTCGACCTAAAATTATAAGTATGTTTTTAAAACAAAATTACTAGCTACTAAGGCTTTCTTTTAAGTTTTATGCAACTGAAACAGCTTGCTTATCAGTTTCAAGTACCTTATCATCTAGACTGTTGCTACTAAATTCCGTAGCTGAAACTAAACTCATTCTTGCTCTTTTTAATCTAACGCTTGTTATGTATCACTTAGCAGGCTAATAGAGTTATCAGCAGTCTTCCTTCCACTAGTTCTTTTCTAACCAAACGATTAAAATCCATGAGAAATCTCTAAAGGAAGACGAAGAAGATGATGGAAGAAGAAGAAGATGTATGCCTCCTCCCCTGTTGTCTCTGCTTTCGACAATCTTTAATAGATACCTTTTTAATTGAAATCAAATGAGAATGGATTAGTTTGAGACTTAAACTCTCTTCACCTATAAAGCATAGTTTCGCTCCAAACCTAAAATGCATCATTTGAATGATGTGGCCAACAACAAGAAACAATTATTTCGAGAATCAGGTTTTTATGTTTATCAACTAAATCAGTAATTGACAAGTCTGTTAGTTTAAAATAACACGACTAAAAAATGAAAAGCCATTGAGTAAATGAATGAACAGGAAATGCAAGAAACAAATAACACCCTTGTGGAGGTAATACTCGACATTACTGGATCTGCACACAACTTGGAACATAAGACCATATAGATGGAAAAAACTTAGATTCTCCGAGATCCACTTCTTTGCAGTATCCATCCTCTCCAATCATGTAAGCCGTGTTGTTGGTGCTATTTTCTCCGTGTACACTACGAATCACTACTACTTTCTCTTCCTTGTCAACGAAGAAACTGCCACATAATAAATCAAACTTAAAATCAAGTTTTAACAAGTTGCTCCACGACACTGTATTGGGCTCAATCTTTGTTGTAATCCAAATCTTCGTCTCATATGCATCACACCTTTTAAATAACACTGCAAGCTGCTCTTCTCGAACAGTAGATAGAATTACTAAATTCCCAATAGAATAGTGGAATGGAAGAGGAAGAAGCGGTCCAAATCTCTCACTAGTAAAATCAAAACAGTGTAAATTTTTTTCCGTCTCTACTTGTTCCACTTCCATTTTTTTCTGAGCAATAAAGTAAGTGTTTCCTTTCAAGGAGACACCCCGACTGCAATATGGCGAGATATCCCAATTGGTAGTTGTATGAGGGACACTCCATGAATTAGACATAAAATTGTAGATTTCATACTCAATGTAGCCAAACCTTATGAAGAACCTCAAAATTTTGTGGTTGTTGTTATTGTTATCGTAGCCCATACAATAACGATCAAATTTGCAGAATTTGTTGATGGGTTGGATCCACCTGGTTTGTTCCAAATACGGGTTCCATACCACGAGCCTAGTATTGTCCTCATTGGTGATGCATAACAATAAGCCATCACAATGAAACACTTCATATATATATCTCGACTTGATTAAGTTCACCTATTTGCTTTATAAATGGATCTACCAGGTCTTTATTGTCTAGGATTCCATGGAGATTGACGCTCATTAAACAAGCCCTAAAATCATTCAGCATGATTACCAGAAACTCTTTGGCTCCTTTACCACCATACTTCTTTGAAAAGCTTGGATCTTTGATTATATCGTTCCATTGTTTGCAAGTAGATTTCACTGCTCTTAGAGATGTTATTGGAACCCTAGAGAGAATCTCCTCTAGCAAATCCTGCGAGATATCGTACATCATAGTCATTGTTATCAAATAGGGATTAGGGTTTTTAGAAACTAGGGTTTTCTGACTTTCACGCTTGCCCACTTTTATTAATATATAGAAAAATACCGTAACTTTTTCCACTTGTCGTTGCTAAATTTTACCGATATAAGAAATAGAAAAAAGGAAACATTGTTGCTACAATATTTAGTAAAATGGAAAATTCATTTCCAAAACAGAGCAAGCACATCAACAAGTTGTTTTTCTTTTTCATTCCAAGTTCTAAACACTTATATTGTACAAAACCTCTAACACCTAGCTAGGAGGTTAATATAGTTTTCCAGCAGTATACTGCTACTACTTCCTTTCTAACTAAACCTCTTAACATAATTGACTATTATTGTTCAAAGGACAATGACAAAAGAAAAAGAAAAAAAACAGAGTAAGTGAATGAAAAGGGAGATGATGCAAGAAATTGTTAAAGGACAGATTATTGATCTCCTTGTTTCCTTTTGGCCCATAGGCGATATAGTACTACGTACAACCACCTTTTGCAACAGCAAGAGAGAACATTGGACGATGTAATTCATGTGTCTGGTCGGCTAGACCGGACGGTCTTCTTGGAGCCAGTGAGTCTGCTAAACCGGAAATGTATTTCAAGTGGCCATAAAAAATAATAACTTCGTAGACTAATGATATTTGTTTATCTTATAAATAAGGGAAGCAAAAGTTGACGAAGTCGTAGTGGTGGAGCCATGTGGCGTAATAAAACATTAAAAAGTAATAAATTTTGCATTGAAATTTGAAAACGACATCTAATTCAAAAAAATAAAAATTCTAAAACGACAATTATTAAAATACGGAGGGAGTACAAAACTTATTGCAAGTCCAAGTCCTACGCCAATAACAATTATACAATGATATTTTTGATCAAACGTCACATCCTATCTTTGAATCTGAGATGTTAACTTGTTCAGCTTAATCTTTCCAATAAATTTCATCTCCTTTCTCTGCATCAAGTTTTAGGGTTCATCAGAGAAAGAGAGAGAGAGATTCAGAGATCCATTGTACCAAGCCCACTTCGATCTACAGGTTCTCTTGAACAGAACTCATTGATTAATTTGACTCTCTGTTTTGCAATTCCTCTGACTTTTGAACAGAGCCTTTTAAAGTCTCTAAATTTTTTATGTTTTCTTAAGGAAAGGATTGATTTTTTATTGAATTCATCCAAAATCTCTACTAAAAAGTATCTTTTTGTTTGTTTTCTATAGAATCACCGAGAGCTCTGTCTCTCTCTCTGAGTCGGTGGTATTTGTTTGATGGGTGAAGAGACAATCGTGAACGATGAAAACAGCTCTGAGACAACTAAACCAAGTCCAAAACTGACACTATTGCCTCTAGTATTTCTCATCTTCTATGAAGTTTCTGGTGGACCTTTTGGTGTGGAGGATTCTGTGAAATCAGGTGGTGGTCCTCTCTTAGCCCTTTTAGGTTTCTTGATTTTCCCTCTGATTTGGAGTATACCCGAAGCTCTGGTCACTGCAGAGCTTGCCACAAGCTTCCCTGAGAATGGTGGCTACGTGGTTTGGATCTCTTCAGCTTTTGGTCCGTTTTGGGGATTCCAAGAAGGGTTTTGGAAATGGTTTAGTGGTGTTATGGACAATGCTTTGTACCCTGTATTGTTTCTTGATTACTTGAAACATTCGTTCCCAGTTTTGAATCATGTAGCTGCTCGTGTTCCTGCTCTGTTGATAATCACATTCTCACTGACGTATTTGAACTATAGAGGATTGCATATTGTTGGTTTTTCAGCTGTTGTGCTTGCGGTTTTCTCGCTCTGTCCTTTCGTTGTAATGGCTTTGCTTGCGGTTCCTCGAATCAGGCCTAAGCGTTGGTTGTTTGTGGATACTCAAAAGATTAATTGGAGAGGGTACTTCAATACCATGTTTTGGAATTTGAACTATTGGGACAAAGCTAGTACTCTTGCAGGAGAAGTTGACAGACCTGGGAAGACGTTTCCAAAAGCTTTGTTTGGAGCGGTTTTGTTGGTCATGGGGTCCTATTTGATTCCGCTCATGGCAGGGACTGGAGCTTTAAGCTCATCCTCTTCTGGAGAGTGGAGTGATGGGTATTTTGCTGAGGTTGGAATGCTTATTGGAGGTGTTTGGCTCAAGGGATGGATACAAGCTGCTGCTGCAATGTCAAATCTTGGTTTGTTTGAAGCCGAGATGAGTAGTGATGCATTTCAGCTTCTCGGTATGAGTGAGATCGGGATGCTCCCTGCATTTTTTGCTCAGAGGTCAGTTTGTTAGTCCCCAAGAGTGCATTTTTGTAATGCCCTTGAAATACTCGGTTTAACGTTCTTTGTGTCTGCAGGTCAAAGTATGGGACACCAACAATCAGTATTCTGTGCTCAGCTACAGGAGTCATATTCCTGTCGTGGTTGAGCTTTCAAGAGATAATAGAGTTTCTGAATTTCTTGTACGCATTAGGAATGCTTCTTGAATTCGCAGCTTTTGTCAAACTAAGGATCAAGAAACCGGATCTTCACAGACCTTATAGAGTTCCCTTAAACACCTTTGGAGTTGCAATGCTGTGCCTGCCTCCTTCTTTGCTTGTCATTCTTGTGATGGTTTTGGCCGCCCCAAAGACATTTCTGATCAGCGGTGTGATCATAGTTCTCGGATTCTGCTTGTACCCATTCTTAACACTCGTTAAGGAGAAGCAGTGGGCGACATTTATCCCGGAGGAAACAAGACCAGTTTCAGGAGTTCCATCAGAGTCACAGTTGGATGAAGAACATGGAGATGAGTCTGCTGCTAGTCTTCTCCCATGATCACAACCAACAAAAGTCTGTGATTATTGCACAAGTCTTTAAAGGCGCATGGTAAGTTTTGTACAGTTGTAAGAATGAAATTTATTTGTCTTGTTCAGCTTCCAATTATAGTACAGAAAACAGAACAAAAAAGTGTAGAAGCAGAGGAGGGTATGTATTTGAGTCAAGTGTCTAAACGACTAAACATGTATTGCTTGTGGTTATAATATGTAAAAACCTGAGTAAATTCATTCAGTTTTGTTGATCTCTGCCCACATTTTCTAATTCCAATTCCTGAGTTTTAAGCACTTTTGCCAAGTCGCTTTAGGTTTGTTGGTTCGACATCTTCTCTGCTTCTCTTTGCTTATTGGACCTTTTGGAGACATGTTTTTACCATATAATGTTTTCTTCACCTTTTGGTTACTAACTGAAGGCAAAGCCTCACTTAAGAAAACCACAAATGGCTACTAACTTAAGGCAAAGCCTCACTTAAACCACAAATGGCTACATCACTCATTACTTGCTATTTTATGTAATGAATGTGATTCGAAACATCAAGCTCAAAATGACAAAAAGAATCTAGTGTACACCTTGGCGTTCTTGTAGAGTCTCTTTACCAAAATGTGTCCTTATGCTAGCTAGCTCTTTTGGGATGAAAATTGTCTTAATAGATACAATTTATGATCCCATATAAATCAAATATTAAGGGTACATTTTTATAGGTCTTATGATAATCGTAAAATACAAATCATGATTAGAACTTATTGAAACTCACAGTTTCATTGATGCTCTTTCGTTTCTTTAGCTTTCTTGAACCATAATTCTTTTTTCTTTGGTTGAATTAAAGATAGTCTTTGCCCTTGAGAGGTTATAAATTGAAGCATAATTCTAAATTTATGTCGCATCGAAAGGAAAAAGAAAGGGAAGCGAGGATAAGGAAAAACAAAAAAGTTCGAAAAATTTCACACCTGAGGCTAAGATGAGAGGTTCTTTACACCAATAATAACAAAGGCATCTAATTAATGTTTCTTTCTATAGTTTGGGATTAGAAATTTTGTAGTTTTAATTTTTCTTGCAAAACTATATACACTGTATGTGAAACCCACTATTCCTTCATATTTTGTTTGGGTGTGCTCACTTTATAGACACATATATAGCTCTCAAAATTGTTCAAAGTCCGGAGCGGATTTGATACGTTGGATTAGAGTAAACACTACTAAAATCTCATTGTAACGTATTCAGATAGAATAGTTCCTTAAAACTTTGTAAACCCCACAAATTGCATGTTTTTCAGAAGGTGGGTATCTTTGATAAAGATTGGTTATAAGTTATTACAACAACCAATTACGTAGCATATATAACTAATTAAGATCATGTGTTGAGTGTTTGTTCACAATTTTTACTAAAATATACAAAAGAAAGGATTAGTTGAATTGAATTTGTCTGTCGTAAAACAGCTTCACCTTTTTTAAAACTAATTTCTTCCATTGGATTTCGCATTTTTCCTTATGAAGCTGCACAATGTGCATCACGGAATATATTCTAAGATTTCTATCAAAAAAGTTGTAACCAAATTAAGTAATAAGTACTCTATATTTTAGTTATTTTAACACATGCATATGTTCACAAATTTGTAAAAAAGTCCCATGGTGAAACTTTTGGAAAGTAAATAAGAAAAAAGTAAAAAAAAAAAGGAACCACCACCTATGCGATACCATTTTACACTACAAAAATTTATGAATAGCATTTTAAGACATTTCTAAAACGACATTTTATAAATACCAACATATGTAATGTAATAGCATAACCCTCATGAGTCATGCATGCACCACTACGACTTGATTGATTATTAGAGTTTTCTAACTCTTTTGAAGTCTGGGTTATTTCCTTTATCTCCTAGCTAGTTTTGATTTTCTTTGAAGAAGCATTACATCTACAACTATACAAGTGATGTTGAAATATATATTATATACTTCTTCCAATATTATCACCATCCGGTATCATTATCGGATTAAATTCGCAACTTCTTTAGAACCAATGGTACTCATTAATCGACATTAATTCATTTAAATAAACAACAACACTTTTGTACTTTGATATTCTTGAAGACTTTTACGTTCAATTCTCTAACTTTTTTTTTTTTTTTTTGGTTCAAACTTCTCTAACTTTTTTTAATTTGTCTTTATATTTTAACACCAAAATTCATTTTTATAAACGGGTCTATCTATTCACAAATGCCATAGACGAACACCATGGGAAATTCAAAAGAAACATTAAATTTTACATACAAATTTATCCATAAGACCATAACCTGCAATAATTAACACCATGCATATTCTGAAAACTGAAATCCCACTGTCCTAATTATGTCGAGTCTCTTAATACATTGATCACGTTATAAATTCTTTCAAACTAACAAGTAACAACTTTTAAGCCAAAAAAAAAAACAAGTAACAACGTTGTTCAAAAAAAAAAAAAAAAAAAAAAAAAAACAAGTAACAACTGCTGAATTACTTTTAAATTAGTACCCTCTTCTCTTATTCCTCCACTCTCGAGATTCTCTACCCGTACCGTTTATGGAGTTTATATATAGAATAGACCAAAGAGATGTCAGAACACAAGATCAAGTTTAGAGACTGATAGAAATATACTCGAACTAATATCAATAAATACTCTGATTCCATATTTACATAATAAAGTACATATTAAAAAAAATCTGAGTTCGTGGGTCTATACATAGTTGATGGGAAGAACTGAGATCGCCAAAGCACCAAAGCTGCTGTTAAGGTCAAAACCATAACTTTTCTCATATTTCTTCTTTTATTTTCTCTAATCAAATGCTATTAGCCACAAAACACATCATAAAAGGTCGACAGAACCCACATAAATCATCATGTTAATTGCTTTATATATAAATATGATTTCTCTTCATATATTTCGATTTTATAAAATTTAACCTTATAAAAACACACAAAAATTTATCATTTGTCAAAATCTAGCCAAAGAAAATTCAAAACATAGTTTCTTAATTAGCAAATATTTTTTCTATAATTTTGATACTATATAACTAGCTATAAAATGTGTGATCCATAAGTAGAATATAGAAAATGGAGGTTTTTTTAACATATACAATGGTAAGTATATATAATTTTGTAATAATGATGGTTTAGGAGTTGGAAGCAATTTCAAGGGCGAGCAGGGATAAGCAGCAAAGCTGCAAAACCGAACCCGATGATGGTCAACTACTTTGAAGATATTTCCGACCATAATCTCAACTGTGGCGGCGAAGAGGAGAGCTGGGTCCCACATCCCCGCACCGGAATATTCTTTCCGCCGGGACAAGAGTCGGTGATGGAAGATGTACCTAACGGTGCTGCCTCCTTCGACATGACGTTTTGGCTTAGGAACGTTGACGGTGTTGATAAACCTGATCCTGATCTTCATCATCTTCCTTATTAATTAGAGACAAAATTAATATGTTATTACTAATCTTATGATTGAGTCATTGAGAGATGAAAACGTCATGAGGGTACTATATACTTCATGTAACTATATTAAATAATCTCAAGGAAATGAGGAATGGTATACGTAATAAGTACAACAACGTTTCATTATGATCGTTTTCATATGATCTATGATGGATAAAGAGGTTCAATAGTTATTCGTTGTGACTTCACACTTGTGATTATGATCTTGTGTGTGTGCGCGATAATATACGTAGCGACTAATGTGAAAAGACTTTAACCAAAAATAACTAATGTAAAACGAATTTCTTTTTTTTTAGATGTGCTCTCGTAATTCAACTACATGCATGGATACAAGTGAAGTAAAATAAGATTTTTATATTTTGAATATATCAATTTTTAAAAAATAAAATATCAAAATTGTTTTAGGCAGTTAATATTTTGAAGTAAAAGAAACCCCAAATTCCTCTGCTTTTTTATTGGTACCAAAAACTGTCTCCTCGCTACTACTTTGGTTTATGAAATTTGATGACCACTCTAATGTTGCTTAGAATCTTGCTGAATCTATCAACTGCTTTGTTCTAGATCTTACGAAACAGTGTTGAAAGATTGGTCTTGATTTATTTATTTTAGCTGCATTGATTTACCTTGCTCTGCATTAGTGTTTTCTTGAGAGATTGATTTGGTGCGTATGGCCAGACTCTGTCACTCCCTTACCTTGAATCAGCCTGTGTCCTAGTTTAGAAAACTTCTAGATTTCATTGGTTTTGCTGTTACATATTTAATGGCTAAATCATTCTGGGATTTTTTTCTTCTAAAAATCATCAATTATCCGAATATTTAAATTTAAGATGTATGATTATAATTCCAATACTTCTTGAGTACATAAAACCAATTGATGGACTGTTGGTACTCATAGATAGTCATGTCTCTGGACTTTGTTATGATTATCATCACCACATGCCTTTTTTTTGTTTCTTTGTTTTTGTTTTTTATATTTGATATCAATCCAAATATGTGTAACTCGATTTGATGGAAGCTAGATGGTCTAGAAAAAATTATCATGACCAATCTTCTCTCAGGTGACATCACTATTAGATTAATACTAGTTTTCTAGAGAAAACAAAAATTGGTATGGAATATTACTACTGAATAATTCAAAGATTATTAATTCAAATATTACTACTGAATAATTAAAACTGGTTCCATTCAAGGCCATAGGCAGCGGCCTTTGCTCGGATAATATGATCGATCTTTTCTAATGGTAAGATTGCTGCTACATACTATACAATATTGTAATCAAAATGTAAAATTTGTGGATTCAATGTTTATTTATTTTATAGGTGGTGGGCACTCCTACCAGAAAAATGAAGAGATTAAAAAAGAGGATTGTTCAACGTTGGGGTGCCCTTAGATATGGGTAATATTACAAGTCTTCATAGAAATAAATTCAAGAACAGAACTGTCAACATAAAATGGCATTATTCACATCAATGAATGACTGAAACCCACCCCCTTTTCATTTCCTTTATTTCCTTTGTACCATCACATTTACCAATCTTTGCCGACAATTAGTTTCATTTTATTTTGAAGTTAAAGCTAGGTTTAGTTTTAAAGTGCCTAACAAGTTTAGAGTTATGTTTTTATGTTTATCTCACATGTTAACTTCATGATCTCAAACACTTCCCTTCATTGTTATTTGAGATATGAAAATGAAGCACAAGAAAGTGATTTACACTTTCAACTATTGAGCATCTATCTTTGAAAATGAGTTGTACTCCTAAACTTAAAGCATGAAATTAAGTATAGATTCATTTACAATATTAATATATCTACAAAATGTAAAGAGTACGGTTCAAACAAATTGTTTTTGTTGGGAGAGAGAGATACAGTTAAAAAAAGATAGATTCCAAAGAGCTGGTGTGTAACGGGATAAAAGACAAGAGGTGAGAGTAAAAAAGCAGTCAAAAAAACACAGAGTGGCTTAGTGAATAGTGACAGTGCATCAAAGCTTCTACCATGTCTCAAATCATATGCTCTCAAACCTTCCCACGTTCTTTCACATGTGCCCTTTCATTTCTTTCTTAATTCTGTAATGTTATTTTTTTATTTTATTTTTTGTTAGGGATGATGTTATTTTTTTATTATTCTATCTATAGTAATGTATCGTATTTTCCTTTATTTTTTTCCTTAACAAAAAAAGTTTATCAATCTTGTTATAAGATCCAAGATTAGAACCGATCTTTGATATACTTGTGACAACTCCACAAAGCCTAATATCAGTTTTCAAGCCAGATTTGAACTTGAATCTGGCAATGGCACGCAAAATACTGTTAAACCAGTTGATCTACTTATTTTTATATAACTATCAAATATTAAATGTATATTACTATCTATTCTATAGATATTAAAACAGGGGAATTTTGCCAAATGTGCCACATTTTGGGAAAATCCTAGCAAATGTACCACATTTGAATTGGATTTAGCATCCATACCACATTTGGTGTTTGTGTGGCAACTCTTGGACGATTTTGCCCTTCTCTGTGCGTCAGGTATGTGTCAGGGGAAGGAGCTACAGTAGACGCCGGTTAGGAAACGGGGACAACTTTGTGTCAGAGAAGGACAACTTTGTCTGAAAGACAACTTTGTGTCAGAGAAGAAGGACAAAATATTGCATTAGATGCAGTTTACATTTATCATGGACAATAATTATGAAATAGAGTGAATGATGTCCCCCAAGAATAAGTCCAGATCTCTTGATTGTCCATCGCCAGATGATATGGTTTTACCAGCCAGAGATCTGGATTTACTCGGGGACAACTTCTCTTGATTGTCCATCGCCAGATGATGTGGTTTTACCAGCCAGAGATCTGAATTTACTCGGAGACAACTTGATCTTTATTTTATTCCGCCAGAGAGCCGAAGACGAAGATCTGGATTTACTCGGGGACAACTTTGTTTTACCAGCTAGAGGGACGAAAAACGGTTACCAATGCGTTAGGAGAGAGACTGTGGACGGCAGAAAATTCGGAGAGTCCCATCAACCGCAGGGTCTTGTCTCAGTAAGTTGGAGGGTAGAATCGTCTTTTCACATGATAAATGTGGTATGGATGCTAAGTGGACTCAGAAAGTGGTACATTTGCTAAACTTTTTGAAAAAAGTGGTATTGGGGCTAATTTTCCCTTAAAACAGCATGGTCTCCTTCGTCGTTGGAGGTCGTTCGTTTGTTTATTCTCTTGAAGCCTTTTGGATTTTATAATCAATTTACATGTAGGCTAATATTTCATTATTTCAAATCGATGAATTGTCACTTGACCCTTGTATTCGTGTCGCTATGGCTTACAAACAACGTATTTAATTATCATCATGTTTACTTGACTAATTTGCAAGGTTTAATAGCATCGTTTTCGTAAATATCTTGACTCTTTAATGGGCAATTAATCTAATTGCAATACATGTTTTCTAATCATAACTAGTTAATTATGCAATGATCTCTAAGTTTGGCTCTATATGGACTTTGGATCATAGTATATTATTGGTTTTTATAAAGTGTTTGATACAAAGTAACCGATACTTTAATTTTTTTTTAAAAAAAGGGGTTCAAATTCAAAACGTGAGAGTGGCAACTTTTAACCCTATTGATGTTGAAGTTGGAACAAACTTACTAATCCAAATATCTTTGTTTTTTTTTTTTGTGAAACTGATCCAAATATTATTTTTAACATGCACATTCATTTGAAAAGTTCCTTGTGGTTCGATCACATGCTATTTGTAAATATATAGTTTTAAAAGAAAAATCATAAGAATATAAATTATGATCCAAACTTGATACTTATAAAAAAAGTTCCTTCAAAACCTTGTGAAATACCAATGAGAATAAAATTGTTTTTCGACTAGCCAATACTTGCTCTGAGTCCAATAAGACTTTTTTTTGTATCGCCTCTTTTAATTTATGGTGTAATTAAAATAAACATCCCTAAATTAAAATAGTCTCCATTGTGATGGGAAACCAAGTAGCCAAAATAAAGAAATTCAACACAAACCCTACAATATAAGTTTTTCTCTAAAAAAAATTCAACACTTTTCAAAAAGACACCTCATACTTTTTATCCAAAAGAGAAGAAAAAAAGGCATATCTTATACGCGAAGGGACTGCGAATTTTGCAACATGAGGTGCCCACTACTAAAGGAAAACAATCATGAATCTTATATTCAACAATCCTATTGAAAACATGAAAACGTTAAATATTTTAATACTAAAATTCTGAAATATATATCCTCTTGTATAATGATTTTTATTTTATACACACACACTAGAGAGAGATACTAAAAAAAAAGTAAAGGAGGAAAGCGTAGACAGTTGTGATCTGAAAAAAAAAAAGTCATTAATTTTACCAAAAGCAGAAAGTTAGTCCCCAAAGCATTCAAAGAAGAGTCAAAATGGACCCTCTTCTTCTTCATTTATAAGAGCTTATCCCCACCACAATTCAATTGAATACACCCAAGGAAATATTTAGGAATTCGATGGCGGTTTAAGGAGGAGTAATAAATATCTTGCACCAAAAAAACTCAAAATATTGATGCTAACTAATTGCACAAACTATTTTCGAAAATTGTTAAAACCATGCAAATGGGATCTTGAGTGTAAATAGTCATAAATGTGGCCGTGTGTATGCGACTCTCGAGGGTCCTCTCTCTCTTTCTCTTTCATAAGTTGCCAAACAAGTAGGAGCTGAGTCTATCTATGTTCACATTATTATTACTATTGATTAAACCCCAAAGGCCAAATCCAAAAACACCATTTTCACATTATCTTGATGAATGTGAAATGTTACTACTTGTTTATTTTCTCTTTGGCCTCTTTCTTGTTTTGTTCACATTATGTTCTGCACTTTCTTCTACAAGTTGCCAAGAGGATTATTGGATTAGATCATGGCAGATAGACCAAAGGCATTAACAAAAAAGATTGAAGATAAGAAAAGGTAAAAAAGCCAAACATATCTCCATAGATTTAGATTGAAAAAGAAAGATGGAACAATTCAAGATTCGTAGTTAGGTGGTTGATTAAAACACAAACACTTAATGCTAGAAACTATAAGTAAAAGCAGGGCAATTCTCCTTCTCTTGCCTTCACCTTACTCAAAAATATTGAAGGTGAGAATTAAATAAATAAACCCAAACTGAAAGATAAGTAAAACCAAATCCAAACTCCATCTCATTCTCCTGAGATTTTGAGTAAAAAGGATGATTCATTTGGGTTCTGTTTGAACCCGTGAATCATCGGTTAAGCTAACAAACCTGATTCCTAATCGATAAAGCTGCTAAAAGGGGTTAGCTTGAGTTACCGGCATATGAACACATTGCATCTGATCTTTGAGAATCATCATCGGCTAATGCTACCTTCGAGGGTTGTTTTTAGTCATAAGCTCTCTTTAAGCGTTAGACATCAGTATGCCAAACCGGGCGGTGATCTTCAAAGCTCCCGTTCTCCAAGGCTGCAACTTTGGCCCTGTGAGCTGCAGACAATGCGAGCGTGTTGTTCTTCCCTCTTTCATCTTGTGGGTACTCGCAGGATTCGGTTAAAGAACTGGACTTTAGATCAGCTGGTGGTATAAAGCAATCGAGAGATAGACCAGGAACATTAAACGCAACTTCCTCAATCGTCCAGCTTTCTTCCATCTTTGTCCTCGTGTGGCTCATCGCCACTTCCCCAAATCTGAAAAGCGTCACAACTGAATGTCCTGAGTGAGCAATCATGATCCCTTCGACCTGACGGTAATCGTCTAGGGACGAGTTGTATGTGGTCTCCCAGAAAACAGTCTCTCCACCGTTGGATTGGATCCGGGTCAAATGTGAATCCTCAATGTGAACCAAGAGTCCTGTTTTCTGACTGAAGTAGCCAAAGAGGACATGCCTTATGATCTCAGCCGGTCCTTCGCTCCTCGCCTTTAGTGTTTCAGGGTCAGTGCATAACTTCAAAATGAAGCAATCTTCACCATTCACCTTCTTCTCTCCTATACACTTCGCTTCTGCAAACATTGCAGCAGTTGTTCTCGGATCTAGTCCCTGAATCATCCACAAACCACAAAACACTAAGGATCTCTCGAACTACTAAAACGCCCAAAAAGTCAAGACTTAAAAGAGTTTTACCTGAAGTCCACGGCGGAGAGGCCTGACGGGTCCTTTAGCAGTATGAGAGCCAAGCCAAGGAGTGTGTCTCCATACAAGCTTGCCGTTACAGCCAGCACGAACCTTACTACCACCAACAGCAAGCTCAACATACCACATGTCTGGATTCATCTGCCAAAGAACAAAACCTCCAGTCTCAGCCTTAGATGGGTTTCGATTCCTAACAGTTCTTGTAGCGGTTTCAAGCTCAGAAGTAATCATCTTGAGCTTCCCCATCGCATAAGCGTTTTTAATGGAGTTTTGTAGCTTCTGACCGCCGGAAGCTGCAGTGAACTGTTGAAGAATATACTGAGCAGATGATGTTTCCTGTAACAAACAGTAAGAAAAAAAGTAAAGTCTCAATAACTAAAGTCTTCAGATAAGGCTCAGAAGAAGAAACCAAAGAAGAAAAATCAAAACTTTTGTTTAATACTCTCTCAATAACTAAACTAAGTTTCAATATTCTCCAATCGTTTGTAAGAAAAATCAAATCCCACCAAAGAATATGACATCAATTTCCACCAACCAACGACCAATGAAAAACATTCTCAAGAAAATAAAATCCGATTAATAAAACCAACCACCACTAAAAAAGATTTCAAATGCAAATCTGAAGAAGCTTTCTAAACCAAATCCCTTGAAAATGGTGAAAAATCTGAACTTTAAAAGGAAGAAGAAGACAGAGAGAGAGAGAGAGAGAGAGAGAGAGAGAGAGTGAGACTAACGATTGGAGTGTTTTTGATACTAAGATGAGGCAAAGGATCAGAGGAAGAGACATGAATAGGAGCAAGAGGAGCTCCCATTACTCCAAGAAGAAGTCTCAGATCATTTCTCCGGTAAGCCGCCGTCGCAGCAACAGACGGAGCACGAGACAGCTGTCCTTTAACCCAGTGACCTAAACCCGACCCGAGTCGTTTAGATTCTCCTATAGTACCACCTCCTCCTCCTTCATCTGGATCAGGACCTTCCATTACAGGTCTCAAACTTCCGGATCTCCCGATTAACTGCTCCGGTTGCGCCAAATAGTATCCTCCGCCACCACCGCCTCCGACTCCTCCAGCTCCTCCGGTTAAGTTCTTTCTTCCCCAAGTGAGAGCTGACATGGGTGAATTAGAACGAGCGGGACTAACGGAACGAGACCTTGCTCTGGATCGTGACGGCGAAAGACCTCTCACAACTTCGTCTCTGAGAGCAGAGAAAAAGCCTTGTTTTTTCTCCATTTTCAAAAGCTCTGTTTTGCTTCACTTCTTCTTCGTAGTAGTAACGTAGCTTCAACAATACAAAAATGGGTTTTTAACGAGAGAGAGAGAGAGAGTTGATTTTTCTGAGTTCGCGAAGTGAAGAAGAGAGAGTCTCTTCTCTTTATTTATCGCTTTTTTTAAGAAGAGGAAAGCGAAAGAGGAAGACAGTGATCTCTCAGGGGTGATATTAAATGACCATTTTACCCTCCACTTGTCTGTGGAATTTCCAATTCAGGAAAGCCACGCGCGATCTGACAAGTTCACGCGCCGGTTATATATTCTTTCCAACCTGGCTACGCATGAGGGACACGTGGACGATCAGAGATGGCGAGTGTTGGAGTTTAACGGTACTCGCTAGGTTTTTGTGGGGTTTGCGCCGTTAAGGATGGTGGACGATCTTTTTTTTTTAACAGTTTTCGTTAAGTTTCAGGAATAATAAAAAAGGACAGTGTCGTTAAGTTTCACAGTGATAAAAAAAAAGTAGTAAAGTGGCAGCGGTAAATTAGGAAGAGGACTGTTTAACCTACTTTTTTTAACCAGTAGCCTAAATTCGATTTGTACATCTTACAATTTCTTTATTAAAAACAAAAAAAAAAACAGATTATTTTGCAATTCTTTTGTACTGTTTTACAAAACATTTCTATAAATGTTCTTGTACAAAAATGTCGGCTTCTTCTGATGGTTGGTTATAGATTGTTTCCTGTCAATGGTAATCAATTTGTTTTTTTCTTTCCAATTCCAAATGATCATTTTCATGGGTTTGAATCTATTTTTTTTTAACTAGAGGGGGTTGTTCTTGGACTAATCATCGAGACCTTACGAAAATAGGGTGTTCTTACTATTAAAATCGTTTACAACGAGTTCATAGATTGTGAAATTCGTTCTCTAATCTTAATTCACATTATAAGTTTTCTATCAACTTAAATATATGTAGTTGATATATCTTATGATCTAGACCCTAACAAAAATAACTATACTACATGTCGGGATCTTTAAAGAAATTTATTACTTAATCCATTTTTATTTCTAATTCAACCACTATATTTCCACCCCAAAATGCTTTCCAAACTAAAGAGGGAGAGGGCAGAGAAGGTTATAATAACTTATAAGTATCATGTAAGATACTTACAAATTGACCATTGATCTTGAGTTCTTTTTTCTTTCCCGCGATCTTGAGTTTTTTTTAAATAGATCACTAAATTAATATAGTACAGGATCGTAATAAGTCTTGACTATATCTCTAAACAAGTCCTGAGTTTCTTGTCCTGACTTAATAGAGAATACACGCATCACATGGCAAGTATACATATTTTTCTTCATTTTTTTCCTCAAACTATTGAACAATAGTTGCGAATAGGAAAGAAACATTCCAATCAAGTAGTTCTTTTGCGATTCTAATAAAGTATAGATGTCTACACAGAGGATGATAATTGACGATATTATATATTTTACAAATTGATATAGAGATATAAAGAGATTAAGTTTTATTATTTGAGTAGTGTGTTTCTTCAAGAGAAAGGAACAAAAAAGAGGTCTTAGGAGAGGTTTCTTCTTTATCCGACAGACAGAACAACCATTTGTGTATGGTTTCATTGGCCAATTGCGTAAAGATAGCAACTCTTCCTTATATATGTTTATATTAAAAAAAATGTAATTTGTTTTACAATTATCACTTTCGTTCTGTAATGTAATAATGATTGAACACACTCCTCACAGAGACATTCTTTTAGGGCATTATGTGAGTATAATTTGGCTTTTTACATTATACTAACAATATTAGGAGATTCAATGGTAGCTTTAAGAACTATGATTTTGTATTCTGTTTTGTAAGGGAACACTTTTCATATCTTTTTTTTTTCTGCTTCTACAAATAAGTAATGATCAGCTGAATAAAATAAAAACGATGCCAACAACAACGAAACAAATATAGCTAGTATATATATCATACCCTCAACCTGTTAGGAGAAACTTGTCTTTAAAAATATTTTATACGTAATTTCACGTTTTAAAAATAAAATGTGATTCTACTATTTTTCATTGTTAATCATTTTTTAAAGTGATTTCGTTATATATAAAATAAACATGTTAAAAATATAACTAGAAAAGTAGTGTAATGTCTTTAATTAATCTATAAAAACAATGTATTAGCATCTTAATTATTTCTAATAACTATACTCAGCTAAAATGTTTATGTTATTTGATCATTTGTCTATTCTGCTATTTTTCTAATGATATAAAAAAAAATTCTTTCAATCATCGGCCAAATGACTACAGGATTATTGGTCTATTCTACTGTACTTTTCAAAACTATATATCGTTTAAAATCAAAATTGTGTGTCAGAACAATGTTAGTTCTGTACATTATACCAAATTTTACATATAATTTCAAATTTTAATATAATATTATATAGAATTTAAATTTATTTGATTAAATAGATTAAAAATACTATATGTTTAGTGAAGAACAAATATATATTCATAAATGATATAATACAAATGTTCATATTTTGTAGTATGTGTGAAATAACTTAAAATAGTACTCCTTTTTACCCATAATCAAAATAATAAAATGTAGTCTATAATAAAACTAAGAAATTCAACTTTTTATGTAGGGCATAACAGATTATTTTTTTAAAATCACGTAAAATGTTAAAGTGGACGTGGAAAGTATATAAATAGAGAAACTGTATTATTATTTTATTTTTTGCTAAGAAAAAAAAATGAATTATTATATTTTGTCAATAGTCAATTAGTATATAGTAGTAGGGTTGCAACATCCATCTTGATATTTCGTTTGCAAGGAAATAACTAAACCATGAATGTTCATTATAACCTCCATTTAATTTCCTGTGAATATTAATGTTATCATCTCCTCCCGAACAAAATAATTAACAAAAACATTTCCAAGAATATTTACGTAGCAATTAATTTCGAACTTATATGTCTCTATCTCATACCATGTGATGAGAACTTTTTAGTCTTTATGGTATTAATGGCGTAATATTCTCTTTGATCAACTAGTTTTTTTAATTATTTATTGATTAACGATTGATTTTGATAGTTATACTTCTACCGATATGTTTATAATTATGACTCCGAGGCATGCAACCACACTAGCATAGTAGCACCCCGGCTCTAGTTACGTCTGAATCGATTATGTTTAAATGAGGCCTAACCATAATATAGTATATTAGTATACTACTTTTGAAGGATATACTCTTATCCATAAAATAAGTAAACCATAATCTAGAGATTAATTGATGGAAAAATCCCAAAAAAAACATAATAAGTAAACAATAGTAAATAAGTAATCTGAAGATAATTAATAACGTTTGAAGCGTGAGAAATAGAAGGACAAGGAGCACGTGAATGTCTTTGAAATTCGTTTCGAATGGTCAAAAGAGCAAAGAAGAGAAACAAAACGCATACGCGTTAACTTTTTCAGTGTGTGATAGTGGTTACAGCTAAGGTAGGACTTATTTAAAAGCATATAAAATTTCTGGGTCGATGGAAAAAAATTAAAATTGTCTTGTACAATTAAGAATGACTCATTTGTGTACTAAAAAAAAATTCGATGGTAGGGACCATGTGTATCTCTGTAATATTGGTCGTTCTTAAAGACGAAGTGGTTAGTCCTTGTAATTAAGAAAACAATTAATTTTTGTATTAATTCGTTTTATTGGTGGAATTCTATTAGCCCTCAAACTTATAAAAAAGGTTATAAGACGAGTATGAAACCAAAGAATATTGGTCACCCAAACGGCCAAACATATATAGTGGACTTAGATTCTGATAGGGAACCCAATAAGTCAGCTACTAAATCAAGTAGGCATCCAAACAATTACAAGTAGGTGTCCAAATGACTTTTCAGTATTTCTTATACAGAAAATGTTAAAGAGTTAATAATGATACATGTAATAGTTGCACTAAATATATATAATTTCCTCAAAGCATAATATTGAACCACTTCAACTCGCATCCATTAAACCAAAACAATTTTCACTAATCATCTAAATCAACCTTTTTCCTTCATTTCATCAGAAGAATCGATTTTGTATTTTCCTTAAATTTGGTTTTGAGAATAGGGAATTCTATACAGTTAAAGAGACAAAGCCATGGCTTGTGAAAAAAAACGAATATTAATACATCCAATGTAACCATGCATATAAATTTGTTTCCTTTTCCGAATCTGGTCCACAACGTCCCTATATTTTCACCCAGAAGATGTAACTCCTTTGGAGAAAAAATAAAGAGAGAGAGCAACTTCAATAAAGCTTAACACGAGAAGGAAATAAAGAAATATCAAATATGCATACTAAAATAGTCAAAATACTCAAACTATATGACAAGTGCATGCATGCAAATGCATGTTATTGTTATTATTTGTAAAAGAAGATAATGATTATGAAGGAAAGAAAATGGAATTAAGGGCACAATTAGCTTGGGTTTGCCCTTGGAGCTAAGCTTAAAAACTTAGAAACAGTATACTTGAAAAATCACACAGATACACGAAATTAACAGTCCAAAGTAACAAAATAACATGGTTTATTATCTGATCTAACTAGTCTACGCGAGGTCGCTTTTCAGAACTATGTTCATTGTCCAAAGCTTGATCTTCTCCACTCGAGAGAGTCGCAGGTTTGTCAGTATTCAAAGCATTTTCTCCAATCGAAAACCCACCCAGGAGAGTAAAGTAATACTCATCAATGACTCTTCTAACAATAGCTTTGCGTTCAACATGCTCACCAATCTCATCACCAATCGGAGCCCTGTCCAAGCCCTTAAATGTTATGTAGACATATGCACTTTTGGCCTCGAGTCTCCTACTCGGTGGCTGCACATCTTCTTTCTTAGTTCCTATTGCCACTTTCAGAATCTGCAACTTGGACAGATCATTCTGAATGCAACAACAGTTTTTGAAACAAGACCAAACTGTTATATTATTAACAACAATGGCAGTGATCATGGTATGTCATTTTTATGCAAAAGAAACAGAAAAACCTCTGAAGTCATCTTACGACGTCCACAAACTGCAAGATTCAAATAAAGACGAATCCAATCATTGGATTGAATATCTGATTCAGTCACCTACAAAAGAAACAATAAAAACACTAGTTAACTGATCATGAGCAAAAAAAAAAAAGAAGTGATGAAAAGCAACAATCAAACTTACTAGGTAAAATCGTTTTTGATCATTGAAATCATCAACTGATGGCCAATCAGGCAATGGACCTTGGTAGAATTCATCAGCGTCTGCTTCACCATGAAAATGATGTATGAAACGCTTCTTTGTGGTCACTATGCAACATTGATAATAATCAATCAGTCAGAATCTGGTTAAGACTTTATACTAGAAAAAACACAAGAAGCAAGTCACCTTTCTCTTCATCTTTAATTCTAGCAATAGAGACCGTCAAATCCAAATCTCCATAACTTTTTTCATCAATTCGTATCTGAAAGGTTTTCTGCAAATGGCTAGAAAGATCTACTGCAACCGAAGTTATGTAGTAAGAGCGTACACAGTTCATTGACTTGTTGTATTTCAGTAAGTCATGGTGCTGGAAGTTTGTCCCCTGAGAGAGAAATTGAATGTTGTTATTGTATAAATTAATAAATATATTGAACAAGTAAGTAGCAAGAGGAGACTAACAAGTAAGCTTTACCTTGAGCATATTGTAACGGTGAAGACCCAATAAAGCATAAATCTTGGGTAAACAAGCCCTAAGCCTAAAACGTGGGTGTTGACAGTTGACGGACCACAGTCCAGCTCTGGTACCTCTTGGTACTGGAACATCATTGATATCGAAACCCTATGCAATCAATCTCTCAGTTAATTATAGGTTTGCTCCCAAAAAAAGCTAGAAGAAATTAGATAAGAAAATGAAAGAACTACAAACATCGGATTCGGCTATTTGACGCCAGTAATTCATCTGCCCTCTGAAAAAATCCTTCCGATCATCTTCCAACAGAGACGTCATACGCGTTGTCAAGCTTGTGGTTCGGAGTTTTCGGCGGTAGCGAGCGGTGGATGCAGTTTATATACTCGTTCCACTTTTATGGGCTTTAGTTGGGCCTTCTCAACCCAATCTGGCATAGATATATACTTAAGTTTCACGGGCTTGGCCCAAAGGCCGTTTGCTTAAGCTTCGTTATAGAACTTTCTAGATTTAAGTTCAAGGTGGGAAATTTTTCCGCACATTTGGAAGCGTTTGCAAAAACGGCGGCTAATTCATTGAACGCACCAAAATGCCAAAAAGGGTAATTTTAGCTTAGGTGGCGAATCCCAAAGAGTTAGTACTAGTATTGCTGTGCAAAAAGCAAAGCTACTAAATGATTCAGAAGGTTTGTTCTCCGTGAGCCAAAATTAAGATAGACGTCAATTACTTTCTTTTTCTGCATTGTTTTCGTTGTTGTCTCTTCAAGGGTGACGACGAGCGAGCTTGAACCAGAGTTGCACATAGAGTAATGAAGGCCGAAAGCGAATTTATTAATAATATTTTGTATCGTTTAAAATAAAATTTTCAATTTACAGAAAACTACAATACAACATGATAAATTTAAATATTGAAAATTAATTTAAAATATGTTATTGTCTATATGCATATTTCACTAAAATTAAATCTATGATAATAGATTTACGGTGATTGTGAACATGATTTATCAATTATACAACATCCAAATAGATTAGGTGAATTGGTGAAGAAAAGAAGTGAACACAATTGTTAATTGAAGTTTAATTTGTGAGTAGTTTGTACAAAAAAATCTCTATAAATTAATGCTCGATAAATTAATAATCACTATAAATTAATAAAATTGTCTAATCTCAAATCTAGCCAGTGTAATATTGACCATAATTCTATAAAATAGTAAAATAACTATTTTTTTAAAAAATCATGTGTAACTATATGGTCCCATCAATATCATAAACTAGTATTGTATAAACTTGTATATATGTAAGAAAATTTAGTAAAATATGATTTTAGTATTTTTTTTACTTTTTAGTAATACAAAGATTTCGTCACACGTACCGTGTATATATATACACTCTTTTGCTTCGATTTTCTCAATTTCAACTTTCTCTCGAACCTTCAGTCATGGTAGACCAATATTCCGAAGATGCGAATCACATGGAGAAGCTAAAGGAATTTGACAAGCGCCTGAGGGAGTCTAAGGACAAGTCTCATGTTTTGAAATCATATCGGTCCTTCTCTGTTTGATTTGGTTGTTAGTTGTTGTTTTCCTCAATGGTATCCGGTTTGAAAATGGTTACTAGTGTGCTTATGTTTGAAGATTGCTTTGTTACTTTGGTTTTTAGGGTGTTTTATACGACAATGACCTTTCTCTTAAATTGCAGAATCTTCAAGATTATGAAGGGATTATCGAGTTCTCCAAGATGAGCATCGAGACCAAGGAGCTTGGAGTGGATATGATTCCTCAGTACTTTCAGTTCTACGCCAGCCACTCAAACCAAGCTTTTGATGCGTTCAACGATATAATCGAGGCAGTGGATGTGAACATTACGGTATGTACATATTTTTTTTCAACATGTACTAAATATCCACAAATACATGGTAGATTTAGTTACACTTATATATCCACAAACAGGTCCGGTCCGCCACACATATCCAAGACACATGGGTATTGGGTATCCAAAAAATTTAAGATTTTTATTAACAATATTAGACCTCAAATAATTTTTTATTGCAAAAACATACCTCATTTTTACGAAGTTTTAAGATTTAGTCTTAAATTTGAATTTTTATCGATAAAATCCAAAAAAAAAATTGTTTTGTATTGGGTCTCATATTTAATTGGGTTGGCACTGTCCACAAGGGAACTTCAGTGCTCAAACTTAGTTTCACTTAGGATAGATAAGCTGGATTCTCTTTCAAATAGCAATATTAAATGAAGTTTTTTTTTTATTTCTCTGTGTGTTGTTCGTAACTGTTTGTTTTGGTGTGACACATGAATTTGAGAGAGACAGGAATCAAGGCCAAATTTTTCTTATTTCCAAGAGGATAAAGCTTGATTCTGCACAATTCTCAGTTTTTGGTTGTGTGATATTGTTCTTTCCTTAAAAACTTATCGTGTTCTTCTTATTTGTAGGTACGAGTTCAAGCCATCCGCAATCTTCCGCTGTTCTGCAAAGATGCATCTGAGTTTGTATCTAAGATAATTGATGTCCTAGTACAATGTCTAGATATTGGTAATTCTGAAATTTTGGTCATTTAACTTTGATCTACCTATTTTGTTTTCACCATTTGACTCGGAGTTATATGATCCCTGCAAATAGATCAACAGGAGTAGCATGACGCTGTGCATGAGACTTTTATGTCCTTATTTCAGCAGGACACATTATCCGATTTAACCAAAAGGTTAGGCCAATCATCATTAGCTACATGGAGTGCTCTTTGTTTATTTTTGTCTAGTTTTTTTCTTTTAGCCCTTTTTCTGACATTTTTTCAATATTTCCAGAGCCTGGGGCATGTAAGTGAAGAAGAAATTGAGAAGATTACGGAATTCTTGACAAGTTTGAGTAAATTTGGAGTGAAGGCTCCTCAATAAAGAATGCAAGAACTTGTAGAAATTGTTGAAGGGCAAGCTGATTTAGATCCAAAGTTGAATGTGAGTCTTTTGAATGTTTGTGAGATTTCAAGGATACTTGTCTTAGCCTAGATTTCACCCTCTCTCGCAAAAAGCTAAGAAAATAGGCAAAATTTATGTGCAATTCTTGCGTGTGTTAGTCTCCATTGTTTTATCTTGTGTGAATGTTTGACGATGTCTCATTGGTAGTATGTGAGAATGATACCCCTAAACTTTCATTAAGTTAGTTTTTTTTCTTCTGAACTCCAGCATACTGCCTAGTCTAGAAATGAGCATAGGGAGTGAGTCAACAGTTTTCTTGGAACCACTGATAAAAATTTGATAGCATCTGATATGTTTAGTAAGTATGGGAATGTATACAAAGATTTGTACATTAATAAATACTTTAATCCTAATATGGTGTGATAATCATGGTTGTATGTTTTCTTTTTGCTACGACAGAGGAAAACGGCCTGCAAATGAAGCCGGTAATGACGTGGGTGCAAAGAAGGCCCGTGCACATGGGATTTGAGGGAATCTCATACGGTGGTGGGTGAGGCTAATGACACTTACGTTTTCTAAGGATTGTGCATGACACAGAGTATTTCTTTTTGTCTATTAGCCAAGTACAAGTTTTTGTTGGCTTTTTAAGGCTCCCTAACATTCGACAAACACATTGGAAGTTGTTTAGTCAAGAAATAGTATAATATAAGTTGGTTTATTAAGACGATAAATTAGTAGTGTTCTCATCTGTTGCAATGTAATTTAAACGAAAGTGTTGATCTAAGATCCAAAGAATACCACGAATTTGATATGAATGGGCCTCATAAGTAGACCCATTAAGAGTATAATGAGGCCCAAATAATACCGTTTCTCCCTCCCCTTTAGCTGGGCGACCTTGCAAGGCTCTCTCCTGCTTCTTCTTCTTCTTTTTCCAACTCACCCACCGAGTTTCTTCTCAATTCTCGCGGGACATTTCGCGGGCGAGGGAAAAAGGTAAGTTTTTGGTGGACAGAGAGATCGAAGAACTTCACATTTAGTCTCTGGGTGATAGACGATTTTGTAAGTTCCTTAAGAAGTAATAATGGATTTCTGGGTTGTTTTCTCAATTTCGTAGAAATTTAGAAAATCTTGTTAAAAATTCAATACTCAGCTTAGCAATAGGGTTCTTGGTTTTAGGTTAGATTAGTTTATCGCCTTTTTTTCTTTTCTTGTGCTCATCTTTTTCTCAAAAAGCTATATCAAGTGTCGATCTAATATTGTCTGATGTCTTGTTTAAGATCTCTGTCAAGCAACGTAAGTAGCTTTTAAATAACTTAGGAACAACACGAAGCAATCGCAGAAATTATTTACGAAGCTCCCATTTTTCTTTTGTGGGTTCTTGTTTTTTTTCTTCTTTTGTTTGCTTATATTGATTCTGATCTGATATACGTGTGTTTTGCTTCTCCGTTTGATTATAGGAATCTAAAAGTATTTAAACCTTTACTGATTTAGAAACGCCTGAGTGCATTATCTTCGAGGAAAATGCATAGAGCAGCCAGTAAACGGGTAACTAGGAGTAGTGGATCTGGTTTGAAGCAGACAAATGTAGAGATTAATCCAACTGTTGACAAAGTATCTGAACAAGGCAAAACATCAGACGCAGGGGGTCACATGCCAAATGATGCAAAAGTAAATGGACATTTGCATCATGAAGTTGTGGAAAATGGAAAGGGGAAGGAAGAACAGAAACCAACCCCTCAAACCGTGAAGAAGAGATCTAATACCAATACCAAAATTTCAGGGTCGCATCGTGAACTTGTCATTGGTCTTCCTTGCCGCGGACAATTTGAAATCCACCAGCGGTCCAGGTCATCTACGAGTTCGAAGAGGTTAGGAGGAGGTGGAGAAAGGAATGTGTTGTTTGCAAGTCACAAGGGAGCTCAGAGATCTAAGGAAGATGCTGGATCATCTTCGGTTGCTGCTAATTCTACACCTGTAGGTCGACCAAAGAAAAGGAATAAGACTATGAAGAAAGGAGAAGTTAGAGAAGATGATGAGTACACAAGAATCAAAAAGAAACTTCGATACTTTCTAAACCGGATTAGCTATGAGCAAAACCTAATTGACGCCTATTCTTTAGAAGGCTGGAAAGGTTCAAGGTTTGTCTCTCGGTGACATTTGTTTTCCCTCTTATTCATAGGTATCCTCTGTGAGATGTATTTCTGATTACACTCAGTATTGTTGATTATGTGTTCTTTGTAGCCTGGAAAAGATAAGGCCAGAGAAAGAGCTTGAACGAGCCACAAAGGAAATTTTGCGGCGCAAGCTTAAAATTAGAGATCTTTTTCAGCACCTTGACACACTCTGTGCTGAAGGAAGCCTTCCAGAGTCTTTATTTGATTCTGATGGAGAGATTTCTAGCGAGGATGTAAGAGAAAATTGTTCTGAACTCGACCTTTGTTCCCCTGTTTATCCTGATAGAAGTAGTTTGTGTCTCTAGAAGTATTGATAATACGAGCAGTTGTTTAATCGCAGATCTTCTGTGCAAAATGTGGTTCAAAGGACTTGTCTGTTGATAATGATATCATACTATGCGATGGGTTTTGCGATCGAGGATTTCACCAATACTGTCTTGAACCACCTCTGCGGAAAGAAGATAGTAATAATCTCTGCCTACGTACTTGGTAGTGTTTTAAGCAGTTCTTGCTGGTATCTACAGCTGACCTTTTTGTGGGTTTTAATTTTTTTAGTTCCTCCGGATGATGAGGGTTGGCTATGCCCCGGATGTGATTGCAAAGATGACAGCTTGGACTTGCTTAATGATTCTTTAGGGACAAAATTTTCGGTCAGCGACAGCTGGGAGGTATATAACTATATATGTTGATGTTTTTATTGTTTAAGAGGAGAAAACACTTAAAAAGACACCTGCCTTGAATTTTTGTATAGAAAATATTTCCTGAGGCAGCAGCAGCGTTGGCTGGTGGAGGTCAAAATCTTGACTGTGATCTTCCTTCAGATGATTCTGATGATGAAGAGTATGATCCAGATGGTTTGAATGATAATGAAAATGATGAAGATGGCAGTGATGACAATGAAGAATCTGAGAACGAAGATGGTAGTTCTGATGAATCTGAATTCACATCTGCATCTGACGAAATGATTGAGTCATTTAAAGAAGGGAAAGACATAATGAAAGATATAATGGCCCTTCCATCTGATGATTCTGAGGATGATGACTATGATCCTGATGCCCCAACTTGTGATGAAGAGAAAGAAAGTTCAAATTCTGATTGTACATCAGACTCTGAAGAACTTGAAACTTCCTTCAAAGGAGACAAGTCTAATCAGCAAGCTGAAGATACACCACTTGAGGATCCTGGCAGACAGACGTCTCAGCTCCCGTGTGATGCAATTTTAGAGTCAGATGTTGGGCTTGATGATGGTTCTGCCGGTGTATCCAGAAGGAGGAATGTTGAAAGGCTGAATTACAAAAAGTTGTATGATGTGAGTGATCTCTCTTTTTCTTGATGATTGATCTTCTATTTGGTTTTGGAAAAACCTCTGAATGGTATTTTTCTTCTTTGCATGGTATGTGCAGGAGGAATATGACAATGGTCCGACTTCGTCAAGTGATGATGAAGATTGGGATAAAACTGCAAGAATGGGAAAAGAAGATTCCGAGTCAGAAGATGAAGGGGACTGTGTACCTCTGAAACAGTCTTCAAATGCAGAAGATCATACTTCTAAGAAACCTAGACGGAAGTCGAAAAGGACAGATAAAAAGGATACCTTGGAAGCGCCACAAGAAAGTCCTGGAGAAAATGGTGGTTCTGGTGAAATTGAAAAAAGCAGCTCTTCAGCAAATAAACAGACAGATCCCAAAACTCAGGTAAAAAGATATAGCTGTCTTAGGGCTTAAGGAGCGAATCGTAAATTATTATGAGGGAGCTATCGATTGAAAGGATTCCTCTTTTATGCAGAGATTATACGTATCTTTTCAAGAGAATCGATATCCAGACAAAGCCACGAAAGAGAGCTTAGCCAAAGAGCTACAAATGACAGTTATGCAAGTAAGAAGTTTATGCTTGTAAAATTGTTTGTTTCTTTCCCCCCTTTTAGTCGACCTGGTTTCACCTATGCTAAGAGCTGCTTATGTTCTGTAGGTTAATAACTGGTTTAAGAATAGGCGTTCGTCGATAAACAGCAAACCTTTAGTTTCTGAGGAAAATGTCGAGAAGTTAAAAACAGGTAAGGAAGGTGAATGTGAGACATCTGTTGCTGGAAGTAGCGTACAAACTATGGAAACTGAGTCAGTTGCAGAGAATAAGAGCAGGGCATCGGAATCAATCAATACTGGATCGCGGAAAAGAAGAAGAAAGTAGATTTTAGATTCAATCATGAAGGTTTTAGATCTAATGCAAGGACATAAATGAACACATACTTCCCAAAACCCCAAGATATGAAGACATCAAACCCTGCAAAGCATCGGGTTTGTTCAGTTGTTTGTTTCACATTTTTGGGGTACCTCGAATTTGAGGCAAAAGAAAGAAAGATTTTCTTCAAAATTGGATGATATGTTCATTTTTAAGAGTTAAGAAGTTAAGACGTACTGTGAAAGTTTTTGTCATTTCCAACTAGGGAGATGTTTTGACATAAGTTTTTTGTTTTGGTGTCTGTAATCGATAGAGACCGGTTTAAGATAAATAGAGATTTATAGTCTTGTTTTGACCGGTCTGGAATTGCTTTCCCCTAATGGTATTACTAGAAGCCCATTAAAAGCCCATAGATGTTTATGATACATTGTATTAGAGACCTGGACTTGGGTAACGTGTTGCAGAAGGTAGAGGAAAATGAAGAAAGTGCTGAGAGTTTACGGCGGCGTGTTGAGGCTAGTGAGGCTTTTACCGGCAGACACAAGGCCGTATTACGCTAAGTACGCCAGAGAGAATTTTGTTAACTACCGTGAAGTCGACCAAAGCGAAACATCCCTCGACGAACTCTTTCAGCGAGCCTATAATCACTCACTTTGGGTACTCAAGAAGGTAACGAAGATTCTGGGTTTATTTCAGATCATAGATTCTAGGTACCCTTTGTGTTAATTGTCTGTTTTCAATCATTTGCAGTACTCAATTGACGAATCAGCAGCGACAAAGTTGAAAGAGATTTGTTTTGAATGATAACGCACACCAAATGTTCGACGTTATGTCCATGAGAATTGAAAAAATGGAACAAGTATGTTTTTTCAAGGCTTGGACGATTTGTTAAATGGATACCATCAGTTTTCTACTTTTGATCTCAGTCTAATCTACTTTTAATAGCTATATCAAGAACTGAGGTCGCTCATGTGTCTTTTTCTTTCCTTTTTGTTGTCTTGACTTTCTGTGTTTGACTGCTGAATTGGTCATTGTCTTGTTTGAGTAGCTTCTTGTTTGTTTCCATGATCTTGAATAAAAGTGTTACATTCTTAGATTCGAAAACATCACAATACTTAATCTCATCTTTGGTAATGAAAGAAACTCATCAGAGCAAAGGAGAAGTGGCAGTGAAGTAATAACGAAGGAAAGAGTAGGGATTGTTTGGGTAATTAAGTGATATATGTAGCTAAGGGACAACACACACACAGTAACGAGTAGTCTAACACCTAGAGAGTTTTAGGTCTTTGTCGGAAACTCGAAAATCTTATATGAAACCAACCTAACCAAAACCAAAGTCTTTTTAAGTTTGTTTTTGCTTCGGGAGTTAAAAAAAAAAAAGAAGAAGCTAAAAAAAAAGTTGGACTGGTTAATCTATGAAAAAATTGACCTTTCCTCTTAAGGATTGATTTTAATTTTAGTGGTTTGCCAACTCGTGGAGTTCAGTTTTTTTCTTACCACACACGTGTTTGCAGAGTCTTTGCACGTGTCAAACCTGGTACATGTCAGTTAGTAATTTTTTTTATTTTAATTTAGTCTATGTAGTTTAATGTTTTATGTGTCTGTATGTTCATAACTATATGATAAACATGATAATGGTAATCTAATTTCTTTTTGTACGGTTTGGTAATATGGTTTTATTGAATAGTAATAGATATGAATATGTGTGTAAACTGTGTGACATTTATTGTTTGTCTAAGTTCTAGAAAGAGAAACTCAAACAAAGGGAAAGCAGCAGTTACTAAGAAAGAAAAAGGTGAGAAACGAAACATCAGCTTCGAGTAAATCAAAACTACAGTTTTCTCGGGCCAGGTGGCTTTGACCCAATTTTCTCTTCAAAATTTCTAAAATTCCCTTTCTACCCCTCCCTTAACGACGACTATCAACCAACACTAATCATCACTTAACTAAATTGTTTGTGGTTTGTTATGCATATCGACTAATATACTTACAGAAATATCCATACAAGTGTCCTATAAATTGAATACCCAATATATCAACAAAACTAAAAAAAAACTATAATTTTTTCTTTCATTAACAGTCTAACACTCACCAAAGAGGTAGATAGTTTTGTGAAAAGATTCATATAAATATTTCTTTGTAGAATTTAGACAGGTGTTGTTAAGAAAAAAACTAATAATTGTTTATTTATATACGAATAAATACATCAGCCAACAGTGAAATAAACCAGTTATAAAAGCCTCAAAAAGGTAAAGAGAAAAACATTTCACCAAAAAAATTCTTCTGGTTAATTTTTCTCACTTTCTCTTGTTTTCTTTCTTTCTTTCTAACCTCTTTCCACGAAAATCAAGTAAATTCACGATGGGAGATACCGCAGAGGATCAGGACGACCGAGCTATGATGGAAGCTGAAGGAGTCACGAGCTTCTCCGAACTTCTTATGTTTTCTGACGGCGTTCTCAGCTCCTCCTCCGACCACCAACGTGAGGGTAATGTCGGCGATGGTGGAGAAGACAGTTTAGGTTTTGTATTCTCCGGCAAAACTGGCTCAAGAATGCTCTGTTTTAGCGGAGGCTACCAAAACGACGACGAGTCACTCTTCCTAGAACCTTCTGTTCCCTCTGCCGGAGTCTCTGTTCTCGACCCTTCATGCATTAAGATCGATTCCAAGAACTCAATCGACGCGTGTACGGTCGATCAATCAACTAAATCATCAAACGTAAGTCTCTTTTGTTGCATGTAAAGGATTACAAATTTTATTCTTTTAATCTTTATATCCTATAGAAAATTTAAGATGATTATTCATGTGTAACAACTTTGTTGTGAAGAAGAAGAGAACCGGAACGGGTAATGGGCAAGAGCCAGATCAAAATCAAAAACCGGGCAAGAAATGCAAGCGAAATCAGGATAAATCATTAGTTGGAATTGCAAAGGTGTGGCATTTAAAAAATATATGTGCATTTCTTTGTCCTCCATAATGTTACAGATTTATATTCTCTTAACTATAATGTTATAGAATTACTCTTATCTTTTTTTTTTTTTGTTAAAATAATAAAATTAGGTTAGGAAAGAAAGATTAGGGGAAAGAATTGCAGCGTTGCAGCAGTTGGTTTCTCCATACGGCAAGGTGATTTTTTTTATTTCTAACTCAATTCTTTTATAATAATGATGCACAATTTATGATTTTGTCAAGTCAAGTAGTAAGAAAGACCTCTAATCATAACACTAAAGTAATGAAAAGAATTTTAATAGTAAAAACTTTTGTTTTGAATATTTTAATAGTAATCATATTGAGTTTTCCAAAAGGAAGCTTAAGAAGTCGCAATTTGGGGTAGTGTAGCATAAATTGGCATCCAATGTGAACTTCAAAAAGACATCAAAGACAATGAAACTTGATCAATAAATTAAAGTATATTTGTTTTTCTTTAACCATCATCATTTGCAATTACATTAGTGAAAATGTGTACTTTTTTAGAGGGGTGAAAGAGAATAAATATATCTACCAAAAAAATATCCATAAATGACTCTATTTGCAATAGTAAAATTTGACTTTTCTGACTGCTAAAAAGAAAAAATTAATGACAGACAGATGCAGCTTCTGTGTTGCATGAAGCGATGGGTTACATCAAATTCTTACAAGATCAGATTCAAGTCCTTTGCTCTCCTTATCTAAGCAACCATTCTCTTGTAAGTGTCTCTCTCTTAATTATATTTTTAATAATTAAATGATAATTCTGACATGTCGGCGACGTTTGTCAAGGACGGTGGAGTTGTCACCGGAGATGTAATGGCGGCGATGAAAGCGAAAGACTTGAGAAGCAGAGGATTATGTCTAGTACCTGTCTCCTCCACCGTACACGTGGAAAACTCCAACGGTGCTGATTTCTGGTCCCCTGCTACTATGGGTCACTCTACGTCACCGTCACTGCCTCATCAAGGATTTTAATTACATTGCCGTAGGCTGATATATATTAGTATTAGTAGCCTTTTTTCTTGGGTTTCTTTTTTGGCTGAAGAACTTACTACTAGTAAGACCATCTGCATTGGGGGATCACCCCCCCTGATCTAAGCATTATTTAAATCCAAAAAAATGGGTTAATGGGCTTAAGATCAGGAACTGGGCTCTTGACTTGGATCTGTTCTTGTGGGTGTTGCGGGGTGACGTGGCATTTGGGCATTGGTTGGAATATTCAACATATTTGGAATAAATTTGGATAATAAACTATGTATTAATTAGATAAAATGTTTTTGTGCTTTTATTAAGTAATATGTTTGTTTGTTTATTGTTATTTATATTTTTAATGTTTTTTTCATAAATATTTAGTATTGTATTTTTACTTTTATTTTCAGTTTTTCATAAATTTGGCATTTGCAATTTATATGTTATTTTTAAATGTTTTAATAATTGTAAAATCTTAATTTAGTTTAGATTATTATATTATTAAGTCTTAAGATCTTACACATGTTCTCCCACTAATCAACTTCTAAACAAAAGATCTAAACACATGATCTTACATTATTTTAACATTATATTCTCTATAATAACACCCTCACATGATCCCCCATTGATGATGCCCTAAAAGTTTCACCCATACATTTTTTGGGATTATCTCGGGTGGTATAACCGTATAAAAAGGTTGAATCTTTTGTGTTTGTAAAATTAGATTGATCTAAGTTTTCTCAAAGTTTCTTCGATGTTACAGTTGCGTCGAGTAGTGGTACTGATAGGCTAAACTTATTCACACACCTAAAAGCTTAGAATGCCACCAAGTCACCACTCACCAACCCACATAACTCACTCACTTGAGCTAAGACGTGCAAAACGTTTTTTGACCAAATTAATTACACTTAAGAATTAAGGGCTGAGTGTTTTGGTGTATGTAACTTTTTCTCAATGTTTCTCCGATGCCAGTCACGTCGAGCAGTGGAACTGAAAGGCTAAGATTTACTCACATGCACACCTAAATTGTAGTAATGCCACCGAACCACATCACTCACTATAGTAGACGTGCAAAAACATTTTTTTTCTTTGTTTCACAAGCAATAATAATCAATGAAAGGTTTATTTTGTTATTAGACCTAATTAGTCTAAATGATTAAGAATAGTTTAATCCCAATCATGTCCCAACTTCAAACAAACAAAAAGATGAAAATGGATTAATTAGAATTTATCAGCATAGTTGGATTAGTTCGAATTTATAATGTAGTTTTTGTGCTAGTGTTATTTCTTAAAAAGCTTGAAAACATATAGAAATTTTTAAAATTTAAATTTAGTTTGGGAGTCAAATGTGTTAAAATAGTTTTGACTTTACCAATAAATATGTTAAAAGTTTTTTACTTTAGTTATTTAAAAGGATTAGATAATAAAATCACCAGAATTTGAGATATTATTTGCAAATCAGACACTACTGCCACCGGTATCTTCATTACTTCGCCGGACGGCCGGAGATTTTATCACTTTCTCTCTTCCTCTCCATCTTCACTACTTACATCTCTCGCTCGCTCTTTCTCTGGTTCTCGCAATGGCGGTGTTACCTATCGGCTCTCACTTTGCACCGCCGCATCAGTTGACGAAGAGACACGCCATCGCGACTTCATCACCTATCTCCATCTCCACCCGATTGCCTCAAAATGTCTCCTTTTCGAAAGTATCTGGAGTTACAGGCTCGAGGTTGTCCAAACATGGTGTTCTCGTGAGGGCCGAGGATAAGATAAGGAGCTCTTCTTCTCCTTCTCTCGATGAACCAATGGATGAGGTTTGAGTTTCCACGATGTTGTCTTGTACAAAATTCGATTTTGCTAATTACCCATTTCCGATTTTGATGCAATTTTAGCTAATTACTCATGAACAAGTTACAGATTTGCTAATTGGATCAGTTTCATTCATATAGTAACCGGAAGAACACTAAAATGGGTGTAGTAATCGATGGTCATTGCTACAGAAAGTGAAAGTTTATATCTTTACATTGTGTTTGGTGATTGCATTTCAAAAGAATTTTTGATTTGTTCCACAGGATTTGATGGACTCATCAGGATCATGTGACCCATTATGTTCGGTTGATGAACCTAGTTCAAGTTACTTTGAGGCGAATTATCAGCCAAAGACAGATATAATCAAAGCGCTTGCGATTCTTGCAGCAGCTCTTACAGGAACAGCTGCTATTAATCATTCCTGGGTCGCTGCTAATCAGGTGCAGTCCCTTGTTCTTTTTGGTTTTAAGCTCAAAATGCAGGATAGTTTTTTAGTTACCTCTGGACAATGTTATGCTACAGGATGTTGCTATGGCATTGTTGTTTGGAATAGGATACGCAGGAATCATCTTCGAAGAGTCTTTAGCTTTTAATAAAAGTGGAATAGGACTGTTGATGGCTGTGAGTTTGTGGGTTGTGCGGAGCATAGGGGTAAGAATGACTTAATTTTGTCTATGTAATCCTTGATGTATGATTTTTGTGTATTTTTATGATTGGTGTATTTGATTTTTGTGTGTTTTGAATTTCCTTGTAACAGGCTCCTTCAACTGAAATAGCTGTTTTAGATCTTCAACATGCAACAGCTGAAGTTAGTGAAATAGTATTTTTCTTGCTTGGCGCAATGACCATTGTGGAGATAGTTGATGCTCACCAAGGGTTTAAGCTGGTTACAGACAATATCACCACTCGGAAGCCAAAGACACTTTTATGGGTGGTATGTGATTTATCTATAGCTTGAAAGTTATTCGCTTCTGTCTCTTCTTCTTCAAGGACATGAATTTCCTTTCTATTGCTGGGCATTCTCTTTACTCTTGTTGATTTATGGTATCACAGGTTGGCTTTGTGACTTTCTTTCTCAGTTCGATTCTAGACAATCTGACCTCTACCATTGTCATGGTTTCTTTACTAAGGAAACTGGTTCCTCAATCAGAGTACCGCAAGTATGGAAACCTTTCTTAATGCTCCTATTAGTTAGTTTTTTGTTAAGCTGTTCACAATGAGAAACATACTGGCTCCTTAAATACAGACCTTAAGATTCTCAAGGAAACATATTGGCCATGTCATGGCATAGATTTTTAATTTTGCTATACCGCTGACGAAGTTAAGATAATATTCTGTTTTGTGTTCAGCATTATTATCACATTGACGTTAGTTTATACACTCAATGACCAATGGCAGACTTCTAGGAGCTGTTGTGGTTATAGCAGCCAATGCTGGAGGAGCATGGACTCCAATTGGTGATGTTACTACAACTATGCTATGGATTCATGGTCAGATAACAACCTTGCCGACTATGCAGGTTCTCCTTTGCTTCTGAGATAGTCATTTAATGTTATCACAATACCTCATTTTCTTTAATAAGCACAAGCAGCCTTAAGGAACAATGAATGTTTAGAAGTAGGACTGAATAGTTCATGAGTTTAGGTTAGTTTTAAAAAGAGACTGATTCTGGAAAGTGGTTGGAGGTGACAATTTACAACTAAGGTCCCTTGGGGACTTGTCTTACTTAGCTGTGTATATCAAAGCTAAGAGGCAGACGCTGAAAATGATACTTTCTCTGGTGTTTCGAATTTCTGTCATTGGAACTTTGTGGAGCTGTCTTGTATTAGTCTCGGAAAGAATAAGAAAGCAAAGGTTGGCTAAAGCCCAGTGGTTCTGAAGTTACTTTATGTCTCAATTTCTTTGTTGGAGCCTCTTATTGTGATCATGGTACAACAGCTGGTTTGTTACTCCGACATGCTCTCCTAAGTATTTGAAATGCAAAGACAATAGTGGTTAAAGAATTCCTGTATTTGGTCATTCCAATTTTGATATTCCTCATGGAGGTTTACTTACTTTCCTTTCAGGGCCTTTTTATACCTTCGGCTGTTTCTCTTGCTGTTCCACTAGCCCTCATGTCCTTGACCAGGTTATAAATTCTTCTTGCATTCTCAAACGGAAAGGGAGACTAATAGACAGCTTGGCTTCAGTTGTCATTTTTTGCAGCAGAGGCTGATGTTGTAAGTTTCTTGTGTTCCGCAGTGAGGTAAATGGAAAGGGACAGGATTCTTCAGATGTATTGGCTTCTGAAAAGATGGCTCCAAGAGGGAAGCTAGTTTTTGGAGTTGGCCTTGGAGCATTGGTATTTGTTCCAGTCTTTAAGGCTCTAACTGGATTGCCTCCTTACATGGGTATCTTGTTGGGTCTTGGAGTTCTTTGGATCTTGACAGATGCCATTCATTACGGGGAATCAGAAAGACAAAAGCTCAAAGTACCTCAGGCCTTATCTCGAATCGACACACAAGGCGCTCTGTTTTTCCTCGGAATTCTTTTATCCGTAAGCAGGTATTAAATCAACTGATCATCTCCAAACTCTAATGTTCCATTACTCTTATGCAAAATCTTTGCTGAAGTTGTTTTCCTTTATTTTCCAGCCTTGAGGCAGCTGGGATCCTCCGGGAGATTGCAAACTACCTTGATGCCAATATACCCAACGTTGAGCTCATTGCAAGTGCTATCGGTGTTGTATCAGCAATCATAGACAATGTTCCATTGGTTGCAGCGACTATGGGGATGTATGATCTCACATCGTTCCCTCAAGATTCTGAATTTTGGCAGCTCATTGCATTCTGTGCCGGCACTGGTGGTTCGATGCTTGTCATTGGTTCTGCTGCTGGTGTAGCCTTCATGGGGATGGAGAAAGTCGATTTCTTTTGGTACTTCAGAAAGGTAAGAAACATTCTTCTGGCTTGTCTAATGCTCAACAACACAACTTTGCATTAACCAGACTGAAACTCTGGCTCTGAGCAAGAAACTCAGTTTTTTTGTTTTCTCCATGCAGGTTAGTGGTTTTGCTTTTGCTGGTTATGCTGCTGGTATCGCAGCTTATCTGGCGGTTCATAATCTTCATTTCGAGATCCCAACAACGGTGGCTCAAATCCCATTTCTCACTGGTTCCTAAGCTGCATCAATCTCTGTAATTCTTCTCTATGAAAAAACAAGAAAAAATCTCTGGCTGGCTGCAACAATAACACATCACTTCGTCTACATGCCGCTTTGGAAAAAATCAACTATGTAATTTGTTTCATGTACACTCGATTTGTATCATTAGTACAGAATAAATAATCATTTAAGATTATATCGATTTCGAGTTTTTTCTTATGTGCATCCATGTAAAGTATTAACCTATAGTTTGAGGAATACAAACTCTTCAATGGCAGGAATGTCTCCGATTTTCTTCAAAGTTTCTTTGCTTGGTTGTTCATCTACTCCAATTGCCATTACCGCTTGCTTGCCTGGAGCGATTCGACCGACGCTCATGAAGCTCACGTTCACGTTTTCATCTCCTAAGATGCTAGCAACTTTACCGATCATCCCGGGCTGATCTACTTGCCTGCACAGAATCACACTCCCTTCTAAACTCACATCCACTCCAAATAAGCCCACCTTGGTTAGACTTGGAACCCCTTGTTTCACTCTGCCTTCTACTTTGATCTCACCGGACTCTGATAACGCGCTGGCGAATCTTGATTCCACGTTTGCGATCCGAACAGTTATGTATTCAATTGGATTCTCGGGTGAGCCGTCTAGAACCATACGTTCCTCTGAGATTTTGACTCCACGTTGTTTGGCAATGTAATCGGAGTTAACAAGATTTATGAATACGCTAGAAATGGGTTCGATGAGTCCCTTTATGACCATGGCACGAAGTAGTCTAGTGTCGAGATCATCAGGAGCTCTGGAAGAAGCATAAGTCACTTTCACAGCATTCACACCGCTTCCACCGGTTACCAGTTGTACAGCCAGCCTACCAAGCTTCTCAGCGAGCACAACATACGGTTTCAACTCCCTCAATACCTGAAAACAGATAGCCACTGAGCAATTTCAGAGAACTTGCAGGACAGATCATAATCACTTCTTGAAATATCACCAAGAACTAGAAGAATGAGACATGATCCTGAATTCAGAACTTTGATGAAGTCCAAAATTACCTCTAGTGGAACCATTGGTGCATTGACCGCGGTAGCAGCAAGTTCTCCTCTCAAAGCACCAATAACAGCTTCTGCGACTTCGATAGCCACTCCTTCCTAGGCGTCAGGTAAAGGTTTCAGGAGAGAAGAACAAAATGCACTAAACGCAAAACGAATATACAGTATGTGATACCTGAGCCTCCATGGTACTGGCACCAAGATGAGGCGTGGCAGTAACACTCTCATGTAATACCAACTTATTGTCTTTAACAGGTGGCTCCACTGTGAAAACATCAAGAGCTGCCTGAGCAACAATACCCGAATCAAGCGCTCTCAAAAGAGCTTCCTCGTCAATAACTCCACCACGAGCAACATTAACAATACGCACTCCTTTCTTCATCATCGAAAAGGTCACATCATTCATCATCTTCGAAGTAGCAGCAGTAAGAGGCAAATGCAAAGAGATGAAGTCTGCAGTTGAAATAGCTACTTCAAAACTAACAAGCTCCACACCAATGGCTCGTGCACGATCCGCTGGTGCATAAGGATCATGTGTAATGACATGCATCCCAAGTCCCCTGGCTCGTCTAGCAACCTCTGATCCAACTTTACCAAAACCAAGAACAGCAAGAGTCTTCCCCACAAGTGAAACACCTACATACTTGTTTCTCGTCCATTTGCCTACAACAACCATTTAAAAACACTCACATTACTACAAATTCACATCGCAATTTCTCAAATCGCTATCCAAATTCAACAACCATTAAAACACTCACCAGCTTTGATAGAAGCATCAGCTTGAGCAATATTTCGAGCCATGGCGGTCAAAAGCGCAATCCCGTGCTCAGCAGCAGCCACCGTGTTGGCAGTCGGAGCATTGACAACCAAACAACCATACTCCGTCGCAGCCGCTAAATCAACATTATCAATCCCAACACCAGCGCGTCCCACAACCTTAAGCCTCCCACGCGACGATTCAAACACATCTCTCCCAACCTTAGTACCACTCCTGACGATAAGCGCATCACAAAGCGAGATCTTCGTGCAAAGCTCCTCGAGACTCAGATCATAAGAGCAATCCACATTAGCGTACTTCTTAAGCAGATCAATCCCCGCTTGGCCTAGCTTCTCCGTCACGAGAATCGTCGGTTTTCCTCCGGAAGAAGAAGACGTAACGAGGATGATCCGTCGTCTCTGACGGGTGGGAAAAACAGAGGAGGGAGTGGTGACGAGCCTTGAGGAGGAGAAGATCGATGATAGATTCAGAGACGTCGCCATCGCGATGGCGGGAATATAATGTAAGTAAAGGTGTATGTATCGTCAGCAACAGAGTAGAGATATGGGTTCATCTTTCGGGTGGGTTTTGTGAGGTTTAAATATGTTGTGGTAGATTACGCTAGATCCTTTGTTCACTTATTCTCATATCTTCACTTCTTGGTGGATTTTCAAACTTTATATAGAAGAAAAAAGTTGCAATTTAATAACTTTTTGCTACTAAAAACAAAAATAGATTTTTAAAAATAAAAATACATTATTATATTATGTTAGGAATAATAATGAAAATAATAAACCAATCTTTTTGATATATGTATATATGGTTTAAAAATATATATATATCTCCAATTTTTTGTTGAAACTGTAAGTCTGTAACTGTAATCTTTAAAAATCAACAAATTAAATATTGAATAACCTCTCAAATTGTATTTAGATTCATCTATCTCTCGTTTCTACTGCAACAATAATGCCACAAAGCATTCGTGTAAACTAAAAGAGCAAAAAAAAAACCAGAAACTCGTGAATCTTGAACACAGCAAAAACACATAAGAAGAAAACTCTGATAAAACCTAGTAAGCGAAACAGAAAGAAATGAACGAAAATCTGTACTGTGATTCACTTTTTTCCGCTGCTCTTGACTATCCTCTTGTAGCATTACAGTGATGGCTCCTTCTTGTAGCTGTAATTAGTCTGGTGAACAAATGGACTGTTTTTTCACCTGCAACGGTTGAGTAAAACCACAGTCGAAAACTAACTCTTTTCTCAAACCTGGAAAATCTTGAAACAAAAAGGTTTAATTCTTCAGACTTACACTACCTACTGATGTTTCTTCTCTTTGTTTATGGGCATCGGAAACTTCTTTGAGATACTTCGAACGAATTTAGAAGTCGAGTTCACTTTCTCATCAATGTGGTCTTGGTATTTCTCATACACGATTGGAAAAGAAAGACTGAGAAGAATTCCTGCAAGATAAAAACAGCGACACATTAACTACTCATATCAACCAAGATCATAGACTATATAACTGACAAGAAAAAGGTTAGATGCTCACCAATGTAAACAAGAGTGAGGGAGTTGATTAAAGTCCCAACATAGGATATAGCCCACAAGACAAGAGAAACCTGTTTCACAGCAAAAACAAACGAGATGTGATACATAATAATAACACGCAGAAAATATCCAGATTCAAAAAGATACAACAAACAGTTTCGCCTAATTATGAAAAAAAAAAGATTTAGACTATAACCTGAAGGAGACGAATCGGATTTCTAGCTATGGTGATATCACTTGCAATTGACAGTACATGATTGATCCAAACCCGAAGATCATCAGCAGCCTTAATCGCAAACTCCTCAGGGATTTCCATATTCGGAACTGGAGGTAGCGGTCTGAAATAATCAAATGAGTCGTATACTTATAAGAATAAACAAACACATGACTCGGTTTCACAAAGCACAGTTCCACTATTCTTAAGCTATTATCCTCTAATTTTTCTTTCAAATGGTAAAACAGCAACTTAACAAAGAAGCAGCTAATGCAATCTCTACAACAACAAAATCGAACAATGCCACATAAGAAAGAGCAGAGATTTACCGGTTGAGTACTGTAGCAGACTTGGCCCATAAGAAGAGGATCGCAACGAGAAGAAGCAGAACATTGGAGACGAAAGACAAGAGATTGTACCCAGCTCTCTCAAATAAGAACCAAAACCCAGTAGAAGAGATTAGCAAAATGGTTGCACCGGTCCGGTTTCTCCATAGCAGCAAATCAGCAACTGCAAAAATTGCAGTACCCAAAGATTCAAATTCAAATTTTGCATTTATGGACACATGTCAAGAGATTCTTGAATGTCTCTAAATACGTCAAATTGTTAAAAACGTATTCATAATTATGATCAATTTTAAACTTCCCCAAATACACATAACAATCGAAACAAAACCCTAAAACGTAATCGATCAACCCAGAATTACGCCAATCAACGCAACAATCCAGACTCTGAATAAAGCACGAACGAAAACGCGTAGAAATCGATTGAATCGAGAGCGAAACTCGAGAATAGCCCGATTTCGTGAGAAAAAATGTAAAGAACCCAAATTCTGGTTCGATGAATTGAAAAGAGACTCACCAGAACCAGCACCAAGAGATTGATGAACAGAAACGCGGGTTGAAGAAGAAACGGAATCTCCCATGGCGGATCAATTAGGGTTCTTCCGCATAGAGAGTTCCAAGGCAAAATGAATGATACGAATCGATGTCTTGCGTCGAAAGATTTGCGAAGAGACCGCTTCGTGATCGCAGAACAACGTAACTGCTTTTGATTAATCGTGCCTACTCTGCTCTCTTCCTCCCAAAGATCAAAGATTTTCCTTTACGCTTCGGCGACAAAGTTTTTAGATTTTAATTATATCAAATTTAAAGTATTATTTTTCTTTTTTTTTGATCAAAAAAGTGTTATTTTCTAAATCTTCACTTTTGGGTTTTGGCTACCTTTCTAATTAATAAAAGTTGGTTGGCAATAAAAAGAAGACACCGAAAGATTTCATTTTTCTTTATAAACGTTGAAATCACTTTAAACTAAGTACCAGTTTCAATTGGTGTCAGGCTAATTCAGATTCAGAATTTTTAACAAATTTGAGGCCAATTGGAAGAAAATTATTATTCATAATGATTTGAAGTTTTGAACTAAAAAAAAAAAAAATCACAATATGAAGAAGGATCACTCACAATATGAAATCATCTTTTTTTTGTGTGTGACAAACCCAAGTAAACAGAAAAATTCACATTGATAAAAAACCAAAGCATTCGTTTTTGAACCATTTGAAAAAAAGACACAACAAAACATTCGTTGGACCTATCTTTATAAAATAGGCCCGTCACAGTATTTTGGATTTCGTATCAATGTGCCCTCTTTAGTTTGTAGCTGTTGCAGCCTCCTCCACGAGGTTACTTCCAGCAACATCAACGACAAATCTGTAACGAACATCGTTCTTGCTAAGCCTCTCAAACGCAGTGTTAAGTTCATCAATCTTCACAGTTTCAATGGTCGACGTAAGCCCTTTCTCTTTGCAGAAAGCCAACACTTCTTCTGTCTCTTTAATGCTCCCTATGAAGCTCCCCGATATCACTTTCCTCCCTGTCAAAATAAAAAAAACATCAAATTTCGATATCGAATTTTGTTGTTATTAGACATGGTTTAAAACTAAGAAAGACTGACCAAGAATGACGAGAGGAGTCAAGAACTGAAGAGGAGTGTTGATAACACCCATAAGAATCAATTTCCCGTCGAGTTTAAGACAAGCTAAGTAAGGCTCCAAAGGATGAAACACCGGTACGGTGTCGATGATATAGTCAAGTGTATCTGCGAGTCTTTGCATCTCTGCTGGATCAGAGCTCACCACATAGTCGTCAGCTCCTAAATGTTCCATTGCTTCTTCTTTTTTCTTGTCTGATGAGCTTATCACAGTCACGTGATGTCCCATTGCTTTAGCTATCTTCACACCCATGTGCCCTACTCCTCCTAACCCTAGAATCCCTCCTTTAAGCCCGCTTGCCATTAGACCGAAGTGGCTCAATGGACTGTAAACCGTTACTCCCGCGCAAAGTAGCGGAGCAGCCTGCTCCACCGCCATTCCTTCTGGAATCTTCACCACAAACCTTTTGAAATAAAAAGAAAGAAGTTACTTGTGGATGAAGAAACAAATGCTCTGTGTTTTCTTGTGATACAAGAAAGGTATGTATGTGTGCTTACTTTTGATTGACGATCATGGTGTCGGCGAATCCACCTTGTGTGGGTTTTCCATCGGTGTAGACATCATTGTAACTCCAGATTCTCTTGTTACAGTACTGCTCAAGTTCTGAGCTGCATGGTTTGCAGCTTCCGCAGCATCCGACAATCACGCCGACTCCGACTACATCTCCTACGGTGAACTTGCTCACATCTGATCCCACTTCCACCACCTCACCTACCACCTCGTGCCTGTAAATAAAAAATTACACCTTTAGTTGTTACGGGATCTTGCTCGTATATATCCGTTACCGTACAAGTCCCACATAGACAGTTTTTTTTTGTTTGCATATTAATTGAAAACAGTGACAGGTGTGGTTATAAACGAATGTCAGATATGTAACAGTAGCACATTCAATTATCTTCAAACAATAATGTCAAGTCAACTTTAGACCAAAATCTTCTGTCATATATACCAAAACTCATTTAACAACATATCATGGTTAACTAATCAACTTATATGAAACAGAAACTACCAAATTAATATATGTTTACAATGTACAGGATTATCTAATTTTTGTTTTTCGCAATAGGTTATCAAATATTAAGAGACAATTAATCTTTATTCGCATTCTCTATGTATAACTTGGGGATCCATTTTCAACAGATGAAAAGAAAATCACCATTCATGGTAAAAAAATAAAATTGAAAAAAAGTCAGAATAAGAAAAGAGAGAAAGAGAGTTAAAGAAGAAATTACCCAGGAACCATAGGATAATTAGACATTCCAAGATCATTTTTAATCTGGTGGATATCAGTATGGCAGATTCCACAGCATATAACCTTTATATAAACATCATCAGCTCCTGTGCTCCTATTAACAAAATCCAAGATTCAAATTTCAACCAAAAAAAAGGGGAAGTCCACAATATATATAACTAAACCACATAATATACAATATAAAACAGAACATTTCTTATAAAAAAGGATAAGAGAAGAAAAAACCTTAAAGTGTAAGAGTAAGGAGCAAGAACACCAGAAGGATCTCTTGCAGCCCATCCTAAAGCCTTCTTTTCTCCTCCTTCACTTCCCATTTTTTGTTTTCTTGGTTTCTCCGGATTTTTTTTTTGTTTTCTTTGGTTTTGAAGAGAAAAACAATGTTGAGATATTATGTGTCTATGGAAACTTGACTATAGAGGCACTCTGTTGACATATGTATATACAGAGCAAATTGGGAAATTATAAGAGATTTATTTAATACCAAAAGAGAGGAGGAAAAATGGAATATACAGTATTATTTTAATTTTTGGTGGATGTGTATTTTTTTTAATCAGTAAGCTCGACCAACCAAACCTCTTATCTTTTTTTCCCGGGGGTACAAATACAATTATACAACCATACCAAAAACGTAGCGAAGTGAGTTTGGTGAAAACTAAACAAAAACAATGTGGACCACGGTAAATAAATAGTCGTTGAAAGGGAAACATAGAAATCGGCAGCCTAACTAAATTTTGGACATGCATCGATACATTATCCATAGAAAATTAAGATAAAGTAGTTGACAAAAGATATATGACACCATCAATTGAGGTGACTATTCTTGTTTTTTCTATAATATAAAACATAATTATTAGTTTTTTTAGTGGCTTTATTACTTGCTGTAAACATTTTTAGCTTAATACCTTTCATAAAACAAAAATCGTTTATTTTGTTACAGATGTTTCGTTTCTGGACTATTTTTGTAGACTTTTTTTTCTTAAGAATATTGTAGTAGCCTGAATTTATATATTATTAACCCATTGATCAAAGAAGTATTAGCTTTTTTGTGAATTTTATCACTTAATTGGCCAGATAAAATAGAGGAAATAATTGTAGTTCTGAAAAAGACGTATGATCAAGGATGGGTGGGGAAGTAGGTAATGTACAACTAAAGTGTGGTTGGTAAAGATTCGACGCTACTCTTTTGTTCCGAAGCTTGTCCAATCATATAACGCCATGTCATCTACTCACCTTTCAGACAGGATAATTCACAATTGTTCCAATAAATATACCAAACCAGTCTTTGTTCGGTTAGGTACTGCTGAATTACTGAATATTCATTCATATTCATAGCTATGTGTCACCCACCTTTCGTTTTCCATAGGTCAGATACATTTTTTAGTTTACAACTTAAGATTATCTTAATTACAACAAAGATGTCTCTCTCTATTTTTAATTATATCCAATTAGATTAATAACAGATCAAAACACATAGACAATAATTAAGTCTTTAATTAAGACTATACAAGTTAGCTGTTTAGTCAAACAACTGTATTGACAAGTTACTAGATACCAAAATGCGATTATTGTGTCAATCAGTCATCAAACCAACTGTGTTACTGTTAATCATACCACAATATGCGAAAATCATTTGAATATAATTATTTAACTTTCTTTGTATGAGAATATTCAGGTCTAAAGACACAGATACTTGGGCCTCAAAGAACACAAAGAAGAAGCTCGGTAAGAAAAAAGTATCTAATTTTTGTCACAAGTTTCGACTCTAGATTTCAACAAATTAAAGCTTAGCTGCATATGACTAGGCAATGGTGCATCGAATTTAAGGCTATCGAGATCCGAAATATCAGAATCTGACGAAACCTGCATTTTCTCCAAGAGCTGAGATATGTTTGGCAGATCGATTTGCTTTGAATGGAGATGAAGGTGTGGCTGTTTTGAAGAGACATCTCCACCGTCTAGATCAAGGCCAAAAGGAGATGATGATGGCTTGGTTGGCGAGGTTTCAGAAGAGACAAAAGGTTCCCGGGCTTTATGAGCTTGCCAACCGTATTTGTAGTCCCCAAGTATCGGTGTTCCGAGAACTTCTGCGCAGTGTACACGAAGCTGTGGCAGTCGAAGAACAGTTGAAAACAGATTATTATGAGAACAGAAAAAGAGAGAAAGTTGAAACAAAAACTGAATATCTTTAGAGACCTGATGTTTTCTCCCGGTTAAAGGGCGAAGCTCAAGCCATGTGTATCCTGCAAATCAACAATGTGCTAAAGTTTCAAGGCCAAATCATTTGCTAATGATCAACAATGTGCTAAGAACTTAAAGGCCAAATCATTTTATTTAAGTTGAACTGGATAGAAATCGAAGTCAGTTGTCTCACTAACCATGTGGTGAAGATTCAATTACTTTGTATTCGGTGATAGCATGCTGAGTAGAAACGAGTTCTCCATTGTCATTAACAGTGATACGATCAGATTTTCCATCATCCACAACCACCTACTCAGACATTCCACATATAGTTTAGCTTAGAATTTGATTCCAGTAAAGCAGCAAAACCAATAGATTGAATTTGAACAAACGAAACAACTCTGCATTTTTTGAATCTGAAGAAACCTGCATTTTCTCCAACAAGAGTGTAAACTGACCTTTCTGAGTGGCGCTGAAATCTGTCCCTTTTGACGTCTTGGACACCCGATCACAAGTGCCATATATTTTCTTTTCAAGGATTTTATGTTCTTTTTGACACCCTGCGAAATAAAAGAAAAGTCATTGGAAGAGAGAAATTTATGTGTATTCCCCACGAATCATGACAAGCAAGGAAGAGATCTGAGAGAAAGCAGAGGATTTACATATGCAGATGCACCACATGTTTTCTCGCGGAATATGGAATGAAGAACTGTTGCAGCCGTCTGTGTTCTTGCCAACACCAAAAGTCCACTACAGTCTCTGTCAAGTCGGTGCACCTAATACATATCCATACTTGCATAAGCCAAAAAGATTCATATTTTTCAAATTAACAAAAACCATAATAAATCATACACTTTCGTTTAGATACATTTTTAATCGGTGCTTTACTATGATTCTCAACTAACCAGCCGAGGAGATTCTGATTTATCAAATGTCAAGCAAGTGGCAGCAAGCTCATCGATACTGGTTTTGATCCCACTCCCACCCTATGTAAGAGCAAATGTCCATCAGTTTTCACAAGCTCCAAGAACATGATACACAATACATCAGAATGCGAAGTATAGATGACTTACTTGAACAGCCAAACCGTGAGGTTTATTCAGAACAATAATGGCTGGATCCTGGCACATCAACTCACAGTTAAGATCTATCAATCTATATAACATCAACAAAAACAAAAACAAAAAGCTAACCAATAATATAGAGTTTCAAAACCTTATACAACACCAAACTGCAAACAAATTTACGTTCTTCTTCACTACATTTAAAGCTTTCTTTCTTAGCAGGTGGTGTCGGCGGCGTATCATTGTCAACCGACAAAGGAAGGTAAATTCTATCTCCTACATTCAAGGATTCCTTAGCTGCCACCTTCAAGAGTCAGAAATCAAGACCATCAGATAAAAGCAGCTTTCTAAAACCAGTTCTTGTTCCAATCAACAGATAACAAAATAACATTACCCTTTTAAGCTGGCTTCTTTGTAGTTCATCACCGTCAACACTCAGAGACATTTCTCTTCTAACCTGAATCAGATTACAATGTAAAGAAATTGACAACAATTCAATTCACACCGTAGAATTAGGAGTTGAATACAAGATTGGAAGAGACTGAGAGTACCTGTCTTAAACGGAAGAGTTTCTGAACGAGAGTCCTGGGTAAATCTGGACGACAGCGAAGAATCCACCTAAGCGCCGTCGTTTTAGAGTTATCCGTTGAAGCTTTGACAGAGTCTCCGTCGGAAAGGAGACCCTTTCCTACGACGGTGCCATCGATGGTGGGAGAAAATGGAGGTAAAGTTAGCCATTTTCCTCTCGAATCATCGGTCTGAGCTGTACTGTAGCTGCGAGACTGATGAGCCGCTGCAGACAAGGATTTGGTCGGATCCTTGAAGGCGGAGATAGTAGGCGATGGGGATTGGAGATGTCGACGGAGCGTCGCAGTCGCAAGTCTCCATTTGGCCATTTTAGGGTTTAAGCTAAATTCAAATTAGGGTTTAAGGGTTTGGAGTGGACCAGTGGAACTTGGGGAAGATGGAACCGGTGGTCATTTACTCATTAATCAAATACTAATTATTACATGGCTTAAATGAGCATTTGATTAATCCATGTGAATCCATGTAAAAATTCGAAAATTCATTAAAAACGAAAACCTTTAACAAAAAAAAAAAAAAAATCAAATTTGGTTCAAGAGAATTGGCCGGTTAGTCACGGAAATTAGCTTAGTTAGTGGATTTGCATTAACCAGAAGGAATTATACTCGTTATCAAAGTTGTTTGGGATAAATTTTGTAGTGCTATAGCCGGATTTGTTGTCTTGGTATAATATCCAAGAGCGTATTTGTTGTCGGACTCGTTATGATGTCTTGGTAATTGGATCCAACTGGTTTCACCAGTACACGGGTTCTCTTGCGTCCGTGTGTTATGAGAGTCTGTCTACCCAAAACTTCATTAAAGTTATGGAACTTGGTCATCAATCCGAAAATCTTTTAATAACTTTTTTTTCTACAAATTTACCATATAATATTTTTTATTTACATAAAGTATTTTCAAAATTAAATTTGGAATGAAATAGGGATCTAGCTAGTTCATCAATACGACTTAACGAGAAGGCTAGCTTGATTTGTTTTTCAATTGTCGAAATCACCTATTATATGTTAGAGCACCTCCAATGGTGGGATCCAAACAAGATTTATAATTTTAATAATGGAAAATCAAAAGTTTATACAACTTTTGAAGGTTTATACAACTTTTGAAGGACCCGAGAATTTCGCTGGTAGCCACAGGGTAAAAAAGAGAGTTATATTTTAGTTTCTAAAAATCTTATTGACAATATATATTGATTCATAAAAGCATATGCATGTACACTTTAAAAAGCTTTTCTTTGTCTCGGCTCCGATTTTCTTTTCACCCAACTTTACTCCGTTGGTATGTTCTCTTGTTTGTCAATAAAATGAAATTGGTTTTTTCTTCTTTACCAAAAGTTTTTGGGTTTTAGGCATGTAGTCTTCTCACTGATTGATTCTACTATTTTTTCAACGCGGTCATTTTGTTATTTAAAATGTGTTTTGAAGTTTTAACAAAATTATGTATATTTGTTGATTGTTGACCAAAAAAAAAAACAGAAAAGATACATAGATTTAAAAGACCATAAATTCTGAGTAAAAAAGTAAAAATATAAGCATATACATATATGTATATTCGATCTTAGAATCTCAAATTCAACAATAGGCATTTTAATTAGATTTAGTTAAGAATAATAAGTCTATTAGTAGAACACACAAATTAATATAATAGACTTAAGACCTATAGACTATAGTCGGTGCCTCCTTGAGTCGCATAAAGTCCAAAGCCTGCATGTAATTAAGTGAATTACATATGAAGTTTACTTACAAACAAATTATCGACAATATTAATTTTGATGAAATGTTAACGCTAACAGAGAAATTGCGGTATTTTGATGTTTCTTCAAATGAAGACAAAGTAGAAAAATGAAGGTAAAAAATCACGGAATCGAGCGCGTGAGGGTCACGCTCTGCGATTTCTCTCCCAACTTGAATCTCGCCGGAAATCTCAGATCTACGCCGCGCTTCGCCTCTCCGGTCATTGGCGCTTCTTGCCATGACTGTGAGAGGGCACCTGGTTCTCCGCTCACCGGTTTGGCTCAATCACAACGGCGATTTGACGAGCTTCTTCATCAGATCTGAGTGGCTTGGCTTTGGTGCCTCTACCACCGGTTGAAAAGGCGTCGGCTTGTCAGGGACCTTTCAGCGTGTTCGGCGACTCCACCACCACGACGTACTCGCTCCTTTCCACGGTTGTTTGAGGACGGCGACTGTTTGGAGCGAGACTCCTTCGGTGATTTCGGCAACTCAACGTCTTGCTTCCAAGGCGTTGCCTCTTGATTGTTTTTCAGGTGGTGCTAGGGTCCTTTTTATGGCAAGTGGTCTGCAGATTCGTGGTCTCTATATTCCATTTTCTGCTTCCTTTTGGCGTGCGGCGGATCTCCCCTTGGTAGGTGGCTCGACGGTGCTTTTTGGTTCTGTCCAACGGTTGGTAAGCTTCTGCTCTCCTTCTTCCATTGCTTGTCACTCGTCTTCGTTTTGTGTCTTTGCTCCCGCCCTGTGAAGCTGAGTTGTTTGGCTCCCTGCCTCGTTGCCTCTTCCTTGAGTGAATCGAGCTCTTTTGTTTGTTTTGAGCTTGGCTGGTTTGGTTAGTGATTAGGTAGTAGACTCCCGGCTTGTCCGATTTTCAGCTTTTGTTTCTCTGGGGGAATGGTTTAATCCTGGAGAATGTTGTTGTTTGTGTGGCCTTCTTTCAAGAGCCGACTTCTCTTGCTTCCTTGGGTCACCAAATAACCTCGCTATTCATGCCATCTCCCAAGTCAAAGTGAGGCAAGTGAGCTGCTGACTTGATTTTGTCCGAGACCTAGTGTGCGTGTTCTGGTTTCTGGTGAGTTTCGGCTGGAAGGAGTAGCTGTCTCTGCGTTTTCACAGCTTTGATGGCTGCCTTGTGTCGCAGATTCGATGGCATGTCCATGCATCTCCGGCCATGTCGCACTTGTTAGCTATGCTACTAGATGATTGGGTTCTTTTGCTGACTTGGTTCGCTTCCTCCGAAGCTGTAGCTCTTCTTTCATAAGCTAAGTAAATGTTTTATGGCTTCTGAAGCTTCAATTTGGTCAAGGTTTCTGGGATTGTTCTATTGTGTTTTGGAGGTGTTAGTATGGCTTTTGGAGGATAAGATGTTGCTTTGTCCATGCTACTGATTGGGGGTGTTGGTAGAGGACAGCATTGCCTGCCGCCTTTAGCTCGTGTTGCTCCGCTCCTTCTTAGGTTTGGGCTCACGTTGAAGGGACTTCCGCTTCGCTTTCTAGTCAGTTTAAAGTTTCTCTTTCCCTTTTTGCTCTTGTTTCTTGCCATGTTTTGCTTAGGGGAGTCTTTTTTATCGAGTTCATTTCATAGCCTTGCCTAAAGCTTCGCTGCTTAAGGATTTAGTGATGATTTGATTCTCGAATGTCTATGCTTCCATGTTTTTTACCTTTTTTTGGGCATGGGACCATGTATCTAGGATTTACTGATGTAATTCCTAAACCTTTCATTTCTTGAAATGATATTTACATTCTTATCAAAAAAAAAAAAAAAAAAAAAAAAAAAAAAGTAGAAAAATGAAAACATATAGCTGTACGTAAAGTAGGTGTTGTCATGGCTTAACTTATCATTGTTGTTTTCTATCATGTGACCCCCAAAAGGTCAAAATGTGCTACCACACGAAATTCAAGTAGCATGCGGATCACTTCATCGCAAAGTGATTCCCCATAAACTTTCATGTAGCCGATACATCATACATATAATTAATATCACACATATGTATATTATGTATTACGTAGAACTGCATAAAGTGGAATCGAAACTCATTCTAACAGTTTTGCTAGATATTATATACCTAATGGCTAATTGTATTCTTCCCTAGTTAAATATGAGGTTGAATTTACGCTAAAATTGTTTACATGTCTTAACCAAAGGTGATGATTTTTTTTTATTTTTTTTTTCATTTAACATTCAATTGATATTTACAATATTTTGGCATATAAAAGGGCTGTGTTTTCTTAACATGGATCATCGATATACTGTTTTATATATTCCAGATACTTTGTCTTGAAATTAGACCGTATAGTATTTGTAACGCATATAATTTTGGTGATGATGAAAAGATGAATTAGCTAGGCAAATGAAAAAATTATCAGTATTGTAATCTCCAATTTTTAACAACCCCATTTTCTCATTTTTGATCGAAATTTCGAACCAAAATAATGATCATGGCCAAGCCTTTTTCAATGGTAGACTAATTAGTTTTTATCCTTTTAATTAAAATTTCGAACCAAAGCTATGATCATATATACACCATCATATCCACTCGCATTGGCCGCATTTTGAGAAATCTTTAAATTCATCTCAATTATATATATAATTTCTGAGTTCTAACTTCTAACCTACTACTAGTTAACATTCGAGCATCCGTTTTGCGATGAATAAAAAACTTAAGTACATATGTATCTACAGTATACAAGTTATGTATAAAGGTGTTAATAATTTTAAATTACGTAGATATCCTAAAAGGCAAGCTCCATAGAAGGAACCCTCCTTATTTAAAAGATTAAAAAGACCCCAACTTGATATTTAAAAAACCCAACATATCTATCTATATAAACCATATCAGAACACTTGAATCACATCATCATCCATACCATCAAATCCTAAAGCACATAACAACTGAAAAAAACAAACACCTTTCTATCTTCTTTGTTTGGTTTGGCAATGGATCTAGCCAAACACACAAGACTTCAAATATTGGGATGCATACTCATGGCATCACTTGCATTAACAATGGCTGATACACCCCCGGGTATAGCCAAGAACCCAAGCAACGCAACATGTAAGATCAAGAAGTACAAACATTGCTACAACTTGGAACATGTTTGTCCCAAGTTCTGCCCTGACTCTTGCCATGTCGAATGTGCTTCTTGCAAACCCATATGTGGTCCCCCTTCCCCTGGCGACGATGGTGGCGGCGATGACAGTGGTGGTGATGACGGTGGATACACTCCACCTCCTACACCTTCCGTGCCAAGCCCTACTCCACCAGTTTCACCACCGCCTCCAACTCCTACACCGTCTGTGCCAAGTCCCACTCCACCAGTTTCACCACCACCTCCTACTCCTACACCGTCCGTGCCAAGTCCCACCCCACCAGTTTCACCACCACCTCCACCTCCGACACCTTCTGTGCCAAGTCCCACTCCACCAGCTCCTACTGATCCTATGCCAAGTCCCCCTCCCCCAGTTTCACCACCGCCTCCAACTCCTACACCGTCTGTTCCAAGTCCTCCTGATGTTACTCCCACTCCTCCTACGCCATCTGTTCCAAGTCCTCCTGATGTTACTCCCACTCCTCCTACGCCATCCGTGCCAAGTCCTCCTGATGTTACCCCCACTCCGCCTACTCCATCTGTACCAAGCCCTCCTATTGTTACTCCTCCCACTCCCACTCCACCTTCCGTCCCAACTCCTAGCTCTCCTCCTTATGTTCCTCCGCCATCAGACGAAGAGGAAGGAGCAGGTGTCAGAAGGGCCAGATGCAAGAAGCAAGGCTCTCCATGTTACGGAGTTGAATACACTTGCCCTGCCGATTGTCCCCGTTCTTGTCAAGTCGATTGTGTCACTTGCAAGCCTGTTTGCAGTATGTCATCTTAATCCATCGATCTCCTCCTTAAGTTCCTTAATTATTCAGTTACTTAATATATTCTAAATCATGATAAATTGTGATGCAGATTGTGACAAGCCAGGATCTGTTTGCCAAGACCCACGTTTCATCGGAGGAGATGGTCTCACCTTTTACTTCCACGGCAAGAAAGACTCCAACTTCTGCCTTATCTCTGATCCTAACCTTCACATCAACGCACATTTCATCGGTAAACGTAGAGCTGGTATGTCACGTGACTTCACATGGGTCCAATCCATTGCCATACTCTTCGGTACTCACCGTTTATACGTCGGAGCCCTCAAGACTGCCACGTGGGATGATTCTGTCGACCGGATTGCCGTCTCTTTCAACGGAAATGTTATCTCACTTCCTCAGCTAGACGGTACCATGTGGACTTCTTCCCCTGGAGTATACCCTCATGTCTTTGTCAGGCGAGTCAACGCTGACACTAACAACCTCGAGGTATGCCCTAAGAAAACATTACTTTATCCCCACGGTCCCTTAAAGGAACAAAATCAAATACAGAAACATTATCTCTTAAGTAGAATTGCATTCTTATTATAAAATCTATTAATTCTTTCGTCGTCAAAAGTCAAAATTATCCTATTTTGATATATCGTATTCAAAGATATATCAATTTGTTTCGTATTCAAAATTATGACAAACGCAATAATACTTAACGAAGATTGTCAAATATAATTAGATATATTCCTAAATTTAATCACTAATATATAGTAGTCAACTAATTAATCCCTATATTTTATATATTCAGGTTGAAGTAGAGGGTTTGCTTAAGATCGTAGCAAGAGTGGTGCCAATAACAATGGAAGATTCAAGAGTCCATGGCTACGACGTGAAGGAAGACGACTGTCTAGCTCACCTTGACCTAGGCTTCAAGTTCCAAGACCTTAGCGACAATGTTGATGGTGTTTTGGGACAGACTTATAGGTCTAACTACGTTAGCCGAGTTAAGATCGGAGTCCACATGCCTGTGATGGGTGGTGACAGAGAATTTCAGACCACCGGACTTTTTGCACCTGACTGTTCAGCCGCAAGGTTCACCGGTAACGGAGGCAGCAACGGTGGCCGTAGCAAATTGGAGCTCCCTGAGATGAGTTGTGCCAGTGGCGTAGGTGGCAAGGGAGTGGTCTGCAAGAGATAGACACTCCTGACTCCTGAGTTTATTACTACTATATATATATATACCATTATACAATTTGGTAAAAACTATAATACTATAACTTAATAAAATGTGTAACATGGTTGTTTTTTTTCCTATAACAATAATATCATCGAGAAAGGAAACATGAACATGTAATGAAATTATATACATGTACTTATATTTTTCCTGAATTTATTAAAATGTCACATAATATTAATTTTCTTCTTGTTTGCTTTACAAAATTTAGTGATATATGAGAAAATAGTAATATATATTGACAACAAATTTTTTTTTTGTAAATTGCATGTAACGTATCAAAATAAAACTAGATACGAGTCAGAGCATCAAAGCTGGTATCTCCTTATCCGTGTCAGCGTATCTCTAGCTAGCTGAGACATATTTTCTCAGAAATATAGAAAAACAAACTAAAAACTAGTAGAAAAAGTTGACGTCTTCTACTTCATCAGCTGATTTTAAATTTCATTTGTTTTCTTCTAGCATGAAATTGTTTCCCTTACTTAGTTATTAGACTCCAACAGAATATGCTATAAAACAAAAGTAGCATGTGGATAATTTTATTCACTTTATAGTGAAGTGATTCTCCCATAAAGATGGAAGGATACGTGAAATGGACACACTCAGTCTCTTTCGACGGAAACATCATCTTACTTTATAAAAATGGTTTAGGAAGCGCAATACTTACGTTGATTGGTTAAATAACGTGTTTTTCTTTAACTCTAAACCAAGAAAAGATTTCTTTATATTCAGGATTTGAAAAAATATAATTAAAATAGAAATTAGGCTGTTTAAAATGATTGACGAAAATTAAGAGGCTTTTTCGTTAAATTCCTTTTTTAGTCTATATGATAAGAATAGGGCAGGGACGACTGGGACTAATTGGTTCATGGAGCGAGGTCTTCTTAGCCAAAGGAATTTAACCCTCATCGTCAGATTTTGCATAGTTGCTTGGTCGATGACGAGAAGAAGAAGCTAGTCGTGTTAGATAATAATTACGTAAATAATTCCGACCAAATGCTAAGAAAGAAGTGGAGTTGGCCAATTACATGTAACTAGATAACAACCCGCACTATGTGCGGGATGAAGTGATTCAAGTAAAATTATTATGATTAAAATTATTATCCGGGATCCAAGATCCGTTTGTATAAAACGTAACATGTAATAATTTTTTTTTGTTTTATTCAAACTTGGGACTATTTATATAAGAATACGTTTTACCCGTGAAATATTTGAACCTTGAATAAAGCTTCAACGTGATAAAGAAATTATTGACGAAATGTTACCAGTTATGGCAATATGTCTTTCCGTATGTTTTAAAGATTTCGAGATTTTGTAGTATAAAAATAATTTTTTTATTATTATTTAAGTATAAGAAATCCAAAAATTTAGCAAAGATGATATTTGATAGTTTCCGAGTTAAGATTTTGTAGTGTTCCAAATATAAGATTCTTATATTATGAATGGATTATTTACGAAATGGTTATAATGTGACCGTTTGACAAAAAAAAGAGGTTATAACGTGGCCAGATTTTGGTTTATATATAAATGTGGTTATAATGTTTTTCTTCGAAAAGTTAGAACCACTCCAAAAAAATCGGATTTTAAGTATCTGTAACATGTATAGAAAAGAGATTATCTTATTTATTTAAGTACAATAGATATAAAATTTTATGAAAGATTTAGAGATTTTGTAGTTTTGAATTCGAGATTCTTGAACAAAATGTATATCTTTTATCATTTAAATATAAGCATAAATATATATATATATATATATATATAAAAAGATTTTCTACCCATCGGCTAGAGAAGATTTATATAAATGTATATAAAGAAAAATATAAATATAAAAATTTATTAATATAAGATAAACACAATTTTTTTCCTTTTAATTATTGAAAATAGATTATTAATATAAATAAACAAAGAACCCGTGATTTGTTGTTAAATATAAATATGATATCAGTTGCCTAATTATTTGCTTTTTAATTATAATTTCGTTTTTTTGTTATTTGTATGATATATCTATATATACATTTTTGGAGTACACTTAGCAAATAAATCCTAGAGTTGCTAAGTATTTACGAGTCCATGCCATTGGCATTTATTATTACTTTTACAAAATTTAAATAAAAGATATTAACCAAACAATATATTGCCTAATTTGTTTCTAAAAATATCTACACAATCTTTCCATATATCTTAAAAAAACATTTATAACAAATATTTATATTAACATTTTGCATAACAATAAAAATACTAATTTATAATAATCAAATTATTCACATAGAAAAATCATATACACATACAGGAAAAAAACTATATCTATCATCATTTAAACCGTTGCTTTATTTAAATAAATAAAAAACACAAAAACTTGAAATCATATACTTTATATGATAAATTTAAAATATATATTAGTAGCATAAATTTAAAATCGTTCAAAGAACGGTATATCACGGGTGAGATCCTAAAATTATTAGATTTTATAACAATAATAATTTATTTTCTTGGATTTTATAACACTAATAATTAAGCTAACGAGATAATATAGACGGATTTATATGGGATGACGGGTTTGTGTCGATATTAATAAAAAAGGGTATATCACGGATGAAATCCTAAAATTAACAATCAAAATACAATTATACAATCTTAAACACAAAACAAAAGAAAAAATATTAACAAAACAAATCCAACTTAAATTTAAAATTTTTAGTTATAAAAAAAACCCACGGTATATTGTAGAGTAAAATATTCAAAATTTTAAAATCCACCATACATCGTTACTTAAAAAAAATATATGTTTTCGTATCTATACTTCAAAAGTTGATAGATAGATATCTACATTTATAAATACAAATTAATATGATATATCTTTAGTTAATCTTAAAAAAATAACATTACATTTTTTTTTAAAATATAGCCCCGCGGTATACCGCGGGTTAAATTCTAGTGTATGTATTAAGACTAATGGCAAAATCTGTAAATAGTCTAGTAAAATTTGGGTAATAATTTAAATGGGTGAAAATTCACTCTGAGAGCGACATGTCAGCATGGCAGTTTAGTTAATAACACGTCAAGATAAGGTTTATTTTATAAAGTGCTTCTCTATTACTCCCTCCGTCCCACAAAGATGAATGTTTTAGAAAAAAAAATTGTCCCACAAAGATAGAAGTTTTGGGTTTCCAATGTCAAATTTAATACAGTTTACCTATTTTACCCTCATTAAACAACAATAAATAATATATTCTTTAAAATGTATTAAATGATTAAAAGGTTAAAATTGTCATTATACATTATTTCTTAAAGAATGTGAAATTTCTAAAAAATCTATCTTTGTGGGACGGAGGGAGTAATATATAAGAGCATCATTATAGGCAGTATTTTAGGTAAATTTTAGAGAAATCTTAGAATAAAACTGATTAAATTTAATGCATATACTCCTTTAATACTAACAAACGTTCCTTAGCTAAGGAACAAAATCAACACTAAGAGAGGCATACGTGGCTTCCTCCTCTCTCTTTTTGCCCCATATTTTTCTCTCTTCCTCCTCTCTCTCTCTCTCACGCGTTTCTCTATCATAACGAAACCGAAGGCGATTTGCCTCAAATCAGAAGCAATCGGAGTAGTCTCCGATGATTATGACCTCCGGCGGAATATCGTGAAGAAGAGAGGTCTCGATTCCAATTTCATCATTGATTCCGCTGGAACCATTGATTATCATGAGGTATATTAATAATAATTCTGTTCCGATTCTTTTGTCTTTTTGAAATCAAAGAGAAGAACCCAAAAAGAGACGGAAAGAAAGAGTGAAATTGTGTTCGCCCTAATTTTTTCTCTCGGGCACGTTCTCCAAGGTAGCCGCCTCAACAAAGCTTCGACCAGTTTTCTCCTCCTCCGGCCGGCGTCTCTCACTCCGATCTTCTTCTTCTTTCTTCCGTTCACAGCCGCTCGTTGTGGTTGACCCTTTCTCCGGCTCCGGCCGTGAGACAGGGTCGACGAATCCTTTCCATTCGTCGCTTTTACTTTTGATTTGCGTTTTTTTTTAGGTTCTCTTTCTCCCGTCTCCCGATGTCCCGTCTCTGTGCGGTCGTTTTGTTCTTTGGCGTCTTTCATCCTCGCAGCGTCTCATCTCCGTCACTTCCCCCCGCGCCTCTTCTTCGCTTGGCTCCCTCTTACCCTCCTCTGAAAGTGACATTTTCGGATGCCTCTCCGTCGGTGAGTAAAAGCTGTGACAGCTTCTTGTCCGTGACGGTTGTAGATCCACCCAACCCCTCCATCCTTGAGATTGCATCTTCCCTGGCGTCTTTGTCCGGTGGATATTTTGAAGTCTCTTTGCCAGCTCGTGCCTCCTTCCCCTTCACTAGCCTCTCGAAGCCTCTCTCTCCTGTTGAAGAAGTGGTTTCTCTTCGTTCTGCTGGTATGTTTTCTCCTTCCGCATCGGTGCGGTGTCTTACTGCTGTGTGCAGTCCTTGGAGTCTGGTCTGTTTCCAGATCTGCTCCATTCTTTGTGATTCGGGTGGCTCTTCATTGCGAGTAGTTACCATCGGAGTCCACGACTTTTCTTTTGGTTGTGCTGCATCTCCAGCCACTGCTGCTCTATCTCTTGACCATTTTCGAATTGGCTATCTTACTTATGTAAGTTGCAGGTTATATTCGATTATGGATTTATCATCCTTTCCAAGGTTTGCCTTAGTGCTATCTATTACTGCAATATGCAGGTGTTTTGTTGTTTTGATTTCAGCCTTTGGTGCTGTGAGTTTGGTTTCTCTTTCTTGGTGGCAGGTTGAAAGTAAATCAAGCGATAAGTCTTCCCCAGTGAATCTGGGTCTGTTGGGTATTTGCTGCCCTTTTATCTCCTTTATGGAGCAACGTCGTTTCCCAAAATTCCCTCTATTGAGTGGTTTGGATGTTCAAGCGTCGCCGGAATTACTTCTGTCTCGTAACCGGAAGTCGCAGCCGGCTCCCTCTATTCAACCCCCATGTCCAAATACCCACGAGTGCTTTGTTGACGCAGCATGGGCTAGTGATGGCTGCAGTGGGATGGGATGGTTGTTCCGGAATGGCTCAAAAGAGATTTTGAGTCAAAATTCAGCTAACCATAAGTTTGTTGGTTCAGCTCTTATTGCAGAGACACTTGCTGTGAAATTTGCTATGTTTGATGCTCAATCTGCTGGTTTTCACAAGCTCAAGGTCTTCTCCGATTGTAAAGTGCTAATCTCGCTTCTCAACACTGGAAACAGTAATGTCGATCTCCGAAGCCTGCTTCACGACATCAGAGATTTGAGTGTCTCCTTTACCTCTATCTCTTTTCAATTTATTCCCCGTTTGGAAAATGTCTTAGCTGATAGTTTAGCTAAATCTGCTTTGTCCTCTGTAATTCGTTCCTCCTCTAATGGAGGGTAAACTCTGGTTTTAATGCAAGTTTCAGTTTGATCAAAAAAAAAAAAGAGAAGAACCCAAAATAATCTAATCTTAGGGTTTATGAGATGCTAGATTCATGGTTGATTTGAACAATTGGGGAATGATGAATTTATATGTAGAGAGGTTTGGTTTTGGTTTTAGGTTTTTTTTTTTTATGTGAAACTACTCTTATTACTAGGGAAGAACAAAATCAGTAATCTATTTTGTGGTGATTGATGCTTCACTGGAACAATTAGGCAATGAAGCTTTCAGATGTAGAAAGTCTTGATTTTGGATTTAGTGTTTTGGTGGACGTAATCTGGTCGGAATTAGGAGCAATGGAGACTTTGAAATTCATGTGGTGTTTCTCTAGTTGATTAGAAGTTCTAATGTATATTCCATTGACGAATTCTTGTGGTTTTAAGCTAGTGCACTTTCATGTTTGGGTTGATGATGGGTTTGACTAGTTAGAAGTGAACAAGGGGATTCCTAATTTGGGCAAAATCATTGCCTAGAATCTGCTTTGGTCTGAATTATCTACAGCTTCTCCTCGAGATCATATCTCAGATGAAATTGTCTATTTATATAAAGATGTGGCATGCATGTACAAACTTTCAGCAAATGAGATCTGTTCTTAAGATAGGAGATATACGTTAACAGTGGGCACATATTGAGAAATTCGATTGTAAATGCTTATGTTGCTCTCATATACTGTGTTACAAATGCTCAGTAGGCTCTACATCAGAGAAAGAAGAAGAAGCAAAGAAAAAGAGAGAAAAATGTTCATTTCTCTGCCTTACATTGTTCTGCAACTTAAAAAGCAGCATGCAAGAGACATGTTTAGTGAAAGTGATAGATATCAAAGCTTGTATGAATGCTTGTATTGGAAGATATTGTTTTGCAAAAATTTGAATTTTTTTTCTTAAGAACCAACCATTGGAGAACATATTTGTTAAGATATTCTCTTTATAAATTGTATCTCATGTATGTTTTAATTTTTTTAATTTGCAACAATTATTAAAAAATTTATAATTATAAATTTTATTTTTATATTAATATTTTATTTTTCTAAGAACCATATGTTAAGAGCCTACCATTAGTCACACAAAAATCTTAACTCAAAAATACTATCTCTTAACAATCACTTTTACAAATAAATTATTTAAATATTACTAAGATCTATCTCTAAGAAACTACCTATAATGATGCTCTAAGGGATTATGTTCCAAGATCTGTAGTCGCCATATCTTGTTACATGTCCAATAATTCTATGAATTGTTTTATAATTCCAAATATTTAAGTCATAACACAAAGACGTAAGCAACAAATGTATAATTTTGTGCAGTAATACTAATAAGAAAAAAAACAAAGCGATAAGGTAAAGCCAAAAAGACCGTGGAATTCAACATCACAATACAAAACCACAACACAATAAATGGATTCCATCATCTGATTGATTTAACATTCCCTGTTTTTTATGTACACATCTTCCTGCTTTTTATCAGCTTTCTTCAATCGCTTTCAAAGTCGTCTTCATCTCCAAATGAGAACACAGATGCGTCAGCCGCCATAACCTTGAACTCACTCTCTGAGCTTGAAGAAGCATTGACCACAGCCCCAGAGGGTTTCTCTGTTGCTTCACCCTTGCTAACAGTTCCTCCTTGCACCGGCTGTGATGGACCCTTGTTTCCAGAAATAGACACTTTCTCAGTCGCTTTTGTCAGAACAGAGGTTTCATCTGCGCTCTGTTTGGCTTCTGGGGTTTGAGAAGAAGCCGATGATGTGGTTTTGGTCGGGCCAGTTGAGTCTCCTTCGTTATCAGAGAACACATCGTCTTTATCAGGATTCTCTGTTTCTTTATTGGGTCCTGGAACCGATGCAGAGCCGTCTACAGGGGAAGAATTAGCTGCTGAAGTTTCTTCTGGTGTTTTGGATGCTGTTTCAGAACTAGGGTTTGTGGGAATTGTTGCATTTATATCAGCAAGAACAACTTCAACCATAAATCCAGGCGACGGTAGCTTCCTCTGCATTGGAACAAAGGCCAAACACAAAGATATATCATTTCAACCAGGAGGATTGATGGAGAAAGAGCCCCACCTCAGACTTCACACACAAAGTCAAGGATTCAGCTATATTACCTTTTCAAACCCGTCAAGCTCACTAGTTTTTAGGATCACTCTATTTTCCATCATTGTCGTGTTTAACCAGCTGAGAAGAGCATACAAAAGAAATAGTGAGAGAAGCAAAAAATAAAAGCGATATTGGTACTGTATTTTGGATAACGAGATACTAGCTTCCTAACCAGTAAAAATCTCCTTGGCGGTCATGAAAGTGGATTTTGAAGTCCCCAGCCAATTCTGTTAGACCTGGCTCTCCGGGTAAGGCAAAGACCATAACCCCTTTCTTTGGGGCACTGAACCAAAAGTCTTCAGGCTGCAAAATCATGAAAATTCCACTAAACCGTACAATGCAAATTCACAAAGGCTTTAACAAACTACTTGATAACAATAAAGTAATAACAACGGCGTACCGAGAGATCCTTGGTCCGAGGATGCTTTTTCGTGGTAAAGAGAACACCTGCATATAATTTACAACAAGATGTTAGCTCTGCATGATACTGGCTTTATATGTTGTCATGAAGCAATGGATCAATCAACTCACCATTGTGATCTGAAATAGTGATAGATGGCCTGATCCAATAGGGACACCTATGGAGCCGGAAACCCCTAAGCATACACCTAACAAAAAAATTTGTTCTACGTCAATAAACAATTATATGCTATATTAAGGTATATGAAGAAGATGTTTACCTACGGCCTGGTTGGTTTTCCCCGTTGAAGTAGGTCAAAATTCGTTCAAAGTATTTCACATATCTCTACACAATAATGATTAAACAGACTCTATAGTTAGCAGATAAGCAAAGAATGTTTTCATGAGCGGCTTAATTATAAAAATTACAGAACTAGACATACGATTTGGCTGGGTAGCACAAGTCCTTTTCCATCCACACATCGTTTCTGGTTGTAGAAGTCCATGCACTCTTCGGCAGTCGGAAAGAACTATATAAGAAAAGGAAACATGATTGGTTCCTTGTGATGGATTGTTTTATACAACGTTAAAAGGAATTTTTTACCTTCAGATACAACAGAAGACTACATATCATAAGCCCTGTCCTTGCCATGCCAGCCTTACAGTGAACAACCACAACGTTCTCAATGTCCTCCTTTAACCATGAATATGCACTTTGGCAGAATGAGGTGACCAAATGGATTGGCGGGCAATTATGATCATCAAACGGGAAACTGGCCACCTGGAGGCAAGATAATCAGCACAAAACAAGATGTATAGGGACATTAAAACGGACAGAAGACTGAGGGTAAATAGTTGTGCTGCCCCCATTATTTGAACATAATAGTTCTCAACCTAGAAAAATAAATGATGCTGTATAGAAGAAATGGCTCCATTATCTGCAACAGAGAATTAAGCCACTTCACTGCAGCAGGTTTTTATATGATCATGTCCAACGATTCAGGCAAGAAAATGAGCAGATTATCACAAGATTCACAACTTTGTGCATATGCAACAATGTAAACAATCTTTTTGGTGGATACTGTTTCATAAGTACTTCAGAGCTAAAAAAACTTGAAATAGTGCAATGGAAGATCTACGGAGCATATTTTACTTAATTTTGACTGAGTCATTTTTTGTTAAGGAATCCATGAGTTCGCCAAGTGCAAGGAAAAGAGGACGAAAAAAGAATAAGGGATATCATACCTTCCCTTCAAATAATGATACATCATACAACCTCTCTGAACAAAGATTGTAAACCTTGTATTTTCCCTATAAAGAAGAACAAAGCAATTATAAGAATAGCACAAGAGAAAAGCAGAACCTAAAATATAAGAATGTAGCAAACTGCAAACTGCAAACTACATCATATAAAAGTTAATTTCCAAAAGTAAGATGGCAAAATGACGTTGTGACACGTTTAAAAATAATTAGATACTATAGTTATTTGTGACATATGAACATCGAAATGCCAATCTTATATCCCTTTAATCCAACTAATATCACAGAAGTTAAGAACCTCCATATAAGTCTACCCAGATTGATATGTTATAGGCTTCTTTAAATTTGAGTATAATGTTTCACTTGGCAATATGGAATTATGCAGAGCTGCTTATGATAAAGATAAATCATCACGAACTTATTGAATAAGGTGAACCAGTCTATCAGTTCAGAATATTGTCCGAAATGATACAAAAGAGAGAAATAACTAGATGAACAATAAAACAGCATGATTGCATCACATGGCCAAAGATAAGGGATTAAATTGTTTTGCTAACAAATTAGTAGTAGTACCTTGTGTTGAGTTTCAAGAAAGTTAATAACTTCTTCCATTTGGTTACGGTAGAAACCCTACAATGATGTTTTGAACGAATATTGGTCATATTAACTTGAAACAAATCCAGGGGAAACGACTACAAGCATGCTAGTTGACTCACCTCGACATATCCAAAAAAGCCAGAACTCATATCACCAGCAGGAAACCCCATTGCAATTATGTTCTCTGTTATGTACGTCAAATCCAAATCAAATCCTCCTTCCTAAACCACAAGTAACATTTGATTTTATATGAGGAAACAAGCTAGCATGGATGTAACTGAGTAGCAAACCAGATGATACAAATTTTAACTAACTTAATTGCACCTGGTATCTTCGTTTGTTCTGGGATACAGCGTGTCGAGCCTTGACTTGTACTGCCTTGACAGCATTCTTTGATGTATCTACCAAACCTTTTGTAATCGTGCCAATGAAACTGGATTCTGTAGCACTTGAAGTACCTTCAGTGGTCTCATTGGGTTGAGGAGATTTCGGAGATAAACGAATCCCTAACCCACTAGTAAACATAGCAAAGGCAGACTTTTCATTATTTTCGACAGCAGAGTCGTTTTGTGTGGAAGCAAAAGGCTGGGGAACTTTCAAGTTTTTGGCCCAATTTGATATCCCAGCGGCAGATAGTTTTGATGCAACTCCTTTAGGAGAATCATCGGTTCCAGCTTGAACAGCAGTAACAGGAGGAGGAGGCTGACCATCGGGTATTGTTCCCACAGCAGGCAAATTCGGTGAATCAGATGACATGGTTTCTATCTTAATCCAAAAATGTGAATTATCAAACTTGCAAATCCCCTTTTTCTGCAAACATCATCAACATTCAACAAAATACATTTGAGTAAAGATTCTTTATATATCTAAACTACAAAATCAAGCTAAAAATGTGGAGATTTCGCATTTACTGATTCAAATCTGTTTCCCTAAATCATAATTTCCGTGTTCTAAGTCGCCTAAAAAAGACACTACCATTGTCCTGTTCTGAATCAGGAAATTAATAAAAACATGCAAATTCGAGGATTTAATAAAAACAACAATTGATGAGCGATCACGACATGAACCTCATAAAGATGCAGACCCAGAGAACCAGAAAAAAAAAAAAAGAAAAAAAAAATCTCGAAACCAGATCAGAAAAAAAAGGAATCACAGAATCATATGAACAAATCCAAAAAAAAGCATAGAAGTTGAAGGCAAAAACCTCAGAGATCGAGAATCATATCCCGAGAAAACGCTTCTTCGTGAAATGAAAATCAAAATCGAACGAGTAAGGTACCTAGGGATTTAAATTCTCGACATTTTAGATTGGGGAAAAACAAACACAGTGTATCGGTGATCAAGTCACGTGGGCACTTTCGGTCAACAATTAATCTTTGCCGTTAGATCTTGATGGTTTTAGATCTGAATCCAACGTTGCACGTGATCTCTCGAATTTATTTTTATCTTTTAATAACACTCACTACATGCTTAGGAAGCTAGTAGTACCTCGATCGTTATGCAAAACCAAGACGATTATGAATCGGATATAGAAAGCTTACTTGTCAAGGCATTGTAGTAAGTCTTTGTTTTGTACATTGCCTATGTTATTCACTTGTCATTGAATTAGAAAAGTTTGAGTTCTGAAAGAAAAATTAAGATAGCAAACAAATAAATGGAGATTACATGTAAAGACTAAAGAGCTTATTCATGAGTCAACTCTTTTCCTCTTGCCTCGAGCTCGCTCGATTTGAACCAAACTTGGAACATAATTATAAACAGCTGATCCACATCCATAGATTGTATATACTTCTGTGGCTTTATTAGCATCCTCCCCAACAATGTATATTGTCCAGGGGCGGACCCACCAAGGAGGAAGGTGGGTCACTTGACTCAGGTTAAATAGTCAAATACCATTTTGTTGTTTAAATTTTGGGAAATGCCAAAAGCACAAATGGTAGTTTCCAACGTGTTGACACCCCCATTTCTGAGTTCGAAGCTCCAACATGACACTTTTACTTCTTCCTTTTTTCATTTAGCCTCAAATACATGTTTTTTTGTCTTACAAATAATTTTTTATCTTTAAAAATCACAGCAATTAATGTACCATTTTTTAATTGCTTATGAAAATGATTTTCTTTTTGTGGGTTTAAATAATATTATAATAAAATTAGTTATATAATACTGGTTTTAAAAAAAATGACCCAGGTAAAATTTATTCATGGGTCCGCCACTGATATTGTCTTCGGGTTCGTTCTCTTCTTCCAACCATCCATTAGAAATCATGATGACTTTCTTCTCCTCCTCAAGAAAGAAACTTCCATCATACCAAAGTTCAAGATTGCAGATTCGTCGTCTTGTGAGGAGCATAACAACAAGCCGCCACAGTGAAAGACTCGAGAATTTTTCATTTTACTAATTGGATACTTAGAATCCGAATGGATTCGCCTAATCTTACTTTCAACCTCTAAAGATGGCATAATTCCATGGAGATTGAGGCTCATCAAACAAGGTACCTTGTGGTACTTGTACTTGGTCGATATGAGAGGTAGACACTGCTTTGCGGCTTTATCAAAATGCTTTCTTGCGAATCTCCGATCATCTTTGAATAAACGGTTCCATTCTTTGCAAGTAGAACGTAATCGTTTGAGATATGTAGCCGGAACGTAACAGAGTATATCCTCTATCAAATCCTTTGGAAGCTCAGGTATCGTCATTGATCTCTGAAGGAAACGTACGTGGCTAGCTCTCAATCTTTTATTTAGGGTTTTGCTTTTCACCTTCGTCAATCGTCATAACTGTTTCTCTTTTCCTATTTATAATCTGTTATGAGTTTTTGCTTTTCCTATATCCTTTCTATTTTATTTTTTTAATTTTTATTTTTCCTCCAAATAATTCATATGAATCGCTTCTTTTTTAAAGTAAAAATATCGAACAGAGTAAATACTATTCTTTCTGGACTTTAATTTGTGAAGCTAAACAAGTTCTCCAAATGCTGATATAAGACTGGAGTTATATGGAAACCCATTGGATTATGATGTAAATATTCAATTTCGTTCTTAAAGCTCTACTTATATTCTTTATGGGTGATTAAGCTAACTTTTCTCTTGGTCTTGGATCCGCAAAAACGAAACAAATGTCTTTGGCTACTTCAGGTGTTTACAATAATACTACTTCGTAGCAATGTCTGATCAATGATCAAGCAAAACCATTTTGGCCAGGGAATTATACTGAAATGGCAAACAAAGACTTGGATAAATATATACTACAATGCCTTGACAAACAAGCTAGCTTCTATATCCGCCTCACTATCGTTGTTCATGCAGTTTTTGACTAACTATAGAGCACTCATGCAATTCCACACAATGAAAATGGATAATGAATATAGATTATATTATAGAGGAACTGTGGCAGCAGACATACATAAAGCAAAAAAACCAGAGCAGGTGACAACAACCAAAACCATCAGCATGACAGCATCACATTTCTTTCTGGACTTAGATTGTTCTGCCAAAAAGGTTCTTCAAATACAAGATAAGATTGAATTCTTCATTAACGTTAACATGTTGTGAGGGCTTTCAAATACTTGACTTGACCCATTGAATTATGTAGTAAAATTGAAATTAGTTCTTAATCATTTACAGGAACATCAAATCAAATCAAATCTCAGACAACAAATCAAATGACGATGGGAATGATGATTTGGTCGGGTAAGAAGGCATCATTGCTACACCGCATTTCCCAAATGAATCATCGATGTTACGTTGGAGCTTAACGTAACCGTTTTCTCCCCAATTCGATCCCCATGAATTACGAATGATCCCGTAATCTTCACCACTTGAGGTTCCATACCCAACCACTACCACACCATGGTCCAAAGATATCCCACATGTTCCTGTCATCACACCCTGAGAAAATAACACATAACATATAATTTTGGGGTTTCAAGAAAAACCAATAATCGAATCAAGAATAAAGAATTAATCAAGATTTTAAATGATTGAAAATTACAGATTTGTAAAGCTGGAAAGCTTGGCTACTAGCTTCAATGGCAACACTAACAGGTTGATGAGCAACAGCCTTTTTCAAAGACTTCTCATCGTCTCTAGGAACATCTTCATAGCCATCAATGGTAACAACACGAGACTTGTTATTCTGCAAGAACAAACATAGATGAAATGTTAGGAATCCCACACCAAATTGAGTCATCTAACTAAACTAAAAAAATTGTCATTAATTATGTTGGTTTTAAGAACCTTATCGGTATTGCACAAGCCAAGATCGTTGGCGGTATAAGGGTAATCTTGATCTGACTCAATACCAGCGTTTTTCATTATGAACTCAAAAGCATAGTTCATGATACCTCCATCACATCCAGCGTTGACAAAGCCTCTGTCACAGTCAATGAGTTCTTGCTCCGACAAAGATATTAACTCTCCAGTAGTGATCTGGTTTATCCCTTCAACCGCTGCAATCGCCGAAAACGCCCAACAACTTCCTATTCATTGAGAAATCGCGATTCACAATCGTTTCAAGTTCTAAAACGTGCACATAAAGAAAACTAAAATCCTTACCACAGTTTCCTTGATCTTTGACTGTTACAACTGCACCTTTGTCTCTCCAATCGATTTCATCAGGCAAAATATCTCCTTCTTTGTACAAATATCTTTCAGCTTTCACTGAATCTTTAGTTCTTTCCATCTTTTTCCTCAAGTAAATAGCTCTAAACTCATCATTTGTTAGATCTGCGAACCGGGTCAACCCTACTTCAAAAGTCTGATTCGGAACAGAATTGTGTTCGTCTATGTACTTTAAGTTTTCTTTGAAGATCTTGAATCGTCTCTCTTTCTCTCCAAGACCATTATAGTTCTTCCGATTCTCCACGAGCCATTGCTCGTACATCAGCCGCACTTCCGCCACGTTCCGCTTCGTCTCTGTTTCTGTGACAACTCCTCCTAGAGACGAGGGGAGTATTGATACCGAGAGGATCACGAGAGCTAAGGCTATAAATCTGATCGGAGTAGCCATTGTTTTTTTTCTGTAGTTTCAGTGAGATTTGTGCAACAGTTGACGTCAAGACAAGAAGAGGCAGATGAATTAGTTGTGTGTTTTGAGAAATATTATTTTCTTTTATTACATTTGTATATTTTATTCTGACCAATAAAATATTTTATAAAATCATATCATATGATTCTATCAGGTGTATAATAAATTTCAATTTTTGTAGTCAATATTTTTATCAAACGTGAAAGAAAGTGGTTCAATTATTGGAAGATTAAGAGAACAAAGCTGTTTTGATTACACAATATAAAACTTACAAGATGCGAATGATGATACTATTTTAAGAAAAAGAAAAAGTTTGTTGAGACTTATTGAAGAGCCGTTCAACTTATTATTCAAGGAAGATGACACAATGCTATGTGAGCAAATATCAGATTACTTCTTAAACATTTACAGCAAGTAAAATCAAATCCAAGATAACACATTAAAATTAACGAGGAAATATCAAACTATGATCCCAACTTGAAGTGTCTAAAGAAAGAAGACTGAATCTTGATTAACGTGGGATGAAAAAACAAATCGGATCTTCGTTCGCTTCATCTCTCCTCAAGCGCTGCTTACAAGCACGTTTGTAGACTTTGTGGTCGCAATCGCTGGTCCTCGTGTCAAGGCTTTTATGCTTAACGGACTGTTTCCCTTCTGTCCACGCCAAATTTGAAAAAACGAGTCAGTCAAGTAACAAACAAAAACAGAGTCTTTAAGCCACAAGGGAGAACAAGAAACTAACCATTCTACAAGTATTGGCCTTCAAATCGCAGACGGGGTATGACTGAGGGCAGCAGCTAGAACCATCATCGCAGCAAGTGGCTGACTCATACGGACAACATCCCCAGCTATAGCATTTACTATTGTACTCATATAGACAACAACAAGTGGACTTAGCTGGACAAGAGTTAGACTTGTCACAAACAACCGGTGAAGGTGGTGGCGGTTTTGGTGGGTTTGAGCCTGATGATTTGGTAGGGTAAGAAGCCATCATCGCCACACCGCATTTCCCTGATGACTCTTTGATGTTACGTTCAAGCTTAAAATATCCGCTTTCTCCCCAGTTTGATCCCCATGAGTTACGAACAATCCAGTAGTCTTGACCACCTTCTGATCCATATCCCACAGCTACCACACCATGGTCCAAAGATGTTCCACATGTTCCCGTAAACACACCCTGATATAAACAACAAAAGGGATCACTTTTATGAATTCGAAACCAATCTTGAATAAAGAGAAATCAAGATAAGGTTCATTGAATGAAATTACAGATGTGTAAAGCTGGAAAGCTCGGCCACCAGCTTCAATGGCGACACTAATTGGTTGATTAGCAAGAGCTTTCTTTAAAGACTTCTCATCGTTTTGAGGAACATCCTCATAACCATCAATAGTAACAACACGAGTGTTCTTCTGCAAGATATAAAAAAACAACATAACACATAAGCATACAACATTTAAGCCATATCTTTTGATCAAAGATTGTTTACCTTGTCAGAATTGCAAATGTTATCATCAGTTGCAGTATAAGGATAATCTTCCTCTGTATCAATACCACCGTTTTCAATAATAAACTTAAAAGCATAATCCATAAGACCTCCACCACATCCACCATTGTAACTTGTGTCACAATCAACAAGTTCTTGCTCTGACAAAGATATCAACTCTCCTGTCTTAATCTGGTTTATTCCTTCAACCGCTCCAATCGCCGAAAACGCCCAACAACTTCCTGTTATATCAACCAACACCAAAAAATCCCTAATCAGCTCAAAATCAAAAATAGAAACGCCAAAAAACAGCGATCAAAACGCAACGCAATTCGACATACCACAGTTTCCTTGATCTTTGACTGGATTCACAGCACCTTTAGCTCTCCAATCGATTTCATCAGGTAAACTATCTCCAACCTTATACAAATACCTCTCTCCCTTCACCGAAACCCTAGTTCTCTCCATCTTACTCCTCAAGTAAATCGCACGAAACTCGTCGTTCGTTAGATCGGCGAACCGGGTCAACCCGACTTCAAAAGTCTGATTCGGGACGGAATTGTGCTCTTCGATGAACTTCAAGTTGTCTTTGAAGATCTCAAAGCGTCTCTCTTTCTCTCCGAGACCATTGTAGTTCTTTCGATTCTCAACAAGCCACCGTTCGTACATCCGCCGTGCCTCCGCCTCGTTTCGTGTCGTATCCGCCGCTGTGACGGAGCCGAGAGAGAGGGAGATTAGTAACACTGAGAAGATCAAGAGAGCTAGAGTTATGGATTTGGTTAGAGTAGCCATATTTGTTCGTTTTTGTGTTTGTTTCGATTTGAGATTTTTGCAACTGTTGCGTTCAAGTATTTATAGAGTTTGAGACTTTTGTCGTCGAGAGAGAGAGCGATTGGGATGGATAGATGTGTTCTTCGTATTGGCTCCGACGTGTCATTATTTTATTTTATTTTCTGAAACGAAAGAAAAAATAAAAAATATGTCACATCACATGGGCATAGAGAGTTCCATTCATATCTTGTCTATTGTTTAAGGTTACGTAATTAAAAGTTAAAAACTGATAATTATTTCCAATAAATATAGATAAGAGAAACTTAAGAAAAAATTCTAGATAAAATTCATTTTAGATCAAACTTTAACATTTTTGTTTTAGATATTTAATTTGAAGTTTTGATTCGATGATAAATTAAGATATGGTGAAATCGTTTTTATTTTCTTTTCTTATTACAAGTTACAAGCATGGTTCTTAGTTTGGAAAACCTAATTCTAACTTTTTAGAGAGTAGTTTCTTGACGACACTAACCTTTCCCGGAAGGTACTAGGAACCCATATGTTACACGCACTATGGAAGCTATTAAATAACACATACTAACTATATAAATATTAAAGTACAATATTCATATAATTATTTTTTGATGTCGTGGTCATACACGGTATTACTATTAAAATGTTTACACTAACCAATGAAATATTCCTTTTTCATTTTTTTTGTGTTGCTTGCATCTTAAAAACTCTTATATGATCATTTCAATTAAAAAGTAAAACGAGGATCATTACATTATGTAATTCTCGTTTGTAACAAGATCATATGTCTTGTTTAACCAAATATTCATATGCAAATTCTCTTGAAACTTTTATCATTGGTTCTCTTTTTAATTGCTACTATTATTTAAGAGGCAGAATGTAGTGGAAATAGGGATGATTTCGGGGTTAGCATTCTTCATTTTATATCTCACCGGCCACAAGCTTATAGTGTATTTGGTTTATGTTTTAACTAGATTCATTCTCATAGTAGGTGCAAACTATAAATTATTAAGCTAATATATATATTGGTTGGCTAGATTGTAGTAAAAAGAAAATTAAGTAAAAAAAAAAAAAAATTATTATTGATAGTATTTTTGTCTCCAAAAGGTGTAATTCTAATCAATTTGAATAGTTCTTTTAGGATGTTGCATGTACAAGGAAGAGAAAAAGATAGTTAGATAAGATCATAAGTATGATCATAGGCAACGTCATAAAGACTTGAACGGCCGACAACGTGCAACAAAACTATTTTAACTCAGATAGTTTTTCTAATTAATTAAGATAAACGATGATGACTCGTCTTCTTCTAATAGACGGACGAAGACGAATAAAAAGGATAACCATTGAATATATCACCCAAAATTGATCCCTGTCTACTAAAAAGGGCAACTTTTCTATTTTGTGCTTAATCTCTTTTTCCTAATATCACCGCTACTATACATGAGAGAGATTTCAAAGTCCGATCTTATTCCACCATGAGCTCAATTGCAAAATATATATTTCTGAAACAATTACTTTACGTTTGGTATACTTCAAGGGGTTACCATGTCTATTGCATATGCAGATATGGAGCCATTTTGGAAAAGTTTTAGAAGCAAGATTCATCATTGATGGGAAAGGTTAAAGGTTGCATAGTGGACTCAGCTCATCATATGAGTCAAACCGACGTAGGAGCACAAACTAACGGTATAAACTTCTCCCAGCGTAAACCTGCCACAACAGAAACTTGTTTGCTTTTGGTTCATGAAAAGTTCTTTACGGTGACAAGCTCTACATAAAATCCCTGCCTTTCATCACACATTCTTTCACCCAAATCCCATGATTTCAACACTAATAAACTCACGCAATCATAAGTTAACAGGAGACTCGCCGATGTTCTAGACACTTTATCATCAGCATAACCAAGATGTCCACATTTATACATTTACAGCTCTGGGGATAGAGTTATACCCGCGGAACAAGTTGAATCATTCATTGTAGAGCAGAGGAAAGTAGGATACGAGGTCCGTGCTTGCAACTTCATCTCGTCTCCTCATGTAGACCATTTCCGGAGTAACCCAGAAGGCCAGAACTCTACACAGCTGAGCTCAACTATTTTATGGACAATTATGTCTTTGCTTGCTGCAACCATTCTTCATAGCGACTTACACAAGCCGGCCTTGACCACAGGCTCATCAAGCACATGCTTGTAGCCCTGAATATAATATCTATTAAAGCATCCAACATTTTAGAAAAGCTCCAGTAACCGAGTTGGCTTGCGTCTATGTGTGGCAGCGGGAGGCTACGTGTTCGATTCCCACCTCATTCGAATTCACCAATTTTTTACTTTTTTCCCTAAATTTAAGTTATTAGTAGGCCCATAATATTTTTTTGGCTTGTGCCCATTAGTACTCGAAACCGGCTATGAGTCACAACTGTTGTTGTTGCTAACCTTTTTTTTAACTCTATACAAGCGCAACAAAAGTTACTTATTGATGATTCTTTTGCTTTGTATTGGTATATAGATTTACATTCATTCTTTGTAAGTTATCGGAGTTTGTACATTTAGGAAAATGAAGATTCAACAAAGTGACGACGTCCTTTGTATTGAAATCTTGCCTTTGATATACCGTTGTTCGTGCTTTTAATTGTGCTTAATACGAAGTTATAGTTTATTAAGCAATTAATCTTGACAATAAAGAGCTTCGTATAGTTTATTTAGAATTAATCTTGAAAATAAAGAGATATATATGCCCATTGACTTATCGTATTCAAATAGTCCATTTATACGAGAACGTAATTGCTTCTCAAGCATCTCACGTTTATATACTATTGTGCTTTTAACGCAGTACTAGGAGGTAATAAGTAATTTTGATTATCTTCTCATTGTTATAACATGGTTTTGAAAGTTCTGATTTTGTACATGTGGCAATGCCATGTCAAGTTAGCTAAGATGCATTTTATGTACAAGTAATTGAACCAGGTCCTCATTGATATCGGTTTTTTTGCGGTCTAGGTTAAGAAAATCTGTGAAAAACAACTAGTAAATTGGTTAGTGAAAGTTTTTCAACTTTGATGTTGTTACATTTGTGTCTCGTATTAGATATCTACCACTGTTGATTGTTGTTAGATGTATCAGATTCGATTGCTTTTCTCAAATATTGTTCTTCTAGTTTATCACTTGTGGATATTGCTTTCTCTTTTTTTCTTCTGTCAAAAATTCAATTGTTCTAAGTTTGATCGTCTATTATACAGCTGAAGATTATATTATGTGCGGGAATTCAATGTTTATGCGGCTAAACCATCTTGCGATGACTCTATACGTGCTGCGTGTGATGACCTTAAACCATATTCCTGAGAAAAAGAAGTCCCGAAAGTCCAAGATACTTACACATTGTAATCGGGAGTTCGTCGTTCTCAGGAATCTGGTTCGCTTCTTCACAATCAACTAGCAGACGATTCATCGGAGAAAATTGAAAAGTGAGTCATTGTTACATCACATAGGCATAGCCTCATATATTATAGATTTATAAATTGTTCCATTCGTATTTTGTCCATTTTAAATTTTGTTTACATAATTAAAAAGTTAAAAGTGATAATTATTTTAATATAGACACCCTCCATTTTGATAGTTTTTTATTTATCAAGATATGCTAGATTATTAAAACGATTTCCGAATTTTGTTAACATTAAAGTTTTAACTAAAAATGTATTTTTCAGTTTATATATGCATGTGATTACAATATTCGATTATGAATAGAATCTTTCCGATATTGGTGTTTATAGATTGAAGCTTGAATCATTCAGCCATATTAAAAAATCAAGCCACTTGAATTATGGTTGAGTATTTGATTGTTATAAATCAATGCAGCATTTTGTAGCACAATATTATTTGTATTTTGGTTCCAACACAGAGATCCACACTATACGATTCAATAAAGTATGGCAATAGTCTAAAAAGTCTTTATTAATTAGTTTAAAGATTGGGAAATGGTCTGTCCATCTCCATTTTCTAAAGACTACTACTTGCTCAATAATTTGGGGGTAAATTATAGAACCAAATAATCTTTTAATTTCCGGGAAGTTATTATGGCTTTGGTTATGTTATTATGTCATTTGAATAGTTCTTTTAGGATGTTGAACAAGTAATGAAGAGAAAAGGATAGTTAGATAAGATCATAGGCAACGTCATAAAGACATAAACGGCCGGACAACGTGCAACAAAATTATTTTAACTCACGTACTGAATCAATTGTTTTCTAAGTAATTAAGATAAACGATGAGTCGATGACACGTTTTCTTCTAATAGTCGGACAAAGACGAAGATGAAGAAAAAGATAATCATTGATTAATCAATACAATAAAAACATTAAGAGTCTCTCCATGCCTGACACCTCAGCTTTTTAAGCTATTCTCATGTTGACACCTCATTAAAATTGTCACCCAATAAAAACATTTCGATTAATACAACTCATCATATCTCAGCCAATAACAATTTTTCTATGTTCCACATCATTTTTTTTGTTAAAACTTATTTATTATCTTGGGCTTATTGTTTGAGAAAAAATGGGCTTATTGTTTGATAAGAAGTGGGTTTATTATTATTCAGATGTCATTAAAATATTGGATAATTATATCATTATGTCTTTTCTCCTTTGACTAAGGGCCTTACTCTTATTATTCGAACTCCTAACAATTTGACAAAGATCACATTGCCCTAACTCTTACATGGTAACTAGATATGAAATTGCAGATATGTACATGTTTATTTTTCTTTACGAATTTTAGTATAAATTGTATAGAAGAATCATAATGATGATGATGATGATGATGATGATGATGATGATGATGATACAATTATCTAGGGACTTGTGTGGTGGTGGCGGTACAATTAATGGGTAACAAACCATCCGTTAAGTCGTTACCAAATGTACAATTAATGGTTAACAAACCATCCCCTCTATGCCAGGATAGTTTTTTTAAAAAAATTTTGTGAATATTGAATTGTTAAAAATATGACTTTTATTGTTTTGAATTGGATTAATCATAAAAGTACATCATAACTTTATAAGATATAGGAATGCAGTAAAAGAATCAAAATAGAGAAAAATCTATGATGATTTGTATTATTGTTATTAGAAGTGTTCACATTTAAATCAAGTAGAGTTAATTATATTTTTGGAGCTAAACAAGATTTTATGATCGTCTGCTTAATCTACATAGGACAATTGCAGTGTTGCATAATTGATATAATTTGAGTTGAGTTAAAAAGTAACTTTGAACGATGCTTAAAACATATTCAATTTGGTAATAATGAAAGTAATGTAAATAAAGTAACATCCAATAGCTAGGAAATATATGTTTTACGTATTTAAATGGTTTTCTTAGAGTTTTCTATATTAGTTTAATTACAAAATTTGCGATCCTTATCTTTCTTCATCGGTATAAGTTTGCATCATTAGAAACCTATTTCAATGAAAATATACGTTATTAACTTTATGATAAGTGATTTTAATAACCATATCCTTAAATGATAAGTCATGTTAATAAATTCAATATGTTTTATTTAATTGTAATTACAAACTATATGATTAAATTATTACAAATAATATATTAAATAAAAAATATTTCAAAAGTATCCCGCAGCGTAGCGCGGTTTCGATCTAGTATGAAGTAATGTTAACTCACGTACTGAATCAATTGTTTTCTAAATAATTAAGATAAACGATGACTCTTTTACCAAAAAAAAATAAAAAATAAACAATGACTCCTTTACCATTATTGAATATGAAGTAATATTAATTATTGTTACATTTAAATTATTTATTATCAGTATCCACACCTAAAATTGATCCTTGTATATTTAAAAGGGCACCTTTTCTGTTATGTTCTTAATTAATCTCTTTTTATAATATCACCACTACTATACATTTTTTTTTTTTTTTTTTTTTGTCAAAGTCACCACTACTATACATACATTAGAGAAATATTTCAAAGTCTTTTCTTATTCCACCATGAGCCCAATTGAAATATATAGTTCTGACCCAATTACGATATTATCATGGACTAACTTGGCCACTTCTATATGGGCCAATACTTCTTTCTGATACAGCATTTGAGTGTTTTCATCAAACGTTGCATTTATATCAATAATTTTTATCTGATGTTTGATTAAAAAAATTAAAGTGATGTGATTCTTTATAATAAAAATTGTATATTTTAACTAAGAAATTATATATATATATATATATATATATATATATATTTCATATAAAACATTTAGACAATAACTGTATTGCTAGATATATTTGTAACTTCTATAGTAGTAACTAGTAAGTACTCCCTCCGTATTTTAATAATTGTCGTTTTAGAAATTTTATTTTTTTGAATTGGATGTCGTTTTCAAATTTCTATGCAAAATTTATTACTTTTTAATGTTTTATGATATTTTGAGGTCACGAGTTATCACAGTAATGAACTAGTTTTTTTTTAGTATGATAATGAACTAGTTATCTAGAAACAAATTATATTTAATTTTAAAAACATTAAGGTACGTTTGCCTTGGACATCAAAACCATTTTATTATATTTAAGTAAGATCGGCGGTGTTCTAAGATTGTAGATGACCTAATTAACTATTATTTAAATCACATGTAAATGGTTTTATTCGTGAGAAAAATCGATTTTTAACCATTGATTTGTTTCCGTGATGCTCTACTGATTAAATCTAATAAGTGTGATAAGATTATCTAACGTTCATGCATGCATCGTCTTGTTTCTTTCTGTCGAATATATACAGAGAGAATAAAGAATAAAAGTACAAACGAAGCAAAAGAAAACCATTGGAGAAACGCTACACATCGAAACAAAAATTAAAAAGAAGCATCTGAACTTATCCGAGAGTGGCAGTAATTGTTAGGAATTTGGGAATCAAATCCATTTTAAATGGAAAAAAATACTATAATGGTTTCGAATATTGTTTTTATTTGTTTACATGTATTGTTGTTTTCGGAATATATTTGTTATAAATTAAAAAAAAAAAACATATAAACAGAGAGAATTGAGCTGGGAAGCACGTGTGGGAGAGGAGAGAAGCACGTGCAACAACGACAGTGCAGGGTTGACTGGAGACAGTAGGGTCGTGAAGTGGCGCACTGTTTCATACACACGCGTGACGCGTGTAACTCATCCTCTCCACTACTATACGTCGTCGTTTTGATTTCCTTACTATGGGAAAAAAAAACCATTTAAGTAGGGATCATTTTTAGTGATAATGGACCTTCTTATTTTTGTTATTTTCAACTGCTAATCCAGAATTAACATTATGATTGGTAGCATGTAAATCTCGTTGTCTTTTATCCACGAAATATAATATTAAAAACCCTTTTTATCTTTTAAAAAGTGTATTAAAATTCTTGTGGTTACACACTAAATTCTTCACTATGAGAGGATAGAGGATACGTGTCGAGCAAAAGAACAAATTGTCCATGACTTTACTTGGAATATAAGATTTTATAATCAAGCATACCTAATTGATTCTCATAACACTAGTACACTACAGCTACGTGTGTGAGAGTATGTATATAATATTATGTTTGTGAACTTACTAGTAGACATATGTAGCAAGGGATAAAAGACAAAATCACCATAATATTCATATGTAATGTAGAAGTGGAAAAATCACGATTTGCAATGAGTTATCAAAATAATATATAAGGGATAATTAATGGACCAAACCGCTCTTCTTAAATCGATGAAAATGTAATAACTTTGGTTTCAGAATCTAACCGGTTTAGCGTTCAAAACAAAGGAAAAAACAAAAGAAGAAAAAGAGAGGAAGAAGAAAACAAAAACGAGGTAGGAGAGGACGAAGCTGGACCAGCTTTGAAACACTCCTGTCTTCATTCTTTGACCTTTGACTCGCTCCATTACCACATGCATGACGATGACAATTATCTTGATCAATATCTATTTATACTTCCGTTTTGGACAAACTAGGCACTAATAATGTCACGACATTTGGTATCAAGTAATATAACAACAACATGTTTTATTAAATAGACTGCCACATCATCATTGTTCTTTTTTTCCTGTCATCAATATAATTAAGTAGTATAATTTCTAAGTAGCCTTAATTAGTTTGTGATCACGTGCACTCTATTTATTTTTATTTTTAATTATTGTCTTTCGATTATAACATTAAATTCCAGCATTATAACTAAATGCAACGTACTAATTATAATTTCAAAAGATACATTTAACAATTCCAGCATTACTAAATGCAACGTACTAACTTTTCATACTTCAAACCAATGATACACTTTAGTGTTTGTTTGCGGTAAGAGATTCTATGTTTCACCGGGAGAGGACTAGACAAAGGCATTAGACAAAGAACAGAAACAAAAAAAATACACATTAAAAAGCTTCTTAGTTGTTCCCATGAGGACAATGCAATGGACAGAAAGATTCTGCCCTTTTGATGTCTGCAAAAAAAAAAAAAAAGTAAATTAAAAGTAGAAAAGGGATCGGAAATATTAAGGTCCAAGTCCACCTCCCGAATTTATTTTGATTTCGATGTATTTGTCGCGGAATATTTGTCTTCCTTCGATAATTTTGTTAAAGATAACAGAACCCTTCATTGGTCTTAAAAAAATGAAGATAACAAGGCCAACAAATGCATATAAACTATACAATTAATCTAAAATATTTACACATTTCTTTCGGTATCTAGATACAATGTGTTGTGTGAAGCAATATATTGTTTTAGAATGGAGATTTAAAATGTGATTATATTAGCTAGTTCTTTCAAATTCATAGCAGTGATTTTTTTCCACGACAACTTTTGTCAAAAGTCCAGAAAAAGTTATCGTTGAAGTTTCGATCCTACTTAAAGCCAACACATAAACTTATCTTAAATTTCACTACTTTGAATGCTGGTATTTCTTAAACGAAATAATTGAGTGAAGTCTAAATCTTCAAGCGCCATATCAAAATCGATCTAGGGTTTCGACTTTCGAGTCTTGACTACTAAGTAAAATATATAGTCATTGACTTATTAATCAATGCTTTAGAGGAAACGAGCTAAAAGTTACTGACTAGTAAGTAACTAGTTTTTGACTCATATGAATTAGAGACTATAGACCAGCTACTTGATGACAACTTTTGTCCCTAGTTTTGTAGTATTATGTGTAATTATGGCCTTGAACTTGTAAAAATAGAGCTCTATTATGGAAAAAAAAAACAAAACAAATATATACCAATGGAAAAACAGATAATAGGAAAATTATATTAATCCTTCTCCTTCAAGTTGTTAGATGTTTTGAATTGTTCTCCTAAATTTTCGTAAAGTTAGGTGTTTTCTACTTTCTATTTATAATTTTTATTTTTATCCCATCCATTAATTTTTACTCGAATACCAATTGATTGAAACAAAATTAGTTTTTTATATGTGAAAATTTCAAAAATTCTGTTATTAAAGAAAGATAGAATAAACAATTTGGAGAAATGTAAACTCTCAAAGAATCCTAAGTAAACGAAATAAGCAAGTGTAAAACAAAAGCGATAGAAAATGAAAGCATTGAAAGATGCGTGCAAAAAGAAGTGGTATTGAAAGCATACGTGAATCAAAACGAGTCAAAGTTTTTGCCGTAAAAGAAAAAACAGTCAAGCATTAAGATTTGGTTGTATTATTATGGGTGATTATCACGGGCTTTGATGTTAACACAAGTAAGTGGAACTTGTCTCGTAGGTCCCAATTTCGTTCCTAGTCTTTCGCAATTCACTGATTTAGTTTGACCAAATTCTATTATTTATAGCAAACAAAATCTACATCACACATTATATCTAGATCTTGTTTTTGATATATATACATAGACAACACAACAATGGCTTTGGTGGTTGTGGGTAGTGATTAAAAGCGATTGTAACTTGAAGCTTGCGATTGAAAAAAAGTTTGAATGTCATGATTATTCATTATTGTTGATTTGTAGATATATCGAACGCTGATTCGTTAAGCTTTCAATTTATGGGGAAAATCAGGAAACTATTTTTTTTTACTTCAAATAAAATGGTAGTATACAATTATTTTCATTGATACACATGTGTCTACGTAGTGAACTGAACTTTGTTCTCAAACATGTATTTTTCTAAAAAATTAAATAACAGCTTATATTACTAAAACAATTCAGAAATCTAAACCGATGGTACAAACTACAAAGTTACATAATTCATATTTTGCTGATATAGTTGAGAACTACGTACTTAATCGACATGTTCCAACATGTTGTGTAGGAAAAAATAAAATGCTGTTGTAGACATTTTTTTTGTTGTTGTTTCATAGAAACATTTTTAAAATTAGACTCATTTAAACAGTCAAATAAACTTTCAAAATTTCCCTAATAATTAGTCTTTTTCTACGTAAGAAATGACGAAAAATGAACATTTTTTTTGTTTGCGGTGATAGAAAATCAACCATGTTTTTTTTGTTCATATTAAGCATTATTTAGTGTTTTTACAAATCAATATATTTGAACGTTATATAATAGAACATAAACATAATCGTAAGATTATCATAAAGAGATGTATAATTGTATATCATTCATATAAATCTTAAGCTTCACTTCAAAGATGCGACTTTTTTCCCACAAAACATATTTACGTAGATGGCATCTCATGATGTCATCACTTAATTAAAAACTAACATCAAGAATTTTAACATAATAATTTAATTTAAAAATCCAGCAGGTAACAAAGTTATAAATGGCACACGTGTGGGCTCATACCCCAGATAAGTGTCTCGTTCCTCATATTCACTCTCACAACAAACAATCTCACCTTTCTTCTTCTTCTTCTTCTCTCTGTTTCTGAACTTTTCTTAATGCCTAGAAATTTACAACCATTGGATCTTGGAATCCAAATACCATACCATTTCAGATGTCCAATCTCACTCGAACTTATGCAAGACCCTGTCACCGTCTGCACCGGCCAAACCTACGACCGAGCCAGCATCGAGTCATGGGTCTCCATCGGCAACAACACTACATGTCCAGTCACACGAGCTCCTCTCTCCGACTTCACACTCATCCCCAACCACACTCTCCGTCGTCTCATCCAAGAATGGTGCGTCGCTAATCGTTCCAATGGCGTCGAACGTATCCCTACTCCTAAACAACCGGCTGATCCAACCTCTGTTCGTGCTCTTCTCAGTCAAGCTTCAGCTATAACGGGAACTCACGTCTCTGTTCGTTCACGCGCCGCCGCTCTCCGCCGATTACGTGGATTCGCTCGTGATTCTGATAAAAACCGCGTTTTGATCGCAGCTCTTAACGCTACAGAGGTTTTGATTAAGATTCTGTTCTCTGAAACGACGTCGTCGGAGTTAGTCTCTGAGTCGTTAGCTCTTCTTGTTATGTTACCGATAACGGAACCGAATCAGTGCGTTTCGATATCTTCGGATCCGGGTCGGGTCGAGTTTTTGACCCGGTTGTTATTCGATTCTTCGATCGAAACACGCGTTAACGCCGCCGCGTTGATCGAGATTGTGTCGACGGGAACCAAATCGGCGGATCTAAAAGGAATGTTTTCGATTTCGAATTCTGAATCTGTATTCGAAGGAGTTCTCAATCTTCTGAGGAATCCGATTTCATCACGACGAGCTCTCAAAATCGGAATCAAAACTCTGTTCGCGCTCTGTTTAGTGAAATCCACGCGACACATCGCGATCACTGCCGGTGCGCCGGAGATTCTAATAGACAGACTCGCGGCGGATTTCGACAGGTGCGATACAGAGCGTGCCTTAGCGACGGTGGAGCTTCTCTGCCGATCGCCGGAAGGATGCGCGGCGTTCGGTGAGCACGCTTTAACGGTGCCGTTGCTAGTGAAAACGATATTAAGAGTTTCGGATCGTGCGACGGAGTTTGCGGCGGGAGCGTTGTTAGCGCTTTGTACGGCGGAGGAACGGTGGAGGGAAGAGGCGGCGGCGGCGGGAGTGGTGGTGCAGTTGTTGTTGATGGTGCAGAGTGAGTGTACGGAGAGAGCGAAGAAGAAAGCGCAGAAGTTACTGAAGCTTCTGAGAGATTCATGGCCTGACTACAATTCCTTCGCTAACTCCGATGACTTTGGTTGCAGCAGCCAAGTGGTCCCTTTTTAATTTTTTTTTTTTTTAAATTGGTTTTCACAGTAATTATTAAATTTATAATGTTTTTTTTTTTTTTTTCTAATTAGAAGGAAAAATGGTCATTTTTGTGTGTATATGATGCGAAGATGTGAAGAAGAAAGATAATTTACAGAAACTTTTTGATGACCATGAATTAGTTTTTTTTTTTTTTTTTGTGTTTATATATTGATATTTTTTTGGTATGTGACTAATTTATCTTGTTATTGATTGGCGTTTTGAGTTGGGAAAAGTTGTTAAAGAAGCAAATGGAAGATATGCTTAAAGGCTTTAAAGTCTTAAAGTTTTTCTTTTTTTTTTTTAGTCTAAAGGTAAGTCAACTTTTTTTTGCATTAACTGAAAAAATAAATTAAAAAATAATTTTGGCAATTTCAGGTATGGATCGATCTCTTGAGTGCCATACGTTTGTAATGAGCGTCATTATGGTATTTTGTACTTTGTGAAGACCTCTTGTTAATTTATCTTCTTTAGTGTTTTGTTTTTAAAAGCATTTTTTCCTTGATGAAAGATGTTATTATAGCTTTTGTTAACATTTCGATTATTATCTATTTTATGGACCCAAAAAGGCAAAAAGTACTTTAATGGTTGAATTGAAAAAAGATCATTGATCGGCTACATGGTCAAACTCACAAAGATTCAATGCAGTTTGGACAAAACATACGCTGCTTGCAAACAAACTGGGCCTAGACTTGGGCCGTGACTGAATATCTGCAACCTAGTTACTAGTTAGTGTTGATGTCCTTTGATGATAGTTTTGGATTCAAATATGATAGTGACAGTGTGTGTATGAAGATTTAAAAAAGAAGATAAAAGTGATCAAAATAAAGACGAACCTAATAGGATTTTTTTTTCTCTTTTACATTCACAATTTTGATGATATATACCCTATGTTGGACTTGGATATTAAACCAAATTATCTTAACACAACTAAAAACACAGTTTGGATTTGGTATACACTTTTCAGGTTTACGTGGATTGAACACATTTCCTTTTATTTTATTAGATCAAATAAAAGAGTCTAAAACTCATCACACCTCAAAGAGTAGACACAAACATACCCACAAGCAGTTTTCACTATTCACCCAATACACACAAACAAAAGCCCTTGTTAAACCCCCTTTTAGTTCATCACATAGTCAAGGCAAGACATTTCTTGCTGCTCACTCTTTTCCTCCTGAACAACAGTTTCAAGAACCCTAATCCTTGCTTCTTTCTCTGTACCATCTCCATCTTCTCACCTCTCGCCTTCACTGGTTCGTACACGATCAAAGCATTGTAATGGTTACCATCATCATCATGAGAAACTCGGTTATTATCATCCTCTGCTGTGTATGATGAATCTTTTGCCGTTGAGTCTTCTATATTTTCCCGGAGAGAAGATCTTTTGTGTAGAAATTTCATGGTGCTGCTTGTTTCTGTTGTAGATAACGCTCGTAGTTGCTTCCGTAAATTGGTAATCGTCTCTTGACACTCTGATAACTTCACAGAAGCTGTTGCTATATCCCATCCCTGCAAAAAAAAACTCCATCATCAACAACAAACACACATGAACTCCAGATTTTGATATCTTATTCTGTAAATTCTGAATCTTTCCACTCACGTTTTTGTTTCTCTGCGTCGGTTTCTTCGTTTCAACACTGCAAAAACACAAAGAAAAGTGTTGAATCTTAGGTAACAAACAGAAGAAATGTTGAGGCTTTAGATGTGATTATTGTTTTAGTTACCTTTCTAGCTGAAGCTGAAGCTCTATGCAAGTTCCTTCGAGTTCTTCACAACAGCTCTTTCTGTAATCAAGTTCTACTTCAAGAGAAGACAACTTCTTCTGTGTCTCGTTGAGCTTAGCTCTTGTTATGTTCAGATTTGTATCAAGATCTCCCTTCATCGATTTCTCCGTTTCCATCTCTGCCTCTACCGCTTCCTTACTCTCTCTCAACGTTTTGATCTCTGCTTCTAAGTTTCTGATCTTCTCCTCTGATTCCTCAAGCTTATTTCTCAGTTCTTGCTTCTCATCACATTCAATCTTCTCCACCTTATCTGCTTTTGTTAGACCCAAATGTCTCTTGATCTCATCCTTAGTCATAGGACCCGATTCACTAGGAGATTTCCATGTGATGCAGAGAGGATCTTCTTCACCTTTCTTTCTTGCTGCATTATCATTTTCATCCATACATCCTAAAGCAATCTTGATGTCTTGTAAGAGTTCTTTAACACCGCGTTTCGATATCCTCTCTTGCTTCGTTATAGCGCTCAAAACAACTTGAATCCAATCAAAAGATCCTTCCTTTTCATCATCCACTCTTGGATCCTTCTCAGTACACACAATGGCTAACTTCTCCATCTCATTAAAATCATCCATCAGTAGTTTCATCTCCTTCGAACCACAAGGGCTAATCACACTACTTTCGCTTCTAATGTCGAAACTCGAAGCCTCTAACGGTTTCTGCCCGCGGCTAAGATCTTTGATCTCCATGTTTTTCTTCATAATTATGTCCATTAGATTCTTGTTCTCTGCCCTAACATTCCCAATCTGCTCCATCAACAGATCATACTTAAGCTTCCGGCTTTGAACTTCATCTCTCATCATCAAATCGCTCTTGTTCGCGTTTCTTCTTCTCATCTCCATCTTCTTTTCTTCACCTTCATTCCTCATCGATATAGACTTCTCCGGAAACTTCTTTCGAAACAGAAGTCTTAACCTTTGGCATTCAGCTTCAAGCTCAACAATCTTGTTCACATTCCTAAGTTGCTGTTTATGCGTTAGCTCCATAGACCTACGAGTATGCTCTGTTTCCTCTGTTTTTACCTCAAGATCCTTCTCAAGAACATTATACTCATATCTCAAGAATGCGTTTTCTTTCTCCGTTGAATCTAATCTAGTCATCAACGCTTCAAATTCTGATTCCACCTGAAATTTACGCTCTTGTAGGCTTACCGCAAGCTCTTCTTTCGCCACAAGAGACTTCTTAAGCTGAGAGTTCTCCACAGCTAAAGTTTGAAACTTTGTCTTCATCTCAATTAGATCATCACCTGAAGATTCTTCTTGTCTCTTTTTCATAGTTTCAGTTGACCTGATATTGTTGTTATCAAGTCTCTTTGCCTCATGATCTCTCCCAAGAAGCTCGATTCGCTGCAGAAGCCTGTCGGATACACCACAAAAAGGCGATGACTCTCTATTCCCCAAACCAGTTTCAAGACCCATTTCTTCATCTTCAAGGAAAATCTCATCTACTACACTTTTCTCGCCATAAAGATTCAAACGAGCATCTTTCTTAGGAGAGTTAAAGGCTACAGTGTCTAGCTTCTCACTTAGACTCTTTCGAGCTCTATCGGGTCTAACTCCATTTACTGGAGCAACCATACGTGCCTAAAGACCAATACCAAATAAAAAAAAGATCATCATTTAAAAGACTTGTACTAAGCCGTAGAAGTTCACAAGCAATACATAGACACAACAGAAGCTGATAACGATCATGGTTTACTTAAAAAACATTGAACATTTAAAGCAAAGTTTGACTATTTCTGCAAAATTTTCGTTACCTGTACTCTGCTTCTTCTAGAAGAAGCTTGGAGTGTTTCTGCTGCAGATTCTATCTTTTTCTTCGACCGCCACTGATTTGTTTCCATTGATTCTGTAAGATGTCTTCTGCAACACATTTAAAAAGGAGATAGAGCATAAATTAAAACATCGAACTTTATATTTGAGAAAGAATAAACAAAGAACAAGACCAGAATATATATAAAATGTTGAATGAAGGTTGGGATGCAAGAATCTTACATAAGTCTTATGTAGTTCCAAGCTTGAACAAGTGTCTGAGTAATCTCTGCAACAAAAGAAGTATTTAACAAAACCAACAAAAGAGAACAAGAAGAGGAAAACTTAAGAAGAGAGATGAATCTTTGCAAGTAAATAAGGTAGAGAGAGGAGGCATCAAGTGACTATGTGACACTGATATTAAATGTTTACGTTTCAACTCTTAAATAAAACATTAAGTAACTAGAGGTGTTAACAAAGTGTTCTGCATAATACACAGTTTTTAATTTTTATGGAGAAACTGCTTTAAATCTGCCCGTGAATGACAGGGAGAAAAACAATTAAAAAGAGTATTTGCAAATTAATTAAGACGTTAAATGATGTCCACAAGACATTTAGTGCTACCTAATGACAATGACATTTGCTTGTTGCTTCTTTCTTTGTTAATTTACTTTTGCCATCTCTTCTTTTCTTGGTTTCCTTTTTTGCTTTCGTATCATTTCTCATAGTTTTCAAACAAGTGAATTATTTATGACTTGACGAAAATTCCACAAAATGAAAATCTATTTTACCAATGTTTTAGTTTATAATAGAAACAAAACAAACAATTCCAACGTTGTCTGATAACTGATCAACCAGATATGAAAGAGTTGACCTACATATATGGAAAATATTAGGTCTAGATATTGATTCTACCTACTTTCATTATTTGTGAGAAAACAAATATTAAAACTAATCATGGTTAGACAATCCACTAAATCACTAAACAAGACAAGTATTATTACTATCTTTCACTTTTCTTAACTTTTATTTGTTTTTGGGAGGGCCATAGGATTCCCAAGTGCTCTCCAGTTTCTCCACCGACAGTTTTTAGTTTTTTTACTACGACTCTACCTACAACAGCTCTTTAATTATCCATCATGTCGTGTTGAAAAGAATACAAAAACAATAGTAGCAAAAAATGAAAAGTTCATAAAAAATGGAGAAGTGGGGAAATAGTAAAGGAGACGTTACGAAAAATATTAATTTGAGGGCCCATATAGTATCTGTGGTTTCTATATAAAGAATAAAGCTACGATTATAAAACTATCACGAAATTATCATCAAAGATATAATATGTATAGGCAATATGATTAATCACTTTAAGCCGTTAGTATGAAATATTTGTTAATTGTTTTGTAGGGAAAGAAACCAAAAAGATCTCTTGGCATTATGGTCCCTTTGTTAAATGGATTTATTCTGCATTATTCGTAGTTTAAAGATAAATATTAAAAAAATTGATGATATAATTCCATGATTTTTTTTGCATGCGATGAATAAAGTACCTTATGCATAAGCATTCGTAATTACTTAACAACTACATATGTATATCATCAACGGATTTTTTTTTTGTCATCTGTTGATTATTATTGATAAACAAAACACAAACATACAAAGCCGGAGAATAAAAACTTATTTTTCGTAACGTCTCCTTTACTATTTAAAAAAAATGTAGGAGACATTGTCTCCTTCGTTTAAATTTACTTGAATGAAAGGTAGGAGACATTGTCTCCTATCACTTACCAAAAAAATAAAACTTATTCCCAGAGTTTAAACCGGCAGAAGACATGTAATCCCCGGAGACATTAAACCAAACATAAAAAACGGATCAAGCCTAATGAGAAACCAACGATAGCGGATATCCAACAGAAACTCCGAAATAAAATATTAAATAGGGAATAATTGAATCTCTCACTTAATCATCAACGGATTATAAAGAAAAAAAATGTAATAATTGTTATTCTGAAAATCATCACCACTAAACCGATTAAATTTGAGCATCCAAAAACTCACTGTAGCAAACCGTACCAATTTTGGTTTAAGTGGTTAACCAATCAGTTTAACATCCGATTAATCAACTTGACGTTCACTTCTATTAATAAGGCACTTTGATTTAGATAATTAAACTTTAATCCAAAAACAAAACAAAAATCAACAACAAACACTTGAGGCCAATTTTCGGATACGCCAAATTCCTTCTAGAAAGTTAATGCAATATTGTATCTAAATCTCTTCCGATTTGTTAGGAAATTAGAAGGCAAACAAAATACGAAACCTATCCATATATTAACCAAAAAATTAGAAGCCAAAGTAAACAAATTAAGAATATGATGCTATTAGTGAGCCAAGCCACTATTTTTTATGTAATCAAAGATTATAACAAAAGCGAAATTCTAAGCTAATAGCGAATCAAAGAATTGCTAATGAAATCAAATAAAGAGTGTTTCTACTCTTCAAAATTTTCGACCAAAGCTTTATCACTTTTGATCATCAAAAGACAAGACAAATGGAACCAGGCTAGAAAACTCAGCTCTCTACTGGCTTTGACGACTTTTGACCCACCGGTAAATCATCGATCCAGTCTCCATAGATTCGGTTAATCTTCTTAGAGTCGCTCCACTTGAGCAGACACTTCTTTCGCCGCCCTTCTTCGTTCAGACCAGAAGAATCTGCTGTTACTTGTGTAGTTGGTTTCATCGCAAATGCTTCATTCGCAGGTACCACGGTTTGTTTACTCACAGACGCGGTAGCGTTCACAGCTTCTCCATCAACCCTTCCAACAGAGTTATGCAACTCTGCAATTTCGTAAGCAACAACCAAATCAGAAACACAAGTTCACACAAAATCCACAAATGTCGGTCAAAAGAAGAGAATTCAGAGATAGTATCAATTCACACGACTTGCAAAAGTATACAAAGATACTATAACCAAACACAAGATCACACACAATCCACAAATATCGGCCAAAAGGATAGAATTCAGAGATAGTGTACACACAGGGCTTGTAAATCTATACTAGGATACTTTAATATTAAGGTCCCATTAGCAAAAGATACATGTTCCACATATAACATACCTGTTTGGCCATGAGCAAAGTGACACTTATCGCCAAAAGGGCATTGACCCGTGATGTCAAACTTCATGCACAACCTCGTCTTCCAGTACACAGTCTTGACAACACCACCATTGTTCATAGGTGCAGGTACCGGGATGCTTCCTTGTCTATTAACTTCAATATGATTCGAGGCAGTATCAGATGGTGGATCAGCAGCAGAAGTACCAACACTTATAACTGAGCTCTCTCTCAATTTCCCCGAGTCCTCACGAAACTTTGACAGATCCTCATGAATGAAATTGCACCTGTCCCCATAAGGACACTCTTCCCCAAAACAAAACTTCCTGCAAAGCTTCATCCTCAAGATTATCTTTTGATCATCTTCCCAATTATTATTCGCAACAGGCGCCAAAGACGGTTTTTCCCTCTCCCTCTCCCTTTCCCTCTCCCTCTCCCTGTCTTGACCAGGAGGAGGTCCAACAATTTCCTGCCAATTCGACGGAGGCTGCCTCAAATCCTCGATCCCATGAGCAAAATTACAGAGTTCACCATTCCTACAAGTCCCGGCCCTGAATTTCGCACACATTCTAGTCTTATAGAATATATTAGCCGTCCCTTTGTTCACAGGAGGAGGGTTTAACGACGGAACCATCCAAGGATTACTACTCGAAGGCTGAGGAAACGATGAAGCCGGATTAAACACGTTATCATCAACAAGTCTTGGCCTTTTCAATGCAGGCTGTAACTGCTGAGGCGGTTGAGATTGTGACTGTGACTGTGATTCAGATAGTGAATGCAAGTCTCCTTGCTCGTTGTTCGTTGGATTAGCCATTGAATCAATCATCTGGGTTTGATTCCAACCACCATAAGGTGATTGCACGAACATGGGACGAGAATCAGAGTAACTCGAATCCATAACTGTAACAAAGATCGACTTTTGTGATTACAAAACTTATCTATATAACCAAACTAAACTAAATTCTTCAACTTTTGATTACGAAACTGCAAACAGATTCAATCGCAAGAAACGTAAAAACTTCGCAAGAGAGAATCAAAATGCTTGAAACTATGATGTATATAAACACGATTTGAGTGTAGAATTCGAATGGATCAACGAGAAGGAGAGTGTGACGAATTACGTGAAGAGTCAGAGATTGAGCAATACCTCGATCAATGATGGCGGCGGAAGATTTGAGAGAAGAAACGCGATTTAGGGTTTTTGAACATCTGATATATAAGTACCTTTTTTTTATCTTCTTTTGTCTTTTGCATTAAGAAACTGAATAGTAAAATAACACAACACAAATCATTTCATTAATTAATGCTTTTAATAATTTTGTATACTTCAACAAAATAATTCAAAAAATAAAATATGTATAATGCATATGATGTTAAATTATCTAATTATATCGTATAACATTAAAACTTAGGTTGTCAATTTTTTTTAAAAAACATATCTATTTGCTATGATTGGTTTGTCTTTGCTTAAGGTGTTTATCAAATTGAAAATATATAAGAAAAACTTAATAGAAAAACAATTTTTTCAAGACTACTAGGTATTAACCCCCGCTACGCGGGGGTTTATATTTATCGATTGTTTTAGTAAATTTTTGGGGTTAGTAATCATTTAAGTAGCTTAATAGGATCAAACCGGAACCGATCGGATGACCGAACGCCCTTGACTACTCTCGATTGTATACCATGTTTTTGTATTTTTTTTAACATACCTCTTGATTGATCATTCTATTCAAATTTAGTGAGACGAATATGAATTTTTTTATTTATTGATCACAGTAATAAATATTTACTTTTCGTGCTTCAATTTATTGTCATTCTTTGAATTTTATAAAAAAATTCTTTTAAATAGCAAACCTAATCAAGTCCAACCAAACTAAGCCAAACCAAATTGAACCAAACTGAACTGAATTTAATGTGTTTAATGTGTTTTAAAATGGAAATAGCCGAATCATATTAACTCGAAATCAAACCAAAATACCGACCCCGAATTGTGATTAAGATGAGATATTGGTAAATTTAATGAGACTAATAATGATAATATTTTATATATTATAATATAACATTTTATTTTTTTCTTTTATTTTTTTTTTAGTTGACATTTTTCTTGTTTCCATATATATTATTTTTAATCTTTTTTTATAAGTATCTTAATATTGTAATGATATTACATCATTATATATTTTAATAACAAAATTTTACATACTTTCTTGTTTCCATATGTTTTTTTTAGGTTTATACTTTTCTTGTTACTTATATATCATATGGTTTACTAAAACAATAGCATTTATTCTTTCTTCTTAAGAAATGTATATAGAAAATGTTTGTTCTCAACTGAGTCAATACTATTTTCAAAGTCTAGAAACTTGTTTGTTTCTTAATGCAAAAACATAAACTTCAAACATATTAAAGGCTTGCCAAGGAAAATTGAAATTATATTTGTTTTATAAATATGTAAAAACCGTCGTTTTTTAAATAAATATATTATATTTACAATAGTTAAATTTTATATTTTTCCTTCCTAAAATATGAATTATAATTTTTTATTTATTATAATAACTAAATTTTACATTTTTTTCTTTTCATATGTTTTTTTGTTTTAAAATTACATTTTTCTTGTTTCCATACTATTTTTTTTTTCTTTTTGTAAGTATCTTAATATAGAAAATTTATATAATTTTAAAATGTTAATTAATCAGATGTCCAACTGTGATTAGTCGTTTTAAATTCCACGTGGACAGTTATAGAGGGAAAAAAAATCTTGTTTGAACTATGGAGCTTCCGGTCAAAATGGATGAGAAGAAACGTTGCAGGAGCTCCGAAATACCAAGAGCCCAAGCTATTTTAGGGTTACCGGTTTGACACGGTTTAATCCAATTTCACCAATCGGTTTGTTCTGGTTAAAATTAATAACGATGGTTAAATTGAACTATTTGTATTTTTTGAAGCTTACGATGATTATAAAATTTGCAGAGAGCTTTTCATGCAACAGCTTTAGAGCAATCATGGATCTGGATGGGCATGTTATTAGTTTTAGTTTTAGGGGCCAATATTTTAGTGTGAAGTTAAATTGGTCAAGTGGTAAACGTGTTTGGTTGGAACCTTTATTATCATCAGGACCGGCTCTGTTATGTTCAAATTTGCTTCTTTTACTACCAAAGTAAAGAGTGTCTTCTACCAATTAGCCATTCATCACTTTTCTTGTAACTTCTTTGTCTATACTCTGTACTACTAAATTAAAAACTGGACAGCTTCATTGACGAACAGTAATAGAATTCAGACACAAAACTTACTGGTAGGCTAGAACATCAGAGTTTTTGTTGTTCTTTAGTTGTCTAAATATTTGATTTAATGACAATGATTTCTAGGTTAAAACATGTCAGAGTTTTTGCTGTACTTTCGTCGCAAACTTTGCTAATTCTAAATTTAACCAACCAGCTTTCTTATATACCTTTTCTGAATCCGTTACCACTTCAACGGACTCAATAGAGATTAGCGTGAACAGAAGCAAACTCAAAAAACTTTCCATCTTTGCTTAAGGTGTTTATCAAATTGAAAATATATAAGAAAAACTTAATAGAAAAACAATTTTTTCAAGACTATTATTCATTTGTCTCAAAATAAATTTCCCTTTTTCATTAAGAAAAAAATACCAGTTCTATATGCTTTTCCATTTGTTTACAACTCACACAAACTTAAATAATAAGTTATGATACAACGAAAATACTAGTATAAATTATCAAATTCCATGGCATGGTTTGGTGTTTGAAGCAACACAAATCGATAAAATTGATGTATATGATAGATATGCCAACAAAGTAAATCAAAATATCATTAGTCCTCTATACTAAAAGTTATAAGTAAAATAAAGATATATATACAAAAAGGATAGATGGTATATATGCTTGGTGAAAAAATTAACAACTAAAAAGATTGGTTTGTAAAAACTAAACATTATCTACTTACATCATACATTTAGATTGACAAAGTAAAGTAAATCTAAATATTTAAATAAATATATTTGGACTAAAACCTTTTGAACACATGATACTAAAAATCGGTTTTGTTTTTCAAACATCCTACTAGAGATGCTATTTATTTAGTGTTTTAAGTCATGGTTTACATTATCGATACAATTGAAACCAACATAAACTATTATATTTTGTTCTCATTTAACAGAGTATAAGTATATGAAATTTTTTCTTAAACATAACTGAGATTTTATATAAAAAAAAAAAGATAAGAAGTTTAGACATCACTAAGGGAGACATTGTTTACAGACTTAAGAGACATTGCGAAGCATGGGAGTGTTTTCTTTTGTTATGCTTCTTGACTAGTGGCATATAGTCTTAGATTTGATTGTTTAGGAAGAGATTACGTGATGTTACGATTGGTAGTTAACGTTAGGAATGATGATAATGCTTGATGGTGATGCTTGATAATGTTATGCCATGTATGTAAATGTTAAATATGAGGACGTATGTATGAAAATGAGTTAAGTATGGACAGTGATGGCAAAACGTGACTGGTGCGCTTGTTTCCAGATCTCCTCTTTTAGATCTTTAACATCTGGAACGCAAACTCGACCTCTAAAAATGAAGGTCCCATTCTCTGTTGTGTGGTAACCTCCAACTTCGCCTTCCACAGATTTCCTTAGGTCCACATCTCTTTTCTGAGCCTCACGAATTCGCCATAGTAAATCAGCTTGGTTTACTGCTTTCAACCCCATTACTTCATCATCAACAGAAGCTTCACAGATATTGAGACTCGATAAGGCTGAAATAAGCTCTCCAACTTCCTTGGTTCCATTCACATCATTTCTCCTCCTGCTTAGCGCATCCGCTACCTGGTTAGCTTTTCCAGGATGGTAAGCAATATCCAAATCATAGTCTGCAAGTAATTCCACCCATCTCCTTTGTCTTAAATTTAAATCTGCCTGAGTGAATATATACTTCAGACTCTTATGATCTGTAAATACTTGGACTTCTCCCCGTATAAGTAGGCTCTCCAAACCTTAAGTGCAAAGACCACTGCAGCTAATTCCAAGTCATGAGTCGGATAATTCGTCTCGTGCTTTCGCAATTGTCTAGATGCATAAGCAATGACTCGACCTTCTTGCATAAGTACACATCCTAGACCAGTTCCTGATGCATCTGTATACAAGACATAAGGTACTCCAACCTTTGGTAACACCAACACTGGTGCTTGAGTTAAATGCTCTTTTAGCTCGGCGAAACTCTTTTCACATGCTTCCGTCCACTCAAACTTTGCTTCCTTACAGGTTAACTGCGTCAGTGGTTGGAAGAACACTCAGAAACACACATGGTCTTGGCTAAAACATCGACTACATATTTATTTGGACAAAGCAAAACATTTTTATTCTCATTATTGTCTTAAAACATTTTGGATACACTTATAACAATAACAATAATATATGATTTTTTTTATTTAGACGAAAACAAAGATTTATTAAAACTCAACTTGAAGCCACATTTTGTTTCTCATATTAATAAACAAAAACCAAATAAACATTTCATAGTTTAGCAGGAAGCATGGAAGCTAGGAACTTGCAAGCATCTTCTTTCCCTAGTAGTTGCATCTGTTGCGGAATCCAGTCCGCTAAGATCTTCATTGCCTCTTTGACAGTTTCTTTGAGGGCTTCAGGTGATTCCATCAGATGAAAGACCCTGTCTTGGTCCAGTTCAAGAATCATTCCTGTGATTTTTGGTGCAAACCGTGGCTCAAGTTCTTCCACCATTTGGTACAAAGTCTCACCAATCATCTATAAAAAAAGGAGAAATTTAAGTCATATAAAGATAACACAAACTATATGTTAAAAATAGCCACAATCTTAAGGTAAACAAAATCAGTTTTACCTTTCGTTGTGTTTCGGGAGGTAAAGAAGCAAGATCATATGGAGGTAAATTGCCATAGTACACAACTTTATTAGAAACGGATAAACGAACCATGGCTTAAGCAATGAGGACGAAGATATATTTGAGAGAAGAAACAAAATTTAGAGTTTTTTGGCGAATAAGATTTCATCTGCTATATAACAAGACAAAAAAAAATATTTAGGTAAATGACAATATTCTATTTTTTCTTATAATTGGGGATTCAACACGCTCTTTAAATTGTGTGTGAATCACGCGCTATAATGTAGCTAAGATAAAAATGATATATAACGTATGCCGTATTTTCAATTTTTGTTTTACGTAAATAGTATTAAATTTAGTTTTAGATTTGTTGAAAAACGATGACCATATATTAGCGCGTAGTTTGAGTAATGTGATTTTACTAAATGTATTTTTAATTATTTGTTATATATATATATATATATAAACACTTTTACCGTTAATATTACTAGGTAACAATTAGCTTGATGCATGAGTATTAAGGTTTATTTTGATAAAAATAGTGAAATTTTTCAAAATTTACAACATACAAGAATTGAAAATGTGGTACTTTTTAGTAAGTCCAGTGTTTGTTACAAATTTATACACCGGAATAGAAAGAAATCCAAGAGAGTAATGCCTTACTCAATCAGAAACTGACAAATGTCGTCCATCCTCACCAAGTCAACATTCTCTGTATCCATTTTTAATTTCTTAAGGTAAGAAATCTGAGAGACTGTGATCTCTCACGCGTTGAAAAGGCGACTGTGAACACGCGCTAGTGAATCCATTATCCATTTATTTGGATGTGAAAGCCCATATAATTTCATGGGCCTAATTGTATAACCCATATATTTATAGGAAAGACACATAATAGTATCCGAGAGACAGAAGCAATGTTTGGGCTATGAGAGATATGGTGGGAGATTGAATAAGTGAGAGGACCTACCTTGTTGGTCTTTTAACATTCCAACCTTCGTATTGGTCTCAAATTATTATTCTTCTGATTGAATGTCGGCAAGGAATTAGTCTCTACTCTATATTCTTTGTAAAAAAAAAATGAAAATTTAGTGAAATCAAATGAATGTTTTGGTAATCATGTATAGCTATGGTATGGGATTTACCGTTTTTCTGTAAAACTAAATATGAAAGTGATACCTCCTAAAACAATGTTTTTAGGTTTTTTGTTTCCCCTACCGATATTCCGATTTATTTATTTTTTGTTGAAAAATTTACCAATTTATATATAAAATTATTCAGAATCAGGTAGCTAGTATACAATGATTGGAGGATCAACCAGAAGATTAGACTTAAGACATAACATAAGGAATAAAATTCTTTTATTATTATTACTAGATTGTGTACCCGCACGTTGCGCGGGATTTAATTTAAAACTTTTACTTTTGAGTATAAATATAATCAACCGAATCTTAAAATATTTTACTTTACTCACATGTATTATCTTTCCAAATTATTAAAAAAAAATTCACACTTTTTACTACGATTTTTTTCGTTATCTCCTACTCGTCGTCTCCCGATATCTACTCTCTTTTCTCCTTAGATCGTATTTATTTTCTCCTTCATATCTTTCAATACTCAATTTTTTTATAAATTTCATGATCTTTTTATTAAAGTGAATATCGGAAACAAAAATCTGGAGAGATGTTTGTTATAAGATTTTTTTGACCATGTTTGGTGCATCTAAAATTGCTTTATAGACAACAAATTTCACATATGGACTCATTCCTATTCATATTTTGCACCTTATCTTTCTACATAAATAATTTAACGTATATTTTGATTCTAGATACTATTCTTAATGTTGATTTTTCTAAAATGTGACATTTACGAACTCATAAAAAATATTCTAATTTTAAAATATATTTATTTTTTAGATAAACAAAATTCTTCGTTGTTTTAATGAAAAACTCTTCAATCTACCATTACTATTCTAATTTCCAAATAGCATTCTCAAATATTATTATTATACAGTTTTATTATTCTATAAGATTATTTTATTTGTATTTGTGATGTTTAGCATAGTTTTTTGTTTTATTTCAAATCACCTTAGTTTTTTTTTAATCTATGTTAATTTTCTAAACACTGATTAATATTTAATTTTTCTTTTTAGGTATTCATTTTTTAAAAAACCAATGCACCACTTTTTAACTTAGAAAACGTTAATAATATAGAAAAATTTATTAATTTAAATATTTATATTGTATTATAATTATAAATAATAATATGTCGTAATCCTTCTTATTTTTTAATCGGTACTCACATTTTGAATGTCTATTTTCATGAAATAAGTAAAAACCTTTAAATTTGGTATTTTTAACTCTTATTTTCTTTACTACTAATAAATAATTGTAACTCTTAAAAATAATTGTTGTACCCTTAAAATATATGATAAAAAAAAAATTTATATCTCTAACAATTTTAAAATATTTACACATTATTGCGAATTATGTGTTTAATTATTGTACGAGAAATGTACGAGAAATATCACAAAGTGAAGATAGAGGATATGACTCTCGTGTTTGCCGCACAACTCTCTTCCCGATATATCACAGGTTTGATGGATTAGTCTGATTTTGTAGTAGTGTCTATTGATGTTCAGCTGATGTTTAACTCTTGTATTCTCGTGTGTTTTTGTGTAGATCGTTATTTTCCATACAAGGCTATTGACGTGCTTGACAATGCATGTGTGAATGTTCGAGTGACACTCGAAGGGAGCTCTGTTGGACCGGCTAATATTTCTGAGGCGGTAAGCCAAATGAGTGGAATCCCGGTTTCTAAAATTGGCCGAACCGAGAAAGAGAATCTTATAGGCCTGGCAGAAAAGCTCCACGAGAGAGTGGTTGGACAAGATGAAGCAGTAAATGTGGTTGCTGATTCGATTCTGAGATCAAGGACCGGAATAGGAAGTCCAGGAAAACCGATTGGATCGTTTCTTTTCCTCGGGCCTACTGGAGTAGGCAAAACGGAGTTGGCCAAGGCTGTGGCCGAAATTCTGTTTCAGGGGGAGAAAGGACTCATCCGTATAGATATGACAGAGTATATGGAAGAACACACGGTTTCCAGACTCATTGGGGCACCACCGGGGTGAGCTTATTTCTCTAACCTTTACTTACTCCTCTCTCCAAATCAATCCATACTTACTCACTCGAGCAGCGTCTCTGATTTTAAAAATAAGTATCATCATATGTTAAAGGGAAATTGTTAAAAATGCCCCTTTTGGTGTGCCCCTTTTCAAAAATGCCCATTTTAGATGTCCATTTTCAAAAATGCCCTTTTTTAAATCTGAAATTTTTATAAAGTTTTATTAGGTTTATAAGGTACCTATGGATTGTAACTACTACTTGAAGACTCGATCCAAGAATTTATAAGGTTTTATAAGGTCTTTTTAAAGGTTTTACAAGTTATTTTAAAGGATTTTTAAGGTTTTTCAAAGGTTTTACAAGATATTTTAAAGGTATTTAAAATGCATTTATAAGGTATTTATAAAGTATTTATAAGATTTTAGATACATAGAAATGTAGTTTGTGTATGTTTTAATAATGTTACATACATATTTGGGTAAATCTTATATTTTTAAGAGCATTTTTTATAAGGTTTTAAATAAGGGGTATTTTTGAAAAGTGGCATTGAAAAAGGGGCATTTTTGCAAAAGCCCCTATGTTAAAATATAATTATCTAATTTACATTTATTCAATCTCGATTTAAAATCTTCATATTTTAAGTTTTATTTTTCGTTTTCTCATAATATTTCATTTAATTTTAATTAATTATTGTTTTTATTTAATGTGTGAATTAATTTTAGTTTAATATTTGTTGTTTAAATAAATAAGATATGAGGAGTCCACAAAAATGTAAAATATGATGACATGGATGCTGATATGGACATGGAGAGAAAACTCTCCCATTATATATATAGATTATCTAATTTATATTTATTCAATCTCGATTTAAAATCTTCATATTTTAAGTTTTATTTTTCGTTTTCTCATAATATTTCATTTAATTTTAATTAATTATTGTTTTTATTTAATGTGTGAATTAATTTTAGTTTAATATTTGTTGTTTAAATAAATAAGATATGAGGAGTCCACAAAAATGTAAAATATGATGACATAGATGCTGATATGGACATGGAGAGAAAACTCTCCTATTATATATATAGATTATCTAATTTATATTTATTCAATCTCGATTTAAAATCTTCATATTTTAAGTTTTATTTTTCGTTTTCTCATAATATTTCATTTAATTTTAATTAATTATTGTTTTTATTTAATGTGTGAATTAATTTTAGTTTAATATTTGTTGTTTAAATAAATAAGATATGAGGAGTCCACAAAAATGTAAAATATGATGACATGGATGCTGATATGGACATGGAGAGAAAACTCTCCTATTATATATATAGATTATCTAATTTATATTTATTCAATCTCGATTTAAAATCTTTATATTTTAAGTTTTATTTTTCGTTTTCTCATAATATTTCATTTAATTTTAATTAATTATTTTTTTTATTTAATATGTGAATTAATTTTAGTTTAATATTTGTTGTTTAAATAAATAAGATATGAGGAACCCACAAAAATGTAAAATATGATGACATGGATACTGATATGCGAGAGAAAACTCTCCCATTATATATATAGATTAAAAAAAAAAAAAAGCAGAAATAGAAAATCATAGGCTGATGTTTCGTTCGTTGGTCGAGTTCAACGACATAAACTCATTGGAACGCTTCAGTTTTGTTCCTCATCAGGGTCCGTTACGCTTTTTCTTCTTCTTCCTTTGTTTCTCTGATTTCCCAAAATCGATCCTTTAGAAATGGCGGAACAACACAATAAGGAAGTGATTCGTCTTGAGCCCGAATCTGTCATCCCTATCCTCAAACCTAAACTCATCATGACCTTGGCTAATCTCATTGGTCAGTTTTCTTCTTCCCTGTACTCGTATTTTGTATCCCAATCACAAATTTTGCTTCTTTTTTTTTCACATCCACAATCGTTTACCCTTTGTTTGCAAATTTGGTCGGGTAAATTGGGTCCTCGTTTTTGGCAGAACATAGCAATGATAGACAAGAGTTCCTCAAGCTCTGTAAGAGAATTGAATACACTGTTCGAGCTTGGTATCTTCTTCAATTTGAAGATCTCATGGTCTCTAATTTAACCCCTTTCCTTTTTAATCTCTCTTTTACAAACTTGCTTTGCTTTGCTTTCTCATTCATCATGTGCCTTTTGCATCTATCTCCAGCAACTCTACTCTCTGTTTGATCCTGTACACGGTGCTCAGAAAATACAGCAGCAGAACTTAACTTCTCAAGAAATTGATATCCTTGAACAAAATTTCCTAGCTTACTTGTTTCAGGTTAGTCTCTTTGATTAGCTTATTATCACCTCCTTATGTTTTTATAGTATGTCAGTGTTCTTGAAATGTGTTTCTTGTTTTACTTTTATAAGGTTATGGAGAAGAGCAACTTTAAAATAACAAGTAATGAAGAGATGGAAGTTGCACACTCTGGGCAGTATCTTCTCAATCTTCCCATCAAAGTTGATGAGTCTAAGGTTTAAACAAACATCACTTTTGTCACTAATGCTTGTGCGTTTCCGGGATTTTTATTAAAACAGTTTTCTTGCTTTTGGTGGATGAAGCTTGACAAGAAGCTGCTCAAAAGGTATTTTGAGGAGCATCCACATGAAAATATTCCAGATTTTTCTGATAAGGTACAGTTTTAGTTTGTCTGTAGATAAGAATTTCAAGTTTATGGTCTCCTAAAGACTTTCTTGATGGTCGTGAAGCGAGATGTGTTGACAAGTTTGATTGTATTTACCCATTTTTAGTATGTCATCTTCAGACGTGGTATTGGATTGGATAAAACCACAGATTATTTTTTCATGGAGAAATTGGATGTGATCATTTCACGTTTTTGGTCCTTTCTCATGAGAATCACCAGGTTGGTACACGTTTCTCAGTCTGGTTTTTCTTAAAGTTATGCATTTGATTTCATTTTGGGTCTTAACGCATTTAGATCACAGGTTAGAGAAATTACGCGCCAAGAGTTCAAGCAGTCTTAACAAGAAAGATCCCAAAAAAGATGATGAGCCAAACCCTGACACAGATAATGATGAATTGTATGTGGAGCGTATTCGTCTTGAGAATTCAAAATTGAGGTTATCATCTGTATCCCTTGCATGTTGTGATTTGCTTGCAACCCAACTTTGGCCATTATGTACATATATATGATAATGGCATTTGTCTTGATGGATTCAGCGTTAAGAGTTTCTTGAGCAAGCTCACAATACAGGAGCCTACATTCGATAGAATCATTGTTGTTTATAGGTAAGGTTTATGTATGCTTTGTTTCAGCTATTTGTTCTAACTTTGTGAACTAGTGGTTCAAGCCTGTGGTTTATGATGTTGCAGACGAGCTAGCTCTAAAACAAATCTAGAACGAGGAATCTACGTTAAGCATTTCAAAAACATTCCTATGGCTGACATGGAGATTGTGCTTGTAAGTTTCTGTTCTTGCCTTCTTTCACTTTGCGTTGCTGGATTTTGTAGCAAAAAATGCAAACTAGCTGCTATAACATTTATGTCTTGTGCAGCCTGAGAAAAGAAACCCTGGACTGACTCCAATGGATTGGGTCAAATTTCTGATATCTGCAGTAGTTGGTCTGGTTGGTCTTCTAAGCAGATTCTTTTTTTTTTTTTTTTTTTTTTTGTTGCAGTTCATATTTTTACATTTCTTTCTTGGTTTATCATATGACTTTGTCTATAGGTAGCCGTGTTTACTTCGGTTGAGATGCCTAAATCAGACCCATGGGTAATTATTGCCATTCTCTCCACAGTGCTTGGTTATTGTGCGAAAACATACTTCACGTTAAGTGCTTTCCTTTTTGCCTTTTCTTGCCTTCATTCTTCTTTGTTAAGCGAACAGTTTCTTATTCGCAAGTTGTACTCCTTCAGGTTCCAGCAGAACATGGCTACGTACCAGAACTTGATAACTCAGTCAATGTATGATAAACAACTAGACAGCGGGAGGGGAACGTTGTTACATTTGTGTGATGACGTGATTCAGCAAGAAGTAAGTTCCTGCATGAATATAGTGTATATATACAATAGAAACAAAAAGCTCATTTGGATTGTAATGCGTAGGTAAAAGAGGTGATGATTTGCTTCTACATACTAATGGAGCAAGGGAAAGCTACCTTGGAGGTACATACGTACACCTAAATTTACTCTTTATATGGTCTATTGTCATCAATGGGTGCTGACTTGAGTTGGTTTGAATGTTTGGGAAATAGGATCTGGATTTGAGGTGCGAGGAACTGATAAAGGAAGAGTTTGGTGCGAGGTGTAACTTTGATGTAGAAGATGCAGTCCAGAAGTTAGAGAAGTTGGGGATCGTTGCTCGGGACACCATTGGAAGGTACTACTGCATGGGGCTGAAGCGAGCCAACGAGATTATAGGGACTACCACGGAGGAGCTTGTCCTCAAGGCCAAACAGGGCGTCACCCCTTCTTGAATTCACCTTCTCTTATTTTCAACATTTGTTTTCTTCTTCTCATTTGATTTCAATACAACTTTTAAGTTACTCTATGGTTGTTTCTAAATCCAAGTGCAACAAATTATTAATCCACCAAAATAATTGCCCGATATGATGATATGAACGAATACAACATCCAGTATCGAACTACTACTGCTTAAGGCATGCAAGTCTAAGAACAATTTTTAAGGAATGCTATGAAGAGTCTCTGTTCCCAGCTACAAGTAGCTCAACTTCTATGTATATTTCACCTCCGTCCCGTTGTCCTCTAGCATAAAGCTCAGGATACTTTAATTTGTTCTCTCTACAGATTAACATGGCTGCCCAGCGTAAAAGTTAGGTAATGACCAACTAGCAAGCATTGGGAAAAAATTGGTACAAAAAGGTTGAGGAGCTTACGTTCGAGGAAGATGGATCTCTTTAAGGAGCAACGATCTAGCTTTGTTAACGTTAGTGAACCAAAGACATATATGATCTTCAAGATCCTTGAGTTGATGGGTGAGGTTAAGGTTGTTTTTGCGAAGCTGTTTCACAATCTCTTGAATTGAATGCAGGTCCCTCCCCCTCTCTAATCCAAGCCGAATTAAATGCTTGTCGTATTCAATCCCACTGTGCAAACGGGAGACAAGACGGTCAATGGTGTCAAGATCTTTGTTGAGCACAAAAGTACCCTTGGAAGCAGCATTGAGTTGACAAATGTTAGTTAACTCCTTCCTCTTGAAACTGTGAGGAAGATAGGGACTGCACAAGGGACCTGCAACAACAACATGGATTGGAAGTGCATGAGAGGCAATAACAACTGCAGAAGCAGCAACCGCAACAACAGCAGCAACAAGACATAAGGCAGAACCAGCTGTGGCATGGTGGATGAGGCGGACCCGTGACCTAGACTTGCGAAGACGTCTGTCCAGATTATACTTCAGCTGGGAGAAGCATAGTTGGGTGTCTTGAAAGCTGTGAGATTCAGGAGATGAGAAAGGGTTTTCAAACGTGTCAAGCTTAAGGAAAACGTCGAATGCCAGGTTACATAGGGACTCGTCAATGGCGGCGTGTGAATCACCGGGAAAGATGTTGAAGAGGTCTAAGAGAGGTGTGTAGAGGTGGTGGCGAGCACTGTGGACGTTTTGGTAAAGATTCAAGCAAAGGCGGGTAGCGTTTTCGCTGTGTTGGAAGTAAGTGGAAACGAGATTGGTAAGTGTAGTTTGCTTGAAGTGTCTAATAGCTTCTTGAACACATTCTTTGTTTGGTTGGAGCACTTGAGAAATAAGCAGCTCAATATCTGGTTGAATGTACTGATGATGATGTTGTGTAGGGTCAACAACCACGTGAACCCTTGAACGTACGTCGTGGTATGAAGGGGTTTGAAAAGCGTGAGCCAACTCACGGCTGAGGTTAAACGTGGGAGACGTAATAGAAGCGTCGTTTCTGGAAGTGGAGGCCTCACCACTCTCTGTACAATACAACAAAGCCAAAGATGAACTCAGTCAGGAATTTTAACAAACACGTGGTGGGCACCTTACTAAGGCATTTCAACAAACATGTGGTGGGCAGTTTCGGAGTGTGAAAAAGCGCGTACCTAGGGACGGATGGGGAAGAGGGTCGTCGCCGAGAGAGACCTCCGGAGAGGCTGGGTTGAAGGAAAGACAGTTCCGCATCTAGAAGATGAACTTGATTCATCAATGGCACGCTACTGAATCATACATAACACCTGATCACTTTCGAATGTCTTAATTTAGTATTAACTTCTTGCTACTCTTTTGAATGTCTTATTTTTTTTTCTTTTTTAGTTTAGTCATACACATATATTAAAATTAGGACTTAATTTTATTTATAAATTTTATGTTAAAAATGTTTGTTATTCGGCTAAAAAAAATTGTTATTGTTTTTCTAAGCGAATGTATTTTATATTTTGTAAAATTACATATTGCTAGTGAATATATAATATTAAACTTCTTCAATAAGAGTATGCAGAAAATCCGAGAAAAACGCAATAAATCAACTCTAGTTTTCTTTGTGAAAATAATGAACCCATATAATAGAACATAAAATTTTGTCAAAATTTGGATCAGAACAAAAAAAATGTTCCATTGCCTCTGTTCAATTCTCCATTAATCTCCTCCATCTGAACCCATCAAATAAAAACATAAACTCTAACCATTAGTATCTCTGTTACAAGTAATGTCCTGCATTGTCCATGTGTACGTTATCTAGAGACTTACAGCTTTAAGAGCTTCCTCTGGCTTCAAAAATGAAACAAAGCCTGATCCTTTACTTACTCCACTATTGTCTCTCATGACCTGTCCACATATAAGAAATGTAAATATGTTGAATCCAACAACGACCTCAATGTTTTCTATGTATACAGTTTCAAACCTTGCATGATGTTATAGTTCCATAGGAAGAAAAAAAGTCTTTGAGGATTTCATCTGTTACTCTTTTATCCAATTTCTTAACACACAAGTTATTCGAACCCTGTGATCTGTTGATAGCCTGCTTCAAACCTTGCTTCACTTTAGATTCAATCTGATACTTCTTTTTCGATTTCGTAACAAACCACTCCTTGTCCTCAAACTTCTTTCCGTTTAAAGCCTCAACAGCTTTCTCTGCATCTTCTGGATTCTCAAAATTGACAAAGCCAAAACCTTTAGACTTTCCTTGGGGAACCTCACCATCCCTAATGATCACACAACTTGTAGTTGGTCCAAACTCTTTAAAAGTTGTGTTCAGCTCTTCATCAGTCAAGGACTTGGAGAGATTTTTGACATAAATATCAGTGAACATCGCCTTTTCGCTTGGAGAATCTCTTTGAAGAAAAGGTCCAACATATACTTTTGTATCGTTAAGAAGCATTCCGTTCATATATTCTATGGCCTTGTGAGCTGATTCTTCAGTGTGGTACTGTACAAAGCCAAATCCCTTTGACTCACCAAAGGCATCAGTAGCCAGTTTGAATCTAAGAATGGATCCAAAGCACCAAAATGTATGATAAAGTCCTTCTTGATCGATGGATTTTTCAAGATTCTGTGACAGGTTACAACTCTTAAGAATGTCTTTTCTCTTGTTAGAATTCTAGAAAGAATAAGCTAGATATGCGTATACCTTAATAAATATATTACCAACTCCACGCTTTTGAAGACTTGGATTATGGACATAGTACATAACTCTAATGATTTTTCCCTTAAGAGTAGTAAAGTTCAGCATTTCCATTGCTCTTTTAGCTAATCACCGATCGACCAAAAAGAGAAATCAGAAGCAAAAAACATAGTAACACCAATTCTGGCTGTAACCCTAATCGAATATAAATAGCATTATCAATAAGAGTAAAACTTGGCGAAAAAGTTACCATCTTGAGGATAGTCAAAGGTAACGTAGCCATAACCAAGAGATCTCCTGGTGGTCAAATCTCTGCAAACACGAACAGAGCTTACATGACTCGCATGGCTAAACGCATCGTACAGCTCAGAATCAGTCACACTCGGATCCAGATCGCCTACGTACAGCGACGTCTTCCCTTCTTCAGCCATTTCGTATATACTCTGCTCCTCCCGAAACCAAGGCCACCATTCCATTCTCCCTTCTCCTTATTTCGCTACGACTAACACAACAAATAAAAAGTCAACATAGAACCGTAGAGGACACTGAGAAGCAGATTATATTACAAAGGGTAAATTGCAGGCCAGGGCATAAGACCATCTTTTAATTTCATGATTTGGCAAAGTGAGAATTGGTTTTCAAGTTTTGACAATTTAGCCAAAATCTGACCATTTTACCCCTGCCAGCGTAACAATGTACTGTTCACTGTACGGTTCAGTTATGCGGTTCAGTTACGTACACTGTTCCGGTTCAGTTATGCGGTTCAGTTATGCGATGTACTGTTCACTGTACGGTTCAGTTACGTACACTGTACACGGTTCAGTTATGCGATGTACTGTTCACAATTTTCTTATAATCTTTTGTTTTTTTACATTTAATTTATTTATTGATTTTGTACATCTAGTTTATATTAGCGTATTTTGAAGTCGAAAAACTAAAATACAAACTCTATAAATATTACGTACACCGTCTCCACAATAGTACATGATATAACTGAAGTACATATCCATTTTATAATCAATACTGTGTATACCGTAAACTACATACACGTAAATAGAAAAAACTCAAATAAGGACATATTTCTACCAAAAATATCTTACCAATTTCATATAAGTTTTCTACGAACTCAATTAAAAAAATATTAATAATTTGTTTTCAATAAATAAGTGAAACCAACTATGATCAACACACAAATTGACTCTAATGAGACTCACAAAACTCCAGCTCTGTTACGCAATTTACATAATCATATGTCAAATACGAGAAGCAGTAGAAATAAACCTCACAACTAAAGAAAAATATTGAGGAATAGTATGTTTTAACGTGACACAGAGCCGTGTGTGGTTTGAAAATCTTAAACACTTGTCAGTAGATGATTCGCTCTTCCATTTTATAAATATTTATTATTTTTATACTATTAGTTAAAAAAAAAAATTTCTATCGTTTAAGACCCATTTTCATATTTTTATTTCTATTTTAAATAATATTTTATTTATTATCATCAAAGACTATTCACGATTAGCAATATCATATACACATATGTGCGTAACGGTAATAATATATACGTACACGGTAGTAATGTGTACGTACACGGTAGTAATGTGTTCGTATAGTAATGTGTGTGTATATATGTACGTAAATATCTAAATAATTTGTATATTTACGTTTCAAATATTTTTTTGACCATAAAAACAAAACATTCAAATCATGTATGAACAACACATGAAAAAAATACAGTCATACAAATAACTGACATAATAACTTAATTTTGATGTCAAAAAATTAAATTAATGTTGTACCATGAACGCTCCAATAAATATTTTTGTGTACGTACATAGTATAAGACTTATGTGATTTAGGCATTTTTAGGATGTAACTGTTTGGAGAGGTCGTACATGTGTACGTGTATCTCAATATTATCGTGTACGTCTACGGGTTTAGTTTAAAATCTTATTAATTCTCAACAAATAATATTGTATAACATAACACTTACTAAAAAATTTCAAAATAACAATTAAATAGAAATAACAACATCAAAACAAAAAAATATCATATATATCGTACTAAATACATAATATTTGGCTAACTCGCCGTATGCACCATCGTAGATACCAAACATTACAAAAATTCCTAAAAGGACCATAATTCTCTTCAACAGAACCACATATAATTTTATTGTAATATACCAAGTACTTGATCCTCTTGTGTTGATAGGTTCCCTTCTAAACAACACCAATGCGAATATTTTTTTTTTATTCATAGTAGGGATCTAAGTGTAAATATTTTTATGTCATTTTGTCCAATCCGATAAGCAAAGTGTGAATATTATGTACATTATGTGGGACCTTGATGACGAAACTAACCTTGGGTTAGAGATGAAAACACAACAAAAACCATATTTGAGGTACCAAATGTAGATAAAAACAATGAGGAAGTAGATGAAGAAGAAGAAGTCGAGGACGATAAAGAGGATGAACAGAAAGAGATTGTGGATGGCGAAGAGGGTGTTGAAGATGACGATTAAAAACGATAGTAAAGGTAGTAGCAAAAATTACATTACAATAGATGGACTGAATTTTTGTTGAGAAATATGGGATATGACATGTCAGAGATGTTGGTGACACTCTATTTACCGTGGAGCTAATATGAAAATTCAGTTAATTAAAAGAATCGTGTACGTATACTAATGAATGTGTACGAGATTGAAAAATCATCGATAATTTTGGAGAGAATTATGACATTAAACCATTTGTGAGTCATAACCAAAAGGGAAGACATCATTTTTGGAAGAATTCGATGATTTAGTCAATGTCCGACTTGATGAAACAGAAGTATAAATTAGTATGACATGAGAGACATTGTAAGTTGTGAGTATGTTTAGAAACATTTGTTTGCAAATAACAATGTCTTCATCTCCAGTAGAACTATCGTAGAATATTGATTTATTATTATATCAATAAATATATCTCAACAATTTTAACTCATCAACAAAGATATACGTACACTATTATACATGTACGTACATAACATTTTTAAGAATGTAGGTATCGAGGATATTGGGCATCATGGAGAGTCGCAAAACCCTTCACGGAGGTAACAAGTTCATCATAGATAAAGTCATATAAATGATCCACTATGATGAACCAAGAATAACACATCTCCTTTATCGGAGAAACCTCTCGGAAACGAGTTCGTTTCCGGTCACCAAAAGAACCATCTTTCACCGAATCCATGTGCGTTTAATATGCCGCTAACGTCACCTCAATTGAAAACTGGCTCGAGATACTTAGAACATGATCCATGATCAACGTAAGTGCAAGCCATGCCGCATCTATGGCCATCTAACATATTTACATGTCAACATAATCAATGATACGTACACTATAAATTGCATGTACGTACACTGAAAAAATTTAATGAAGGGTATAATTGTAATTTGGCAGTCGTCTTCAACCTCTGCATCCCTAATTTTGCAGCTATTTTCAACAATTATCTCAGAATTTTGTTTTCTTTATACATTTTGAATGTTTCTTACATGTAAATATTGTACATCTAGCATATTTTAAGTTCGAAAAACTAAAGAGTTTGAGTTTTGTTTAATTGTCCGGTGATTAAGTAGATTCCGTCGAAAGAACACTTGCTTTTTCACCATTTTTATCATTTCTCCAACTCGCCAGAAATCTCTTAATCTATTAACTCTAATCTCTCTACTTGATAATGAAGCAAAATCAATTATTTAACTACAAAATTTCAGATTTAAAATAAAATTTCCTTTGATTTTAGTATAAAGAGCAGCTCGCCTTTGTACTCGGATTATTTCATTTCTTTTTCTTTAAATTCTGATTTTCTAAAATTTTTTATATGTTTAAGTAAAAAAAATATATAATCATTTTTTCTTTCATGTAGTTTGGTTGTAGAAGAGTTAAGAAACGTAACCAAACAAGAATAGTTGTTCTCTAAGGGTAATTTGGTCTCAAATAGCTCAATTGGCTATTCTCTGAAAGGTCAATCTCACTTTGCCAAAACATGAGAACAAAACTCAAAATATTGTTTTACGTGAAAATAACTTTATTACAAAATTTCTGAAACAATGAATCCTTAAAAGTGAAAGATAAAATGTATCGGTCGTGACTCCATTAACTTTGAGTTGTTTGTTATTCTATTAAAGAATTTATGTTTCTCTTTTTCTATTACCAAGAATTTTATCGGAAGCCGTTGACGGGGAAAAAATCATACACCAACGAAGCTAGCTTACACATGTATTCAACCACCCTTTTGGCATTATATTATGAAGATCTTAATTAATATTTTCTTCTAACAAATAATTCAAATGTAAATTTAATTAATTTGTATTGTAAGGTGTAACCTAAACCAGCCCACAAGAAGACATGTGCATTGACTTCTCATCATTTTCACTCACTTTCTCTATATAGCTCTCTCTAAGTCAATCCTCAAGGCTTGCATCAATCTATCACCAATGGCCCCAAATTATAATCCTTCCATTTTCTTGATTCTGTCTCTTCACTTTCTTTCAATTTTAGCTACCGGAAACAACCACATAACTGACAGAAAATCTCTCGAAATCATCATCGGCGGTGGCAGTGAAAGCTTCAGTTACAATTCTCCGGCGCCATCTCCGGAGCCAGAAGACTATCTTCCGCCGCCTCCTCCTCCTCCTCAAACACCATCACCCCCGCCTCCACCACAGCCACTTCCTCCTCTATTCCCATCTCCGGAGCCTGAAAACTGTCCTCCTCCTCCGCCTTATCATCATTATCTAACACCATCACCGCCGCCACCACGGCCACTTCCTCCTCCACCACCACCACCGCTACAGTTCTCGAGCCCACTAATAAAGAAAGTTTATCCAGTCATCAAGAATTTCCAGACGCTAATCGAAGATGATCCAAAGAAGATACTCAAAACATGGGTAGGCACCGACATTTGCGCTCAGGACAAATACATAGGACTCGAGTGCGCCAAGTTCCCGGGAACAAACGACCTCGCACTTGCCAGCATTCAGTTCAATAACTTTAACTTGGGAGGCAAGAAACTCCGCCTAGATAACTTCCTCAACAAGTTAGAAGAAGTCACCATCTTCCACGCAAACAGTAACAATTTCGTGGGCTCTGTTCCAAAAATCAGCAAGTTGAAGTACCTTTTCGAGCTTGATCTCAGCAACAATAAGCTCTCTGGAGAGTTCCCAAGCTCTGTGTTAAAAGCAACGAACCTCACGTTTCTCGATCTCAGATTCAATTCTTTCTCTGGTTCTGTGCCTCCTCAGGTTTTTAATCTCGACCTCGACGTATTGTTCATCAACAACAACAATCTTGTTCAGAGACTCCCTGAGAATCTCGGATCCATCACTGCTCTTTACCTCACATTTGCTAACAACAGGTCTCAAAAGCTCTACACTATCATTCTCTTTTTACTATATATATTTAATCTAAAACGTTTTTCAAATTTTGGTTTTTAATTCTTCGTTACAGAGTTATTTACTCTTTTTTTTTTTTCAAGAACAAAACAAAGTAGGTTTGGTATGATGTCACGAGATATTTGTGAATTGTGTCTTGTATTTTTGAGGTTCTAAAGGTGTTTTTTTTTTGGGAATTACATGTGATATGATGCAGATTCACAGGTCCTATTCCGGGAAGCATTGGTGACATCAAGTCCCTACAAGAAGTCCTTTTCTTGAATAACAAGTTAACAGGTTGCTTACCGTACCAAATTGGGAACCTTAACCGAGCTACGGTTTTCGATGTTGAGTCAAACCAGTTAACCGGTCTGATTCCGTACTCCTTTGGGTGCCTAAACAAGATGGAGCAGCTGAATTTGGCTAGAAACAACTTCTACGGTACTATACCGGAGATTGTCTGCGAGCTCTCAGCCCTCAAGAACCTTTCTCTCTCGTCCAATTACTTCACGCAGATCGGTCCAAAATGTCGAACACTCATCAAGAGGAAGATTCTTGATGTGGGTATGAATTGTATACTAGATCTTGCTAATCAAAGAACACCATGGGAATGCGCCAAGTTTTTCTTGCGAAAACAGAGTTGTCCTAACTATAAGTCTTTCTTTTATGTCCCTTGTGGAAAAAATCCGCACCGGATTAAACCAGATCAAGAAGGATTAGACGGTCAGGCTTCGCCGCCGGTATCTTATGGTGCTCTTAACCCAGACCGGATTCGGAATCTCTAGCCGAAACCAAGTTTCTCTTAATAAATGATATTCATGGTTTGATATTTGCAACTAGGCCTGGGCATTCGGATTTCGGATCGGATTCAGTTCGGATTTATTCGGATTCGGATAATTCGGATAGGAGATTTTATTATCCGTTCGGATTTTATGACTATTCGGATCGGGTTCGGTTCGGATAGTGTCGGATTCGGATCGGTTTCGGATTGTTTTTCGAGTAAAAAAAACAAAAAAAAGTTCAATTTAAATATAAAAATAGTTTAATCTTACTAAAATTTGGCTAAGTTTTCTAAAAATATGTATAATTTTAACAAATCTAACTAAAAACTTTCCGATATCTAGGTTATTTAGGATATTTTTGTTATTTGTTATAAAATTATAGATAAATATAACTAATATTTTTGGATATATAATTTTATATTCGGTTTTCGGTTCGGATCGGGTTCGGTTCGGATAATTCGGATAGGAGAATTCATTATCCGTTCGGGTTTTGTGACTATTCGGTTCGGATTCGGAGCCGGATTTTTCGGATCGGATTTCGGATTTCGGATTTTATGCCCAGGCCTATTTGCAACTGTGACTTATTGAATAAATGAAATATTATTTTGTATGTATTTAGGTGACTACAAGTAAAATAGAATTTTTTTGGATCGTACCGGGTGGTTCTTTGCGAACCGGAACATGTGTAGATTAGAGTTTTGTCATTAGTATATAGTTATCATTTGAGTCAAAAAGTTGAGAGAAGTGAGACAAAGGTTACAACAAACACAGAAAGCCCAAGTTGGGTCGGTTTGGTAGATGGGTGACCATAGCCTTTAGTCGCTTCCGCGGTAAGTTTCGCTATCATCATTAGGTTTGATTCCGGTTTCTTCTCTTCTTGCTTCTCACACGTCCCATATGGCATGTTCTCCTGCACAAAGTCAAAAACGTTAAATAACATTTTTCATAACATATAATAGCATAATTCACATAGTGACTACATAACATAATCATAGAATACTAACTTTACACGCCGCTATATCTTCGCAGCCGCATAGTGCATGACCGTTTGCAACATCCACTGCTTTTGGAGCTCCTCCACCATCGCTTCTCTAAACCACACACATACATTAACATTACTCAAATGTTAACATTAACCGGATCCAAATCTCACTAAAACGTACCTTGTAGAAATCGACTGCAATGAAGTTAGGCCAGCGTTTTCCCGAGGCTTCTTGACAATTCTTGATGGTGTCAAGAAGAGGAGCAGAGTTCTGCTTACAAGATCCGATCACATCTGCAGTATCCGGAAAATAATTGACTAGAATAAGTGATCTCGATCTATCTCCCATTGCAACCGATTCCGGTCTATTGGTACAAACTCCATTCTTCATCCCTCCATCTCCATCTACAAAATCATAACATTATTTCAATTTCATATTATAATAAAATAATATGATGTATTAATCTACTTGGAGACTAACTCACATTGGTTCTCTATCATGTATCTCCATGTAAACGCAATTCCCTCAGACGCTTCTTTATGAGGATTAGACGTGAAAACAAGCAATCGTTGGTTATGACTTATCATATCATCGAGAGTAGGCCAATCTTCTCCGTTTTTAGGCATTCTTGTTACCGGAAACATGAAATTTCGTAATCCGGATGCATCAAACACTTTGGTTAAACCATTAGGAGATTTTACGTAGTCCTCGAGGATAAGTGTCACAACAACATCCTTGTTCTTGTCTAGAAACACTTGAAACTCTTTTAAAATATTAACCGCGGGTTGCTACATACAAACCAAAAACCAAATTAATTAGAAACATTTTCGACATTGGACCGATCAAGTTATAAGAATCTATATGGAACTTACGAATGCGGTGTAATTGAAGCAATTTCCACCATATGAATGGCAAAGCCATACATCGTTTTGGAAGTCGTACATGTCAAGCATAAACCCTCTAACACCATTCTGTAATGACCCAACATATGTAAAGGATAAGAATCACATGAAAGAATGAAACTTTTGAAATGGGTTTATCAAAAGAATATATTAAACTTAATTTTGAAATGGGTATATTATATGAAGAAGAATATTTACAAGGAGTTGACTTGTGATTGAATCTTGTTGGTTGGAAGGTGCAAGAATCATAGAGCCAGTGCCTGATTTTGCACCCATTCGAGCAAATGAATTGTGGGTTGTTAACCACGAGTACTTGTTATAAGGCAAACCTTTTACCTTTTGACACAAAACATGAAAATGATCACTTGATGCAACAAATACTAAGAATATATAAAAGACTAAACGAGGAAAAAAGAAAGAAAAAAAGAAACCTTGGAGGTGGGGTTAATGGGTTGCATTCGGGAGCATCTAGGTCGGAAACTATCGCTGGCGAGACACGATTCACAGTGTAATCCCCGATCACAATTCTTGCTCACGATGCATGTTTCTCCTTCCTACAAATCAACACAAAGATCAATTAAACTTTTTGTAAATTTTCCGGAAACCTACGATTCATTAGGGTTTTTAGGTTAGATAGACTCATTTATGATCATTTCTTGATGATTTTGAAGAAGGATTTGTTCAGATTAAGTTACCTTGAGGGCATATGAAGGGCTAAGTATAAGAAAACATGGAATGAGAAGAGCTGTTAGAAAGAAGGTGAAACTCTGAAACATTGTCTTCTTTCTCGCAACAAAATCCCATAAAAGTTTTTTGTAAGAATAAAAACCCAAAGATTTTGGCTTTGAGAAGAATCAACTACTTGGTAAAAGTCCAAAAAGACTTGGAACGGGTGATTTGCATTTGGTTTTGACCAACCAACAAAAACAAAAAGACAATAAAAACTTAAGTCTAAATTTATCGTTTTTTAAAAAAAAAATATTAACAAGGGGAATTGCGAGCATCTCGGAGACAATGATGATATTAATAGCTTTAGAAGAGGGTTCTTATTATACTTTACATGCCATCTCCTACATGAAATGGTTATTCGATCTTAAACAAAAAGAAAAGGTCATTTGATTCCCTTTTAAGAATAGAAGACCATAAAAGGAAGAACTTGAATGAGACTAATCATCATTATCTATCAAGTAATAACATGCTATATCAAGTTAATTAGCATGCCAGCTAAATTTTTTAAGTGATTTAATCTTATGAAAATTAAATACATTTTGTTGCCGGTCCAAATCAATCATAGAACTAACCTCACACATGAGAGAAAACCAAAAACCATATATACTAATTAAGTACAGTATTTGGATAAGTTTTAATATTCCTTTCATACTATATGATCATTACCTAGTTTGACATTTATGTTAACATTCTACGGGTGTTTATGATGTTCTTTGTATCGATAAAACTATGGTTTCTAAATTAGATATTTATCTATCACATACAACAGTAATCTAAGGAACCAAATCATGTGAAGAGAAGAGATAAGATAGCCCACTTTATTTGACAATTGCAATGATTATGTTATACATGAAAAGTTTTATTTGAACCAAAATTAGTAATTTTATTTGTATGGGGTGCTTAAAACACTTATAACGAACTTGCGGGTAAAAAACGTAAGAGAATGATAAATTAAAGGATTATTTACATACAGGTTTAATGGTTTCCATCAAGAAATAGAGAAATTTTGGAGGCTCTCTCTCTTTCTCTCTCCATCTCATTGTCACTGACTGACCTTCTTCCACTGTCATTCTCTTCAGGCGACTTCCCATTGACCTCTCCTAACGTCTCTCTCTGTTCTTCCGCCATGGTGGTGGTGGTTTATAAGCAAGCTCTCTTGCTCGCATTCTTCGCATTTCTTGGATTCCAGTACTTGCCTTTACTCTCCCAAGCAGGTTTTGTCTCTCATCAATCTTTTGAGAATCTTCCTTGAATAATCTTCTTCCAAGGCTTTGATTCGTAACTAGATAAAGAAAAAACGAATTATTGTTAGTCTTGATTTTTGAAAGTTTTAGGCTTTGTGGGTTTTGCGAATTTCAATGTGCATTCGTCGTTTAAAGTGTTTTGGTTTTCTTTTGTTTCTAATTTGTGGTGAATTCGTTGCTTAAAGTCGTAACCTTTGATGAGATTATCATTAAGAGAAAGAAACTCATGCAAAAATTGAAGCAAAGTTCTGTGCTTTATGTGTCTTTATTGTGTTTACAGGTTGTCCATTGGACTTCACTTCATCTAACTTCACTCTAGTGGCTTCTGTGTGCTCGAACAATGCCGATAGAGCTAAATGCTGCCGCTACATGAACGCTTTCGTTGCAGTATCTGTCGCCCGCTATGCAAACTTCACAGCTGATCTTGGAGTTACATCAGATTTGACTGAAATCTGCATTACTACTATCTCTAGGACCATGGAGCTTTATGGAATCCCTAGAAATGCAACTATCTTCTGTGGATTAGGAACCAAGATTCTTGTTAACTACGATTGTGAAGGTCTGGCCACTGTACCGCCAATGCTTCATTCCGCAAATTTTGGAGATGTTTCTAGAAACTGCAAACTTCCGCTTCCACCGGGTGATCAATGCAGGAATTGCTTGAATTCCAGTATCAGCTACCTTCGTAGCCTCGTTGGTGCAGATAATAGCATCAAACTGAGTACTTGTCGTGATGCAACTTATGCTGTGTTAGCAAGCCGGGTTGACAATTCATCGGCCCTTGAACTCGCTAGCTGCTTCTTTAATGTGCCTGAGCTTAGCCCCGCTTCAGGTATATACAGTTTTGTGTATCAAAATACCATTCATGGAGTGTTCTATATTGGGAAAGATCGTAGATAGATCCTTATATATATTAGTATCGTATCCAGATTGGATTTTTTGTTTATTTTTCTGACTTTCTTGACGTCTACTCAGGTTCATCTCCATCATCGCTGAGCCCAGAAGCTTCTCCTCCGTTAGCTGATAGTCCAAGCAGCGATAATCTTGTTTTGTCTCCATTAAAAAGTCACCATCCATATCACTTGACAATGGTTCCGACTATTGGGATTGCTGTTACAGCTTTTTCTCTTGTGATGCTTGTAGTCCTAATACTTCTTATCCAAAGAAAGAAACGTGAACTTGATGACTCCAAGGGCATGGATTGTAATCTTAAAAGGACATCTCCTTCTCCCCGCCCAAGGTCGATGATTCATGAAGGTGAAAAGTTCTTCTGATGGTACACTAACAAGAGATGTTAGACCATGTAAAAGAATTGTGTGGTTAACTTTTTCAGGTACTTCGTCTGGTTTTCGGAAATTCAGCTACAAGGAGATAAGGAAAGCAACTGAAGATTTCAACACGGTGATTGGCCGTGGGGGCTTTGGGACTGTTTACAAAGCTGAGTTCAGTAATGGGTTGGTTGCAGCTGTAAAAAGGATGAACAAGAGCTCTGAACAAGCAGAAGATGAATTTTGCAGAGAGATAGAGCTTCTCGCCAGGCTGCATCACCGCCACCTAGTTGCTTTAAAAGGGTTTTGTAACAAGAAGAACGAGAGGTGAATGATTGCAGTTTAGCTTCATTTCGTTTCTCCCCTTTTGTGTGGAAAATATATTAGATTGCCCTCTGCTTATCTAACCTGATAATTACAGGTTCCTTGTCTACGAGTATATGGAAAATGGGAGCCTGAAGGATCATCTACACTGTATGCTCATGATTTCCAGATTTTATTTATATGTATTAGACTTGGCAAAAAATATTTAACGTTGTTCTTCATCCCTGTGCAGCCACGGTAAAACCTCCACTTAGTTGGGAAGCAAGGATGAAAATCGCAATCGATGTGGCTAATGCTCTGGTAAATTTCTAAAGCTATCATCTACATTTTTCATAAAACCGATAGTGGTTTGTATTATTATTGTTCTTAGTTCTTGGCTGGATATGCTTCTTTTCCTCCAGGAATACCTTCATTTCTACTGTGACCCTCCTCTCTGTCACAGAGACATTAAGTCAGGCAACATATTACTCGACGAGAACTTTGTTGCTAAGGTGCGTCTGCATCTTTGCACATCAACTGGTACACTGACTTATTAATTCGTTTTACCTCTTGAAGAATTGACCTGTGGGGTTATGTGGTGCAGCTTGCAGATTTTGGCCTTGCACATGCTTCTAGAGATGGCTCCATTTGTTTTGAACCTGTTGATACCGATATCCGTGGAACCCCAGGTCAGGATACAAAGAAAACAACTACTCTTGAAATATTGAGCAAAATCTAAAACCATGAAATCTGAATTTCAGGCTATGTAGATCCAGAGTACGTTGTAACACAAGAACTGACAGAGAAAAGCGATGTGTACAGCTATGGAGTGGTGTTGCTAGAGATCATAACTGGGAAAAGAGCCGTTGATGAAGGTAGGAACCTTGTAGAACTGTGTCAGCCCTTACTGGTATCAGAATCAAGACGCATAGATCTGGTGGATCCGAGAATCAAAGACTGCATAGATGGAGAACAGCTTGAAACAGTAGTGGCAGTTGTAAGATGGTGCACAGAGAAAGAAGGCGTGGCTAGGCCATCGATCAAGCAAGTCCTGAGACTGTTGTACGAAAGCTGTGATCCATTGCATCTCGGGCTTGCAATGGCGGTCGAGGAGAACAAAGGACGGTCACTGAGAGGTGACTCAGGGTTCCAAAGTGGAGACATCCGTGGCTTGGCTTCTTCCTCTAGTACTACTTCAAGGTCGCATTGTAGCCGGAGTTTTCTGCTTGAGACTGGTTCCCCTCACTCTCCACCAAATGGTCTCTCTTTTTGAGTGAGGACAGACAATTAGTCACATTTTTTTCTAGAAATTTGTCACTACTTGGGATCATCCAAACTGTTTTCTAATTGCAATTTTGAAAGATAAATATGTTTCCCAACCAGAGTCAAGACTGATTTCGTTGCCACTGTAAGTAATGGCTAAACCCAAATTAATGACATGAGAGAACCAAATCCGTAATACAAAGTCAGACATATATATAAACAACTACTGTATGTCTTTTAAAAACCCCAACAACCAGAAAACACAAAACAGAGGATAATCTAAACCTAGACTAATAAAGGTCAGGGCACAAACTGTCATTTATTCATAATGAAAACTCTCTCCTACTCTGTAACCTAGATTTTTCACTCAATTTCTCTTAACCTCCTGTACAGGTAGCACTAACTCCTATTACATTAGTCCCAAGCTAGGCAGCTGGTTTAATCCGTTCTTGTTGCTTCATCCTTCACCATGGACCAGTTAATGTCCTTCTCAAGCATTGTCTTTTGCTGCCCCACGGTCGCTTCGACGATTCCTTCAGCTGCTAATTTCAAAAAGAGTACTAGTGAACAACACAATCAAAAAGGCTTATTCAAAACGAGGCCAGACCACAAAAATGTTTGAAAACTATCTAGAGTTTGAGATTCAGTTGGGGACATACTTGTTTAGGACCAACATAGACTATTAGACCTACAACTTAAGTTTGGTCTTTTGCTGCTGATGTTGGTCCTAATCAAGTATGGTCAAGGGTTTCAAAACGAACTTAATGAAAAAATTAAGTTCTTAAATAATTACCTCATTCTTCTGCATCTCCACCATTTCAGCCTGCAATATAGGGGAAGCTAGGATTCAGAGCCAAGTCCTAAAGTCTGAGAGGGGAAAACAGAAAACACACAGAGAGGTTGTAAAAGTCGGAAACAGAAAGAAACCTGTTTTTTCTGCAGTTCTTGATTCGTTTTCTTGAGCTTTTCAATTTCAGCTTCCAGTTCCAATGTATAAGCCTGCAATTAGTGAATAGTTAAAAAACATGGAAGATAAAGCACCTTTCTTAATACAAGTGGTTCGGGATAGAAGAAATCTTTGCTGGTTTTATGTTTTTGTTTGATTCAGTCTTGCAAAAGATAAGACCAAAATAGTCAAACCAAACAAAAGGGACTAGATAAGTTTGGTTAGATTTATACTCACCTGCTTTCGAGCTCTTGATCTAGCAGCTGATTCTCGGTTCTTGATCATTCTCCTTTGCCTCCTCTCGATAACCTTCTCTAGACCCGTATTGCTTCTTCGTCCTCGATTAAGCACATATGGAACTGGTGATAAAGAATTATTTTCTGCGCTGCTTGTCCCTGGAGAAGTTGCTGCAACAGTAACCCCAGTTCCTCCGAAACTAGCTAATCCATTATTATTGTTGATGGAATTATTTGCAGCCCCAGCAAAACCCTTGTTGACTATATTCACAGGCGAAGAAAATGCTACGTTTGCTTGTTTAGGAAAAATGATTTGAGGCAGCCGCTGCTGCGGATGCTGCTGCTGTGGATGAGGCTGATTCAGCTGCTGCAACTGCTGTTGTTGTTGCTGCTGCAATAACTGTTGTTGTTGTTGTTGTTGTTGCTGTTGTTGCTGTTGTTGCTGTTGTTGCTGCTGCAGCATTGTTCCACCCACTTTGAGCCCTAAACCAGGTGGCTGATTCATGATAATAGAATCATTATTACCATTGAATGATATGCTGTTTTGATTTGGCTGATCAAATCCAAAACCTAAGCCGCCAGCAGCAGTGCTGTTACCATAAAACCCGTTGTTGTTGTTTCCGTTGACCTGACCCATCTGTTGAGCACAGTTATCTTCTCTTACAACCCCAGCACGGAACAGAAACTCTTCAAGTGTCATTTCCCCCAAAGTCTGTTGCCTCCCAGGAAGCGCATTCGACTCACCACCGCCTCCGCTGCTACTTCCCATATTACCATCCTTGGTGATCAAACACTTCCACACCTCATCAACAGTCTTCTGACTAATGGTTCTAGGCAACGTCAAAGAGCCTTGCCTCTGGAGATTCCCACCAGGGATACCAGCACCGGGTTGCGCTACCGCAGTAGCAGCTGACGAAGAAGTCATGGTCATGCCCTGAGCTTCCTCGGCAGTCCATATGCTCTTCAGGAGTTCATCCATGTTCATCGACCCGAAATCTTTTCCCGGTCCACCTAGTGTGTTCTGTAACTCATCAAAGGTAAGGGAATAGACCGAGGACTGCCTCGCCAAGGGCATGACAACACTATCCGTTGGCTTCATCTGATTACTACTCCCTTCCCCTCCAGGATGACCACCACCTCCCAGGTTGTTGAAATTGATGTGAGTTCCCATAATCCTTGTATTCACTCCTTGTACTTCTTCTTCAATGAAAACAAAGCATCCAAGCCCTAAAACCCTTCTTATAAAATTAAAGTAAAGCAGTTAGAGAGTGTATTACACAATGCTAAGAATCCATGAAACAGAGAACTAGTGAGCTATGTGTCACTCATGCATGTTCACATCCATATAAAAGAGAGAGAAAACTAAAGCGAAACTGGACAAACCACATAAATGCGTGCGAACAAATGTAAAAACACAGTAAAGTCAATTAATAAAGGTCAGATCTTTGGATAATGTTTATAAAAAAATGAAATCTGATGACTTTTGTTGTGGAAAACGAATTCACACCACCAGATACAGAGTTTACTCATACATAACCAAACGGATCTATTCCAGATTCCCGAGGAAAATCAACCCATTTCTCTTAAAACCCCGATCGAATCGAAGAAACCCTAATAGCAACAAGAATCAAATCGATGAATTTAAACAAATAGCTACTAAAGAGACTCTCTTTAAATCCAATTTCACAGCCGAAAGTTACTTCCTTTACTACTTCTAACATCATGATTCATAAACGAAACAGAGGAAACACAACAAAAAATTGGATGATCAGACAAAGACAGATCCACAAGTCAGAAAACGGATAATAAAAGAGAAAAGAGCTTAAAAATATATATTTACCAAATTAAATTTCTTCAAAACAAGATTCGTGACTGCGAAAACTCCAGAGAAGCTACAGGGAGAGACGACAAGTGTGTTGCTGCCGCCTCGACACGAGCAACCATTTTAAGGCCTGAAACCTTTTTTTTTTTTGTTCTCCGCAATTTTTTTTTTTTTTTGTGAATAATATTAATTTTACAATTTTAAAAGAGTAACGTGGACGAATGAGAAAAAAGAGTATAAGATTTTAAGTGCTTGTAAAGATTTGTATCCAATTAGAGAACGCGACGTGGTAAAACATTGGCCGTTTGTTTCCGACAGTGAAGATTCGAGTGGTTGGAGATCGTGCTTGGAATTTTTTTCTCATGGAAGTTAAATCATAATAATGAATGTTCTTTGTTTTTTAGGTCAACTGATTCAAAAGATATTTACTTCTTATGTCCTTTAATTTTCTTAATTTAGATTTATATCAAAAATTTAAATTGATCTTCAAATTGACATCTGCCACAATTGCAATCTTCAAAATATTGTGATGTATTAGATAATCTTGATTTGTAAAAAAAAAAAGAAATTCAAAATCTTGATTTGTCTTTTTCCAAAATGGTTGACGATAAGGATTGTACTTTTTTCAACATCCATACCAATTTCATACATTAGATAAGACTAAATATAAATGTCCACATTAGACTTAGTAAATGTCCATATTAGACAAGATACTATCCATATTAAAAAGATGAATGTTTTCATTGGTAACTTTTTTTTACATTAAAATGTTCATGACATAAATCAGTCAAAGTTTTTTTTAACAGTTGATACTATTTTTATAAATAATTATTTGTCGACAAAAATATATATATATTTTTGGTCTAATTTTTAGTTTATACCATATATTAATGATACAATTTTCACCGCAACAAATGAAAAGATTACCAATCACATCCGCTATTATTTTTTAATTACTATTTTACCATTTTTTTTTGTTTTCTAAAATCTATTTTATCATTTTTACAATTATTTTTTACAGTTAAAAAGCTTTTAATCGTTTTATATCATCAATATGATTTAGACAAAAAAGATTGAAATATACAAAAAAAATCTATAAAAACTATGAATAGATTCCATAAAAGTGAATAATGTGAACTATATGACCAAAACATGTAGTTAATTGGGTTGTGCTATTTTTATCATTATGTCACCCGAAGTTTAAACTATGGTATGGTTGTGTGACTTTTATTTACATCATAAAGGATTCTTATATCTCCCATATTATTTAATATTTTAAAGTGTTCATCAGATAGAACTATAGAAGTGGTGGTGCTTTCTTTTTGGGAGCCCATTTTGCTTAGAAGTTAGAAGCCAATAAGAATATCACACCACTCTTCAAAACAAAACAATAAAGAACACTGTCGCGTGGAGTCTAAGATCATTACTTCCAAATACAGAAATATGTTTTCATTCCTCATTTGGTATTATTACAAATTTACAATGTTTGCTTATTTGCTTTTTTTTTTTCTTTCTATTTTATATTCAAAGAAACATCCACTTTGGCCACGTTAGGCCGACGTATAGAGTGAGCATAAAACCATGATTGATCCCATATTCCTTTTTTTTTTTTTTTTTTTTTTTTTTTTGCTTATATGTATATTTATACACATACACACGATTATCATTTACGTGTATATATATTCTCAATCTTGGTGCTACAGAGTTCGACCTAAGCTTCAAGGGACGACTATGTAGATGCTGTTGTTTGCTTCTTCACAATCTGTAAACTTTTAAAAATCCACACAGATCACCAACACAATAATAAAATTGTAAATATCGATGTAACTATATTTTAGCAACTGTAGTTTAAAATTAAGATTCAAACATAAAATAGACAATAGAAAAATGTTTTTATAAAAATGTCCTAATTAACTAGTAATAGATTTGTGGTCATTTTATTTTTATGATTGAGATCTTAGTTTTGTATTTTTTTTTGCTAAATTGTAAATATCATGAAAAAAATGAGGGCATTAATATAATATTGCACATCCCAAATGATCGCATGTGGCTGTGCTTGTATACGATCAATGATTGAGGCCATGAATGTTTTGGGGTTTTTGAGTGGTTTTTAGATTATGGATTTTGGTTTATAGATTTTAGATTTTGATTTTTGGTTTTTGGATTTTGCAAAAGAGAGAAAAATAGAAAAAAAAATAAATGGAAAATTAAAAAAAGTTGGAATCCACGGCAAACATTCTAAAATCTAGCAAAAATAGGTTTTTGGGATTTCTTAAGAAAAATGCAAAAACTGTCAAAATCTAGATTCCCTATTTTTTAGGGAAACCATTTTTCTCATAATCTTGAATGGATGATTAAATGGTTTTTCAAAATCAAAAACCAAAAACCATGCTAGAAACTACTAGCCATTCAAGGCCTGAAACTTGAAAGGTTGGTGAGGGCATTTGTGACGAGGACCTCTAGCCACAAAATATATTCAAGAAACTGTTTGCCTTGTAAAAAAATACTAATCGTTTAAGCATCAACAATTATTGTTTTAAGTTTATTTTTGTCGTTGTTTAATTTATCTATAGTTTTTTATTATGTTACAAGGTCTTCTATTAAAATGCAAAGAGATTACATGGCTATGACTTTAAGGATCATAGAGATGGACAAAGTAGTTTGAGAGAGTAGCTTAAGCACACAATTTGCTAGCTTTTGAGAACATCAAAAACTAAAGATATTAGGGTAGAAGCTAGTGAAGAAAAGGTTCGCTAAAAAACCCTAGTTGTATGACTTGTATCATGTGTGGTCCTCGACCACCACGTCCTCTACGACCACGGTTTCCGCATCCATAGACAGAAATTCATTGCTCTTTGACCTTTTGTGCTGGCTTTATTTGCCTTCCTCTTCGGATTCTTTAAGCTACATCCCATTGAGATTCAAAGTCTTAAAGAACTTTTATCCTTTAGTTTCGATATTGATTTTGTATTTGTATTTTTATCGTCGATTACATCACTATATTTTCTATTCAATTAATACATGCCATTTTTTTATTTTCAAGTTTGAATTACTTAGATAACTAATACTAATTATATCTATTGTGGCTCTGCATTTTGTTGTATTTAGTTTTGTATCGTAACAACTAAACAATATACAAACATATTCTCTCATATAAATCTCTCTTTATACGTGAGATCAATTTGTCGATAAAACTCTTAAAATAAATGTTGTGATGAATATTGTTGGCTTATTATTGCTATATCTAGGGTAATAATATTCATCATTACATCTTTTTTTTTTTATATGACATCATTCTATTTTGGAGTTAGTGTCATTAGAAAATTCTTCAAAATGTCATTTTGAAGATCTTAGTTCCTTCTCCTTGTGATGGTAATTCACTCATTTAGGATTTTGCCTTAGAAATTTGAAGTGTATTTATCCGAGCCTAATGATGAAAGAAACTAATGTTAATTAACTTTAGTTCATGTTTCAGAGACTTTCCATAATGTTTTATATCTATTTTCGAATTGAGAAACATGTAAAGACATATATGATCCACTTTTCTCATGTGATCCCATTGTTTAGCAGCCGCAATCTATTATATATTTGACTGTATCTTCTCTGTTTTATTGTAAAAGATAAACAAAATAAGATCATCATCCTCCTGCTTCACATGGTTTTAGCACTAAAGGTCTAATATGTTTACCTATTCTTGATTTGATTTTATTCGATTTGCATATAGTTCCTCCATCTTTTTACAATTTTAAACTTGCTCACATTCCACCAAAGATTTAAAAAAATGAAATAAAATAAGAATTTCAGGTAGAAAAATTTGGCTTTGAAAGCCAAAGTGTGCAAATTTTTCCTCTTTCTCATAAATCAAACAATGAAAACCCAAATCACAAATTTTCAAATCCATAATTGACAAAATCGTCGCTTTTGTTAATGGGTGTTTTCTCCAATCTTCGAGGTCCTAAAATTGGATCGACCCATGAAGAATTGCCTGTAGCCAATGGCTCTTCTTCATCTTCTTCGTCTACTTCCTCTTTCAAGCGTAAAGTCTCGACCTTGTTGCCAATCTGCGTGGCTCTGGTTATCATCATCGAGATCGGGTTCCTGTGTCGGCTCGATAACGCCCCTTTGGTCGATACGTTGACCCATTTTTTCACCAAGTCGTCGTCCGATTTGAAAGTTGGGTCGGGAATGGAGAAATGCCAGGAGTGGTTAGAGAGAGTGGATTCAGTGACTTATTCCAGAGATTTCAGTAAAAATCCAATCTTTATCGCTGGTGGTAACAAGGTTTGTCGCCGAATCATTTGTCTATCATCAAATTATGTATATAATTTCTCTGGGTGATAGATTGTTCAGTGCTTTGGTAACAAGTCAATGAGATCAAAATTTGGGCTTTGCTTGTTAACTAGTTGTTGGATGTGATAATAGTGTAGTGTGTGACCATGGAATGAGCAATATTTATTCTTCTCATGTGTGGTAATAATGATGATTGGATACTGTGGTTTCTCAGTTATATGCATTGATGAGGATATAATGATTCTTAAAGGATTTATATATTTTCTATGATGGTGTGGCAGAGAACAAGTATTGAAGGATTTCTTCTTATGAGTGGGCTATTGGCTTCATTTCTCTCAATTGTTTGTAGGACTTCGAATCGTGTTCTGTTGATTGTGTTATGGGATTCAGTTCAGATAAAAGACCGGATGCGGCTTTTGGATTAAGTCATCAACCTGGAACACTCAGTATAATCCGTTCCATGGAATCGGCACAGTACTACCAAGAGAACAATCTTGCTCAGGCACGACGGTGGGTAAGCACATGTTAACAAGACGTTATACTTTTGCAGGGGATGTAAAATTCCGTGATAAGTAGCTGACCGTTAATCTTCTGTTGTTCATCAGGAGGGGTTATGATGTTGTGATGACAACTAGTCTGTCATCAGATGTTCCTGTTGGGTATTTTTCATGGGCGGAATATGATATTATGGCTCCAGTGCATCCAAAGACCGAGAAAGCTCTTGCTGCTGCTTTTATATCCAATTGTGCAGCTCGGAATTTCCGCCTGCAAGCTCTTGAAGCCTTAATGGAGGCGAATGTTAAGATTGATTCTTATGGTGGTTGTCACCGGAATCGGGATGGGAGTGGTATGTATCATGCATTGCTAGCGAAATGTTCTATGTCCTAACTATATTAAGTCGTTGAACCAAGAATTTACGAAAATTCATTACAGTGGAGAAGGTTGAAGCTCTTAAGCACTACAAATTCAGTCTAGCTTTTGAGAACACCAACGAGGAGGATTATGTCACAGAGAAGTTCTTCCAATCTCTAGTTGCTGGTATAGATAGATCTACTTCTCTCTCTCTCTGCTGAATGCTGATCTTGCAAATTTTAGTGTTTGCTTCATTAGAAGAATTAGCATTTGAGAATTTGTGTCTATGGGTGTGCATTTTGGTGTATCGGGTTTGCAAAACAAACCTCATATCCTACTAAAATTCTTATATTGGTACAATTAGTTAGGATAAGCACAACCAATGCCTGAAATGTATAGCCAACTTAAATGAAGTCCTCTGTAATTCGGATTCGAGTCCTAGTATTTCAGGTATTATTTGGATTTTTTGTGTGTGATTTTTCTGGTTTGGGTTTAGGTAGTTCAGTGTACGGGTAATTCGGGTATCAACATATAGCCATAACCAATTGTGTGACAGGGAAAGTGTATACCAAACGTTATTTAGGCCACCCAGATCCATATTTTCTTATATTATTTTTGGTTCTCTACATTTGGTTGGATTATCTGACGCAAAACACCCTGACATGTTTTGTCCATCAGTAACATTATAGGTATCTTATACGAGTCACTGATCCTTGACTTCTCTTTGTCTAAATTGAAGTATTTCTCTATTATTACCTTCTCGACACTAGGTGAAATCTGGAAGAGTGTTATATTCTCTGCCACCTCTTAGCTACTGTTAGTCATCTTGCATGATCTGAGCTTATTTATCATGTCAATAATTGATGAACGGTGATGTGCGGATTTATATACGTAGATCATCATACATGTGAGCATTGAAGTTACCTTGTTTTCTACTTCTGATTAGCAATAAATGATCAAATCTTCTTTTAGGATCTGTCCCTGTGGTTGTTGGAGCTCCAAATATAGAAGAATTTGCACCTTCTCCTGACTCATTCCTTCACATTAAGCAGATGGATGATGTCAAGGCAATTGCAAAGAAAATGAAGTATCTTGCGGATAACCCTGACGCCTATACTCAGATGCTAAGGTGTGGTAATACGTAAAATATTTGCCGGATTGAAAACAAAATAAGAACATGTTTCGACAAATATTGAAAACTTCGGTTTTTCAATCAGATGGAAACACGAAGGCCCTTCAGATTCTTTTAAGGCACTTATTGATATGGCTGCTGTACACTCTTCTTGTCGTCTCTGCATCTTTGTGGCTACAAGGATTCGTGAGCAAGAAGAGAAGAGCCCTGAGTTTAAGAGACGACCCTGCAAATGCACCAGGGGCTCACAGACAGTTTATCATTTGTATGTTAGAGAAAGAGGACGGTTTGACATGGAATCCATCTTCTTGAAGTAAGCCAGCATTAATTCACTAAACCGGGCAAATTGCTTTATGTTTACTCATGTTCTTTGCTAATGATGTAACAGGGATGGAAATCTGACTCTGGAAGCTCTGAAATCTGCAGTTCTTGCAAAGTTCAAGTCTCTGAGACATGAACCGATATGGAAGAAGGAAAGACCCGCGACCTTAAGAGGAGACGGTGAGCTTAGAGTACATGGGATATATCCGCTTGGTCTGACTCAAAGACAAGCCCTTTACAACTTCAAATTCGAAGGAAATTCAAGTCTCGGTACTCACATACAGAGAAACCCTTGTCCCAAATTCGAAGTTGTCTTTGTCTAAATTCTATTCATACTTGGTATAGAAGAAAACCAACGTTTATTTTAAGATGCACGCTTTGAATGTAGTTTGTCTTAGGCAGGATTAAGGAACGAGTACATATAAAAATAAAAACAGATTTTGCTTCTCTTATCGGGTTCAAGAATAGTTTGATCATTTGATGAGACACAAAATGGCATAAACATTCTCAGATCAGCTTTAACAGATTTACAGATACTGAAATATGGATCTTGTATTTGATTGACATGTTTTTTTCTGATTGTACAACATTTTGTTTTGGAGAGCAAAGAAATCTATAATAATCGGTTACAAGTCATGATGATATGGAATGGAAGTGGGAAAATCTATAAATCAGATTTTCTCTTACATTGACAGAGAATCCACTGTCTGATTTGCCTTGAGCATGATCTTTGACTAAAGTCTTTTAGGATTCTGCTCCATCATCTTTTTCTTTGTCTCATATTATTGTCTCACTTACACTAACTTATGTAATGTGTCTCATCTTACAAATCAATCGACTTGTGTAAAGAATTAATTAAGCGGAATTCATAAGCATCAGTCAATTTAGGTGATTTCTTTTGATTCAATATTGGATATCGAGTTTTTTAGTTTTATTAGAAATCTTTTTAACATGTGATATTTTTAGAATGTATCAAACTTATAATTTATCAAGCACGTAGAAAAGATGTCGGTATATGAATTTTTTTAATGGATGAGATAGAGCTGAATCACCTTTTACTATAGTGTATACCTTATTCGTTTTTACTTCTTGTGAATCTATGTGAAAAAAAGAAAGAAATTAAACTAGTTTGAAAGAGATAATGAACTAGACATGAGTGGAGTAGAGCGAAGAGAGTTACAAATTTGGCAATGATTTTGGGTTTACTCTTTTCTTCTTCTTCTCTCCTTTTTGTTTCAAATCTAATCTTGTAATTTTCTTTTTTCATAACTTTTTCTTAATTTTTTATTTTTTATTCCAAAAACACTTTCGACATTCCAATTCTTGCTTATACCAAAAGTGGCTAAAAACCGTTAAATCTCCATCTTGTTACTGTCCCCAATTTTCTGATAATTAATATTAATACAACAACAAAAAATATAAGACCAATGACATACTTGAAACATGCTCCTGTCATGTTTCAACCAAAGCTTGTAGCATCTTTATCATAAGTGATATGGTTATATATATTCACTACTTATAGTACATTGGATTCACTTTTAATTGTTCGACCTTTGTGAACCAAACACATGTCTTCCAACTATATATAGTTTTGGTGTGTTGAACACATGTCTTCCAACTATAGTTTTGGTGTTGATCAGTGGGAATATTAGTGTTAACCTAATCACGTTATCTATCAAACATGTGCTTATAATAACTTTGATAAGACCTACATCTTTTACAACGATCGATGTTTTTCTATCGATTTTGTACGCTTTGCATATACATACACAAATTTTATATAATGTGTGAATATATGGAAAGTAAAATTAAGATAATTGAGGAAGAGCCGTACAGAAATGGAAGAAAGATAAGTGAAAAAGAGAGAATAATTAAAAGGAGAAGATTCAATATCATGCTGCAAAGTTTCTAAACGATTTTGGAGTGTCTATGAGTCATCCCTCTTTGTGCTCTAATGTAAACCTCCCAATCATTACCCACACTCACTTTATCTCTACAAATATATACTCTATTTATATATATAAAACATCCTAAACACTGTATATAAGGATGTTTATCGTAAGAAAAAGGAAAGGGGGCATTATTGATCATTAAAGGTATGGTGTATAAGAAGCAATGGAAAGTTTTGTTTTCTCCATGCGTGATCTCAAGAAAATATCTACGTCTTTGTTTGTTAATTATTGTGTTAAATATCTACATTTGTCCCACACGGCATATGTGATCTAATAAATAACGAAAGTAAAACAGATTAAGAAGATGTATTTTTATGTATAGTGAAATTCTGAGCAGTGAATTTTTCGTACTTCAGAAATGGGTTAGATTTATAAAAACCTAATTTCATAGAAAAGAAAAAGAAGGTTTACTCGTGTCACTGCCTTGCATGTCAAGTACAACGATTCTAAGAATTTTAATCATTAACGATTTAGCTGTCGTTGATTTAATAATTACAAAAATCTAAAAGGACTTGGAGAAAGAGAAAGATCGCACTAATTATAGATGTGGAGCCAAGTCAAGAACTGCATTTTATTGTAAATATTGATTATATAAGGGTTACCCACAAACCGAATTCTATTTATGGCTTGCTATTCATTAAATTAATATTTCTCAATAGTTAAAATTGTTTTAGTTTAACGGTTTGGTAGGTGATTACAAAGAAAAGAACCTTATGTAGAAAGAATTACGGTCGTATAATAATGATAACATATTTTAAAAAATGGTTGCCGTTGCGTTATGGAAGTGTCCAGATCCGACCAAACTAAAGAAAAAAACTTAGATGTGTTGTTTTCCATTTTGTGTCCTTTGTTGTGTTGTGTCCATACGATCTCAAACCCTTGAGAATTAGATTCCCCCAAAACAGTAACACGAGACGAATCACCTGATGTCACAGCCGAGCGTGCGTCCCACGCTCTCTGAAAAGCTTTTCCACGTGTCAGTTTTCCTCCGTACGGTTTCGGACCCGCAGATGGGGTAAGAGTAGGAGCTGGTTGGACCCATTTTGTTCCACCGGAAACGACGGGTAGAGAGAGGTTCCCGCCATCTTATGGTAATCGGAAACTGAGCTGTATTGCATAAAATGAGTCCCACGTAGTGTCACGTCATCACGTGAACACAATGCGCCGACTTCACCGGATTATTTCTCCCCCTCTCCGCAAATTATTTCCTTTTTCGTTGATTTTCTCTTTCTTTTTTTAGATCACCCAATTGACGGCAACTACCCTCTAAACCACAATTTTTTTTCTGGCAGCCATCGACTTTTGTTTCGTATTTAAAAGTAAAGAGATCCATTTCAAAGTACACATAAAAAATCTTATCATTCCAAGGGATAACTATATAACACAACTTTTAAAAATTGTGCATGACAGTCTATTTCGTAAGGCATTTCGCAGTTTTGACTTATATAAAAATCTTTTTTTTTTTTGTTAAAAAAAATATATTATCAATCGTTTGTTTTTTTTTTTTTTTTTTTTTTTTTTTTTTTTTTTTGCTAAGAATGTAAATATTCATTTCACAATGAGGTTACACAAAAAAGCATAACCAATTTTATGGTCCCATGCCAAAAAAATTTAAAAAACATGGAAGCATACACATTCTTGATCAAAACTTCAATTCAATCCTTAAGCAAACAAATGCTCTTGGAAGAAGAAAGGATATTGAAACAAGATCTAAAGAATCCCTAAAGTGGAGCTGGGAAGAGAAACAAGAGCGAAAGAGAGAACAAGGTAGTGAAGAGCTTGACGATAAGCGAATAGGTAGTCCTTTCAACGGCAGTCCGAGCCGAGAGATCAACTGCGAAACCACACGAGCAAAAAGAGGCAGGCAATGCTTACCACTCTACCAAGTTCCTCCTGAAGTCAGTAGCACGTGCATAGCAACTTCATATCCTCAAAATGCTATACTAGCATCACCAGTCGCAATAACAAACACAAAGACAACCTTAACCTTTTTCGAAGCTTAACACGTAGCTAACACTAATCCGAAGCAGTGAGCAGAAGCGCATGCATTAATGCAACAAGGAAGCAATAAACTTGGACGCCAAAGCAGAAAAACAAGTGCGACATGTCTTGGAGATGCGTGGAGGTACTAAAGGCGTTTGTGATCTAAGGCAGTCCTCAAACCTTTGATCAAGCCGAGCCTTAAAACTCCATCCTAGACGAAACTAACAAGAAACAACTGCTGAAGCAAAACAAGTCTCGGATAATACTCAATCTTCATCGTCTCGCCACCACTTTTGGCTTGGGAGATGAGCTGAATAAAGAGGTCATCAGGGGACTCGCAAAAGTCAGAGAAGCCGGCTCTAACAACAAGCCACACCAACAGACACACAACGAACTGAACAAGACCCCCAGTGAAGACAAGAGCTAGAGAACGACAGAACCGGAGGTTGAAACCTAAGCACTGACAGCCATAGCTAACGCAACAACACGCGACAGAGAACAACACCTACCGGAGCACGCGTTTATCCAGGGAAACCAACGACTCTTTCATAGCGGCGGGAGAAAGACTAACCGAGCGAAGACATGAAGCAGGCACAGAAGGAAGGAGAGCATAGCTTACCAACGTCGGACAGAGCATAAAACGCCACGCCGAGCCACAACCATTGGAGATCCGCCGCACGCCAAAGGAAAGAGAGACTAGATCAGGGAGACCATACTGCTCAAAATCACTTGCCAGAAAAGGACCTAAGCACCACTTGAAACGAGACAAGCAGATACGTCGTCGTCGAAATCGACGCGTAGAGAAAACCACCGAGAACCACCGCAGGAAGCCTCGCAAAAGCTCAGATGCTGTCCTCGAGCAAGCTAGAGGAAGAGCGAGACCGCCGGGAAGGTGACAATCGCCGTCCTCACCGATAGGACCAAGACAAGCCGACGCCTTTTCAACCGCAGGAAGCACCACCGTAGACCTCACCACACAACTCGGTCGTCAAACTCGTCAAATCGCTGATAGGAAAGGGCCAAACCGGCGAGCGGAGAACACATGGGCCCTCTCACGACCACGGCGAGGAGCACCGGTGGCCGGAGAGGCGGAAACACGAAAAAAATTTAGGGTTTCAAAGATGAAATCGCCTTAGTTGAGAGAGATTGGGGGCGCGTTGGGTCACGCGCTGTGTTTTTTCTAGTCTTCGGTTATGCATGGGAAAAGAAAAACGAATACACGGAAATGAGTTTAGAAAACATGAAACAGTTTTATTATTATAGGAAACATTTATATATAATTATAAACTATATTTAAGCATTATATCATTTTGTAAAACATATACTCCCTCCGTTTCAAAATATAAGTCGTTTTAGGTAAAAACACGCCAATTAAGGAGATCTACTTTTAAAAAGTTTAACCAATCACAAAAGAGACTGCATAATATAAATAATCATAAAATATTAAAATAATATATAATTTGCATCGAAACTCGAAAACGACTTATATTGTGAAACAAAAAACTTTTTCCAAAACGCCTTATATTATAAAACGGAGGGAGTATATGTTTCATTTATTAATTTTAAATAGTTCGACTAAAACAAATTAATAGGCTGATCTCATCCAGTGAATTAAATAAACCCTTAATAGCCAATTATATATATATATATATATATTAAAAAAAATCTTGTTACTATTGCAATGAACAAACCATTTGGCCAGTTTAGAAAATGTACTTGAAAAAATATATTATTAAATTTTATTTTTGTTTGTGATAAAGGTTAGCCTATAGGTTTAAATCAGACGGAGACAATTAGTAAGTGTAAGGCACCGCCACCGACTTTGTCCTCATAGGTCCATTTCATTTACCCTCGTAATATTTCATCCTAAGACTGGGACAAATGCGTCGCCTTTCATTTGATCATGATATTCATCTATAACATTTACTAGTCTTATAAATATCATAGTTAATTAGTTTATTTATTTATTTATAATGAAAGCTGTTCCAAACCTTCTGGATGTATACTTAAGCGTTACATTCATATTACTATATCTTGGGCATAAAGATGTACATATATTACTATATTATTCAGTATTCACTAATATGAATTACACAATGCAAAATTTTGATTTCTGACACTAATATGTACGTAATTTAGTGGTTTTGTGATAATATTATTGATGCGTCACTAGTCGAATTATGCATAGTTTTAAAAGAAAAAGGAAGCGATGTAAAATACATGACTAATATAATTCGTATTAACTAACATTTTTTCAATCAAGATTTGTCTCTCGAACAAAGAAGAAACTACTAGATCGATCTCTAAAGAATGCTACGCAATTTGGGCAACATCGATCTTAGGTTATATGTTACTAAAAATGGCAAATCCCTTCGAGAATTGGATCATGCCTTGTAAGGAAATACTTTGTCACGAGCAATGTCCTGTTCTTTTCTTAGATCTAGATATGTATACTTCAAAAGCTATTGATGGCTAGTTTGAGATCCATTATTCAATTTGTATTATACTTAATAAAGACACCGGCCCGTAAATGTTCATGTAGAAGAAACTAGAAACGTTAAACGCATCAAATCAAGAAATTAAATTAAAAGTAACTTTTAATGCCGCCTTTCTAATATTCTCCCTTGCTAGAGGCTGCAAGACGCGTTCGAATTCTCCAAACGAATTACCATTTTGATATGTAATGTCGGCATGCCGTTGTCAATTTATATGCAAATCGCTCATTGGTTATAACTTATACCGTATAAGCAAATGCCATTCATTGGTTCTTGGAATGAAATGGTCCAAAAATAGTTTGTTCCCACTAGTAATTAACTTGTATCCATCCCTCTGCCAATTAATCATGATATCCCTAAACGTATGTGCTATTCCTTGCTTAGTTGCTTTTATTATATGATACCATGAAGACTTCTAACACAAAGAGACATATTTATATAATTATTACTTTCCTAATCAGTTATCACAATGATGATTTTAGTTAATAACATTGAATGAGAAGAATGCATCAAGATACCTGCATTTGACCTTGTTTAGGCTCAACATGAAGCTTATCCCAACCCATCAACAAGGAACGGCACAAAGCCAGTCTTGAAAGTTTTGCAACTCATCATAACTTTGTGTCCTAGTCACACCTAAAAACATTCTTCCTTAAACTGAAAAATTATGCTCAAACAATATGTTTGTTGATAACAAAAGTTTATAGTTAATTTAAGCTTTATAATGGTTTCTACAAATAATTTACCATCATTTTTAATAGGATATTATTCAGCTTAGAATTTAATTTCTAGAACTATGTTTTAATTATATATATATATATAACTGTATTTGAAAAAATTGATTAAAAATGATTTGATCAAATTTGATAAAAAAAATATCTACTTATTTAGTTTTAATATCGATAAAGGTAAAAAATGACTAATTGTTTTAATAACTATTTTTTTTTTTTTAAGGGATAAAGCCGGCTTGTGTTTTGTTTCGTATTTTAGTCTCCCTATCATGATATTTTTTTCAACTGATAAATCCCATGTGACAGGAAAATAACTAAGCATCAAGAAAGATATAAAATATAATGAAATAAAATAAACAAAATATTGGATTGAAGGGGCTAAAAAGGTAAAATATTAAAATATAAGATTTCTCATCTATTGTGTAGTAGATGAGATTGAGTGATCACTTTCTTTTTTTTCAACCGAGATAGAGAAATATATGTTTCAATAATTGTAAAGGCGTAGATCCTTTATTTTCCAACAGTCACACATTTTGAAAGAAAATATTAAAAAATAAACAAAAACTTGGTTGAATGGTACGTCATTTTGAAAGTAAATATTAGTTTTATGAATAGTTTCTCTTAAATATAATGCAATACTATTCATAATTTCTCCTTTTATTCTTTAAAATGATGTACCATTAGAAAATATTTTTTTTCCATTTTCTGATGTCTTCTCTCAAAGTGAAAGACCAGTGGAGATGGTTTTAGAAACTTCGCAAGTCAAATAATTTACCTGTTTATGAAGTTTTTTGTCTTTGTTTTCTCTATATTTGTCTTATTATTATTGGTCTTCTGTTATGTGTTATTGTGACAATCCATGCATCTTGAGAACAAGTGATGTGGTTACAAGAATTACAGCTCAAAGAGATGAAGACAATTATTTATAAAAAATTGAATTTCACACGTTATTTATTTTCTATATATTAGACCTTTTCGGTAATAAATTAAAAAAACAATTAAAGAGAAAATGCTGTTATATTCAAAAAACTTCGCTAGATACGGAACATTGTAGTTGTAGTTACACTGCTCATTACCTTGAAAACCAAGGCAGTAAATCAACATTAATAAAATCGCGATTTCTAGCACCCCCATTAATTAATTTTATTATTATAAAACATATACTGTATTAATAATAAATTGAAATAATAAAATTGTCTATATCCTTCCAATAAATAAGAATCGACAAGATCTAAATTTAGATTTATTCAGCTTTTTCGCCTGAGAAGCCAAAATTGTGAATAGAAGGAAGAAGTCGTCATCTTCCCACGTTTGGACGAAATAAAACATAACAATAATAAATCAAATACATAAATCCCTAATTTGTCTCTATTACTCCACAATTTTCTATGTGTATATATATACCCACCTCTCTCTTATGTATTTGTGTATGTTGTGTTCCATTGTATATCTTCTAACTTCTTTCTTCTTCTTCTTCCTCCTCTTTCAGATTTCAAAATTTTTCATCCTCCAAAACATTTTATCATCAACCGAACATTACATATTAAATTGGTTAATAATCGATGGCTGAAATTTGGTTATCGGTTGTACCAAGCCTCATCTTTTGCTTGCTTTTGGTAAGAGTGATTGTTTCAAAGAAGAATAAGAACAGTAGAGGTAAGCTTCCTCCTGGTTCCATGGGATGGCCTTACTTAGGAGAGACTCTACAACTCTATTCACAAAACCCCAATGTTTTCTTTACCTCCAAGCAAAAGAGGTAATTTCAAAAACCTTGTCCCTCAAGTTACTTTTTGGGTTATGCTCTTAGATTTAGAAATGTTTTATCTTTTGATCTATAGATATGGAGAGATATTCAAAACCCGAATCCTCGGCTATCCATGCGTGATGTTGGCTAGCCCTGAGGCTGCGAGATTTGTCCTTGTGACTCATGCCCATATGTTCAAACCAACTTATCCGAGGAGCAAAGAGAAGCTGATAGGACCCTCTGCACTCTTTTTCCACCAAGGAGATTATCATTCCCATATAAGGAAACTTGTTCAATCTTCTTTATACCCTGAAACCATCCGTAAACTCATCCCTGATATCGAGCACATTGCCCTTTCTTCCTTACAATCTTGGGCCAATATGCATATTGTCTCCACCTACCAGGAGATGAAGAAGGTAAATATATGTTCATACGTTTACAACAAACGAACTCACACAATGCAATTCCTTGATTGAGCTTTATCAGGTTCTCTGAGATCTCCTAACACTCAAGATAATCTTGTCTCTTGCAGTTCGCGTTCGATGTAGGGATTCTAGCCATTTTTGGGCATTTGGAGTGTTCTTACAAAGAGATCTTGAAACATAACTACAATATTGTGGACAAAGGCTACAACTCTTTCCCCATGAGTATCCCCGGAACATCTTATCACAAAGCTCTCATGGTAATCTCATCTCTGGAATAAATAAATGAACCAATCTCCGGACATTAAAAAGTAAACTTTGACAAACTGACTAAATTAAAACTTGTCATAAATAGGCGAGAAAGCGGCTAAAGACAATAGTAAGCGAGATTATACGCGAAAGAAGAGAGAAAAGGGTCTTGCAAACGGACTTTCTCGGTCATCTGCTCAACTTCAAGGACGAAAAAGGTCGTGTGCTAACGCAAGAACAGATTGCAGACAACATCATCGGAGTCCTTTTCGCCGCACAAGACACGACAGCTAGTTGCTTAACTTGGATTCTTAAGTACTTACATGATGATCAGAAGCTTCTAGAGGCTGTTAAGGTTTGATCATGCACATGCATATAAATCTTTTCCTCTCTTTTGTATATATATATGCACTTAAATATATGTATATTTATGATGATTGCAGGCTGAGCAAAGGGCTATATATGAAGAAAACAGTAGAGAGAAGAAACCTTTAACATGGGGACAAACGAGGAATATGCCACTAACACATAAGGTAATCGATAAATCATAATAATATTTATATTTTATATATGAACCACCATTAATATATATAGATCTCATGTTTTAATGTTATTTGAAATAGGTTATAGTTGAAAGCTTGAGGATGGCAAGCATCATATCCTTCACATTCAGAGAAGCAGTGGTTGATGTTGAATATAAGGGTACTAATTAAATCATTTCACATTACTAGAACATTCTATATATTAAGCTTTTTATTTTTATTTTTATTAAAATGTGGTGGTCCAAATGAATATAAATCACTAATAGTTTTTGTAACATGCATGTATGCAGGATATTTGATACCTAAGGGATGGAAAGTGATGCCACTATTTCGGAATATTCATCACAATCCGAAATATTTTTCAAACCCTGAGGTTTTCGATCCATCTAGATTTGAGGTAATAATTAAGAAACTACATACAAAATTAATAAGTTATTTTGATAAAAGATAGATAATCTAACGTGTTAATTTGTCGAAAATATAAATTGAAGGTGAATCCGAAGCCGAATACATTCATGCCATTTGGAAGTGGAGTTCATGCTTGTCCCGGGAACGAACTCGCCAAGTTACAAATTCTTATCTTTCTCCACCATTTAACTTCCAATTTCCGGTATTCTTTTCTCTTCTTATCTTGTTTTTGGACAAACGATAGTAGTTAACTTAATTCCATGCACGGCAAGCCTTTCTAAATTAGTCTAATCTATGGTTTACAACATGATTTTACTTATTGTCAAACTATATATCAGATACGTTATATACAGAGATTTGTCTAAGCGCAAAGCTACCCATGATCACTTTAAAGTCTTTCTCTATATGCATAACTAGCTTAATTGTCAAATCTTAATATTAACGTGTCAAAAACATGATTTTGAAATTTATGATCGTACACAAAACATAATAACGACTTTGCATAGTAACTTGTCTAAACATGATTAAAGACATCACTATTCCTAACAAATAAAGTACATATATCTCAATATGACTCAAACAAATGCTTTCACATGTGATGTACTAATGATGTATGTTGTTGTTATTTAATTGTGAATGCAGATGGGAAGTGAAGGGAGGCGAGAAAGGAATACAGTACAGTCCATTTCCGATACCTCAAGACGGTCTTCCGGCTACATTTCGTAGACATTCTCTTTAGTTCTTTAGTTAAACCATCAAAGTCTATTACTAATCTTTGTCTTAATTAGCCAAAATTAATCTATATTCGATAAAAAAAAAACCCTTGTAATTTTTTAAAAATCATTGTTGTAGTTCTTAGGGGGTTTTAACATGTAACAACTATGATGGAGTAAAATGTCGATTCCGGTATTATAGTCGAAAATGGTCGATTTGGGGTAAAATACTTTATAAACCATGCCAAATCAAAGATTGAGACCCACGTGAAGGGAGGCACAACACGACCACAAAGCGTGAATGTGAAAAAAAGAAAGAAAAACAAAACAAAAAACTAGAGGTGTGTGTGTCTATGTGTGAGTGGACTTCGAAAATGACGTGGCTACGATAAAATTAGAGCATCTTCTCACTTTCATGAGACTATGCCACGTGTCGTTAAATGACTTGGCCACCTAGAAAAGGAGTTTTTCAATTTTAATAAAAAATATGAAAAGAACAAAAAATGGGGTCATCCCCGGTTTTCATCATATCTTGGAGGAATGGTCCTCCCTAACATGACAATGGCCTTTGCCTCCCTTTCTTTTATTTTTGGTTCACCTTGAATCAATTTTATTTTATTTTATAAACGATAGAAGTTTTATACATTTTAACCCATAATCTCTTTTCGAATCAGCTTTTAATATTGTTATGTTTAAAACTTTAAATGTATATCACCTTTTCCAAATCGGAATAACTAGCTAGTGATCTTTGAGTATTCATTCTCAGTATCACTAAATCACTATCTCCTTAGTTTAAAGTACTATATTTTCAGAACCTATCATTCAAATTATTGCTGAACAGTTTTGTTGTTTCTCGTTTATTTTTTTTCATAAAATTTTAGACAAAAAATTACATAACATTCTAGGATTGTATCACAAAAAAAGTTTGAAATTGCAAACGCAAATGAAAAGAGATTAATAAACGAAACTGTATTTTTGTCTTTGAGGTTGTTGTATTTTTTTTGGTAAGTAACATAAATACATTTGAAACAATAACAGTGTTTTGGATCTTTATCTTGAATAACTATTGAAATCATTTAATAGAAAAAGTGATAACTTATAAAAGCTACAACACCCTTTTTCCCTGAGAACTTATACTAAAGAGATGATATTTAAAACTGTTCTTAGTTCCAAAAGAAAGCCTTACAAGGATATCATCAAAAGAATCAAGCATCACAAGGTTAATCATCATCACACTAAAATTAGAACCACAAAAAATGGAAAAAAGGAAAAAAAGAAAAGAAGAAGAATCAACATTGATCATATAAAAGGAGGATTCCTTTATTTATCATTAGTTATTATTGTCATTGATAATAATATTTGGGGTGTAAATTAACATGGGAGTGTTGAGTGTTGTACCAATGAAAATGTAAAGTTAGCTAGGGGGACCTAATTTACGAACTGATTTCCTTTTCGGTTTTTAGTCTATTTTATATCCATTTTTGTTTGGTGCTCCTACTCGTGCAACCAAACATCGCCATTTTTCAATTATTCCGTTTTGTAAAAAACAAAACAAACAAACAAAAAAATGAAAAGGAATTAATCTTTATACATTTACGTGTTGTAGTTTATCTGTTTCAATCTTTTATTTTTGTGTCGGAAATTTAATAGTTTTTGTCCCGTTGAGTGTGTGGTGGGTGAATTTTTAATTCACATGTAAGATATTATATAAATGTAAGGAATTGACAAGTTACTTTGGTAGTCGGGTATTTTGAAGAGACATTCTTTCTTTTTTTTTTTTGGTTAAAATTTTGAAGAGACATTCAGATAGATTAAACACATAAAACCATAAACTACTGGATTCTAAGAATTTATTTCTACTATCGGTTTAGTGAAATAAGCAAAACGTACATAAACTTGAAAAGACCATGGCAAAAATAGTTCCTTAGAAATGTTATGTTTTGAGCGAGTTATACTAAAAAAAAATCTCCTAAAGTTCTATATAACCGTTGTACGAGTTGTAAAAACGACTTTTTGTTGTTTGAATTAGTTTAACATTCGATTCAAAATAAAAAAGTTTTAACATGTTGAATTTTAGTTTCAGTTATTAGATTTTTTTTTTTGAATTTCTATATTCAGAACAAGAAATTCACACTTTTAAAAATAATGTATTGTAGAAATGTTGTATTAACTTGGATGGTTTGAATTTGATGAAGTGTTAAGTCATGAACTCGGTGCTTTCCAAGACGGCAAGACGTGAGTCTCAACTATATGCAAACATAAACCATGTTTGGTGGAACCTATAATGGCTTTATATATGGCCAAAAGCATAAACTCGTTACAGCGACAAGTTCGATTCCATTGTGTAGGAACTATGCGTATGAGCCACTACGCCATTTAGGCTTTAGCTTGAATGCTTTATATATGGTGGACCTTTTTATGAAACTCATTATTAACATGCCTACTCATCTTCGGAATTAGTCGGATGTTTCTACCAAACCCAAATATCCAATGCTAAATCAACTAACAACAAAAAAACTAATCAAACATAATCCATTCAGATTATTTGGTACTTAGATTTGGTTTATAGTGATTATATAAAAGTAAGATTACGAGAAATTTATTATCCTGCTCACATAAAAATATAGCTAGCCACTTTGATGATTCAAATATTTGGTGATGACTATTTATCATTGGTTAGGTTCTCTCAGATGGGTTTTTGGGCTTACGCCCAAGGCTATTGCATTACATATTCACATATCCTAGTATTGTCGCTCAACAAATTAGCGGATTAGAAATATCCATTGGGCTGAAGCATAATTCAAGAAGCCCATTTTTTTCTTGGTTCTGGAATTTTTTAGGAGTAAGCAGAGAAGATTGTGATTAATTGATTATGTAGATGACAATTTATTTGTCAACGTAAGTATAGATGACTAGATGAATTAATATGTAGAAAGAAGTAAGTGACTAGAAAAATTAATATATGTATGAAGTGGCAGAAAGAAAAGTATATGGGTAGAAATATAGAAAGCAAAAATGGTTAGAAATAATGAGTCCAAGCGTGACAAATAGAAAGACAAATGCTGAAAGCATGAGTTCTGAAAGGTCGTGGATGGATCAATCTTGACAAGTAAGTGAAGATAAAGAAAACTAGAAAGATTACTATATACCAACTAGTAGAGATATCATGCTTATTACATGATTGATCTGTCACGTAGATACATAATTTTAAGATTTAAACATGCTATTTAACTTCAAGATACAAATTAAAAAACATGATATCTGAATATAAATTGTTAAAACCCTTTTCGGAAAATATCAAGAACACTTACATTGACGTAGAAAAGTATCCTCGAATACTAAGACTAATGGGAAAAGAAACACTCGTTGTCAATGACTTCAAATCAGGAAGATATATTGAAACAACGAAAAAACTCAAAAAGCCATACCACTTGCATTCTTAATTAAGTTTCTGAATATAAAGATTAACATAAAAAATAAACATAAACATGTTTCAATTTTAAAAATTACAATGTTAATTACGAAATCCAAAAGGCTGGAAGCTAATTAAGGGGAACATGATGATTGCTTACACTTGAGCATCATGCTCCTGCTTTGGTTTAAAGTTAACCAAACCTTCTAAGTAATCCTTTATCGTAGTCGTAGAGCCTAAGTTTTATAATTACTCTCATTTAGCTAAATTGTATCTTTTTTGTTTTTGTGTGTGTGTGAGTCTACTAATGTTAGAGGTAAAAATCTTTATATAATTGTTTTAGAGCTGAGATAAAGAAACTTCTTCATATAATTGTTTAAAATAAAACACGATTAATACTAGTAATTATGAGTTGTTGTTCTTTGTTGTTTTAAAAAAAAAAAGAATAAATAATGAAAAGGGAAGGTCGTGAGATCTCAAATTCAATTTCCCAAAGCTATTTGCAATTTTCCATCTGTCGCTCACCGGAGGCTTTAAACGTGCTCCGAATCTCTTTTCTTCCCTCAAAAGATTCTAATCAATCTCTCCTCCAATTCCGCGATCAAATTCTCGGCGATTCATTTTTTTTTCCGGCGAAGGTGTTGCTTGTTCTACAGGAAGATTTTGATTCTGCCTGTTGGATGATTTCTCAGTGAAAAGAGGTATTTCTTCGGCGCCAGACATGGAATCATCGGTATCATCACCGTCGATGGAGGTGTGGCATTTCCAGATTGCTGTCTATTTCGCTTTCGGATTCTTCTTCTTGAGGCTTTTCCTCGATAGATTCGTCTTTCAAGTAAGTAAGAATCTCCAGTTTTTCTTGGAAATTGGAATTGAATACGGAAGCTTTTATTGCCTTTGTAGCAGAGAGACTTGTATTAAATTCGCCTTTAATTTATCTCTGTGATGATGATCATGTATATGCGTTGACACTTGAAATTCTTCAAGAAGAATGAGATTTATTGGTGTCTCATTGTTGTTAATCTTTATCAGAGGATAGCTGTTTGGCTTTTGAGTACCGGTTCTTCTCCGATTAAAATGAATGATGCTACTACTCGGGCAAAAATCGTCAAATGCAAGGAGTCTTTGTGGAAATTGTTGTATTACGCTGGTTGTGACTTTTTTGTTCTTCAAGTCGTTTATCACGAGCCATGGGCCAGAGATATCAAACTATACTTCGACGGTTGGCCAAATCAAGAATTGAAGTGAGTAATCAAATCCACATTCACATTTGCTAGCTGCCATGAGTTTCTTGGTTTAGAACTATGCACTGTGGCCGTAGAGTTCGTTTCATGGAATAGTTCCCTGGACATGTGATTCATTATAATGAAAAAGTTAATAATCTAATGTTGTTTTGTTTTTGTAGGCTTTCAATAAAGCTTTACTATATGTGCCAGTGCGGTTTTTATATGTATGGTGTGGCTGCGTTGCTTGCATGGGAGACAAGAAGAAAGGATTTTGCTGTCATGATGTCTCACCATGTAATTACAATCATCCTGCTTAGCTACTCCTACTTAACCAGGTAATTTGACCTTGATTCATCTATTTGTATCAGACCATCCTTTGTTGTAAAGAGTTAATCAATTAACACCTAGATTTTGTTAGGATTTGCTAAGTTTAACAAATCAATTCGATGTAAAAGAGATTTTACAAAAAAAAAAATTCCATTTGTTTTCTTGTCAAAAAGATTCGACTGTTGACTGATGTTTTGTTGTTTAGTGAGCTATAGAGCAACCTAGAAAGATTAAAAGACTATTGGGAATTGTTTTGTTTTCTTCTGCAGTTTTTTCCGGATTGGAGCAATCATCCTAGCCCTCCATGATGCAAGTGACGTGTTTATGGAAACTGCTAAAATTTTCAAGTACTCTGAAAAAGAATTTGGAGCAAGTGTATGTTTTGCACTATTTGCTGTCTCCTGGCTATTGCTACGGCTGATATACTTCCCATTTTGGATCATCTGGGCCACGAGGTAGATACACTTGATTTCAATTTTTTTATAGTTATAGTGTCTTTTACTCGATGTCAATGCTTGATCTGATATTCACGTTATTTTTTGTTAAAGCATTGAACTCCTGGATTATTTGGATATGACATCAGCTGAAGGCACGATCATGTACTATTCTTTCAACACAATGTTACTCATGCTTCTCGTTTTCCACATTTATTGGTGGTATCTTATATGCGCCATGATTGTAAGACTACTTAAAAACAGAGGAAAAGTTGGAGAAGACATAAGATCGGGTAAGGCTTTTGTATCTTTATTTAAACTCAGTCTGAATAGAACTTGTTTATATATCTTTCATATGAGTCCGGATCATCTTTCTCTATTGTTAAACCGGCTAGCTTTATGGGATAAATGACTTTTTTTACTGACTTGCAAAGCCGCAAGCTATTATAGTCTTCTTCATTGTTGTATGTTGTGTTGGCTGTTTAATGTTGATCTATTGAAGTTTTTGAGTGAGTAACCATTGTTTTGGTCGTTTGGTTCTTTTGTCAATGGCAGATTCAGAGGATGATGATGATTAGTCTTGCAAGCATGACAGATACGGAACATGTTTCCACTTCTCCGACTCCAACCAAACTATTTTAGCTGCTGAAGAATTTGTTCACAGCTTCAATACCTTGCTGATTAGAGTTGGAGGTAAACAAAAAAGAAGAAAGGTTATAGTTTTCTTTTTGTCAGTTTTGTATTTGTAGACCCCATTTCGTCATTAGACTGCATATTCTCTTTGACATATAAGGAAAAAAAAAACAGAAACTTGGGTTTCTTGTGTTGTTCGGTGCTGTATAAAACAATATTGGAAGTCTCTCTGTAAATGCAATTCCTCATTGTATGGTTTTCAACACCATAGCCTTTGCTGTGGAGCTCATTCTTGAAAATTGTATCTCTTTAGTGGTTGCTTATATACATTCGTTTTTCTTTCAATTAAATCAGATTTTTGATAGCTGTTCACAAAATGTAAAAGTTTTGAGTAAAAGCCAAACGTCATTCAATACAAACCTTCACACGATGACAAAAAGCCAAACACTACAAGATCTTGTAGCACTGTAGCAGTAATCGTGCATGAATCGGCTCTCAACAATTGACTCATCCTTCAACAAGATCTTGTAGTAGCAGTAATAGCTCTCGAGTCCTCGTTTTGGTTTTTACTTAGGCCAAGAAGAACAAACATGACTAAACCAAAAAGAAAATAATCAAGTCCTTCAATTGATAACCAAGTTAAAGTCAACGACTCAACGTTATGAGCTATTATTATGATTCAGTAGCTTTCCATTGATGAATCAAGTTCAGCTTCTCGATGCCGCACTGTTTTACCTTCAAGCTAGCTCCTCCGGGGGCCTCTCTCGCCGACGACCCTCTTCCTCATCCTTCTCCAGGTATGCATCTCGTTACTCTGAAACTGCCCACCACGTGTTCGTTAAAATGCCTGAGTGAGTTCGTTTTTGCCTCTATTGTACAGAGGGTAGTGTGGCCTCCACTTTTAACATCAGCCTCGAGTTGGCTCACGCTTTTCAAACCCCTTCCTACCACGATATACGTTCACGGCTTCTTGTGGTTGACCCAACACAAGAAAATCTTGAGCTGTTTCTCTCTCAAGAGCTCAAACCAAACAATGAATGCGTTCAAAAAGCTCTTAGTCTTAGACACGCCAAGCAAACTACACTTACCAATCTTGTCTCCACTTACTTCCAGCACAGCGAAGACGCTACCCGCTTTTGCTTGAATCTTTACCAAAACGTCCACAGTGCTCGCTGCCACCTCTACACACCCCTCTTAGACCTCTTCAAAATCTTTCCCCGTGATTCCCATTCCGCCATTGACGAGTCCTTCTGTAACTTAGCATTCGATGTTTTCCTTAAGCTTGACACGTTTGAAAACCCTTTCGCATCTCCTGAATCTCACAGCTTTCAAGACACCCAATTATGCTTTTATCAGCTGGCTGACAAGCTGGACACCCGTATCCGTAAGTCTAAGTCACGGGTCCGCCTCCTCCATCATGCCACAGCTGGTTCTGCCTTGTGTCTTGTTACTGCTGTTGTTGCGGTTGCTGCTTCTGCGGCTTTTATCGCCTATCATGCACTTCCGACTCTTCTTGTTGTTGCAGGTCCCTTGTGCACTCCCTACCTCCCTCACAGTTTCAAGAAGAAGGAGTTATCTAACATTTCTCAGCTAAATGTTGCTGCCAAGGGTACTTTTGCGCTCAACAAAGATCTTGACAACATTGACCGTCTCGTCTCCCGTTTGCACACAGGGATAAAAAACGACAAGATTCTCATTCGGCTTGGATTGGAGAGGGGGAGGGACGTGTATTCAGTTCAGGAGTTTGTGAAACAGCTTCGCAAGAGCCACGTTAACCACACCCATCAACTCGAGGTGCTTGAGGATCATATTTGTCGTTGGTTCACTAACGTTAACAAATCCAGATCGTTGCTCCTTAAAGAGATCCTTCGTCCTCAAACGTAAGCTCCTCAACCTTTTTGTATCAGTGGTTTTTTGAGCTTATCCGAGAGGACAACAGGACAGGGGCAATGTATACAGGGACGTTGTAGGTCTGTAGCTGGGAATAAAGACTCTATATAATCATATTGGATAGATCATAGACTTGCCTGCCTTAAGCAGATATTGGATGTTGTATTGGTTCAGATCATCACATCGGACAAATCTTTTGTTTTTTCACTTCAAATCAGTCTAACATTAGCTGTTCACAAAATGTGTATGCTTGACGAATAAAATCAAGTCATGAAGAGAATTATGAAACCAAGTCATACCCAATTTGACTTAATATACAAAAGGTATTAGTAACAGTAGTGTCATATTTGAGTAAAAGCCAAATGCCATTAATTCAACACAAACCTTCACACGATGACAAAAAGCCAAACACTACAATCAAATTTCATTACATAACCAAAGGAAAGCTTTTAGATTCAAACTGTTTTTTAAAGTCGTTTTCCAGAGAGGCTGATGGAGCTGACTTTCAAAGGAGTGGCAACCACAAGCGGTGCTTCTGGCGATTTGTTACCGGAGAAGGAGAAGTTATCGTGCATGAATCGACTCTCAACAATGGACTCATCCTTCAACAAGATCTTGTAGCAGTAACAGCTCTTGAGTCCTTGTTGGTTCCTATAGCACTCGTGTGCACTGTTCTTCACCCGCTCCAAGTCCCATATTACACTGAATTTCCCCACTGTTGCTACTATGTGTCTCTCTTGCTTCCCGCTCTCTGTTACCTGCAAACAACACACAAAAAAGACTATCAGATTTGGTTTTATAACAATCAACAATCTAAGGAAGACAGTAGTAATGTGTGAAGTGAAACTTACCCATGAGAAGTGACCGCCATGAAACTTATTATCTTTTCCTGCCAAGTGTGAATCTAGTGGTGTTAGCTTCAGCAGCCTCGGCGCTGGTATTTTGTTTCCCATTCTACCGCTGAATCCTGTTTTTGTCCGACCATCTTTGTCTGTGAAAAGGGTGCAAATAAGAACCAAGTACGTATCTGTTGTGCCCAATATCCATTTTCCATCATAAGAAACGTCCACATGTGTAATTGGTGAACCGAGCCCTGGAAAAGCTGTTTTTGCCATTCTCATTGAGGTCTTTGAATACAGCCTTATCTTTCCGTCAAGCGATCCCACAACAATTGACCCATCTCCAGTAGTTGCAAAGCACTGGAAATTTGTTCCTCTAGAAAACTGATGGCCTTGAGTCCATTCCAAGATGGGAGATTCGATGTTCTGCACTATTCCTCTCCTGTCCCTCATGTCCCATTGACACAGCCTATTGTCATCCAATCCCAAAAAGGTAGACTCTGATGGATCTAGCTGCGACCCTTTGGTATCATTTGTTATGTCTCTCATCGTGATTTCAGTCCCGTCTTTCTCGAATTTCCATTCAGTAACAATCTTCCCTGACTCTATGTCGAGCTGCTTAACACCAGTGGAATTTGGTTTCCCTTGTTTAGCTGGACTCATCAGCATCATATTAGTCTCTGCCCTCATCAAAAGAGCCTTGTTTGGTGTTGTCTGGCTCGAACCCGATCCGAACTTTGAGTCTCCAGAATCAAATCTCACGCACACACCTTTCCCATGAATCCCACGCTCCATATTCCTATAAACCTGAACCCCATAATCATTCACCAAGAATGAATTATCCAACGCTCCTAAAGTCAAACTCTGCACTCCACCATTAGCCACCTCTTCGAATTCTTCCGTCAAATCCGTATTTCTCTTGGCCTGAATTTCCTCTTCATCAGGTGGAGCTTCAGCATCCTCCCACATAGAATCATCAGCAGCTTCAGGATTAGCCCACCCAATGAAATCTTTCCCATACACTTTAATCCTGTTCTCATCACTTGCCCTGATCTTATACACATTCTCAAACAGATAGTCCTGAAACCTAGTAACGAACTTCCTATAATCCTCATCCGTCAAGAACTTCAAAGCCCAAACACCATTACTCACAAAATCAACTCTACGCTGATCCCCAAACATTTTCAACTGCATATCCGTGGAAACCCTAGCTTTAACCTTAGAACCAACACCCAGAAACCAAAAAGACTCACCTCCTTCACCTGATTCTTCACAATCATCATAATCACCAATATCTTCTCCATCAGCCGTCGAAGTTTTCACAAACTTGTACGATGTCATTTTGTCAGTAATGATCCATTTCGCTTTGGGTGTGTTTCCACCTATATGGCGGTAAAGCTTAACCGCGTTCTTCATCTTGGGAGTTACGGAAGAAGAAGATGGGTATTTCAACTTCAAGGCTTTTAGCTTCTCCTCAATATCGAGAGACGATGAATCAGATGGTCCTGAAGAAGAAGAATCAGACGGTCTTGAACCAGAAACAGACGACGATCCTTGCTTCTTCGCGTCATCGTATTGATCCTCGTCTTCTTCGTCATAGTAATCAGAATCGGAATCCGTATCCGATTCGGTGATTCGATCTTCGCGACTCTGAGAAGTACCCATGGAATCAGCTACTAGAAGAAGAACGGAAACGGAGAGAAGTAGCAAAATTAACAAGTTTCCTCTTTCTGGTTCTCGCAGTCGAATCGAATCTGAATAGTTACCGAAATTTCTGGGCTAAATCGAAACAAATTTGGAAAATTTCTCGAGAGAGTGTAGGGGAAGAAGTTAGGGATTTTGGAGGTGAATTGGGGATTTTTTAAGTATTTATAGAGGTTTGTGAATCTGTTGGGGAGATTCGGTTAGCGTCGGTTTAACGTTGGACTTTGCTTCAACTTGACGCAACGCTTTTAGAACGCGTCGGTCACTCGGAGTCACTCACTGATGAAGAGTCTTTCAATATATTTTATTTTTTTGAATGAAAAGATCTTTCATTTTTAATTTTTAAATTCACAAATAATTTTAAGTTCTAAATATATTTTATATCTTTATTTTTTAAGGTTTTACATTTTCAAATCCATACATCTCCAAAAAACTATCATAGTAAAGCAATAATAATTATGCATTATTCACGAAATTTATCTATGAAAAGAAAATATTGAAAAAGTAGGATTGAAAAAAAAAAAAAAAAGTAAAAGAGGTAACACTAAGCAGAAAAATAAAAATAAAATGCAAAAATACAAGATAAATAACAATAATATACGCGCCAGGTAGGGGTCGAACCTACGACCTTCTGCTTAGGAAACAGACGCTCTATCCACTGAGCTACAGGCGCTTTATTGTTCTATAACATATGTTTTAGGTCAACAATCTTGAATTTGATTGCAAAAAGTAACATATTTCCAGACACAGAGCCGTAGCAACGATTATGAGGGCCGCCCGCGAAAAAAAAAAAAAAGGGCCGCTCTAGAAAAGTGTATACTTATAAAAAAATTTAACCATAAAAGAAAACAAAAAACAAAAAAAAAACCTTCTCTCACGATTCAGGTGATTCGAACTCATGACCTAAGATATGTGGTGTATGACATAATACCACTAGGCTACCAAAACACATTGGTATTTGAGGGCCGAAAATATTAATAACTTCTCGGAGGGCCGCAGCTCCCGCTTCTCTTGCTTCTATCCAGCTACGGCTCTGTCCAGACACCTTCAAAGGCGTTTTGTCTACCTTCAATCTCTCTCTATCTCCATCAACGACAATGGAAAGAATCTGATCTTTTTTTGTCTGCTTCAACAAAAATACGTCACAATAATGTCTCTATTCTTCTTTCTCTTATTATGCTTCTCCATCTCTCACGCTCTCCCTCCTCCTCGAGGTAATAAATTCTGTTTTTGCGATATTTTTTTTTTATTGTTTCTACATTTTCGATCGAATCTTGATAAACCATTTAGAAATTGTCCAAAAAGCTCTTGAATCTATGCTTGAAATTGTTTTAGACTACCTAACACATCGAGTTTCATTCCATGTGAAAAGGTTTCTTCTTAAATTGTGGATCATCTTCTTCAACAAACCTCAACGAGATAGATTACACACCGGACCAAGAATTCATTTCCGTGGGAAACACGACGACCATTAAGCAGAAAGACCTCATTCCGATTCTCTCCACACTACGTTACTTTCCCGACAAGTCATCACGAAAACACTGTTATAATTTCCCTGTCGCAAAGACCTCCAAGTACCTTATTCGTACCACTTATTACTATGGTAACTTCGATGGTAAAAACAACCCACCGGTGTTTGATCAGATCGTTGGAGGCACAAAATGGAGCGTTGTGAATACATCAGAGGATTACGCCAAGGGTCAGAGTTCTTATTACGAGATCATTGTTGGTGTTCCTGGGAAGAGACTAAGTGTCTGTCTAGCCAAGAATGCACATACCCTTTCTTCGTCGCCTTTTATATCGGCTTTAGATGTCCAATCTCTTGAAGATACAATGTACAATTCCACGGACCTCGGGTCCTACAAGCTCAGCCTCATCGCCAGGAATAGCTTTGGAGGAGATGGAGAGATCATCAGGTTCCCTTTTTGATTCGCGTAGTTTGATGATCTGAAAGTTCCATTTTCTTGCCTGACTTTTGATGGTATGTTACATGTTGAAACCTAGCTATCCAGATGACAAATACAACCGTCTATGACAACCGTTTTTAGACCAGAAGCATCCGACGGTGACTTCTCGAAGCAGGATTAACCCGTCAAACTTCTGGAACATTCCACCGCCTGAAGCCTTTGTGGAAGGGTTCACAGCGAGTAAAGGGAAGCCTCTAGAGCTTCAATGGCCTCCATTTCCTCTTCTGGCCACAAAGTATTATGTAGCTCTGTATTTTCAGGACAATCGGAGTCCAGGCCCCATGAGCTGGAGAGCTTTTGATGTCTCAGTCAATGGACTTTCCTTTTTAAGGAAGCTCAATGTGAGCACTAATGGGGTTATGGTTTACTCTGGCCAGTGGCCATTGTCGGGTCAGACTCAGATCACATTGACTCCAGCCAAGGATGCGCCGATTGGACCTGTCATTAATGCCGGAGAAGTGTTTCAAGTTCTTCCTCTTGGTGGAACCACTAATATTAAAGATGGTAATGTAAATGTTTCCTTCTTCTTCATGTTTTTGTCTATTTTGTGATAACTGAAGCCACTAGAACAAACACATTCTCTTCTGCAGCAATTGCAATGGAAGATCTGTTAGAGAGCATCAAAAAGCCCCCAGTGGATTGGTCCGGCGACCCATGCCTCCCTCGTGCTAACTCGTGGACTGGCCTAACTTGCTCCAAAGAAAAAATCAGCAGAGTGATTTCTCTGTAAGTCAAAACTCAATACTCTAGTGAAGCTTTTTTATGTAGCTGTCAAGCACTAACTCTATATCTGGAAGAACCGTAATCTAGGATTTTGGTTCTCTTGCTAGAAATTTGACAAATCTTGGACTATCTGGGTCTCTACCACCAAGCATAAACAAGATGACTGCCCTTAAAGATCTGTAAGTACTTCACATCCTAAAAGTTGTCAGTGCCTGGGGTTTTATCTTTTTGTAAAATAAGACTCAGCTGCAACTTCCGGATTTGCAGATGGTTGGGGAAGAACAAGCTCACAGGACCGATCCCAGATTTGAGTCCAATGACGAGATTGGAAACTCTGTATGCCTTCTTGTAACCAAACTTCTATGCGTTGTGCAAGCGATTTAGATTATTGGACTTACCGTTTTTGTTTTGTGGGATGAGGCAGACATTTAGAGGACAATCAGTTCACTGGAGCTATTCCTGAGTCACTTGCAAAGCTCCCTAATCTCCGCACACTGTAAACTTGTCTTTCCACACCTCTCTGTTTTTAACAGCAAGCCTACGCATACGAATCTGATAATTCATGACCAAAAGTGTTCACTTTAGTTACAAGAAAAACTAAAGTTTTGACCTGTAACAGATTGCAACATCATCATAACTAGCACCACCCTTGTTGATGTTAATAGTTAATCTGCAGGTCCCTCAAGAACAACAAGCTTAATGGTACAATTCCTAGTGTACTCCTCCAGAGAAAGGGCCTAACTATTCAGTAAGAATCATAACCAAGTTGTTATCTTTAAAAGATAAAGCATTTTTCATACGCATTTTGATGTCAAAAACTTGTTGTAGGGTGTCTCCTGAGAACATGCCAAGCACAAATAAGACCGGCCAAATTCGGGTTGCTAACAGCTGATCAGATTCAAGTGCTCATTAATGATAATCAGGGCTTCTGTATAACTACAGGGTCAATTGTCATTTTCCATGGCCTCAAAAATTGAAGTACACAGATGTCGTGGAGAAAGGTGGTTCGATCAAGGAAGCATTGGGGCACTAACGATAGTTTTACTTTTGCGAGGTTCTTCTAGATGACTATAGAAAATATGTTAATTATTTGTTCTTATTATTGTACCACCTTGGAACCCTTAAGAGTAACTTGAACCAAGAGATAATAAAGCACACAAAGATAATTGAAATGGATCGTGTTACTGCTATTAGTTCTCTGTGATATACATAGTCAGATTGAAACAGCCTAAAAACACAAAAAATTCCTGCAGTTTGTGGTGTATCGAGATCTGATACATATAAAACAGTAATTGCCCTATATAGGGCGTATTGGTGAAAGAAGAAGCTATTATCTGAGAAAGAATCAGTAGTTTCTGTTTATACCTCCGATTAGCTTGTTTGGGCCAAACATCCAAAAGAAGCACCTAGTTCTCTTCTGGTTGTAGTTTTTTAAATGCAACGAATACACGTCAATAACGAACCCAAGTTCACATGCAAAAATGGGCCACATTCAAGGTCAAGATGGTTCATTATCCAAATCTTCCATCACTTCAATGTCCGTCCGAGCTGTTATCTTCTGCACATATCCTGCAATTAGTTTAAACTTCTCAAGTCAAGATTGATTTGCATAATACAATAGATCGAAACCAAACTGCAAAACTCAGTAAGTATGGCTTTGTTTTCTTTTTTCACAAAGACTAATCAAGGAAACAACTCAAAGATACTCTAGAATCTTAACACTATCATAAGATCCATCTCAGGAAAGTCACTGGAGGAAAGAAAAAAAAACACGGAAAAAGAACCACACTCAGAGACTTACCTATCCCTTGGCAGGGTATGCACTTGCATATAACCTCTTTACCCCTTTTCTTGTAATAGCTGACAGTTCCAGATCCTTGGCAACTTCTACACTTTCCAGTCCATTCATAAACCACTTCCCGGCAATCCTACGAATTGGTCGAGTATATTATGATCAGAAATACAACAATCCCAAGGCCTTCTAAAGCACATACTGCATCATTCAAGATATATATTCCAGGCACATTGTACTACTTCCTATTGCCTCGTACACATAAAACCGAGGTATAGACTAACTTAGACCAAGTGCACCACAAGTTTCCAAAAAAGGACATTTCAGCTCAAACTTTAGCACCATTTTCCCCGTTCTTCACAAAATGCTATCCCATATCGACAAGATCTTGCATCTATACTTTACATACTTTTGACACCCATGTCTATATCGTATAAGTCCAAGGAAAATGAAACCCCTTGTTAAGTTTCACATTTCAGAAACATCATTCGCTTTCAAGAATCTGAGCTTATGGCTCCGTAAGAAAGAACAATAAAAATCAATCCACAAGTTGCAGGAGCGACTCACATGTGTGTGCATAGTGATTGGTTCTTAAGTAAATTACAGAGCAAATTAAATAAATCAAACACTTTTAATCTAAGTGCAAGTATGTTGAGGCTTATCCAATCATCAAAATCAGTAAATGAAAGTAGAAGCAAAGCTAAAAAACCTCGACTACAGGATCACATTGCAACCTCCGGTCAATCACATCCGGCGACACGGGGGATGTATCAGGATAAGTCATAGGAAGAGGAAGCGCGTCGCCGTCATCCACCAAGTAACTCTCCCCACTTTTCGACCAGAGCAACCTCCTCTTCCTCCACTTTGCACCTTCACCATCCCCGCCGGCGGCGACGGAAACATCCCGAGACCTCGCTGTATCAGAGGTGGAATCCGATTCTCGAGGTAACCGGATTCCGTCGCCAAGGGGAATATCAGCGGCGGCGCGGCAACGGAGGGAGCGAGGAGGAAGACGAGGAAGGAAAACGAGAGGTCTGTGAGAAGGTAGAGAGCAATTAGGGTATAATCGGAACATCGAGACGAGAATTTGCAGGTGCGGCCATGAAATTGGGTGAAGTAATCAACCTCGACGAATTAAAAAATTCGGATATTTTTATTATTTATCGTAAATACTTAAAAAGTAGGTGGGAAATTACAACGTTCATGAAATTAACTGTTAGGCAAATTCTAGCGTACCATGTACTCTCAAGGATATTTTAGTCATTTTATAATAATTTCTTTTTTTTTTCTTTTTGTTTTGGTTTATTTCTTGCCGCCAAAAGAAATTTAGGATTGGTGGAAAAGCGGAGCTCTGGGCTTGTAGGTGTGTCGACAATGGAGGAAGAAGATGAAGAGATCTTATCGTCTTCCGATTGCGACGATTCTAGCGATAGTTATAAGGAAGAGTCTCTAGATTCGGAAGGAGAAAACGAAAACCCTGAGTGCGAAGACCGTGCGGTGGTTTCTCCTTCATCCGACGCAGATCGGAAATCTAAGAACGTAAATGATCTATTGAGGTGTGTAATTGAAGTTCCTAGATTTCAATTTGAACTTGAATCTGATTAAGGCTTTGTTCGCTTGCGTCTATTCATCATTTGGAGTTTTCGTAGTCCGGATTTTGGGGAGATTTCGCGTCTCTTGTTCGATTAACTCCATTTTAATCAACATTTGTAGTCCGATTTCAAACTGATGATTGTGATTAGTCTCTGAAGCTGTATGAATTTTGGTTTTCTATAGTTCTTTTATATAAAGAAATCCTTTAGGTGATTGTTTTATGAAAATGGAATTGAATCTTCTGCACGGTTGACAGGGGCAATCTAGTTGTGCAACGGCAGCCACTCCTTCCTCGGGTGCTTTCAGTGTCAGAAGGAGCGGCAGTTTGTAGGAAGCCTTTCAAACCTCCGTGTTCTCATGGTTATACTTCCACCGGACAACTTTCTCGTCGCCTTTCAGCTCGAAAACGGTTTGTCCCTTGGGGTTCCTCAACTCCGGTTGTGGTTGCTTTACCTACTAAGCTAGAAGCATCAACCAATATTGAGAGAGATGAAGAAGAGGAAGTTGTTTGTCTGCCACCTGATATTGAACCCTTGATATTGTGGCAATCTGAAGAAGATGGAATGAGCAATGTAACAACAATCATGGTGCATTCATTGCTTGTCAAATTTCTTCGCCCTCATCAAAGGTATTCATTTCTATCTAAGAATTGACATCGTTACAGCGTAATCTTTAAGGATCTCAAAACTTGATTCCAATCTGTGCTGTGATCTTACAAATTCTTAAGGCATTCAAAGTAATTCACGTCAAAATGTGCTCTTCGTTTAAAATCATACAACTCTCAGTGAACGGCTGGTGAATACAGCAAACCAATGAGTATAAAGTTATCTATAGTTGGCATCAAATATGTGTATACAACCTTACTTACATGGTGAGGTGGTTTTTCTGTGACTGCAGAGAGGGTGTCCAGTTCATGTTCGATTGTGTTTCAGGATTACATGGTTCGGAAAATATAAATGGTTGCATTCTGGCTGATGATATGGGGTAAAATCTATCTTCTCTGTTATGAAAAATTGAATCTGGACACTGTATAATTTTCTATGTTATTTTCTTATTTCCTTGTAAATTGATTTGGCAGACTGGGGAAGACATTGCAGTCCATTACTTTACTATACACACTTCTTTGTCAAGGATTTGATGGGACGCCTATGGTTAAAAAGGCCATTATTGTTACTCCAACGAGTCTTGTCAGTAACTGGGAAGCTGAAATTAAGAAATGGGTTGGAGACAGGATCCAGCTTATAGCCCTCTGTGAAAGCACCAGAGATGATGTTTTGTCTGGAATAGATAGTTTCACTCGACCACGAAGCGCTTTGCAGGTATAGCTGTCATATTTTTTGGCTGACTCTCTGAGAAATGCACTTATCACCTAATTAATGTTAACAGGTACTTATCATTTCTTACGAGACATTCCGAATGCACTCATCCAAGTTCTCCAAGAGTGAATCATGTGATCTTCTAATATGCGATGAGGCTCATAGGTTGAAAAATGACCAGACACTAACTAACAGGGTAGCATGCAATTACATACTTATTTCGTATCCTTCCAGGTTGATACATTGTTTTTCCAATTTTTTTTTAATATTGGTTATCATCATATTTATAGGCTTTGGCTTCATTGACATGCAAACGTCGGGTTTTGTTGTCTGGAACTCCCATGCAGGTAATGGAAAATTCCACTGATTATCTCTATTAAATTTCTCCTGACATTTAACACTAAGCTTTCACTTCTATTTTCTTGCATCTGAATATTCCAGAATGACTTGGAAGAGTTTTTTGCCATGGTCAACTTTACAAATCCAGGGAGTTTAGGTGATGCTGCGCATTTTCGCCATTATTATGAGGTGACAGACTTTGTATTTTGATGTCGATTAGATCATTCTGTATTCTGTCAGCTCTAACTATGTTAAGATCAATCTTTCTAGGCTATTCTTAGCCTAAAATTGTAGGATTAGCCCAAGTTATTTTTTAGTGTAAACTTTTCTGCTATATTTATTCTGTTTCGTTTCCAGTATTGATGCTTCATGGCTTTGGATTCCATTAAATTGTAAGCTTCTTTAAAAATAGTTTTTGAATGAGAGAATTTGTTTACGCTGTTATCCAATTTCAGTTCAATTGACTATAGGTTGTTTATGTTTCTTGCACTACCTTGATGCATCCTTATTTTGATGTATGAAACATAAGGCACCTATTATATGTGGAAGAGAACCTACAGCCAGTGAGGAAGAGAAAAACTTAGCTGCTGACCGCTCCGCAGAACTGAGTTCAAAAGTCAACCAGGTGATTCTTCTTAGCATTTTATATCTAAATATTTGACGTTAATTGAGATTTCATCATCATTTGGATATATCTCTTAAAAGATATGCAATTTGCTTAGATGATTTTGGTACGATGATCAATAAAGAGCATCACTACTGACCTTTTAGAATTGTTGCTTAATTTTTACTGCTATACCTTATGAAGCTTTCATTTTGTTTACAGTTTATTTTGAGGAGAACCAATGCATTGCTCTCAAATCACCTACCACCTAAGGTGCTTTTCCTTCTGCATCTGCCGTAGGCATCTAAATATAGTTTCTTACGAATCTTTAAAATTCTGTGTCAATAGAGCCTTATTACTTCTTAATATGTTGAACTGTTCGTCATATTGAGAAATACCTAGAGTTTTAGCACTGATATAATCATCTGCTCAAAGTGCGGATAGAATGAACATCTTTGTGAAAGTGTCACCTCTTTTCTTAGATACAAGTTTTTCCCTTTGCTGCTTTCTTTATTTTGAAGCCAGAAATACATCAAAATCTTGATGCTGGATGTTTCGCAGATAATTGAAGTAGTTTGTTGCAAGATGACTACTCTCCAGTCCACTTTGTACAACCATTTTATTAGCTCAAAAAATGTAAGCATTGATCACAGTCATTCTTATTACGTTTCGTAAAATATTTAAGTTAGAACTATATACAATGGGTGCCTCTGCATGCAGCTTAAAAGAGCACTTGCTGACAATGCAAAGCAAACCAAAGTTTTGGCTTATATAACAGCTCTTAAGAAGCTCTGCAATCATCCAAAGGTAAAAGTCTTAGCCTCATCCATTTGCGCTTAAGTTTCTTTAAATATATTTCTGTGTCATCTTTGTAACATCTTACGGCGCCATTATCAAGTTCTCATATTAAGAGTCTACTATTATAAATTTTAGTGGTCTGTGATCTATATGATCGACAAAACCTATTTCATCATACCTCATATATGCTTAATGATAGCCCTATTCTTTTCTATGTAGCTAATCTACGATACAATAAAAAGTGGCAATCCTGGAACTGTTGGGTTTGAGAATTGCTTAGAGTTTTTCCCTGCAGAAATGTTCTCTGGGAGGTAGGCTTCTTTCTGTAGTTTAATTCCTTGCATGTTTGCATGTGTGTCACTACTTGGGATCTAAATGGGACTATCCTTTCAGATCTGGAGCATGGACTGGGGGTGATGGTGCCTGGGTTGAGCTCTCTGGGAAAATGCATGTTCTCTCCAGACTTTTGGCCAACCTACGTCGAAAAACCGATGACCGCATAGTCCTTGTATCAAACTACACACAGGTATGCTGGAAAATGTCAATTCTAGTTGGATATAAAGTTACTTTTATTTAATTTGAAAGGGACAGTGTATAATTTTGGTCATAGAGATTAGAGAATGAAGCGTGAAATGCCTCCACATGGATTTTGTACAGATTCAGCTGCTGGTCGTCACTAGTGATGTTACTACTGGCTTAACATTCAGTTATGGATGTTGCAATCTCTTTTGAATTTTGAATTAGTCATAAGCTATGTGTTATGTTATCCTGAGTTTTCTGAGCCATCATATTTCTTGGAACCTTTTTTTTATAAAACATTTCTTGGAACTTTTGCTATCGGAGAAGCTAAGGAACTCGTTACCCTGATTTGTCTATTTGTATCCAAAAGGCAACTCTTTCTTACAAATATCTAGAAGTGAACTCTGTATGTTGTTTGATTGCATAAAATGACATGATGGTGTGTTGCATATATATAGCAATTTAAAATCCAACCTGAGTATACAATAATCATAACCTGCACCTTTTGCACTAGACATTGGATCTTTTCGCTCAACTCTGTCGTGAAAGAAGATATCCTTTTCTGAGGCTGGATGGATCAACAACAATCAGCAAGAGGCAGAAGCTTGTTAACCGGTTGAACGACCCAACAAAGGTACATGAGCTTATCTATTTATGCAGTTGTTTCAAACCTGAGTATACACCTGGTTTGACTTTTTGTTTTGGTAGGATGAGTTTGCATTTCTCTTAAGCAGCAAGGCGGGTGGCTGTGGATTAAATTTAATCGGTGCTAATCGACTTGTTTTGTTCGATCCCGATTGGAATCCTGCCAATGATAAACAAGTAATTAATTACCATCCTAACTTCCCCTTAGATATGTTTCAATTCTATCTTGGTAAGAGATGATCGATTGTGCTCTGCATGCATTATTTCGCTGTCAAAACAGGCTGCTGCTAGAGTTTGGAGGGATGGGCAAAAGAAAAGAGTATATGTCTACAGGTTTCTTAGTACTGGAACTATTGAAGAAAAGGTACTGCATAACACCAACTTGGTGTTGTCACCAACATCACACATAACTAGCCTAATTTTGTACTCAATTGTCCTCGAGGGGAGTAATTGCTTACCTCAGATTCATATTGGCTTTCCATTTGGTATATTGGTAGGTTTACCAGCGCCAGATGTCAAAGGAAGGGCTTCAAAAAGTTATTCAGCATGAACAGACTGATAACAGCACGAGACAGGTCCTTGCTGGAATGTTATATGCTTCATCTATTAGTCATTTGTGTCTAATGCTTGAATATCAACCACAACATCTTTGATTTTCCAGGGGAACTTACTTTCTACAGAGGATCTACGAGATTTATTTTCCTTCCATGGGGATGTTAGGTATGTATTTCTTCTGAATTCAGAATGTTTTCTGCCCACTTTGACATGGTTTCTGTATCCAATTTCTGGGGACAGAGTTTGCACCTCAAGATTTATACACAATTCAATGGTTTATCTTAAAGCATTTTTCCTGGTAATGTGACTAGGTCGGAAATCCATGAAAAGATGAGCTGCAACAGGTGCCAAAATGATTCCTCTGGTACTGAAAACAGCGAAGAAGGAAATGAGAACAACGTAGATGACAATGCTTGCCAGATTGACCAAGAAGACATAGGCGGATTTGCAAAAGATGCAGGATGTTTTAACTTGTTAAAAAACTCTGAAAAACAGGTCCCTTCTTGTGCTTGTTACTGAGTCCTGCATTAATCAAAGACTGTTTTGAGCTATTTCTTCAGTAATTCCATTGTCCGTTACAAATTCTGCTCATGTCTTTTGCCATCCGATTCATCTAAAAAGCTTTTTTTCCTTGAATATTCTCAGGTGGGCACTCCATTGGAAGAAGATCTAGGAAGCTGGGGTCATCACTTTACCTCAAAGTCCGTTCCGGATGCTATACTGCAAGCTTCAGCAGGTGATGAGGTGAGTTGTCTCCAAGTTTTTTCAATCTAATCAATCATAAACTCTAAATCCTCAATGTCAAATTTATTGAAAAGCCAATTATTGTACAGGCTTTGTGATAACTATTTCCATGGTCTATAAAAAACATTGTAGGTTACGTTTGTTTTCACAAACCAGGTAGATGGGAAGCTCATTCCCATCGAATCAAATGTCAGTCAGAAAACGGTGGAGTCCGAAGAGCACAATCGGAACCAAACTGTAAATAAGCGTGCGTTTAACAAACCACAACAAAGACCTCGGGAACCGCTGCAACCGTTATCTCTCAACGAGACCACAAAAAGAGTGAAGTTGTCTACTTATAAGCGTGTACATGGTACTAGTTACAATGATAATGCTCAGATTAAAATTTCTTTGCAAAGACCAAATCAAGTTTCTGTAAATCACGATGATGATTTTGTATGAGACTAAGTTTTTGAACCTTAAAGACATTATTATGCTAATTTTGTGGACATTCTGTTTTTTTTTTTGTTTTTTCTTGTTTTCCCTCGGAGGTTCATTAGACTCATAAGTACTCGTATCACATGATATGGTACGGTGTACTATGGATTCAAGTTAGGGATGTTTAGAAGATCCAAAGCATGCATGTACTGTATATTATTGGTTTGGACGAGTTTGATCTTAAGAGCACAAAAGAAAAAAAAAGTGAGTCTATTAGGACCATCAAAATTTTGCTGTTGTAGGATCGAACGATCGAATTTGTTCCGTTTTGTCTTATATTTTGCCAATATGAATGCATGCATGATCTTAGATCGATCGAAGCCCAAACTTTGAAAAGTCATGACCGAACTGGATCGGCTAAATCCATGAGAAATATTGGTCTTTCTTCCTAAAATGTAAGAAACTAAATATTTCTCAGGTGTTAGATTAGTGGGTCATTCTTCTATTGTTTTTGCAGGATCCTGAAATTAGTGTAGAATTCGGATATTTAAAGATAAAGTAAAAATGCAACAATAATTGGACGTGTTAGTTTGTCTTTTTGTTGGTGAAGGACCTAAGTGTTAAGAAATCCGATTAGCTAGCTAGTGAGGTGAAAAGGTAATTTATTTGTTAAATAAATAACAAAAAATGAAGAGAGTTAAGTAAGAGGAAGAAGACAGAAGATGTAGAGAAAATCGGGGACAAGAAGACAGCCAAAATAAAATTTAGATACAACTTACTTATCCACCACAAAAGTCCTCTGATACTATCTATATGTCTAGATTCCCTTACCATGCTTTACAACTTTTTTTAAAATGTAAATCCTACTCTAGTGTTAGCTCCTTGCTTCTTTATTATAAAAAAAAAAACTGCAAGATTGTTATAATTATGTATTTGATTGGTACATTATCTCCACTCGTGAAAAAAAATGGGAACTAAACACATATTCACTAGAGAAACTCGATCTTAAAAACTTGCAGGATCTGAATCCTAAGTAAAAATATGCAATTGCACTCAAGAAACATATGGTTTTTGCACATTCCGAAAATAATTTTTTGTACACAACTTTTTATGTCCACTTACGTAAAAGTGTAAAAGTACCACGCGTCAAAACCCTAGTTGGAGAAACGTGGGAAAATTCCATTAGGACTGGAAGTGAAAGCACGTGAGGGTATACACAATAAGACAAACATTGGCAGAGTTTTAGTCAAACCCTAAAATCTGAATCCAGAAAGAGAGATTTTATACAATTTATTGCCTTATGTTTTGGGGCTTTTGATCAGTAGAACAATTACAGCTCAGCTTCACATGGCTCTTTTGGTGCTACAGTATTTTGTCTGCTCGTTTGCTTCTTATGTTTGTCCAATAATAACAATGTATGATTAAGAAATTTCTTAACCCTTTGTGCTTAGTCTGATTATCCGAGAGAAATATAATTACTTTATTTTCTTAATTTACGTTTTTGTCTTCTTTTAGTTCTTCACTATTATTAGTGAAATATGTTGAACAGAATCGATGGAGAAGATGGAAAAGGAAGAAGATGATGGAGCGATGAGAGATTGAAGATAAGATTAAAATGATTCTGTTAATTACACTTAGTGCTCTGTACACTGTTTATATACAAGTATAATGGATCCGGTACAAACCGGTTATTTGTATAAAGAGTAAACCATCTATACCTCTAATATTCCCCCTCAAGATGGAGTGTATATGTTAATAACACCCATCTTGCGAATCAAACTCTTAAACAGAGAAGGAAATAAAGGTTTAGTCAAAGCATCTGCCAACTGGTGCTCTGATCTCACATGAAGTGTCTTGATAATGCCCAAAAGAACTTTCTCCCTGACAAGATGGCAGGCAAGATCCAAGTGTTTTGTTCTCTCGTGGAATACTGAGTTATTGGCAATATGGATAGCTGTGGTGTTATCACAATATAAGACTGATGCTTCAGAAGTATCAACCCATAGATCAACCATAAGTTTGCGCAACCAAAGCATCTCCTTAACAGCTGAAGACATGGCTCTATATTCAGCTTCTGCGGTCGACATTGAAACTGTCTCTTGCTTCTTGGACTTCCAGGAAACCAAAGAAGGACCAAGGAACATACAAAAAGCAGAGACTGATCTTCGTGTGTCTCTATTTGTACCCCAATCCGCATCAGCAAATCCTTTTAACTGAAGATCAGAAGTTGCTGAATAAAACATACCCTGACCAACAGTTCCTTTAAGATAATGAAGAACCTTGTATGCTGCTTTCAAATGTGGATGTCTTGGAGCAGAGGTGAATTGGCAGAGTTTATGGACTGCAAAAGTGATATCAGGGCGAGTAAAAGTCAAGTATATCAACTTACCCACCAGGCGTCTATATTGCTCCACATCTTTCAAGAGTTCCCCTGTTTCCATATCCAACTTCTGACTAGGGTCCATAGGTATTGAGGATGGCTTGCAACCAAGGAGCCCTGTCTCATCCAAAAGATCTAACACATACTTGCGTTGACATATAGAAATCCCAGCTGAAGTCCTTGCAACTTCCAGTCCCAAAAAGTATTTAAGAGGACCCAAGTCACGCAGTTTGAATGATGCTTGTAAGGAGGCTGTGAGAGAGGCAGTGGCTTGAGATGAGCTGCTTGCTATGATGATGTCATCTACATATACCAGAACTGCCATATAAACATCTCCAGACTTTCTCAAGAACAAAGTATCATCTCCTGCGCCACCTTGAAATCCCAAAGACTGTAAAGACTGAGAAAACTTCAAAAACCACTGTCGTGATGCCTGCTTTAAACCATAAATGGATTTGTGTAACCTGCAGACAGCATTTGGTGGAAAAGATTCCCCCTGTTTTGGAAGATATCCAGGAGGTAAAACCATGTAAATCTCTTCATGCAGATCTCCATTGAGAAAAGCATTTGACACATCAAGCTGATCCAAAAACCATTTCCTTGGTGCAGCAACAGAGAGTAACATTTTGACAGTAGCCATACGAGCAACAGGAGAGAATGTTTCAACATAATCCAATCCCTTTTTCTGTGTATAGCCTTTTGCTACCAGACGTGCCTTATACCTTTCGAGACTGCCATCTGCATTCAATTTCACAGTGTAGATCCACTTACATCCAACAGCAGTCTTACCAGGAGGAAGAGTACATACAGACCATGTGTTAGTACGTTCAAAAGCTCCTATCTCAGCATCCATAGCATCACAAAAATCTTTAATTTTACTAGCCTGACTGTAACTAGTAGGTGTAGGATACTTAGTTAAAGTATTGATGTATGCTTGATAAGGATCAGAGAGATTAGAGTAAGATAAGACCTCTGAAATGGGATGAGCAGTGGACTTCTGCACAGAGTAACATTGATAGTCTTGCAAGTAACCAGGAGGTCTAGATACCCTGTGTGACTTAGTAGTACCATGAGATTCCCCCTGTCTTGCTAATTCAATAACATCAGGAGATTCCCCCTGTCTTGTGGAGTCAATAACATCAGGAGATTCCCCCTCACTTGTAACACCAGAATGTTCTCCATTATCAGCAACACGAGTACCAATGTGTGGGAAGAACTCTGTAGCTACAGTGTCGTCTTGGGAATTCTGAAAAGGAAATATATCTTCAAAAAATTTCACATTCCTGGAAATGTAAACCACATTACTTTCAATATCCATGACTTTGTATCCCTTATAGCCAGCCGGGTAACCCAGAAATACACAGGCCCTGACCCTATCTTCAAACTTGTTGCGCTGCTTTGGAGAGGTGCTTGCATAGCATAAGCATCCAAAAGTTCTCAAGTCTTCATATTCTGGTGGTGTCTTGGTCAGTCTTTCATAGGGTGTCTTGTTCTCCAATAGTGGTGATGGAGTTCTGTTGATTAGAAAAACTGCTGTGAGTATGCAATCACCCCATAAAGACAAAGGTACCTTGGATTGAATAAGGAGAGCTCTAGCAACGTTAAGGATGTGTTGATGCTTCCTTTCAACCACGGAGTTCTGTTCAGGCGTCTCTGGGCAAGAATGGTAAGCAATGATTCCCAATTTACTGTAAAGTTCTGAAAATTTCAACTCAGGAGCATTGTCTGACCTAACACAGCGAACTCTCTTGTCAAACTGAGTCTCCACCATCTGTAAAAATTCAGGAAATATTTTTAAAACATCACTCTTCAACTTAAGTAAGTAAACCCATGTTACCCGAGAGTGATCATCCACTATGGTCAAGAAATACCGAAAACCTTCTACTGTAGGTACTGAGAAGGGACCCCACACATCAATATGAAGCAAGTCAAAAGGAGCAGAGCAAATATTATTTCTGTTTGCATAAGGAAGTTTCTTCTGTTTGGCTCTTTGACAAATATCACAATGTAAAATCCCTTTATTTCTTTGTTTGGAAATACCAAGAACATCTGTAAGAGTATCTATCCGGGAAAAAGAAGTGTGACCAAGTCTCTTATGCCAAACAGCAGAATCTATTACAGCATTCAAACTACAAGAAGATAGTTGGCTTGAATCTGCAGGGTCTTCAACATCCAATAGATATAGATTAGCAATCCTTCTACCTCTTCCAATCGTTAATCCCTTGATAGGATCCTGTATCATACAAGAATCAGGATCAAACACTACACGAGAGCCAAGATCTGCAGTTAAAGAGCTTATACTGAGCAGATTGAGCCTGAATTCTGGGATATATAATACATTCTGCAAACTGATACATCCATTGATAAGCACTGTACCAACACCAGCTACCATGACGAAATTTCCATTGGGAAGATTAACATGTTGATTAACAGAAACATCAAGATCAAGGAATAGACTGCGATCATGACTAACATGGTGAGTCGCACCAGAGTCAATGATCCAAGATCTTTGGTTTGTCACACACTGAGCAACAGTTAAAATCCCAATAAAACTGAATGTAGAGTTAGAGAACGATATACCAGAACAAGAAGCTTCATTACTGGGGTTGGTTGGTGTTGTTGTTGTAGTAGGTGCTGGAGAAGAAGTCTGTGGAACCAAATGAGAGCTGAAGTATGCAATGAAGTTTTGCAATTGCTCTTTAGACATGTTCCCAACCATACTCTCAAAACCAGAAGCCTGTTTTCCACCAGAACCAACTTGAGCAGAAACTTGAGCTGTAATAGCAGGTGTAGACGATTGAGAAGACTGAGAAGATGCAAATTGTTTGCGAGGTTTCCATCCAGGAGGATAACCATGTAACTTGTAGCAACGATCAACAACATGGCCAGTAAAACCACAATTAGAACAAATAGGTTTGTCTTTTCTCTGAGACTGGTAGGCAGCATTAAGAGAACCAGCAGAAGTAGGAGTAACAGCAGCATTCATCACACCAGGATGATGCCCAACATTCCCAACCTGAAAAGCAGCTGGAACTACACTGACACCAAATTGTCTCTGACTATCATCTTGATCCAAGATGTTATAGACCTCAGTAATATCAGGGAGAGGTTTCTTCATGATGATTTGACCTCTGATGATGGAGTAGGACTCATTCAAGCCAGCAAGAAACTTAATGAGACGACCCCTAGCAACATGATCCTGATATCTGCGCTTACTCACACAGTTGAAAGAACGACAACACAAACAAGCTTCAGGAGGTTCACTGCCGTCAATCTGATCCCAAAGAGTTTTCAAAGCTGTATAATAGCTTGATAGATCCATGGAACCCTGACGCAGATCTTGCACGTGTTGAATCAAATGAAAAGTTCTAGGCAAGTTTGTCATATGAAATCTGTTGTGTAAATCATTCCAGATCATGGTAGCATCATCAAAGTTCAAAATACTACCATAAATTTGTTTAGACACAGCGTTCAACATCCACGATTTAACCATACTGTTGCACCTAGACCAGATCCGAAAGAGGGGATTACCTTCATCAGGTCGCGGAAGAGAGCCATCGATGAAAGCAAGTTTGTTCTTCGCATCGAGAGCGATCTTCATCGCAGAGCTCCAATGATTGTAGTTCGTTCCGTCAAGGCGATCAGCAACCAAGGATAAGCCAGGATGATCAGCACTGTGAAGAAAATACGGCGAGTGTGGACTATTAACGGCATCGAGTTCAGAAACGGAGCCGATCGTGACAACAGGAGCTGGATCTGAAGAAATCGTAGCAAGGGAGCTCATCGGAGCCTTCGATTTCGTACCAGAACCACCAGCATCTGTAGATCTACCCGAACGACGAGTAGTCTTGCGAATCGGAATCACCATCTCGATCCAGTCAAACACAGAAAACGCCAAAAGAAAAGAGAAAATCAGTTGAAAACAAGCTAAGCGTATATCTCTGATACCATATTAGTGAAATATGTTGAACAGAATCGATGGAGAAGATGGAAAAGGAAGAAGATGATGGAGCGATGAGAGATTGAAGATAAGATTAAAATGATTCTGTTAATTACACTTAGTGCTCTGTACACTGTTTATATACAAGTATAATGGATCCGGTACAAACCGGTTATTTGTATAAAGAGTAAACCATCTATACCTCTAATAACTATCTCCTTCTAGCTTAGAATAATAAATTTGATAGAATTATTTGAGAGAGAGAGAAAGGGATTAGAGAAATATGTTCACACTTGCGACTTGCGAGTGCATAATAGTGCCGAGTACGTGAAGTAGCGGATAGTTAGGCGAATTTTTTTTTATCTTATGCGTATCATATGAATGACCAGATGCAAAAAATTTCTTTTACTAATAAATAAACGAGTGCATTAACAATTACTTTCGCATTAGCGGTATAAAAAATTTGATGCTAATTTATAAGATAAAGAAATTATAGGGTAACGATGCGGACAAGCTGGACTTATGTCGATTAATAAAGTGCCACACTTAAATCGAACTAAATCTAAGAGACAACCAGAAAAGTTCATGAAAATGCAATGCAATGCATCTAAATCATCTATGAACGTCAGATCTAGTATATGTTATTTCTTTCAATACACATTGAATTCGAACCCATTTAAAGTGTTATGCCATTTTTCTTATAATGATGCCATCTTATCTTATGTAGCTTCTTGTTTATATTTTTGTTCACCCGTATATACTAATCCATAACAATCTTGATATCAGTGCAAAGTGCAAACTATATATTTTTACTCTAAACTATTCTCTTATAATATAAGAGAGATGTTAACTAAATCATCAAATGTAATGCACTGATGAAAGAAATGTTCTAAATTTTTTTTGTATAATATACCCCAAAGAAGTACAAAATATAACTAAATTACCAAGTGACGTTTGGTTTAGTGGTGCTTACCTCTACAAAAGTATCAAAAAATATAATCTACTTCTTACACAATCATTCCAAGAAACTGAAATTCTACCCGAACATATGCAAATATTGGATTAAAGATAGTAGTTGATATTGGTTTTAAGTTTGTATTGAGTTATAAAAAGTTAACGGACAACTATACTAATTTCAAAAATTTCAACAAAGTGTAAATATTGATGTGGTCGATGAAAAATGTTTTAAATGAACTTTGATATGTGTCGGCAGTATAAATATTTGGAGACTATAATCCAAATTTGGATAAATGTTACCTTTACTTAAGCCATATTTACGGCGCATTAATGCTTCAATCAATACTTATGCTTATTTTATCCACAGAGAGCAAGTCAAAACTAAAAATTAAATAAATTTAAGTTCATTGAATCGGTTTTACTCATTATAGAAATATATATAAAAAAAAAATAGTAGATAAAAAAAAAAAAAAAAAAAAGAGGAAGTCCACACCACATGGATGCCTACCAATCTCATATCTATAAAATGCAAAACATGTGGATGCATGAAAATCACAATTCAAAGACTATCACAAAAGAAGAAGCAAACTTAACTATTGAACTAAAGTGTTAAGAGTAGATAAAGAGAGAGAAAGAGATGGCTAATGCTGTAGAACAATCCTCATTGTATCCATCCTTTGCAGACGCAAGAATTTCATTCTCCAATGATTTTGCAGACAGTGATAGTAAACAGACGGCATCAAGAGTGGAGGATCAGATGAAGTACAAGGAAGCTCCCGTCTCTTCGGATTTCAAATTCAATGTGGAAAACTTGGGTTTCACTTCTGCGGCTGATGAGATCTTCTTTGGTGGAGTTTTGTTGCCACTGGAGAAGACTACTCAGAGGAAAGTGACGACACTTAAAGATGAACTAAGTGCTCAAGATTCTGACCGTACCATCATCTCAAAGGGATCTCGTAATTGGTGGAAGTTAGGTCTCAACAAGTCCAAGAAAATCCATTCCAACAACAACATCAACTTCCATCTTCCCCACAAATCTCAGGTAACATAATTATTTATTATCTGATCAAACACATGTTGTGTCTAACTTGGTTATGTAGTTCTCTATAATCTTATGTGTATATTTTTGATTTTTACAGAATTGTCTTGCAAGTATATTGGAATCTGATGACTGAAAGATCGACTCCGGAAAAAGTCAGCTAACTACGGCGAACTAGATATATGTAATGCTAATAAAAAGCTATTATTATTTTCGATTTTTATTGGTCTTATTTTCCTGTTTTTCTTGGAGTTCTCTCTAATTTTTATGTAGTCTGTTTCTTATGACCTATGATCATCATCGTTAGCTATATTATATCTCCATTGTAGAGAAACCACTTGAATTCAACTGGTTCAGTATTCTAACTCTCTGGTTAACACCTAAATGATTAGCATGCATTATGTCCTAATTTTGTCGAAATTAACATAGTTGCCGACTGATTAATTGGATAGAAATAGATGTATTAATCAGCTAGTCTCAGATAGTCCTTTAAAGAAGAAGAATTCTATGCAACTTCTTTCACTATATTCGACTAAAATGCAAGATGCCACAGCAAATAATAGAATCTAACTACTATTTGGCGCTAGAAAATAATAATAAAACAATAAATATAACAGTATTTTTATTAAGTGAAGCATGATTTTTCGGGAACCATGTTTGACCACGTTTCCAACATAATCCTGCCTGTGCCTGAGTGTGAGTAGTCATTAGTCAAGTCCCACTCGATTTTAAAATATTTTAATAAATTTAACATAATGAAGATAGAAATATACGAAAAAGAAACTGACAGTTATTTTGCACAAACTATAAACAGAAGAAAAAAAACTGTACACTTTCACTCATTTGGCAAACTTGGTGGGGGTAAATTTACAATGGAGCAAGATCGAAAATGTTTATGTACAGAGACAAACAAACTGAATGATATGATTCTATAATGTTTAAAAGATTTATATTCTATACCAAAACTATCCCATCTCTTTGGCTTTTCAATGGGTAAAAGAATGGTTCTGCACTTTACTCTATTCAAACCTATACACCTGCAGGAAAATGAAACATGTTGAAACCTATAAGCTCGAGAAACCCAATCACCAAAAATCCATATAAAGAGCAAACCGTTTATAACAATTGAAAAACCACCCAACCGGTAAACTTAGATCTCAATAAGTTTAGTAGACTTACATGCTATATGTAAAAGGGACCTCACACCAACATGGATAATCTGTAACAAACAGATTACAACACAGTGCAGTTAATGGTTAAAGCCAGGTTTGTTTCTCAAACTGCTAGATGAATATCCGCAGTTGCAATAACCAGTCTGAGAAGATGTAAGAGTATTAGGCTGACCAGGAATTTACCTGAGTTTATCGGTGTTGGTCCTGCTTCCTTTGTTTATCAGGGCCTAAGTACTTTTCCATGGATTCCTTTTTATGTTCAGGATCAAGACTGAAAGTAGAGATAATCTCCATGAGTCTTTAATACTTTGCAAATCACAGATTTTTCCAGCCGTATTTCCACAATATTTAATATGAACTAACCTATTTCTGATGCCAACTAGAGCACTATGTACAGCTCTAGCACAAGCTGAAGCAGGTGCTATAGCAGCTGTTGGAACTCCCTGAACAACTGTTGCAAATGCTGATCCAGCTCCGTCTCCACGTTGATACTTCTTCAAAGGTGTACGGACTAATGCAGAAGCTGTCTTTCCTATTCCATCGCCGATGCTCTCACATGCCTATAAAACCTCGGTAATGTAAATATATCATGATCCAGGAGCAGATATGCAGGACATGTATTGCCTTTTTCACTCACCTTAAGCATGCCTTGCTTAGCGTTTCTAGGCTGATTATGTCTAACATTCGTCTTCGTTTTGCCTTGGGGTTGTGGCAATGATGGTGCACTTGCAAATACATATTCTGCTCTCAATAAAATATCATGAGCCCCGGCTGCCAAGTGAACACCGAGTCCAACAGCTTCCAGTGAGATGCTTCTGAGAAAAGCTATAGTACCTGAAAACAGTTACAGTATCGTAATGCGTACCATAGAATAATGCAAAAAATAAACTCCTGGATGAACCAAATACATGCTGCTGAACATATTTATTTAAGAATGGATAGTATCAGGAACATGATCATGACCTGACACTGTGGATGTGTAATAATTTTGCCACAGCAGCAGATGTTATGCATCTTGCTTAAGAGAGGCAATTCCAGTATCAACTATTTTAGAAGTCTTTTATATATAAGGGTTTCCTAATCATGGTCAGAGGGCTACCAGCTATTGTCATTAACCCTTGTTCTAGAGGAATGACAATCTAGAAAATATATTAACCCCAAAAGAAACTTTTATGAATAGCTTCAGTTTTGCAAGTGGCTTCGGCAGTTGTAATATCATATACGATATCAGTGCACTATAAGTAGATTAGTTTCTGATAACAGAAAGAAAGAAAAGGAAAATAATAATGAAAATTGAGCACTTTGGGTTTTCACGTCTTACCTCTTTGGACTCCCTTCACTAGCCTTCGATCTTTCCTGTAACTTTCAACAGGTGACGAGACCAGCTTTAGAGCAGCAGCATAAAGAGCAGAAAGTGATCTTACTGTTGGGATCCCCTTTAACAGTTGATGAATCTAAAGATGCAGTTATAGAACATAAAAAAGCTTGTCAGTAAACCCATAAAATGGATGATCATTTATGTGCACAAGACAGCAGGCTATGTGAAACAAACCTGATTCTGAGATACATCTTCCAACCATTCTCCCAGTATAGTCTCACATACATTTCCCCAGCCATAGATTCCAGCAGCATGCACATGTTTGAGCTGTAATTCAATCCCCTGCATATATTCCTCTGTGATGAGCAAATGATGCTGAAAAAATCTTGAAGACACAGGTTGGAAAGTTTTGTTTCTTACCTTCCAGGGTACAAGGTTCACAAGCTCTGCATATTTCCCTCCTGTTAGTGCTGCTATATCAACATGATGGGGACTGTAATCAACTCGAACACTAACAGGCCATATATCAAATTTCTGCAAAATGAATTTAATTAGTCAGAACTTCCTCAAAACTTACGAATACAAGAACACCGAGGTTTATAATTTCAGCTGAATGACAACATGTTCTCATGCCAAACAACATGATTAGCATCACATTCATCTGAGCAAGTGAATGCTTCTCCTCCGCCATCATACTAGCTTATAGGAAGAAAGAAGCTTTATTTACCTGAAAATATGGAAGAAGCGCTTCTTCTATGATATTATGTCCTTTAACAGAAACCGACAATGTTGAACCACCTGAGTCTCGCATGGAAACATCAGGCTTTTCTAGGCTGTTAGCTCCAAAGAAGCTGATGAGAAAATCCAGTTGACTTTGATGAAGATGCAACAGTATAGGGAGTAAAGCGACCCGTAACCTGGGAGGACGCAGTTCATGAGGAAAAGGAAAGAAAGGGTATACATATAAATATATAAGCCATTAGCAGAAGGTCCATTTAAGGGGCAGAGAAAAGGAATGAAACACCAAAATCTACCAAATAGGGGGACTCTTGTAGAAACAATTCTGTATGAATATTACTAAATCCACGGAAAAGTGACCTCAATAATTTAGTATTAACGCAATTTTCCTTTCTTTGATAAGCATTAAATTTGACAATGTAGCTAATGTATAAAGATAACGAATGTAACTCAGAAAACGTTTGACAGAGTTGTTGGGAACAAAATGATTGTACTAAGTAAACAAAAATTTGTTGAAAATTTTCCTGAAGAATCATTTTGTTGAAAATTTTATTGTGCATAAAACTAGGACAGTGTTTACTGAAATAATAATTGTGGTCTGCATTCTTAGATATAAGAAGGAAAGTAAGTATAACACTGTAAATAATATAGATAGCATACCGGTTTTCCTCAAGTGGCGTCTCAGGGTCAGGTCTGACAGCTTTTAATTCCAACTTGAAAGCATATGAAGAGGAATCTCTTGGGTGATCTTTTGAGTTGTAATATCCAAGGACCTATAATTCAACGGAACAAGTTAATTTATCTACCCAGGTTTTTCTAGTATAATCAATATTATGGTGATAAGAGTGAAAAATCTCAATTACCAATGTCCAAGGTGCATTGTTGCTTCTATCATAAAGATAAAAATCTTGGACCATGAGAGATAATTTAGAGGTACATATTCCGCCAATTGGAAAGGTTTCATACAGGAACTGCACCCCAGATAACTCCAGCTCAAGGCACGAAGTTGTATCCCGGCCCTTTGTATGTTTAAAATTTTCACCTTTCTTTCTAGAATCATGCCAATCAGAGCCAGAGTAAATTCTCCATTTGAGGTCAATGTTTTTCAGAAGGATACGTCCATTAGCTGCTACAGCAGAATAAGACGTCTGGCCAAAAGATGAAAATTCTCCATCCAGAATATGTTCCTCATGATCTTCCTCAGTTGCTTCTGACACATGGTCTTCTAAAATTCTTAAGGACGCGTCATCATACCACCCAGAATTTCCTCTCCTCAGATCAGTCTCAGGAATCCCTGATGAATCCCCTTCTTGAGGTACCTCTGACGATGGACGGAACTCAGACAAACAATAGTTTTCAAATATTTCAGGTAGGCTCTCTCTATCTAGGAATATTTGACTGCTTTCTGAATTTATTCTAGAAGATGACCCACAGATACTGTGATTAGAAGGTAGTTTCTCAGGAGCAGCAGGTACCCAATTATATGCCTGCCCATGAGAGATTCCATGAGGTGACATATAGTTATTCTGACATTCCACAGAGTCAGACTGACATGTCGGATTGACATCAAATCGGAATGCATCTTCATTTATTTCGTCCATCAAACCAATGACCCCAGTTTCATTTTCTGACTCTAATCTTAAATATTTCATTTCTCCACTTGAATCGGAGCTACTGAGTCTATCGCTGATATCAAAATCATTCCTAGCATTTGCCTGCTGAATGCTGTCCCATCGAGTCTGCAAGTGCACAGCTGATTCCTCCAAATCAGGAGCAAGTAACTGTTGGAGCTGGGTGGCCAAGCGAATCAAACCAGAAGTCGTGTCACTGCAAGTTTCAATTAATAAGTGAGATTTTGAACACTCTAACTCCCAAAGAAGGCCATTTTCAGAGTTAGTCCTTAGAGTTGCTTCAATAAGCGCCTCATTAGCAACTTTAACATAGCCAGTCTCATGAAGATGCTCTGAACTGTACGTTCCATTAAGCTTGCTAAGGTCAAAATCCACGGACAGAAGAAGCCCAAGATCTTGAATCCTGATTCTATAATCATTTCTTATGGAATCAACCAGACTTTTCTTTGAAAGGCTAAAAGAAGATGCAGCTACCAGACAGGCAACCCATGGATCACTTGCTTGACGTAAATGATCTGTATTCTCATGGTGGGGCTCATAGCTTAGACCAACATCAACCAAATTCAGAATAAACGAGGAGCCGCTAGATGAGCTGGAGTTCATCTCTTGAGATTTTTTTTCATCTTCAAACGTGAAAAAAGAAGTAACCACTTCTATCCAATCCAGGCGTCCTCCTACGGCCGAGATCGTACAGCCCCTGGCAGATACTGCTAAATAATCATAACAAATTCCTGGTTCCTGTAAGTGCAGAAAATCTAAGCCAGCGAACCTTGACGACAATGCATTTGAACCTCCTCCATTACCACGCTTGATTGCAGAGTTGTTACATGAGAGTAATAGCAGTTCCTGGTCAGCTAGACCTGTAACAGAACCCCATAAGGTGCCTTCCCCATGGGCTAACCAAAAGAAATCAGCACCAGAGATACTGCCAAGATTTGAGACAGACATAAGATTTAATTTCTGAACCCTCAGGTTGAACTGAATCCATGATCCAGGAAGCTCAGTCTGAAGCTGATTTTTTATGCCCATTTGAGGTTCTGGCCTAACCAAAATGTCAATAGAATCACATTCAACAACGAGAGACGTTTGACTCACAACAGATTCTCCTGTTTGCTCAGCTGTATTGGCTGCCATACGTGATAGCCAAATTTTTGCCTCTTCTACGAGATTACATAATTTGCTGTATTGCCAACTATCTAAACGGATAGCAAGTGGAAGCAAATGAAGATAAAGGCAGAATGAAGAAGCCAAAATTATTTCTTTCCTGGTTCGAGAGTAGATGTCTTCTTGATCTTTGGGCGTAGCAACAGCAGCGAACTCAAGGCCACTCCCCCCAGATTTATCTGTCTGAATAGATTCTTCCTGCGTAGCCAACATCTTAGCTCTCTCCACTAACCAAGGGCTAACAGTAGGTCTATCTTGCCAAAACATACCAATGGTTGAAAGCTGGTGCCTCGTTTTATTGTTGGTATGTAAAATATTATATGCAGAGAATTCAACCTGCCTATGATATGAATTTGTTTCAGAATCTTTAAGGTCAGAAGTAACCAAATAGATGCTAGCATCACCAACACTGAAGCATATAGAGCGAGTAGCCGATGTAAAGTACATTTCTCCCGGACTTCCTTCCTTACGCCTATCCTTGTCAGATGGCGGAGAGGAAGATAAGTCGACGACAATAAACTGCTCACCAAGCGAGTTACATAACCTTTCTGAAATGCTCTCAAAAGGAAACCACAGAATCACTCGAGCATTCCAGATTGACACACTACCTCGCAAACTTTCTGATTTAGAAGAGGATGCCACCTGATTCCTTTCATGACAGAATATGGGGATAGATTCGGATACATCGTTGAAAAGATCTACCAACATTTCTACTGAATGAAGGTTCAGCCAGAATGTGGTAGGTGGTAAACTCAACGAGAATGAGTTTGATCCTCTATGGCTGGCTTTGGATGATTGGAAATTGACAATAAACTGAAATCCACTGCCCCCTGCAGCTATTACCAACAATGTCTTGACTGCGAAACCCTTGTTACGAAAGAGAAATCCATCAGAAACTATCTCTCTTAATCTTTCAGAGTCAGTATGCATATCAGACGAGGCAAAGGGAGGAAGACTAGTCTGAACTTTCGCTTGTAAATCCTTAATCAAACAAGTCTGAGATTCAGCATTAGCAGTGTCAACAACATGTCCAGCTTGAAAATAATCGGCGATCTCCATGCTGTTCACTTCTCCTTCTAACCTCAGATCATGAGGGCGTACCTGTTGACCTTATTGAATGTTTTAAGAAACTCAAGCACGGATACTAGGGAGGGGAGGAAACACAATTCATCAAGGTAATTACCTGAAAAGAGACCGAAATATCTCTGAGTTCTGCACCCAAGTAGTGAATCCGCGTGGAAACATCCTTCCAATTGTCTTCATCTTGGAAAAATAATACCACCGAAACTCCAGCAAAGGATATTTTACAACTTGTTTCAACATGTTGTTGTTCTGCATATTGATGAGAATAGTGCACATAGTTTGTTACTATAACGACTTAAACTGCTTGGCATTACTAGCTAATGGATTGATTTAAGTACAAAGCTTGACAGCATATAGGGTAGCAGTAAAAGAATAGAGAGAACAAGAAATAACCTAAGACTACATAACAGGATTAACACCGGTATAAGAAAGCTTACATATATTTGGTGATAACACATACCAATATGCTCAATGCACAAATTTAAACACAATTCAAGAAAGTATTCTTACCAGAAGGAAGAAGCAAAGACCCAGAAGCAAGGCTAGATGCAGCATTGATTGCTGTGAAGACAGAAGATGTCCAATTCCACATTCCTTGGCTTCCAGAAGCTGATTGGTAACTCCTCATTGCATCAAAACATTCAAAAAACTGGTCCACACTGTAGGAAACAAGAAGAGATAACACAGATAAGAAAATTCAGTTAAAAACTAAAAGGTAAATTCATATCCAGATTGTGATGAAAGATGAAAAACAAGTCAAGTAAAAAATACATTATCTCTGAAAGACTTGAGAAAACGAAATATCATGTTAGAGATATCCTTTATACCTTGCCCCAATATCTACTTCTCCATCCTCTTCTTTCTTGCTGAAAGAAGACGGAAACCAATCCGGTATAAACTGTAAGTTAGGTGTAGTATCAGGCTCCAATTCTTGGCTACCTGACAATGATCGTGTAGCTGGAGGCATTACCATTACATTAGTAGGTATTGTAGGTGAATCCGTCAATGAATCAGAATGAGAAACTGATGGGCAACAGTCTGATCCGAAACTTGTGAAAGTCTTCCTCAATTGTAAGAACCATCTAATTGTAGACGGTTGAAGTCGTACTTCAACAGGATCAATAGAAATATCAGCATCCACCTTGCGAATGTCTAAAGAACCATTCTTCCAGGGTATACTAAAATTCAAACTCCCTGAAAAGCCACCTCCTTCGCCGGTCATGATCAAAGTCACATCATTTGAAGTGTTTTTACCACAAGTTTTGTCCCCATCATCATCATCCATATTTAAAAGCTCTAAAGCGGCTCCTTGAAACTTCACACAGTTTGCAAGTCGACTAGTACCAAGGAAACTATCAGGAGAAACATCATCAGCCGAAACTCGGTCCTCTGAAATTCCACACTCTATTTCTGTCATTCTAAGTACCAATGTTGGCCGAGGACCAGCTTCATTCAGTTTTTTGCCAAAATCGGGATCAAATGCTATAATCAGATTCTTAAGTTTCACATGAAAACTTGTAAGAAACCATTTCACTATCTTGGCAACCGTCTTAACGCCTTCATGGACATCGATAGACGCAGATTTTGCAGCGTTCATCAACATCTCATTCTCATGCTTTCCTAGTTCAAGACGTAGATTATGTGAATCTTCTCGGGTAGAGGCGGAGGTGCTAGCTTCATTTGAAGATGATGCATTAGTCTCCAAACGTGGTGCAAGAACAAGCTCAAGCTCGTCAACCTCAACTTGACAACCATTAGTCTTCCAAGGCATTTTAACTACCAAAGCTCCAATTGAGCCTTCCTTTATGAGTAGCGGAGCATCAAACTGGATTAAAATACAAAAGAGAGTACAGGTGATGGCACTGTCAGAATTAACTTCCTTTTATTTATTTTCAACAAATTGATAAGAAAATCAAACTGAGAATAATCTATAGTTCATCAAGAACTAGACGAGCCAAACACTAACACACTTGCCCAAAATTCCAGAATTCAATAGCATCATTTGAATCAAAAATAGAAGAAGAAGAAGAAGAAGGATAAAAACCTTGTCATTAAAATAGTCAACGTTGATAGCAAGATCAGAGAGCTGAATAGAGCCATCACGAAGCTGAATATCGAGCTGATCAAGGTCGATATCACCAAGTATGAGTTTACCCAATTTCTTCTTCAACAAGAATTTGACGACCCTCTTCACCGCCCATCTAGAAAAAGCCTCCTCTGCTGATTTAGCAATGTTCCACGGAAACACCATCTTCTTCCCCTTGCGGGATTAGAGAATCTCGACCCTAATATTGGGATTTCTGATGAGATTTTAGGGTTTGTCTAAGGGATGGTGACGTGAAGTTCCTCGTGATTGGATTGCGGAGAGAGAGAGAGAGAATCAGAAGGAAGCAAAAAGTTGAGTAGACTTTCGTCGTCGTCGTCGTCGTCGTCTTACGGTTTTTGCTTTTCCGTGTGGAGGAATAAGTGCCGTCTCTTTCTATTCTTTCTTCGTTAACCGGATCTATTATTGTGTGGTACAGTACCGGTAACACGAAAACCGGTTCTCAATCCTAATTGGGCTCTAATTAGTTAGTTGATCACATCAGAAATTAAGGGGTAAATGCGACAATTCTCCACGAATTGAGTCTTGAATCACTTATATTATTATATCAAGCCAGGTTTTATCAACATAGCCAATTATTTAAAACTGTTTTTTCTAATGGTTTAAATTCCTCCCCTGCACAAATGTGTAGGTGGCCATTTTAGTTTTCTGGTTTGGTTTAGTTCGGATATAATTTTTTGGTTTTTGTGTTATTAGTATTTTTTGGTTTGGTGCGACTTCGCTTTCAACTATTTTCTTAAAGTTTGTTTCTCGTTCCCTTATCCAAATCATAAACTATCAAATTAAATCAACGTAGTTACCAAAATCAAAATATTAGCCGTAACGTTCCATGTTTGTCTCCATTACAAGACACAAAAAACAAATCCCCATTACATAACTTCACTGCTCAGCCAAAGAAACTCGCAAAAAGCTCTGTTTATGTTAGTTTTAGTTCTTTTCCCACTCCTTCCGTACAAGTCCCATTTCAACCTTGAAACTCTACTTTCTTCCTGCACCCATCAATCAACAAATTTAGTTTTATCTAATTTAAGTGAGCAAGTTACTAAGATATTATCACAAGAGGTAAAAAGATTTGAGACATTATTTACCTCCTCTTTTCCTTTTACCACTGCTTCTCAACTGTCTAGCTTCTGAAACATGCTCCTTCTGTTTCTTGTTTACTTCATTATCATTATCTTCATCTTCTTCATTCCCATCTGAATCATCGTTTGCATCATCATTTTCTTCATCTGAATCATTGTTTGCATCATCATTTACCCTAATGATATACACCTGGAACAAGCAACATGTTTCAACATGAATGCTAAAGTACTCTCTACTAGAGTATGTTTCAAGAAATCAAAAGTAAAACTCCTTTACCTTGAACATTGTTCGGGTGATAAGTTGAAACACGACAGCATCTCCATCGACTAACTGATGATCGATGGCGAAACCTCTCCAGCCTCCGCTAAGACCGTTCTTCTCAGCAAGGTATTTCACCACAGATTCCTCGTCTTCCTCGTCAACCAAAGTCATCATTTCATCACGTTTTGGCATATGTGCCTTGCAAAAAGGAAGTGGCAAGCCCTGTTTACGAAAACGTATGAAATCATTGGAGTTTACTTACTAGGGATAAGTTTCAGACATCTTTGATTCATTTAGCATTCAAGTTTCTTCACTTACCAACCAAAATCCTCCGGTCACGTGTGATTGGAGCATTGGTTTGGTAAAGCTTGGGAATTCTGGATCTAAGCTTGACTGGAGCTTCTCTGCCCTGTCAAATGCGTACATTCTTGCGTCGTCTGAAGCATATACCCGATTCAGCAGATCTCTTCTTTGAGAGCTCCTGCAAAGCAAAACATATACTAAATAGTGAGAGCTAACATGAAATGGTTTAAGACAAGTAATGTTTTGGTATATAGAGTGTGGATTGGTCAACCTTCTTGGCCTCCTCTCCAGTGGTTCTAGCCCAAACTGCGAATACGGATCAAATAACACTGATTATGAGTAATGAGAAACAACTCACGCAAAGTAGGATGTTGTTTCAAGACTTTATTACTCTAAAATTATAACAACAAGAGCAGATCATCCCAAAAAACAAACTAATTATCAATCTATCTCGGTCCATGTAAGAGTGAGAAAACTTTGTGATTCGTCTTAACAGAGAGCGTCACACAAAATCCTTTAAGAAACTCAAGTAAAGATAAAATGGTAGAAAAAGACCTCTTTGTAACTTGGAGGTGGACCCTTGGCACGGCTTGATCTCCTGACCTCCGAGAAATCCACCGGAATACGCATCGTCTTTGGCTTTGCCTACATTTCCATTGAAAAATTGGTTAAGTCCAGCAAAAGAAATGAGAAGAAGAAGAGAAAGGAAAAGTTACTGGAGAGGGCTTGGAAGAAGAAGAAGAGACACGAAGAGATTGAGCAAGTTTGTTGAGATTAAGCTCCCCCATTCTCTTCTTGTTCTCTTCCACCCTATTCAAACGAATCTGCTCATAGCTTAGCTCCGATTCCACCATTTTCTTAGGGTTCTGATACAGAGATAGAGAAACGAAAGAGACAAAGATCCAAGTCTTGCTTGACTCTTGAATGCGCTTGCGAGTGACCGTTGGGTTTCTTCTTTCACCGCTATGTCTGTGTTGATACTTCAGTAATTATTTTTATTTTTTTATGTAATAAACATCTTAATCATTGTGTCTAATCAAACAAATTGAAATTTCAAATTCTCAACAGTGGAACACTGGAACTTCAGAGTAAAGCCTCCATCGTGATACGTGAAGTAGGTATGGGCTTCGTAAAAGACGTTTCTTTTTTTTTTCCCCTCCATAATTAACAATTATTTTGAGATCTCTTAATATTTTTAACTATTTTAAGAAAACATTTGATTTGACCGGTAACGCTTTACATTTTAAAAAAAAAAACTCAGAAGTTTGTTTATCCACAAACACATTGAAATCAAAGGAATCTACAAAGACAAATCCTTTGGGTTACTAAGGAATAAAGAAACAAACCTGAGACTTTCCTACACCGTTAGATAAACCAGAACAAAGGCTAAATGATCCCATGTTCTACTGTTGATGCTACAACCTTTAGTTAGATGATGAGCTTTTTTCTGGGGGATATTGTCACTTCTGTATTTGAATATCGCTTTGGCAGAATTTCCACAATCCATCTTCTTGCTTCTTCAGCGTATAGCGGATCTTGTAAGTGCTACATGAAATATACAAAACGTAGCATCAGTGAAGAAGATACGAGCTCAGTCCAAAGGTAAACCAAAAGCAAAATGTTTACCTGTAATATTTTGCGTTTTTGGGCTGAGATTCATCAACTAATTCTGCTGCTTCCTCTAGAAGGGCTTCGATTTCTGCAGTCTCACCAGCGATACCATCTTGGAAAATGTGTGCTTGCAGAATCTCTAGATGAAGCAAAACGAATCTCCAATAACAGGATTTAGCTTTTGCTGTTTGTGCCAACGTTTGCCACTGCAAATTTCACGTTACCACCAAAAAAAAACAAATGAGCAAATCTTAAAACGTTTGTGATTTGCATATATGCATATGCATACAACAATGTAGCATCTGATCTTGTGTTGGGATATGCAAAACAAAATTGACCTAGTGGCCAAGCGAGTGCTTTCTCACCTATATTCAGCACTCTTTAAGCTTCATCCCAGATAAAACCAGGGTTCATAAGATAACCTAATGTTTCTGAAATGGGCTACCCAACCCGTCTCCCTCTTGTAGGAAAAATAACCATATATCATTTTGGCAAAAGAATGCATTTTCTAAATCTTAATGAAGGCCTAGTCGAACTATTGATTCTACCTAAACATTGATGTTCAGCTGTTGTAAACTAACTCAACTAAGCAAAGAAATAGAGTAGATGTACAGAAACAGTAACCTGGACAAGCATGGATTCATCAAGGACTTCGGAAAGGCTATAAACTTGATGTGTTGGTCCAAGAGCTTCAGCCTTAACATTTTCCCACTGTCTCACAAGCTCTTCTGCGTCTTCTGTATCCATTGGTCTTTTATGCAGTTCTGACGCAGAATGAGACAATGATGTAGCTGATTGACCAGAGCTTTTCAGATACAAGGCATCCGGATGTTCGCCATGATGCATCTTTAACATGTCCATGAGCACTTTGATGTTGCCCACGATACCATTTCTATTCACAGAAGCAATGTTTTTTCTGAAATTCCCAGACTCTGTTTTCCACAGAAAAGAATCTGATTCCGAATGCGGCCTAGCAGAAACCAATATAGGCAGACTCTGTAGTCTACCAGATCTAATGCCTATTAGCTTTAGAGAGAAGAACACGGTGCAACCCAGTAAAGCAACAACAGATACCCTTCCGATCAAACTGCTTTGAGAGAGCCACTCATCCCATATTCTATTTTTGTGTACACCAAGGTTCCTCTTCAGCTGAACAGATGGCATACTGGCACCGCTTTCATCATTATTCTTGGCTGATACCACTGGGCTCTGCAAATCTGTTGGTGTCAACTGCTCGACAGCTGTATAAAGATGTTGTGACGAGTTCACGAACTGCGTTGTGGAAAGCGGTCTTTGGTTCGTCTTGTGATTCATGATCGAAGGTGACCCCATTTTCTTGTTTTCTGGATATTTCTTTTCACCCCGAAAAAAATTGGCCTGCAGAAAGTTGTATATATGAATATCTTTCTGCTTAAAAATAGAACTGCTATACAGAATCTTCCAGTAGTGATCTGATTCTTACCAATGATGGAGAACAACCCCTAGTGTCTGGAAAGTTAGCAAGCACGGACTCCGTTAGCCACGCTTCCTGGTCAATTTTATTAGGTAGTACGTACGAAGGTCGCTATCAATCTATTTTGAAAAAAAATCAGAGCTAGCGAAGAGATGTACATACTTGCAAAATTTCCAAATTAAATTTAGTACATGAACCCAAGGGCATACTCAAACAAATATTAAGATTTAAGCGTATGTACATCAACCAAAAAAAAGGTTAACGGCAGGCATACACAATGCTGTTAAAGCATATTCTATGAATTTAACTACCATCCACTCAATGTATATATTTCCATTGTTTCAATTACTGCCTGAAACATAGCTCAACCTCACTCATATTCCACTAAAGTTGATCATGCCATTTACATTAGGCATAGCCCTCGCTGTAGTCCTAGCAACAAATGAACACAAATTCTTGGTAAAAATCATAAGGTGTACCAGTGATGGAGCAGCAGAAGTACTTCTCGACTCTTTCCCCAGGATCGAATTACGAACGGCAGAGTCTGAATTTGATTCCAGCTGCTTAAGTTTTTCCAGGGCCTCTGCCTCGGAACCCTGTGCTATCCAACATGTAGGTCCAGTCGCACTTAACTAAATGAACAACGCATGGATCTTTCGAAGCAAGTGAACTTGAAGTAAATAAGATGCAAAAGCATAGTTGATAGGGAAAAAGAATAAAGAAAGCAAGAGGAAAAATACCTGTTTTAGAAGAAATGAGCAAAAGGCTTCCTCAAATTTCAGATCAACACCTTCTGATGCTATGAGACATTCGCATATTGTTTTTGCTTTATTAATCTACACAAGCATGCTGAATGTTAAGCTTTATAAGCAGATAGAGTAGAGATGAAATGGAGCAATCAGTTCAAATTTAACAAAAGGAAAGAAAATGAGATATACCGTTTCATTTTGCTTGCCTGAAAATCCAACAGCGATGTGAGCAAGTAACACCATGTAGAAACAATTAAAATCTATTACCACTCTTTGATTGTGGGATTCGAGTGATTTTTTATTTTTCCGTGTAATGGCTAAGTCATCCCATGGAAGAAGATCGACAATCTCTGTGGCCAATAACCTACTAATCGCCTGGCTCAAAAAGCATGGCCAGTCTTGAATTTGACATGAAGCTTCAACACTAAGGCCCTGTCTGAGCAGTTCGCGTAACGCTGCAATTGCACCTCGCCTCCTCTCTGCATTTTCTGGCGTGCGAGGCAGGCCCAGTAGATCCAATGTGCAAGGTGGTGCTAGCTCCTCTAGTGACTCCTCAATCTACAAATTTCGATTTCAATCCCTTTAAACCCAATATGCTGGTAAAAATGCCTTTGGAAATATGTACTTATATGTGAAGCTCCTTAACATGATGTGATTTACAGTAAGACATGATCAATTGATCATGCACTTTTAATGATTCAAGCCGGTAAGCGAACTAAAAGTAAACACAAAGAAGCTTTATATATACTAATGCAAGACAGTGGATCCTATTACCTGAGTTAACAATGCAAGTTTCCCAAGAGTAACTTTACTCTTCAGAAAACATTGAGCACGAGCAAGAGCTTCAAATCCTTGAGAGACCTTGTTAGCCTCGAAAGCAGCCTTTGCAATTGCACACTTAGTGGAAAAAAAATACATATTAGAGATAGAAGAAGCAGAGGACTAGTGAAAGTTGGTAAGTAATTCCCATTCCTAGTTCATTTGATTTTACCTCAGCAAGTGCCATAGATAAAAATATATCATGAATATATGGCTTCGAATCAAGGTTCCTGAGAGCAGCCCGGCCAATATCCAGCACGAGTTTTTCTTGTCCAACCTGAAGCATAGTAGCTCACATCATTGCTTTATCTTATCCAAAAAAAGGTAATGTCACAAAATTAAGATAAAAATCAAATTTCCCCTTAAGTTTCATAGAAGAAAATCAAAATTGCAATTAGAAGAGGTAGGGTGTAGATAGAAATGATAAATTAATGCAGAAAGATCAGTACAAAACATTTCAGGGACAAAACGCAATAAAAGCTCAGTAGTAGTACCTCTTGAAGAAGGCAAAGAGCACCAGGCAACCAAGCCCACGGAATTCTGAGAGGAGATTTAGGAGCAATCTTTTCTTTCAGGTTACCAGCATATTCTGGTTCAAAAAGAAGTTTATCCCTAACATCCATGAGAAGATCCTGCATTTTAGAATCATTAAGAAAAACGCATCAAGAACTGAAGCCACATTCCCTGTCCAACTCTAGTGAGAAAACGGTCAGATTCTATGGAGCATTTGAAAACAGAAACAAAGTCTGTATAGGTCTTAACCTGGCGAGCTACAGCAGCTTCCATTGTATAGCCTTCTTCAGCATCAGCTTTTTTCAAATTTATAACCGACTTCACTACCTCGTCTTTCTCAGCTTGATCAGAAACTCCGATAAGCTGCAAATGCAATACTATTAACAGTATCCTGGAATAATGTCTTACATACAAAATTGCTAGATTATCTCGCCAAATCAAAACATCCAACTCTTTCTACACGCTAGAGAGACTAAATTCCCACAACTTTGGAGGAAAACATTTCAATTTCAACCAAATTTAGAAGGATAAAAAAACAAGTTCCACTTGCACTTCAGCGAGGAGCAAAGTACCAAATCGCAGAGATCGCATATACAAAGATTCCGAGAACTAAGCCAGTCGGAGCAAAATACCTGGTAACACGTAACCGGGATTTCGATTGCCGAGGTAGATGCAGCGAGGGAAGAAGTACGAGACGGCGCATTGTCCACAACATGGATACCACCACTAGCAGCATTCAACCTCCTCCGTCCTTCCCGCTGAAACCGCCGAAAAGATAAACCAGAACCGAAGAATGCACCGGATTCAGAACGAACGACGAAGAGACCTGAGATCTGAAGCTCCGGGCGATCAACGACGAAGCTGGTGCCGCGATTAGAGATTCCGCAAAGCAGACAAGAAGAAGGGAGAACTGGAAATGTGTAAGCCAGAGGCATTGCGCAACAGCTCCAGAAGACGAACGAACCCTAGAAGAAGAAGTAGAGTGAAGCTAGAATCATGGTATTTACTCGATTTCTTCAGAGGAGAGAAAATCGGAAATTTGGTCTTAAGGCTTTTGACAGTGATTTTGCCTTTCTCTTAATGTTTCGTCTTGTGACGATAATAAGGTAACCCGCTGGCTAAAGGAGAGGCTCTGCTAATCTAGGACGAGACGAGACGTGGTCACGTCACGCGTGGATAATAAAGAAACTTCTGGACAATCATTGGGTTGCTCTGGGCTTTCATACTTTTTTGAGGCCTACTTTTCGGCCCATATGTGCCAAGAAGAATTATCATTTTTACTTTATAAACTCATTATAACTATGAGAAACTAAAATTCAGATAACTATGGTTTGATAAATTTATATGTAAGAATATTCAAATAATACCAAAAAAAAAGGTTGAAAATTACCTGTCTAGTATTATAACTATGTAAATTGATCAGATACCAAAATCTTTTTAAAAAATTCACACAAAAAAGTATGTAAGATATTTTGTGGTCATTATATTTTTGGAGGATAGCAAATTGCAACACTCAAAACACATTTGGCTATACGAGAACCACGTTTGCTTTCTTGCAAATCAGAACCTCTTTTTTGGTCTTAAGTACTAACTAAATATTCAGAAAAATAAAATTCCAATTTAGTAAAATAGAGAATATTTTTCACAATAATTTTGTGTGTTGTACAAGAACTGGGGGATTCATTTTTTATATTTTACTTTTTTCCTTCTACAAGCAAAAACAAAACACACAATGACACAAAGATAAAACCTCTTGCCGTTGGGTTTATTTTAGGACCTTTATTTTACTTCTTTGCAATATCCTTATTTCGTCTCCGTCAGTAGCAGTCTTCGCCGGGAAATATTTTTCCGGTAGCGATGCTCCGGACCGTATCTTGTTTAGCTTCGCGCAGCTCAGCCTCTCTATTCTTTCGCTTCTTTCGTCAGTTCCCTCGCTCTTACATGTCTCTCACATCGTCGACGGCCGCTCTCCGTGTCCCCAGTCGCAATCTTCGCCGGATTTCCTCTCCTTCAGTTGCCGGAAGACGTCTCTTTCTCCGCCGAAGTTTGAGGATTCCCTCCGCCGCAGTTCGTAGTGTCAATGGGCAGTTCTCTCGCCTCTCTGTTCGCGCCGTCGCCACACAACCCGCACCACTTTATCCTGGTTGGGATTTTTCACATATACTTCTTTTTTCTTCTGTTTGAAATTTGATATTTAATTGATTTGTTCTCTTAGGTTAGATTTCAGGTTGTTTCTCTTTATTACCAATTTCACATAATCTTGTCTTTAGAGAACATTCGGAAGTGTCTTCTGTGATTTGTGCCACTTGTGAAATTGTGGTTCTTACTTTAGGATAGGTTGTGAATTGTAGATAGGTGTGTAGCCTTTTTCTTCTGTTGCTTTGTGTCTATGTTGTACTCAAATGGAGCCATGTGTAACCTCTGCTGATGCGTGAGTTACTTTTTTTGTTATTTGGTTTCAGATGTAGGTCAAGATGAGGCTGAGAAGCTTGGATTTGAAAAAGTGTCGGAAGAATTCATCTCAGAGTGTAAATCAAAGGCGATTCTCTTCAAACACAAGAAAACTGGTTGCGAGGTGATGTCTGTGTCAAATGAGGATGAGAACAAGGTCTTCGGCGTTGTTTTCAGGACTCCTCCGTAAGTTTAGTTCGTAATAATGTGACCTGAGTATTTATTAGGTAGGCAATTGAAATTGGTACCTAGGGCTGCACTTCGTGAATTTAACTAATCGAAATGGTCAGGTTTATTACTACTCATTAAAGGTCGTTTTTCGGATTAGACCTAGTCATTTCATTTCCTCTTCTTGTTTATTAGTACTTGTATCTCTAAGCTTTGGAGGTCAATAACTTATCAGATTGCTTAACGCTTTGTAACAAGTCGATAAGAGCAACTGCACTTTCAGTAGATATTGGCCCCCACATGCACCTCCTTGTCAAATGGACCTTATGTTAGGGTTTGAAAAACTTATAATGGAAGCAATTTTAAATCATTGTTTCGCTGCTAATGCAGGAAGGATTCCACTGGCATTCCGCACATACTGGAACATAGCGTTCTATGTGGGTCAAGAAAGTACCCGCTAAAAGAGCCATTTGTTGAACTACTCAAGGGAAGTTTGCATACTTTTCTAAATGCATTCACATATCCTGATAGGACCTGCTACCCAGTTGCTTCCACCAATACAAAGGTACAATGAGCCAAATATAAAGTCCTTCTTTTGTTGCCCTTAGTGAGCTAATCTCTTTCTTTCTGTTACTGTATCTAAATTGAGTCTTTTTCTGATCACATTTCATCACTATCTATGGTAGGATTTTTACAATCTTGTCGATGTATATTTGGATGCCGTCTTCTTCCCCAAGTGTGTGGATGACGTGCACACCTTTCAGCAAGAGGGCTGGCACTATGAGCTTAATGATCCCTCTGAAGACATATCTTACAAAGGTTTTATTTACCTAGGATTCCATTTTAGAGCTCTTTTCCTCTGCTTTTTAGTATCTTAGTATCGATGATATCTTTTTGTTTATCAGCTACTTCATATACCCACCCACTCATTATATCTCATCATTGATGTTTGATTTCAGGTGTTGTTTTTAATGAGATGAAAGGTGTCTATTCACAGCCTGATAATATTTTAGGGCGAATTGCTCAACAGGCAAGTTTTGGGTTTTGTTTACTATAACTGAAAGTTTCTTGTTGTTGGTTTAATCTGATGTTGGTTTTTGACCTTATTAATCAACTAAATGATGTAGCCATAAGCCATCTGCAATATAAACATATCTTTCTTAAAAAAGCCGTTTGGACACTTGGAACAAAAACCTTGTTAGATAATTTGAGACATATTTCCTCGGTATAATGGTTTTGATGAAATCACCTACTACGGTTTTCACTTTTATTAGGCCTTGTCCCCAGAAAATACATATGGTGTTGACAGTGGAGGTGATCCAAAAGATATCCCTAAGCTGACATTTGAGGAATTCAAGGTTTGTTAAAAGTCAAATTATCATGCTAGTATATTACTGGTATGTGTAACTTCTGATGCATACTATATATATTTCTTGTTTTGGGACAATTTTAGGAGTTCCACCGTCAGTATTATCACCCAAGCAATGCCAGGATCTGGTTCTATGGAGATGATGATCCCGTTCACCGCCTTCGTGTCTTGAGTGGTAAAGATTGATATCTCCTTTGTCTTACTAGATAAACTCATATTTTTTGAGCTTGTTGTCTATGTCGATTTTGAAATACATCTTATCCCCTGTTTCTTTTATGTGCAGAATACTTGGACATGTTTGAAGCAAGTCCATCTCCCGATAGTTCAAAGATTAAACCTCAAAAGTTATTCTCTGAGCCTGTCAGACTGGTTGAGAAATATCCTGCTGGTCGAGATGGTGACCTTAAAAAGAAGCACATGTTGTGCGTCAACTGGCTATTGTCTGAGAAGCCCTTGGACTTGCAAACTCAACTTGCACTTGGCTTCTTGGATCATCTTATGCTGGGGACTCCTGCTTCACCACTAAGAAAAATCTTATTGGAAAGCGGTTTAGGAGAAGCTCTTGTCAGTAGTGGGTTGTCAGACGAACTCTTGCAGCCCCAGTTCAGTATTGGTTTGAAAGGTGTGTCCGAAGATAATGTTCAAAAGGTTGAAGAGTTGATCATGGATACTCTGAAAAAGTTGGCAGAAGAAGGGTTTGACAATGATGCTGTGGAGGCATCCATGAATACAATTGAGTTTTCTCTGAGGGAAAACAACACAGGATCTTTCCCTCGTGGTTTATCACTTATGCTCCAATCTATTGTAAGTTAATATGCCTTTTATGCTTACGTGTCTGTCTATTCAGGTATCACTCCTTATTTGATTATTGTTGTTTAGGCAAAATGGATATACGATATGGATCCTTTTGAGCCATTAAAGTATACGGAACCATTGAAGGCCCTGAAAACCAGAATAGCTGAGGAGGGATCCAAGGCCGTCTTTTCCCCACTGATAGAGAAGTTTATCTTGAACAACTAGCATCGTGTTACTATAGAGATGCAGGTGATCTTCTTTTACAAGTTTGTCGTTGCTATGTAATGTTTCTTTACTTTTGTGCTAAACACTACTTTTGCCAGCCTGATCCCGAAAAAGCTACTCAAGAGGAAGTGGAAGAGAAAAATATCCTGGAAAAAGTCAAAGCAGCTATGACAGAAGAAGATCTTGCAGAGCTAGCACGTGCTACAGAGGAGCTAAAATTGAAACAAGAAACTCCTGACCCTCCTGAAGCATTGAGATGTGTCCCAAGTTTGAACTTGGGTGACATTCCAAAAGAACCTACTTATGTTCCCACCGAGGTAATCGTTTTGCTAGCCCTTGCTTTTGTTGTCTTTCCTTATTCTCTGAGCTTGCTAATTTTACTGATATGAACTTTTAAACAATAGGTTGGAGATATTAACGGTGTGAAGGTTTTGCGGCATGACCTTTTCACCAATGATATTATCTACGCTGAAGTAGTCTTTGATATTGGTTCCCTGAAACATGAGCTTCTTCCACTAGTACCACTTTTCTGGTATGATTTAAGCTTTCTTATGATTTCCTTATGAGTTTCTTACCAAGTTTTTCCAGAAATGTGCATGGTCGGAATGCTAATTGAAGAATGTTGTTAGATTCTCTGCCATGCATTTTCAAAAGCATGTAAATTTTTTATATATTAGGGAGTACGTTGACAGCTGTAAATAACGAATGTTTTGCTTCATACTATATTGATATATTAACTCTGATAATAATTTTTTTTTGACAGTCAATCATTACTGGAGATGGGCACAAAAGATTTGACTTTTGTTCAACTTAATCAGTTGATTGGAAGGAAAACGGGAGGGATATCAGTTTATCCCCTTACATCATCAGTGAGGGGTAAGGATGAACCATGCAGCAAAATTATCGTACGCGGAAAATCCATGGCTGGGCGTGCTGACGACCTTTTTAACCTGGTACTTTATCATTTAAAATCCCTTGCTTTAACTTATTGCATTTTCTCTAGATTTATGTACATTGGCTTATGTGATATATAGTGCTGTCTACCTGATCGATCATGTTATCTTCGGTCTCCAAGTGATATAGTGCAGCTGTTAATTTCTGCTGCATGGCCCTGTAGTTAGTTTGCTAAATGTAGTTTACCAATTTGCTTGTCTCTGGATTTGTGTATGTTAGGTTATGGGATGTGTAGAGCTGTCTACTTGATAGATTTTTTTTCTTCTTGGGTCTCCATGAGATACAGTGCAGCTGTCAATGTGTAGATCTTTATTTTTTCCTGTTTTTCCAAAATACAAAAGTGCCGCCTCTCTCATCTATTTGCCCTTGTCTCTTTCTTCTCTAAGAAATACGTGATGTTTTCTCTATGACTACTGGATTATGGTAACAGCCATTTTGACTGGAAACCTGGTTTTGTCTGTTAAGATATAATGTAACCTTGATATAGAAACAGATAGTAGCGTATGATGATGGAAGAACTTTGCAAAATTTTCAGTGCCTTTCATGAATCAGAACCATGATCCAACTAGACATTTATTTCAATCCCATATTCTATTTTATTTCTGTCGAAATTATAGGTTAGCTCTTATCTTCATTGCTTTTTATCTTGCTGCAGATGAATTGCTTGTTGCAAGAGGTTCAATTTACAGATCAGCAGAGGTTTAAACAGTTTGTCTCTCAAAGCAGAGCACGGATGGAGGTATGTAGTAGGGTTTATCTTTCTGTCTTTGCATGATAAGTGGAACTTGAAAGTAGTAGTGTAAACATCACTTCACATTCTATGCAGAACCGATTGAGGGGAAGTGGTCATGGAATTGCTGCGGCGAGGATGGATGCAATGTTGAACATTGCTGGATGGATGTCTGAACAGATGGGTGGTCTCAGGTTGGAATTTGATTATTCTTTATTTGACTTTTAATTTAGCCCTTGTTTTTGTTTTATTTACCCCTTGTTTATATCATCTTCTCTCTCTGGTGTTGATCTTTGTTGAGAATGAACTTTATTCACATTTTAGAGTTTATTTCTACTATTCTTTTGAGACTTGAAGAACCTAACAAAGTTGAGCATCTCTCTTTTGTAGCTATCTTGAATTTTTACATACTCTTGAAAAGAAAGTGGATGAAGACTGGGAAGGAATTTCATCCTCACTTGAGGAGATCAGAAGATCTCTCCTTGCCAGGAATGGTTGCATAGTTAACATGACTGCTGATGGGAAGTCTCTCACCAACGTCGAAAAATCTGTTGCGAAATTTCTAGATTTACTCCCTGAGAACCCCTCCGGTGGGCTGGTCACTTGGGATGGTCGACTTCCTCTCAGAAATGAAGCTATTGTGATACCAACCCAGGTAAAAAAGGAAGATCGGTTTATATAGAATGTGGTTGGGTTTAGGGTTTTCAATATAGTAAACTCGCATTCATACTCTCTTTGCAGGTAAACTATGTTGGAAAAGCGGGTAACATATACAGCACCGGGTATGAGCTTGATGGCAGTGCATATGTTATATCAAAGCATATAAGCAATACATGGTTATGGGATCGTGTTCGTGTAAGCGGTGGTGCATATGGAGGTTTCTGTGATTTCGATTCGCATTCAGGTACAGTAACTGCTTTCTACTTTCTTGAAGATGAAAAGAATTGTGCAACTAATATATTCTTCTCTTGATATCTTTGTTCAGGAGTATTTTCTTACTTATCTTACCGGGATCCAAACTTGTTGAAGACACTTGACATATATGATGGAACTGGAGATTTCTTACGTGGCCTTGATGTGGATCAAGAAACACTCACTAAAGCTATTATTGGCACCATCGGTGATGTTGATTCATACCAATTACCTGATGCCAAAGGTTATAGCAGGTAAATGATTTTATTTTATTTTCATTTTGTCTGGCTATTTGAACAAACATAACGGATCCTGAATCAAAATTGTTGAATCTCTTTCACCCAGTTTGTTGAGGCATTTGCTCGGAGTAACTGACGAAGAACGACAAAGAAAGCGTGAAGAGATACTAACAACAAGGTTGGTTAAATTAACGACATTCTCTCAATAAGTTTTCTTTTGCATTCTAACTAAAAGTGTTAATTCACTTTTGTTGCTCCTCAGTTTGAAGGACTTCAAGGATTTCGCAGAAGCAATAGATGCGGTTAGAGATAAAGGTGTTGCGGTGGCTGTGGCATCCGCGGAAGACATTGATGCAGCGAACAGTGAACGCTCCAACTTTTTCGAGGTGAAGAAAGCTCTCTAAACAGATTTGGACAACTTTCACTAAAACTATTTACGATTGAGAATCTCATTAGATTTCTCTTGGTTTCTTTTCTACCGGAGTCAATGTCTTCTCAAAGCTATTATTGAATGTCTAAACGTTACGAATTTTCACAGTAAATGAAGCATTTTTCACCTATAGATATTATGAATTTTCACATTAAATGAATCATCATGGATTTTCACAGTACATGAAGAATTATGAGTTTTCACAGTAAATGAGTAAAGAAAATAATACTCATTTTATTCCCTATCCAAATTGTCTCTATGAAAATCTTATTACATAAAACCTATATTCTCTGATCCCAAATTAGGTTGGTGTAAAATAAACAAAATTCAATAAGATAATAATTATTTTAGAATCTCTATGTAAATATATGGTCACACTAATAACATAAATTAATAATCATGTAAACTTATATAAATATAAAGTTAGTTTTTTTATGATTTTTTGTTAGATCTCAACACCAATGTTTTTTATATAAAAATATGTTATGTTGTGTTTTCAAACTATGTTATTGTTGTATCGTCTATAAATTCTTAGCAAAAGTAGCCAAATTTTTTTGGTAAATTTTCAAATTTTGAGTATGCATACTTTTCATTACAATAGTCATATAAGTTGTTCATATACGATAATTGAGATCACTATTCATAAATCTAAATTTATGTATATCGTATGTATATGTGAATACATGGGAATATTTTTTGTTATTTATCGTTAAAAAAATCTACTAAATATTAAATATTCAAATCAAAAACTACCAAATTTATAAGATCCAAAGAATTAATTTCTTTTAGATCAAATTCTTTTAACTCATATTTTTAGAAAAAAGTTTTAACAATTAAAACAAACTCTCTATAAATTAATATATAAGTTAATATTATTATAAATGAATAAAATATTATAGTCTCAATATTATTAAATTATAGAGATTTTACTGTAAATGAATTAAGACTTATTAAATTGCGACAGATGTTACAATACGATATCAGCATGTGTGACTTACTATTATAGATTCTTTTCCAAATTCGTTTTTCCAATTTTCTCAAATTTCTTAACTCTTCAATTGTGTTAGTGTATAAATATGCATGCATGTGCTATTATCATAAGGCAGAGGAGAATAAGAAAACGTACGGAAAGGCCAATGTTAAAAGCATGAATGGTAACAAATCAATATATGCATGCATGATAGATTACAAAATCAATGTTAACCATTAGTCACCTATACCAATAAAAGCAACAAATTCCACCAGTATTATATATCTAATCAATCATGTATACAGACACTTATATATATACCCTATGATATGTCTTTTAATTTATCAAACATCCTTTTGTTTTGTTTTGTTAAGGGTTTTTACTATCAAGTTTATGAGCTGATCTAAGAGAGATTATAAACAGCTCATTTGTCTCTTTAGTTAACTATGCAAAATCTTACTTCCACATTCGTGTCTCGTTCCATAGTCCCAATCACTTCTCCGCGACTGCGACTGCCACCACCACGATCAGTAGTTCCCATGACTACCGTTTGCATGGAACAATCATCCAAGCAAAAAGTGGTTTTGATCATGGGAGCCACGGGATCAGGCAAGTCACGTCTCTCAATCGATCTAGCAACCCGTTTCTCTGGCGAGATCGTCAATTCTGACAAACTTCAATTCTACAATGGATTGAAGATCACTACCAATCAAATAAGCATCCCTGAGAGATGCGGAGTCCCTCACCATCTCCTCGGTGAGCTCCCTCCGGATGACAGCGAACTAACTACCTCCGAATTCCGCTCTTTGGCGTCGCGGTCCATCTCCGAGATTACTGCTCGTGGAAATCTCCCGATTATAGCTGGCGGATCAAACTCATTCATTCATGCTCTCCTTGTCAACCATTTCAACCCCCAATCCTATCCATTCTCTTCAGAGGCCTCCATATCTTCCGACTTGAGGTATGATATATACTATATATTGTTTGTTTGTTTGTGTTAACGTTTATGTTTACAAAACGAATTATGTCTTCCAAAAATATTTAAAACATTTCAAAGCATCTTAGTGTACACTTTCACATTGTAAACGTCAAAAATATTTAAAACATACACAAATGTTTTTTTATCTAAATTTCATTAATTTTGTGTAAAACTATTTTACAATTTTGGTTATGTTAAAAGGTACGAGTGTTGCTTCCTTTGGGTGGATGTCTCAGTCTCGGTCCTGTTCGAGTACCTCTCAAAACGTGTCGACCAGATGATGGAGTCAGGGATGTTCGAGGAGCTCGCTGATTTCTACAACCCGAGATACTCCGGATCCACGATCCGAACCCACGGGATTCACAAGACCATAGGGATACCCGAGTTCGACCGGTACTTCAGCTTATACCCGCCAGAGAAAAACCACAAGGTGTCCGAATGGGACCAAGCAAGAAAGGCGGCATACGAGGAAGCTGTGCAAGAGATCAAAGAGAACACATGGCGGCTTGCGAAGAAGCAGATTGAGAGGATCATGAAGCTGAAAAGCAGCGGATGGGACATTCAGAGGTTGGACGCTACGCCGTCATTCAGAAGATCGTCAAGAGAGATTTGGGACAAGACTGTTTTGGATGAAAGCGTCAAGGTTGTGAAACGCTTCTTGGTGAAAGACAACGTGGGAGTTATTTGTTAGTGGATTAATTGATTTGAAAATCTAAACAAAATTCTGTGTTTTTTGTAATATCTACTTTATTTATTATACAAATCGGCCAATGTGATCATGATGTAAAGCTTGATCAATAGGAGGAACCAAAAAAAAATGAGGTATTGTGAGGTTTTTATTGTTATGTATTGGATTATGGATTTAAAGGATTTTTCTTTATATTCGTTTAATAATTTCTAAACACTAGTTACAATTTTATATCATTCGTGAAGTAATCTTTTACTAGATTTTATTTCACATTGAATTTAACAAATTTAATTAGAATTGTTTACGTAGAAAAACAAATGCACAAATCCGAGGAAAACCCTTATTATTTTCTACTTGCTTGACGTTGATGATATTAAAAACTTAAAACCTGCATGTATATGATTTTAAAATCAGTGGGGATTCACAAATCCTACAATCTATAAACCAATAACACCTCCAAGTCTTTCTTTTCAATTTCCCCGCCATTTTTATTTTTCCTGTTTAGGATACAAGAAGAGAGACATTTTCTTTTTAATTAACAAAATAATATATGAACACTCCAGCTGCTACATGTTGAATATCTTTGTCCTTCATTTTTGTAGCTTGAGGACAAAGCTAGCTACAAAAAAAAAAATTATGTCTATTAACTGTTTTTCTTGTAGTTATAATTATAATTAACATGTAGCTGGAGTGTTCATATTTTTTGATTAAATAGTCTCTTGAACATGCAATATTCGGATTTGAACAAATAGTAACGTAGTGGCAACATTACCACAGACTACTAAGCTACATATATATCATGGTCAATTAATTAGGATATGATTTATGTACAGTTTAGGAGTATCATGTCCCAGTCTAAACCTTGTTTCTCTTATATACAATTCCATGTAATATGCCAAATTTCTAAGTAGTTGTAGTTTCTTAGTTTCTTACTAAACTGCTCGAAGAAGGAGATTAGTTCCGATAGTTATATAAACTTTGGTCATTATATTGTAAAAATACACATGAATAGGCTCTCAGCACCTTAAAATATAATTTGATCATAAATACTAAACTGTAGAGTGATCGGTTCGAACTTGGTTATATAATTATATGATAAGTGAAAACAGAGAGAAGAACTGTGATCGAACTGTTCGAACCAGGTTCATTTAATTTTAAATTCAGATGAACCAGAACTGTGAATTTATGAACACAGACATAAGATGAGTTGCTGTGTATCTTCAGTGGCCCTTTTGTCTAAAACTAACTCTTAACAAAAACAAGAACAATAAAGATATATATATATACTAAACAAAAATGAATTGTTTCAAAAGAATTGCCAAAGGCATGCATGTAAGAGGAAGATACATAATTAAAGATAAATGTAAAAGATGAGACAGTTACACAGATCCCGACCCCAACTGAAAATAAAGCTCACCCAACTAACAGTCTACTGTAAAAAAAATCCCTAAAAAGTGTATTTTTACGTTGTTTGACTTTTTCTTTTATACATCTGTTAGAAAACTCCAGCTCCTCTATTGACTTTTTCTTTTATGGCAATATCAGGTGACCGAGAAACAGAAATAAGTAACAACAGCCATGTAATTTCGTTATGGTCATGTATGCATGTGTAGATATATTGTAGAGATTTATAGAGTTTATTCTGGGGTTTTTTCGTATGTCTAATTCGGGGGGTTTGTTTTTTTTTTTTGGGGGAAGATCTTTTGAATAAATAATTAGTGTATCATTTCGTTAGGATATAATCCATTTTTTCAGTAACGTCTATTTTATCATATTTGAATTCAGATCGTGACAATGTGACATATAACAACGATATTAATACAACATTCTAGGTTACAAACACTAGTTAGAATCACTTTTCTTTCTTTTTCTATCTACTTTTGCAATCATAATTTCTTCACAATCAAAAGTATTTAACCTTAATTCAAAAAATATATATATATATTTAAATAAAGAGTTTTCTACATAGTAAAAAATATCTTACCATACAAATAATATAATATAAAATTCAACTTCTTATTATTTACATTTTTCAACTAGCTAATTAACAATGTAACAAAAACTACTCGATTATTGATTGATAATGTTTATAATATTTAATTATCACACAAATGATAAATAGATAAATATCTACAAGTGAGAAAAGTTTTAAAATGATAGGCGAAATTTTTATTGAAAGGATCTATTCTTTTATAAGCTTCTATTAATCAATCATAGGATTACATATATATATATATATATATATATATGGTCATTGAATAGTTAATACATTATTTTAATTATATCATTCCTCTTGATTTGTCTTAATATATCCTAAATAAATGCCTTGGTCAGGGAGAAATGGTCACACTATAGTCTACAACCTCTCTCATCTCTCCCTTCTCCTCCATCTCTCTAAAAACCAGATCTAGGGTTGCCGCCGCTTTTCGGCTCCGGTGGCTTACATAGCACCGGAGTCGACTTTCTCTCTTTAGATTAAAGTATCTTTTCGTTTCTTCTTACTTGGCTTTACCTTCTCCGTGTGTGAGGCTCTTGGCGTTGTGGGCTGGTGGTTCGTGGCAGTGGGTTTTGAAGGTTCGTGGCGGCGCGTGGAGAGCAGTTCTTAATCCCCTGGATCTGATTTCGATGGATCTATTGGCTTTGTGGTCTTAAGTTACGGTTCATCCGGCTTCACAGGTTAACGGTTTGTCTCAGATCCCTTTGTTTTCTCTCTTCTGGGTCTCTTCTCTTGCCATCAGAAGCATTTAGTTTGGTTCTTTTGATGGGTGCAGCTGCTGGTTTCGTTCTCTGCCTCCGTCATCCTCCTGTGGAGTTAGTGTTTTGCTCTGGTTATGTGTTTAAGTAGTCTGGTCTTAGCTTTGGGTTTCGAATATGTGTTGCGGTGTCTCTGTTTGGTAGATCAGATTGTACATCAGATTGTGTGGGAGGCTTTATGGGTCCTTAGTTCTCCTTCACCTTTTGGTATTCTCGTGAGCTTGGTTGTGTGAGCTAGGTTTAGGTTTCCTCTGGTGCAGTTCGTCTCTCGGAAAGATTCTCGTTTCAATGGCATCTACTAGCTCCTCTCTTGGGCCTTTTGTGGTTTGGGTGTTGAGTTCAAGGCGTTGGAATTGGTTCGTTCTTTGACTCTTCTCTTGCGAGGTCGTGGTCGGTCTTAAGGCTGTAGATGGCTGAGGCTGTTCTTCACGAATGTCCGCGTGTAAGAGCTGGAGATCCTCTCTGACGTTTTCTCCCTTTGGAGTTCAAGGTCCCCTCCTTGAGCCTAGCTTATCTCGTATGCAGCGTCTTCTCTTCGAGTTTGGTTTGGTGTTGGTGCCCGTTGTGGTTTTTGATCAGTCTTGCGTTTGCTTCCGTCGGTTTGTTGCTGTTTGTGTTGGAGTTTCTATTTGGTTCGTGCTTCCGGTGATCTGGTAGTGTCCTTTGGTTTCTCTTCGAAGCACTTGGTTTTGGCTCAAACTCGGCTTCTACAGGTTCTTTGAGGTAGTCGTCGGCCTGCTCTGTTTCTTATTCTCTTCAGTTCTTATGATTCATTGCCTCCTCCTCTGTTGTTTGTTTGATCTACCTTTGTTTTTAGAGTTCCGCAATTCTTAGTTGTTATGGTCTTTTGTGCTATGTAGTCTAATCAAGTGCTTCCCGTGTATCGGGCTTTAGCTTCCGGGGATTTCTTTGTTTTCCGCCGGCTTAGTATTTCAAAAATGCATTCCACCCTTGTATTTCACCTTTGGTTTATAATGAAAAATTCAGTGAAAAAAAAAAAAAAAAAAAATGCCTTGGTCAGGGAATTCGTTGTTGCATCAGTTAATTATTTACTCGATGATTCCTTTTATTACTTAAATTTATTGACAATGGTCCCATTTATTGGAAGAATAAAGAAGTAGTTATTTATAATCAAATTTAATTATGGTATATAATTAAATTTGTTAACCGTTCTGGCCATTTGTATTATTCACTACAAAAAAAAACGGTTGATTGCATGATCACTTAAATAGTACTCCATCACAAAAATTGAGTTTATTGGTTTACAATTTGGTTTTAACTGTACGGACAATCTAGTTGAGCTTTAATGGATCAATCTCTATGGCTCTATATTATTGTACTATGGTTTTAACACATGTACATGATTTAACAATACATGTCATTAAAATGACATATAGGACAAACTATCTTGTTGATGTGTATTTGAGTGGAAGAAACTTACACATGCATGGAAATTTTCAAAAATCTAAAATTTGGAAATATTGATAAGATAACTAAACATAAACAAGAGCTTAGACTTTAGATGAGTTAGTCTATTAGGCCATAATTGATGTTTCTACTAAGCAAACCCCAAATTATTATTCCCTTTTCCAGATTCAAGCATTATATGATTCGTCACTGATTTCATGGTTTTGAAGATTTGGTGATGATATGAACTAAAAGTTTATTTTTTTTATTTATATGAACCCAAAAGTTGTATCATTGGTTTATAACTAACTGAAGATTAAAGGCTCTTACAAGAAGATTGTTTACAAAAGTTTTAGTATTATTCTAAATCAACGTGGCGCTAGAAAAATGTTCCGACAAACATATTTTGTTCAATCGATGTATCTTTAATTTATTGTTACGTTCCGACCACCATATTTTTTTCTCTATTTTATAAATTGGTTAACTGATGTATCTTCTTTTGTGAAAGTATCTTCATTTGAAATATTATTAGGAACTTTGTATAGTTTGTCTAATTGCATATGATATTCGACCATTTAAGCAAAAAATGTTCAATATATATATTTTTTGTGTATCCTCTGTAAGTTTATGAACTAATATACATTAACATTACGAGATAGTTTTCACAATAAATAATTTCAACTCTATGTTCTGGCAGTTAACATATCCATCTCACAAAACCATGATAAAACGCGTAAAATGGAAGGGATCAAGCTAATTTGATATATCTCTATCCACACCTCAACCATTCATATATACCCTCGATATATGTCACATCATTAATGGTTTGATTAAATCTCATAAAATATAAAATCCAATTACAAAAATAAAACAAAAACCTTTTTCGATGGTTCTCTCATAATGGGAGCCTCATCGACCCTGACCAAATAAGACTTGCTCCTATATAAATTTAATAGATAGAGTTGTTGTATTTACTCATACTTTAAATCGTTTTAAGAAAATTAATGATTTATTGTTACGTTTCCACTACGTCATTAACTAACGAAAATGATTGCGTTTTTAATTGCTTTGAAAGGAAGCCAAAAACGGTAGAAAGGAAAGAAAACGCGTTTGGAATCCCCAACGGCGTTTGTGTAAGTGAAAAAGCGAAACTCCGTAACGGCGCCGTTATATACTATAACCTCCGTCCGCTCGCGAAGGAAAATAAAATCTCATCCGTTGAAAAAATCAACGGTCGTGATGATTCATTCCTTTCATCTTCTCTCTCCTTCCCCACCAAAATCTCCTCTGCTTTGTTAAGAAGCGAACCAGAAATAGAAAGAAACAAGCAGAGAGAGCATACAAAATCCAAGAGAGAGAAAAATGAGCGAGAGAAAGCGAAAGCTTGAAGAAGAAGCTTCAAGCACAAGCGTCTCACCTCTCAACAAAAAGACGAAGCTTAATGATTCTTCTGATTCATCACCGGACTCTCATGACGTCATCGTCTTCGCGGCTTCTTCTTCTTCTATTGCTTCGTCGGCGGCTTTAGCTTCAGATGAATGTTCCGTTACTACCGCCGGAGAAGAAAACGATCAGAGCTCGAGTATCAGCTCCGGTTGTTTCACCAGTGAATCGAAAAGAATCGCGAAGAACAGTTCGTCGTTTGGTGTAGATCTGGAGGTGAAATTTCAAAATCCAATAACTCGTCTCTACTACTTGAATCGATTTAATCAGACGATTTTTGGAGAAAAAATCAATCAATAAATCAATTTTTTCCTCTGTTTCTTTGACATATTCGTTTCTCCATTGATTTTATTTCCGTTTCTATGTTTTTCAGACTCACGAAATCAAAACCGAAACCGAAACCGAAACATTCATCAACAACAATTTCAGGTTCATAATCTTTTTTATTTCTCCAAATTAGATAGTTTTTAAGCTCAAACGTTTAAATCGTTTTATTCTCCTTCTTCTCCAATTTTTGATCTCTGCGTTGTTTTTTTCCTCTGTTTCTGATTATTTATGGCAGAAAAGAGACAAGTCCAGTGAGCGAGGGTTTGGGAGAAACAACAACAGAAATGGAATCGTCGTCGGCGACAGAGAGGAAACAACCGAAAGTGAGCAAGACTCCAACGCCGACGGAGATTGAGGATTTCTTCTCGGAGCTAGAGAACGATAGTAAGAAGCGATTCATAGAAAAGTGAGTCCATTTTCTGCTTTCCTTTTTACAATTTCCTCTCACGTGTGTTTGTGTGTGCTCTTTGCTTTTTGGGGTTTGGGGAAATTTTTGAGTCCGTACATAGTGAGAGAGAGGAATGTAAATGTCTGCGTGCGCATGATAAAAAGATTAACCGACGCGTAGTTTAGCAAATATCATAAGAGAGAGAGAATCAGAATCCTAACGAACACACACACTTTGGGCACAGGTACAACTTCGATATTGTCAATGACGAACCGCTTGAAGGTCGCTACAAGTGGGATCGACTTTAAGCCATGAAAAAAGCAAAGCCAAATACCATCCAAGAAGAAGAAGAAAAAAAAATAGGTTTTTTTTTTGTCGTTAACATTCCACTTGTACAGCTCTAATCTCTCTTTTAAAACCTATGTTAGTAGTTCGTACAAAACAAAACAAAATACAACCTTTATAATGAAATTTCGGATCTTGATTAGTACTTACTGTGATTTCGTGGGTTTGTTATGTTTCTGTAGTTCTGTTTAAGATTAAAAATGATAAAGGCAGAAGACTGAGGTTTTGAGTGCATGAAAATAGAAAGGTGCTTTTCTAGTATAGATTCTTAAAAACATTGGATGCTTAATTATTACAATTATTTTATCTTACTCTAATTATTATTTTTTTGTTTGTCTCTTGTCATTCTTATTCTTACATTTGCAGTTTTGTTATTTTTAAATGTTTCATGTCATAGTACCCAATTTACAAAAATATCTGAAACCAAATATTTTTGTTTTTTAAAAAGAAATTGGAGAAAAGAGGAAAGGCACCATGACATGACGGTACAGTTGGTTTGTACTTCTCTAAAAACTGCGATTCTACTAACATTTTTGATATTATTTTTTCGTCAATAGTCTTTTAATTTTTTTCGGAATATTCCTCTATTTTTTTTGTTTTTGTTTTGGATCCGTTCCTGGCACTAAACACTTGGTCCACCACTAGTAAAACCATTTTGGCCTTCATTAGATAAAACCAAAAAGCGGCGTACGTGGAGTAATTTATCCAAATGAAGTGTTACTGTAACAAAATATCATCAATGAGTGATTTCCAAACTATATCAAAAACGATTAAATAGGAATATCTACGTGGATTAACTTTTTGGTAAGGCATTAAAAAGGGTAACTCTCATCATTGCATGGTTCCGTTGGGATTATATTCCTCCTTTGAGGCTTTTTTTTTTCCTTTTTTACCATGTCTTACATAGCAGACACAGCCACGTGCATCTGTTTTCACATTTATTTTTCATTTTTGTTTTATCTTATTTTTTATTTGTTTAATTATAATTTTCAAGCTCGAGTAACAATTAAATAGAGATGTTGAAAAACATTGAAAACGAGAGAAACTACAAAAATATTATCGAATAAACAAAACCGGAAAGTAATCTTTTAAAAAAAAAGGAAAAAAAAAAAACGAATTTACTGGTGCTGTAGCTTTGGGCCTTGGGCTCTCTGTTTCAAGACCCAATATTGTTTTTTTTAAGATGAACGAAGATGTTCTCGAAGCTCTACCATGTCTCGCCTTCTTCGCGATTCTGACTGTGTTTTATTGTGTATTTCGTTGTTGTCTTGCTTATTGCAACAACGATGATGATCATGATCATCCGACTCATCCCGGTCATAGTTTACATGTAATAAAAGCCGCTGGGATAAGCCCTTCTGTTCTCCGATCAATCCCCGTCGTATCTTACAACGCTGATGACTTTAAAGACAACGTCAAATGCGTCGTTTGTCTATCGAAGCTTGTCGACGGAGACAAAGCCAAGGTTTTACGTTGTTGTAATCACTGCTTTCACGTTGATTGTATCGACACGTGGCTTCAATCGGACTCCACTTGTCCTATCTTCAGAAAGTACATTGAAGAAATCCAAAAACCAAAATCAAGAACTTCCTCTTCAGTACAAACGTTAATTCCGGCGCGGCATACGAAAATATGACAGCGGTTGTGTAGACATGCAGGTGGAACCTGATATAAAAAAAACATATGGGCTTTTCTAGACCTCTGATTTAAATTAGTGATGAGTATAAGGCCCAAAGCTGACTCTTTTTTTTTTGTTGGATTGCTGACTCTTTCTTCACAGTAGAAAACGGTTAATCACGTAAATATGGAATTTTACCAAATCCTCGTAAGTTTTGATTAAAAAATCAGTTATATTTTAAAAACCCTAGGAGGTGAAAATATTATTAAATGTAAGTGGCTAAATGCGGTGGAATCAGAGCCGTCGATCTCAAAAAACAACACGGCTTAAGCACGTAAATGGGCCCCACGTTTCGGCCACTTCCCCAAGACCCATTGTTTCAGCCTTAAACCCATTTTTTCACTTCTCTCTCTCTCTCCGCCTCCTTTTAAGACCAACTCTCTCTCTAATCCATCTCTCTCTCTCTCCGCCATTTCCAGAGCTCAACGAGCTCTCACTTTCTTTACGCACTTCTTGGAACGAAAGATATTCAGAGAGAAGAAGAAGAAGAAGAAGAAGAATCTTGAAGTTCTTGAATCTAAAACAACTCGGTGACTCTGTTTCCCATTTCCGGAGATCAGATCGGATCGGCTTTTTCAAATATTAATATCAAGATGCAGACAACCAACGGCTCAGATTCAACGTTAGCAACTTCCGGAGCCACGCCGCCGAATCAACAAACCCCTCCTCCACCTCACCAGTGGCAGCAACAACAACAACCGCAGCAGTGGATGGCTGCGGCTGCAGCCATGCAATATCCAGCGGCGGCGATGATGATGATGCAGCAGCAACAGATGATGATGTATCCTCACCAATACGTTCCGTATAATCAAGGTCCTTATCAGCATCATCATCCTCAGCTTCACCAATACGGGTCTTATCAACAGCATCAGCAGCAACACAAGCCTCTTGACCGTGGATCTGGAGATGATGTCAAGACTCTTTGGGTTGGTGATCTTCTTCATTGGATGGACGAGACTTATCTCCATTCTTGCTTCTCTCACACCGGCGAGGTATTATCTTGTTTTTGAGCTTCCCTTCATTGGTCCTCTGTTTTGGATTTAGATTGTTACTTGTAAATATGGTAAAGATTCATTCTTTTTGCAAACCTTTGACATGTTCTTGTGTTTTGATTCATTGTTAAACCAAGTTGGTTTTTAAAAAATTACTTAATTGGATTAGATTAGATCCAATGGATTTATTGAATTTGCGTAGAAACAAATAGGGTAATGGAGAACAGCATTGACCTGAAAAGGACAGGACAAGTTCAGATTTTGTTAGGCAAAAAAGTACTCTTGTACCTTACCACGTTTAGTTAAACTTTTCTGGTATGAAAGAGAATAATTACGTAAGATTTTCACTTTTCAAGAATGTTCTGTTTTGGTCTTTCTCTGAAGTTTCTTGTTTTTGGTGATGAGCAGGTTTCTTCTGTGAAAGTTATACGTAACAAGCTCACTTCTCAATCAGAAGGGTATGGGTTTATTGAGTTTCTCTCACGTGCTGCAGCTGAAGAAGTTCTTCAGAACTATAGTGGTTCAGTGATGCCAAACTCAGACCAGCCATTCCGTCTAAACTGGGCATCTTTTAGTACTGGTGAAAAAAGAGCAGTGGAAAATGGTCCAGATCTATCCATATTTGTTGGAGATTTGTCTCCAGATGCTACTGATGCTTTATTGCATGAGACCTTTTTTGATAGATATCCTTCTGTCAAAAGCGCCAAAGTTGTGATTGATTCCAACACCGGCCGGTCCAAAGGTTACGGTTTTGTGAGGTTTGGTGATGAAAATGAGAGATCAAGGGCTTTGACAGAAATGAATGGAGCTTACTGTTCGAACAGGCAAATGCGTGTAGGTGTTGCAACTCCCAAAAGAGCCATTGCTAATCAGCAGCAACATTCTTCACAAGGTAGACTATGACATATCTTTTTGACCTAATGTTTCTTTTCATACCTCTCTCTGCAACTAGTTTTACTCTCTGATTCTTTCTATTAAGTATACTAGTTTTAAGCGAGAGGCGAGCCAGTTTTTATCCATAGGACTTTAGAGTTAACGACTTAATGAGTCTTGTTGCACTCAACAGAGTTTTTGAACTATAACGTTTTCATGTTTTCATCGGAATAGCTTTGATACTGGCTGGTGGACATGGAGCAAATGGTTTCATGGGACATGGCTCGCAGTCTGATGGCGAATCAACTAACGCAACAGTGAGTTGTCATATTTAGTTATATGTAAGCATTATTCAAGCTCTATTTGTTCTTGTTGCTCATGTTAGTTTATTCTACTGCAGATATTCGTTGGTGGCATTGATGCTGATGTTACTGATGAAGACCTCAGACAACCTTTTTCCCAATTTGGAGAGGTTGTTTCAGTGAAGATCCCAGTAGGCAAAGGATGTGGATTTGTCCAATTTGCTGACAGGTGCGGTCTTCATCTATTTAGTTGTGTTGGCTTTGTCAATCATATGATTAAGCATCCTGTAGGGGCTTATCTAATAGCGAAAAACGAGTAATTCAAAGCGACTTGCCTTTGGTTTTGACAGGAAGAGTGCTGAAGATGCTATCGAGAGTTTGAACGGGACAGTCATCGGCAAGAACACTGTCAGACTCTCTTGGGGACGAAGCCCGAACAAACAGGTAAAATCTAGTGCATTCTATCAGTAGAAGAGTAAATTTTGAGTATTTGCTAGGGTCAAACTTTGTGAATAGTTTTTTTTTGTTATAAAAGGTAAAGTCAGTAGTTGACAATAGCTGGTGGAATATAGCACCTTCCCTTCCTTTTCTCTTTTGACTTAGGCAAGTGGGAGAATATCTAATACATGTTTCCATGTCCAACTTGTGTCACCAACCCTGAACATGGTCTTATGTCGATATGACTTTGTTTATCCTGACCATTTCGTCCCATTAATTGCTCTTTGTTTTCCAACTACTTGTCTTGAACTAAACTAAACTTGAATCTCACCATGACCGACAATAGATTTCCCTTTAATTCTCATAATGTGTTCAACTTGTGGCAGTGGAGAGGAGACTCAGGGCAGCAGTGGAATGGAGGATACTCACGAGGACAAGGTTACAACAATGGAGGAGGATATGCTAACCACCACGACTCCAACAACTATCATGGGGAAAATTGAAGAGACTCATCAAGTGATCATCATCATCATCATGGTTTCACAGATCAAAGCTAAAAACCTGTAGTCGAAAGGAGAATTTTGTTAGATGGATTTGTTTTGATAGACTTGTTTGGAGAAGATTCAAAAATTTTGGTTACTGGTTTGTGTGGCAGACTAATATAATGGTTGTGACTTGTTGGATCAAAAAATTCCACTTAAATCCTCTTTACCTTCTACGAATTGCTCATTAAGCCCAAAACTTTCTGAAATTAAAAAAACAAACCCGAAGCTTTAAAATTCATTTTTTAAGTCCCTTTAATTTTGAAAACTTAACTATAAGCCCTCTCTCTCTTTCTTCTTCTTCTACTCCCTGAGAATTTGTTCCCAACCTCTCCGGTGAGAACAAAGAGAGTGAAGATGGAAGAAGCTTTCATGGCGATGCTCTCACACCTTCTCCATCTCCAAAACTCATTAGATCCCACAAGCACTCTCTTCTCTTCCGCCTCCACATCTTCACCGTCTTCAACCACACCTTCCTCCCTCCTCTCCACTTCCTCCGCCGCGCCTTTACTCTTCTTCACTCTCGCATCTCTCCTCTCCTTCCTCGCCGTAACCAGATCTTCCGGCGAATCCTCATCATCCTCCACTTCTCCTTCCCCTTCCCCTCCTCCACCTCTTCCCGACGGCGATTGCTCCGTCGCTGCCTTCCGTGCCCTAACCACCGACCACATCTGGTCTCTCGATGCGCCTCTCCGTGACGCTCGTTGGCGCTCATTGTACGGTCTTTCCTACCCAGTCTTCATTACTGTCGTCGACAAGCTCAAACCCTTCATCACCGCTTCAAATCTCTCTCTCCCAGCCGATTACGCCGTCGCTATGGTTCTCTCTCGTCTAGCTCATGGATGCTCAGCTAAAACCCTAGCTTCTCGCTACTCTCTCGATCCATACCTCATCTCCAAGATCACAAACATGGTCACGCGTCTCTTAGCCACCAAGCTCTACCCGGAATTCATCAAGATCCCCGTCGGAAAACGCAGATTGATCGAAACGACTCAAGGATTCGAAGAACTCACTTCTCTCCCTAACATCTGCGGCGCCATTGATAGTACTCCGGTGAAGCTCAGACGCCGCACAAAACTTAACCCTAGAAATATTTACGGTTGCAAGTACGGATACGACGCCGTTTTGCTTCAGGTTGTTGCTGATCACAAGAAGATCTTTTGGGACGTTTGTGTGAAAGCTCCAGGTGGAGAAGACGACTCTTCTCATTTCAGAGATAGTCTTCTCTATAAGAGGCTTACTTCAGGAGACATTGTTTGGGAGAAAGTTATCAATATTAGAGGTCACCATGTGAGACCATACATTGTTGGAGATTGGTGTTATCCTCTTCTCTCATTCCTGATGACTCCCTTTTCACCAAATGGCTCTGGTTCGCCGCCAGAGAATCTATTCGACGGAATGTTAATGAAAGGAAGGTCAGTTGTGGTGGAAGCTATTGGATTGCTCAAGGCTAGATGGAAGATTCTTCAGAGTTTGAATGTGGGAGTAAACCATGCTCCTCAGACTATTGTGGCTTGTTGTGTGTTGCATAATCTTTGTCAGATTGCTAGAGAACCCGAACCGGAGATTTGGAAGGATCCTGATGAAGCTGGAACGCCTGCAAGAGTTTTGGAGAGTGAGAGGCAGTTTTACTATTACGGGGAGAGTTTGAGACAAGCATTGGCAGAAGATTTGCACCAGAGACTCTCCTCGAGGTAAAGACATGAGAACAGATCTTGGTCAACAATTGGAACTTTCTATCTTTGTTATCATGTAAGAAGCAGGTGCTTTCAAGTGTTTAGATAGCAGCCATTGTAGATTCAATCCTCTTGAGAAGAAAGTTTGAGGATTCAGAAAATGTTAAAAAGCTGACTTTGTTGCTTAGCCATCCCAACTGTCAGTTTTGTAACTTAGGAATGGGTTTATGGTTTGTTCTGTAACACATTGAGAATTAAATGTACGACTTCTATTGATATGGATTATGGAATCTTGAGAAGTAAGTTTTTCGGATTTAGAAATGTTAAATAGCTGTCTGTTGCCGATGATCCCAACTGTCAGTTTTGTGACTTGAATGGGTTTATGATGTGTTTTGTGGCACATTGTGAGCGAAATGTATCTGACTTTTTCATCGGAATGGAATCTGAGACTTTTTCCTGAATATATGGAGATAGTCATATGAAAAGAAAGAGAAAGGGATGTTCTTAATATCTGTCTTCCATAATTTGGAAGAACATATCACTATGGATTATCATCTTATTATACAACTCTCCAGGCCTGTCGGATTTTTCTGGATACTCTTTCTTTGTTGGTACTTAGCATTCTTTTTCTAACACTATAAACATAGGAATGGGTCCTGAAAACAATTCCAATTCCCAATCCCACTCCAACAATCAATAAAGGTCTTGACATCCATCCATTTGCAGTTGTATGTTCTTCCTCTTTCGAATCCGTTATAACGCCGAGTTACTTTCTTCATCGTGTTTTCGCTAATGGTTGTCTAGTAGAGACACCGTGCAACAGTTTGACAAAACCCAAGAAACTCAGCTTCCCATCTGTGTGTCTTATCCAGTCATGTAGAATGGTATGGACCGGGATAGATGATCCAACACCAAGTTCCTACAAAACATTTATGTTCCCTTTAGTTTAGGAATTAGCTGAATAATATTGTAAACCATGACGAGCAAGTTTCGAATTTCCTAAACCGAGTCCAAGCGAAGAGTATAAACTTACAGAAGCGAGCTCTTCGATGACGATAACTCGGTTTCCATTCATTTCGAATAGTTCATAAGCATGACGAATGCTCTGCTCCCAACAATCAAGAGACTCATGCTGATGAACGCTAATGGAAGCTGCACAAAACTCTTCAAAATCCATCCCTTTGTATTGAAGTCCATTTAACTGTCATTTCCCAACACCAAACTTTTGCTAACCAACCTTGTATTGTATCTTAAACAGATTAAGTAAAAGGACAAGAACAGAGAGCGAGACAATACCAGTGCAAGAAAGTCCGGGATCCGTGATTCCTTCATTGCTTCTGTTGCATTTGTAGCAAGTGCCTGTCCAACAGAAATAAATCTAGCTTTGAGCTGTTTGTTCTCTACCAGAGAGAGAGACAGAGGGAAAGAGAAGGCACATACCAGTCTGATGCTATCTAAAGTGATGAGGCCATTTTTGTTGGGTGCTAAGAGTGCAAACTGCGCTTTCAGATAAAGAAGTTCATCGGTAATTAATGTCTTGGACAGAGCCTGGAGAGTGGAGAGAGTAAAAGAGTTAGGATCAACAATAAAATTTGGAGCAAACTAGATACAAAGACAACAAAAATCAGCACATCCTTAAATGTTCTTTAGCAACAGTAAAAAGGTTAGAAGAGAAATGTACCATCAAAGCAGCTTTGCGCAAAGACGAAGATCTCAAGAATGCTTTGATCTGCTTGAAGATCAGAATATCAAATGGGATATCTATTTTCTTATAACCAGCGATCCAAGGATGCACTGTAAAAACCGAAAAAAAACGTAGAGCAACTTCAACTGGTGATTCTTGACAGCTAGAAACAGAAGATAATTAAAGAAAGATGTGGAGATTTTAGAGATTACTGACTCAAAGCTTGAGAGGCTGTCATTCTTTTCCGAGGGTCCTTGTACAATAATCTCTTAACAAAATCTTTTGCCTCAAAGGATAACGAAGGCCAAGGAGGTTCATCAAAACTCGGATCAGCTTTTAGAACTGCCCTGAAAATTCCTGATTCAGTTCTTGCCCAAAAGGGACGGCTTCCACATAGGAGAATGTATGCTATTACTCCTATGCTCCAGACATCCGCTTCCGTGGTATAAGATCTGTGTAGAACTTCAGGGGCTACGTAATATGCACTTCCCACTATGTCATTTAATCTTTCGTCTGGTCTGACAAAATCCGATAAGCCAAAATCTATGACTTTCAACAGAGAATTCTCCTCCTTGGAAGTGTACAAGAAGTTCTGAGACATGAAAGTGTTTCGAATTTGAGATTGGTATTCAACTTAGAGAATATCTTTTCTTGAAGGGAATAACAAAGACATAAGTGTGGTTCACCTCTGGTTTTAGATCTCGATGAACAACTCCTTGGAGATGACAGAAAGCTACAACGTTAAGGATCTGTATAAGCACTGCTTTTGCATCATCTTCAGAGTATTTTCCTCCCCTGTAAGATGAAACAGTTAGACATGCGCAATAGAACATCTCTAAGATAAATGTCTGACCATAAGTTGTCAAATTTCATAATGATCTTTAATAACAGACCTTGCTAGTATCCTGTCAAGGAGCTCACCACCTCCACATAATCTGAAAGTTGAAAGAATGTAAATGTTAATTCACAGCTGAACATTTTGAAGTAAGCCAAGAAATAAGAATCTGATAGCTCTCCTAGTAGATTCAACATGAGACAGGAATATAAGCACATGATTGTCTTACTCCATAACGATGTAAACGTTGGCATTGTCCTCGAACGCATCATAGAATTGTACCAAATTTTGATGTCCAGATAACGCCCGCAATATTTTCACTTCTCTTCTCACATCCTCTATAGATATTGCAGATGTCATCTGCCAAACCAAAAGTGATGAGCAACAGTCTATTATGGATTAAGCTAACATTCTTGGTTAGTCATCAAAATAAGGACTGTAGAGATTTCATTTGCTTAATGACAATAAGCACAAATGTCCATGCTTCCGATTTATTGACCAATTTAAAACGTTTAGAAATTTTCACATAAAAGTCAACAAAGCTATTATCTACAACTACAACCATTGAAAACTTGGCTATTGAAAAACATGGATGAAACATTAGTGTCATTGAAAAACTTCAACCTCATCCGAGTTCACAATTACTTGTTTTTCTATTAATTTCTTCTAAGCGTGAAAGTCCACATACGCTATTAATTTTCCAAAAAGATGGCTCAAAAACAAGAGGACAGTAAGCTCGTAGAGAAGAAAAGAAACATCTCAAGAGAACGTAATGATCAAATTACAGGTTCATCATGAAGCAAAAAAGAGACTAATACTATGCTGGTTTGTTCTTCTACCTTGAAACAGTATAACATCTACTAACCAAATCAGTCAATTTAGCTATCACTACAATGAAATGAAGCACTTGAGCCAATTGAAGCACAAAACTTAAGAATTTGGAAGAGTTTAGTAGTAAAAATGACCTTAGATTTTGGGATGACTTTGACAGCAACCTCCTGATCTTTGAGCTCTCCTTTCTTGAACTTAGCAGAGCAAGTGTACCCAAAATGCCCTCGCCCAATCTCTTCCCCTAGCTCAATCCTACTCTGTAACTCCTTCGAGAACCCAAATCTTTTATCCAGCCCTACCTCTTCCCTCTCCTCCTCCTCCGTCTGCTGCCTCGCCGCCGGCAGAGCAGCCTCCTTCTTCTCCTTCCTCCGCCGCAGAACATCCCGTATATGTTTCGCCGGTGACGGAGGGTGAAAAGCACGCGCGAGCTGACGGAGCGGAGTGCTGGTAACGCTCTTACTCTCTCCTCCTCCTCCGCCGTCACGGCTCTTGTTACGGCGGTGCCGGGCGGGACTAGGCGTGTAAAAGGGGAAGAAAGGAGAAGCCTTTACGGCGGGAGAAGAAGGAACCGGTGATTTCCCGGGATGGGCAGGGGTAGAATCGTCATTTGGAAGAACCGCGTCTTTGGGTGCGTAAGGATTAGGTTTGACGGAGGAGGAGGGTTTGGAAGTACAGCCTCCCATAGTCCTTCTTCTTCTTCTCCGGTTCAAGAAAGAAAAAAGAATAAGGACAGAAGAAGAAGAAGAAGATATGGGAGTTATGTCTGGACTTAAAGAGAATCACAGCAATGACATTGAAGCACTCTGGTTTGGTTTCAATGTAGTTAGAGAGAGAGAGAGAGAGAAGAAGTGAGCTGTAGAAGAGAGAGAAGCCACATGGCAGAATCTGCGGGTGTGAAGTTGCTTCCATTTGATGAAGAAGGTTAGATTAGATGTGGATTGGTGGAAATTTAGTTTGCTTTTTGCCACGTCTTTCTACTTTTGTCCCTTTTTTTTTTTTTTTATGTATTCACATATGTTTGTTCTTTCTCTAAGCAATACTATACGTTTTCTTTTGTTTTGTATTTTATCTATCATTATTTTTTGTCTTTTTTTCTTCTTGTTTTTGTTGTTGATATTGTCTTTTTCTGTGTTGGTAAGAATATCAAAACCAAAACAAAAGTTAATATATATTGGTGAATGGTGAAGATCTCGTTTTAATTCAAAAAAATCTTATAGGAAATGATAGGAAATAAAAACGTTTTGAAATGTATTTATGGACGTTATCATTTCAAAAATGGAAATTAACTTTTTTAGCTCAATCTTGTGATAAATACTACAAGATAACTAAATTAAGATACAAATAATATTGCTCTGAAAATCAGGATTACGTTATATAAATTGATTGGATGTACCTGCTTGTTCTTGAAACATGCTGATGTTGTAACCTAACAACTTCATTGTATCTGGACAGGGCGTATTTCAATTTCAATTTTAAATTAGATTTCATCATTTTCAATATACTTGATCCACATCTCTAAGTTTGTTTTTTCTCTCACTAACTCTTGATTTGATAATATCTCTCGAATATTTTACATGATCATAGATATCAGTTTAATTAATTATCATTATTTTCATCTACCAATCGGTACGTAATTTAGTATAGACAATAACTATGAAGTTGGTTTAGTGGTATTGCATGTTTGGTTTCATTGAAATACATGACCAACAATTTCCATCCTTTGAAGGTTTTATATTAATTTGGAAGTAAAATTAGGTTTTGTTTCATTTAAAGATTACAGATTTAACTATAATTAATATGATACTTTAGTTTAATTTGTTTGACAACTATAGGTTATGAAATTACTAGACAACCATGGCGTAAAAAATCATGAGCTTTTTGCTATCCCAATACTTTATTTTTCTTTCCAGTTATTTTTAGAAAGAAAATGGTATATAGATTAGTTTTCAACCAATCTTCCGGATCCGTCACTTATTCAAACAATTATTTTAACTAGTCAACTAAATCAAATTAAAATAAAAAGTTTGAGATACATGTACACCAGGGTTGCAATCCTTGTGCTATAAACCCTTCATTATTCAGTTAATCTCACAAAATTTTATATATCAAAACATACAAAAAGATATGACCCTCAAAAAACGTCACCGTGACTTCGTAGTTTCATCAAACACTATAGTTTCTTCCTCCCAAAGTCATGTGCCTTGCTTCTATGAATACACATCTTTAAAAAAAATCCAGCCCATATGTATTATTTGGTTAAATAACTCTATATATAACATTTACCTATATAATAATAAATGATAATAATATTATTAGTAGTCGTTGAGGTAGGGAATTATTTAGAGATTTGTTAGGTGAAAGTGAGATGGAAGCTGGTTTGCCACGTCCCATGGTGAAGCATCTAGTTCCATCAGGCATTCTTGGTCTCTTTGTTGCTGTTTTCGGAGACGAAGATTCTTGTGAGCCTAGGCTCGGTATCCCGAGGCTGACTAGCTCCGAGCCCAACCCCGAAGCTACACCCTTCTCCTCATAGTGCGTAGATTAATATTGGGGATCGTCCTCGTCCTCTGCCTCTCCCTTTTCCCCACGATCCACCAGCATTGTTGTCATCACCCTAACGTGCACACCAAGAAAATTTAGTTTGTATATTTAATATGGAAAACAATTTCGTGGGGATTAAGCAACAGTACTAATGTTGTTATCAAGCTGTGATTCGGTTCAATGGAGATGTGGAGAGTCTTCTCCAGATTCATAAGAAGGGGGTTCATCGTCAATGTGGATTCCATCGAAGTTTCTTCGGTTCTTGAGCACCGATTTGGGCTGAAGCACTCAAAATATACCAACGCAATCTCATAGTGTTAAATGTGCGACTTAAGAAGAGAATATATAAACTTACCGAGCATCTAAGCAGCCTCACATTTGCTATATATCTCAGAAACTAATATACAGAGCTTTGGATCAAAAGATAGTTGAAAGTAAGGATTTTAGAATTTGGGCTTACCTTGAGGGTCTTTTCTTATATGCTTTCTTGTGAGTCAAGATAAGTTTTCTATTGAATTAGAATTGAAAAGGCTAAACCAGAGTTGAGTTGTTTGTTAAACCGGAAAAATCATCTAATTTGATTAATTGTTATGTGCAATTACATAAACCAACTAATTACCACATATTTTATCGCCACCTCCTCCTCACCCTTGCACAGCCACAGATCTAAACCCTAAAATGATCATTTTGATATCCTAATCTTTCACTCTGATTCTCTTCATCTCCGTCGAAACCATGCCCTGTAAGATCTCTCTCTCTCTCTCTCTCTCTCTATATCAGTTGCTCGAAGTTAATGATCTGGATTAGATTTCGTCGTTTCTGATTGTCTTTTGTTACGTTTGGTAAAATTAACAGATACTTCTTACACACGCGTCTTCTGGGACGTAGAGGATTTCCCACCCCCTCTTGGTTGCGACGATTTGCTTCCGGTTGTTGATAATATCAAAAAAGCTCTTGACGATGCGTGTTTCCCTGGCGATGTGTCAATCTGTGCCTACGGTCCCCTGCAAAACAGAGAAGAGTTGGATTTTTATCGGGGAGCCGGAATCATGTTCATGGCGCAAGGTGATCCAACTCCTTTAACACTTTTCTTTTTTCCACTTGAATATAATCTAATATTTGATCTGCATTTAATTTCCAGAGGATGAAAAACGTTTGAGAGTTAATCGCATGTTAACGGACATGATTAATTGGGCATTCAGAAATCCTACGACACAGGAAGAAGACATAGATGAAGATTCCCGGGTAGATATGAATTTGTTTGTAATTTCAAAACTCCACCCAGAAGACTCCGCGTTGGTTAAGGTTGTTCAAGAATTGTCCAATATGTGTTACCAGATGCTCTTTGTTGATCCTGATGACTGCTCACTAGGAGAGCTACCTCCAACCCCAAGCTGCCAAGCAAAAGAGCTACTTCCTTTTGTAGTCTTGGTATGGCGTTGGGAAAGCCTATTACGTGGTGAAGAATTTCTCCAAGATTATGATGTTGATGATACTACTACTACTGATGTTGTTTGTGCCAGAGCCAATGTCACAAGGTGCTATAGTTCCGAGTTCCGACTACTACTGATGCTGTTTTTGGGGAGCCAATGGCACAAGGTGCTATAGTTCCGGCTACTACTGATGCTGTTTGTAAAACAGCAAGCGTCTTCTGGGACGTGGAGGATTTTCCACTCCCTGCTGATCGCGATCTGTGTTGGTTTCGGGAGAATCTTAAAGAACATCTCCGGAAACAGGGAATCCTTGGTGATGTGTCAATTACGGCTTACGGTGAGGAGAAACCGGATGAAGTGGTGAATCGTTATAAGGATGCTGGAATCACCTTCGTATCCAAAGGTAATAAATATTGGAGACTTGTTCTCATGATGGCCGACATTGGTTTGTGGACATTGGGACATCGGGATGTCTACAACTATGATAAAACTGTTTTGATGTTAATCGTCAAAGATGATAAAGACACGGAGTTCATCCAGTATATTCAAAACTTGGATTGGGTAATGTATTTAAGTGTTTTCTATGTATTGGTTGAACAAGAACCTGGGCCAGTTCCTATGGTACAAGAAGCATGGTTTTGGGAAAAGCTTTTAGAGGGAGAAGAGCCTATGCCCCAGGAGGAATTCCGCAAGATATGTTCACAAGTGAAACGGAATGTTAAGAGTCCTAGTTTTTTTCGCCGGCCAACCGAGAGTTCAGGCTATAATTTCTCTTCAATGAAAAAAACAAAGAAAGATGACTAGATTTCAAGTGCATATCAAACCCATTTGGGGCTCATGTCAAGTCACTCGTACGGTTTCTTGCTTGCTTCAAGTTGGGGAAATTATTCTCATGATATCATGTTAAATGCCAGAGGTAGATACCAAGTCAAAGGATACAAGTTACTGAAAATAGTTAGGATGCAAGAAGAGATTAAGACTTTGCCTGAATATTTCCTTTCTTGTGCGTGTGCTTTTTATAAACTAGTCTCTCTCTTTCTAGAAGATTGATGTTAAAGTGAACAAAAATTGTTTTCTAGATTTTATTTTTATTTTTTATTAATTGATACTAATAAATCATAGATTTCAAGACGTAATGATTGAAAATAATTAGCTGTATTAGATTACTGTTGGTTCATAGTTTATTAAAAAATATTTTATAAATTAAATAATTAAACAATGATTATTTTTTAATATATGTGAAATCTATAGAAAATCAATTTTTTTAGGAAGAGAGGGAGTATTCATCATGTCTTCAGTTTTCTTTAGAAAGAAAATTGATTAGTTTTCAACCTATCTTTCAGTCACTTATTCGAATCCATTATTCATCTAAATCAAAACAAAGAGTTGAGATACAAAGCAGGGTTGCAATTCTTGTGCTATAAACCCTTTATTATTCAAATAATAATCTCACAAAAACAAAACATATATTAAATATACAAAAAAAGAAACTGCCCAAGTTAATTGAATGAATGAAAGAAGTTATATAAAACGAACCCTCAAAAAACGTCACCATGCCTTCACTATCTTCTCCCAAAGTCATGTGCCTTGCTTCTTTTGAACGCATATTAGAAAAACCAATCCATATGTATTATTTGGTTAATTGACTCTAAAACTTAATTTTACCTCTATTATAATAAATAGTAGTAGTTGTGGTCGGTAACTATTTAGAGATTGTTTGGTGAGAGTGAGATGGAAGGTTTGCCACGTCCCATGGTGAAGCCTCTGGTTCCATCAGGCATTCTTGGTCCCTTTGTTGCTGTTTTAGGAGACGAAGATTCGTGTAAGCCTAGGCTCGGTATCCCGAGGCTGACTCCGAGCCCAATCCCAAAGCTACGTCCTCCTCCTCCTACTGCGTAGCTTCTTGGGGATCGTCCTCGTCCTTTTCCTCTCCCTTTACCCCACAGTCCACCAACATTGTTGTCATCACCCTAACGTGCACACCAAGAAATTTTAGTTTCTATATATTATATGGAAAAACATTCCGTGGGATTTAAGAAATAGTACTAACGTCGTTATCAAGCTGTGATTCGGTTAAATGGAGACGCGGAGAGTCTTCTCCAGATTCATAAGAAGGAAGTTCATCATCGATGAGAATTCCATCGAAGTTTCTTCGGTTCTTGAGCACCGATTTGGGCTGTAGCACATAAATTATATCAATGCAATTAATCTTAAAGCGTATAAAGAGAAATGTGTGTCTTAAGAAGAGAATATATATATAAACTTACCGAGCATCTAAGAAGCAGCCTCACACGAAGCCCTTTCCTCCAGTTTCTTTCATCGTTCAGCTTCTCCACCTGGTATGATTATCACATTTGCTATATATCTCAGAAACTAATATACAGAGCTTTGGATCAAAAGATAATTGAAAGTAAAGATTTACTCACAGCTTTATCCGCGATAACAGTGTTGTCATACTCGATAAGGGCGTGAATCTTTGGAGTAAAACAAGAAGAATATGTTAAGCTCTTTAATTCCAAGTGATAAATAGAAAAAAGATCATGGTACTTACTTTGTTGCTCATCAAGAAATCGCCTTTTGGACGAGAGGAGTTGGATTCTGGAGGATGACAGATACGAATCGCTTTGACGCTGAAACAAATTAAGTCCAGAGTTGTTGTTTATTGATTTATAGAAGCAATGTTTAAAATGAAAGTAAAAAAGCCTTCTTACTTTCCAACAACTCCAAAGATCTTCTCAAGGTTCTGGTAAGAATGATCATCTGGCAAATTCTCTGCAACGACAGTCCGGCCCTGCAGAACAATAAACAGAAACAAGAACTTGATATATAGTTGATTATAAATACGATGAAGCTCTTTCATGATATTCAAATTTACCTGCAATTCCTCTCTATCTCTATCAGTAAATGGACTTGTACGCTTAACTTTCTTGCCGTCTTCACTCACAACCTTAATTTTGTTCACAAAGATCTCTCAGTATACTTGGATCTTATAATATTTAGTTGGTAAGTAGAGAATAAAGAAAGAAGAAGCTTACAAGCTTTGAAGAGGAGCGTAGAGCAAGTGAAACTAGGTGGTGGTTACTCGTTAAAGCCTTGATCTTCTTGGTCGAAGCAATATAGGATATGGGCACTGCGTTTTAAACATATGAATGCAAAACAAATCTTCACATATATATTTGCAAAAATCTGAAGGATCATATATATAACAATTTGAGCTTACCATAACCTTCAGGATCTTTGCTTATATGCTTTGAAATGGACTCGTTGGCTAGGAGACTCATGTCAGTAAACTGGTACTCAACCTATAAAAGTGGTTTCTTGTGAGTCAAGTTAGGTTTCTGTAAAAGTGTGAATCATATGATAATAATTGTAAATCTGATCTTATGGCTTTTACGTATCAATAAAGTAAAAAGTGAACAGGGTGAAATAAAATATTAAAACCTGTTTGACGATCTTAAGACGGAGATCATCGGAAAGCAGATTCTTCGACGAAGAAGACGAGTTCTGGTTAGCCGGAAACTGAACCGCCGGATTCGAAATGTAAAACGCAGCAGCCGGATCATGAACATGTTGATGCTGAGCAGTAGGATCTCCTCCTCCCACGTAGATCCAATCCGACGATTGAGTACCAACGCCGGTCCCTCCACCACCGCAGACTCCTCCGCCGCATCCTCCTATGCAACCGCCGTTGTAATGGAAACAAGGATAAAAGTAACCGGATACCGGAGAAACCTGCGGTGCTGGTGCGGTGGTATGTGATCGTGGTACAAATTCCGGCGCCTGAGCGTTGAATTTGAACGCCGTGGCCTGAGCGCCTGAAGATCCACCGCCTCCGTCTAATCCTTTCTTCTCCGTCGTGACGGACTCTACTTCTTCTCGCTGCATCTGTGCCATTTTCCTTTCACTACTCTATAAAAATCTCTAACAATTTTTTTTTGGTTTTTTTTTGTGTATTTATATTTTAAGTTTTTTTTTTCAATCTAAACAAATATCAATACTGAATAGTTTTGATGTTGTTTATACTTTTTTCTATTGATTTGATTTGTTCTTCGCGGTTATTTCTCACTCTCCCAATAATTTTAAAACATGGAAAAACTTTTGAAGCCTTGTTTTTTCGCGCAAATTATGGATTTTTAACGAGAAAAATAAGCTTCCACGTTTGACTGTGTATTTTAACTTTTTTTTCCTCTCAAATTATTAGCTCTCTCTTTCTAATAACACATTTCCTACATATATAAAGTGAAATTTACACAATATACATTAATTGACTTTTTTTTTTTCAAATAAATAATGAAAGAGAAACTTTTCAATTACTACTGCTCAAATCAAATTTGATAAATCATATTTCTATTTCTAATTTTTTTTGTTTTTTGTCATCTATTTCTAAATTTTATTTATTTGAAAACCATTAAACTATTAATACAGACCATCCAATTAATTTTTATTTTTTTTAGTTAAAGGTTACGTAATCTCAAATGGATTGATAATTTGATATAGCGTAAAAAATGAAGTTACACACATCGACAAAAAAAAAAGAAAAAATGAAGTTACACACAAAATATTTTTCTTCGGAAAATCTTATTTACCAATGAATACTTCTTACTTCAAATTATTGCGATTTTTACCACAGGCTACATCAATCCGTTCGATAAAAGTCGAAAATTCTCGTCGCATAACAAACTGTATTGCTTTTTCGATGGTCTAGGTTTTTCTCAAGCTATCGGAACTAGTTTAAAGATTCATATATTTTTTTTTTTTGTTATGATTTTGATAAGATGTCTTTTGAAACATGAGCCATTCTATGCAATAATCTTTGACAGATTTGATGGTAAACACTTATAAAGTTTTGTAATTACTAATAACCTTAATAGAGAACTTAAACTATATGAGCTGTAACAAAACGCTATGACCAACTGCTGAGCATTTTCTATCAGCGACAAAACCTTGTAACAAAGTTCTCATTTCGGATTCTGATGCATAACAAAATTCACTGTACTACTAAAAATATGCAAAAAAAAGGAAATGATTTAAACAATTGGTTTGGTCTTAAAACATATATTATCCTTGAATTTGGTTTTTGTCACTATATACCAAAAGGGCAAACATTTGAAAGAACTCAAAAAGGCTGCACTTGCAAGCAAATTCAGAAAACGCAATGCTTACAAGTCTCATAAGTCTTTAACTTACCAGTGAAGGAGGAGACCAAATCAAATCCAAAATGGCTTTGTCGCGTTATAAGTCCTGAACCGACCTCTACTGATCCAAAAAAATTTGTCCAGGAAATCAAACCGACCTTTTGGAGACCTGGGTTTTGCCTACGTGGAAAACATTATCAAAACTGGCACTTCCTAAAGAGTCATTGTTCGGCCTTGATGAAGTGGTTGGTCAGAAGTGTTGAGACGGACGTGTCTTCGAATGAATCAACTTCGAAGAGTTCTTTCAGCTTCTCATCACATATGATTCTCCTCTTGTCAGAAGGATCCTAAGTTATGAAAATGGTGTAAAGAAGCAAATAATTAAGGAAAACCAGAGTGTAGAGAGCAAGTGGTATACCTGAAGATCATTCTGTTTTATGTACTCCCACAATCTCTTTACCACATCCGCCCTCGACAGCGAGCTTTCTCCATTATTACCCAAGAACTTGACAAGAGCAACTGAAAGTGGAAGGGGAGCAAGAACTTCTTTCCTCTGCTTTTTATCTTTCTCATTTGGTTCCTCACTATCTGTGTCTGAGCGAATGCATATGCTTTGTTTATACCGTGATGAGAAAAGGGAGAAGTTTAAATTCATCTAGCTTTCTTACCTCCATCTGATTCCATTTTTTGCTTTCCATTCTTTGGAGAGTTAGAGCTAACTGATTCTCCTAGACCAGAGACAAACAACAATTAGTATACGGTTAAAAAGCCTAAACCGGAAAATGATGGCTCCCAGAATATGTAAGAACTTTCAGTCATCAAATACCTGCATTATCCTCTAAAGGCCATATGTGCTTCGTTAGCAGTTTACTCATTTGAAACATATTGATGGACTCGAAAGGGAATAAAGATCGCAATGATTCGTCGCACATTATTATGCGTTTATCATTCGGATCTTGCAAATTGTTCTCCTTTATGTACTTCCAAAGCATTTTCACAACCTGAAACCATTCACCAGACAAAATGTCAAAACAAGGGAATTGGTTAAGAAAATTAGACAAGTAGCTTTGAAATTTAGGCTCAGAGCTTGAGTTATATAACGAAGAGAAACTAATTCCCTTGAGTCAGACATGTACCTCTGTCCTGGCTAATTCTGTCACCCCAGTAAATGCCTGAAGCTCCGGCGAGAGGCTGCAAACTTTTGCAAAGCCGCCGCCTCCTTTTCTTTTGGGCTTCTCTACCGACTTGGCAGGCCTATTTAATAGAGAAAACTTAGTTTATGGGCACAGGCTGGCGATAACTAGCTGTACAATACAACTGCGGGAGAAAGAGGAAACTAACTTTTTTCTCTTGCGTTTCCGCAAACTCCTAACTTCCTCCTCTTCACTTTCTTCTTCCTTATTCTCTTCCACTTCTTCGCTTTGCTCCCTTTTCTTATCTGTTCCCTCTGATGCCTCATCTTCATCTTCTACTACTTCATCTTCTTCTTTCACATTGTTAGCACACCCTGGAAAAAATAAATCATTTCATTGTACTTGGGTAACACAAACTCAGGAACTCCCGTCTCCAACCAGAAAATTGATGTTCATTTGAGAGATCTCTTGCACAAATATATATAAGCATCCTAACAACACAACACTGAGTGGAAAATATTAATATTCAACACTATTAATAGCTCATGAACATTATTTCCACACAATTACACATGATCACTCTCTACAGTGGGGTACTTGATTTCAGAGATCGAGCTATCTGGGATCAATGGCTGACAAAACAGGAAGACTAGGGATATACATAGATATCATGTAGTCCAATGTAACTGTACCAGAAGCATCAAGTCCATGAAGAATTCAAAATGACAGCGCTATAATTATCATAAACACCACACTATCAAATCTAGTGAAGTTTTTTGAATTGTAAATGCAGTATTATGACAAGGAAATTACCATCTCCATCACCTAAGGGCCAAATATGCTTGGTTAATGCCTTGCTCATTTGAAACATATTAATGGTCTTTACACGGAACAACGAATGCAGCAACTCGTCACACACTATCTTCCTCCTGTCCTTTGGGTCTTGCAAATCCTTCTCTCGGATATAGGCCCACATTTTCTTCACAACCTGATAATATACACAACATAAAAGAATGAAGTAAACTCTTCTGCTCCAAAACATCGCAGAACAGTTGTCGAAGAAGATGACAATTACCTCGGTTCGACCTAACTGAGATGCTCCAACAACCTTCTCAAGTTGTGGAGATAACTGAGATACTTTGGTAAAGCCACCACCTCGTTTCTTGGCCTTTACTGGCCTAACACAGAAACACACAACAATGAACAATAATCCCTTAAACTCAATCACTAAACAAGTGGTCTTTGATTAGAAATGCATCGGAAACATTTTGATTGAAAAATGCTAAAGATTCCTATAAATACTCAATTTTTGTGTGCGTATGATCATTGATTCATTGATACTCGAATTTGAAAAATCCAATTTTACAAAAAACACAGTCAATACAAAGTAATTACCGTTGTTCCTTCTCTTCCTCACTTTCACTTCCATCTCCGTCGAGGTCTTCTCCATCGCCTCCTTCAATTTCCGCCTTGATTTCGTCGACATTAATGTCTTCTTCTGCCTTAGAGCTCTCAGGTTTGTCTTCTACAGCGCCATTGCTCTCGAGGAAAGTATCGATTTGATCCCTAATATAGGCTTTTTTATCGGTCAAGTCGATACCGAAATCTGCCTCCAGCTGACGACGGACGCTAGCCGGAGTCGCCGTGTTTAGGTCGGAGCTACCGAGAATCTCACGGAGTCGGGTCACGAGGTCCAAGTCGGAAACCATTTTTTCCGTTACTGAAGAAAGAAAAAAGACGAAGCGGCTGATGAAAGCCAAAACGATTCTTTGAGGTAGAGAATTAGAGAGAGGGCATTTATGGAATTTACAAAATTGTAAACGTCGTCGTTTGGTACTTCAACTTTCTTCCTCGGGTTTTGGTACTCCTAGGTGTTCGATTACGACCATAGTTAGAATTAACCCGTTTTATTGTATTTTAGTTATGATTTTCTTTAGAAGATAGTGTGCTAGTAGGAGCAAGAGGCCAAAAGCTCGGCTTTCTTTCATGTTTCACTCAATGGAGGTACTATCGGTTTTAAAGTTGGTTAATGATTGGAGTTTGGTTTCTGAGAAGGGTTCTGCTAATAGAGGAGCTGCTCTCATTGCAAAAAGTGTAACAGAGGATTGCATGCTGAGGTCTTATGTGGCGGCTGGCTTTCCCTTTTGGTTATCTGGTTTGTTTTGCAGTGAGAGAGTTCTATCCTCTAGGTAATTGCCGATTTTTTGTGCGTTTGAGCTCTGCTTGAGCTTCATTCTTTTGTTGCGACCATTGATTTGTTTCTTTGGAAGCGTTGCTGAGGTCTATCACTTTTGTTGGGCCCTCTGTTTTTTGTATAGTTCTGGGCTTTTGTAACCCATCCAATTAATATAAATATTAAATTCTCAAGTTGACAAAAAAAAAAGTTATGATTTGCTTGAAATAAAAAAAGAGTTAGATATTTTCTCTTTTGGGGGATATCTAACTCTTTTTAAACAATTCTTTTTGTTAAGAAAGAGAGTAGAAACCACTAAACAATTCTTTTTCTACAGCCTAATGTAGATTGTTATAAATGATCACTCATGCGTAGTAAGAATATTATTATGGCTAACATTAACATTAACATGTTTTTTTTTACAACTCTAACATTAACATGTTTATGTATTCTAGTTATGATATCACTCTTTTTATTTAAAGTCTTTAGTATTGTCTACTCGTCTTCATATTTTCTTCAGCCCAAGTCTAATTTCTCTGTTATGTCTCTCTGGCGCTCTCTCAAAAGTCGTAAACGACCATGAATCTGATCACCGTCGAGCCCTTCTTCACCAATTAGCTCGTTGATCGCTTTCGGTTTAACCTCTGGAATAATATATATATATATATATATATATATATTTTAAAACAAGTTAGAAAAATAAGAGTTAAAAGAATGAACAAAATAAAATAAAATAAATCAATTTGCATACTAAAACATCCCTCAAGTCTCGACACTGCGTCATCAAACACAGCGCGTTGTCTCCTCTTGGGATTTTAGCGAGCTCGATTCACAACTCGTCGCCAACCAGTTTATTGGCGACGAGCTGTGAACATAAAAAATATAATTGCACATATGGATCATGGTATGATCAGAGTTGCTTATATGTGCTAACTCAGTTAAATAGTCACTAAAAAACTATCATCTAATCAAACTATCATCGTAACTATTATTGTACTAAAAAGGTACACGCATGCAGATGATAAGATGTAAATCACTAATTTAAAAAATATGTGAATGTGCAATAATGGTTTGTAATATAAATGTACCATAAGAATATTATTGTGGCAAAACCTTGACACGTTTATGGTATTCTAGTTATGATATAATGGTTTGTAATATACAGTATCAGATTAACAACAAAGTGAAAAAAAAATGTTCTATACTATTAGTCTTTTTATTTCAGTATTCAGAACCTATTTCCCGCCTATGAAAATAACATTAAAAAAAAAACAAAAAAAGTTAAAAATAAGAGTTAAAAGAATGAACAAAAGAAAAGAATAATAAATCAATTTGCATACTAAAACATCCCCCAAGTCTGGCAACTGCATCATCAAACACTTCTCGAAGCCTATCTGTCCACGCCACCAAATCTGGGTTTGGGATAGGGTAAGGGTTTGGAATTGGGATATGTTGCACGGTAATATTTTGAAAAAATCTGCAGTCTGATGCCGATATGTTGTACGGTAATATATTCCTTGTTCATCGCCTGTTTTACTCTCCTAGGAGTAACGTCTGCCAAAGAAGAACAAAAAAAAAAACTAATTAATCAGAATGTCTTAACTAATATATATAATCATAGCAAAAAAATTATTTAGAGAAGGAATAAGACTAATTACTAAATAATCCTCCGAGTGATTGCACTGCGTCATCGAACGACCTTATGCGCTCCTCTATCCATACTTCATACCATTCTGGGTATGATGACGAATTGGGAATAATTCTAAACTATACGGATGCACCATCTTGAAGGACGAGATCTGTCGTCTCTCTACTCTCTCTTTTCACCAAACACAAAATGTTTGTTTATATTTGTAAGGTTAACATTTGTTTGTAGATAAATTTTTTATAGAGAAAAATATATATTTATATTTGTTTTATTTTAATTAGCCAACAAGAAAATCTGCCGATCCTTAATTATAGCGCCACCGTTTTGATTTTTCTTTGTTAAATAAAACATTTTTATATCTAACTTAAACACTTGAATATTATATTGTATTTATTTTTTTCCTAAGCAAAGTATAATCTAAGGAAAAAAAACGATAATTAATCAACACACGAAACTATTTATACATGCTTATGTTTCATTTATTCAAAGACCAATTTAATTGCTTCTGTGAAGATAATTTGTGATTGGAGGACTTGCGTGGTTGCATCATTGTGATTGTATCATTGTGATTGTATCATTTTGATTGCATCATTGTGCGTTTCTAGAAGACAAAAAGAGGGTTTCATATATAATTAATTTTTTCAAAGGAAGATGCTCGGTACCAAGCAAGCGCTTCTTTGGCACGAGAAACATTCACATCTGCTCTACGTAACCTCAAGTTGGGCTCATCAAGCTAAAAATGCTTGACTTGTACACAAGTTCCTTTTGTGTGGTTCCAAACAAGTTAAATTCTATTGTGAACGAATGTAAAGAAGAGTTTATTTACAAACAATAAAGGACAAAACAACTGTATCATTTGGTTGATTTGTATATAAAAGAAAAAAGTGCAACAAGTAAAATAGGGTGTGCATTGCAAACAAATAAAAAACAGTCTCAGAATCAATGCAATGCATCTTATTACCCCTTTGCTAATGACGACCAAAGATGATTTTTTTACTAAAAAGAAAATAAAACCCTAATTAATACTCATTTCCGAGACTCAGTATCTTCTGTGGCTCGATGATGCTCCAAAGTCGTGGTATCTTGGGTCTGCACCTTGTAGTCTTCCTTGAACCGGTGGTATTGGGCCACGCAATGGGCCCCAAGTAGGTTGTGGCCCAAAGATAGGTAGGCCCGAGGAGACCCGCGGAAAGTTTGACCTCCACGAGGCCGTTGGTGGTGGAACAGATAATTCCGGCGGCGGGAGAGAGTATGCCAGTGGAGACGCGAAAGATTGAGGCGGCGGTGGCTGATAGAAGAAACTCCACGGGGCCGTCGGTGGTGGAACAGATAATTCCGGCGGCGGGAGAGGCGCGAAAGATTGAGGCGGCGGTGGCTGATAGAAGAAACTCCACGGGGCCGTCGGTGGTGGAACAGGGAATGCCTGCGGCGTGAAAGAGTATGTTGGTGGCGGGACGAAAGATTCTGGCGGTGGCGGATAGAAGAACCTCGACGAAGATTCCGTCGGTGGTGGAAGAGCGAGTCTATTGGAGGATTCCGGCGGTGGTGCGAGATACTGGTTAGATGATGGAAGCAAAAACTCAATCAAGTTCTGACGCACGTTTCGAAACAGAGTAATGTCTGTAAACAAGCAAATCAAGAAAACGCGTTTAGGAGGATGAAGAAAGAGTGAAAGAGAAGAAGGATGAAGAAACTAAACCTGTATCAGTATTTTCTTCATCTAATTCTTTCCTCATCTTCGCTACTATTTCCTCCATTGCGTCCAAATCTTGTCTCGTAAGGTCTCGTTGTCTATTCCGTTCTTCAAGTTTTCCGATGAAAACATCAAGTTTAGCTATCTGTTCTGCCACCGATGGTGTTCTCTCTAGTTCTTGGAGAAATTCTATCTGGGATATCTTGATAACGTACTCTGCCATGTTGATGAGTGATTCAAGAGAAAGAGAAAAAGAGAGAGAGAGCCAGAGAATGTTCTTCAATTGCTTTTTATACGTTCTCGGGATTGAAGAGAGAGAGAGAGAGAGAGAGAGCGAGATAATTTGGATCTCTCTAATTAGGGATCTTTTAGTCCTTTTGTTTATTTGTACTCTTGTTAGTTATTGAAGCTGAAGAAGAGCTCGTAATATATGTTTCGTTGAATGTTTATAAAATATTATTTACTAATCAATCAAGTATGACAATTACATGAAAACATTCATTAATATACACTGACTGATTTTTCTCATACAAACATATCCTTCTTTCACCTATCTAAAGAAGAGAAAAAAGGAACCTGAGACATCCTTCTTGGACTCTGGCTCCATGATCTTCGAGGAGAAGGCATTGAAGGCATCTTTCTCTCAGGATTCCTACTTCTTCTGCTCTTTGTTTTCCCCTGCATCAAGATTTTTTACAAGCCTCTCTTAATACTTATTATTTGGGAAAAGCTACAGGGATTGAAGCTTCAAATGGAACTATATCTTCTTACCTTTAATCTAAAGTGGTGTAGTTCACTTTCAAGTAAACCAAGTTTTGTCTTGAGCTGTTCAAGTGCCTCTTCAGCAACTTCAGGGTTTATATCTGTAATGTCTTCTCCTGTTACACCTGCTGCCTGAGGGAAATTTGAATCCGCACAAAGATGTTTAGAACTCTATTATGTTAGCATACTGTTTTGGAGTTTAAGATCATCAGAATTGCAGAGCTTATTACAGGGGAAAACTATGACTGTTCCTCTTACCTTTAGGATACTGGTGCAGAGACCTAATAGCTTCTGAGCAAGCTGCATTCTATCCTCTTCGGTTTCCTTCAGTTTGGTACTTAACTGATGCGTCTTGTCAAAGTTTGAATGTGGGTTCTTTCCAGAAGATGCTCGGTAAAAGGCAAGCTCTTCTTTGGCACGAGAAACACTCACATCTGCTCGCCGTAACTTCAAATTGAGCTCATCAAGCTGAAGTTTCAACACATTGTTTTCTTCCTGTTGCATATGACACCAAAGAAAAGGGTAATAAGTACCCGAAATAAAGAAGAGAGATTAAATAAATACACAGAGAAGTTAGAGATTTCTTGCCTTGGTTCGGGCTTGATCACGAGTTCTCCACTCGGGGTTTTGATGGGACGATAGCTTCTTCACTTCTCCTTCAAGTTCCATCACTTTTCTTTTATGACTAACATTCTCCTTCTGTTGAAAGTAAGAAGATCAAGATACTTTCTGTGACGACTAATTTATTTTGTATAATGCCTAATTTTCTAACCTTTAGTAATTCATTCTCTTTCTTAAGAAGCTGCTCATACTGCCGATGTTCCTCGAGTTTTATCTGCGCAGTAACTAATTCTGTCTGCTTTCCTTCGATTTCCTCTATCCATCTGCATCGAGATATTGTAAAAGAAACTATGATAAAACATCTGGAAGTGGCCAAATCCACATTTCTGCTATTGAAGATTTGACATAGTGCAACATTTGCTTACCCTTGCCTTTCCTCATTGTATTCATTGAGTTGCTGCTTGAGATGAGAGACTTCAAGATCCTATATACATAAAATTTCAGACAAGATCTGTTTGAATATCATCACAAACTTATCAATATTTCTTCCTGGAGTTCTATCCAAAGAAAATTACCATTTCTCGTGAATCTGAACTATTATGTTGTAGCATCTCTGCTATCTTCAATACTTGTTGACTATCCAAGAATGACTGAAAAAAAAAGGAAAACGGAAGAAGGAAAAAGGTCATTGATTTTCAGTTTCCATTTACCGGTTTCTACAGTAGATGAACAACAAGACAATGACTAATGTAACCAGGTTCCACAGAGATTAAAGATAAATCTTTCTTTTCCATTTACAGAAGCAGAAAACATGTAAAAGCTACACAACATGGCAAGAAAAAAAGAGTTAAATAACTACTTACTGCACAATTTGTCACATTCTGTTTGACTCCCAGCAAAACTCGATTAATATCATGTGTCATGCTATCCACCTTGGCGAGTTTTGAATTCAATAAAAATATCTGGGGAGCAGAAATACGAGATTAGAAAATAATATACCAAATGGATGCCAAACGTTTCAATATAACATATAGATAACATTTTCGACTACTTACCTCTTTCTGCCGGGTTGCAACTACAGTTTCAAGCTCCTCAATTCGTAGCCTTGCAGCAGCAAGCTCCTCATCCTTCTCAGACCTCATTTGTTGTGCAATTCCCAACCCTATGCATCTGAAAGGAGAGCCAGAACCCCGAGGTTTCCCTGAACCTTTACTCAACGAAGAATCTATAGCTTGAGAAACATGGATTTCTGGCTTTACTTGCTCAGCCATTGCTTCCAACTCTTTGAACTGTTTGCAAAGGATCAGTCTTAGTAATGCCAGTCTTTTGGTAAACTTTTAAGGGTAGTCAAGCAATTAGAGGAACCATCTTTACCTTATGCATGTATTCTCTAGCCTGAGCCTCTGCATGCAAATTTAATTCCGAGATGTGCGCACTGAGTTGAGTAATCTGTTGCAGAGTAAACATACATATAACATCAAAATTTATCGAGACTGTCTTTAAGGATCCAGCCCTGTTCAAAATAACAAATTTTGTTACCTCGGTCTTTTGATCAGCCATATTTCTCTCAAGTGCTTCTATATGCTTCTTAGCTTGCGCAAGATCCATATGCTTTTCATCTAAAATTCTTTGACCACACAAAAAAAGAAATGAGTTGCTTAAACATATACCTATTTAGGTTGCTTAATTTATTCTAACCTTTTCATTTCCCCATCAGCATTTCTAGCACTTTCCATCTGCTGGCGTATGGTATGAAGCTCCATTTCCAGCTCCTCCCTTTGCAGACGCTGTCTTTCAGCTTCACCTTTGACAACATTAACCTATTGAAATACGCCTCCGTCAGAAAATTAAACACATTGATTAAAATAAGCTGTTACATAGTAAAGAATGATTAGTTCTAACCTTGTTTTCAAGTACATTGATAGTATACTCAAGTTTTTCAACTGATCCTTCTAATAACTTCACTTCTTCTTCTCTCTCATCGGCATATGTCTTTCTTGATTCAGCAATCTGTGAGAAGAGGATAAACAAATTTAAGTAAGTATTGCAAAAAAGGACTGAGAAAATGGACGTATCTTGTCAAGTCTAATTTTGTTGTTGTCTACCTGTTGAGCTTCTATGTACCTAGCTTCCATTTCTTTAGCGTCAGATTTCATCTTCCCGAATTCTTCTTTCAGATTCAAAACCTCATCTTGGAGATTATCCCTGTCATCAATGGCCTCATTCAGTTTTCTCTGGGTAAACGCAACTGTATCATTCAATTGTCCGAGAGCATTTCTTAGATTAAAGAGCTCCATCTCCATGCTCTCTGATACCTTCTTTGTCTGGATCAGTTCCTCCTCTAGAGAGCTTTTTTCTGCCAAGAGATCTTCAGCTTCCGCTCTAATGTCTTTATTTTCCGCTGACAGCTTTTCTTGACACTTCCTTGCCTTTTCAGTATCCACTTCAAGGTTGCGGGTTATTTCTTTGCTCTCTTGCAGTTGAACTTCAAGCATTTGGGCGTGAGAAACAGCATCTTCTAGTTCAGAGGTTTTCAAAGCTAGTGTCTTCTCTAAAGCTTCAACATGAACCATGATTTCCTTTGTTTCATCTTTCTTGTCCCTGGAATTGGAAGCAGATTCTTGTAGTAGGCTGAGGTCAAAAGACAACCCCTTTAGAACATCATCCTTTCTCAAAAGCTCATCGTGGAGATTCAGATTCTCAGACAACAAGTCTTGTACATCAATCTGCAAAGATTGAACAGTGTCTGCGAATTCTGAAGCCCTATTGACGTTTTCACATATCAGTTGCAACATTTTATCAGAAATAGCCATACCATCTCTGGTTAGTTTCTCCAGTATCTTGCTATCTTCAGCTAGATGTGAGCATTTGGCAATGCCTAACCTCGTGGCATCTAGTGCTTTAAATTGATCTTCACCAAAATGTATGAACTTCTTCTTAAGGGATATGTTTTCCTTCTTCAACGAACTGACAACGTCAGCATAAGCTTGTATATCCCTTTCTTTGACATCCAATTCTTCTGCAGTGACTGACTGGGAATGTTCGAGACTGTTAAGTTCAGAAGCTTTCATCGCCAATTCTTGCTGTAGGCCAGTGATGCGAGACTCCAAGAAGATGACTCTTTCTCCAAAAACTTTGTTTACTTCGTCTATTTCGGCGATTTTTTGCACACTGCGATCAAGATCCGATGAGAGAACCTTGATTTTACATTGTGCTTCAGTCAGCTTTTCTTTCACTGAATCGGTCTCCAATTTGTTATCTACCAGACATCGGTCTTTGAGCTCACCCTCCACCTGGGAAACAAAAAGTTTCTCTTTAAGATCCTCAACGATGGCAAGATGATCAAGGAGCTCTCTATCCACAACTGCTAGATAAGAAGAATATTCTTTTACTGTTTGCGCCAGAACAAGCGACTCAACATCCTTTGAGCAAAGGTCCATTAAATAAAGCTGAACTTCAGTGTCAAAGAAATCATCTTTCTGATTCAGATGCCGCTCTTGCTCCAACAGAGTTTCTGCAAGGTTCCCATTGCTCAAATCTATTTCTTTCAGCAAAATATCAAGCTGAGACCCCATGCTGTTACATCTTTGCAACATCAGCTCCTCCTGGTACTGTAACCCTGAAATTTTCTGATCAAAACTGCTTAATTTTGTAGTAAGCAGATTAGTTGCTTCTTCATTTCTTGAAATTCTCTCAAAACCGTTCTTTATATCAGTCAGTAGTTTACCCTTCAGATTTGCAAACATTTCAAGCTCCCTTCTTAATCTTAGATTGTTATCTCTTAATCCGGCTATCGAAGAGTTTGATACACACAGACCACGATGAAGCAGACCATTTTCGGTATTGATCCCTGTAACGGTTTCTAACAAAATCCCCATATGGCATAGATGTAGAACTGAGAGAGCACAATCCTTCATGATTATTTCTGACCAAATATCCTCAAGGAATAACCTAGCTGAGTTTGTTTCCGAAACCCAAGACTTTAAGTCAGATAGATCATTGGCCATGCCAGTCAAGGCGACAGATGATTCATCTTGTAATTTTCTGACAACAGTTTCCAGCTCTTCGACAAGATTTCCTATTCCCATCAAACTTGACTCGAATAGCTTCTCAAGGTACGCAATTTTCTCATTTTCTTTGACATTTATGGATTCCAGCTCCTGCAGCTTGTCAACTAAGGCGTTTTTCTCTCCAACCAAGCTGGTTTCCCTTTTCTTCTGCTTCTCCATGTCAAGTTTCATCTTTTCGTTCGCTATTATGAGCTCATTGACGGTGATATCTGCTTCTCTAATAACCTCTTGAGCCTCCTCAAATTTCTTAAGAACACACAAGTTTTCTACATATTCTTGGTCAGCCTCTGTCTTCATCTTAGCTAATTCATGCTCCAAAGTCTGTAAAATAGCATAAGAATTTCAGATTTAAAAAAAGAAGAAATTTATAGCATCTGAGAGAATGTAAATAATAGGTAAAACCATAAATGCACAGTCCCATATGACCCAGGACGAGAAAAAGAAAATTTGAAAGGGACAAGAATAAACAGTTACTTGCCTTAAGTTTATGATCTGTGACTTCCATCCTGTGCTCATATTGTTCTTCCATGTCCTTCATCACAGTTTCAAGGTTGCAAAACTGTGCAGCAAGATTGTTCAAGTTGCTTAAGCTTCTTTTCTCAGATGCCTTTAGCTCTTCCTTCTCACCCTGGAGTTTGGCCATTTCAACTTGAACCTCCTTCAAGCTTACAAGTGCAGATTCCATTTCTTGCTTTAGCAGTATGATCACTTTACCTCTCTCACTAGACACCTTGCTGCTCAATTTTATGGACTCTGTATGAGTGTTGTTTGGAGTCTTCTCTATGCAAGAGGAGACAACTACATTCCTTCCAGGTTCCTGTATTAAAAAATTCAAGTAAAAGACTAAGCACACTACTATACATAATAGAGGCATGATCGCTAATATAAGAAAAGTCTTAGCTCACCTGTCCTTCACTACAGTGGGCTGGAGAACCTAGTGAATTCTCTGCCTCAGTGTATTTTTCATGCTCTTGACACATATTTATGCATGATCTCAGTCCAGATATGCCACCCCTGAGCTCAGAAATCTTCTCTTTCATCGCCGAAATGCCAGTCTCCTCAATTTCTTCAAGCTTTTGTTCCATAGCAGAAGCATTCTTTTCTTCATCTAGAAGTTTGCTTCTAAATTCCTTACAGATTGCTTCCAACTCTTGTACTTGTTGTTTCAGAGAAATAATTGTTCCAGCAGATTCCGCAAGCTGAAAATCCTTTTGCTTCAACTCAAAGGTATGGGATTCGGTTACCTCAGAATATCGGTTGACAATTATTAGAGAAGCTGTTGCACAATCTGATGCTTCATAAATCAACCTTTCAGCCATCTTCAGCTTCTCTTGAAGCCTTGATATGGTCTCTGTTTTTGTGCACAACTGCGATTTCAGGAGGAGAACGTGTGTCTCCTTTTCCTCGAACTCTCTCTGGTGCGCTTCATTCATTACTATTGCTGCCCCTCTAAGAGACTTCAACATGGATTCTATATCACATCGTTTTTTATTGGCATCCTCTAAACAGCTTTCAAGATCTTCAATCATTAATTCCCTCTCAGAAAGTGTTCTTATTAATCCTCCAACCTGTTCAGATATCCATATCCTTTTATCTGGTAAGGAACCCGAAATGAGATCAGCCTGGTAACACGCATCTGTAAGGCCTTCATTCCCATTCAGAAGAATTTCTTCAAGCTCAGACGTGAGAAGTTCCATTTCGTTTGATATGATCTGTAGTTCCATGTCTTTGCCTCTGAGGTTTTCTTGCAACTTCTCATTATCTGTGGTTGTGTCTCGTAAGTTATCCTGCAGCTCCACCATCTGAGTTTCTAAAATCTGTACCTGCTTTTCAGTCACGTTTTCTTTTGATTGGAAATCATTGACCTCCTTCTGAAGAACTTCAAGCTCATTCTGCAAACAGACAATCACCTCAGCAGTTGCAGCTTCAGCTTGCTTGCAAACTTCGTCCATTTCTTCATCTCCACATGCCTTAGAAGCAATATCACTCTTGTACAACATGTTCAATCTCTTAGCTTTTTCAAGAGAGGCTTGCATCTTCTTAAACTTTGTATCAATTGCATTGTCCTCTGCAGGATTATCTTTGAACTCATTGCACTGTTTGGACTTCATTGCCGGGATATCAAGCTCTTGCTTTTGTAAAAGCTCAATATAGTCCTCCTTTATTCTCCTCAACTCCACTGCTTCTTGGATCAATATAATGTTCTGCGATTCGAGAGCTTCAACTACAGACTTTGTCTCCCCCAGCTCACTATAAACATTTTCTTGCTGCTTGCTTATCAAAAGTAGTTGGTCCTTCAACTCTTCAACATCAATTTTTAAGCGAACTGCCTGTGCCTCTGTATCACCACGTAGTGTTCTTTCCTCATCAAGTATAATTTTCTGTACGTCCAAATCAAGCTGGAGTTTGATGATTTCTTCAACATAATTGACCTGCTCACAAGCAAGTGTTTCGTGCCGCTCAACATTTTGAGGTACCAACAGGGCCTGCAAAGTTTTGGCAAAATTCAACTGTTAAGTGAAACGCTTAAGGGTAACCTGCAGAAACAATATCACAGATGGTTGGGCAGATTAATAAACCACATTGTACTTATTGTGCAGACCTTTTGTTTGTTTGCACTGCTATGTTCATCACGTGTGCAAGCTCTGATATCGCTGACCATAGCCTGTAGATCATGAATTTCTCTGCAGAAGAAGGACGAGAAGACTAATCAGGGGTATGGAGAAAATGAGAACTCATTTGGCCATATACCAGGAAACAAACAAGAATCATCAAATCAGATTTGCTAACCTACTAAGCTTTGCATTCTCTTCCAGGCAAGAACCAAGATTACTTCTGCATTTTTCAAGCTCGTAAGAGGTCTTTTTTAACTGCAATGGAAAAGACGTTAAGAAACTGAAACTGAAATTGAAAATATAGATTAAAAAGAAAACAGGAGAATAACTTATGAGAAAGAAAGGGAATCGACCTCCTCCTGTAGAGCACAATTTTCTTTGCTCATATGTGATGCACCCTGCGGCATAGCAAATAAAACAAGATTATCGACAAGTAACCAATGAAGCACAATCCATCTGGATATAAAGAGATATTTAACATATAGAAAGAGGTAAACAAATGTAACCTGTGGCTCTATTCCCTCATCAACATGTTTTTGCCAGTCAGAATTTTCATCAAGAAACTGGAAGAGCTGCAAGATCAATAGCTAAGGTTAAGGATGTCATTGCAATCGAAAAGAAGAATGAATCGATACTAGGATGTTGTGCTAACTAGAGGCACCTGGTTTCGCAGATTTGAGACTTCGCCCAGTAGAATTTCTCTCTCACCTTCTTCATAAAACTCTTGAAATCTGAAAGTACCATAATAACGAGTTTTTTAATCTAAAAATCACACATTATCTTTAATTTCAGCATAAGATGTTTCCTGAAGATGTATCACCTTCTAAGTTGGTCCAGAAGCCTTATGTTTTCCAGGGCAAATCGAGTCAGTTCAGGATTTTTATCAATTTTAGCTTGAAGCAGCTGAATCTCTTCTGACAACACGTTATTCTCTTCCAGCAAAAAAGAATCTGTAGATATATGGTTGCCAAGAAGTGATTCCAGCCTCTGTATCTTGTCTTCTCGAAACCTGAGCATCATTTTTGTGCTCCTAGTATCTTCCTCCCTTTGTCGAACCTAAAGATAAATGATCATAAATGGATTCAGGCGATATCTGAAACATAAGTGGGATTGGGAACAGTGTTGGTGAAATAGAATTACCAAACGGTTTAGATGCTCTATCTCAGCTTCAAGCTTCTTAATTGAAGCATCAGCCACATGTTCCCTTCTTAATGAGCCAGCAAGTGTTATCTCCAAAGATTTCAACTGATATATAGATAGATATAGACTTTTAGTGGAATCACAAGGAAGAGGCATATGAATCCTCAGTAAAGCCTAACATAATTTCTCAAGTTAGTATACCTGCTTTCTAGACATCCTTACACAGCCTCCAGATTCATACACAAGCAAGTTACCAGCATGCTGATGTCCTGACTCATGCATTTCACTTGATGGCGAATCGACTTGTAATTCTGCAAAGTTGGCTGTTGCTGATCCAAATGACAACGCCCTGGATATGTTCTGGCGCTTGAGGAGGGAAAGCTCTTCCTGTTCCGCACACACAAATAATTGTCTTAGCTTTTTTACAGCTTCACATAAAGAGCACCTAACGGCAGTTTAAAATGTTACACCTTTAAAAGTCGGATTTGACGGCGTAATTCCAGGACATCCTCGTTGGAATCTTCATTGACTACAGCCTAAATAATTTGAAACATAATATTTATCCAAAGGTTATTCATGATTTATCTCCCTCAAAACTTACAATATGGATTACACAGTGCAAACTTACATTGTTCTGGATTAGCTTTGCTCTCTGAGCAAATTTAAGAGTGTTTAGCGTCTCTGCTGCACAACTGCCAGTGATAAACGAGAGAAGCGAAAGGTTGAACTGTTGAAGTTTTTTACTAACTATACGAGTTAATGTAACACTAGATCAAGTTAGCTTTGAAAGAATACCTGACGGAAGGACTGGCATTAGCAATGATCATTGTTTTAGAATTGCCACCCAGTGAGTCCTGTAGATAAAATAATTACCGTTATATAATGCTAAAAACGATAGATTGCAATTTCAGTGAAGAAAGGAAATGAATTTAGATTTAACCTGAAGAAGAAATGTCAGCCTGGAATCACGATATGGAATATGCCTTGGTTTACCATTTGCCACATCCACAAGAACCATAATTACATGTCTGCAATCGATAATAACAAATAGTAAAATTTAACATAACAACTAGTTGAGAAACTGAGTTATGCCAGGGAATAAACCATTCATTGATTACCCTAGTGTGGACAATGATTTATTGATACTAGCAGCTTCTTTTAGGCGGTCACCCTCAGCGCCAGAAGTTTTTTGCCTGTTACAGAATGCACAATGTTAGATGAGGTTCTACGGCAATACCAAGTAAAACGCACTATAGTTACCTCTCTGATCCAGCTAGATCAACCAAGTTTAGTCTTGCAAAACGCATATTAGCTGTTGAGTCTTTTTCCCATCTGCTCTCGATTACGCATGTAAACACACTATGTGATCGGCTGCTCTCTCTGTTCATATTTGTGGCTCCGACTCTTCGATTCAAAGAACCCTATTGTACAACAGATAAGATTTCAGGAACATTAAACATAAGACAAAAATACTTGGTAGATGGCAGCAGTAACCTGTGTGATAAGCCCTAAGATGTCTTGAACACTTTGTACTTCACATTCAGTGAGATTTTCCACATAGACACCGCTTTTAATGTCCTCTCGAAGCTAAAAAGTGAAAACACATTAAAGAACTAAGCCTTGCGCATCTATTACACTTTCACCAACAAAAGAATATAAAAGTTACCTGCAAATTTGTTGAAGAAGGTTCAAGAAGGTCTGTAATTTGTTCATTGTAAATCTCAAGGAAAGAGCATTTGCAACTGTATTTAAGTCTCTCGTCTCTTCTGCTCTCTTCCTCCTGCAACCAGAACAATAAGGCAAGATGCAATTAGCAAGGTTAAGATATCTCTGTAATAGAAATGGAAAAAGCTCTATCATAAGAGAATTACAGCTTGTATTCTTGCAAATAAAAACTCAAATATCCGAGGCATCATTCCTCTGTTGGGACTTGGTTTAAATTCTAAATCACCGACTTCCCCGAGCATTGTATATGTTTTTCCACTTCCTGTCTGCACAATCCCAACAAATTATTGCAAGTTAGGAACTGAAAGAAATAATGCCAAAGAAAGAAACTATCCCCACTCAGTCCTATTCTGAAAACTTAACTATCTCATCTCATTGTAACCTTGTAAGGATTTTCAAATAATTTCTTAAAAGAGGAAATGATATTAGACTAGGAGTCCTTACCAAATTGCCTAAAATGGGACATCTTTACAGCTCTATCACAAAAAAACAGCTTTACCATGGTCACCAGAAAACACAAGGCTTGACAGAAATAAACTTGCTAGTGTTTAAAGCCTGAGGTAGTAGATCACTCTCATAACCATCTCTAGAATGAGAGAAGAATATACCTGGCCGTATGCAAATATACAGCTGTTGTAGCCCGACAAGCAATTTTCCACCATGGGCAGACCGGCTACCCGAAAAAGGGTTTCCTACAAATGAAGGATGCAAAAACTAAACTTTCATATATGCGAAGAAAAGGAAACCAAATTTTGTGCTTTCGTTCTGAGTCTTACCTGGTCAATTGTCTCACACGCCACGTGATCGAACTGAAATCGTGTTTCTGGTGGTCCAATCCATGCTACGCATTGCGAACTTTCTTGCTTTAAGCACCTATTGTACCCATTTGTACTCTTCTCCATGCTATTAAGTGGTCGGACACGTATAAGAATCTGCAATTCATTCAATAACCATCAATGTGTGCCACCTAACAGAAACTTCTTAAAGTCCAAAACAAGTTGTTAAAAGAAGCAACTTGGTGCAGCTAATGAACCTAGATGTCTACTGGACAGTGAGCACTGAGAAGAGTAATGCAATTCAAAGACTCCAAAATAAAAGGAAACTAAACCATGGAAACATATTGCTACCTGTACGTTGTGATCCATCCAGAAAGATGGATCCTCCTTAAGGCTAAAGTGAGGAACTTCGACCGAGTTAACAACTGCTGAAACTTGTCCAGAAGAACTAGACAACCCTTTATACAACGAGGCATAACCCCCAACTCTAACAGCTCCAGTCCCATCAAGCTTTCCTCTGTAACAAGATCCCGGAGGCTTAGAAACACTCTTGGTAGGCGTATTCTGCGTCGAATTGGTCTCCGAATGAGCTCTCCCAACAACTCTACCAGTTTTAGGAGTGGTATTCAACAAACCCGCATTCGTTGTGTTAGTGATAGAATCACACTTATCTCCCCAACCAAAACGATTCTTAGAAAACGCCGCGGCTGCTGATCGATACTTATCAGGCGTCCGTAAAGGCAATGCTGGATCTGGGTTCTTGACTCTAGGCCTAGACGGAGTTCTATCGATCTTACTTCCACATTCCTTTTCGTGTTTAGGATTCTTCAATGAATCATTGCTGGTTTGAGACAAAAGCGAAGCTCGAAGATTTTCAGGAACATTCTCGATTTCGTCATCGTGATTGTCGGAATCTCTACGGGAAAGCTTGGTCTCCCTTGACATTATAATACCCTAATCTAAAAACAAAAAAGTAGATAAAACCCAGTTCAAAATTCAAGAAATTGACACACGAGAAATGATAAATTTAGAAACTTGGAATCCATAGCTAAAGCTAAGAAGCTCGTTGGGTTTGTACGTTAAAATAGAAAGGGAAAAGTTTTATCACCTGTGTAATGAATTGAGCAACAAAATCCAAAATTTCTCGAGCTTCTAAAGAGTTCTATCTATCTCTCTTCAAACTCTCTCCCTCTCTCTCTCTCTCTATTTTTCTCTCTCTCTAGATTCGCATGATTTCAGCAGTGAAGCAGGACGGAGAAAGGAATGTAAAAGAAGGAAGAAGATGAAACGGACGGCTGAGATTGCATCTTATGTTTTGTACTTTGAGGCGCTGTTCGAATTTGAATTTGGAAAGGGCTTTCTCACGTAATAAAGTAGGCTTATAGGGGGTAGTTTCGTAAATGAGAAACCTATTTTCTTTTCCTTTTTTCAAAAATATTCAACGGCTAATAGCCTTATTACTTTTTTTTTTGTCACTGATGTTTATTTATCAACCAACGGAGGTATACAAAGCCGGCGAGTATAACGGACTCCCGGAGCCAACAGCCCCATCCTGGGGAAACATAAGAACTTGAAACAAACTTGAAACTACTGGAAAACATAAATAAACCAAACAGAGGAACTAATGATCTAATTGCAAAAGTATCAACTATCTAATTAGTCAGAAATTCTGAGATTGGAAAGTAATCCAAGACGTCGGAAACCGAAAACCTAAGCATAACCTTTCAATCTTCATGTCTCACTTGCTGATTAGTCGACTTCGGAAGTGCAATCATGAAACTCCATTGGACCCTAACCGTTAAGCCTCGAACTTGTACAAAAGGCTGTTAGAGAAATCCTGCCAGGTGATGTCGAAACCATCGACTTTACCGGTGAAAGGAGTCCCAAACCAAGACAGATCTCGCCCAGATCTGAAGGGAGAATCGAGTGGAGAAGCCTAAGAGATGGCCGTCTATACCGCTTCACCAACCACAACGAAGACAGTTGGCATAGGGCCGATGCGGATATAGACCAAAGATCTCCGACTATAGGAAGAAGATACTCTGCATAAAAACCAAAAGATCCCAGCCAAAGAAAGAAAGAGACAAACTTAAAAACTTAAGCCGAACCAACGTCGTGGCTTTGGAAGCCCACGAACGTTGATCGGAGCCACGAATTTGTCGAAGAAGATGAACAGTAAAAAAGGAGCTGCTATAGAGAGAAAACCTCTCGAAGAAGAAAGCTCTCTCTTAGTCCAATAGCCTTATTACTTATACATTGAAAAAGGAGAAGAGGGTCCATTTTAATTCAAAATAGCGATCGCCTTGTTGAATAAAATATATATTTCCCAGCGGCTTATATCAAAGTTCGAGATCAAATGTAAAATTAGTGGTTTCAATTTTGGATAGGATTTGGTTTGGTTTGGATCTGTTACAATAAGAATAAAATAAATAAAGAGACTATACAGACATACAGTATAACAAATATAACCTTTAATTTTGTCATATGACAATTGTCTTTTTTTTTTTTTTGACATCGACAATTGTTTTGGTTTAATTACAATGACTATCATTTGACACTCAAATTAATATATAAGTAAAAGTGTTTCTAGTGTAAGAGTCCATATGCGAGAAAATCACTTTCCCTCTTATTTACTGTCTTGCCATCAAAATTATTAATTACTTAATTATGTAAATTTTGACTAATTAATTAAATTTGACCCGGCACAACTAAATTTTAACCGGGTCGGGTTATAAACTTTCCCCTATAAAAAACCTCTCCGATGATAATCCCCGCTTCTTTGATCCCTCGACGATTTCTTCTTTCCGTCGTCTCTTCCGATCACCCAATTGAGCTCCGCTTCACTTCTTCAAGCTAAGGGTATGTACACACTTTCAATTAGGGCTTCGAGGAAGACCCCAATCCCACATCACTGTTGAATTTGTGTCCCCAATTTCTTCTCGGTTAGATATCAACGAGGGTTTTGTTCTTGTTGCTTTCCTAAACCAAAATAAAATAAATTCTTGGGTTTCTTTCAGATAAGTAAAATGGATGTTGTTATTCCCAGATTTCTTGTAATTGTTCCGGAAAATTTGATGATGGTATGTTTTCCTCGTAGGTTTTCATTGAGCCGTGGATCTGTTCTTGCTTCTGATTCTTTTTGTTCGTTCGAACGCCATTCTTGCATTACAAGTTTCTCATATGTCTGAGTCCAACGACAACGAGGCTTCCTCAGGTTATATTTTCAGTTTCTTAAATTATGTTACTACATTATCGGAATAGTGACTGTTTTTAGGATTCTGCGTTTCTCACTTTTCGTTTAAGTAAAAACGGAGCAACGTTGACGTGATCCTGGACATGTTTTAAGATGTAGTTAGGGTCCACTATTCCAACTTTCCTGCTACTGAACGTTCCTATCATCAGTGTCTTGCATTCTTCTCCTAGTTTGGCTCTAGTCATAATCTACTTATTGTGCAATGCACAGCGTTTTGTGTTAATTGTATATATAGAACATTTTTATGTTTGAGATCTTGATATACGCAACAAGTCCCACCCATAACAGTTACAAACTCAAACTATTTACACTACCAAATCCTGGTCATAGCCTCACTGACTTGTGATGATATCTCTTGTAGATTATGAGAGCAATGATGAAGAGTATGATGGGCCTGAACTTCAAGTAGTTACTGAGGAAGATCATCTACTGCCAAAAAGGGAGTACTTTTCAGCTGCATTTGCTTTGAGTAGTTTAAATTCCAGAGCTTCTGTGTTTGACGACGAAGATTATGATGAGGAAGAAGGACAAGAGGAGGAACACGTGCCAGTTGAAAAATCTTTTGATTCAGAAGAGATGGAATCAGGTTTGCTTTTGCAATTGCCGTTTCTTGAACAGAACGATTAGCACACTGTATTCTGTACTTTTGTTTTGTCATTTCATTACTGTCAAATTGGTTTAGTTGAGTTATTCTCAACACTTATACTTGTTGAGCTCGGGAAAATAATCTCTTCCTAAGTTGGAGTCCAGTGCGTCATAAATCCTCCAGATCAGAACTCTTGGAATTTTTCTTGTATGCCTTGTGAGCTAGTGAGTATGAGACACAAAACATTATTGTCTTGCAGTTGTCTTGGGGTATAAAAAGGAGGCTAGCATCTTGGGAAATAAGGATCAGATGGACACAGGAGATGTCCAGGAGGTCAGCAAGAATGATTTCGGTGTCTCAGACAACATCTTTTTTGTTCTGTTAGTGATCTCATTGAAAAATTCAGGAGGAGGTGGATGAGTTATCAAAATGTACTTTGGATGAGAAAAGCGTCACCCCGCTGCCTACGTTGTATCTGAAAGATGATGGTATGGTCATCTTACAATTCTCTGAGATATTTGCTATTCAAGAGCCACGGCAGAAACGGCAGAAGAGAGAAATTAGATGTATCACTTATAGAGGTATGTGATCTGGAACGGTCTTCCTAATTTTGTTTATTCTCAAAATCATTTAAAATTTTTGTTCTGTCCATTGGGCTGTTAAATTCTGCAACAACAATAAGTTTTCTCAAGAGTTTCAGTATCTCCCGTTCAATTCTAAAGGCCATTAGGTGTCGAAAGCATGAGAAGTTTTTTGTATGTGGCTCAGTCTCTTCTTGGCAAGAATATATTAGATATGTATATTTGGTGCCTCTGAAATGATATACATTTTTTTTTCTAGTTTCTCTCTTTTTGTCTATGCATTCTTCTTTTCTGTTTATAATTCATCTCTTCATATGAGACTCTTATATCATAGCCTTCTTTTGTACAGACAAATACATATCTATGGATATTTCTGAGCTTTTTGAAGACGATGAGGAGGTACTCCTGAAGAGCCATGGTAGGAGTGACACTCATGTGAAAGAAGCTGATCAAATTCAGCTGGCTGTTCCCTTAACAATCAGAGAGCGTTCACAGCTGATAAAATCTGGCACAGTCAGGGATACTACATCAGAATCGAGAGAATTTACCAAGCTAGGAAGGGATTCATGTATCATGGGTGAACTGTTGAAGCATGACTTAAAAGACAATAATTCATCTCTTTGTCAGTCTCAATTAGCAATGGAAGTTTTCCCTCTTGAGCAGCAAGAATGGGAACATCTAATACTCTGGGAAACTTCTCCTGAATTTAGTGTTAATTCTGGTGAGGGCTTCAAATCTGGACTTGAGTCAGAAGATATGCTGGTTCAGGTGAGGGCTTCAAATTCAGTGACTGAACAAGAAAGCTTAAATGTGATGAACTCTGGAGGGCAAGATCAAGCTGACAATAATATGCTTGCGCCCTTTTTTGTAAATCCCTTGGAGTCTTTTGGCTCAAGAGGTTCCCAGTCTACAAATGAGTCCACTAACAAAAGTAGACATCATCCACAACTCCTAAGATTAGAATCCCAGTGGGATGAGGATCATCATAGTGAAAATGACGATGCTGGACGGGAGAATTTAAAGCGGCTTAATAGTGACGCTCTTGGGCGCTTGAGTGGACTTGCATTTCAAGATAGGGATATGTGGGATGAGTCATGGTTAGATAGCATAATATGGGAGTCAGATAAAGATTTGAGCAGGTCTAAACTAATATTTGATCTTCAAGATGAGCAAATGATCTTTGAAGTTCCGAATAATAAGGAAAGAAAATATCTTCAACTTCATGCTGGATCTAAGATTGTATCTCGATCTTCAAAATCCAAGGATGGATCCTTTCAAGAAGGCTGTGGATCAAATTCTGGGTGGCAATTCAATATTTCTAATGACAAATTCTATATGAATGGGAGAAGCTCTCAGAAACTGCAAGGAAATGCGAAGAAATCTGGCGTACACAGTTTGAGAGTTTTTCATTCGGCACCAGCGATTAAATTGCAGACGATGAAGATTAAATTGAGCAAGTAAGTGAGTCATTCGTATTTTTACATCTTATTGTATTTGTACGCTTCATTGTTACATTACATCTCTTGTGTGCTCACAATGTCGCCACTGGATATTGTTTAAAAATACATCCTTATTTTAGTGGTGTATGTTAAAAAGTTTTGATTTAACTCATTGCAGTAAAGAGAAAGCAAATTTTCACCGGCCCAAAGCTCTGTGGTATCCACATGACAATGAGCTAGCCATCAAGCAGCAAGAAAAGTTGCCCACCCAAGGATCCATGAAAATTGTAGTTAAGAGTCTGGGGGGTAAAGGATCACTGCTACACGTTGGCGGAGATGAATCTGTCTCTTCTTTAAAAGCCAAGGCTTCTAGAAAGCTAGGTTGTTTTTTTTCTTTCACTTTTTGTCGACCGCATTATGACATGGATTCTATTCGAAGAACATGTTGTACTATCAGTTTCACTAGCAAATCTTAGAGCTCATTTGCTACAATTGTTTTGCAGATTTTAAGGAAACAGAAGCAGTGAAGATGTTTTACATGGGGAAGGAACTTGAGGATGAAAAGTCTCTTGCTGAACAAAATGTTCAACCCAATTCCCTTGTCCATCTTTTACGTACCAAAGTACATCTGTGGCCATGGGCACAAAAGCTTCCTGACGAAAAGAAATCTTTAAGACCTCCTGGGGCATTCAAGAAGAAATCTGACCTATCTAATCAAGATGGCCATGTTTTCTTGATGGAGTAAGATAATTTTTATATGAGACTTACCTGTCAAATTTGGAACTTTTTTTTTGTTACTTTATGGCTCTTGTAGTCACTGTTTTTTTCATTAATCTGTGTAGGTATTGTGAAGAGAGGCCGTTGATGCTCAGCAATGCTGGAATGGGTGCAAATTTGTGCACGTATTATCAGAAGTCATCCCCAGAGGATCAACATGGGAACTTGCTGCGCAATCAAAGTGATACCTTAGGGAGTGTGGTTATTCTAGAACATGGAGACAAATCCCCTTTCCTTGGGGAAATACACGGTGGTTGCAGTCAGTCATCTGTTAAAACAAACCTGTACAAAGCACCTGTTTTTCCTCATAGGTTGCGATCAACAGATTATTTGTTGGTCCGGTCTGCTAAAGGAAAGCTCTCTCTAAGGCGTATTGACAAGATAGTTGCTGTTGGACAACAGGTTTGTCTTTTGTAAGATTTCTCTCTTACAATTTCTGTCCAGAGAAAGTACTACTGCTTATATATACAGTATTGAAGAATGAGTCTTTTGCTCAACAAAAAAAAAAAAAAAAAGAATGAGTCTGTGTCCATGCTTGTGATTTAGTAATGCATCAATAGATCTTACTGGCCTAACCTTATTAAATATCTTCCTTTCGCGCTACCATGTATTACTTTGCTGATTTCGTTTGTACTTTGGCGTCGGTGCCCGAGCAAAATTTTAGAAGAAGTGATGGAAGAGATGAATAAATGTATCTTGTTAGGAAAGGTATCTCTAGTAATCAGAGAGACGTGTCAGTATTATTTAAGTCACAAGAGTCGGTTATGAGTTTCACTAGCAGTTGATATTTACGTCCCAAAGTTATGAGTGGCAATCTACATCTTATTTATCTTTCATTTTTAACTGTCATACTTCCGGCATGCTGAGAATATATTTCCGTAGGAACCTCGAATGGAAATAATGTCTCCTGCATCAAAGAATCTACATACTTATTTGGTGAACAGAATGATGGCCTATGTGTATCGAGAGTTTAAGCTTCGCGACCGTATTGCTGCCGATGAGCTGTCTTTCTTATTTACTAACGTCTCAGATGCAACTGTCAGGAAAAACATGAAAGTTTGTGCCGATTTAGAGGTATTCGCCAAATTCTCACTTTCTCATAAGCGGCATCTAGAGTTGCATGTGTACTCTTTCTCTTTGTTTTGCATCATCAATTCATCATGCAAGCTTCTGTATCATATTATCATTCTGACATGGACAAAAAAAATGCAGAGAGATGAAAATGGCAAGCCTTGCTGGTCCAAGAAACGTAATTTTGACAAGATTCTACTTGGGTTGAACACTCTGGTGGCACCAGAGGATGTAAGTCTCGATTTCGAGTTCATTTCATGTTTAACATGCATGCCATCTGTTTTATACTGTTTGGATGCAGTTAGTGAGATTTTGAGAGCTATTTCTGGGAAAATCATTTTCAAGATGCATGGTTTTCTATGGTTTGTTGGCCTAGGTGTGTTCCTATGAGAGTATGCTAGCTGGGCTGTTCCGGCTCAAACATTTAGGGATCACCCGTTTTACATTGCCTGCCAGCATATCAACCGCATTGGCTCGGCTCCCAGATGAAGTGATTGCCGCTGCATCACATGTTGAGAGGGAGTTGCAGATTACTCCATGGAATCTAAGCAGTAGTTTTGTTAGTTGTACAACTCAGGTAACGTCACTTATATTGGGAATTTTTATAGCCAGTGAGCTCTTATCTATATGTTGTAACCCTAATCCATAAAAGGCGTGATCAGTTATCTGTTTTCATTTATAGATACGCTTGAGCGATATATTATAAGTTCTTTGCAAGCAAGACTAGAATCTATTTCAGCTCTATCTTCTCTAGTTTTGTTGAGAGTCATTTTGAATCCTGTCAGTGGAAGTGGATATGACGCTCCTGATCAGTCATAACTCACGCTTTTGTTACTAGGCTGGTTTGATGCTCATTTATCTGATTTTCATCTTTGGGTTTGAGTAGGGCAGAGAAAATATAGAGCGTTTGGAAATTACTGGAGTTGGTGATCCCTCTGAACGGGGTCTAGGATTCAGCTACATCCGAGTTGCACGAAAAGCATCAGCTGCATCCGAACATATGATGAAAAAGGTAGCAGCCTGTCACGGAGTCCCAACTGTCACTGGTACAGATGCTGATCCTCGCAGATTAAGCATGGAAGCAGCTCGAGAGGTTCGCTTCTTTATTTCAGATTGTCTATGAACCTAAAAGGGCATGCTCTCATATCTTTTACTAGTTTCCCCATTTCTTCTAGACTTCTGCCATACTAAAGGCCATCTAAAATTTGACTATGTGAGATATGGTTTGGCTGGATCTCTTTATAGGTTCTTCTCAAGTTCAATGTTCCTGATGAGATAATTGCTAAGCAAACTCGACGGCATCGTACAGCTATGATACGCAAGCTATCAAGTGAGCAGGCTGCATCTGGTGGTAAGGTTGACCCCACAAGAATAGGTATGTTTGCCCGTGGCCAGAGAATGTCTTTCCTACAGTTGCAACAGCAGGCCAGAGAAAAGTGTCAGGAGATTTGGGATAGGCAACGTCTGTCCCTTTCAGCTTGTGATGGTGATGGGAACGAAAGTGAAAATGAGGCAAACAGTGACTTGGATTCCTTTGTTGGAGATCTGGAAAATCTACTTGATATTGAGGATGGAGGGGAGGGGGAAGAATCTTATAAGTCAATGAATGAAAAGTTGGATGGAGTGAAGGGCCTCAAGATGAGACGGTGGCCATCTCAAGTTGAGAAAGACGAAGAAATTGAAGATGAAGCTGCTGAATATGCCGAGTTATGCCGATTGCTGATGCAAGGTACGTGCTATAAAGCTTAAACTAAGCATTTGCGCTACAGCTAAAGATCTTCTTAATGAATCACTGACTGGTGGTGCTTATTTAGATGAGAATCATAAGAAGAAAAAGAAGATGAAAGTTGTGGGAGAGGGAATGGGATCCTTTCCTCCTCCACGGCCCAATGTTGAACCTGTCATTGACAAGAAATCTATTGCCACCCAACCTGATGCATCTTTCTTAATCGTGAATGAGAGCACCGTCAAAGACACCACAAACGTCAGTATAAGTTTGGAAATTTAAAACCCTTTTATTCTTTTCTTTTTAGATGACTGTGTCAACTCATTAGGTCTTGCATTTGCTGACAAACCTGTATCTTGTATCTTCCTAAATTGGCAGGCTTATAAAGCTACTTTTAAGGCTCACAAAGATAAACAGGTAAAAGAGATCGGCACTCCTATAGGCCAGCTGAAGAAGCTCAAAATACTGAAGGAAAACCAAAAGGTACAATCAAATCAGGTCAACATGTGTAAACTAAATTTTTTAATTTTTATGGGTCACTCTGAGGTGTTGTCTTTTCTCTCGGTCCAAACCAGGTATTCAAGGAAAAAAAAGCAGCAAGAGCGAATTTCGTCTGTGGAGCCTGTGGTCAGGTATGATAGCTTGTTAGACTAGATTATAAATCTAAACCTGCTTCGAAGAGCAAAATTTAACTTTTATCTTCATGCCAGCATGGACACATGAAAACCAATAAACACTGCCCACAATACAGAGGAAATACAGAATCACATCCGGAAAGTATATATATGAAGAAGTCTACTGAAAAACCGAGTTCTTCAGATCTATCAGGCGAGGTCTGGCTGAAACCTATCGAGAACAAGACGCTTGTGCCAAAAATTGCAACAAAATTTTCTCTAAATGAAGCTACGAAAGTAGGTGATTCAACTTCCAAAACTCCAGGAAGTTCTGACCTAGCAGCTGTGTCTGATATAAACTATGGGACTAAGTTGACGTCTAGGAAACTCAAGATTTCAAGTAAGGCAAAACCTAAAGCATCAATGGTTGAATCTGACAGTCCTTCCCATTCATTGATGCATGCATTTAGAAGAGAGAGAGGGGAGAGCGAGTCTCACAATCCTTCTGTTTCTGGACAACTCTTACCCAGTACAGAGACAAATCAGGCTGCCTCAAGTATGCACACTATTTCAGTTCCGCAGCCATCGTTAAGCACGGATAAAGATCAAGCTGAATCTTGTAGGCCTCATCGCATTATATGGCTGCCAACAGAAAAAGAACATCCGCAGAAGAAACTTGTTATTAAATGTTTAAAAGAGATAGCTGATCATGACAGCGGTAGTGTTGAAGAGACTCCACAGTTTGAGTCCAGGACAATAAAAAGAATGGCAGATTTTCAGAGGCAGCAGAGACTTAGATTGTCAGATAACTGTCTAGACTGGGGAGCAAAAGAGGATAAAATATGGCGGAAAGAACAAGATATAAGTACAGAAAGGCACAGGGAGGGAAAGCTGAGAAGAGATTACGATGATATTACTGTATCAGAAGATCGCAGTGAGATAGATGAGATCAGAAGATATAAAGAGGTTATACGAAGTGAGAGGGGGGAAGAGGAACGAAAAAAAGCCAAGCAGGAAAAGAACCTGCAACCCAAAATAATAGAAGATTATCCTCCTCGAAGAAAAGAGAGAAAATTGTCAGAAAGAGGTCAAAACATCAACAGCCTGTGTGTCTCTGACTTTGAAAGGAACGGGACAGAGTATGCACCTCAACCAAAACGACGAAAAAAAGGACAGGTAAAAGATCTTCGTTGCTTCCATATTCTACTTTTGTTCACTTAATGTTATTGCTCTATAACCACGTTGCTTGCTTTCATGTGTTCCGCACCATTGTTGAGATCAAACTGGAACTCACAGTTTTTTTGTCTTGGCATAAAATGAAAGGAGACGTTGAAGTTTAAATCTAAAAACTAGATGAAAACCAAGTGATACATGATCCTAAGAGCTCTCTGAAACTCATCTTTGTGTTTTTTTTCTCTATTCATTTGCCAACAGGTTGGCCTAGCAAACATCTTGGAAAACATAGTGGACACACTGAAAGCCAAAGAGGTAAACGTGTCATACCTCTTCTTGAAACCGGTTTCAAAAAAGGAGGCTCCCAACTATCTTGACATTGTGAAACGCCCAATGGATCTCTCGACAATCCGGGATAAGGTACGGAGGATGGAGTACAGTGACAGAGAGCAATTTAGACACGATGTCTGGCAGATCAAGTTCAATGCTCATCTTTACAATGACGGGCGTAACCCGGTAATACCGCCTTTAGCAGATGAGTTGCTGGTGAAATGTGATCGCTTGTTGCTAGAATATAGGGATGAGTTAACAGAAGCAGAGAAAGGTATAGTAGGCAGTGACTCATTGAGATAGAGGGTTTAGCTTAGCTCCTAATGATTTGCATTGCAAAAGCCCTTCCTATACTTCTGACACTTTGGAATACGATTAATTTCTGTTAATGGAAGACATTTTAAATTAGAAAAGAAATCAGTGTACATGATATATAATAAAATTACGCACGATGCAAACGAGAATATCGAAATAGTTTTGATGAAACAATTTTTTTTCTATAATTGCATTACACAAGCCGCAAACGAATATAACATTAACACTGATCATAATATTACGCAAACGAATATAACATTAAACTTCTTATTTTCAAATACCGTAACTATTCATGGAATTATATATGTCTTAGAGGAAGTCTTTAGTGGTCCTGAATTTTGATCACAGCCTTAATGTTTTTAAATTGCATGTTTGCTTTTGAAATTTATTGTATATACACACTTGTGCACCTATAAATATATAGATATTAGTCAAATTAGTTTGAAGTGGATCGGAACAAACCAAAAGGTAAAGCATACTTATGATCGTCATTAGTTTAAATTCGTTTTTACGAGCTCTTTTTATAGAACAATTTTTTTTTTATATGAAAGAAATTAGGGGAATAAGTGGATAAGATTGATCAAGAATAGAAAAATCAAAAAGGAAGATGTGGTCTTTAAAGGTCGCCATGCATCATAAGATTTGCTTACGTTTCCGTAATCTTTATTTTATATATTACACTATTATTAGACTTTAGAGGTTTTTTTTTTTTTTTAAGAATATGAAATAGGATTCAATGATACATGCAAATAACACGCATTCCGCATAATCTCCTATCCAAGTTGCTAAACAAACATTGTTAGGGAAGGTTTTGCTTCGCTTGTGCTTGTCTTTCAATATAACATAGCATGGAAGGATTTTAAATAGTTTATGGCGATTTGTAGGTCTTTCACTTAATGAAAATTTATTCTAAATTTAAATTCGAGAAAACAATCACCAGGTTTTATTCATCTGTTTTTAAGATAACTCTAGGACAAAGTGAATATTGTTACACTCGGCTAACTTGACGATCATATTCACTAATCCAACCATGTTTTTGAAAAAGGCTGCAAGTGTATTTCCAACTTTCTTTGATAAGGCCATGTAGATGTTAGAATCTCGTAATGAGATTCTATATATTGTCTATTGGTTACTTTTAAAATTTTGTCTTTTGTACTAAAATTTAAAAAATCAGCACTAGACAAAACATCTTGATCTTAAAAAAGAAGAAAGTAGGAGGGACTTCAACAACTACGACGAATACACGTGGCATAATTTCCATGGGCTCTTAGAACATATGGTTAGCTAATTTTGGTGTTTTGTTTAATTAAGCTTAAGAGTTAAAGAAAGAATGGCTGAGATGCTACTTGCAAGTTGCAACAATATTAAGGTTCTGGAAAAGTATTCTTAAGCTGAGACATCTAGCAAAAAATTTCATAAGATGCACCATTGGGAATGGAAATATAGCTTGGTTTTGGCATGATTATTGGACTCCTTTTGGTCCTCTACTAGATAAGATGGGAGAGACAGGGCCATCTATTATGAGGGTCCCAAGGAATGCTCGCGTCTCCGCAACGTCCTCTTCTACGGGGTGGCGTTTGGCTTCTCCGAGATCTGACCTTGCTCTTGACCTGCAGGTTTTCTTAACCACTATACAGTTACCTAATGATGCTAATGGGAATGACTCTTATGATTGGTACATTGATGACAAGGCTTGCGGAGGGTTCTCTTCAAGTAAGACTTGGGAGACACTTAGGCCTAGGGCCACTGTGAAAGACTGGGCTAACTTGATTTGGTTCAAAGGCTCAACCCCTAAGCATGCCTTCCACTTGTGGATTGCAAATCTTGACAGACTTCCTACCAGGGCCAGACTTGCCTCCTGGGGAATGCAAATCACAACTGATTGTTGCCTTTGTGGTGGCTGTGTGGAGACAAGAGATCACATCTTTCTACACTGCTCATATGCTCAGACAATATGGACTCTCTGCCTGAACCGTCTCCGTTTGACTCCCTTTGTCTTTCTTGATTGGTCGGCTTTATTGGCATGGGCTAAGGATAGCAGCCCGACCGCACCGCAAACTCTAAGGCTGATCCTGGTTCATGCTCTGATTTATAGTATCTGGCGTCAAAGAAACAACCTCATTCACAACCAAATCGTCATTCCTCCGCTAACCATCTTCACTGATGTTGACCGTTTGATCAGAAACTCCATCACAGCTAGGCGGAAGCGAAAAAATTTCAAGAATCTCATGACTCTCTGGCTCATCTAAGGATCATTTCCTTTCCTTTTTCTTGAGAATGTGTATTATCAAAATGTTTCCTTGTTTTTTATTATTTTTTGCCAAGGTTCATTATCTAGGTTTTGTTGTAACACCTAAACTTTTCATCTAATGATATTAACTTTCTTAGCAAAAAAAAAATAAAAAAGTCGCAACAATATGCACTACTTAATTTCTCAATTATGCATTTTTTTTTGGTTTGGACAGTTTGGTGCTACGTCCCATCGATCACTCTACTGATTTTCTTTTCAATCCCACGAATTAGGTAGAATTAAATACACACCCCTATCTTTGAATTTTTTAGTTTTAAAACCCCAAGTTTTTCTTTTTTTTTAGGTCACCTTTTTTGTTCTAGCTAAATTCATAAAAGAAATTAATTAATCGAATTAGAGTAAAACTAATCATTTTAGACTTTGTGATAGTTTTCTTCATTTTGGGTCAGTATGATATCATTAGGAAGATCACATTGTTTTAGCAATAAGCCATATTTGCAAATATCGATAATATAGTGACATCTAATTCGACTTTATGTAGTAAACAACTACCAATCATTCGAGAATAAGTAATTAATAATCATTATCTCATGCACTTTATGATCAACACTTTTTGATTTTAAATATTGAGAATCATTTGATTCCTCATTTATAAAGTATCAACTTACATCATTTGATGTATGTGTATGTATATACTAATGAAGGTCTTAGTCAGCGTTACACTGCGAAGGGGAACATAGGAAATTAAAAGTTAATCAAAAGTATTCATTAAATATTCAATCAAAACAACATCAAGTGGTCCTATTGTCTTCGTGTCCTATTGGTGCAAATTTTTCATCCTCATCCATTCAACTAAACCGTGTGTATGATATAGATATATCATTTCTTAAAACATAGGTATATCATAATTAACTTACGTTTCCACGTGGATTATAGACATGAATACGTTACAATTCCTCTTTATTTGATTCAAAAGATTGAAAATAATAAATCATATCTACACTCCAGACAAAAGTATTTCTAGGAATTAAAATATCTCATTAGACTATCAATTTAGCTATATCTCCTGCTTTTACTTATTATTTTCCATTTTTGATCGAATTTAAATATTTCCTCTTCCTCTTTTTTTTTCTTTTTTTTAATCGTACGTAAAACCTATCTTTGCATGCTCGGATATACGATAAAGTATATACAAACACACTTAATCACTTATACATACGTACATATATACACATTCACCTACATGCGACGTTAGACGTATATTTACACACATGTATGTAAAGAAATGCCCCCAAATAATATTGGCTCTTTGTATAAACCAAAGGACAACAACAAAGCATCTTCCCAGAAAAAATTGGTAGCGAATCAAATGCCACATGGCATATCAACCAACCAATTGTTAAATTTATCATAATCCATTATTCATATAAAAAAAGTGTGCATGGATTGATGATTGTCTGTATAAATACACAACTCTGGCTTTTGCAAGTAAGACGACTCACAAAGACAAGAGCTCTCTAGACGCGGAAAACATAGAGAAAAAAAAAAAACCCTCAAAAGCGCAAAACACGAAACAAGAAGAAAAGTAAAACATTTTTAGTTCTCTCCTACGAATTAAGCACAACATGGTGTCTCAAAAGCTAGAGATTTGCATCGAATTGGTGAAAATTGCTGTTGTTTTCGTCGCCACCGTTGCTGAATCAGTTGAAGAATCTTTCCGTAAGCCTCTACCGTCGCTTCCAGCAGTTCATGGTGGTCGCCGGAATAATTACGCCGCCGTTCCCATTCCTCTTGTTGGATTCATGTGATGAGCTTTTAAAATTTCTTTTTTTTTTTGGCTTCGTTAAAGTTAGTAGTTCTCGTGCCTTGTGGCGTTTTGGATGTTGTTTGATTTGTGTATAAAGTATAACCAAAAGATAATGAAGAGTTTACAGATGAATCAATTCGTGGACGTTTATTGATTTTTGAGTATTAACTGCTTCTAACTTTCTTTAAGATCTATTGAATTTGAGGATACTAATCACAGCTTTGAAAGATTTGCCACTACAACAATCATAAAATATGTAATAAGCTTTCCAGTGTAGTTAATCTATTATTGACAATTTAAAGAAAAAAATCTCCATCTTTGCAAGGTGAGATTGGAAAATATAATCCAAGTTATACACAGAAAAAAGTATCACCTTTTATGGAGATGATCAGAATCGTGAGGTGTGAATTAAGTTAATTGGTCTATAAGAAAAAATGTGTTAAACTCTTAAAACTGGATTTAATGTTCTTGAAACTACTTATTTAGGTCTCAGATGAAAAAAGTTCATCGAATCTTAAATGGGAAAAGTAAAAGCGCTTTCAATTTAGACTTTAAAAAAAACTTTGGTTTCATTTAGTAATTTTTTTGGAGCTAAAGGACGTATCTTTTTTTCTATTTACTAAATTTTGATCGATGAGATTTTAATCTTCTCAGGGTCCATAGTCTCATGCTAATTATAGTGGTCAACTACTTAGTTTTGTAGTTTGATTAGTTTTGTGAAACAATCTACTAGTAGTAGCTAAAGTTAAAAAGTCAAACATACTGCATGGCAATGGATGTATAAATACAAAAATATAACAAAGTGGCTCGTGAAACATATGAATAGAATTGATCAACCATGTAATAATATAAAAAACTTGGAATCCAGCGTTGGCCTTACAAATCATGTTTTCTTTGGTACATATTTTATAACAAAATGTTGGAAAAAAAACAATATTTTTCAAGCGAACTTCTTAGCCAAAGACAAAAGACAGGCGCCAAGATCTAGCGGCCTAGAAATCATGACCATATGATCAGAATTCTGGATATGCTCCACGTGGTTAGGAGGGTTGTTCTTGATCATCCAGAGCTGAAACTCTTTCACTAATGACTTGTCTTTCTCGGACACGACAAAGATTCGATTTACCGACCCGAATCTCTCGGGCGTGAGCACAAGACTTGTATCTATATCTGCGTTGCTGAATAACCGTTGTGGCCGTACCAATAACGCCGCTAATTCTACGTCCTAAAAAAATACATGGCTTAAGCACGAGAGTTGTGTATTTTTCAATAAAAATGTAAGAAATTTGAAATTTTTGTTTACCTCTTTAGGACTAAGGTCATACATAGTCAATGAAATAAAAAGTGGGCCTCCAATAGAAAGTGTAGGAGATTTATTAGGCCCATCTCCAAACACAAACTTCAAATCCAGTTGTGGAGCTTGCCACCTCACCAACTTACAAAAAGTTGCAGAATTATTGAAGAAAAAAAAATAATCACAAAAAAGAATTATTCTTTTCGAAATCAAGTGAAAGCAGCATGTAATTATTAACATACCCCTTGAGAAAGCAAAGTGAAATTGAAGGTCGGGCCAGGCATTAGGGCAGTGACGAAAATAGCCATGTGAACCTTTTTGTAGAACATCTCCATGGCCTTAGAAATAGCAAGCCCACCCAAACTATGTGCCACGAGAATCACCTTCTCATCCTCACCTAGACTCTCCATTAGGACCATCAAGGGCCCAATATACTCCGCAACGGACCGTAGAGTCTCAGCCCGTCGTAGATCGATTCCGGACGCCGCTAAGTTGACCGCAGTTACGTTATGGCCTTGAGATTTCAAGATTGGTATGAGTTTATACCAACACCAAGCCCCATGGCCGGCTCCATGAACCAGCACAAAATGGACCAGGCCATGTTGCGTGGCGGAGATAGGACGGTAGTATAAGCTGATCAATATCACAAGAATTGAGGTTAAGTATTTGTTTGTTTTGCTCACCATTTTTTCTTTTGACTTTATTGCGAGAGTTGTGATGAACGAATGTTCAAAACAATTATATAGTAGGAACTAGAAACTAAAAATGAGGTGTTGACATATTGAACAGTTCTTATGTGAATGTCACAAAGATATTATTTGATCATTTTTAAAAGTGATTATAAAAACAGATATACTAGAGGGAATCATTTTCTTGATTTAATCCTTGGAAATTTTCTTCAAACACTGTACTACTAATAAAGACTTTTTCTTAACCAAAAAAAAGTAAAATTTTCAACAATTTCGTACTTGTAAACGTGTTTGGTTGTGTGAAAAAATATAGCCTATAATATCAGCAATTTTAGAAAACAATGTTTGTTTCACTGTTTTCCCAAGAGTTCAAAACGCAAACATCAAATAAAAATGGAAATGTTCACAAATCACAACACTAAGAAAGAGTTTTTACTTTTTCCAGACTGTAAAAAATATTGGTCGTCCAAATTTCAATAATGGTAAAACAAACAAAACTTGTAAAGACGTTGTCAACGACCTCTCATTCTATATTAGCTACAATAGTTTGCTATTTTCGTATCCTTAAAAACGTTAGTCTATATAAATTTTGTTATACCAAAAATAGGAAAACAATCCAGTGGTTTCTGTTTGCCTTCGTTTCATTATAGGCTTTCTCTCCACAACATTCATCTATTAAGCAAGCCATAGAGCCATTTCCAAGGTTTTTCATCACCATGACCCGAAGAACAATGGAGAAGCCTTTTGGCTGCTTCCTTCTCCTCTTTTGTTTCACCATCTCCATTTTCTTCTATTCCGCAGCGGCTCTCACCGATGAGGAAGCTTCGTTTCTTACAAGACGCCAACTTTTGGCACTATCAGAAAACGGAGATCTTCCTGACGACATGGAGTACGAAGTCGATTTAGACCTTAAATTTGCTAATAACAGACTCAAAAGGGCTTACATTGCCCTTCAAGCTTGGAAAAAGGCATTCTACTCCGATCCGTTCAACACTGCGGCTAATTGGGTTGGTCCAGACGTGTGTTCTTACAAAGGAGTTTTCTGTGCACCAGCACTTGACGATCCAAGCGTATTGGTTGTGGCGGGTATTGACCTTAACCATGCGGATATAGCCGGATACTTGCCGCCTGAGCTGGGTTTATTGACAGACGTAGCCTTGTTTCACATTAACTCCAACAGGTTTTGCGGAGTTATTCCGAAAAGTCTTTCAAAGCTAACGTTAATGTACGAATTCGACGTGAGCAATAACCGGTTCGTTGGTCCGTTTCCGACGGTTGCTCTTTCTTGGCCGTCTTTGAAGTTCCTTGACATAAGATACAATGATTTTGAAGGGAAACTGCCACCAGAGATCTTTGATAAAGATCTCGACGCTATTTTCTTGAACAACAATAGATTCGAGTCGACCATCCCCGAGACAATTGGTAAATCAACTGCTTCCGTCGTGACCTTCGCACACAATAAATTCAGCGGTTGCATCCCGAAAACCATTGGCCAAATGAAGAACCTCAACGAGATTGTGTTTATTGGGAACAACCTAAGTGGTTGCTTACCGAACGAAATCGGTTCGTTGAACAATGTGACTGTGTTTGATGCTAGTAGCAATGGATTCGTCGGAAGTTTACCATCGACCTTGTCAGGCTTAGCCAACGTGGAACAAATGGATTTCTCATACAATAAGTTCACCGGATTTGTCACAGACAATATTTGCAAGTTGCCCAAATTGTCGAACTTCACATTTTCTTACAATTTCTTCAATGGAGAAGCTCAAAGTTGTGTGCCTGGGTCGAGCCAAGAGAAACAATTTGATGACACGAGCAATTGCTTACAGAATAGGCCAAATCAGAAGTCGGCTAAAGAATGTTTGCCGGTGGTAAGCCGTCCTGTGGATTGCAGTAAAGACAAGTGTGCTGGTGGTGGTGAAGGTGGCGGTGGTTCAAACCCATCACCAAAACCAACGCCAAAGGCACCGGAGCCTGAGAAAGAAATTAACCCACCAAATTTAGAAGAGCCATCTAAGCCAAAACCAGAAGAATCTCCCAAACCACAACAGCCTAGTCCAAAGCCTGAGACACCATCACATGAGCCTTCTAACCCAAAGGAACCTAAGCCAGAGTCACCAAAACAGGAATCTCCAAAACCGGAACAGCCAAAACCTAAGCCTGAGTCACCAAAACAAGAGTCGCCTAAGCAAGAGCAACCAAAACCAGAACAGCCAAAACCCAAGCCTGAGTCACCAAAACAAGAGTCGCCTAAGCAAGAGCCACCAAAACCAGAACAGCCAAAACCCAAGCCTGAGTCACCAAAACAAGAGTCACCTAAGCAAGAGCCACCAAAACCAAAAGAATCTCCTAAACCGGAATCTCCTAAACAAGAGACGCCAAAACCAGAGATGCCAAAACCAGAGGAGTCACCAAAGCCTCAACCACCAAAGCAAGAACAACCACCAAAGACAGAGGCACCAAAAATGGGATCGCCTCCACTGGAATCACCGGTACCAAATGATCCTTACGATGCATCTCCAATTAAAAAACGTCGTCCTCAACCACCATCACCGTCCACAGAAGAGACAAAGACACCGTCGCCACAATCTCCACCAGTACACTCTCCGCCACCACCACCACCGGTTCATTCCCCACCGCCACCTGTATTTTCACCTCCTCCTCCGGTGCATTCTCCTCCACCGCCGGTTTACTCTCCACCACCTCCAGTATACTCTCCTCCACCACCACCACCAGTCCACTCTCCTCCACCACCGGTACATTCACCACCACCACCAGTCCACTCTCCTCCTCCACCGGTCCACTCTCCGCCTCCACCAGTCCACTCTCCTCCTCCACCGGTCCACTCTCCACCTCCACCAGTCCACTCTCCTCCTCCACCGGTCCACTCTCCACCACCACCACCAGTTTTCTCTCCACCACCGCCTGCACCAATCTACTCTCCTCCTCCACCACCAGTTTACTCCCCGCCTCCACCCGTCCACTCCCCACCACCGCCACCAGTCCACTCACCGCCTCCTCCTGTTCACTCACCCCCTCCTCCAGTTCATTCTCCACCACCTCCAGTCCATTCTCCACCACCACCAGTCCACTCTCCACCACCTCCGTCACCTATTTACTCTCCTCCTCCTCCAGTTTTCTCACCACCACCAAAACCTGTAACGCCTCTACCACCGGCAACATCACCAACGGCAAACGCTCCAACACCTTCATCAGAATCAGGAGAAATCTCATCACCGGTTCAAGCTCCGACCCCAGACTCTGAGAACATCGAAGCACCATCAGAATCAAATCATTCACCGGTGTTCAAATCAAGTCCTGCTCCATCACCAAATTCCGAGCCAAATCACTCATCGGCTCCAGTTTCCGAACCAGAAGATGAAGCACCAGTTCCATCAAGCGAATCAGAAGTTGAAGCACCAGTTCCATCAAGCGAACCAGAAGTTGAAGCACCAGAACAATCAGCAGCCACACCTTCGTCACCGACGCCATCTTCAAATCCATCACCAGATGTAACTGCACCACCATCGGAAGACAACGACGGCGGCGATAATTTCATCCTCCCACCAAACATTGGACACCAATATGCATCGCCACCACCACCGATGTTCCCAGGCTACTGAACCAAACATTTTTAATATTTACATTTTGGTCCAAAAATTTTCCGGTTATCCCAATTTGTAACAAGAAAAAAATACATTTATTATTTGACCATTGTAATCTGTAAGTAGATGATTTTTAGAAGTGAATATTTTCAAAATTAAACGTTAACATATCTGTAATTCTATGTTTTATAGTGTAAATTCATCACATTCTTTGTGTTAATTTCTTTCAAACTTTGTCTGTTAAAAAAAAAAATGGTTTGTTCAATGTCCAAACTATAAATATCCATTCATATTTTCGCACTGTTTTTTATATCTACGGAAAATTTCAAACTTTAAATGAAAATATTTGACACCTTAGAAAAACCCTCAATTAAGAATGAAAAGAATTTAGTTTATTTATTTGTCAACGTCAACGTGATTTTAGATCGTTGATTTATTTTTCGTTTTCATGAAGCAAATCTAATTATTTTTAATTCTGGTCTTTTGTGGCAACTATCACATTTTCAACTTTCAATTTTTCGACTCATCAACCACCATCCTCGAATAGGTAACAATGGCGGACCTATGCATTAAGAAGGGGGTGCAACTGACCCACCTTAAATTTATGAAAATCATTTTATACGTTACAAAATAATATGTCTTTGGCATCATTGTTAGAGTTGACACCTCTTTAATAGCAGATCGAGTGTTCGATGACACCTCTTGCAACAATCATTGGTCATTGTTTTTGAAGATAATTTTCTTGCTAAAATATCTATAATTTACACGCTCATTTTCTCCGTAGTTTACGTTTCATTTTGTATGAAATATTACTAATTATTAATTATTTTCTCTTCTATAATATGTTTATTTTCAGTTTGAAGTATTAACTTCTAGTACAAAACACTTTTTTTTAATGGATTTAGATAAATTGACAAAATTTGTAAAGTTAACACCAAATACTTTAGTATCAACTCAAAACTTGTTAGAACACACTAATGTGATTTATAATATTTTACATATTTCTAATGTGATTAAGCATATTTTCAAATGATTCAGTCTTATTACTGGTATTCCTATTATCAAAATATGTTATTGTTTAAAGAAAATTCAAAAAATAGTTTATATAGATACATTATGGAGAAAAAAATTATTGATAGTATATATATATATATATATATTTATTTGACCCCGGTAAAAAATATTTCTGGGTCCGCCACTGATAGGTTAAGATTCAAAACGATTCCTTAGTTTGAAAAAGAGTACACTAATAATAGGTTAATAGCTAATTAAACTCCGTCTATTTTCTTATATAAATCAAGGACTAGGAGAAATTCAACTTGTATGCGATGACAAAATTAAAATAAGAATAGTGTTCAGCTAATAAACATATATTGATGATTTAGTCCAACTTTCAAGATTGATTTAGTTTTATCCTATTCCTAATACAACTTCGACTGTAATTTTATTAAATTTTTTAATAAGAGTGTTAATTACTTCATGATCCGACAGATCCTCTGACTGGCTTAATTAATAATACTCGTTTTAAAAATCATTCAACGAGGAAAAGTCTCAGTACTTTGAGGTCGTCGAAGAAAAATTTGTAGTTTTGAGTATCTTATATTGTTAACAAAAACATATGCATAAAAACAAAACAAAATCGATTTATATATCCTAATAATAATTTACTTAAAAAAAGTAGTGGTGTATAATTAGCAACATTCTGGTTATAGACATCCATCCAAACACAACATAAAGCTCTATTGACTTTCCCCCAAACTCTTTCTACGTCCAACAATGGAGGATCTTGATCCAACCTACATCCAAGCACCAGAGCATAGATCAGACTCAAATTTCATCCCTAACCAACCCGAAGAAATACCCGTGATCGATCTATCGCGCCTCGATGACCCCGAAGATGTCCAAAACGTTATCTCAGAGATCGGTGATGCTTGTGAAAAATGGGGATTTTTTCAGGTGATTAATCATGGTGTGCCTTCTGACGCAAGGCAACGTGTGGAGAAGACTGTGAAGATGTTTTTCGATTTGCCAATGGAAGAGAAGATAAAGGTGAAGAGAGACGAAGTGAATCCTGTAGGGTATCATGATGGAGAACACACCAAGAACGTTAAAGATTGGAAAGAAGTGTTTGATATTTATTTCAAAGATCCAATGGTTATTCCTTCTTCTACAGATCCTGAAGATGAAGGTTTAAGACTTGTTTACAACAAGTGGCCTCAATCTCCTTCTGATTTCAGGTAATTTTCTTTTAATTAGATACATTTTGTGTTTATGATAAACAACGAACCGGTTCGATTTAGATGATTTTGAGTTGTGATAACCCTGAAATCTGAGAAATTATTGGATTAAGGGGATTTATTGTATATTTTTCATAATCAAACTATAGTAACTTATCATATTATAGGTTAATGACATCCTATGTACTCACTTACACATGACAAATAATTTTTTTATTAAAAATTTATTTATTTTTCCTTCTTATTCTTTAGTTTTCTATACTTGATCTATTAAAAAAAAAAACAAATAGAAACTTGAATCAATCAGAACCTTATCACATGTTTTACCAAATGTATTGGAGTCACGTGAATCCTATCCTCCAACGCTGCATCCACCACTGTATATGATAGGTTACTTTACACATGTGGAAGTGAAATAATTTTTTTTCTTCAATTATGTAAGCTAATTTATTTTCTTTGTTTTTTTGTTCTAATTTGTTATTAGGGAGGCATGTGAAGTATATGCAAAACACGCTGAAAAATTAGCGTTCAAGCTCTTGGAACTGATTTCATTAAGCTTAGGCTTACCAAAAGAGCGTTTTCATGACTACTTCAAAGAACAAATGAGTTTTTTCAGGATAAATCGTTATCCACCATGTCCAAGACCTGACCTAGCTTTAGGTGTTGGTCATCACAAAGATGCAGACGTTATTAGTCTATTGGCTCAAGATGAAGTTGGAGGATTACAAGTGAGTCGTAGATCGGACGGTGTTTGGTTTCCGATTAGACCCGTCCCTAATGCTCTTGTCATCAATATAGGCAACTGTATGGAGGTAATGTCCTTGAAATTATGTCTTATTCTTATAAGTTATACATAACATTAAAAGATTCTTTCATAATTAATGAGTATTACTATGTTATAACTTATAAATATGATAATGTAGATATGGACGAATGATAAGTATTGGAGTGCTGAACATAGAGTGGTGGTGAACACAACAAGAGAGAGATACTCAATACCATTTTTCTTGTTGCCTTCACACGATGTGGAAGTGAAGCCATTAGAAGAGATTGTGAGTCCTGAAAACCCTCCCAGATACAAAGGCTATAAATGGGGCAAGTTCTACGTCAGTAGGAACAGAAGCGATTTTCGAAAACTGGAAATCGAAAACATCCAGATCGATGACTTTAAAGTTAAAACTTAATATACTATGTGTCGATTGTTTTTTTTCCAAGCTATGAACTATGATATATATTAATCAAATAATGTGTGTGGGACTGAATTTGTGTGGGAAACAATATATTGATAGTAGCTTTTTGTGTATTGGAAGTGGCAATTATTGAGAGAGGGTAATAATTCAACGGATTAAAAAGTGTTTACAAGTACCAATTATTAGTGTCTTAAAGCACATCCCTCTGGTCAAGGTAGGCCGGTTAGAGAAAACAAAGAAAATGTCTTCTTCTTAAAGAATTGACATGTATTTCAATTTCGGCACCCCTCATAAGATTGCGTCCAGATTCAAAGGTAAAATCGTTGTGTGGTCCTCCTCTCTTGACCACTTAACTATCTTTGCAAATTGTATTTCTCAATGTCCTAATTTTAGATATTGTTATTTTATACATGCTCAACTCTAGTTATCCTTTTCTGTCTTTAATTAGTTGATCATACTCTGCATGTTTTACTACAATCCAACCTTGTTCTACCCAAACAAAATTTATTAAGTTGAAGAATAACTTAGCTGAATTTGCTACAAATTCCCTAACAAATCATTACCATCTAATTCGCTTTCCCTGGAAAATTAATTAATTTTGAAGTCTTTTTTTCTAGCATATGTGATGTGCAAGTCTACTGACTAGCGAGCCACTTAAATGTAACGATGTAAGTGTGGACCCCTTTCGATCTATTCAGTGTTCACGTGTGAGAATTTGGATTTAGAATTCACATTATGTCATTTATCATATAGAGAATTCATATGAAAAATTCTCAAGAACAGCTAAAAAAGGCCTTAAGGCCCATTGAGTTTGATAAGAATCTTGCTTGTTACCCTCAAGTTATTTGTGGTATGGGTTAGTACTTAGTAGGTATGCCAAGAATATCCAAGAAAAGTTAGCCTTAAAGCTATTAGAACTTACGTATTTTGACTCGAAACAATTTTGTTAGTGTCAAACTGTTAAAAAAAGTAATGTTTACGTCTAATGACATTTGGTAGCTGAACTTACGATAAAGACCTTAAAAATGCAGACACCAATCACCTAGTGTAATTAGTTGACGACAAAAAAAAAGGAAAATTGAACCTATAGTGGTTTGCATAAATTAGTCTAGATTCATTTTATTTCGGGACAAGAAAATACTACTCTACGTACGTGGCATTATCCTATAAATCACCACCAACCGCACTACTAATCATCGATATCTCCAAAGCCCCAAAAAGCCTCTAAAACTAACCACAAGAACCACTGCAAAAACCGCCATGGGAGAACTCGACGAAGCTTTTATCCAAGCTCCAGAACACAGACCAAACACTCACCTCACAAACTCCAATGATTTCATTTACTCCGACGAGATCCCGACCATCGATCTCTCTTCTCTCCGAGATCCCGATCATGACAAGACGGCGATCGCGGCGGAGATTGCAGAGGCATGCAAGAGATGGGGATTTTTCCAGGTGATCAACCACGGCTTACCTTCGGATTTAAGGCGTCGTGTAGAGGAGGCATGTGCTGAGTTTTTCAATCTATCGACGGAGGAGAAGAGGAAAGTGAAAAGAGACGAAGTGAATCCTATGGGTTATCACGACGAGGAACACACCAAGAACGTTAGAGATTGGAAAGAGATTTTTGATTTCTTCTTGCAAGATTCTACGATAGTTCCGGCGACACCAGAGCCGGAAGATACTGAGCTCAGAAAGCTCACGAACCAGTGGCCTCAAAACCCTTCTCATTTCAGGTGACCATTTTGATTCTCTCTCACTCATCTGAATTATTGTTGTTCAATCACGAGATCGAGAGTTATGGCCCAATGGGCCTGATTAGAATTTATTTTATTATCCTGAAAGTGATTTTTATCATGTGTGTGGTAGAGAGGTATGCCAAGAATATGCAAGAGAAGTTGAGAAGTTAGCTTTTAGGCTATTGGAACTTGTCTCCATTAGTTTGGGTCTACCTGGTGATCGGTTAACCGGTTTCTTCAATGAGCAAACTAGTTTTTTGAGGTTTAACCATTACCCTCCTTGCCCGAACCCCGAGCTAGCATTAGGTGTTGGACGTCACAAAGATGGAGGAGCTTTAACTGTCCTGGCCCAAGATAGTGTAGGTGGATTACAAGTGAGTCGTAGATCGGATGGACAATGGATCCCCGTGAAACCGATCTCGGATGCTTTGATCATTAACATTGGCAATTGTATTCAGGTAAAACATAGACTGATGAGTTCATAAGTGTCAATATATGTCTTTGATGTATTATATTAGAGATGATGAATGAATATAAGATTTTTGTGGAGTAGGTGTGGACAAATGATAAGTATTGGAGTGCAGAACATAGAGTGGTGGTGAACACAAGCAAAGAGAGATTCTCAATACCATTCTTCTTCTTCCCGTCACATGAAGCCAACATTGCGCCACTGGAAGAGCTTATAAGTGAAGAAAACCCGCCTTGTTATAAAAAGTACAATTGGGGAAAGTTCTTTGTTTCAAGAAATAGAAGTGATTTCAAGAAGCTCGAGGTTGAGAATATCCAGATTGATCACTTCAAGGCTTAGTTAATCACATTATATCTAAGCCTTATGTTGATTTCTCTTGGTTCTTTTTATATATGGTTAATCAAGTTCAGATTTGTATGTAGTTTTTCTTCATGAATAAATGTTTCACAAGATGCAAGCGAGATTTTACACGTATAAATACTAAATGGGAATTATTTTAAAAATAAAAGTCTCATCAGAATATTGTATCATTTGCGATCGTCATTTTTCATTTCCAAATATACGTACACTGACCTAATTTTTTTTTATGAATGGCGATATTTTAATAATTTCACATGTTTAAAATTAGAATTGGGATTTAAGAAAACTTCTCATCAAGTATTTTATCATTAGTGTATATGAGTATATCAGTGTTTTATTTGTTAATCGTACATAATAAACCGATCTGAAAAGTTGATAAATGCGTTGTCAACAGACAGAATATATACATCCAAACAAATCACGTGATTGCCTTCAACTTGCCACGGTTAAAAGAATTAACAAATTTCAAAAATATCACTTAAACCACGATTACACGAAGCATAGAGTGGTGTTGAACTCTATAAGAAGTCAATATGAAGCGACATAGCTCCAAGTTGATGGATATACGATTCATATTAATCACTCAGCTTAACTATGTCTACTACGATCATACATATATATACACGTGTTCCTAACGTTTTCTTATTGATTACTTAATGATGAGCGTGACCAATGTTTTGCTTTTCTATCCACATCGAACATGCATGCGAGATGAGATCTACTTTTGGATTTTGTTTTTTTTTTTTTGTTAAACAGCGATTTTGTTACTTACTTACTTCCTAATTTTTAATTAGGCATCAAATATTTCTAAAATGCACGCGAACTGGTGAAAAGAGGAATATTTTTACCCCTTTTATCTTATTACATCTCTCCTACATTATTCTAAGGATAAAATGTCAGAAGACTGAAGACAGAACCAGGCTTTCTATAAACTTAAAAGTCCATTCAAAAATAATGTTGAGACTTGAGACCAATGATGGGAGGTGGCCAATGGTAAGCCGAAACTAACTGTAAACATATATTAAAGAGGTTAAACTTATTTTTGGATGATTAAGGGTTTATGTATAGGCTATGTTTAGGTATAACTGTAGCTGGATTCATACAAGAAATACATAAATTTTATGCATGTGAGCCAGATAGCCATGAATATACATGTCGTAATCGAGTTTATATATGTTACAATCGGTTATACATGTTTTAGTTTGATTTATATATCTATACATGTTTTAACTTGTCGTCATTCTCTAAGTTTATACATACCGTTAATACAGTGCCATGATTATAACCTTATAATAGACTCTTTTTTTTCTATCTTTTGGAAACCAATTTTGTTTTCCTCTCGACCTATATACAAGTGTTTTATTTGTTTAAAAATGAGATTTTCCGGAACGGTATCTGTTTGCAAATAAAGACGTATAACAGAGTATCAAATATTTTTTTATTTTATAAGGCAATAATATATTTTTCTGTGATATTGCGTGCTACAAAAAAGAAACAAATATTTAAATCAAAAATACAAAAAAGAAACATTTGTTAAAAAAAAAAAGATGGTCGAAAAAGGGGAGTAGGTGGGGGCGGTCGGCTTTTGATTAGTTAGAAAATAAAAAATAAAATCACACGAGTGACCAACCGATTCGACTCACCGATTCAACCGAGCTAACACAGATTCAACTCGCTCGAGCCTCGTTTTAGGACAAACTGGTTTTTTTTTTTCCTTACAATAATTTTTTTTTTGCATATTCTTGGGTTTGGTTGGGTCACTCCTCAGGTCAGGTGTGTTAAAAAGAAAAGAAAAGAGAGAGTGTTGTAACCCCTTTGACTAAAATCTAAAAGAGCTTTAACACAACAAAACTCCTTCAGATCTGAAAGGGTTTTCTCTCAGTCTGTCTCTGTCCTTTTATTCTCCGGCGTCGTTTCATGATCTGACTCTCTCTGGTCTTCTCTTCTTCTTCTTTTTTCTTACTTCGTCACTGTTGTGTCTGAACATGCCACGCCCTTTCTTCCATAAGTTGATTTTCTCATCCACTATCCAAGAAAAACGTCTGGTAACTTACTACCCTCTCCTTCTTCTTCTCTCTCGCCTCTTCCAATTTTTGGGCTTTCAAAGTTTTGATTTTGAGCGAAATTGAGGGTTTTCAAGGGTTGGAATCTGGTGTTGCGTTTGTAAGATTATGCGTTGTGACACACTTGTTTGATTTCTTGCAATTCAATTGTCTTGATTCTTGTTAGGAATCGTGTCAATGTTGTGTTTTTTTTGGGTGATGAAAAGTTCCATTTTTGAAGCTTGTGTTGTGATTATTGGTCAAATGGGATTTTGTGGGTTTCGAATCAGAAGTCTGCAAGACAGTTTCTTATGGTCATTGTTTGTGTTTGGTGGGAATTTGGTTTTTTGATGGCATATGTGTTCTCTCTCTGACAGCAAATTATGTGTAGTTTGAGAATGTTTTTTTTGAGTGATTTGACTTTTGAGGATGATTTGATTCTGTATGCAATTTCTGAGGAGAATAATTTGAGATCTGTTTATGGTTTCTCTAATATAAGTGTCTGTTTTGTTTACTCTATTTTGACTGTTTTCTCTGTTTGACTTAGGAAGGTCTGAGATCTTAGACTCCTTAATGATAATAGAGTATTGTGGCTAGTGAGTGAATCCCTAAAATTGAGTAGTTGACTTGTTTTGAAGGTCTCTATGTATTATCTTTGTGTTTTAAAGTTATCTACTTTATTTGATACAGTGATTAGTCATCACTTGTGCCGATTGCCTCAAGAAATGTTTGTGCATTGTTTTGAAAAAACTCAGATACTGTTTAGCTCCCATGTGGCATATAAGTGAAGAGATTTGCTCTGGAATAATGCTTTTCGATTAACACAGGCATTTATGTTCACCCAAAGTTCACAAGCATATGATTAATGTGATAAGATCATACGAGAATCTATCCAGAGATAAATGTACCATGTTACATGTGTAGTAATGGACTGTGTCTCCTTGTTGATGCCTTCTAAACTGAAATATGGCCATTTGAATTGTGTTTTTAAATTAGGCAAAGCCGTCTTTTCTTCAGCAACTGTGTTTATCGAATGTTTTTGCTGAAACATGTCCATTTTTTATTTTATGTTCTCGCAATATCTAGTGTAGTTCTTATAGATCTTGTGGACCTTTATATGTTTCAATATATCTCATACCGGTATGCTTGTGCAGAGAGTCCCAGATAAGTTTGTGAGTAAATTCAAGGATGAGCTTTCGGTTGCTGTTGCACTCACAGTACCTGATGGTCATGTTTGGCGTGTAGGACTAAGGAAAGCTGACAACAAAATTTGGTTTCAAGATGGTTGGCAAGAGTTTGTTGACCGTTACTCCATTCGCATTGGTTATCTTTTGATTTTTAGATACGAAGGAAACTCTGCCTTCAGCGTCTACATTTTCAATTTATCCCACTCTGAGATCAATTACCATTCCACCGGTCTCATGGATTCCGCACACAACCACTTCAAACGCGCCCGTTTGTTTGAAGACCTTGAAGATGAAGATGCCGAGGTCATCTTTCCTTCTTCCGTGTACCCTTCACCACTTCCTGAGTCTACAGTACAAGCCAACAAAGGGTATGCTGGTTCAGCCATCCAAAGCTTGTTCACTGGATCTGTTAAAGGTGATATTATAACCAACTGATTTCCTTTTATCTATCGCGGATTACGCGTTTATCCTTTTTTGAAGGTTGATGGTTGATATTTTCCTTTTCTTCAGCTGAAGAGGCAACGCCAACTCCAAAAATTCCGAAAAAGAGAGGGAGGAAGAAGAAAAATGCTGATCCTGGTAAGCATTTTCCCTTTTGAAATGTTTCAGACTCTTTTTCAGAGGATTCACAGATTCTCCTTCATGATATATCCTCTTGCTATGGTCCTTACAGAGGAAATAAACTCATCTGCTCCGCGCGATGATGACCCAGAGAACCGTTCAAAGTTCTACGAGAGTGCTTCTGCGAGAAAGAGAACCGTGACTGCAGAAGAAAGAGAGAGGGCCATCAATGCAGCGAAAACATTCGAGCCAACAAACCCTTTCTTCAGAGTTGTTCTGCGACCATCCTATCTATACAGAGGTTGCATCATGGTAATAAAAACATACATCGTAGGAAGACTTAAATCTTCTCGGTCTTCACTGATCTCTAAAGAAGTCTTCTGTTTCTGTTTCTTTCAACAGTATCTTCCTTCTGGGTTTGCTGAGAAGTACCTAAGTGGGATCTCCGGGTTCATCAAGGTCCAGCTCGCAGAGAAACAATGGCCTGTACGATGTCTCTACAAAGCCGGGAGAGCCAAATTCAGTCAAGGATGGTACGAGTTCACTCTAGAGAACAACCTAGGAGAAGGAGACGTCTGCGTGTTCGAGCTGCTCAGAACCCGAGATTTCGTTCTTAAAGTGACGGCCTTTCGAGTCAACGAGTACGTCTGAACAAAGCATTATGGTGTGATCATTCTGCAGTGGGGGGATTTGCAAGTACAATGTCGTGTAGGAGTATCTTAATTTAAAAACAACTAAAACTCTCTTCTGGTCATTGCGTCAGTGTCTCGTTTCTTCTCGGGTTTACTTTATGTTTTCGATGTGGATAAGTTGTTTTTACCCCATTATATATAACCTCTGAGTGGAACTCAAATTGTTTGAGTAGAACAAGTTAGGGTTTAAGAAGAAGTCTGTAAATACCTAATCTCCATCAAATTTGGTATTATCGAAACTTGTGACCAAGATGATGATATGATGAAGATGGGTTTGTGTTGTAGATTCTTTTCTTTATGTCTTAGCGTTTGCTTCTCCTTCTCTTTGCCTTAATCCATTACAGTACCAGAGTTTGGTGCTTATGAGCTCTGTTTTTCCAGGACCAAGATTTTTGTCCTTGTTGCACCAGAATTCGAAAACCCTAATTCAAGCTAAGCAAATCCATGCTCAATTAGTCATCAATGGTTGCCAAGTTAATTCTCTATTTGGCAAACTCATAGGCCATTACTGTTCAAAGCCATCAACAGAAAGCTCAAAGCTTGCTCATTTACTGGTGTTTCCTCGATTTGGTCATCCTGATAAGTTTCTCTTCAACACATTGCTTAAATGTAGCGAACCAGAGGACTCGATTCGGATTTTCGCCAATAGGGCATCAAAAAGTTCGTTGCTTTATCTCAATGAGCGCACTTTTGTCTTCGTCCTTGGCGCTTGTGCTAGGTCAGCTTCGTCGTCGGCGTTATGGGTTGGTAGAATTGTTCATGGGATGGTGAAAAAGCTTGGGTTTCTTTATGAATCTGAATTGATTGGAACCACTTTACTCCATTTTTACGCTAAGAATGGGGATTTACGTTATGCGAGGAAGGTGTTTGACGAAATGCCTGAGAGAACCTCTGTTACATGGAACGCAATGATCGGTGGATATTGTTCACATAAGGATAAAGGGAATCACAATGCGAGAAAGGCTATGATTTTGTTTCGGAGATTCTCTAGCTGTGGTAGTGGAGTTAGACCTACTGATACAACCATGGTTTGTGTTCTTTCAGCCATTTCTCAGACGGGTTTGATCGAAATCGGTTCTCTCGTTCATGGTTACATAGAAAAGCTCGGGTTCACACCCGAAATTGATGTCTTTATTGGTACTGGACTTGTAGACATGTACTCAAAATGCGGCTGCTTAAACAGTGCTTTCTCAGTCTTCGAGCTAATGAAAGTGAAGAATGTCTTCACATGGACTTCAATGGCAACAGGGCTAGCACTCAATGGAAGAGGAAACGAAGCACCGAATCTTTTAAATCGAATGGCGGAATCTGGGATTAAACCAAACGAAATAACTTTCACTAGCTTGCTTTCGGCCTATCGTCATATAGGTCTTGTTCAAGAAGGAATCGAGCTCTTCAAAAGCATGAAGACAAGATTTGGTGTCACACCAGTAATCCAACACTACGGATGCATAGTAGATCTTCTTGGTAAAGCAGGGCGGATACAAGAGGCTTATGAGTTTGTATTAGCTATGCCTATAAAACCCGACGCTATCTTGTTAAGAAGTCTCTGCAATGCCTGCAGCATTTATGGAGAGACTGTAATGGGTGAAGAGATCGGAAAGGCTCTCCTCGAGATGGAACAAGAGGAGAAGAAGCTTCCGTTTTCAGGTTCTGAATGCGAAGACTATGTCGCTTTATCGAATGTGTTAGCTCATAAAGGGAAATGGATAGAGGTAGAGAAGCTGAGGAACGAGATGAAAGAAAGAAGAATAAAAACAAGACCTGGTTTCAGTTTTGTTTAAAATAGCTTGTTACAGGTCAGGATCAAAACACTACTAAATGTGCAATGCAAGTTTTTTAGTTTCATTGTGCCAATAATAAACATTACACAACATATACACTTGCAGGGCTCGGTTCTGTTAAAAGCTTTGTTATCCCCTGTAGACTCTCATGTCTTCTTCTTCTTCTTTAAGCACTTGGATTGAATTGATCATATCAACATCTACACAAATAAGATAAAAGATATTCAGATGCCAATCTTCTTAATCACAACGTTATTGAGAACAAAGTCTTCTTACCGAGTAGAATCTTGTCAAACTCGATGTCTCTTGATCTCTTCTTGGGTTTGTGCTCTGTATCACCACCATCAACAGATTGATCATTCTTCCTTGTACCTTGAGTTCCAATAAACTCTTTGCCTGTAATTTCGATTACATCATCGTCGCTGTCACTGATATGATGAACTGCATCCAGTGGATACTCGATCTCGCAAGCCGAAACATTGAAGATTATTACACGGAAACTCGAGTTCTCTTTGTATTCGAACAAGAGAAAGTGGCCTTCCTCGATGGAATGAGCCTCTGCAAACTCACTCCAACCCTCATGGAACCAAATCTCTTCACCGATCCGTTTAAGCTTTATCGAACTTTTGAATCCCACAGGAGTCTCCAATGTAACAACCTCAGGGAGTCTAGACCCTTGTAGCTTCACGAATTTTGGCGGTATCCTCTGCTCAAAGTTATATAACATAATGAGATTTTCAGAAACAAGTAACAAAATGTCAGATCTTAAATTCTCTACATTTCTTAAGAACAAATTATCAAATTAGTATCACTTTTTAGATCTCTAATCCAATATAAAACAAAAGAAATGGAAACTGTTTTAGTGAAACAGAAGTTTAAAGGAACAAAGAATTGAACCAATGACAAAACATGCAAACACTTTATTTCAAGTTTTTTCAAATTGTTTTGTTAATTACCATCATGTTTTTCTTCATTGTTGAAGGTAAGACCAACTTGAAGAACGTCTTCACCGGCGACTCAGGATCTTGCGGTGGTCGGCGGTGAGAGGCTGAGGTGACTCTGGCCTTCGTGTTTCGGGTTGTAACCATTTTTGTTTGCCTTGCTCAAAGAGGAGAAGGAGAAAATGGAGAGTAGAGAGTGATGAGTGGAGAAGGAGAAAATGATGAGTAGAGAGAAACCGAGAAGCCAGATAAGTTTTTTTGTCGTTATGTTAGTAAGATTTTATCTGGCAAGTGTGACAAAGTTACTTTAAATCTTTGTAGTTTTCCAAGACTCTCTTTTTTTATACAGTTCTCTACTCAAAAGATAAGTCTTACTATTATTGAAGTTTTTTTTGTTTTTTTTGGTATAAAGTATATACCTTGTATATAAATTAAAAAATAGCATGGAAATTCTCTTTTATACCATTGTATAATTCGTTGCTACATGTCATTTCAATTAAAGCCTAGTTACATCAAATAGTACAAGCTTACCTACCGCTAACAAAATATATTTTCTATACTACTACAACATAAAGATATAAACGAGACGAAATATATTGTCGATGAGGATTCGTCGAGGCTTCCACGAGGACCACGACAGTAGAAGGATAACCTCCTCTTCGAAAATTACGTTCGTACTCTAACATTGACGACCGGCAATTGGGCAATTATCGTGTAGACGTATTAGGTATGTCTATAGCGATGGAGGCGTCATTAATTCTCCAATTATCGGAGGTGGAAACTAAGGAATGTTTCTAATATGGTAATATCATAAATTGACAGATGCGATTTGCTATACAAACTGTCGTACGTATATATATGTAGAAGTAACCAAGTTAAACTCTAGCTCGTAAATTGTTCACGAAGTTTCTTACGCTTAGTGAAAGTTTGATTCCTGATTCATTGATGAAATAGTATTCGCAAGAGTTAATACGTGACGTGAATGAGACATTTTACATTGACAAAATACGAATTACATAAAACTTTTTAATCTTGGAAATACTTTGGATTTTGTTTATAAACGGCTGGTCTAGGTTTTTTGAGCAAGAGCCTTAATATGGGCTGGGTTTTATCTCTTAAAGCCCAATTATGTGTGAAAGTTAAAAAACAAAAAAATTCCGACCTGCCGGAATCGAACCAGCGACCTAAAGATTATCTGCAACGTCTACAGTCTTCCGCTCTACCAACTGAGCTAAGGTCGGTTACGTTAATTTCGTTGACAAAAATATATATAACCTAGTATTTACAAAAATAGGAACGACCAAAATGCTCAAATTTTCTCGAAAGTAGACAATTCTATTTGGGATAATCCGGTATTTTGGTTGATAATTACATATGATGTAAGTATATACTCGTATCAACATAACATTACATATTGTCTTGTCTCCGTTGTTTTGTTTGTTTGGAGAAATCGTCGCACGATGATCCAGATAAATTATAAGCAAGTAAATGCTTTCTGACATCTTGTGCAGATTATTTATGGAAATTATGTTATATATCTGAGTGCACATACTTTTTAATTACCCTTTAATTTAGATTAGCATCGTTGAAACGGATGTATATACTAATCCACGTTGAGTCCGTGTGTGAAAGTAAAATTATTTTTAACCGAAAACGGGCTTTACAAATAATTATTTACATGCATATATGAATTCATGATTAACTTAACAAGACCTATATATAATAGTCTTACCATATGACAATTATAGCATTGAATAATAAATTAGTCAAGATTATGGGCTAAATCATTCTTAATTAACTAAAGTCAAATATCCAGTGGGGCTTTGCCTAACTACGGTGGCGCACAATAATTAACCTCGATGTTTCTTGTTGTAACCTTAACTAAGAGAAAAACACAGATACCCCCAATTCAAATTATTTTCAGATATACATTGCCTTTAATTGGCGTAAACCGGATTTGAACCGAATGTCAATGTGTCATTCAAAATGTATTCCTATTAAGTATTAACAAAAGTCCGAGTCACACGTTGGTTAAGTTATGTGTTTAAGAGGTTATCTGAATTTGTCTTGTTGAAGTATGTGTATCGATCGTACGTATGGGTGTAACCGATAAACAGATATCACAAACATATTAGATGCTTACGAGTTACATTATGCGAATATTAATTTCCAATTCAAAACCAAAAGTGTAACACTACTGTATTACGTACACTAATAAATAAGAACCCATAAAAAAGTATTGTTTGGGATACAAAACATAACAATCTTTCAGTCAATATTTTATACTATGCATATGCTCGTGACAACAACTGACGGATAAAATTTAGAAGTGAAAATCTTTAGACATCATAGTTAATAGTTAATACATATATCTACAGAGCTTATTTTAAATTTAGGAACTTGTGATCCGAATTATCATTATGAATTTTACAAATTTAGAACTTACCCAAACTCTTAAATTTCTAATTTGCTTGGCAGCTTTTCGTGCTATTTGAAAATATGAACATAAAGGATGCTGTGTGCATGTGTATATGCCAAATTGTCAATGTGCATAGATATATCATATAAATAGCTATACATATATATATTTGTATCAAACTTAAATCCAACGAAAAAGAAGACTTTTAACATACGTTCATGAAGACAAAAATAGAATATTACATTTCCTCTCCGTTTTTCCAAATGGGCCACTTCTTTTTCCAACAAACTGAACCAACAAAACAACCTAACATACGAACATATTTAAAATCTTATATAAAATTCTTATTTGATTTTCTACTACTAGATCAATTTTGAAATAACCCAAAAACATATGACCTCTCATCTAGCTATGATCTATCTATGTAGTACTTTAATTTGTTTAGATTTTGGTTTGATGTGTTTTATTCGTTTATTGGATTTTTTCAAAAGCAACGATTATTGGTTATATGATATAGGGCCACTGACTCATTGATCATTTGTATATTTATATGTAGGGCCATTTATTAGCCTCTAAATAATAATCTGTTCCACATTCTCGTACATTCGTCCATGAAATGTTTACTTTCTGCAATCATACAAGGTAATGTTACAATTTATTACTTACTTGACTTACGATCCTGACTACCAATGGTCATACTTTCAGAGCGAATATAAATCATTTACTAAACGGCAAGAACAACTGATTGGTATTTATACTTTTGGAAAAACAAAGTCGTTTGATAGTAATATCTTGCCAAGATCTATTAGATTCTTGTGTTATTAATTTGAAATTTATTAGAAATAGAAGGGCGTGTTTAGATGTCAATGCGCATTCATACATGTATAAATGTGTACCAAACTCTAAATCCCACGAAAACGAGACTTTTTTAGATAAGTTCATAAAGACACCAGAAAAGGTTTTACATCCCATTTTTCAACGACTTTCTTCCTTTTTTAACAAAATTGAACTAACAAATCAACCTATAAACGTGAGTATTACTAATCTTCAATTCCAATTTTCTCTTAAACAAGATCAACTGTTAGATAACAAAGAAAAAGAAAGCTGAATTATATGAAACGAATTCTGTCAAATAGCTTTTAGTGGTGTAAATCTTATTGCTTAGGTTTGAAGTTACAAACGTTTGCCTTATATATGGCCATGAGAACAGGTATATGACTCGACCTAATTCTAAGACAAACCGACATCAAACATAGAGAAGGCCAAAGCCCATATAGCCCAATACCCCCCCTCAAGGTGGAGTGTGGAGGTTACAAACACCCAACTTGACCAAAAAATCTTCAAATTCTTGACGCCCTAACGCCTTTGTCATGATATCTGCAAGTTGACTCTTTGTATTGACGTGTTTAGTCGCGATAACACCACGAATAATCTCATCTCGAACAAAATGCACATCACGAGCAACATGTTTCGTTCGAGCATGAAACACGGGATTAGCAGCAAGCATTATTGCGGATAAACTGTCGGAGTGGAGAGTGATTGGTGTAGTAACCTTAATGCCAAGTGATGGCAGCAACTCACGAAGCCATAATAGTTCTTGTACGGTATCCGCCATTGCACGATATTCAGCCTCGGCCGAAGAACGAGATACAACATCATGTTTACGGGTTTTCCAAGACAATGGTGAGTCTCCAAATTGGATGAACCAACCAGTAAGCGATCTAGAGGTGAGAGGACAAGCACCATGATCCGAATCACACCAAGCAGTTAAAGTCAAAGGTGTATTAGCACGAAGTAAAATACCTTGACCGGGACTGTTCTTTAAGTATCGTACGACTCGGAGTGCAGCATTCCAATGAGCAGTTTGAGGATTATTCATGAATTGCGACAAGATGTGGATAGCATATGACAGTTCGGGTCGCGTATTACCTAAGTAAATGAGACGACCAACAAGGCGGCGATAGCGAGTAGGGTCCGAGAAATCACCGTCCTTAGCAAGTGAAAGTTTGTGGTTTTGCTCTAAGGGAAACGAAATTGGTTTCACTCCCATCAGACCCGTCTCCGAAATAATATCAAGTGCGTACTTGCGTTGACATAAATAAATTCCAGCAGGACTACGAGCCACTTCAATGCCCAAAAAATAACGAAGAATGCCCAAGTTTTTCATGCGAAAACACGAACTCAAGTAGTGTTTAAACTCATTGACAAGATGAATAGAGCTTCCCGTGATGATGAGATCGTCAACATAAACCAGAACATGAAGTCGAGAAGTAGCGTTTTCAAACGTGAAGAGAGAATAGTCAGAAATGTCTTGCTGAAAACCGTAATCTTTCAAAGCTGAACCAAGCTTCGCAAACCAACAACGGGGTGCCTGTTTCAAACCATATAATGATTTTCGAAGCCGACAGACTTTTGTATTATCATCCGTACGAAATCCAGGAGGAAACGTCATGTAAACTTCCTCCTCGAGATCACCGTGGAGAAACGCATTATAAACGTCCATTTGATGAACTTCCCAATCTAAAGAGGCGGCCTGTTGAAGAAACGCTCTAACAGTGATCATTTTCGCAACGGGAGCAAAAGTTTCAGAGTAGTCAATACCTTCCTTTTGATTATTTCCAAGAACAACAAGACGAGCTTTATGTCTCTCAAGTGAGCCATCTGCATTGTATTTGAGACGGAATACCCATTTACAGCCTATAGGCTTCTTGTCAGGTGGAAGATCCTCAACTGTCCATGTTCCATTGTCCTCTAAGGCCTCTATTTCATCTTTAACTGCAAGTCTCCAGTTTTCGTCAAGTATAGCTTCTTTGTAGTGTTGAGGTTCATGACCAGAGGTTATAGCTAACAAAAAAGCTTGATACTTGTCAGAGAACTGTGAGCTGGAAACAAAATTATCAATAGGATATGGTGTGTTAGAAGGCATAGGCGTGTAGACTAGAGAAGTGACATAGTCTGCAAGCCGTACGGGAGGAGTTTTCTTTCGATAACCAAATCCAAGTTTTTCCGGTTCTGGTGCTGTGTCTTCATTCGGAGAGGTTGAAGAAGAAACAGTTTCGTCACTGTCAGGAGCCTTTTCTTTTGGCGATTCAGTTCTGTGAATGGGAGTGACAGAAGAGGAATCACTATTTTGAACAATTATTTTGTCCGCAGGGACTGTGACTGTGACTGTTTCTTTTTCTGCAGGTTGAGAAACAGAGTCATGCTCTGTTGGAATTGGAATCACAGACAAATCTTTGGGGGAAGACGCAGACGGAGTGGAGTTTACTTGTGGTGGCGATGAGGAAGACGTAACTGGTGGTTCGTGCGAAGAGTCATCAAATTGATCATGATCAGCCATAAAGTCTATGTCGTTAAAACTTGGAGATTGTGACGACAGAGATTGCAGGAGAGGTGAAGAAGGTGCAGCAACAGTAAGTGGAAACTCTGATTCCCGAAAGATTACGTCACGAGACACTGATACTTTACCGGTTTCAAGATCGTAGACACGCCATCCCTTTTTACCGAATGGATATCCAATAAAAATTGATTTGGAGCTTCTTGTTGCAAATTTATCGCCTCGGTGTTTTTGGTTATGAACATAGCATAAGCAACCAAATACTCGCATGTGATTCATTGGCGGAGGTCGATTATATATGAGTTCAAACGGAGTTTTCCCATCGAGAATCTGTGTAGGAGTTCGATTTATGAGATATCCAGCCGTTAACGCACAATAGCTCCAAAATTCAACGGGTAAATTTGCATGAAAAAGTAAAGCTCTAGCAACATTGAGAATATGACGATGTTTTCTTTCAACACGACCGTTTTGCTGCGGAGTGCCAACACACGAAGTCTCATGAATAATCCCTTTTTGAGCAAAGAAGTCTCTCAAACATATGAATTCGGATCCATTATCACTGCGTATAGTCTTAACTTGAGCTGAAAATTGACGTTCAACAAGAGCTAAGAAATTTTTGAGATGTGTGGGAGCTTCTTGCTTTGATGGTAACAAGTATATCCAAACTGCTCTTGAATAATCATCGAGTATGGTGAGAAAGTAACGAGAGCCACAGATAGATGTAGTGCGGTATGGTCCCCAAAGATCGCAATGAATCAATTCAAAAGCAACACTCGTCTTATTATAACTTAAAGGAAAAGATTCTCGTGTTTGTTTTGCACGAATACAAACGTCACACGCCTTTGAATCAAATTTAGTACTAAAATCCAAAAACTTCAACATATTCAAAGCCTTAGAAGAGGGATGTCCCAAGCGAGAATGCCAAACTTCAAGAGATGATGAATCCACATGATTTGCAGCTGCTGCTACTTCCACTCCTCTAAAAAAATAAAGTCCATTCTGTTGCTCACCCGCGCCAATCAGGATCTTGGTGATGCGATCCTGAACAATACAAAGCCTATCAGTAATCTGAAACACACAACTCCGCTCTCTAGTCAACTGCGAAACTGATATAAGATGACACTTCAATCCATCGACAAAAAACACGTCTTGAAGACACAAAGATGAACCAAGTGACACACGACCCATTTTGGTGGATGTAGTGAGTCTTCCATCGGGCAGCTTAATAAGAATAGGTGCCATTTCCCGAATATCCATCAAAAAATTTAGAGTCCCTGTCATATGGTTAGAAGCCCCTGTATCAATGATCCAAGATTCAATAAAGAACATACCCGATTTAAGATCATTGGAGCGAGATTTTCTTTCTTCAAGAATGTTCACCAAAGTGTTCCATTGATCATTACTCAAGCCGCTAATTCCAACACGGTCAGCTGGCGTTAAAGGAGAATTTTGTGAAGAACTGGTTGTGAGACCGAAATGTGTTGAAACGTTATTCACGTGAGCTGAGTTGAAATTCTTTCCCGTCATGGAGCCCACGGATGTTGTTGTTGTACCACGACCAGCTCCTCCTTTGCCCGCATTGTTTCCCGTTTTACCGCGGTAATTGGAACTGGATTTAGTGTTCTCTCCCCACCATTCAGGATAACCGATTTTGCGAAAGCAGTTATCGGCAATATGACCAGTACGCCCACAGATACTACACACGGCTCTGTTGTCATACGGCTTGCGAGGAGGATTTGTTTGAACGGCAAAACTGACTCCATCGACTCGCCCATCGTTATCTCTGCTCAGATTCTTTGCTTCTTCGTCGAGAGTTAAAGCATTGTATGCTTCTTCGAGGCTGGGAAGAGGAACCCGAGAGAGTAAATTTGATTTAACTGCACCGTACAAAGTCTCATCAAGACCCATGAGGAATTGATGTAGTTTATCTTCCTCACGTTCTTTTCTCACTTCTTCCATAGTCTTGGCTCGTTGGTAGTCAGCCAAGCTTCCCCATAATTGTGTAAGTTTGCCATAGTATGCCTCAATTGCAAGCCCTTTTTGTCGACAATTTGCTAGCTCTGTTTTGAGACGTTGAACGCGTTGTCCGTTCTTGACATCAAATCGTTTCTGGATATGCACCCACAGCTCATTAGAGTCGTTGATATGGGACAATGACTCGGTGAGAGTTTCATCAATGGTAAGTCGAATCCAAGAGATCACAAGAGCATTGTTTGCAGTCCAATCTTCAAAGTCAGGATCATCTTCAGTCGGCTGTGGAATTGTGCCATCGACGAACCCGAATTTCTTCCTTGCTTTAAGAGCTAAACACAGATTGTTTGCCCATTGATCATAATTAGGACCTCGCAGCGGTGGTTTAGAGATCAAAGTACCCGGATTGTCACTGGAAGTCAAGTCGTACGGCGATATTGTTCGCCGTGTCTTGATACGAGGCTGCGCCACCACTTCTGTCAAGGCTGAAGAGGTAGATGACGAAGAAGAGGATGCAGTAGCCATCGTTTTAAGAAGCTTCCCAACGAAAACAGAATCGTTGAAAATTAGGTCAAGTAATCGAAGTTTGAAAGAGAATAAGAAAACAGAGTAGTAATTTGCGGAATTTTTAGATCACAAGATCGAGCAACAACCTCTTAGTAGTTAGGTTAATTCTCTGATACCATGTCAAATAGCTTTTAGTGGTGTAAATCTTATTGCTTAGGTTTGAAGTTACAAACGTTTGCCTTATATATGGCCATGAGAACAGGTATATGACTCGACCTAATTCTAAGACAAACCGACATCAAACATAGAGAAGGCCAAAGCCCATATAGCCCAATAAATTCCATTGCATAATATACAAATAAAATGATTTAATACAATGAAACAATAATTTCTAGAACGTAACTCAAATATGTGCAGTTACACTTTACAAAGAAGATCGAATAAACTAGATGAACTTTCTAAACCTTTTAGATACTATCATGACGTGGCAGTTCCATATTGGTTGTATGAACTGCTTCTTTTAGCCGGCCATAAAAACGTGCCTTTACCACAACGGCAGGAATCACATGGGCCGCGGAACATTCCCTTTATCCATAGTCCGCAACTCTACGCGCTTAAGGCGGCGCGTGATTTCTCCTCCACAAACATATCTCAGCCAATAACCGTAGACGCCGTCTCCGTCACGCGCCACACTTTAACCGATTTGTCCAAGCTTCCACTGTACACTATCCATTTCTGATCTCCTTTCTCTCTGTGGCCTTTGCCGTCATCTTCCGCCTCTACCACCGCCGTCAAACACTTAACAGGTCCCACGTGATCCATCAACACCGAGAGACACGAGTGTGTCCCATCGCCGTTTCTCCTCCACACACAAATGTTCTTATCGGCTCCGCCGCTTAACACAAGACTACCGGCGGCGGCGAGGCAGAGCACCGCCATACGATGGCCGCGGAGAGTCCCGCCATGAGAAAGAAATTTTTGTCCTTCCCAGAAATTAACGGTACCGTCAGAAGAACCACAGTAAACAACAGCCGCCGTTAAATTAACCGCTAACGCCGTTACAGCGTTCTCTTGCTTCATCAACACATTAACCAGAAAATGTTTCGTTCCTTTTCCTTGAAGCTCACGTTTCCACACTTTCAAAGTTCCGTCGGCGGATCCGGTGAATAGCAAATCGTCAAAACCAGCAGCCACCGTGTTGATAGCGTCGTCGTGAGCTTGAATCGATTCAAGACATGTTGAATCAGATAATCTCCAGACTTTGAGAGTCTTGTCCCACGAACCGGAATAGAGTAAACCGAGCTCTTCGTTCAAGCTAAGACACGAAACAGCGTCGTAATGACGAATCTTGAGGACATTTTTCCGGCGACGAACCTCAACGTAGTTCTTTGGATTCATTGATTTTGTCAAAAACTCTTTCAACGTCGGCAAGCTTCCGACTCGTGAATAACCTCCGGTTCTTCGTTTAGACCCTCTCCAAACCCGGATTTTACCGTCTTGATGACCAGTGAAAATTCTGTTATCTCCGGTTATTACAATCGCTTTAACCAACCCACTTGTCGATTTAAACCCGGTGAAATCCTTGAGATCTTTCCAAACCCGAATGTTCTTGGAATCGGATCCAGTGAATAAAAGATCTCCAGAAGCAGCTAACGAGTAGACATGACCGTCTTGTCTCACGATTGTACCGATCAAACCGTTGTCGGTGTCGTCATCCATATTTCGGGTTTGGTAGATCCAAGGAGACTTGTAGTACGGAGAGTAAGTTTGGTTCCACGGTGAGGGAGACATCGATGGAGTCGTTGTTGTGTCGGTGTAGTACGGAGAGTAAGTTTGGTTCCATGGAGACAGAACTTGATTAGGAGACGAATCGCCGCTAGTTGTCGAAGCATTGCTTTGACGTTGTTGGTGATAATGGACATCCTTGTTGGTGTTGTTGTTGCTACTACTGGGATTAGTGACATCAACACCATGGCTCTGTTCTTCTTCTTCGGCGGCGGGATCGGAGTTTAAGAAGGCGGCGAAAGTGAGTCTCCGGTGATGACTACTACTGGTTTCTGTAGCTATTACCATGTTTTCAAGATTACACTAAAGAAAAAAAAATTGAGTAGTTGGGAGGTTTTATTGGCAAGGAATTATGTGGTTTTATTTTCCTTGTCGTGTGGAGAATTTTTCGAGTGAAGAAATTCGAAATTTTATTTCTCGGGATTTGGAGAGAAAATTTTATGTGTTTGGTAAGAAATATTGAAATGTATAAAAAATGTAGAAGAGGATGTTGGATTTGTATATATAGAGAGAAAAAAAAGTTGTTGAACGGACGACGTGGGTGAATGACACGTGGCGTTTTAGAATGAAGACGTGACCGTCAGATACCGGGAGCGCCAGTTTTCACATGAGACCGTATTAATTAAGAATATTAATTAACAAAGTAATTTATAAGCAACTTTGGAAATAAAAAAGTGTTGATGAAAGACTAAATGGACGGTCGTCGAGAAAAGAAAGACGGTCTCAAATGCATAAACTGAGATGTTGTTTTTTGGTTTTATTTTATTGCTAATATTGAATTTTCATTGTTTTTTAGTATAAGGAAAAATGTCTGAGTAAATTACATGGTTAGAGCAATGTGAAAATAAATGAACATGAGATGCGTCCGTACGAAGATTCGGGTTTATATTTAGAAGTTAGTTGAATATAAGAAAATCAAGATAACGCGTGTGTGGCTGTGTTGGCGGCTGATCATCTTCACACGTTGTATAACATTACGTAACGATAACACTATTCTCCTACCGGAACTTTTTTTTTTTTTTTTTTTTTTTTTTTTTTTTTTTTTTTTTTCCTACCGGAACTTTGATTTTTCATTACTTGGGTTTTTTCTGTTTTGATTAGTTTTATTTACTTTGCCAAAAAAAAAAAGATTAGTTTTATTTCATTTTCGACGTGTGAAAGAAAAAAGTTTTCTTGTTATGACTTTTCTGATTCCATGAACGATAAGAAGCGCCTTTTAGGACTAGATATGAAATAACAGTACCTGTTGTTCTAATCAAGTGTTCAAGAAAAATGTGATCGATCGATATCTCCATAACATTTATTTTAATGTAAGTTTATTTATACGTGTGATTGAGTGGATGGCTTGGCTTATTAGATTCCTGTTTGCGACTTGATCATTTTAGTTACTTTTCTATCGATTTATTCATTCTTTTTTTATTTATCCATCATTTTGAACAAACATAACATATCACGAATACCGTAAAAACAACATTTAAGAAGGCTTCAGTTTAATTTTACTAATTTTTTTATAGTATTTGTATAAATTTGGAAATCTTAGTCAACACATTATTATCAATGTCATCAAATCAGTATATATAAGAAGTTTGTACAAATGGTTTGAGACGAATGTATATATACGTACGTAAATAAAATAATAAACGTATTATTATTATTATGAAATTTTCTATACGCACGGATCAAAAGTTCAAAACGCCGACTAAAAGGCACAAGTTGCAAAACATTTTTCTTATGAGTTTTTAATTAAAATAATGAGGGCAACCGAAATAAAATTTCATACAAGTTGATTGACTTTCATTACGATAAAGGAAATGGTCTTTTCATGTCGATTGACTTTTCATTACGATAATAAACAAAAAAAGATGATTTGTAAAGTACATTTTTTGGATGACTATGGTTAATATGGGATCTTCTCTAATCAAATGAGAATTTTAAATTATTTATTTTGTATTCCCTCACAAATGTTAAATTTAATTTAAAGATTCGTAAAACATAAATAAAAATCGTGGGATTCGAATAGAAATTTTTATAAATAAAAAACTGATCCAATCTCTAATGTCAAACCCTAATTAAATGAAAATAATTGTTGACAGCTAGCCAAGTTTTGACATTTTTAGAGTGTATAAAAAATCATTCAACATTTTTAGAGTAAGCAAGATAAATACAAAGATTAAGTTCCAACAAATATTGGTTTCACAATTAACCAATGATCGGCACATGTTTTGAAAAGTTGTGACTTCTCCGTATTTCCGAAATAAGACTGACCCAATAACGTATATCGAAATAATCATGGGGATATTTTTGTATCTCTTCCGAGATATCTAAAATATCTAAACACTAATTTTTCTCGTAGTGCTGCAAACCTAACTCTCATCTTCTTCGTCGATTACTATGGAAGAACAATCATCGAAAACCGCCCAAAACAAAAAGTCGAAGGACAATAAGTTTCTTATATTATGCAGTTCAACATTGTTCTATATTCTTGTAGATTTTTCTTCAATTTTAAATTGTTGTCGACGCTGGAAACACTGCGGAAAATATTTCTATGCATCCGAAAGAAAGAAATTTTTTGGATACCTTGAGACTCTTCAAAAAAATAGAAATGAGACTACGCGGAAAATTCAATGATAATCGTATTATAGTCTCTTTATGATTGTTATTAGAAACTTTCCAATGATTTTTGGTGAGGAAGGATGACCACCGTTTGAATCTTCTAATATAAAATATTGGGTTGTGTTGCCACAACATACAATGTATGGTATTTGTGGTAACATAATACGTTGGATTAATTGTACACTCCGTGTACCAGGTTAGATTTTCTTTCAAAAATGAACGATTTACATTTGTAAATTTTATATTCTGATTTTTAAAACAACATATTACCATGCTTACATTTTTTAACTAAAGTAATGCACTATTTAATTAAACAACTAAAATATCACTATTGTTTCTATATTACTATTTTTATTGCTATCTTTTGTTTTATTTTACTGCCTTGCTCTCTAACTATTAGAATTTCTATTGACTATTCCGAAAAAATTATGACCACAAGATGATTTTAGTCTAGATAATTCGACATTAATGATTCTAAGTGAAATTATCACTTTCAGTAACCAGAACTAATTAAAGTATCGTTTTAATCAGACAAATTTACATTTTTTCTTCATTAGGAGTAGTTTGCATGGTTTACACGCCGTTCATTTGACACGACATGCATGCGTTATTATGTGATAAGTTTTGAATTATGATCAATCGTTGTCTAATATATAATTACATTTCCAAACAAAAAAATCGTTGTCTCAAATACCAATGGGCAATATATGGGACGTTTTGACAAAATAAAAATAAAAAATACCAATGGTACGTACGTATGCCGTCACAACCATGGCAAACGTACAAGCCCCATATATACCAATTACAGAAATGCTAAGGATACTATAATTTCCCACGCCATACATAATAACAATTATCATTTTTACAAAGAAACGCCACTATATCTTTGCAAGTTCCAAACATCACAACCATAACAATGAAAAAGAAACAAATTCTTGTTACCCAATAAGCAAGGAATTCTGAAATAACTATATAAAGGCGGATAATTTGTTTTATTGGTGGCTTAACTGATCCCACTCGGCACTCGCTGCGTGGTCCGAATAGAATCTGAGCTTTCTATATATGGAGACAATTTAAATACATTTTAAAATATAGTTAGATACATGTAAACGAAGTTTTTTTTTACATTTACACGTTAAATATAATATGATACATGTAGCTCTCACTACACCATCGACTAATTATTCACTAATATACGATGGAGGTACGGAAGTCAAAGATTGAATATCACATGATAGATTTGGTAGATTGAAACGAGCTAGTTTCAATTTTTTTTCTTTTAATATAACTTGCACAACAATTATCTTTGACTTTATATTGGTTTCATTGACTTTATTAGTACTAATTAATTAAAATTTTAAACTGAAAAAAGTACGCGATATCAAATTATTTGTTCTTTGAAGAGACACATATATGTAGACACAACACAATATATAATCACGTATACGTAGACACATAGAGTACGTGAGATTTCATAAGTAACACTTTTGGGGCTGTAAATGGAGAAATATCTCCTTGATATATATATATATATATATATATATATATATATATATATATATATATATATATATATATATAATTAAAAGATCGTGATTCGTGTTCCAGCAGGAGTAACATAAAATAAAAATTGTTCGCACAAGAAGTTTTACAATCTTTAAAACAAAAGAAATAATGACAAAGAAAATGTATTGTTGACTTCGTGCAATATCATAAAATTTGATCCTTTTGTGCCACCAGTTATCAAAATCTTAGTTGTCTGTGCGTATATTTCTAGTTTTCTACAAATTTAGATGAAAAACAATTAATACTAATAGCGATGTGCCGATGTGTACTATAATGTTCAATGTATCTTTACGACATATGAGTTATTTATTGACATGGTAGGTTTCGAAATGTAGAAAACGTCCACGCTGACTTTTGCAGAAGTGATCCATTTGTTTCGTACATACGATAACAAATATATGTTAATTTTCCATATTCCTGAATATTATTATTATCCTATCATGCACTAAAAAGGTTTAGATATTTGGTTCCTAATACCAATTAATTAGTCCCTAAGTATTTATTTTAAGAATATATATATATATATATATATATATATATATATACTATAGTCTATGGATGATGACTTATTGCAGCCGTAGTTGTACATTCTGGTTATAAGTTCGTAAACTTTAGAATATACACAATTAATCCATATTCCATAATTTTATTGAATTTTGGTTTAGCATAAACCGTGCCTCAACGAGTAGGGATGAGATTACAAGCGCATGATCTACCGGAATGGAAAAAACCAGCAAATCGTATTGATAACACTATTTTATAAAATTAAGTTCCCCAATTTACTTGATATTTTTCATCAGACAGATTCCACGAATCTAAACAAAACTCCCCAAAAAAAGAAAAACGTCAAAATGTACACGTATTAGTAATACACGTAAAAATGACATCACCATGTATATATGAAAAGTTGAAAACTAGTCGAAGTGTATTTGTTAGGTGACCGTGAGTATATAATCGTATCGAGAGAAAAATAATATATAATCGTCTAAAATCATTCATTATTCATTCGTATCAATGGACTGTTAGTTGCTATTGTTTATCTGATCTGTACGCAGTTAACTATCATTATAATATGTGATCTATGTTTGCTTCTTAACATTGTATTAGGATCATGCAACACTTTTGGCCCTGTTCGACGGAGCAAAAGCGTGACTTGATATGATCTCTTTGAAAAACTAACAAAATCACGATCTTTAGGGACACATCACCATTGGAAGCCTATCGTATATAGAGACGTGTGTGATAATAAGTTTTATTAAGTAAGAAACTTTTTTGGTTGAATTTTTGTTTGGAGTTACTTAAAACTAATTTATGGACATAGGACGAATATTTAGACACGGTCATGAAAAAAACTACACTAATAAGAATTTTCAATTAGAGGATAAGATTTGGTTTCATAATATATCATTGAATATGGACTATTTGGTTACCACTCCTTGACAGACCTACAAACTGTCCTTCAATTTTTTTCAATCAAATCCATAATAGTTTTATTTTATTTCACGTTCCTCAACTATACTTGAGTAGTTATTAATTCCTTGTATTAAATCACCTAAATGGGTTTTTCTCATATTTTTAAAATCAACTTAATTTCAGTCTATTGTAAATCGTAATTAGTTTTTCTTTTTTTTCTTTTTTTTCTTTTTTGATATGTTAACTTGTATCATCCGATTGAGTGAACATTTTGTTATCACGATTTTAATACAACCCAAAAGGAGAGCGATCAAGAAACGGAACATAGTGTACCCAACGGAAGAGACAACCAACATCATAAAGTCTTCACATCTCATTTTAAATGATTTACTCATTTATTTGAATTATTATATATGATTTGTCATCATATGATATGGAACACTCTGGATAATAATTGTCTAATCAATCACTTTAAAGTGAAAAGATTTCATTTTACATGTTTTTGGTGTTGATTTAACTATTTGTCCTTGTAATGTTTGCTGGTCCTATTCTTTAAACTTACTTGATTTATTAACAGTGAATTTTAATATTTTATAAAAAGAAATTTGTTAGCTATATATGATAACTGATTTTGGCAAAAAAAAGAAAAGAAAAAATACATGATAATTGATTGAAATTATTTGTTTCTATAAAGCTAAACCGACAAATTTTTTACATTAGTGCAGAAAATTTAAACAAAATGTGGCTATTTTTGGAAATATATTTCTATGATTAGAAATCAACGTGTACATGCATTTAGATCTGTTGAAGGGAATGTATAGATAAAACCACGAGAGACCATTTAGATCTACTGGACCTAAAGTAGTGATGAGAGTATTTCTACTGTTTTGTTGGGGCAAGAATTTGACTTATTTCTACTGTTTAGCAAGCAAAACTCGTAGCAATCAATCTAATTGCCTCTTTAACAAGCTTTTTGAAGGCTATCCTAGCAACCCCATGCAAAGATTGATCAGAGATTTTCTTTAAGCGACAATAACAATCTTTCGATCCATCTTGAGAAGAAAGGAGCTACGATGATAAACAAGTATTCATGTCAAACTTCAAAACCATTAATGAAAATATGTCAACCTCTCCAAAATACAAAGTGGAAACTTACCACCAAAACCAAACTAAAATTGTACTAATTGGTTCAATTCCTTCTTTTTGGTTTGGAATTTTTGGTACATTGCAAACCGAGCCTATGTCCGGTTCGATTCAGATATAGAATTAAATAAAGTAAACCGGTTATCTTACTTTCAATTACGTTTGAAGAAATCGGTTTAATATCCGGTACATATAATCTATAAGCAAAACTAAGCTCGCTTTGGATGCTTTCAAACTAGTGCCAACTGCCAAGTGATCGCTACCAAAACCAGTGGCTGCTTAAATCTTTAAGTGTACAAGCGTAGTGACCAACCTTAAACTGTTTGATAAAACATACATACTCCCTCCGTCCCACAAAGATGAATGTTTTAGAAAAAAAATTTGTCCCACAAAGATACAAGTTTTGGGTTTCCAATGTCAAATTTAATACAGTTTACCTATTTTACCCTCATTAAACAACAATAAATAATATATTATTTAAAATGTATTAATGATTAAAAGATTAAAATTGTCATTATACATTATTTCTTAAAGAATGTGAAATTTCTAAAAAATCTATCTTTGTGGGACGGAGGGAGTACTTGACAAGGAAGTCTACATTTACACTGCATGTAGTAGATTCTAGACTTCCATTTCTTCTTTTATTTTCTCGTCACCAAGTTTATTCTACACTTCTTCTAGTCCATAATTGATAATACAGTAATTTTTGTTTTCCCAAAACTCCAATCATCTTTTTCATTATTGGGCTTTAAGCTGGCCCATATCGGTCCATATTACTTTTTGATTGATAATTTCGGCCCAAATTAGTCACTGGCTTTCTCTTCAAGCTCGCCCAAAGAAGAAGACAGATTATTCTTCGAAGTTGATCTTTGGGAAACTTGCAAACCGATTCTGTGACCAGTGTTTTGCCTTCGATTCGGTTTTCATACATGGAGTTTGTTGTTGAAGAAGGAAAGCTAGTGAATGAAGATTGCTCGACTTTAGTTCTCGTAAGTTGCTTCGTTTCCTTTGCTTTTCTCCGATTTCGATCTATTCTCTGCTTCTGAGTATTCGTTCCCTTTCGATATTTCCGTCTACAAAGCTTAAAAACTGTACCTTTCTTGAGATATTAGGCTATACTTAACGAGAAAAGAAAAGTTAGAAAGTGCCAAACTTTTCTTGGGAACTTTGAAATTCCTAGAAACAGAGATGGACCTTGTAGGAAAAAGGTTTAGGGTTTAGAAGCATTGATGTTTCTCATAAAGCAAATGTTTTAGAGATTTATTATTGATGAAGTTTTGATTTTGTTTTCCCCAACCAGCCTGCATTGTCAATTGGGAATGTGGGGCAGCTCGCTGTTGATCTTCTAGTGTCATCTACTGGTGCAGAGAGAGTTGGTTATCTCGATGATCCAAATCTGCTTCCTTGTGTTGGAAATGACGCTTATGGCCCTCTTCCTTGTGGCGATATCGCCCTTCCTCTTGAGGGTTCGTTTTCTCAAACTATCTGCTTCGTTTAAGATTAATTAGGCTTTGATGTAATGAGGAGAGGTGCTTTGCTTTCTTAGATGAAGGATCCTCTGGTTTATATGATTATGTTGCTATATAGGACAATCAAACATTATATGCTATAAAATAGTTTCTCTGCCTAGATCTATGTCACTTTATATTGTTGAAGCAACCTTTATCCTTGTGAAACCTCATTCTTTTCTGCGCTTTGGTTTTGTGTTTTCAGTTTATGAGTCATCTTCAATTGCTACTACTCTTGCTCAGCAACGGTCTCCAGTTGCAAAGGTATTTACATTGTTGGCAGCTTTGTTCCTTGTTATTTCGATTCTTGTTTTTTGAAGGATTGCATTCAATGCTTGTTGTGTTGAGACTATGAAATGCCAATTAGCTGGAGCTTTTCAGTTAAAAAAATGGGAATTTTAGTGAGTCATCTTTTAACTTACAATCTTGACTAAAACAGGGATTGATGATTAAATTTGCGGAGAATATAGCCGATTTTGCTGCCTCAAGTGGAAAGAAGCACGTTATTGTGTTATCGAGTTTAGACTTCCAAAGGCTGCATAACTTGGATTTGTCGAGGTAAATATAACGCTTCCTTTTATATGTGTTTGCTATAAATTTTTCATATGCCTTCGGTGTAGGACTAAATATAGACTGGTGCAAACAGCATCAGAGATCTGTAATCACAGATTTGATTGATAAAAGAGCTTAACTTGCACTTTTTTCTTTTCACATTCTTAATTTCTTGCTAAAAGCAAACTCTTCACAAGTTAATTCGTGTTCTCCTTGGCAATTACTTTAGAGGCCCACAGGTGTATTATCTGTCTAACGCTGAATCTGATGGAAGAGATGATCACTGTGAAAGGCTTGGATTTGGAAGATTGCGCGAGTATGATTCAGAAGGAAGGTGTTGGAAGTACCTTAGCTCTGTCTTTGAGAAGAACAGTGAAGAAGAGCTGACTTTCCCTTCAGAAGATGAACTTGAAGACATAGACTACTATCCAAGCTTGCCATTTGCAGCTCTGTTCTCAGCTTTTAAGGTAAATAAATGCCTTATAATGAACAATTCAGCCACACGACGATTCATTTTAGATGATTGGAACACTTATATGGCCTGTGCGGGATTTATGTTGTTTTGGGGTTAGGCAAGAGGCTTGAAGGTGACATGCCTGCTATGTTACTGTTCTGAAGGAGACAACATTCCTGAAGCATTTCTTCTAGCCGAGGCTGCATCTAAGCTTACGGGTCTGACTCCTGACAAGTTCCACGGTAATAAGTTCTCTTCTTCCGAGGGTAATAACACCCGGGCAATCAATCATGCGAGGCGATGAAACTTACTATGAATATTCTTTTCTGCAGGGGAAGAAGGTGGGAAATGGCGGATACCGTATTCATGGAAGAGTATGTATGGAGCTCCTCCAGATATGTCCATGTTTTAAGACTGTTGTTGAGCTCACAGAGTCAGACACCGAGGTTGTTGTAGTAGTAAAATTATGATCCAATGAGAAGTTTATGAACATTTGAGATGGTTTAATTCGATAGAGACGCCTCTTTTTTTCTCAGTTTTTCATCATCAAATCTGTTACTGTATAACAAAACATAACAAGTAGAATTTCATTATTAGAGTAAAATGTATCTAGGGAGACAGAATCATAAAATAGGTGAGATTCAATCACGTTCTGAAATTATGTTTTAATCAAGACGTGAATCTTTTTCTGAACAATGGGTATAATGTGAAATTTGGTATAAGCTCTGGATCATAAATGTTGGGTGTTTTATAGTAGTGGCCCTTGGGACAACAAGATTCTAAACAACGAGGATAAGACGCTAAATCAGAATCCGTGTACTGAATCTTAAACCGAACATCACTTAAACAGTTAAACTCAAGTCTCAGACCGGAATGCATAATGTATTTGATGTGACCGGTTATGCGTTTTTCTGTGAGTGCAAACAAATAGTATCATTTGCATGAACAATAATGTAGTAAGAAATATCTCCGGGACTAACAAAAAGAAAGTAGTTGAGCAATAAATTGTGGAGTCATTGTGTTTTATTGTATAGATAGGCCAAGGCAAGTACTTCTGACCGGTTTTAATTTGCACCTTTATTGCCACCAGAATTATATATATATGTAATTTCTGACCAAGAAAAATACATGCAAAAGTAGTTTTTGGTTCTTGGGGGACCTAACTTATGTACATGTAATTTGGTTAGTGGAATACTTCTTTTCTCACGTATTTTGAAGACTAGTACAAACTATATATGTTTAAAAATTACAGTCTTTGACTTGACTATCATAATCTTGATTCTTGAACTTGATCATATTAGTAAACCTGAACATTCACATATGATGTCATTTTCATTAAATGAAATATCCGTGGAATTTCTTTTCCACCGAATAAGCATGTAATTGGTCATAAATCATAGGAATGATAAACTTAGATACAACTGTAAAAAAGAGAATTGTCTATAAGAAAAACTAAAGATTAATTATAACAAATTTCTACTTCTAAAATTTGTAGTGAAGTGAAGTAAAAATTTGTTAAAACTAAGTAGAAATTCATTATATCACCAAAAAAGGAAAAATCCTAGTTCAGTGGATGAGCACCCCAGTATGAACAAATGGAGATAAAGACTGAAAAATAGAGAAAGAAGAATTTTCAAAAAGGCTTTGATCCAACCATCAACCCAAAAAAAGTCGCAAAAATCCACTTAATAAAGTTCCACAAACCATTAGTATCAGAGTGGGTCACCACATCAAATCCACATTAAAATCAAACAACCCTAAAAGAGCACTATCTTCTTCTTTTTCTATCCCCTCATTCCATTTTGCTAGATTGCTAATCTCTTCTTCCTAATCCTAGCTATATTATGATCTCACTGTTAGTTTTTTTATATAATTATATCCCCTAACTACTCAATTTGTACCTACATAATGTACCCAAATCTGCAGTTATTTGATTAATTATGAATCAATTTTGGATCGTCGTATTTGTTTGCATTAAAAAAAAAAACACACTGACGTGTTAATTTTATTTTTCCCAATACCGTTTTCCTTTAGTCAACGTTTTTTTTTTCCACCAAAGTCCCCAAATACACATTTACGTTTAAACCTTTCACTGGAACCTCTGTTTCAGACTCTTTTCTTTGTTCTACTTTTTTTGGTTTTGTTTATTTTTTAACCAAACCACCATGCGATTTGTCGCGCCACCTCCTCGTTCCGGCGATATCTCACCGTCTCCTTCACCATCTTCCGGTTTAACTGAAGAGATTCTCTCCCGCTCTTCAGATCCTCCTTTGGAGTTTAGTCCTCCATTGATCGCCATGGTGGTGGTTCTAGCCGCCGCTTTTCTATTCGTAACTTACTCTCGTCTCATCTCCCGCCGTTTTCTTTCACCTCTGTTCCGTCGTTTTAGACGGTGGCGATGCCGTCGACGCCGTCTTCTTCACTTATCGTCAGCTTCCTCTGCTTCAACATCATCCTCTGATCTCCGATCGTTTTCCCCTTTCCCTTTCGACTCTTTTCATTACTCTTCTTACTCACCTTACGGATTAGATGATTCCGTCATCAAAACGCTACCGTTGTTTCTCTACTCCGCCGCCGCTTGCACCGGGAAAACCGCGGTGGGGAAAACCTCCGCCGCAAATTGCAGAGATTGCGCTGTTTGTTTGTTGGAATTCGAAGAAGGTGATTATGTACGAACACTACCTTTATGCTTCCATGCTTTTCACCTAGAATGCATCGATGAATGGCTCCGATCTCACCCTAACTGTCCGCTATGCCGTACGGCGATTCTCGGATCCGCCGCTGCCGGAGTTATAACGCCTATGTCTCCGTTCGTTCCGTTAATGGCTCCTCGAATTCGTCCGAGCCTCGATGATGATGCTGAGACTAACGCGATCATCATCCGCGGCGAAATCACACCGTCGCGGAGCAGTTGGAACACAGTCTCTGCTGCGGCGGTGACGACGAACGATCAGGAGATTACAGCGTCGGTGGAAGAGCAATCATCACCGGGGATGTCTCGGTTCCGGGAGCTGAAGAGATCGTACTCATTCGAATGCGAGAGAGAATCTGAATCAGAGAGAGTAACGATGGAGCCAGCAACGGTGTCTCCATGGAGATACCGGAGATCTACATGGAACAAACGTCAATCACCGTTCGGAAACCTAATTTCGAAATCAAGAGTATTCTCGTTCCGTTACTACAGAAGCACGAAATCACCGTTCTTCCGACGGAGATCATCGGCGGGAGTGTTTTACCCGATATCGGAACGGATTCCAGCGACGGGAAGCTCATCGCGGCGGACGAAATCGATGACGAGTCCGATGTTCTTCAGAACAGCACCACACTCATCGAGCCGGTTAAGATGCGGAGATCCAGAGGCACTGTTGTCGCCGGAGAGATGGAGAAGAAGAGACACGTGTAGGGTAGAGATGTAAGATGAAATTTGGACGGTGGTGATGATAAAAAATTGAAGTGGAAGGAGAGAGCATTAATGGAATGTGGGGTTTAAGCATTTAATGGAATTAAAATGAACGAAACAGAGAAGATAGAGAGATTCAGAAATTGCTCAGCTGCTCACAACAAGGTTCGTTTTTTAATTTTATTTTCTAAGTATAAATAAATAATAGCCATACCTTTATTTCTTCACCTCTCTTATTTAATGCAGCTAAAATACGGATTTCATTTATGAATGATATAACGTATAGTCATAGAGAAATAAATAATTTATTACTATTTACGTTGAATTTTCCTGACTACTATACGAACTTTGTTTTATTTACTACTCAGACCAGAGACGCCAAGACGATGAAGGTTTTGGAGCCTGTACGGTGGCGTTTTGGGTGTTTCGTTTTTCGTTTCTTTTCTATTGGAGTTATCAAAATGCATTAACTTCCAAAGCTGCCAAAGTTATTATAGAAACGAAAGTCAACAAACCCATTAAATTTCGTTTCTATAATAACTTTATATCGTCGGTGGCTTATTGTTTTTTGTTACCGGAATTTTATGTCGCTAAACTTTCTAATTAGCTGTCGATTAAATTTTTGACCCAAAATAATTGACGTTTTATTACATTTTTGATGAATGACGTTAACCACTGAGAAGATCTGGATCTATTGCGTCCCTGTAAGAATTAATATCGTGGGCTTTTTAGTAAGAAAAACAGAACAAGGTTTAGGAGATGGCAGAACGTTGAGGTCATTGTAATCTTGCTGGTGCTTGCTCTGAAGCTCATGTTACCTTTCTCTTATATAACTATCTGGCCGTGGAGGGTTGTCCAATCTGGTCAGTTGAGGGGATCTCCGGCGACAAAAAATTATCAGTGCGAAAGTCTGCTCTCCCAACTTTTTTGGTTTGTTGTGCCAAATCGAAAACCCGACTCGAGACCGATACACGATGATCATTTATGTCTTTTATAGGGTTTGTCCTCTGTACAAAGAATCGTACAACCACATTCAACTACCCATTCTAGTGGACTGTTTAGTGCTGCTATGTTACTGTTGGTTTTTCTACACACAGGTCATACCGAATGGACTGGATATCTCGGCCACGTTTACCCCAAATCTCAGCGATATCTCCTGATTCTTGCCTGGCACGTTACAAGCAGAGTTGTGGTCTCAAGTAGTTTGGGGATTGTTTTTTGGTCTAATATTTGCTATTTGTAAGATAGAGACAGCACCAATTGGTATATTTGCAACATACCATGCTTGGCTTAGTGGTAGAACTGGTAAGGTGAATTGGGTGATGATTTCTAGTTATTGTAACTTGGTGAAAAAACAAAACTCAGAGAAGAGACAAGGTGAAAGCTTTGTATATGTTTTCTGAATCACTTTTGTCATTGAATTAGAAAAGCTTGAAACTGAAAGAACATGACAAAGATAAATTAAGGGAAACAAACGCACACAAAGAAAGAGATTACATGTAGACAGTGTTTAGTTACCTCTTTTCCTGTTGCCTCCAGCTCGCTCGATTTGAACCAAACTTGGAACATAATTAAAAATAATTGCCCGACATCCATCCATTTCATCTACTCCAAATTCCACTTCTGTGACTACATTATCCTTCCCAACAATGTAGACCATGTCTTTGACCTTGTTCTCATCAATCAATTTATCACAGCACATGACGACTTTCTTCTCCTCGCCTAGCAAGAAACTTGCATCATTCCAAATCTGAAGATGAGGGCTCAAATCCAATGCTAAGACCTTGCTCCAAGACACCACTTTGGTGGTGTCATCAATCTTATCAGTCACCCATATCTCAGTCTTGGAACTCTTATCTCGCTGCAACAACACAGAAAGTTTATCTTCTCTAACAACGGAAAGACTAGTAGCTTCGAAACGACGACTCTGATAGGGAAGAGGCACAGGTACAGATTTCTCCGTTGAAAAATCAAATTTGAGCAACGATATGATGCGGGGCGTTTCTGTTACACCTCTAGCTAACCAGTAAGTATTTCCCTTCAAAGACACGCTAAGTTCAGAGTATCCAATGCTCCCGCCTGGAGCGATGATATCATCAAGAATCCTCCATGAATCAGAGTCAAAATCGTAGATTTCAAAATATTTGGTACCACGATAATAGCTCAACATTTTGTAGCTCTTGATCCAGGATTTGTTGTCATCTTGGGAATACCCGAGATCAAAGCTGCGACCTTCTTTGCGAAAATTGCCGGTTCTGATCCACCTGGTTTCACCAGTTAAAGGATTCCAAACCAAGACTCTAGATTCGTCGACATGGGAGGAGCATAACAACAAGCCGTCACAGTGAAGGACTCGAGATATTTCGAATTGAGCTACTGAATTCTTAGAATGAGGATCGATTAGCTCACTTTTAAGCTCTAGAGATGGACTATTTCCATGGAGATTGAAGCTAATCGGAAAAATCCTGTAGTCATTCCTCAACGATAGAGGTATCAACTGTTTTGCGGATTTATCAAAATGCTTACTTGCGAATCTCCGATCATCTTTGAATAAACAGTTCCATGCTTTGCAAGTAGATCGTAATCGTCTCAGAGATGTTGCCGGAACGCGACAGAGTATCTCCTCTACCAAATCCTTTGGAAGCTGCTCCGGCGTCTTCATTGATCTCTGAATTTACCAAATCTCTAGGGCTTCCTCTTTCCCCAATTTAGTTCAGCAGTAAAATGTTGAATAGTGAGTGACATGGACCTGATAAGAATCTAACAAGGCCCACCTTAAAGCCCATATATTTGCACAGAATCCTTGGGCTACCAAATTTCCTCTATTTCGTTCCCATGAGATCATATTGGGCATTCGTTTGCTTGTATATATGATAATTTTCTGAAGCTAGTTAGTAGAACTGTGAAGGTTTTCCTCTGGTGACTCGAAGCATGTATAACCCTGATTTTAGTGTTACAAACTTGCTAACCTCTGTTTTTTTTTTTTTTTTTTACATTTTGTGATCTTAATGTTGCTAACTTGCTAAGCTTTGTTATTCCTCTCTTTGTGCAGTAGTGAAGCAAGAGAGATCGATGCAGCGGTTTCTTGATGTCCATTTACACAATCTTGTTTAGGATTTGTTTAGCCAAACTGAGACATGGTAATAAATAATAGGAGTATAATTTGTGTTCACATGGAATCAAAGGTTTCAATTGGCCATTCTATTGGACTGTTTAGTGCTATGCTACTGCTGAATTTTTTTTGTACACAAGCAGGTCCTACAGAATGGACTGGATACCTCGGCCATGTTTACCCAAATGTCAGCGTATCTGTTGATCCTTGCCTGGCACGTTACAATATACAAAACATGCAAAGTTGTGGTTTCAAGTAATTTGGATTTTGGGGATTGTTTTTTGGTCCAATATTTGCAACCTTAAGCAGTGTATTTGTAAGATATAAACAACATACCATGCTTGGCTTAGTGGTACAACTTGTAAGGTGAAATGGGAGATGATTTCTAGTTGTATAACTTGTAACATGTTTTCTGAATCACTTTTAATTTGTCATTGAATTAGAAAAGCTTGAAACTGAGAGAACATGACCAAGATAAACTAAGAGAAACACACACACACACAAAGAAAAGAAAAGAACAAGGTGTTTAGTTACCTCTTTTCCTTTTGCCTCCAGCTCGCTCGATTTGAACCAAACTTGGAACATAGTATATTTGTAAGATACCATGCTTGGCTTAGTGGTAGAACTTTAAAAGTGAATGGGTGATTATTTATAGTTGTAACACTTGTAACTTGGGTGAAAAGAAAACTCAGAGAAAATACCAGTACAAAAGCTTTGTACATGTTTAATGAATCTTTTTTGCTAAGGACTTAGAAAAGCTTGGAGTTTTGAAACATAATCCTGATCTCTTCTTTAGAAATCTGTTCTACAACATGATTTGATCATAAAACCTTTTTTTATTAAAAAACTGTGTTTAAAACAAGGAACAGTACTGAGCTATTGAAACATCTGACAAAACAACATCTTAATGAAATATTAGTTCAAAGGATATATTATTCAAAGAACACGAGCAAGATAAATTAAGAAAACACACACACACACACACACACACACACAAAAGAGAGATTACATGTAGTAGAGCTTGTTTAGTCACCTCTTTTCCTTTTGGCTCCAGCTCTCTCGATTTGAACCAAACTTGGAACATAACCAAGAATAGTTGGCCAACATCCACTGCTTGCATTTACTCCAGAATCAATTTCTTTGACATTATTATCCTCCCCAACAACGTATACCTTGTCTTTGGACTTGTCCTCGTCTCCGTCTTCCCTCAATCTCACACAACACATGAAGACTTTCTTCTCCTCGTCTACCAAGAAATTTGAAGTAAGCGAAATTTGAAGATGAGGGCTCAAATCCAATGCTAAGACCTTGGTCCAAGAAACTGCTCCTTCGATGGTCTCATCAATCTTATTCGTCACCCATATCTCAGTCTTGGATCTTTCATCTCGCCGATGTAACAGGGAAAGTTTCTCTCCTCTAACAACGGAAAGACAATTAGCTTCACTAAAACTATGTGCGTGAGAGGGAAAAGGAAGAGGCACTACAGGTACATTTTTCTCTGTTGAAAAATCATATTTGAGCAAGGATAGGGTTAAGCCTACTCCTTCTGTTATAGCTATAGCAAGCATGTAAGCATTTCCCTTCAAAGACGTGCACCGATAAGCGCATCCCAAGTACCATTCTGGACGGATACCATCAAGAACCCTCCATGAATCAGAGTTCAAATCGTAGACTTCCAAAAATTCAGAACTACGATCATAAAAGCCCATGATTTTGTAGCTCTTATTGCAGGATTTGTTCTTGTCTTGGGAGTATCCGAGAACAAAGGTGCCGCCGTGTTCGCGGGTTTGGATCCACTTGGTTTCTCCAGTAAGCGGGTTCCAAACAACCATTCTACGTTCGAGTTGGGAGGTGCATAACAAAAGCCCATCACAGTGAAAGACTCGATCTATCTTGAATTGATCAGCTGAGTTCTTAAAATACGGATCTGGTAGGGTAAGCTCACCTTTTACCTCTGCAGATGGATCAGCTCCATGGAGATTGACGCTTATCCGACAAATCCTGAAGTTCTTCCTCAACATGAAAACCAGAAACTCCTTTGCAGCGTTATCGAAGTGCTTTCTTGCGAATCTCTTGTCGTTGTGGATCAAACGGTTCCATGGTTTGCAAGTAGAGCTCAAACGTTTCAGATATGTGGCCGGAACAAAACTGAGAATCTCCTCTACCAACTCCTTTGGAAGAATTGGTATCGTCATCGTTGGTCTCCGAAGAAAACGGCAGCATGTGGCTCTCAATAAAATGTTATCATTTGATCTATTCAGATAACGTGGCTCTGAATGTTATTTTAGGGTTTTGGTTTTCACCTTTCCTCTTTTGGTAATTAGCAATTAGTTTAAAATTAAACCGATAAACCGATACTCAAGACTTATGTTTCCCGCGGAATCTAAAGGCGATTTTTCATACGTATTAAGAAATCATTTAATTATTCTTTTCAAACTTAAAACCAGAAACCGATATTCAATACATTATATTTATGTTTCCCGCGGAATTTGAAGGCGATTTTTTCATACAAATTTAAAAACCATTTATTTTTCTAAATTAAAACAATGCATTTTCAGATGTGATTGGTTAATTAATAAAAAATCAAAATATAAAATACAAATTATCACGAAACATAAAAAATATTTTGTAGTGAAAATGTAGAACATCATTTAAAGTGAAACAATTTTTTTTATTATTCACTTTAATTTACTTATATACATGATCTTGGACCCGTCAAGCCTATGACTAATATATTGCTTGCTAACAATCTCTGCAGGCAACACAATATTATCAAATTTGGCTTTGTGGACATGATGTCAAAGTGCGGTTGCGTGGTCTTTCTTAGACGGTCATAGAGCCCTCCTTGTCGCGATTAAGATCACATCATATACTAGTAAAGAATAATGTGCTAAGTGTCGTATCATATGTAGGAAAAGATTTTAATACAGGTTAAGCACTAGAAACTACAAAGATCAATCCGAGGCATGACTATACCCAAGATACCTAGAGTGCAGTTCGCTTAACTGGCTCGATAGTATGTAGATTGACAAAAAAAATAAACATAAAGCAAAAAGGATCAATGACAACATAGAGTAAACAACACTAACTAATGAATGTGATTAATTTGAAACAAAGAATCAGCATGATGTGTTTTATTGAATTTTGTCGGAAGAAAATCACACCTGATGAGAAGAGGTACTTATCTGGAAAACCCCTGATTGATTATTGTTCCAACAAGACACGTGTAGAGATAAGATTAAATGAGAAGGTCATTTGATTTAATCTGAACCGTCAAGTTTGCTGACGTGTAAAAAACACGTTTTACCGTGTCTTAACGAAACCAGCAAGGCCGGGAACGAATCAGAGCTTTTTCACCGATACCCGTCGCTTCTCTCCTCCTCCGTCGTCGTGCTTCGCTTTTCTTGCGTGTTTTCTTTTTCGTTAAACCCAAAATGAAGGCAGAATCTGAGAATCGAGAGGACCCATTACTCGGTGTTTCTGCAAACGAGCTGAGAGATAGTTTCAAACAAGAGGCATTTGAATCTCTAAAGCAGCCTTCTCTGTTTGCAAGGAACTTTCTAGAGTACTGTTGTTTCAGGGCTCTTTCACTGTCTGTGGGAGAAACATGTCATCTAGCCGATAAAAAGTTTCGACGCTTAACATTTGACATGATGGTTGTCTGGGAAGTCCCAGCTGTTGCCAGCCAGGCCTTACTCAGCGTAAGGCTCCTTTTTCTCATTTCTTCTGCAATCCTTATAGGAATCTTTTCTTTATCTTCTTTTTCCTTTGAAATAGGTAGAAGAAGATGCAGCAGTGAGTTTAGAAGCCTTCTAACGGATTGCACCAGCAGTTCCTATAATAGCAGATGTGATTATATGTGAAAATCTGTTTGAAATGCTTACATCATCTACGGATGGTCGGCTTCAGTTCTCTGTTTATGACAAGTATTTATATGGCCTTGAGAGGTAAATACTTGACAAGTATGTTCTGGTGTTCGATCAAAAAGAGAAAAGATTCTGGAAATAGACGGGACAGTTACTACCCAACCAGTTCTTGAACATGTTGGACTATCAACTTGGCCAGGTATTGTTTGTATTTTCTCAATAGTCACGGTCTAGAACCGTCTTGGCATGTGTACGTACCACTCACTTTTGCCACAGTACTATTCAGGTCGCTTAATCTTGAGGCCTTAATGGTCGTGTCTGCGCACCGAAGCGATATGACCTATCTTCTAAAGCAAATAATTACACCTGAGTTAACTGGTCCTTGGGGCACTCAGCTTTTCAACTAGGCCGTTTCTTACAAGTCTATATCTCTGTAAGGCCGTGTTGAATCGATTGTAATCTCTTGTACAACTGAAAATATTCTCTCTCTTTTTTTGTGAATGGTCAATTAACAGCTTTCAATGGCTATCTGTTCTAGATCAGAACCAGTGGTAATGGAATTCCCAGAGCTTAAAGGTCAACATGAGAGGTAGAAACTGCTTTGCGGCTTTGTCAGTGTGCTTTCTTGCGAATCTCTAATAATCTTTGAACCAAAGATTCCATCTTTTGCAAGTGGATCGTAATCGTTTCAGAGATGTGGCCGGAACAAAACAGAGTATCTCTTCTACTAAATCCTTTGGAAGCTCTGGTAACGTCATTTTTGATCTCTGAAGAAAACGGCAGCATTTGGCTCTCAATATAATAATTTAGGGCTTTTCATATTTCCTCTTTCCCGAGATAAACTGGTTATGTGCATTTAATTTAGAATAACTAAACTGAATAAACTGATAATCGATACTTGTTTATACATGTTTAATGAATTCTAGGTGATGATTTCTAGTTGTACAACTTGTAACTTGGGTGAAAAGAAAACTCAGAGAAAATACCAGTACAAAAGCTTTGTACATGTTTAATGAATCACTTTTGCTAAGGACTTTGAAAAGCTTGGAATTTTGAAACATAATTATGAATTTCTGATCTCTTCTTTAGAAATCTGCTCTACAAGACATGATTTGGTCATAATCTTTAAAAAAACTGTGTTAAAGCAAGGAACATTGAGAAATTGAAACATCTGACAATACAACATCTTAATGAAATATCAGTTCAAAGCAAGATAAATTAAGAAAACATACACACACACACACACACAAAAGAGAGATTACATGTAATAGAGCTTGTTTAGTCACCTCTTTTCCTTTTGCCTCCAGCTCGCTTGATTTGAACCAAACTTGGAACATAATTAAGAATAACTGGCCAACATCCTTCCATTTCATCTACTCCACATTCCACTTGAGTGACCACATTATCCTCCCCAACAATGTAGACCATGTCTTTGGCCTTGTCCAAGTATATGTTGTTGTTGTCGCCGCCGCCAATCAATCTCTCACATCTATCACAAGAAATGACGACTTTCTTCTCCTCCTCTAGCAAGAAACTTGCATCATACCAAATCTGAGGATCAGGGCTCAAATCCAATGCTAAGACCTTGCTCCAAGAAACAGCATTGGTGGTGTCATCAATCTTATTTGTCACCCATATCTCAGTCTTGGAACTTCTATCTCGCTGTAATAACACAGAAAGTTTCTCTTCCCCAACAACGGAAAGGCTACTAGCTTCAAAACGACGACTCTGAAGACTCTGATAGGGAAGAGGCACAGGTACAGATTTCTCTGTTGAAAAATCAAATTTGAGCAAGGATATGGTGCGGGGCGTTTCGTTTACATCTCTAGCCAACCAGTAAGTATTTCCCTTCAAAGACACGCTGAGTTCAGAGTATCCAAAGCTCACGTCTCCGATCATATCATCAAGAATCCTCCATGAATCAGAGTTAAAATCGTAGATTTCAAAATATTTGCTACCGCGATAATAGCTCAACATTTTGTAGCTCTTATTGCAGGAAGATTTGTGGTAGTATCCGAGATCATAGCTGCGGCCTTCTTTTTCTTTGTGAAAATCGCCGGTTCTGATCCATCTTGTTTCACCAGTTAAAGGGTTCCAAACCAAGACTCTAGATGCGTCGATTTGGGAGGAGCATAACAACAAACCGTCGCAGTGAAAGACTCTAGTTATTTCAAATCGAACTGCTGAATTCTTAGAATCAGGCTCTATTAGCTCACTTTTAAACACTAGAGATGGACTATTTCCATGGAGTTTGACGCTTATCGGAAAAATCATGTAGTCAGTCCTCAACAATAGTGGTAGAAACTGTTTTGCGGATTTATCAAAATGCTTACTTGCGAATCTCCGATCGTTTTTGAATAAACAGTTCCATGCTTTGCAAGTAGATCGTAATCGTTTCAGAGATGTCGCCGGAACGCGACAGAGTATCTCCTCTACCAAATCCTTAGGAAGAAGTTCCGATATCGTCATTTCCATTTCTGAATACAACAGCAAATCTAGGGCTTCCTCTTCCCCAATTCCCAATTTAGTAAATATCTCGAAGAGTGAGTGCCACATGGACTAACAAGGCCCAATTTAAAGCCCAGTTAATACCCAAAATATTTTTAGTAAGAAAAACAGAACAAGGTTTAAGTGTTTTGAAGAAGACAATGTTTCCGGGAATGTATAACCCGGTTAAGATCACCCACATGCTTCTTCTTCCTCTGTGACTGTGAGCCCTTGTCTTTGATTCTGTTTAAGTGTTCTGTCACAGTTCTTGGGTTCAATGATAAATAGATCTGGTGTTATCACTTACATAGTTTGAGTTCTAAACTTAAATATTATATCATAACTAGAAAATTTGACACAATGGAAGTTCTTATATTCATCGCTCACATCAGATGAAAAAAGGAAAAAAAAAACCAAGGTTCATGACACGTGTATTCTTCTCAGAGAAGCAACCCGAACCTGAAATCATGTGCGACCCAATCGATAGAGAATCTTCCATGCTTCTTGTTCCGACACTGCTGGATTCTATCTCTTGCTTCACAAGGCAAAAAGTTGCCGATCATGTCGAGAATACCGACGTTGCAAAGTTGAGTATCCTTGGCATATAATTCAACAAGCTTCGGCAAAAGAATCTTGTTGTCTTTGGAAATTCCTAGGTTTGATCTTACATACTCTTCTCTACCACATTCTAGCTCCATCATCACGTTCTTGGGCGTATATATACGAACCTAAAAGAATCGTGTTGCTTTAAAACCTAATCTTCATCATATGAATAGCGTGTAAGATAAGAAACGATGTTGAGCCAGGCGATTTAATTTGCTTACTGATGGATCTGACAAGTTCCCCGAGCAAAGAGCGAAATGAAGAAGAGGCTCAGAGTGATTTATAGCATAGTCTCTTCCCAGATCTCCAGCTTTACCCTTTGATCTAGAAGCAAATAAGAACCTAAATACCTGCAAAATACACAATCCTTATTAGCCCTCATCAAGTTAAGTCGAACTTTCAGTATCGAAATCAATAATAGACTTACCTGTCCTGGACGAGAGACACGGCAACCAAGGATTGAACTCTGAATGGTATCTAAGTTCAAGCTTCGACCTCCAACGTTGTACGCTGCCTATATTACACAATAGAAAAATCCTAGTCATTGTTAATTTACCGATGACTTGTGTCCCAAGTAGTTCTGCACTGTTAGTACTTAGTAAGATTACCCTACCTTCAGCAACCCTGATACTCTTTTCATACTGTTTTTAGGGTTCCCATAGACAAGTATCGACTGCAAAAGAGACAAAAACAAACCCAAAATAGCTAATGAATATCGAGAGAGATTTAACAGCAAGATCTTGTTAAAAGAAGTTTAGTTTGAGAAATTAGCACTACATGCATAACCAGAGAGTTGTGTATGTTAATCCAGAAAGCTAGCTTTTCTTCATGATTTAACTTCCTTGGATTCACTCCTTCTAACTTATTAACAAGCGACCTAAACATTTTCAATTGAAGAAGAAGGATGTTGATTAAATAACAGAGATAATTTTATATAAGCCAAAAGAAGTTGATCATATTGTAAGAGCCTGAGATTGAAAAACCTGAAATGTTTCAAAGCAGGTTCAACTGCATTCAACTTCTCTGAGTCTCTACATATGGATTTCACCATTAATAATTTGTCGTAAGGTCGGCTAATGACCTTCAGTCGCTCTTTCCCGCGGGAAGGACTGCTTGTTTCTCGATCATCATCGAGTGATTCTGGATCAGCAAGTTGACGAAATACTTGTAAGATGCACTTGATCATCTCTTCAGACAAACTATTTGGTGAATTATGAACGTTTTCAGAAACATATGTCCCGATCATCTCATCGATATCAGATTGCTGAAAAAGCGAAAAACGTAAACCACCATTGGTAAAGAAAGAAACTCAAACAAAACAACATTAACTGTTTAACACAATTTCTTTTACCTCAAGCATTGAGAAAGGAAGAGATCGATGATATGATGTGTCCATTGCTTGGGGAGACATTCTAAAGGAATAGCCTGAACAATGAGACAACGATGAGTGACTACGGAATATTCCAGAGTCTTCTACAACTTTCTGCGGACTGCAGACTGCGTTTTTGGGTGAATCAGTGACTTTAGTACTCCCAAGAATAGCTTCTGGTATCTCTTTCCCCTCTGATTTTAACTCAGATGTAATTTTGTTGTTGAAGAATCTTCGGTATAACAAAAGAAGATATGTTTCTAAGTACATCACTTGCAGCTCCAAACCCGCGATTTCCCTCACCAGTTTCTTTGCCTCCTAAATCAAGCAATCATGAAAACATTCTCAGACAAGATATTCAAAGGGGGCTTACTTGTGTTAAAAGGTAACCAAAGCTTATTGAGGCTTTTTTTACCTTGGGGATAGAAGAATCTTCATTTTTAGAATCTTCCAAGAACAGTTTGCGTCGAATCACTGTCTCCATTTCTCGCCGTACTAAGACTTCATCTTCTTGAAGCAACAAATCAATCTGCAGAGTAAACAGTAAAAGATTTGAGATCTGTTTTGATTTTTCTCAAAGAACCTACAAAAAATATTCTGAGAAAGCTTTCATAAAACCTCATCACTTGAGACTCTCTTGGGATGTAATTTTCTGGACTTTAGAAGAGATTTGAGCTGTTCTATCTCTCTCTGCAAATGTTCATCCTAAAGAACAATATTAAGAATTTAAGTTCATTTGATGAACAAAGAGATCAAGAAAAAGATTTAACACTTTTGAAGATTCCTAACCATGTGAAATCGGTCGATGTTGTATAGGGTTTCACTTGATTTCTTGTTCTTGAGAGATTTTCTGGGGACGGGGTCGCTGGAAAAAACAGAAACTAGGTAAGACAAGACTAGTAAATGAAATATAAACTAATCAAGAAGAAGAAGAGACAGAACCTTCTAGAACGTTTATGATTCGAAGTTCTTGTCGTCATGAGTGTCTTAAGAGTCTTCTACTTGTATGAAAAACTCGAAATCCCCCGCCTAATTAATTTTGAAGAGTTTTGTGATTTGAAAAAACTCAGAAGTAAAAACGACCCAACAGCTGAAAATCACTGAAAACAGAGCATTAAATGAGAGATATAAAACAATAAAGATAGCGACAAAAGAAAAGTTACTGAAGAAGAACAAAGGAAAGGTTAAGACCATCTCCAATGTATTTCTCTATTTTTAACTCTATTTCTATAATAGAGGTAAGTTTTCTCTATTTTTACTCCAATGTGTTCCTCTATTTTTTCCTCTAAAAAGTTTAACTCTATTTATAGGGAAAAAAATAGAGATTCTCTATTCTCACCTCTATATATAGAGAAAAAAATAGAAATCTCTATTTTAGAGGTGAGAATAGAGGTAGGTTGGAGTAGATTTACCTCTAAAATAGAGTTTAGAGGCAAATATAGAGGTGGGTTGGAGATGCTCTAAAGAACAGAAGCAAATTGCAGTAAATAGCATTATACCACGAATGGAATGAGACTACTCACTAGAATTAAATAAGAATCATACAAAGTGTACAATCTTTTTTTTTAAGAAAATTTAATTAAAAAAATGTAAAATATATTAAACTCTGATATTTTTCATCTGTTCTTTTACCTAACATCTTTATGTTACAATAAATGACTTATTTTTTTACAACTAATACATATTTTTAGGATTTAGATATCCATATGTTTGGTTATGGAATGGCAAAAATTTAATCTACATGGTAGTCGTTAAGTTTGGTTATCTAATTATTTCATCATTAAACCAGTCCTATCTTGGAAAGAAATGCCTTTGATTGATGTAAAAAAGAAAGAGCCTTTGATTGAAACGCTTTAATGAATAATATAAAGTGTATATCCTAAAATAAAACAAAATGTGTCTCTTTTTGGGGGTATTTGCATCAAAAGAAACAAACAATGTGTAATTATTGGTTTGACATCGGGTCTGATGTTTTGTAAAGGCTACTTTTTTTATGCAAACATCACAAAGGAGACAACTAACAAATCGAAGATTTACTGTTTTTTTTTTTTTTGCGTGTGAAATTCTAGTGTTAGTTTATTACATGTTAAATCGGATTCTTTTTACGCTACACTCTAAATTTAAATTATTTGGAACATGCATGGTCGTATTTGTACACTAATCTTATATTGTAGTGAGTGACAAAAAGTAGTCACATTATATATTAGTGAAACGTTATATTTTCTATGTCTTGATACATTACAAGATATCTAAATTAAATTTTCTTTTATATCTATATGGAGATAACGATACACTCCGATAGACTCATAGTACTTTTCGAGGGATAGCTATTAACATTTGGAACAGTATTAGATTTTTTAAGGATATGTAGCTCCACGTTATCTATATGGTTTGCATACTAGTCAAGTGGACCATTTTTAAAAGCTCCACTAAAATTCAAATATTTGTAATCGCATTTCACGAATATATAAAAACATCTTTTGACAAAGTATTATCAGGAAGAGTTACTAATGGTAAATTAGAAAAGGTATTTGGTGGGTTTCTTTTGATTAAAGAGATGGAGTTGGCAAGCACTAAGCACTTGATTGAAATGGTAAAGGAATGCCTTAAAAGCTATGAAAGGTGAGAAAGTAGAAAAACCTTTTTCTATAAGAAAGCCAAACCTTACGTAACATGGAGAATTTGAGATGCATATTTAATAAATAAACTCCGTACTTATTCAATGTTTCTAACTGCCTACTCTTTAATAGCCAAGGACACAACACAAGTTTTTGCGTGATAGGATTAATCACATTTTTTTTCTTACAAATTGTTGTTACTGTTGGTTTTGTTAGGAAGTGTTCCATGTGACTAAACGTAAATCCAAGTGTTTTCAAGAGAGGTGATTTAGCTTATAGAAGATTCATTTTTGGGATTGTGTTTTTCGTTGTGACTTCCTAAGTATCTGTTCCGTTGTTTTCGCTCCAAGACATAAGCGACCACTCTCTTGTCTTCTCAGTTTTTGTCTCGATTACCACATTTTCAACACAACTAACTTCTAACCATGCACAGAGTAATTTAGTATCCATTCATGAATCGTTATTATCAGTATTAGTAAATACAATTTTTTAATGGATGGATACATATACTTATAAATTTTCCCAATTCTTTTCTATTAAATCTATATACAAACACATAAAATTGATTGAATGAGAAGAATGCAGAAGAGACAGATATAAGACAGTTAAATGAAAGCCTAATGATAAGTAATTTGGGTCATATATGTATGAGATAGGGAAACAATATGGTTACTTCATTGATCGTTGAACAGCAGAAAAAATAGTAAAACTCTTTCATAAGGCATATTGATGAATATTGTATTCTTCTACTGCAAAACTGAATTGCCCCATCTCTCTCTCACTCACTCACTGGTTATAATCTGCAATTAAGAAGAAGCTCCATGGTTTAAGAGGCCAATTCTCGTCTCGCATAACTAATGATTGATGACTGGAGAAGGAAGTGGTGATGTTGGAGGCTTCATGTCCTCGTACCTGCAAGCATATAAGTCTCTCAGGTCACATTAAATGAAGTAATAACAATGGTCACACTTAGAACCAACATGCTTCTCTCTCTATATATCTCTTACATTGTATAAGGTGATAAAGGCCTTGGCTTTGGCTGAGCTGTATTGTCTTCTGAAGCAAGGGAAGTGTCTATAGCATTGCTAACAACAGGTACTGCTTCCGGTAAAGAGGAAGATGGAGTAGTGTTCCTGACATAACAACAAGCGAAAAATCCGAGATATTATATTTATTGATTCCTTAACTACACACACTTTAAATTTGGCATATAGATACTTACACACTTCCATCAACTGTTTTCAGCACATCATTATTGCCTCCACGCAACTCTAAGTTATCTTCTGCAGATGCTGTTATCTCAGATGCTGCTTCCTTGGGACCAGTTGATGCAGGAGTTGGTGAGGTTGGTGGTTTCAGGTCTGCGTAACTGCAAAAGACAGTATAGATTCATTGAAGAAAAAACAAACAACAAGCGATTTAGATATATAGAGGAAATTTATAACAGAAGAGAAAAAGTTGTTACACTGCATAAGGAGAAAGAGGCCTCATTCTTGGTGTGGCTGGTGCTGCTGTCTCAGTGGCACTTGATGCAACTGCTGTCTCAGTGGCACTTGTTGCAACTGCTGTCTCAGGGACACTTGTTTCAACTGCTGTCTCAGTGACACTTGTTTCAACTGCTGTCTCTGTGGCACTTGTTTCAACTGCTGACTCAGTGATACTTGTTGCAACTGTTGAGCTTTTATCAGTATCAGAATCTGTTTGACCAGGCGACAAAGAATCATTCTTTTTGGTACCCGAAGCTGTAGGAGAGGGTGATGAGGGTGGTTTTAGATCTTCATAGCTGCATCACAAAATGGCCAAGTAGAAAAAGCATCAAACTTTCGAACTTACTAATCTGCTCACACATTTATTTCTCCAACGGTAATGATAGCAATAGAAACTGTATGCAGGCGCTCATAATCAATTTCAATCTAGTGACTCCTGTATACAATAAAGCTGCAAAGATAATAAGGTTTTACCGGGCATAAGGGGAAAGAGGCCTCTCTTTCTTTTCCTCAGCTTGCTTTACTTCTACTTCTTCTACACCTTGCTTTACTTCTACTTCTTCTACACCTTGCTTTACTTCTTCTTCTTCTTCTACTACTGGGACATTTGAGGTACTATCTGGCACTGGCACTACATTGGCCTCAACAAGAACCTGAGTGGCATCTACTTCCTTAGATTTGGCAGGACCGACTGATGTGGTCGAACTTGGAATAGGAGATGTTGGAGGTTTCAAGTCTTCGTAGCTATATTACATTCACAAAAAAAGGAAACAAGACAAACCGAAAACAATCAATGTCATGCCAGCAGGTCATTGTAGCTACATATTTGATTTTTTGCCGTTGAGGAACAAGTTGTCTTACGCGGCATAAGGAGACAGCGGCCTTGGTTTCACATCTTTTTCTTTTGGAGGTGCTTCATCCTCCTTGGGAGCTGTTGGCTCTTGAGTGACAGGCTTAGTAGAGACTGGTTTGACCTCTTTGGCTGCAACTGATGCCTGTCCACGACCGAAATGCAGAGAAATAAAGATACACCATCTTATCACAAGAGAGCGAAAATCAAGATCGAAAAAGAGAGGAGATGAAAGCAATATAACTAACCTTCGGTGGAGGCACATAAGGACGTTTGGAAGGAATCTTTTCAAGAAGCTTTTCAATTGGAGTTAATGGTGCAGTTGTTTCAGCAACCACTTCCACAATCTTGGAGAAAGAAAGTTGAGGATTCTTTGCCATGCAAGCAAGCAACTCTGCCACCTGGAGATCAATAACAAGGAAGCAAAAAACAAAAACAAAAAAAACAAATCAATGCTCTTCTTTATAATGTGGTCATATCACTGTGTCAGAGACCAGGGAAAAATATTAATACCTGGAGATTTGAGACCTGACCACCAAACAATGTATCTTCCAGAGAAAGAGTGAGATTATGAGTTTCTTTGTATGCATCAGTCGGTCTCTCCATTCCTCCAGGTCTAACTATCTGATGAAATAAGATGGAGAGACAAAATTATAAGACTATGTGAAAGACTATATGATACAATCGAAAGACTCTGTGAAAATGTAGGTTTGATTTAAGATATTTTGTGAATCACTCACTGCGTAATTGAGACCGCTTGCAATCAACGCTTCTTCAGCTTTTCTCTTCCAGCAAAGAACTCCCCAGAATAGGCTTCACAAACGAGATGTTTAGAAGAAGTCATATAACAAGAACATGCCATTAAGTTTTATGGGCTTCTCTGACCAAAAGTGTGTAATGAAAGAAAAACATTTACAGACTTACTTGAGAATCGCAGCGGGAAATCCAAATTTATTTGTCCCCAAGGATGTCACCAAAATGAAGTTATTAACTTTTGCAGATGTTGCTGCTCATAATACCACAAGAGGCAATGATGAAACAAGAAAGAGGAAAAGAAAGAGAGAATGGACAACAAAACCGCTTTGAGCGTATTTTTGTCTTACCAGCATCAACAAGGTTTTTGGTGGCTAGGTAATCGATCCTGTAAGGGCCGGTAATATCAGAGATCTCTTTCTCGCTAGCACCAATACAGCATATAATCACTGATGCATTTCCCAATGCGGGCTGTATTGAATCTTTCTTCTCCAAGTCACACTCCACAATTTCAAGCTTTTCTACAGCTGGGCTAAAGACACAGACACTGCCTGTTACTTTTCTACAATAAAATCATTGCAAGTAAATCAAAACATTTTGTTCTTACGTTGAGTTCCTTCATCCGAGTTCTGGAGCTTCATTTCCTTAACACTCTGCAAAGTATCAATTGCGGATAAACATCACCCAAAATGATGAAACACTTGACTATAGCAAATATTCAGTATCAAAGTAAGTCATACTTGCACAAGACTTCCTGCTCTCTGAGCGCTTCGAACTCCAGCTCTAACCCGAAATCCGAGCTTTAGTAGCTCTCTGAGTGAAAGAGAACACTAATAAGACTCTTTAACCAACCACCATTGCGAATTACTATCGAAACTTAAAGAAGCAAGAAACTAACCTCACAGTTCTAGAACCAACTTTACCAGTAGCACCAGCTACAAAGACAAGGTCTTCTTCTTTGGAATTTAAGTTGGTAGGGCTTGCTTCTGTTACTGCAGAGCTAGCTCTTACAGGACCTTTGTTCAGTAACAAGTAAGGAAATGAGTAAAAAATGTATGATTTCCAGATCATCAATACCAGAATTGTTGAAGGTGGTACTTAAAATGAGACTACTGGTGTCTGATCAAAACTCAAAAGGTAGAAAAGATGAGAACTTTGAAAAATTGAAACTAGAATAGAAGACTTGGGAAACGACAACATTGCAGAAAACCATCAGCAAAAACAAGACACAATCGAGCAAGTCTCATTTCACGAAAAGCAAACAAAGCCAAACCAAAGATGCGGAAGTAGTGTAATGAAAAAGCTTGAAACTTTTTTGTAGTACCTGAAGCCCTGATGCTAAGATCGAAAGACCTGGACTTTCCAGAAACCGAGTGATTCTTTAAACCTGAAAACCTGACAATCCGATTGGTCTTCCATCTTTGGAGAAGAAACCCTTTTCTGCTGGGAAGAGATGGTATTGTTGTTAGAGGTTGCCCACGGAGAAAACAAGTTCCTTCCATTGTTCTTTAGTCTTCTTCTTCTTCTTCTTCTTCACTAGCTAATGCACATTAACTTTGAAAATTTTCTATCACGAAAACACTACTAGCACACGTCCAGACAAGGAATCTCAAAGGAAACAGAAAATATACAAATTTTATTATCTTTCTGGATACAAATGAGACTCAGCTAGAGTTCTCCTGCGTCTGCCACTGCATCTTGATATGATGGGACCCACATAACATTACAAGAGACCAATCAATGTTTGATTGGATTTGGAGTAGTGGCTACAATGCTGACATGGCAAGGCTGGTTCGGTTTGGTTTGGCCTAAAACTTGGATCCAAATCAGAATCATTTCATAAGACACATTAGAATTTGAATAATTTTTGGTGTTGGATTCTCTTATATGCATTGTTACATATTGGCGTTTACTTTCTCCAAATGCTCATACCCAATTAGATGAGTAAGGTTGGTTTTCTTAACATCCACTTATGAATACATTTGTCCAACACAATCTTTATAAACTTGTTGGCTTTTTGAATAAGTGTTTTTCTTTGCTGGAGTGAAAATCAACTTTCAATAGATCATCTGTTACCAATCAGGATTACTCATCAATCATACAACTAATCAGGATTTCAAAATCTGATCACCTAGTAAAAGCACTACACTACAGCTTGATGGATTATGTTCTCAATTGCCACATTCTCTGTTTATGATGATGCTACCGTCTGCGAAACACATTTTTTTGACCCTGGTGAGTTTGCGCGTGAACTGCAAAACTACAGCAAGAGGAACAGTCAGAGGTTTAAAGCCTCACCAACCAAAAAGGTAAAGAAAATAGACTACGGTAAATGCACATCAAGATGCCTAACAAGTAACAAGCTATAAATCGTACTGGGTTAGACAAAGACAATGTAGGCAGCACAAAATGGGTTCCAAGAACTTAAGAATGGAACATCAAGATGTCTAACAAGCGCTAAATCGCCACACAAAAACTAGCTAAAGGTACCCAAGGACACTACTCTGGACTAGCAAGTGAAACAAAATCTGATACAAAAAATCACATAGCAAAAACTAAATCACCTTAGGAAGACGAAACAGGAGACTGCTCAGCAATGGAGGAGGAGGAATTGAGAGCCGCAGCAGCAGCCAGTGGAGAATAAATGCGTGCTTTCTTTATGATCTCTGAAACAATCCAATGCTTATGCTTGCTCAAAGGCCTTGACGGATCCAATTTCACCTAATATTTCACATAACCAAATTAAGTTCCATTTTCAGAGCAGCCTAATAACAGTCTACTTCCAAAGGTTGAGTTCAAACATTCCCTAAATAAATGCTCACTAAAATTTGGAGCTCTTGATCAAATGTATCTCAAATTCGCTACAAAATACGAGGGTACAAGTCAAAGAATGAAGAGAAATTTACTCGATCGCCGATGTTACAGGAGTCCTTTTCATCGTGAGCCATGAACTTGGAAGTACGTTTGACATAGCGATTGTAGAGCTTGTTATGGAAGAGTCTGTCGACGGCGACCACCACCGACTTCTGCATTTTGTTCGACACCACTGTACCTATCACTGCCTTCATTTTTCCGAACGAGCTCTGGATTTGAGAATCTCAAGATCGAAGAGAAGAGAACCAGTGAAAAAGCTTCTTATGGTCTAGGGTTGTTATAATGATGGGCTTTGATCTTTTAGCCCAATATATTAAGGTCCATGAATATGTAGTAGTTAACCGAACCGGCCTCATACTAAACCAGTTCAAACACTAATTTCTGGTTTATTTAACAGATATAAATAAAATCGAACCGGGATGAGAAGTGAGAAGTGAAGAATCATCGATATGGCTGTTATTGCTTCACTTCATCTTCAACCTCTCTCGTCTTTCTCGTCGTCGTCTCCTCCTTCTCCTTCAAGCTCTAAACCTCTCTATCTCAAATTCCAAACCTCGCACCGTGAAAATCTAAGACACCTTTCTTCTCTAGGAATTGTTCCTCAGAATCCCCGACTTGCTCCTCCGGCGAATGATCTTCCCGTTATCTTCTCCGCCGTGAACTTCCTCAAATCGAAAGGAATCTCCGACGAAGATTTCCCACGACTCGTCTTCCTCTGTCCACAGCTCTTCTCTCCCACTTTCGACATTTCCAAAATCGATCCCGTCTTCGATTTTCTCACCGGCGAGCTCGGAGCTTCCACAGAAGAATCTAAGGGCTTAATCGTAAATTGCCCGAACATTCTCCTCTCCGACGTAGAGTATTTCTTGAGACCAACGCTTGTTTACCTTTAAGGAGCTAGGGTTACGGAATCTGAACCGAGCTAGCAAGATGAACGCGCACGTGCTGAACACGAGAGTTGAGAAGCTAAGAGCTAAGATGAGATTCTTGAAGAGTATAGGATTCGAACACGAAGAAGCAGCTAGAGTCTGTGGGAGAATCCCCGCGATATTTGGATACAGTGTTGACGATAACTTGAGGCCCAAGTTCGAGTTTCTGGTTTACGACATGGAAAGAGAACTTGAAGAGCTCAAAAAGTTTCCTCAGTATTTTGGGTTTAGCTTGGGGAAGAGGATAAAGCCAAGACATTGGCATTTGAAGAAGAAGAACGTTAGGGTTTCACTTAGTAGAATGTTAATGTGGGGTGATCATAAATTTTACTCCAAATGGAAGCCATAAGAACAGAATTACTCTTCCCCTGCTTTCACTTTTTACATATGTTTATAATTATATTCAGATATCTGAAAGAAAAAAAATTGAATTGCATTTCAAGGAAAAGTGATTCTGAATCATACGAAAAATGTTGAGGGAATCATCCAAAATCCAAATCTAGGGTTTAATTTCAGACTCTTTTAAGGTTACTGACGAATTACAAGATCGATATCGGCCCCAACTTCTGCAATCTTGGCTTCCTTTGAGGCCTTTGCTGATTTTGCAATGCTCTCTACATCAAAATCTATTGCTATCTTCTTCACCAGACCTTCAAGCATCTGTCGTTGTAGAAACACACCGATTAAATTATGTAATTAACAAGCGGGTAAGTTACTCTAGTTGTTTGCAAAAACTAACCAGTGACCCAATTGCTACCAAACTCCGGAACTTGGAATCAACATCTGCAGCTTCCTCTTCTGCAACCTGTAGTAAGCTATCTTTTTAGCACAAAAATGATAATAAACTATTTGGTACATTGGTCCTCTCCCATTTTACTTTGATCTCAGAGATTTGTGTACAGAGACGAATAAAAACAGATGAGATTCAACTCGGTGACGAGATAAGAATTGGATTTATGCAACAGTGGTTAAAATCACCAAATTTAGGCGTACCTGCAAAGCTGCTGAAAGGACTTGAGCTTGACCTTCTTGATCCTTCTTTTCTATTAATAGCACTGCATAACTGAGGAAGAACAAAAGCACAGATCACGGTTTGATCTTCTCCACAGAGTGTATAATAGAATAAAGCTACAATTTGGCAATAATCCAACAAGAGATATAAAGAGAGGTCTTACTTGAGAAGCAACGTCGAATAAGCCAACTGCAGATTCTTATTTGGGGATGAATAACAGTTTGAGAAGGCATCAAGAATCTGCAATTAAAACCACTTCATCAAATTATCATATATAAACACACTTTTATAGGCACTATATCTATATTTAAATTTAATTAAATAACTTCATTTCTATTCCCTGACGCAACAAAGCAATGGATACTAGACATAGAAACCAAAAGTTCCTCCTCAGGCTGTAAGAAACAGCTAAACCAATAGTAGGTTCATCAAGATCATCACACATCCTAGTTATGGTATAAAATCATAGAAACGAAATAGTACGTACTTGACTATGATGCGTCTGTAGCCAGTAATGAAATGAAGAATTCTTGAATAGATTAACCAGAACACGAACAGTCGTTAAAAGATTTGCAGGAAGAGCAGAATCTTCTGTAACTTTCTTTATCAAATCCAAAAGCAGGTCTGATTGAAATATAGTAACAGAGAGATACCAGTTAATAAAGGACATTAGCTGGTACTTTCATTAATGTTGAGAAAGCATAGCTTCACGCAATAGATGATTACCATTGTTGTTTTCCACATGCTTGATAAGTAGACTTGCTCCATGAGGATGCAAAACGAGCATCCTGACTATATCAGTAGCTGCATATTCAAAAACCATAGGTATAAGAGTTTAACCCAAAAGAAAACATAAGGCTACTTATATCCAACAATAGACAAAAATAATGTGGCCAGCGAAAGGCAAAATGCTTTATGGCCTGCAAGAAACATCAAAAGAAACACATGGAAACCAAGAATATCATCCAAATAAACCAAAACATATCTCATTTTAGATTGTTATACAAGCATCTTGGAAACAACTGATTTTGCTACGGCTTCATAATATTGAGAAACATATGGCTACCATCAAAAGCTCAATATGTAATAAACAGTTCTGTTTGACTAGTTGATTGATAAGAGAAGACCAACCAGGAAACATCATTGCAGGTGGCCATGCTTGTAGCACTTTCAAAAGCAAAGCAATATCCATGTCAGCAAAATTGGTAGAGTGGTAGTGTGATGTGTCCTTGAGTATATTAACGATTGCGCCTACTCTGGATACTTCGAGTTCGGTCAGGGACTTGTCATTGTTTACCTTCAAAAGATGGAAAAATTGTAGAAACATAAATACCAACAATAGTATAAGTAATATAATCATTTAATCATTCGTGTGACAAAAGTTGATACTGAAACTTACTGAGTCAAATCGTAAAGTAGTATTGAACTCTGTCATCTTTTTAAGAATCCCATCATATTGAGCAACATCGAAAACTAGCACACCTTTCTGTAGAGAGTAATGGAAGAAAAAAGGATCAAAAGCTAGAAACATTAAACAGTGATAACTAATAAAGAAAGAATTCCAGCGTACTTTTGGAATGTGCTTGTATAAAGGTTTTGCCGGAGTTGCTACAACAGAAAAGAGTCAGAGCATGAGGCAACAAAAGAACAATACGCGAAACTGAAAGTATTATGTGAAAATAACACAGACAGTGTATTCATACCAGCTGTATGAGATGCTTGCCCAGGCACATAAGCATTTGCTGTTACACAAAAAAAGGTAAAACAAAATTAAAATCAAATCCTAAAAAAAAATTTCAGACCAATTATTTTCGAAAACATGTGATTTTATACCGCCAGTGAAGGGATCACGAAAAGATGGATTAAAGTTGAAGTCTTTCTGCCCAGAATTTTGTAATATAAATTCAACAATCTGCTGCCGATATGCAAAGGGGAGATTCTCTTTGAGAAGCCACTTGTCAGCTGCATCATAAGGATTGTCTGCCAAACAAGAAAGGATTTGAAGTATCACAAACTGAAGCAGTTTCTTGCGGTTGCACTTGTAATAAAAACAAGGCGAGTAAGAGCGTTCAGGTACCTGATCGATTGTAAGGCAGCTTCCGGATAGGTTCCCCATCACCAATGTCGACATCGAAAACTAGAGAAAAGAAAAGGCTAAGAATTTTGTTTACTTCGACTTTGAGAGATTCTCAAGTTTCCATAATAGATCAAAATCTAACCAAAATCATATTGAACTCCCTCGTGAATTGGACGATCAGCCACACCATCGGGGCCATCAACAACCTCACCAATCTGAAAAAAGGCATGCAGTGAGAACTCAAATCATTCTAACACAATACAATGCCAATGTTTAATCCTTCATATGCAACCAAATGTTAGAGAGAAATCTATCTCATATCCTTGCTATCTACTTAAGAGATTGCTACTTGAAAGGACGACCAGAATTCAAAATCAGATGCAATTTTCCTCCCAGGTTTGAGTTGCCACATTAGATCAACCACTAAGGCATTTAAAATCCTCGCTAAAGGCACTGATACATGTGACAATTTGCTGGCAGTACATGCTATCAATTTATGACCAGACAGCCAATGGTAACTTTTCTATGAACAAATTAACAAATATTCCTCAAGGCAATTGTTTCAAAGGGAAGTTATCTGTATATTCATGCATAAGATCTAATAAATAGTAAAGCATGCATTCAGGTCAAGAGCAAAAAAGAAATGCAGTCAACAAACAAAAAAAGATAAAAGTTCATTCTGTTTACTTACTTTGTCCCATCTCTGTTCTTTCATATTCCATGCATAAGCAACCCCATTGTCTCCTTCCCTTACTACTTTTGTCTGGCCATCACTGGTACCTGAGAATATACATCAAATAAGAGTAGATGATGTTACAAGAATGCTCAGCTTAATCTATTCAACTTTGATCGCCAGACACTATCAATTACAGCTGGGAAATTATCTATGTGCTCTCTTGAGATTTCTTTAAAACTTAGTGTTTCTACCCGTATGAAAGGTTAATAATACAATCAATTGGATAATACGTGGTACCTGGTGACGTGAGAGAATCAAGCCCTGGCAGCTCGTCAAGTTTCAATCCTCCAACCTTTTTCCTGAGATAAAGAATAACACGCATATACATTGCAGTTATATTTTGAGCATAAAAGACAAGAAATCATACCCCGTCAGCAGGTCATATAATCAAAGTCATGGCATTGCCACATGAAAAAAAATACTCAATGGACACAGAATTTAATCGATAAGAGTTGAAATCACCATAAATGATCAGATTACCTGCTCAACTTGTACTGAGAAATTTGGGAATCATAGGCATCAATCTCCATCTGATCTGCAATCGCGTCATGACGTACTGTCCAAACACGAACCACTCCATCTGAACATGCCGTCACAATATCTCCGCTTTCCAAAAACTTGGCATCCCAGACACAGCCTGGGTGTTCCAAACTCTGAACGCAGACTCCATCTGTACCAGACAATAGCAACAAAGTAAGAACAACAGATCAACCTAAAAGATCTAAACATGCTTTTAACCAAAATGTCAGTCTCTTTTCGCAAGTGATATCTATTATAACATTTATTGCGGACCAATCTTTGTGAGCATTTCAAATTGGTTTCTGATCACCTGATTACTGTCTGACATGCTAACAACTAACTTTCCATAGGTTGTGACTAAGTAATCAAATTTATAACACGTCTTCCACAAAAATATTATATAAGAGACATCTTTATTATTAAAAGAAAACTTTAAGAGCGAGCATCATACTGAAAAGTGGAGAGAGATTTTCTAAATTTAAACATCTCAGACCTCATATAACCTAGAAAACTGTAGAACATAAGTGATAAACAGCCAAGGCATCAATAAAAACAAAGGAACCCGTAATCACCTTTCCATATCTTGGCATGGCGATCTTCACTGCCACTAACAATAAGGCCAGACGAATGTGCGTCAACTGAATAAACAAGGGAGGTGTGGCCAACCATCTCCAGAAGAACTTCGCCACTTAGTGCCCATAATCTGATTGAACTGTTAGAAAAAAAAATAGTGATTTACAACCTTTGCTGTGTACAAACACATGAAAGGCTGAATAAGAGAAAACATAAGCATCATATTATCCCCGGATCACAAAACTTATCCAGGTCATGCAAAAGACAACACAATTCGAGTTAAGCACATAAGGATTCACTTGGACAATGACATTCTAAGGCATGAGTTTGTTGGAAGCAAATAACTTACCCATCATGTGATGCGGAAAGAAATCCTAAATCAGGCATCACAGCTAGCCCTCTAACAGTATCTGCATTGCAAAATATAATTACTTGTATAAGACAATAGTTTCTCCAATAAAAAGGAATCCCTGACAACAGGTCATGTCTTGGCACTTCACAAGATAAGATATCTTAGTGCAGCTAGCATCAGATTCTATCTTATTTCCGATATGCAGTTTCTCATATTGGCAAGGAAATTTCGAGAGCAATGAAAATTTGAGAGAGAGCAACAAAATTCACCTGTATGCCCTGAAAGAGTTTGCAGACTTGTTTTTCCTTTCCAGAGTTTGAGACTGGCGTCACTTGAACCTGGTAAGTACATATAACTTCAGTGAAAATTATGCCGTCAAACATAATCAAAAAGAAGTATATGCATCATAAGAACAACCGAAAACATTATTAACCAAAGCTTGCAGAACGATCATACTAGAAAAACCAATCGAATAAGAATGTCCTTGACATCAAGAAAATGACAAATAAAAAAGAAACAAATGCATCAAATGACAGCTTTAGCTGGATGATGTACCTGAGACGAGATGACCAGATGGCAGCTTTATCACTGCCTGGACAGGCGACTTGTGTGCCTCCCAAGATTCAACAAGCTGACCGTTTCTCCATCGTTTGAGGGTTCTTAAGATAAAAATAAATAAATGGGAACTTAAGTTACACTACACTACAGTAGAGAGTAAATCAAATTTTGATGGATCTCTTTACCCCAGTATTACTGAAGCTAGTACGCTACTCGAGACAATAATGCACAGAGTTAACACTCGTAAAACCTTTAGAACTACGGTTAAGAATTGACTGTATAATATTCCGTATGGGATACAATTACTAGGAAACAGTGAAGGAACCCGCAGGCTAATACACTCACTGGATACTAAGCAAGAGGCATTATTGATTGAACAGTTGGTAAATTTCATACTAAGGAAATTACATGAACAGAAGGACTTACTGATCAACTGAAGATGACACTATGTCCTCTTTATCAATAGCAACACCAGTGACTTGCATCTGATGACCCTTCAATGTCTGAATATTCTCTCCATTTATCAGATTCCAAACAAACACGAAAGTATCCATACTCCCAGAGACGAGTCTTCCTTCAGGGTAATCATCAGTTGGTGGAATCCATGCAAGTGGCCCAACGAAGCTAGTATGACCCAACAGAATCTTAGAGGAGGTATACTTGCGCTTATCAGATGGATCCAGTGACCAAACCCTGATGGTTCTGTCTCTTGATGAAGTAGCTATATTATCATCACTACACACACAAATCCCACGAACCTGAAGAAGTTGATAAACCATGAGTTTCCAGTGTCACAATAACAGTTCTTTTTCAGTTGCATTAGGTCAGTAGCATAAAGATACAGTTGAATGGATTTAGAAACAAAAAACAATCACACTCCTGCCAAAATTTTGTTAAAAGTAATGCCATTCGTACGCAAGGTTAAACATCCAACCCTATTAGATACAATTCTCAAATTCAGTACCCAGTATCAAAATTATGTCTGAAAATTCGCTGAGGGATTAACCTAATAAGAAAACTAATCAAAACAAAGCTTCACACTAACTATCAAATCAGCTCATAGAATTGAAAAATCCTGGATACAAAGCGGAGGAATGAAATTGGAATCACGAGGGTGAATTTTGCTAAAAACCTACTAAATATAAGACTTAATTTCAAAATCTAGAATAGAATCGATCACGAAAACGAGAAATCAGAACAGTAAAAGAAGAAGCGGATATTCGGAAGAGATCTTACATCATCATCGTGGCCAAGAAGCTCGCACCTGAGCTTGTACTCGTTAAAATCGATATCCATGACTGAGAAAGAGCAGCAGATTCCAAACGCCAAATTGCAGCGACTCAAAAGTGACTTGAGGAAGGAGAAACACTCTCAAGGAGAAGAAACTAATTTCTTATTTCCTTTTCTTTCTCTCTTATATAAGGATAAACGTATAATAACCTTTGTGGGCCTTAAAAAGCCCGGCCCAATTTACTTACAAACTGATTTTGATTAATTTTTTAAATAATAACATGAATAATGAGGCAATGAAACATGATGACGTGTCGAATTTAATAATCACGAAAAAGGAGGGGACAGTGGTTTAAATTTCCTCACCTTCCTAAGAGTACTTTCTACAGAGAAGTGGCATAGACCGTAATTAGCAACAACCTCTGAGCCCGTTTTCACAAAACGATCGTAGTCCTTCATGATATTTTTCTCGGCCATTAAATTCTTCTTCTTCTTCTTACACTGTTTGTTTATAAATAAAACCTGGAAGCTCAGTTCCATGGTAAGCTGTCTTCTTCTATCTGGTTCATTTCGCTGTCTTATTTTCTCTTTTCCAATAGTTGATTTTCACATATGCATCGCCAAATAGTAGATTTGTAATGCTCTTTGTTCTTGATTGTTTCTTTTTTAATCCTCACTGAGATTTGAGCTTAAATCTTGATTATCTTGGTGAGCAGTTTTTGTTTTAGACAATGTATATATTTGTTTGAGAATACAAGCTTCTTCTTTACTTTAATTCAACCTTAATCAGATTGTGTGATTTTGAATTAGTCTATTAAATTATAAGCATTGTTTTCATTTTCTGTTGATAAGTACTTTGTTATAGATTCTTAATTTCATAAGTTTTGATCATTTACTTTATCATTACCTGCAGGTGAAGTATGTTGTGTGCAACCATATGAGCTCTGATGGTGATTCTGGTCACAGGAGATTCATGAAATTTGTGATTTATTGCATCAAGAATAGAAGACTACAAGGGGAGGTTAATTAAATTATCTTATGGTGTATAAAATGGAAAAAAAGAGTGAAAAAAATGTATCCAATTCTGATAAGTTGTCGCTGATTAGAGTGTTGAGAGGTATAATATGTCTGATGGTGTTAGTTTCGACAGCTTTTATGATGTTGATATTCTGGGGGTTCCTATCAGCTGTTGTTTTGAGGCTTTTCAGCGTACGCTATAGCCGTAAATGTGTTTCCTTCTTCTTTGGCTCGTGGCTCGCCTTGTGGCCTTTCCTCTTTGAGAAGATTAACAGAACCAAAGTTATCTTCTCTGGCGATAAGGTTCCTTGTGAGGATCGAGTATTGCTCATTGCAAACCACCGAACAGAAGTTGATTGGATGTACTTCTGGGATCTTGCACTGCGTAAAGGCCAGATTGGGAATATAAAATATGTGCTTAAGAGCAGTTTGATGAAATTACCTCTCTTTGGTTGGGCGTTTCACCTCTTTGAGTTTATTCCCGTTGAGCGGAAATGGGAAGTCGATGAAGCAAACTTGAGGCAGATACTTTCGAGGTTTAAGGATCCTCGAGACGCTTTATGGCTTGCTCTTTTCCCCGAGGGCACAGATTACACGTAAGCTTCCTTTCTTTAGAGTATCATTCTTGTTTAGACACCGTCTGGTTTAGAGCATATAACCGTGGAACTTTATGCAGAGGGGCTAAATGCGAAAGGAGTAAGAAATTTGCTGCTGAAAATGGCCTTCCAATACTGAACAACGTGCTGCTTCCCAGGACAAAAGGTTTCGTCTCCTGCTTGCAAGAATTGAGTTGCTCACTTGATGCAGGTTTGTCTATACTTTTGCTGGTTCGCATCACTGATTTAAGATCATAGGCCTTTCCTCTCCTCTTGAACAAAGCAAACTCTGATGCAACACTATTGCACTTGCAGTTTATGATGTGACCATCGGTTATAAAACCCGCTGCCCATCTTTCTTAGACAATGTTTATGGAACTGAGCCATCAGAAGTTCACATCCACATCCGTCGTATCAACCTAACCCAAATCCCAAATCAAGAAAAGGACATCAATGCTTGGTTAATGAACACATTCCAGATCAAAGACCAGCTGCTCAATGACTTTTACTCCAATGGCCATTTCCCGAACGAAGGAACAGAGAAAGAGTTCAACACAAAGAAGTACCTCATAAACTGCTTGGCAGTGATTGCCTTCACCACCATCTGTACGCATCTCACCTTCTTCTCATCGATGATTTGGTTCAAGATTTATGTCTCCTTGGCCTGTGCCTACTTGACCTCTGCTACACATTTCAATCTTCGTTCTGTTCCACTTGTTGAGACTGCAAAAAAAGCCTTCAAATTACTAAACAAATAAATTTTCATTGTTTTCAATCCACATGATGGAATCTTTTTAACTTTCAATCAATCCACTTTCTTACTTATGCAGTGTGACCTCAAGCTGCAATATATGATTAGCTCTATTTGCGAAAGTCTCCATACATTCACGTACACATGTTAGCTCACAGCAGATTAAAAAAAAACACAAAATACAACCATAATGCACATTTGACTCCTACATAACTCATAGAGCCACTACAGTTTTACCTAGGATAGGATAAAAGACATACTGTATTGTTTTGGTTGCGTATGAAAGCAATTAGATTGAATTTAAGCCCCAAATAAAGTTTAGCTGCTGCAACTTGCTAGTAGGTTTTCTTTCGGAAGGTTTCACTTTGTGTTTTGGTTTTCATGGTTTTCTCGTACTGATTCTTGTAGCTGTTGTTGCTCTGTGTTGGTCTGTGTTTGATGTTGTTTCTGTTGTTGTTTTCTTCATTACTTCTTGCTGGTGTTGTTTGGTTTCTTCCCGCCTACATCAACATGATTAACACAAAACTTTTTAGTAAGAGTGATTGCAGAGGGAAACATACAGTAAATATTCCAGCTCTACATGTTACAGAGACAATGAGAGATGAATAAAGACTAGAGAATCGACAGGTACTCACATGACCTCCTCATCTGCTTGAGACTGAGCTTTAAGACTTAAGTGATCTTTCCATCAATAGAGGAAGTTCAAAACAACCATATTGGATAAGAAAACTTGGGTTTTTGTTTCTGAATCCGGAACAGCATATGCCTCTTCAGCTTTTGCCCTCATATTGAAGTACACTATAAGAATTATGGATTTTTAGCTAATGCAAAAGCCCTAGAAGAGCAAACCCCCAACAGGGGAAAGTCAAAGAGATGTTGGTTGATTTGCAAAGTCAACAAAAAAGTTGACACTCGAGACAGTGACCAAACGAATTGTTTGTAAAAGTCACTGATGATAAGAACATTGAGAAAGCTGACTGTGAAATGAAATCTAAGTACCCCAAAATCAGTGAAAATGCATTGCTGTCTAGGCAGACTATACCTTGTAGCACAGAGACAGAGATCATCAACCTTGGGCCATCTGGGTATTCTATAATAATGTACAGAAAATTGATACCTCACTATTATATCCTGTATTCAGAAATTTCAGACAAATCCTTGGTCACGAAATGTAGCATAGAATATATAGCTTCTGTTTTGAAATGGGAAATGTCAGATGAAATAAACATATGAACTTGGTTATCGATATATGCCAAGCTGCACCCAGAAAAATTCTCCAGCTCCTTCCCTCTCATTTGATGCCGTATCCGTCGCATCTCATCCCATCTACCAGACGAGGCATAAGCGTTAGCTAGTTGAATATAGCGAGACCCGTTAGATCCTTCAATGGCTAACAATTTCTCTTCTACTTCCTTCACAAGCTCTGTATTCTTATTCCAGCTACAAGCATTTAAAAAAGCTCCAAGAATAACAGCATCTTTTTCAACTTGATCAATACCTTCCATAAGTTCTATGGCTTTGTCCAACCTATTGGCCTTTCCATACAAATCTATCATGCAGGTATAGTGACCAGCCTCGGGGGATATGTTGTAAGCCTCTATCATCGACTTGAAATATTTCTCACCTGTTAGAACTAAGCCACGGTGACGACAAGCTGATAGGAGAGCCATAAACGTGATTTCATCTGGCTTGAATCCACCCTCAGTCATGTCTTCAAAGAGCTGAAAGGATTTGGCTTCATGGCCATGATGAGCACAACCAGCTATCATTGCGTTGTACATAACTGTGTCTCTCTCGAAGCTATTGTCAAAGATCCTTTCAGCATACTCAACATTTCCGCATTTTGAATACATGTCAACAAATGCAGTAACAAGTTTTTTATCCATTAAAATGCCTGTTCTCAAGCTGTGACCGTGAATCTCCTTCCCCGGTTCCATATAAGCTTGTAAAGAGCATGCACCAAGGACGCTGACCATGACCAAAGAATCAGGAATATTGGTCTCATTAGCTATAAATTCACGAGCAAGTTCCAAAACAGAATCAGGTTGACGTAAATTAAGATATCCCAAGAACATGGCAGTCCAGACCACTAGATTCTTTTCAGATAAAGAATCAAACAACCTTTTCGCCTCCCCCATCTTCCCCTGAGACGAGTAGCCCACGATCATTGAAGAAGTTGAATACAAGTTTCCAAAACCATATAACAAATGAGCAGACTCTGCATACTTCATATTTCCACACTTGCAATAAACATCAACAATTCCACTGCTTACAAATTTATTAGAATATGATCCGTTCTTCAATACCCGAGCATGTGCTTCCTTTCCAATCTTCAGGCTCTTTAAACTACTCAGAACATTTAGTACAGCCGCGAAAGTGTGTTCGTCCCATTTCAACCCACTTTCCTCCATACTAACAGCTATCTTCAAAGCTTCTTCTTCATAACCATTCTGTGCATACCCTGAGATCAATGTATTCCAAGAAATTGTATCATTCAATTCTGGATTTCTCCAGAATATACTCAAAGCTTTGTCAATGTCACCTTCTCTACAATAAGCTGCAATCATTGCGTTCCTAGCCACACTATCAACAAACTCAACACACGACCCGTTAAAGACATTACAAACTTCCTTAAACTTGCCACATTTTGAATACATGTGAATGAGAGAACTAACAGAAAACTTAGTTGCATCATTCCCGGTTTTCACCATAACTCCATGCAACTGTTCGCCATAAAACACATTAGTTAACTTCGCAGAAAGCTTAACCATAGTAGTGACACTGAAATCATCTATCCAAATCTCATCCTTCTCCTTCCTATGCATCTCACCAAACATCTCAATAGCTTCACTCTCACACCCATCAGTTTTGGCAAACCCTGAAAGCAAAGTGTTGTACGTAATCAAATCTCGTTCACAATTTTCCCTTTTGAACAATTCACGCGCTTCCTTTACGTTGTTGAACTTTACGTAGGCTGCGATCACGGCGTTCCACGAGTAAACGTTTCTCTCAGGCATTTCGTCGAACACATTCCGTGCTTCCCGCAATAAGCCATTTTTTGAGTAAAGGTTAACGAGTTGGTTCGAGGAGATTGCGGTTAAGGTTGAACCAGTTTTAATGGAGCGAATGTGATGCAAAAACCCATCCTTTAAGCACTTCATGTCCAGTTTCAGACATACATGGAAAGAAAAACGACTAGAGACATTTTGCTCAATTTGATGTCTTCTCGAATAAATATATAGAAAAAATATTTTGGGTTGAAATCTTATTTAAATTATCTTGGGCCACATTAAAAGCCCACTAGATTAGATTGTGGTTTCTATGTCTTCAAATTTGTAACCACCGGAAGCAGAGAAGACTTGCTTCTTAAGCTTTAACCCTAACTTATTTGTTTTACATCGATCCTTTCTGAAGAAGATGCTGTCCGATCTTCCAAGGGATTTGGCAGAGGATGTGCTCGTTAGGCTTCCGATGACATCTATGAGAGCAGTGCGATTGGTTTGCAAAAATTGGAACACTTTATTCAAAGATGAGAGTTTTACAAAGCACATTGTTCAAACCAAAGCAGCAGCAGCAGCCATGGATTTTTTGGCGGTTATGGTGATGAATGATCGGGTTTATTTGATGAGCGTCAACCTCCATGGAATTGACCCATCAATAAACCATCTAGGTAAACTCGTTAGCCTAACCGATTCAGCTCAAGTCGATATATCTGTTGTCTACCACTGCGATGGTTTATTGTTATGCATCACGAGAGACCTCACTAGGTTCGTTGTTTGGAATCCGTATTGCGGCCAAACCCGGTGGTTCGAACCAATAAGCAGACAAAGTTGGGATATTTATGCTATAGGATACGAGAATAGCAAATCATGCCGCAGCTACAAAGTATTGAGATTTTGTGAACTTTCTTCCAAAGACATTCGTTATGAATTGTACTACATAAACTCTAAATCACCTAGGGATATGACTAACCCTATCACTATCTTTCCAGACTGGGATATACAGTTTTATGCACGTGGCGTGTCTCTCAAGGGTAATACATATTGGTTTGCTCAAGAAATGTGTCTAGGAGGAGACAAAGAAGAAGGTAAAACAAGGTACCAAGATTTTTTAATATCTTTTGATTTTGCAAAAGAGAGATTTGGACCGCGTCTAAGTCTACCGTTTCACTCTTTTATGGAAGAAACCGTGACTTTATCCAGTGTTAGAGATGAGCAACTTGCAGTGTTGTTTCAGCAAGATGATACATTACATATGGAGATATGGATTACGACTAAGATTGAGCCCGAAGCTGTGTCGTGGAGCAAGAAGTTGTTGGCGGTGGATATGAGACCAATCTATGATTTTCCAATTGGAGATATAGCAGGGAGTTTTTTTGTTGACGAGGAGAAGAAAGTTGCAGTGGTTTTTGATATTGACATGAGAGATACATATACGGAGATGGGCAGCTACGCTTATATCATTGGAGAGGATGGATATTTCAAAAAAGTGGATTTAGGAGAACCTTCAAAAGAATATTCTTTCCCAATTATGTGCTCTTATGTTCCAGGTTTAGTGCAAATCAAACGACCTGCACGAGGTAGCAAAAGGAAAAGACGGGAAAAAGAAAAAAAACAGATTATCGAGTACCTCTAGTTTTATTTTTTTCTTTGTTTCTTTTTGTTGTGTTGTTCTTGTTTCTCATATCTTGCTTGAAGCGGAAACTCAATAAGTATCCTCTCATGCATATATCCTAACTCGCGGATAAGAATGTTTAGTTTTTTTCTCATCTGTCGATGACATTCAGCATGACCAAAATTAAATGGTCTTTGCAATAAACGCTTCTTCCAACAAAAGAACAAGATTTTGTTACCACAAAAACGTGTATTGTTAGTAATGAGAGAGACCGAGGGAGAGAGCAAACTATTCGGGCTCTCTCCATGGAGAAATTCTTACAAATTATTAGGTAAATAATGTCAAATATACTTGGAGAAATTATTTGTTGCCAGTACTTAGAATACAATCATTTGTTCACAATGATGATGTTCAAAATCATTACATGATTTACCTAATTGGTGTGATGTCGAAATCCACATAGAAAACAAATTATAAGAACTCTTTTTAATTTAGTTTGTCTAGATGCCTACTTGACAAAACCACAAGTCTACTAACAGCTATCTTCAAAGCTTCTTCTTCATAACCATTCTGTGCAAACCCTGAGATCAATGTATTCCACGAAATTGTATCATTCAATTCCGGATTTCTCCAGAATATACTCAAAGCTTTATCAATTTCACCTTCTCTACAATACGCTGCAATCATTGCGTTCCTAGCCACACTATCAACAAACTCAACACGCGGCCCATTAAAGACATTACAAACTTCCTTAAACTTGCCACATTTTGAATACATGTGAATGAGAGAACTAACAGCAAACTTAGTTGCATCATTCCCTGTTTTCACCATAACTCCATGCAACTGTTCGCCATAAAACACATCGGTTAACTTCGAAGAAAGTTTAAGCATAGTAGTGACAGTGAAATCGTCAATCCAGATCCCATCCTTCTCCTTCCTATGCATCTCACCAAACATCTCAATAGCTTCACTCTCACACCCATCAGTTTTGGCAAACCCTGAAAGCAAAGTGTTGTACGTAATCAAATCTCGTTCACAATTTTCCCTTTTGAACAATTCACGCGCTTCCTTTACGTTGTTGAACTTTACGTAGGCTGCGATCACGGCGTTCCACGAGAAAACGTTTCTCTCAGGCATTTCGTCGAACACATTCCGTGCTTCCCGCAATAAGCCATTGTTTGAGTAAAGGTTAACGAGTTGGTTCGAGGAGATTGCAGTCAAGGTTGAGCCAGTTTTAATGGAGCGAATGTGGTGCAAAAACCCATCCTTTAAGCACTTCATGTCCAGTTTCAGACATACATGGGAAGAAAAATGACTAGAGACATTTTTGCTCAATTTGATGTCTTCTCGAGTTCTATATAGAAAATATTGGGTTGAATTATATTGGGCCACATTAAAAGCCCACTAGATTAGATTTTATTATTCTAAAGCCGATGATTGTTGTCCTTGGCGCAAATTCAGCTAGGGTTTCTGTGACTTCAGCAGAGGAGACTTGCTTCTTAAGCTTTAACCCTAACTTATTTGTTTTACATCGATCCTTGCTGAAGAAGATGCTGTCCGATCTTCCAAGGGATTTGGCAGAGGATGTGCTCGTTAGGCTTCCAATGACATTACATATGGAGAAATGGATTACAACTAAGATTAATTGAGACCGAAGAGGTGTCGTGGAGCAAGAAGTTGTTCTTGGCGGTGGATATGATCCAGTCAATGATTATCAATTTGGAGTTTCAGCAGGGAGTTTCTTTGTTGACGAGGAGAAGAAAGTTGCTGTGGTTTTTGATATTGACACAGACACGGAGATGGGCAGCTTCGCTTATATCATTGGAAATGATGGATATTTCCGAAAAGTGAATTTTGGTGAACCTTAGAAGAGTTTTCTTTCCCACTTATGTGCTCTTATATTCCAGGTTTAGTGCAAATCAAACGACCTGCTCGAGGTGGCAAAAAGAAAAGACGGGAAAAAGAAAAAGAAAAAAACAGATTATGAGTACCTCTAATTTATTCCTTTTGTTTCTATATCTTGCTTGAAGCGGAAACTCAAGTATTCTCTCTTATATCCTAACTCGCAGATAAGAATGTTTAGTGACTTGCTTGGGATTTGGGAACTGCATCCAGAAATCCAAATTCATTTGTTCCAAGGATGTTACCGAGATAATGCGATAAACTTTTGCATATGTTGCTGCTAATACTAATACCACAAGAGGCAAGGATGAAACTAGTAATAGGAAAGCAAAAGAGATAATGGACAATAAACGCGGATCAGCAATGTTCTTTGTCACCAATGCATTTCCCGGTGTGGGCTGTATTGGATCTCTAAGTCAGTTTTTCCACAACTTCAGACTGGAATTTCCATTCACCGGGATTCACACCGGCGGTGTTACCAATTTGAGGACATACCATTAGTACAACAGTCATAATTTCTTGATACCTTTAAGAAAGGATACAAAGCAATCAGACCCCATAAAAGATCCAGCAAAGGCATCAAAGACAATCCATTAGAGCAACTACATCAGGGTATCTGCTTAAGATACTCCTTAATAAATAAATAAATTAAAAAAATTTTAAAAAATGAGAGAAAGAGAAAGAATGAGATATATTTTTCAAATGAGAAACAGTTCTAAGACCACCTCCAATGGAGGGTTTTTAACAAAATTTTGATTAAAAATTAAATCAAATTATTGAAAAAAAAAATGAATTAAGAAGGGCACTTAAATAAGAGCATGAAGAGGGGCTCTTAATACTCATTAAACCCCTCTAAGCCACAAGTCTCTCACACATAATGTAGTTGTTATTCTTTCGACCAGAGCCGGCCAAGAGGCCAAGCGGGCCAAGCATTGGCTTGCGGCCCCTAAAAATATATATACTTAATCGGCCACATTTATGTTGTAACTCTTCCTTAGTCTAGTGGTAAAAGCCCCTCCTTTGCCTTCAAGACTGCTAGTTCGATCCTCAGTTGCTACATTTGTTATCTTTTTTGATTATTTTTTAAATAATCACTTTTAGTTAGCCTTTTTTGGTTTTAGCTTGTAGCCGTCCCTACAGTTGTAGCCTTCCCATCTGTAGGGACGGCTCTGCACACATTGGTTCATTTTCTTTTCAAAATTAAAATTTAATTACATAATAAAATTTTATTAAAATAATCATTTGTTTATGTTTAAGAGGCTATATTGACATATGTCATCTACCCACTTGTACAACTACTAAAAGAAAATAAATAAATAAAAAATAATAATTTTTTTCTTTTAAGAAACTATCAGTGTTTATGTCGATAAAGCTGCTCCTAGATCAGTAAACACAAATATTCATTGCGGTCGGTACCGTATTTTCCAACAGTTGAACAACAAGTTACCTTGTTTATCGATAAGCTTCGTGTACCTAAATTCCTCCAATAAACGTCTTGATTCTATGTTACGATCCTTCTTCACAGGCTTATAATGAGTTCCATTTTTATCTGAATGGGAAATTATGAAGAAGAATCCTTCACTGTTTATCTCCGGTGTTGATGGAGAAATGGGTAATAGACCTAGCAAAACTTTGCCAAAGAGAAGTCGAAACTCAGGCGCAGTCAAAAATCTCAACCGAGAAGCTTGAAGAACATGTTTAACATCTTCATGTTGAGCAGCTAAATCATGTAAGTTGATGTGAGCGCCACCAACAATCAAATATGCAACCCATGCGACGCCGCCAGGTAGGGAGATAAATAAGCGTTTCAACTGCATTATGGTTTCATATTTGCCTAAAGAAAGATTCAATAACATTCATCCAAAACGTAAGTAAGAATTCATTGTTTGCTCAGAATTTGCTCTGGGTTCGATTTAATCTCTCCGATGAAGAGATTTTCCATACCTTGGAGCTACAACGTTGCCAAATTCTTTGATTAGGAACTTCGACATCTACGAGTATGATCTAATTGCTGCCAAAAACAAATTCTAAGAACTCTTTTTAGTTTAGTTTGTTTAGATTCATAGTTGACAAAACTACAAGTCTACAACTAACTTTAACTAGTCCACAAATCCACCCATCTCTAGTTTCACTTACGTACATCACATGCCACATGCCTGTTTATGTAATAATTTTTTAATTTGGACAAAGATATTTCCTATATATATATATATATATATCCTCATTTGGCTTTAGATTTTATATATTAATACACAAATTCAATATCTAATACAGACAGGAAATATATATTCTAAAAATCGCTTTTGAAATCTATGATTTTCATTTTTCTTAAAATCGTTCTAATTAACGTCTAACGGTTAGACTCTAACCTATATTTGTTTGATAAATATCGTGCAAAATATTACTAATTCCATATATTATCAAGCACCAATCCATTATTTCTTTGATTGTACGTCTATTCAAGCACTAAAATCGTTTTTTTCCTGCAGTACGTGAAGAATTTTAATCACTTAGCAGACCAGGAACAACAAACCACCCAAAATATTAAGCAGATATTATCATACGTTGGGATATATATAATAAAACCAATCGAAATTATTTGTGGTAGTCTTAAACGACTACTGAGTCTTAAGTCAATAGAAACCACAAAGAGTAAGCTTTATGAATTTGTGGTATTGTTTCAAGTGATTGGAACATTTGGTTTGTTTTGATTTAAGTCGTGGCCCAACAAATCCCCTATATGTTTTGATTTGATTGCGGATGTGACACCATTTGCTTTATTCAACGTGAACAATTTCACCTCTTTTTTTTGTGAACAATTCCTCCTATTATTCGTATTTGGTAGAAACTCATATTAATATTATATACTTTCTTGTTTTTTTTATAAATGATGATTTAAGCTTCTATTTTTATTTTTAGATAAATGATATTTTCGGTTTTAAATGTAATATTAATTAGTTTTTTATTAGTTTTGACGATTTATATTATAAAAATTGTTTTTCTATTGGTTGATTAGATAATAAATGATGTTTTAGTTTAGAAATAAACAAAAATTAAATGATTTCTTGTATGTGTATTTTCTTAAAACATCAAATAAAAATGAATGGAAAGAGTATGTGTTACGTACACCATTAAAAATATATATGTAATGAGGATCCAATTTCTTATAAATTCCGATCAACGTATCAAATTGTTTAAACGAATTATATAATAACCTTTTTGATAATAGCTGGTTTCAGAGCATCTTAAGTTGTCAGAAACTTGGATTCACGTATATATCCAATTTATACAGCTGAGGAATACATATATATACTTTAAAGTTTAAACATGTTTAATACATATAGATATAGTCCATATCTTTTCATAATTTAAAAATTTTAAGACTTAAGTGGGCCCTGTAGATTCCACTTTCCAGACAAAATATCATACTTCATGATATGTTAAGGCCTCAGAAAACATAAACCATCTTTCTTATCAATTTTAGTTTCCACGTAATCCGTAATTATAATATGAATTACTAGTTTTTTCCCAATACGGCAATATACTCAAGATATGGTATACTTTTTCACTTCTATTATTTTGTTCATCCTCTCATCATCTTCAAGATTAGCAAATTCAAAAACGTAATAAATAGACATACTTTTCAAATAAAAAGAGGTACAAAAATTCAAAAACACGTGGTGGACTTTTCTAAGTATAAAAGATTAGGTGAACTCTACGAAGTACGAAGTACACACCTTAATTGCTTAAAAACCATCATACATATATCTAATTAATCAGTAATCCAAATTCAAACAAATCAAAATGTGAGATCGTAGTTAGCTATTTTTAATTTCTTCTTTCACATGCAAACATATATATTATATATATATATATGTTGTTATAAGTTGGACATGTTACAAAATGCTACAAACTAATTAATTATATTAATCATGCTAACAAAAGAAAATAGTTGAATTTCTGGACTACGCTATGTTTTTTAAAACAAATAAGTATTGTCTTATTGAACGATGGTCCAACTCAACTGCATAGATATTACTCTTCGGAGTCAACTTTGAAGTCAACGGATTTTGAATACCGACCATTTTTATTACTATTTGTTAATAGGTGATGCATTAAATGATAGATCAGATTTATCTGATGTCTATCTAATGCATTAGTTGATACGGAAAATAGTTAACTTTCTGATAAGAGTCACATAGAAAGAAAAAAAAACAATACTAAGATTTATCATTTTTTTTTGTTCAAAACGATTTATCACTTTTTTTTTTTCTTTTTTTTTTGAAACCAAAACGATTTATCAGTTATGTGTGTAAAATCACAATGGAAATGCGATAATGGGGTCATACTATAAAAAAAGTCCAAAATTACGAGCTGCCCGATATTATGGTCACCTATGATGGCTGCCTTTTCTTCTAGTATTTGGCCCACTTCACCATTTTGCTACTTTATCAATTATTGGATTTGTTTCTTTCTAATATGGTAAGTTGATAACTATAATTTCACACACTGAAGTACTATTGTTAAATCGTTGCTCATAAGTCATAAGGGTTACATGAAAATATTTACCATAACATTACATGATACACGCTAATTATCATAGTGAGAGAAGTGAAAACCTCAACTTCATTTGTAATGATATTTACAAGCTTAGAAAAAAAAGAAAAAAAAAAAGTGAAAACCACGAATTATGAAGGAATTAGCACTCAGAAAAAATAATAGTAAATTAGTAGAAAGATCACAAAAGACTAAAATATATATGATAAGCTGAGAAACTGATGCCTTCATAAATCGTGGCTCTTTTGTCATCCGGAAGAAACCAAAGATATATAGTATAGAAATTGAAGAAACTGATGTCATCGAGAAGAAACCAACGGGATTTCTCATGTATTTGCTCTCTATATAGTCTATATGCACTGTAGATTTTTCTTGATATATAAAATATAATATCAAGATAATTCATAATTTTCACTAAACTGAGATTAGTTGCACAATATGTCATGTATTCATATTACTCCCAAAGTTTAAGAATTGACGATTCAATTATTCGAGTATATATATTTGACATCTCAAGAGGACGAGAAATACTTTTGATTATCACTTAGTTAATATTTTTTTGCCTGTAATTAAACTAAAAGAGTCTACAAGTAGACGCAAGTTGTTTTGACAATTCATAGTCTTCATAACAGCGATTGCTTTCGTAAGCCAACGACTTCTGCTTGATTGTTTCTTGCAAGTATCCACAAATATATCATATGTATATACAAACAAATATCATAACACAAAATTTTGCAGGAATCTTTTAATATAATTATTAGAGTGATTAATTACCTCTTATCGTCTTCGGGAATCAATACATGTGGTCTTGGACTGTTATGTGTGTTGACCCGGCTTCCCTGAAGGAACCATAGTATATATACAATTTTAAAATAATAAACACACCTAATTTTTTATTAGAAAACTGAAAATTCTTTCGTTATAGTAAACCTCTCTTAATTTTCAGTTGTGAAAAAATGAAATCTATAAGTTTACTTAGAGTCCTCAATCTATCGGATTTTATTTTCTGATCTTATACGTGAAAAACGTGCATGTATAATCATTATTTAAAGCTACGGGAGAATTTGAAACTGAGAGATTAATATTTTTGCATTTAAAAGCATGAGAAAGTTACAATTCGTATTTACCTAGTATTTGTTTTTCGATAAGAGATGCATACAAGTTAGTGTTTACAAACTTTACATGCATTAACCATTTTCTTCTTTCTTCTTAAATCCTTTAACCAAAAAAACGAGTTTCTTCTTGACCTCGTCATCATGTGTAATGTTAATAAGTGTTTTTCGCCATCATTAGCTAAGTGGAAACACTCTCATTCCTGGCTAAACTCTGATTTTACAACCTCGCAGCAAGGTGCGGAGAGTGAAATATAATGCACTTACGGATTCATAAGAAAACAATAGGCAATTAATATCTTTCTTCATTAATATGTATGGATTTATCAGGAAGAAAAAAAAGAATTCTGTAATGTCATTGGACCGAATCTTAGTATAAAATATTGGCAGTGTATCATATCATATCATATCATATCAAACAAACAAACAAACATATTAATTATCTCGTTGAGTGTTTTTTTTTTAATCTTGTTTTTACCATTGGGTTACAAAAGGATATAATATTTGTATGAGATTACAAATTGAAATAAATTAACATTAATTAATTGAGCTGTCTTATGAGTTCAATCCTCAAGATCAAGTCGACAACAACAGTCAACAAGCTCACATGGAGTCATGGACAACAAGTATCCTTTTCGTAATTACCTTTAGGCCCTCCAATTTTTTATTATTATTGTGGTCGTCCTTTTTGTTGGTAGAGTATAATTCAACAATACATACATAGTTACATATTAAACTGAAATTAATGTATCATTAGTTGCCGTTTGTTCTACTGATATAGTAATATTTTTGTTTTGTCTCTAAATGAAACATGCAAATGTTCTTTAACTAAAAACACAAAACAAATGTAATGATATCGATATTTTAGGACAGTTTTCCCATAATCTCGGACGAATTTGCCCTTGTCTCATTGGACTCTGAATACACACACGTCTGTTCTATAAAAGACACAGCTCATTACCACAAGTTGTTGTTTAGTATACTCAATCCTCACAACTCTCTCTCTCTCTCTCTCTCTCTCTCTCCCCATTCTCTATCATAATGACAGGTTCCACACCGGAAAACCAAACGGCCCCGTCGCCACCACCGGTGAAACATGTGCCGGCGTCAGTTCTGCCGGCTAAACCACCAAAGAGGAACAAGTATGCATTCGCGTGTGCTATCTTAGCTTCCATGACTTCTATCCTCCTTGGTTATGGTTAGTTGCTCGTTAACTCTTATCCGGTCAACGCAAAAAATGAAAACTCCACATATTCTTTATTGATTCTCTAAGGTCTTTTTTTTTCTTTCTTTTGCAGATATAGGAGTGATGAGTGGAGCAATGATTTATATAAAGAGAGATTTGAAGTGTAGTGATTTACAAATTGGTATTCTCGCTGGAATCCTCAACATCTATTCACTTATAGGATCTTGCGCCGCCGGAAAAACCTCCGACTGGATTGGTCGACGTTATACTATCGTGCTGGCTGGAGCCATATTCTTCGTCGGAGCTATCCTTATGGGATTAGCCCCTAACTACGCTTTCCTCATGTTCGGAAGGTTCGTCGCCGGTATTGGCGTCGGATATGCTCTCATGATCGCACCAGTTTATACAGCCGAAGTCTCTCCGGCCTCTTCCCGCGGCTTCCTCACCTCCTTCCCGGAGGTATTTATATTACACACACTCTGTTTTCTCTTTTTTTTTTCTTACTTATGTTTTAGAATTTTACATCGGGTTATTTTGACTTTTCGCTTTATTACCAAATATTATCTGACGTGGCAGTGGTTATGGTGACGTGTACAGGTGTTCATAAACGCCGGAATTATGCTCGGGTACGTATCAAATCTGGCTTTCTCGAATTTTCCGTTGAAACTGGGATGGAGACTCATGCTCGGAATCGGAGCCGTACCGTCCGTGATACTCGCTCTCGGCGTTCTCGCTATGCCGGAATCTCCACGTTGGCTCGTTATGCAAGGCCGTCTCGGCGAAGCCAAACGCGTTCTCGATAAAACCTCTGATTCCCCCGCCGAAGCAGCTCTCCGTCTCGAAGACATCAAACACGCCGCCGGTATTCCCGCCGATTGCCACGACGACGTCGTTCAGGTAACACACCACACCAATTTCAAAACAATTGAATTCCGAATCGAGATTTTGACCTAGTTTTAATCAATTGAATTCGAATTCGCGATTTCTCCGGCCACATTTTGACCTAATTTCAATCAATTGAATTCGAATTCGAGATTTCTCCGGCCAGATTTTGACCTAATTTCTCAATAATTTCAGGTGTCGAAGAGGAACAGTCATGGAGAAGGAGTTTGGAGAGAGCTCTTAATCCGTCCAACTCCAGCCGTGCGTCGTGTTATGATCGCTGCACTAGGAATCCATTTCTTCCAGCAAGCTTCCGGTATCGACGCGGTTGTTCTCTTCTCACCGCGAATTTTCAAAACCGCCGGACTGAAAACCGATCACCAACAGCTTCTAGCGACTGTAGCGGTAGGAGTGGTGAAGACATCGTTCATACTAGTCGCCACTTTCTTACTGGACCGAATCGGAAGAAGACCGTTGCTTCTAACCAGCGTCGGAGGAATGGTACTATCACTAGCGGCGTTAGGAACTTCTCTAACGATTATAGACCAGTCGGAGAAGAAAGTGATGTGGGCTGTGGTGGTAGCTATAGCGACGGTGATGACTTATGTAGCTACGTTTTCGATTGGAGCTGGACCGATAACTTGGGTTTATAGCTCGGAGATATTCCCGTTGAGGTTGAGATCACAGGGTTCGAGTATGGGTGTGGTGGTGAACAGAGTGACTAGTGGTGTTATTTCGATGGCATTTCTTCCTTTGTCGAAAGGGATAACCACCGGTGGAGCGTTTTACTTGTTCGGAGGGATTGCGACGGTGGCTTGGGTTTTCTTTTACACTTTCTTGCCGGAGACGCAAGGGAGGATGCTTGAGGATATGGATGAGCTTTTCAGTGGTTTCAGGTGGAGAGATTCCAAGAATAAGCCTAAGAGTAACCCCGAGAAGACCGTTTCGAATCCCGAGGTCGAGATTGGATCAAACAAGCAGCGGAGGGAAGACACACAAAGTTCGTAGAAAATTTGATCAGATATGTAATTTGTACGGTATGGGGTTTTATGATAAAGAATGAAAAATTGGGAAACAAACAAATTTTAAATGAGGAATTAGCGAAACAAATTGGTAGAGAATATACAAAAATCATAATAATTGATTAACTTAACATGCCTAAAAGAAAATCAACTCACGACACACTTTTGGTGAATGAAACACAAATAAGAGAAACCACACGAAACCAAATGTTTTGGAGACAATAGTTTTGATACTGAATTATACATCTCAAAACACACGCAAACAATTGTATTGATACGCCTCAAAATCACTCACTAGTTTTGGAGACAATATTTCACAACGTGTATAGAAATAAGAAGACAAACTTTTATTCTCCTCAAGTCTTTGAGGACACGAACATGTCAAAAAGATCCAACGAAGCATGATACCTTAAAAGCACACCAATAACTACTAGAAATAAATTTGTTTACAACACATAATAATTTAGAGATAATAGTCCTTACCATTCACACACTGTAAACAATGCTACGATTCCAACAAAGGAACTAACACAGTTTGAATCATTTTCGCTTGAAACCGTTGATTCATCACTCTCCACATTGGGGAATTATGAAAAAACAAAACCCTTTCACCAGCCGAGAGAGTAAATATATGAAGTATAAAAGCTTAAGTTAATCTAATTACAAAACATAATTAAGAAACATTATCAGCACTTAAGAAGGTCAAGTGTTTTAAGTTCTAAAACGTATTTCATGTCATAGAAAAAATCCCGCTAGGATGATATAACTCTCTCCTCGTTATATCACCCTAGTGTGACTATTACTATGACATGAAATACGAGAGCTGATCACTTGACATCCTCAAGTGCCGACAATGGTACTTCAACAGATTCGATACATATCCATCGACAACGGCTGTTTTGTAATGTGATTCAGATTTCATATGGTTTTCAGTGTCACAGACTTACTATATTACCTTTAGCCATCGGAAACAAATTGAAGATTAGCCTAAACCTCATTAAGAAGAGCGAATAAAAATGAAGACAAAGAAGAAGATGACATACGACTATTTTTTTACCTCTTCTTGGTAGGTCTTGTGAAGCACAGAACTGACTCCGCTTTGTTCATTTTTGTGACCGTGGCGGAGAGAGGAGAAGTGAAGACGATGCGAGGTCGAAGGCATTTATATATTAGCTGAGAAAATTTTAGGGTTTTGATTTTGATAAATCTTTATTTAGTTTATAAAAAATATGTAAGGAGATTCGTTGCAAGGGAAATGAAATATTATTTCCGAAATTTGCGGGAGATTCGTATTTACCCTTTCCAATTCTACGAGTAAATTAAATTTTATTAACAAAAAAAAAAGTTAATTCTACGAGTAAATTAAAATATTATTACTTTGATCTCGCTTTGTTTTTAACTTGGAGAGGAGTGTTTAACGAATCACAATACTCAAGTTTACTATATAAAAGTATTTTTATAATTTGATTTTCCATATTTTCATTTTCAACTTTCTGAGTTTCCTTACATTGATGAAAACCAATTGAAGTCGCGCTTCTATTTTCTATTTTTTTGCTGTACTTATTTTGAAAAAATATTAGATATACAAGTTTTAAACCAAATCCATCAGAAATTCAATAAACCTAAAAAAAATTTGAAGAAAAAAATTAGAAAGAACATTCTGTAAGATAAGATCAACTCAAATTTTCAGTTGCCCCATTTTTTTTTTTTTTTTAAAGTTGATATTTAAATTTTGAGTTGCCCCAAAAATTGATACTCCCTTTTTTACTTCTTTTGACCATATGTGAATTCTTCATAGCTAAATGGCGTTTCTTTGCAAACAACAAACATCACTTTATATTACGATGAAGGTGAGTAAGAGTATATATAGCAAGCATGATGAATTAAAAGCTCACAAATAACACTAAACAAATCTCGTTTTAGGGTTCCTTCTTTTTTTGTTCTCTCATCCCTTTTCCACACAAAAGAAAAAATTTACAACATAATAATAATTTAGAGATAGCTTGTGAAAAGAGATACTGGGAGGAGAGGCCTCGTTTCCTTCTGGTGATAGTCCTTAGCATTCACACCCTGTAGACCTCTGTTGATTGCTCGTCCCGACATCGATTGTGTCTGGCAAGTATCTATTGAAAGAGAAAGAGACAAGAGAATGTTGAGACCAAACCCGCGATATAAACAAGGTTTGATGTATGAATTATTTTGAAACTTACAACTCTTCTTCTTCTCCGCTCTTCAACGCGTTCTTGGCAATGCATTGGAAAGCTTCCTCCACATTAGTACCTTCCTTGGCAGAGGTCTCAAAGTAAGGAATGTTCCCCTTTGAAGCACACCAAGCTTTAGCCTTTTTCTCTGAAACCTGTGATCAAATGAGAGTTTGTATTTGGACATTAATGTTACATATCATAAACGATTCATGAACAATGAAAAATTAAGCAAGCACATACCACTCTGCTGTTTCCACCATCCACGTCAACCTTGTTTCCGATAAGAACAAATGGAAAATTCTCAGGATCTGATGGACTCGCCTGCAAGAGATATTACACTCAGTGTTATGGAGTTGCTGATTGTGAAATTCTTCTGTCTACAGGGGTGAAAAAAAGCGTGATTATGTTACCTGGATCAGAAATTCTTCCCTCCAGTTGTTCAGATTTTCAAATGATTTCATGGAGTTGACATCATATACAAGAACACAGCAATCAGCACCACGGTAAAAAGCTACACCAAGGCTCTGAAACCTTTCCTGTCCAGCTGTATCCCAGATCTGCAAGAAACACATTGACAAAGTAAATACAGGAACAAGTGTGCTCAAGGAAGAAAGGCAGTTCACACCAATGTGAAAGGTTGACAGGTATGGAATGAGACACAACACTTGAACAAATGTATGTACATTGTTCACAAACAAGGCTAGTCTGAAACTTATTAGTTAATTTAACTTTTCTAAGCTGATACTTTCAGCTCAGAGACTCACTCTGTTTTGAATACAAGTCCAGCCCCATTGAGCTAAGCACAAGCATCTTACTTCAAAATAATATTGAGTAACTGACTAATGAAGCACTAGTAACAAGTAAGAACCTGTAAAGTGAAAAGTCGATCTTCAAACTGAACTTCCTTGGTCAAGAAGTCAGCCCCAATGGTTGCCTTGTACTGGTTGCTGAACTTTTTATTAACATACTGATTCATCAAAGAGGTTTTTCCCACCCTACAAAACCACAAGTTAGAGAGAAGTCCAAAATCAGATAACAAGAGATGATCTAGGATAGACACCAATTTCATGTAATCATTCCACAAACATTTTCTACTGCATGACGAAACAACAGAGAAAAAAATAGTCGAAACGAATGCATAGCAAAACCAACATGATCTTGAATGTCAAGCAGAAATTCAGTAACCACAAATCAGATGCAGACAAGAACATGCAAAATGTTAAAAGAAACCAAACCTCAATTCTTCAATTTCAGTCTATGTTAAAGGCGTCTATCTATGTTTGAGACAGATCAACTCAATTCTTAAATTTACCATAATAAAAGTTTCTGATAATTGATCAAACAAAACCCCCATGAAAACAAAAAGCAACCTTTAATTAAAATCACCTAAATATCAGATCAATTTTGAGTTTTTAATTAAACCCAAAACAAAGAAAACAAAATTCAGCAAGTCATCTAAGAGATCAACAAATAATATCGAATCCAAACTTCAAAGGAAACCAATTAGACCAAAATCCAACATAAATCTCAAAAACCCAGAAAACGAAACCACCAAATGACTCATCGGAAAACTCAAAATCACGAGCACACAATCACATAAGAAAAAACAGTATCTCAAGAGAAACCTAACCCGCTATCACCGAGGATGATGACTTTCAGGAGAGTACGTCTACGGGACGGCATCGAATCGGATCTAAAGGAGAGAGATAGATTGAAGAAAACTCTGGCGATCTCTGGTGATATTTTTTGTGGAAGAAGACGGTGTTGTGTGCCCTCAAGAGTCTAAGCTGTTCCTGATCTGTCTTATAATTTCTTTTGTGACTATTATTTTGTCTTCTTGTTAAAAGTGAATAATTCTTGTTAATAATTAAATTTTATTAAATAGTATTTATATAAAATTGTGGATGTAACCAACAAGCAGCTCTCGTAGCTCAGTTGGTTAGAGCACCCGTTTAGTAAGCGGGAGGTCTTGAGTTCGACTCTCAACGAGAGCATGCTCTTTGATATTTACTTTTGATTTTTTTTCTCTTTTGGGTAAATAAAACCCAAACATCGAATTCTCTACTGTAATTTTTTTTTGTTGTTTTACAAATTTAGATGTAGGTACATAATTTGCATGGCTGTATTAATACCCAAATTTAGACCTTACAAAAAGAAGACATTACCAATTCAGAAACAACAACAAAAATTTTGAAAGCATCTCTTTTAAAAATAGAATTTGAAAGACACAAAGAGCTTTTGTGTTTTCTCTTTGTTCATCTCTCTCTCTATCTCTTTCTCGTAAAAAAAAAAAAAAAGGAGAGAGCTTCACCAAAAAAAATCATATACAGAAAGAAAACACCGAAAGAGAGATTATGGCGGAGGGGCAATCCCCGGAGAATTCACCGCCGTCCCCTACACCACCATCTCCGTCCTCATCCGACAATCAACAGCAATCCTCTCCTCCGCCTTCTGATTCCTCCTCTCCTTCACCACCAGCTCCTCCTCCGCCGGATGATTCCTCCAATGGTTCCTCTTCCTCACCTCCACCGCCTTCTTCAGGCTCAGAATCTCCTCCATCTCCGCAAGGAAACAACAACAATGATGGAAACAATGGTAATAACAACAATGACAACAACAATGGTAATAACAACAACAATGACAACAACAACAATGGGAATAACAAAGACAACAACAACAACAATGGCCAGAACAACAATGGTAATAACAACAATGACAACAACAACCAAAACAATGGCGGAGGAAGCAACAACCGTTCACCTCCGCCTCCTTCGAGAAACTCTGACCGTAACTCTTCGTCCCCACCAAGAGCGCTGGCTCCGCCTAGATCAAGCGGTGGTGGTTCCAACTCCTCAAGTAACAATGAACCAAACACGGCTGCTATCGTAGGAATTGTGGCTGGTGCTGGATTGTTGTTTCTTGTTATGATATTGTTCTGCGTCTGTTGCTGTCGTAAGAAGAAAAAGAAGCATCAAATGCCGTATTATGCAGGCAACGGTTACGCCACCGGCAAAGGTATATATAAAACCCATCAAACCTAGCCCTATCCTAACCTAGTTTCTACTTTAAAACATTTTCTTGTGCACCAAGCTAATTAATAAACTAACATTTTCTTAAGAACCTTCGAACCACAATCCATTTGAGATATGATAGAGAAACCATGTCTCTGGCACAGTTTTTGAGTTCTATAATATCCGAAATATTGTTACCCAAGAACCAATATCATGATTTTCTTTCGTTTTCTTGTTATCCAAGAAACAAGGTGAAAACAAGTCTCTGTTTTATTTTAGGTGATCAATACCAACAGCAGCAATACAATAACCAGAGCGATCACGTGATGAATCTGTCTCAGCAATATCCTGGATCAAACGGGAATAATAACTGGATGAATTCACCGCCTCCACCACCACCAGGAAGCTGGCAACCGTCGCCCCCACCACCACCACCGCCCGTCTCAGGCGGCATGAACGGAAACAGTAGCGACATGAGCTCAAACTACTCAGGACCACATGGTCCGTCTCTACCACCACCTCACCCTTCAGTAGCTCTAGGTTTCAACAAGAGCACATTCACGTATGACGAGCTGGCTGCTGCAACTCAAGGCTTCTCTCAAGCAAGATTGTTAGGTCAAGGTGGGTTCGGGTATGTTCACAAGGGAATACTTCCCAATGGGAAAGAGATTGCGGTGAAGAGTCTAAAAGCTGGAAGCGGGCAAGGAGAGCGCGAGTTTCAGGCTGAGGTTGACATTATTAGTCGAGTTCATCATCGGTTTCTTGTGTCTCTTGTTGGATATTGTATTGCAGGAGGACAGAGGATGTTGGTTTATGAGTTCTTACCTAATGACACACTTGAGTTCCATCTCCATGGTAAAAGTGGTAAGGTTCTTGACTGGCCTACAAGACTCAAGATTGCATTGGGATCAGCTAAAGGACTTGCTTACTTACATGAAGACTGTGAGTCAAAACAAAAATCTAAACTCTTCGATCTTATTGGGAAACTCGAGTGGTTTAATTAGGGATGTGATCAAACTTTGTTTTCTTGACTTTGTTGACTTAGGTCATCCGAAAATCATTCATAGAGACATTAAAGCTTCAAACATTCTTCTTGATGAATCCTTTGAAGCTAAGGTACGTTCTTATCATTTCAAAATCATAATCCTTTCAGATTCTTTGGTATTTCTTTCTTTCTCTAACTGGACTGTCTCAAATATACAGGTTGCAGACTTCGGGTTAGCGAAGCTATCTCAAGACAATGTTACACATGTGTCGACTCGTATCATGGGAACTTTCGGGTAATAAAGAATGCGAAACCAGCTGATGAAAACTGTTCCTGCAGATTTCATTAGCTGTTGCTTCTATATCAAAAACGTTCTTGATTTGTAATCGAATCCAAGAATGTGTTTCTCTAATCAAGAAATTCAAATTGTGAATCAAACGACAGGTACTTGGCTCCAGAGTATGCGTCAAGCGGGAAGCTGACAGACAGATCAGATGTTTTCTCCTTTGGAGTGATGCTTCTTGAGCTCGTTACCGGTCGCCGACCTGTTGATCTCACTGGTGAAATGGAAGATAGTTTGGTCGATTGGGTCAGTAACCATATAATGCTTCCTCTGTAATATAATCTTTGTGGGCAGATGATCTAACCCAAACTCTAATACACAGGCAAGACCCTTATGCTTAAACGCAGCTCAGGATGGAGATTACAGTGAACTAGTTGATCCACGGCTCGAGAACCAATACGAGCCTCATGAGATGGCACAAATGGTGGCTTGTGCCGCTGCAGCCATCAGGCACTCAGCTAGACGCAGGCCTAAGATGAGCCAGGCAAGTTTTACTTTTGAACATGACCACCCTTTGAAACATATACTTTGCACACAAGAAAATGATCACAATGGTCCAATTTTAAACAGATTGTTCGGGCTCTGGAGGGAGATGCATCTCTAGACGATCTAAACGAAGGAGGGAAACCGGGGCAAAGCTCATTCCTCGGGAGGGGATCAAGCTCGGACTATGACTCAAGCACTTACAGTGCGGATATGAAGAAGTTCAGGAAAGTGGCCTTGGATAGCCATGAGTACGGTGCAAGCAGCGAGTACGGGAACACGAGCGAATACGGGCTTGACCCGTCTTCCTCGAGCAGCGAGGAGATTCGTAGAGGAGGAGCTAACAACAACAAAACCACTCCTAGCCGAGAGCTTTGATTTAGCTGTTAGTTTCAAAACAATCTACCTTTGCTGTGTTTTTGTGGTTTGTTTCCCTATGAAATTTTTTTTTTAACTCTTTTTATTTATTTTTGTCACCGTTGGATTTGTGTTTGTGTGTGTGAGAAAAAGATTCAAACTTTTGGTTGTGATTAATTGATTTATTAATGCTAATTGTCTCTGTCTTAATTCCAATTTCCATCACTCTATCAAGTAACTTGGGATTCTACAAAAGAGATTTGAGAAGAATTGAACAACTTCAGATTGAATCAAATCTCAAAGTTTCCAACTTTTTTTTTTTAATTTCTATATCAATCTTCTTGATCCTTCTAAAGCTGAAGACTAATGAATGATAAGAAACACAGGGGGTTTGTGAAATTTACGAATTTGCCACTCTAGAGATCTCAGAAACAGAGGATAACGACAGAGAAAGAGATCATGAAAGTGTAAAGAAGGATCAAGAACCCAAAATACAGAGCCCAATTTCTCTTAAACTTGCCAAAGTAGCTATCTGGTGGTTCTTGATACGGAACTTCCAGATCCCAAGCAGCAGCCGAGGCCTCGTCACCGTCGCCACCACCAAGGAAATCTCCGGCGGCGATTCTTGACTTGATGAAACGGAGCTTATGAGTGGCGAGGCCGAGAGTGAGCTTGTGGCAGCGACGCTGGTACTTGAAGCCGTTGATGCATCGGAGAGTTTGAGCAACGGAGACGTAGAAGAAGAGATGAGAGAAGGAGAGGAGGCAGATGGGTGCCCAGCAATGACGGCAGTGGAGACGACCTGAGGGTTGAGAGAGAGAAAAGAAGATCACGGCGAGGAAGATGAAGAACAGCTGAAATAGCTTGTGGAGCTTCTTCTTCTGATGGTCAATGGCTCGTTTTTTCTCTAAGGTTTTCTCAAAGTGGAGCTGGATTATTGAGTTTAAGGCTTGTAGAGCAGTTTCTTTGGGGATGAAAGGTTGGTTATTGTGGTCAATTTCGTCGTCGTAGTCCGCCATTGAAGGGACTGAGAAGAGAGAAAAAGTGTTGTTGGTTAGAGAGAGATGGTCTGGGGATTGTGTGTAGGAGAGAACATGTGGGTGTGGTTCGTATCTCTAGACAAGTATTATCCATCTCAACGGTCTAGTTCAGATTTTTGACTTTTTTGTCCGTATTCAATAAATATTTTACTGAGACAGTAAAATAAAACCAGAACAATGCTTGTGGTTGTCTCTGCATAGCAACACCAATCTAGTTAGAGACAAAGGAAACGATGCATAAACCTCAGGCAATGAGCATTACATTCAGTGATCTAATCAGGATGTCTGCCAGAAATTCTTTTTTTTTTTTTTTTTTTTTGTGCAAAGTCTGCCAGAAATTCTTAAGTATAAAGATACAAAAGTCGAGCTACATAAGAGAATACTATTTCAGTTCCAAGTGCCATTGTCTCTTCTCCTTGAGTCTTTCATATTTGTTTCCAGGAAATCGGTATTTCAAACACCCAACAACGTTTCTTCTTTAGGCAAGAGACCAGCGCGGCTGAGTTTGTTGGTAAAACAGCGCATCTGAGAAGCATAGAGATGTATCAGCCTCTCAGATTCAATTCAATAGAAGATATAAAAAGAATTCCTTCACATCCTAATGCATGCCACTAACTATGCATAGTTCTAACAGTTTCTGCAAATCCTAGCTCCACATACAAGGGTACTAATACCAATCTCAATACTAGGTCAATTACTCGGGTCAGTGAAACTCTTGATTAACGAAGCAAGAATGTACGTTGTTGTTATAGATTGATCGTCAACTCACGGTCTCTAAGCTGATGATGTTCTTGAAAAAAATAACCAGGACTAAGGAAATATAAATCAAGATCCAGCAAATTCTCTAGGAATATAATCTAGGATGTAATAATATACGAAACATCAACAAGTTTTTAGCATAACTGATCCAAATTTCTTAAAAAAACACAACAAGTCAATCAATTTTCCGATCAAGAACTGCAAAGGAAACTAGAGATAATATCATTATACTATGATATGCCTAATAAGCCTTGCAAGAAAAAGATGATCACCTTTCTATCTATGAATATTGAGCATGGATTTAGCCTCAGTCTGCTGCTCAACCAAATCTTCACTTGCATACTTACTAAGAAGATCCATCTTCTTCTTCTCCAACACCATCTTCTCTATCTCCTTCTCATCAGGTAACGGAACATGAACCACAAATTCCCTCTCTTTCTCCTCCTCTCTCTCCCTCTCCATCCTCTCCTCCTCAACCACATCTTCTTCCTCCTCAAACAACACTTCCCTTGCCGCAGCAGCTGCAGCTCCAACACTCACAACCTCACTAGCACCTTTCCTAGCTTCCTTCCTAACCTCATCCAACCTCCGCCACTCCTCCACCGATCTTTTCCTCATCACTCCTTCAGCATTCCTCTCCAATTTCTCCAAAATACCATCTTCATCATCTCTATACCCGTAATAGCTAGCATCTATCCTTTTATATATATCATACCTCGTTTTACGCTTCCTCAGCTCCGGTGGCTTCTCAAAAAGCTCTCTAACTCCAGGAAGCTTTTTAGCAGCTCCGAAATAACGATACCCAGGACCACGACCACTAGGGTTAGGTACATCGATGATGTTACCTTCAAGATCCGTCATCTTCGCAGAGTGTTTAGAGTAATTCGGACCACCTAGCTCAACGATTCGCCGCTCCCAATGATATCTCTCCCTGAGAAGCTTGTTAATCTCGTCGTTTAGATCTCGAAGTCGGTGCTCTCCTAATCCTTCGTTCTGAATCTCAGCCACTTTGCTTCCGATCTCTCTCAGAATTTGCTGTCTCCATTTGTCTGCTTCAGCTAGATCTCGACATTCCGATGCAAGGAAAGGTCGACGCTCTTTCGGCTTCTTCTTCTCAGCTTCTTTCTGGGTGATGAACCTGTTGAGCATAGACTGTGCTTTCTCTTCATTACGAGCCATCTTGGATCTTCGGAGGTTACGATTGCACTAGAAAATCTCAAAGGAAAGAAGAGATCGATACTTGTCTAGCTTTTTTTCTTGCTTAAACCCTAAATTTGCAGGATTGTGAGAGGGAGGGACGCGAAAGAGAGAAAGGATTGGGGTTAATTGGTAATTAGATAATTGTTTCGACCACCAGAAAAAAAGAAAAGGAGAAGATGATTGTTTCAAGTTTTTACTTCCTCTTTTTTAAAGCTAAGGCCCAATCTATTAGCCCATATGTGATATTTAAGCATCAATAATAGGACATTATTAGGGCCCAAGGAACACGTTTCGAGTATTGATTAATTCTTCAACGAGTTGACTTTTTGGAATCAACATGTATAAACCAAATGTGCATGAGATCAATTTGAAATTCTTGCAATTTTTATTTTGTTATATTGTGATACACATCGTAATAGTTTAGATGTAAAACTTGAAACAGTAGAGAGTTGACTGCTGGGGTTATATAAAATGGTGCGATCTTAATTATCTGACTCTGTGCTAGTTGAAGTTCATTTGTGAATGGAAAACATGTAACGCCTCAACCATTTCAGAATCTCGTTTCCAAGTTGTAGATGGAGGTTGCAAAGTAACACTGTAACACTTTAAACACTAAAACAATAAAAAATCGTATCTCATACAATACTTATATTAACATTGCAAAGAGTTTCAAGGTATTTCTTCTGAGTTTTGAAAGAAATTATAGCGAACAAAAGGAATAAAGAGGCATCAATTCGATCACTCAGAGCTACAAAACAATGGACTAAAACGCAAAACGAAAGCGGTTTTTTTGAAACGCAGACGTAAGTAAAAACCCAGAGAGTTTGTCACACACAAGTGCATCATAGAAACGAAAACAAAAAGGGAAATGAAACAAACAAATGGAGAAGCAAATTGTAAAAGAAAAAAGAAACTTTGATCCCATTCATAAAAACCCAACTTTTTAAGCCTTGATCTTGAGAGCTTAGAAGCATTTTCTGTGAACAATTCCTGGACCTGCCTCATCATACTCAGCCTTGGAGATCCACATCTATAACCAACATATATACAAATAATCAGCATTTGATTCAAATCTTCATACTTTAAGAATATAGGAGAAATCGAAAAAATCTGGTCAATATTTTACCTGCTGGAATGTGCTGAGGGAAGCAAGAATGGAACCTCCGATCCAGACACTGTACTTCCTTTCAGGTGGTGCAACGACCTTAATCTTCATGCTGCTTGGTGCAAGTGCTGTGATTTCTTTGCTCATACGGTCTGCGATACCTGAGAACATAGTGGTTCCACCACTGAGCACAATGTTACCGTACAGATCCTTCCTGATATCCACATCACACTTCATGATTGAGTTGTAGGTTGTCTCGTGGATTCCGGCAGCTTCCATTCCCACAAATGAGGGCTGGAACAAGACTTCTGGGCATCTGAATCTCTCAGCACCGATCGTGATGACTTGCCCATCGGGTAATTCATAGTTCTTCTCAATGGAAGAGCTGGTCTTTGAGGTCTCCATCTCCTGCTCGTAGTCAACAGCAACAAAGGATAGCTTCTCCTTGATGTCTCTTACAATTTCCCGCTCTGCTGTTGTGGTGAACATGTAACCTCTCTCTGTAAGGATCTTCATGAGGTAATCAGTGAGATCACGACCAGCAAGGTCGAGACGGAGGATGGCATGTGGAAGAGAGAAACCCTCGTAGATTGGCACAGTGTGAGACACACCATCACCAGAATCCAGCACAATACCTGTTCAAGTGAAGAAAATCAGAGCTCAGTTTCAAAATGATCAATGAGTATAATAAACAGAGAAACAAAAAGCCTCAAATGTACTAACCGGTTGTACGACCACTGGCGTACAAGGAGAGAACAGCTTGGATGGCGACATACATAGCGGGAGAGTTAAAGGTCTCAAACATGATTTGAGTCATCTTCTCTCTGTTGGCCTTTGGGTTAAGAGGAGCCTCGGTAAGAAGAACAGGGTGCTCTTCAGGAGCAATACGGAGCTCATTGTAGAAAGTGTGATGCCAGATCTTTTCCATATCATCCCAGTTGCTGACAACACCATGCTCAATAGGATACTTCAAGGTAAGAATACCTCTCTTGGATTGTGCTTCATCACCAACATATGCATCCTTCTGGTTCATCCCAACCATGACACCATGATGTCTTGGCCTACCAACAACACTGGGGAAAACAGCCCTGGGAGCATCATCTCCTGCAAATCCAGCCTTCACCATACCGGTACCATTGTCACAGACGATTGGTTGAATATCATCAGCCTCAGCCATTTTTTATGAGCTGCAAATACACAAAAGAGTTGAATACTGTCAAATGAACCATGATTGAATCAGAAATAGCTTTCTATATCAGCGTATGACACTACAAGATCCTAATGTTTAGAAGAATACATACTTTTCAGAAGCATCCCTCAATCGATATAATCTATACACAAACTTCATCTAACCTTTAACAGTGTTCAGATTCGATCTAACATTGACAGTTTCAGATTCAATCTCACTTCAACAGTTCAGATTTCAATTGACATCTACAAATCATTTCCCAGGTAACTAGAGATGAAATTCAAAGAAATGTAAAAATCTGAGCATGGATCTATCCCTATTCAAGGTCAAGACAAATTCTGGTGGCTTAATCGAGCTAAAGATGATCGGTCAACTGAAATCGATTCTAGTAAAACCAAAAGATTTATCGGTGGTTGACAGATCCAAATTCAACGAATTCCAGATCTCAACGAAATCGAGAAAACAAGATCGAGATCCAGCAAATAAAGTAGATCCAGAAAGTTCCTTTTTACCTTGAAAGAAAGATGGAGAAAAGCGGAAGAAGAAGAAGATGAGATTGAGGAAGAAAACAAAGGCGATCTAAAGAGAGCCTGGCTTATCTCACTTTCTCTTAATCTTCTTCCTTGTTTCTCTGTCTAGTCGCCGGAGATTCAAAACGGCCGATGAAACTGAGAGGACAACGAGACAATTCAAAGCGGAGAGAAAATATATGAATTTATATAGGCGGGTTTATCTCTACAACTTTATTTTCGGCCTTTCAAAAAATAAATAAAAATTAATAAAATCGACAGAGACGAATCATTTCGACCACAGGTAAAGATAACGTGACCTGGCTGTCAGACAGCCTTTTCCCTCGTATTAACTAATTTTAAAACTAATTAATCATCTCAGCCGTTGGATTCATCATTGTTTTGCTTTGATGGCTTCATGACTGTGACCTGCTTGCTCGGCCTTAATATGACAGCTCCGATTAAACCGAGTCAATCCAGGCAACGTTAGTCGTCGTCGTGGTTGGCTTGTTCAATTAGATTTCATCAAATTCAACTTAATTTAATTCATTTTCTATTAGAACTGTATCATAATTAATTCGTTTAAGTTGAATATTTATATCAGACCGTGAAAGAAAGTGACTTTCATGATGTTTCTAATGGATATACAATAATAAGATACAATATTTCATCGTATTCACTATTCACGATTAGAATGTATTGAATAATGGCTACTACCACATCCGAACTCGTCAAAACGATTGTAAATCAATTTATATATATGCTGACACTTGCACACATAAAAATTAGTTGTTTAATTTTTTGTCTAACTAATGTTTGGTATAAGTATAATGTTGAGTTGAGATACCAATACATTGAGCCTAGCCATTTTGTCGTGTGCCATATTTCTTCTAGGAATGTCAAAACTTTCCTACATAATGACAACCTACATGAGATTTGTATCAATATATTTGAGATTATAAGTAGTTCTTTCTAAATTTTACTGACGTTACTAATAGCTAGCTTTCTTGGGTCCTAGTCACTTATAGTTTTGGGACTTTTGGCATCGAGCCATGTATTATTTAGCTAGTTTTCTATATATAGTGAAATATATTTCATTATACGCATATTTAATTATACGCATATATTATGATTTTATGTATTTGATCACATCTAGTTAATTAGCTTACAAACAGAACATATGAACGTATACAAGATCAAATCATCATCGGGCTTAGTAAGTGAAAGATAAGATATGAGCAATAACATTACGATTCTAATGTTCTACAAAAAAAAAAAAAAAAGAAAAGAAAAGCAAACTAATCATTCATCATCATAAACTTTTTTTTTTATGTTTGTTGAGATTAAATCAAAACTAAAAAGTCAACTTTTTGGTGATCCACGTGAATCGCACGTGCCGGTTACGATCGTACCAGGTGAGAGAGAGAGAGAATGTGAGAAGGTGATGAAGCTGGCACCTACGAAAACGTTGTGTCCATCATTACGAAACTACTACTACTTCTGATTTATACATTGCTACTATTATGATTACATTTAATTCTCTCACAATCCCTTTATTATATGCAAAGCAGGCCAGACCACGTTCATGTTTTTTTTATATTATAAAGTTTACATATATATGGCAGGCCACGTTCATATCTTTTGTTGGAGAAAAGTCAATTAAGGTTAGTTTTTCTGGATTTGGTATGTAATTAATAGTTTGCTTGATCCCAGAGATCTAGCTTTTTTCCTCTCAACTTTACTAGTAGTGGTACACCACAATCCACCCATAAAGTTTCATTTCTTTTTCGGAATAATGATTTATATATGACCTATAAATTCAAATCGGCTTAAACCCTACATGCAAATTGCAATAGAAACCAATCGAACAATGGAGTTCCAGAGTTTCGTTGTAATTTTTTTACATGTAGAGAACAAATCTTCAGTAATTAAGAACAACGTGAAAGCAGAAAAATGGTTGGTATATAGTGTCTTTTTAACGTTTAAGTTGATAAATAAAACCACAACATTTGGTCGGAACAATATAAATTGAAAAAAAATAATTGATGGGTTATAAAGAATACATGTGACTTTAAATAATCCATCCATTTTTTTGTCACCAACATTTGAATTTCAGTGATGATACAATAACGACTCTTAACATAATTACTAGATTCATGTATGTTGGTCGGTCCGTCCGAACTTTAGAGACGATATATATAACACAAACAATAATTTTCCATATAACTAACACAAGCATCTGACATCCGTTCAATAAAGTAATATGGAAAATCACTCTACTACATTTCCATTTTATAATGTTTCTTTAAACACAAATTGTAACTATCTTAGACATTAAATAAAATTGAAAATTAAAAAGATAGAAAAAATTGAAAATTAGTAATTCTCTATTTTGAGGATTGACGCAATTTTACATAGTGGCCGATATGCATAGGATCAAAACTTGATAGTAGATATAGAGCTAACCAATTCTTTGTTTTTAGGTGAATAAGTTTAAGCTGTAACCATATAAAGATGGATCAACAAACAATGGATTGTCATATAGTTTAGTTGTACACCGGCAGCTAACGGGTGAATAAATGACTTGATTTTATGTGGAAAATTAAATATGAGAATCCAGTCCATAATGGGCTTTATCAATAGGCCCAAAGCTAGGTGACCCGGAACACCTACCTGATCCAGTCGCTTTAGAGTTTAGACTACTGGAAATTGTTGGCGCCAAGGAAGAGGTGATCTTCAGAGTTGCAATTGATTAGGGTGAAATTCGAACATTTAACCACATCGATCCTGCTTGCTTGTCTTTCTCGATTGTAGAATGATTTGTGTGATTTCTCCCAATATTACGTTTACGTCTAGGTTTTTCAAACATGTTGTGCGTAGTTGATCTGTTCAATTTCTATGATTGGTGTTTTGGTCTCATAATGGTACGGAATGAAAACGCAAGAGCTATCGATATGGAAACTAAGACAGAACCTGTATCAACAAGTAATGCAAAGGGTTTTATTTTTCTTAACACGCTTCTTTGATTGATAGAAAATCAGGTTACAATTTTTTCTTTAAACCTATTTTCTATTCTCTCAAACCCTTGTTCTTAGATCACACACCGATCTAGCTAGAACATCTCTCAAAAACCCCTTAGCCCTCTCCTAAGTTCTTAGCTTTTTTCTCTTGTGCTAAAACTTAGTTGCTAGGAAATCTCTCTCTTGTTTGTGCTAATCTTCCATGAAGACTTAGCACCCTATTTATACTAAATAGACAATTGCTTCTCTCAAGCCAATTCCTATTTTAGTTCTAATAGGTTTTGGATAATTTCCTTTTTCTTTATGGATTAGGAAATTATCCTCTTGCTTCTTGTTTCCTTTTCTTTATGCAGGAAACTCTCCTCATGTTTCCTTTTCTTACCAAAAGGAAACTCTCCAGTCTTCTAGAAACTTCTCCAAGCTTCCAGCTCTTCAAACGTTTCTTCCTTTCTTTAGCTTTGCTTCCTGTATCACTTCCTGTATTACTCTCAACTGATACATCAACTATGTCAGTTCTCCCCAAAGTCTTCACGTGAACTGTCACACTTCCTGTATTACAAACATTTCTGCACCAATCTCATGACATGTTTGACATCTTATAAAACTCAGTCAACACAACACTTTCAATCTCTCCCTTGGTGATTGAGTTTTATAATTCATGCTTCCTTCTAAAACCAGTCACCACAACACTAACAATCTCCCCCTTGGTGATTGAGTTTTAGAACCAAGGCACATACTTAATGCTCATATCAAACATCATGATTCGTGTTACATCTCAAAATATGAACATCTTCAATCTCTCCCTTGATGATTGAGTTTTATAATCCAAGCACCTTTTAAAACCAGTTAACACAACACTGACAATCTCCCTCTTGATGACTACGTTTTAGAACCCAAGCACACACTCTTAAAACCAGTCAACACAACACTGACAATCTCCCTCTTGATGACTACGTTTTAGAACCCAAGCACACACTCAATGCTTCATGTTTCGTCATCTATTAGACTCAAAAGATCCCAACATCTTCAATCTCCCCCTTTTTAACTTAGTTTGATACTCAAGCACTATATTCTTTAAATCAAGCTTCAATCAAGCCAAAACCCATCTTCAGTTCATTTCCTCATAACCAGACTCGTTAAGATCCAAGCAAATCTCTTTATCTCCCCCTGCTTGAGGGCATAACTAAGTTAAAAACTCTGTGAAGATGCTCAAAAACATCGTTGATTCTTCTTCATTGCTCATCATTTAACAACCTTGAGTAGTCTACTTTTCATCAAACTATTTATGAGACCTGTCTTGTTCTTGCTTCAGCTGTTCTCAAATACAGAACGTCTAAACTTGACATAAGTGTACCAGCTCATTTTGACATCCATCTTAGTTGAAATTTGACCTGCAAAAACTTTTCTCTGAAAACTTTAACTCAACTTGAGTAACTTGCACGAGTTTTTTCTTGAGAATCTGCCTACTAGTCTCCTTCTTTTTGAACAAACTGCTTCCTAAATTACTGCAGAAAACTTGAATCATACATGCTTCTTATCATTGAGAATTCCCAGTTTCTGAACCATCTATTTTGAACAACTCAACCTTTGATTTATCTTTGCACTTCTGATACTTTGACAGTCTTAGACCATTCTGCTAGCTTTCCTTGTAGCTATCTCACACCAACTGATCCAATGACATTCTTGAGAACCTTTTTAACACAATGATTTAATCAACCTTGAGATCTTTGCAACCCATAGCTTTTCAGTCTCCAAATTAACTGCTCGGAAAAGCCTTCATTTAACTATGTTCTTGGCTTCCAAATCTCGTGCCCTTTTACCAGAATCTAGTTTCAAATATCTAGAGTATCTCTGCCAAATTTCATCCCATTCTGAATTTATTTGGTCGTCCGTTTGATAACTCCACAAGAACTGGTCAAATCTGAAACTTCAAATGAACTATGCCCGGATCAGGTTGAAGAAGCTCGAATAAAACACAAACCAACCGTCAAAAACTCAATCCCACTGTTGAAACTCAAGACAGCAATACCAGGAAGCTTTCCACCAAGTTTCGGCTCGATCAGATTACGTTTAACTCACCAAACGTTTCCTTGAATCAGACATTTCAGAACTGTTTTCTCCTTTCTTCTCTAATCCGAAAATCATATATTTTGACATTGATGGTGCAGTTCATATCTCCTCTTCCCTTTCTTCTCCCCCATGACTGCAGCTCTCTCTTCCTCGATGATCTCTTTGTTAATCTCTTTAATCACACAACCTTCTTTATGTGACTAACAAGATAATCTTTTCCTTAAAAATGTGATCTCCAAGCTAGCCTTCAAGATTCTACTCCACAGCTTCTTGTCTTGAGGCAACTAAAAACTCTGCCTGTGAGACAATCTCTAAGAGATCAGTAATCTTCATAATCTTAATCTTGTTATTTGCAGCAAAATCTCAGATTTAAAGTTTCTCAGAACTCAGAAAAGATAAGATCTTGATGTTTATCGCTTTTGCTAAAATCACCGGAGTAACATAAATCAAAGCACCACATAGCGTATGAAACATGCTCATCTTGATGAATCGCTATGACAAAACTCCATTACTAAGTAGATCTCTGCTTTCAACGCCACAACTTTGAATCAGCCACAAAAGATTGATTCCCAAAATCGAAGAACTCTTGAACTGAACCTTTTTCATCAGTTTTGATGCAGAGCACAAATGAGGTAGCAGAACAACCCAGAAAATTATAAATTTGGGTGAAAAATTCCACAATAGTCAGACGAAGCCACAGGAGAAAACGGATCACAATTTGGGTTTACGATTTGAAAGTTATGGTCAATTTCTCAAGACAGATCTGAAATAATACAAACCTGCAAGCAGCCAATTTTGAGAGCAATTTCCCATTAAACCACAAGAAACCAGAAGATGATATTTATATCCTTTAGAAGATCTCATTCTCAAGTTTTCAGAACATCTTTCAGAGCTAAAATCCGAGGTCTGAAGCCAAAGAAAACGAAGATGAAAGAATCAACCCTGAGACACAAAACTGTCTTTGAAATCTGAAACATTCTTCTTTATCACTCTTTCTTTGAGATACTTCTCGATTCAGAGTGCCATCAAACTTCTTCTTCATCATTATGGAGCTTATTCTTCTTCCCCATCATTATTCTTCTCGATCCAATGCCTTTCTCTTTATGATGCAGTTTAAATCCTCTCCACCTTCACTCTTCCCCTGACTGAAAGACCTTAACTCATATCTTCCTCAATTTGAAACAATCTGATACCTTAGAGATCTCCACCATCAACATGTTCCAAGAAAACATAAAACTGTCCTCAGTAGAGCCTTGGAGCAATATAAGTCCGAGTATACCACAACGAATGGAAAAATGCCCATCTTGACAAAATCTTCATGAACATATGCTGTCACGTTTGGAAGTTATAAATGATTTCCCAAGACAAATCCAAAATGTTATAAACCTGCGGGCATGCAACTTTGGGAGCAATTTCCCATCAAACTACAAGGAACCAGACGACGATCTTTATAACATTGGAAAAGATCTTGCTTTCGAGTTTCCAGAACACCTTTCGTAGCTCAAATCCGAGGTCTGTAGGCATGATAACTGAAGAAGGCAGCAACCCGAGAAAGAAAAACTCCTCGAAATCTTCATATTTTCATCATTCTTTGACATTTTCACAAATACCAGCGACATCTTTAAGAACCATATTCCATAGGCTTATCTTTCCTTCTCATGACAAGAACCACCTGTTGTAGTATCATCGAACTGATAATCGATTATATTTCTTTCCTTTAGATTTTCAGAGCATCTCTTTTCCTCACTGTGAATCTATGCACAACCCAAAGAAAAATATAATTGGCTACACTTATTAGATAACTTTTCCCTGCAACAAACCAAACCACAATGTAATTCCGATCATTGACCACCAACACCTGTGGTGATTCCCTCATTGACGTCCTTCTGGTAACCAACAATGGCCGCGATGCCGTTCTCTGTTTTAAAGAAAAAATCCTCTCTCCAGCTCCTTATCCGATTTCGAATTCAACATTCCGGTAAGACTTTTTGGACTTCTTAGAAAGATCTTTGTTTTCGTCGCTCTTTAAACTCTCTAAGATTTTCTCTTTCTCTCGACCGAGTACCTCTCTTCTCCACCACCTCGTCATCGTCACTGTCGGCTCTTATCAGTTTCTCCTTCTAATTCTTGTAGAAGATGCAATAGAATTACACAAATATTTGAACCCTTTGAAACTCAGCATCTGATATCTTCTTCTTCGAAGCGTCTTAACAGTTGATTTTGCAAAATTCAGCTAGAAACTCGTAATTGCTCCATATATATTCCAGAATTAGACTTTGCTCTTGATTTCAGGAACTCATGAACGCAACTTCTCTTCTCAGCATCTATGAATCACAATTGAAGCTCAACTCTTATGTTTTGTTTTTCTTCTCTTTGAGTCAAAGAAACAACCGGAGAAGGAGACTCGAACTATCTTTTTATTCTTCTTCTCACACTGGGCTTCTTCTGGGCCTGATCTGATTAAATTAGAATTTTGACAAAGATTCTCTAACCAAACCCAACTCAAAAGATTTCTTCTCTTCATCAACGCTTCCTCGACACGATTTTGATCACCAACTACGACTCTTCTGAATCCCTGCAATTTGCGGCAGTTGCTTTATCACTAACCTTGGGCTCTCAAATTCATCAATTCAATTCAGCCCATCAATTTTCCAGATTTTGGAATTCTTATCAAAAATTAGATGAACTACTTCTTGAACGAACCAGCCACAATTAACCCACTTCTTTGTTAAAATCACACAATAATCCCTTTTGAAATTGTTCGCACCTTCTCGCGATTTCTCCATCGTGTGAAATACACTGCTACAGACTATGTCTTCCTTCTGATTTTGACTAACTAAAAGCACCTCATCTTTTCTTCATCGAGAGACTTCGTCCATTAAACTCTCTCAGTCTTAGTAGCAGTTCATGTTGTAGATGTGATTTTTCCACCATAAACAAAATAGGAATCTGATTTTGAAGGATTTCCATTGAATCCAAGACCATGTCGATCTGTTTTCCCAATGTTCAGAAGATGATCCAATTGGTTTGTACCATTATTAAGCATCCTTAAATTCTTTTGAGTTTCTTCAAGTTGAATTCTAACTTGTGATGCTTCTTCTTCTTTCATTGTTCCATACTTTTGTGCTTCAGCAACTTGAGCCTCTATCATGACTTTCTCCTTAGTCAGCACTGAATTCTCTTCAACCAATTTAAGCCAACGCTCATACAAGGCTTTGTAATTCTCAGAGAATTCTTCATTATCTATGCTCTTTACCTTTCTATCACTTTCTGTTGCAGGTTTTGCTGCAGTTACAGGTGTTGCTGTAGTAGTTTCTGTGATATTGCAAGAATATCCACTATTAGTAGCCTTATGTTCTTCTGTCATGGACTGGAATCCAAGTCCTGATGTACTTCCTGATCTTCCTGTCATACTTCCTGACGTACTTCTTGATGCACCCTGATATAGATCAGATTTCTTGGACACACTTCTTGATGTACCCTGATACAAATCAGATTTCTTTACCCATATTTGATTACGATATCCGTTCGAGTAAAATTTTCTTTCACGTTTGAGTTTGTTTACTCTTTCCCAATACTTGTAGCAGTAAGCTCTTATGTGCCCATTCTTTCCACAAAAGTAACATCCTCTCTCTTTGATTGTATTACTCTTTGTATTATATTGACTTTTATGAGAGTTGCCTTCAGATACAAAATTGATTTGTACTGTGTTAGATCGTCCTTGTCCAGTATAACCTAAGCCTCTGTTAGACTTCTTTGTTCTATCATAACTCATACCCTTATCAAGTTGCTTAGTCCCACCAAACATGTGAATCTTCTTATGTTGTTGATCACGCTCCGATTGTAACTTGGCTGATATTTCCGTTTCAGCACACAGTTCTTTCTCTAATTTGTCTACTTTATTAGCTAGAACCAGCTTTTCCTTCATCAAAGTCAGACTTTCTTGACTGATTTTCTTCACATCATTCAACTCATTCTGCAGTGATTCAACAAGTGCATCAAGGCGAACCTTCTCTTTTACCAAAACTTGGTTCTCTTGTCCAATCTTAATCAGTGTCTCACGTGCTTCCTTGTAGGTTTCAACAAGGTCATCTTCTTGTTCTTCTTCTGAATCAGATTCTGAAATTTCTTCTCCTTCAACAAAATCAATGATTCCCACAAGTGAAACAACGTTACACATCCTTGACTTCGAAACCCCGTAGTTTCCATCATCCAATATTAATCTTGAATGGTTCACGATTCCATGATAACTCTCCATCTTCTCCACAGGATCTCACCTGTATGCAATCCTCACAAGTGACTGCTCTGATACCAATTGAAAACGCAAGAGCTATCGATATGGAAACTAAGACAGAACCTGTATCAACAAGTAATGCAAAGGGTTTTATTTTTCTTAACACGCTTCTTTGATTGATAGAAAATCAGGTTACAATTTTTTCTTTAAACCTATTTTCTATTCTCTCAAACCCTTGTTCTTAGATCACACACCGATCTAGCTAGAACATCTCTCAAAAACCCCTTAGCCCTCTCCTAAGTTCTTAGCTTTTTTCTCTTGTGCTAAAACTTAGTTGCTAGGAAATCTCTCTCTTGTTTGTGCTAATCTTCCATGAAGACTTAGCACCCTATTTATACTAAATAGACAATTGCTTCTCTCAAGCCAATTCCTATTTTAGTTCTAATAGGTTTTGGATAATTTCCTTTTTCTTTATGGATTAGGAAATTATCCTCTTGCTTCTTGTTTCCTTTTCTTTATGCAGGAAACTCTCCTCATGTTTCCTTTTCTTACCAAAAGGAAACTCTCCAGTCTTCTAGAAACTTCTCCAAGCTTCCAGCTCTTCAAACGTTTCTTCCTTTCTTTAGCTTTGCTTCCTGTATCACTTCCTGTATTACTCTCAACTGATACATCAACTATGTCAGTTCTCCCCAAAGTCTTCACGTGAACTGTCACACTTCCTGTATTACAAACATTTCTGCACCAATCTCATGACATGTTTGACATCTTATAAAACTCAGTCAACACAACACTTTCACGGAATCTGCAACCTCAATTTGGTAGAATAGATTTTGATATGTGACAGCACCAACCAACACTGGTTGTTAATTTATCGTACCATCATCTTTACTTTCTATGATTAGTAGTTCAATATTTAAACCACTCATTTTTGTTTGTTTGTTTGTTTGATATCATCTGATTTGACTCTTACGGTGGTTTCATGCTCAGATCCCATTTTACTTTATGCCCTTTGTTCTAGGTGTAACCTATAACGCCGTGGTTTATATCAAAGCCTTGTGGGGTCTTTTGAATTCTTTGTGTCTTAGTTTGTCACGTTTTTTATATTGTCTGATTATCATCACAGAGCCTACTCAATATACTCTAAGGTCAGTAGAGAAAATCAAGAAAGGTCTTCTATTATGGAGTGCTTTGCATTAAACTTATATGATAATCACTAGTAAACAAGACACTAGTTGCATAGCATGTTTTTATAACCTGAGAATTTCTTAAAGCTGGGAATTCTCTTAGTTGACCAAGTTGGTTGGTTTTGAGTGTTTTGCCTTCTCAGCTTCCTTATCTTTGTATTTTGAGTTGTTTATCATTTCATTCACTGACGTGAGTCTAAGATCTTCTATTGGAATGTCATTTACATTATGGCATTAAAGAGTGAAGTGAAGAAAACAACATGTCTTAATGTTTAAAACTTTACAGTGGAAACGATTACGTTGTTTTGAATATTGAACTGCAGATACTTTGGGATCACGACTAATTCTAATGGTGTGGCAGTACATATATATCGGCTTTTCAAAACATAACTGCACCTAACCCTAGTTGACTGTGTTCAGCTAAAACCGCGTATCAATGATTCCGGTCCTAGCGGTGCTATACGCACGTTTTCTTGTGGTTGATTAGGTGATGAGACAGTCACACTGCAGCCAGCTATCTTTTTGCAAGTCTGAATGAGACAGTGCCTGCACGTGGGACACGATGAGTGTGAACTGAGCCATTTGTCTATACACCGGACATGGAATCCATGGTGGCACTTTGGCAGAAGCTTGACTCGCTCTCCGGATACAAACTCCGAGAGACATATGGCACACTCTGTATCTAGGCCAGGCAGCTTCAGTTCTGCAGTGTAGCTTACTGTCTGGAAACTCTTCAAGGCTTTTTGTTTGACCCCTGTGTTGGCCAAGCGGACTGAGAGCTCGTCACTAGCTTCAGATGATAATAAATTGGAGTACCTCAGTGCACATCTTATGATAGAATGCAGTCCAAGTGAGCAAACTAGTGCACATAAGAGGACTGATAGAACCATGACAACATTTGCATCAAAGCTCATATGACTTGCGTAGGTGTGTGATGCTTCATGAGCGTCTGCAAACGGGGATGATGCCGTGGTAGGTGGTTGATAAGCTGTATGAAGTAGTAGTCTTCTTGAGTAAAAATCTCCACGAATATCTTGGAAGAGCTCAGTTAGTTTGGTAATGGGAGCAGAAGTTGCGGTCGACATGATAACCTAGTTTGAAGAGTTAGATAGATAGATCTTCTAGGTTTTTGTTGCAGGTTCTATATATAGTGGAAAGGTAAAGGTTTCCGTATACTTTCTTACATTTAATGGGGAATTGGTTTAATTGAATTTTATGAATTATGGTTGGTGGAATATGCTAGCAATATTAGCAAGGTCTTTAAGTGTTTTGTTTTATTTAATAGTCTGCATCTTATATGGATTCTCCACTGAATTTGTATAATCTTTGTGTGCTTTCACATGGAAAATAGGCCCATCATACCATTTGCTGCAATGGTAGTACCATGTGGCAGTGGCTTTTGCAAATCAAATCATCTAGAATTGCTCACAGGGACCCATGAGCTTTAGCTAGAGCCGCCTTGAACTTTCCATCTTTGGGATAGCATTCAGATAATACATCTCTTGGGTCTTGGTTCATGTCACTGGCTCTCTCTGTTCATTCCTACTCATCAAGGCTTCTAATATAAGTTATGTCATAAATGTTTTATGCAAAATAAGTTATGCAGTGACATGTATCTATGCTGATTATGTTTGATTTAGATCTAAAAATTTGCCCATATAAGTTATATTCATCGAAATGGTTTTCTTGGTTTGGTTGGTACAAAATCTATAACATATTCATATGTTAAAGAAAGTTGAGGTTAGTTGCTTCAGTTCTTGTTAACTTATGAATTGAGTTCTTATTACATCTCAATATCGGTATCTTTTATATTGTCAGGTATTTCGTTGTTTGTGCATCACTTAGATCTAGTGACTTACAAGAAAAGATAACTTAATAAGTTTTGATTTACATTGGATCAAGATGTATCCAATTCCTTGGTCACCTCAAACTTCAACTTTTTTGTTTGTTTGTTTCTGTGGTGAATAGTGAAAGATTCATAACTTTTGTGTGGAAAACAGGAATCAAGTCTCGTCCGTAGTAAACCAAAGTATGTTAGCAACCAGAAGGCAAAAAGCCCCTTCCATGAATCCTGTTAAAGGCTACTTTTATCGATAAAGATCACTCTAAATTAGTGTCCAGCTCTGCTCCTTTATCTAAGCCAGTCTCGTACGTATGATTAAAATCATAGCTAAAGCAAATGGTTTATATAATTTCCTTTTGCTTACTTTATAATATATTGTCTTCTACTGCAAATTGCCAGCGCAAACTACATGAATCTAGAATCAAACGTTCTTACTGTGGCACGTATCTAAAGCAAGATTTTTGGATGAAGATGTAATGTTACTTTTAGTCTTATGACTTGGTAATAGTGTAGGTAAGCATTTGTTTGGCGTAGATTTTTATAATTTGGGCAAAGAGTTGATGTTGCAAAGCAGGGGAGATCTATCCTTTCTCACCAGTCTCTCTCTGAAAATTACAGAAAAGCTTTAAGCCTATCTGAAAATGATTCGTCTTTTCTTTTCTTTGTGCCACTAGGTTCCATATAGCTGGTAAGAACATATAGTGGTCTGTTTTTTTATCTCTTCCTGAAAGTGATAAACTTTGCGTTTAGTGCTTTATGTTGCTTGGAATACCATGTGATACTCGTGCATTCTTTGGTTGACATTCTTGCTTTGGTGGTCTTCCTACCTTGTGATTATTAAAGCAAAGGAATATAATAAGCAATAATTTAGTCGTATCAATACTGAATGAGTCGAGATAAGTTGTATTTGGAACACTTTTTCTGGATGCATTTGATTTTGAATGGTTTGGCCGCATTCAATGTGTTTGAAGAGCCATGACAATAATTTCAGGAGCACACTAATTAAATTTTTTTCTTGTGCTAGAATTTGCAATTCTCTAATATAGAGCTTTTGTCTTTTTTTTTTTTTTTTAATTCTTTGTATGCCGACAGAATTTTTTCCATTTTCTAGTTGCATGCATGGTACTGAATTATCTGAACCTCTAATATCAATTATACTCCAAAAGGTTGAGACATGTATCTTCTTATTGATTTAAGTTTTTAGTCCAGCAAAAGGAAAATTGCACCTACCAATATGTTGAAATTATCTCAGACTATGGTCTATTACAACAGTAAGATTCGATACCATCTCATATCACTCAGATGCATAGTGGACCTATGTTACCTGTAAAACACATTCTTATGTTGTTAACCAATGACACTTTTTTTCTATGCAAAGCCTCATGTGCTATCAAGCTCCCACTTCCTACTCAGGCACTGTAAAATATATATTTCCGTGCTCTTTATCTATTTCACTCCAATCACAAGTGACTAGGATCTTTAAGATCTATCTGGAGCTCTTTTTGTATATGAAATCTTGTTCCCTTTGAAACTGCGGGATTTCCAAAATCTCACAGTGATATAGAAAAATATTCTCAGCATGCTGGTCATAATTAAATAGTTATTAGTAGCTTACTAAGGATTGTGGATTCCAACTTTATTTAGTATGACTCGGATTTCCTTCAGTTTCAAGATGGAATAAATATCAAGCTGTGTATCTAGTTGATATAGTTATTATTTTCCGCGATTGTTTAGGAGTGACTTAAAGTAAGAGAACATTATGTTGATTTAAATCGTTAGGCTTCAAATTCTCAAGATTTCATTGAATCATATAGATGCTTGGAAATCTAGCCATGTTCGTTTGATTGGATGGAAATGTTTTGTCTCTTATCTTGGTTTTAAAAATTACTACTATATGGATTTTGAGTATGGTAATTGCAGATCACTGCCAATAGAGATGTGGTAGCATAGGTACATATGCCAAAAGACATGTGTTATCACTTTAGCAGCTCCTTGTTATAGAAAAATGATTGATTGTTAACGTGGAGCTTTCCATTATGATCTTATACCATGTTGGTGTTGCCTGATATCTTAAAATACTATAAGCATTCCTCAAAGTAGCTTTTAGGTTTGACTTCTTCCCACATCCACATACTTAGGTGGATTAGTTTAACCTTGTTATGTGTTGGGTCCATTACCCTTTGCAAACACACTGAGTTCATTTCTTTATCATTGCGACGAAGAATCCCTTGTTTATTCTTACCCAGATTACTTACTGTGGGTCGAATGGGGATATAGACGGTGTTAGTCTACCAAGTTGGTGAGTGAGTGAATAGATATGTAACCGATTAGGCCAGACCGAGATCACATTCTGTGGTCTTAGTACTGCTTCTTCATGTACCTTGGTCTTGGTGTCCAGGGCTTCATCAAAACCATTTCTTTTCAGTCCTTCAAAAGTAGTTGCTACTAGTTCTACTCTGTGATTGTGATTTGAATATGCAGAGGAATTTTCTGAAAAGCATTTATCAAACTTTTCTTGGCAGATGACGATTTCGATTGTTAGCCTTGGCTGTGAGTATTGCAAAGAAGTAGAGATTCAGATACTGACCAAAACGCAAAGAAAAGTTTGATGAACTTATGATGCCACAGAAAGCTTAAGGTATATTCTCTGTACACTTTGGGCTTTAGGCACAACAAAAGGCAAAAAAAAAAAACTCTGGTGTGTTTGATTTTGAAATCCTATGGCTAGGGAGATAAATTGTGTTTAAGTCTAAAAAAAGCTATAATCTTGCTGGAGAGCCAAATTTTGCAATTATGATTGTTTTGTTGGCATACTCTAGCTGCTTTATCTAAAAGTGGCTACTCTTGCTTCAGGTTCTAGAGGAGCAATTCTGATATCTGTGCTCTCCGTTGATATTGCTGCCACTTGATCAGCTGCATCGCAGTCACTTAAGACTTTTTGGCATGTATCAACCAGACAGTGTCTGCATTTCGGACAAGTCATATGTTGCGTAAGCCATTTGTCGATGCAGCGAACGTGGAACCCGTGGTTACACTTGGGAAGCAGACGTAGCTGTTCTCCAGCAACAAAATCAGACAAGCAGATGACACACTCTTCACCAAGCCCTGGCAGGTTAATCTCAGGTGAGTAATTCACAACTGGGAACATCTTGAGAGCTTTCTTCTTGACCCCTTTGTTTACTGATGAATCTCTTGGTGTGGATGGGATAGAGATAGGATCAGAGATCATGAAACTTCGAGAACGTCTGAATGCGCAACGTATTATGTAATGCAACCCGAGGGAGCAGATGATACCGCACAAAAGGATAGAGAGCAGCATGAGAACATTGCCGCTCAAGTTGTTCTTATCAGGTACATGAGCTTGTTGAGCGTTGTGAGCAAATGGGATTTGCTGAAGCAATTTTCTGGAGACGAAACTATCGATGAAGTGTTCCTGGAAGACTTGAGATGAAGAAGAAGGTAACTGATCTGAAAACATCTTTTACTCTATAAAAAGCTTTAAGATCAAAAATTTCTCTGTTTTTTTTTTTCTTGTGATGTTTTGGTTTGGTTTATTGCCTTGGGTGATTCAAAGTGGTGATTATATATAGCTTGATGATACTTAGTGGGGGAATAGGAATATTATATATAGAGATCACTAAATGTTGGTTTTGGAAACTTCTTTCTCTGAAAATGAAGTGAGGAATTAGGGACCCAGAAAGAGCTTATCCAATTCCATGAATCCTTCCTTTGTGTAGAGAGATTGTGCCTCTGACCATATCTTTTCCAATTGCTTTGTAGGGACAATCATTTCGTCCTAGAAATAACTTTCCTACAACAAAAATAAAACTTGAAATTTATTACTATTATATAATTCTGATTATAATCAAGAGGACATTTGTTGAGTTGTATCTCTATTATGATTGTTTGTCCACACTTATTTGATAGTTGTAAAGCAGTGTGTTGTGTTTTGTTGCTCTATAATTCTCTCTGTATTATTGAGCTTTTTTCCCATGTGTCGTGTCGCTTCATTCATAATTCTCTATGTTTTTTAAAAGAAAAACAAAATATATTTGAAAAAAAAGATTATTTATTTTCCTTTCAGTAAATTACATAATTTTGGTAATGATTGCAACCAAAGTCACAGAATTTACTATATAATATACAATGTACTTTAGAATAACGGTTACTAATAGTGACAGTAAAAAGATAGATGGGTCAATGTTGATCTGATGATAATTGTACCTTTTTTTTTCATTTCTTAGTCTCTTTAGTCTTTACTGGTAATATATGCAAAATCTTCTTTTGATATTGGAATGATATCTCAAGATCTAAACCAGAAACTTGTCTGCTGCATATATGTGAGCCTTCCTTTGTGGAGTATTATTTAGTTATTTATTCATATTTTTTTTTGCAAATAAAAACAACAATATAAAAGGAGGAAACAAAACAAATTATAAAGAAAAAGAAAAAAATAAAAGGAGAAAACGAAACAGATGTAACCAGCTTAATATCGTCTACTCCACAAACGTTATTGTCTAAATTTTAAGTTTTGTCTTTTTGGTCGACATAATCTTCCCTAACCTTAATCTCTGGTCCCGTACGTGTTTACTAGCTTTTAATCAATGTTTTCGTTTCATGATTGTTTTCTTTTATGTAATTATAAAAGCTCAAACACAATTCTTCAACCTAAGGGGTCGTCGTCGGCCCATTAATTTTACAATATTTGTTACAAATTTTATCAACATTGATTATTAAGCATATACCATTTATATATTCCTCTTAGTTAACAGTAACACATCAAATTTTGAGTTAGTATACATATCTTTTCAAATTAGAAAGGGGCTTTAGTGTTTAAATAACTTTATAATTTGTATATTTTAATGTTGATTTAATTCTAGAGATAGAGACTTGTAGAGATATGGTTGAATTTGTGGTTGTGGACATGGATTAGAGCACCGCCAAAAATCACAAGTGGGATATTTTGCTTTTTAACCCTACTTTTCTATCATTTTTTAATATGCCTCTTTAATTAATTTAATAGGCTATTCATGAGAAACTTATGAGATATAGGATTCATCATTTATCTCTTTAGTACTTGGTGCATCATGGGAAATATTTTGCATGTCACGTAGTCTAGTGATAAGTTAGTGATTACCCATTAGTCCATTATTAAGATGAATACTAGTTTCCACATCGAAATCAATAATCATAGACTCATAGTTAAATACATGCAGCATAAAATATGTTTAGAAGAGGATTTGTCTTGCTTCATAAAATCGATAATATAGATATTTTTTTTTTTCAATAGATAGAAAGAGAAACATGTTTAAAACATCTATTATTTGGATCCTTAAGAGTTGATGTTTGAAACATCACTTTGGCTCAATGGAGGATTATTCTTCAAAGTGATGTTTTTATTACGAATAATCATCCAACTCTAACATCTATTGTGTTCTGGTTTCGAAGAAGTGCGTAATAGAGCCAAAAATAGGCAATTAGCAAACAACAAAATTTCGTTTGAAATGGTGGATCGAATAAATATAATCCTCCAATTTTAATTTGGAATCTGAAATCGTACATGGGCTTAAATTCAAATTCGTATTTAGCTTTCAATCCAATTGGGCTTATTTGTGGCCCAATGAAAATATTTATATATGGTTTAAGTGTGTGATTTTGACGCATTAGAATAAACAAGTCTATTCACATACATGATGATTTCTACTTACTCTTATCACCAAGAAATACGAGCACGGGACGATTAGTCTTCTTACATGCCGTGTTATTGTGTTAATGTAAATGGGACATATGGGAGACCAAAGCAGTAAATGAAATAAATATAAAGAATGGATTTGTTGTGGAACCTTCCAATTAGGCTCTCACATTGTTGGTCTCTCTCATGACCTTCCGTGATTTGGACCATTCAATAGAACATTTGCGACGTTAAACTGGAGCAAACACAAAGAAACCTACTAAAGATTTTCGGATAGCTTAGTTTAAAATTTACAAAGTTTGACACTTTCTATACGCAATTAATTATCTACTTATATGTAAGAAACTTGTCATTTAAATACAAATTTTTTAACAACTGATAAATTCTAACTTTTAACCAAATCTTAAACAGTTTTTCCTTTAGAATTCATCTTTTCATGATTTGCTGTTATCTCATATCTTATTTTAATTAAATTATTATTTTTATTTATTTTCTTAGTAATTTTTTTTCTTATTAATTTCTTATTTTCATTGCATATCCACATTTTTTTTTTAAAAAAATAGAGTTGCATATATGAAAAATCATCATATATTATATTTTCACATCTTATGATGCATGTCCAATAACAAAAGAAATAATTTGCACCAATTTATTTTGTTCAGTTCATCAGTTGCAACAAATCTTCCCCAAAAATATTTAGCTAATTTTAATTAGATTAGCTAACGAGTAATTTTTTTGTTTTTAACATTCGATCACATAAATAAACTGGTATATTCCTAACTTCCCTTACCTACGAAGGACCTAGTTTATGGGACCCACTAACAAAGTAAAAAAAAATCAATTTAATCGAAAAAAAAACTAAAAAAGAAAAGAAATTGAAAGTATAAGTGTGTATCGAACGAGTCACGAAGAAGATATCAAATCGTCTCTGGAAAATAAACAAAACTAAGAATTCGAATGAACTAGTATTACTAATCTGATAATGACGAAGAAATAAACTTGCTTGATTTCCAGAAATTTCCCATGGGTTTTGATTCAGTTTTGTCTTCCATGGTTTTGAATTCGTAACACTAATTTTTTGTAATCGAAAGTTTTGTCCTTTTTTTTTTTTAATCTTCGTTAGGGTTCTTTCAATTTTGCCAATAAAATCGAAAAAAAAACAGTGAAGAACAAGTTCGAAGAAGAAGAAGACGAAGTTAAAAGCAGCGACACAAGTCGGTGGTGACTCGATAAGGTAATGATGTTAACTTTTCATGAGTTCGTAAGTACTTGCTCTGTTCTGGGTTTAGGTTTTTAGTTTTTTACTCTCTGATTTTTGTTTATTAGATGGATTTTATCATCCACAACTATATTTATGATTCTGGGTTTTTACTGGAGATTATGATCGATTTGATCAAATGTGGAATTAAAAGGGTTACTGATTTTGAATTTGTGGTTTTGAATTTTGATCACCAGGAACAGTTTTCGATAGAAAGATGTCATCTTCACACAACAGGAGTAACAACAATTCAGAAGGTGCTAAAGCAGAACAAATCATATTTGAGTTCTTTGCTAAAAGCCTTCACATCATTCTCGAGTCAAGGACTCCTTTTATGTCTTCAAGGAATTTTAGTGGTGACCAGATGATTTGTTCTCCTTCCTCATCTTCTTCATCTTCCTCAAGTGTCAGGCCTCGGGACAAATGGTTCAATCTAGCTCTTAGGGAATGTCCTGCAGCGTTAGAGAGTTTCGATATCGGGCGGAGAAGCAGTCTTGAGCCTTTGGTTGTTGATGTGGTTCTTGTGGTGAGGCCACTTGTTGGTGATCAGATGAACTTGTCTGGTAAAAGGGAGCTTATTAGGAATTTTTCGGGGAAAGAGTATCAGTCGGGTTGGAATTCTGATCAAGATGAATTGGGATGTGAGACTAAGAACGAGCAGATAATTGAGAGATGGGTGGTGCAGTATGATAACAGGAAGATCAGGGAATCTGTTACTACTAGTAGCAGGAGGTCAAGTAGTAATAAGTTGCAAGTTATGTATAAGAAAGCAACTCTGCTTCTGAGATCTTTGTTTGTGATGGTTAGGCTTTTACCTGCTTATAAGATTTTCCGGGAACTTAATTCCTCGGGGCAGATCTTCAAGTTCAAGCTTGTTCCTAGGGTCCCTTCTATAGTTGAGCCATTCACTCGTAGAGAAGAGGCAGAAATGCAGAAGTTTTCTTTCACACCGGTTGAAACTATCTGTGGTAGACTTTGCTTATCGGTTTTATATCGTTCTCTCTCAGATGTCAGTTGCGAACACTCAACTCCTATGTCTCCAACATTTATAACCGATTATGTTGGAAGTCCCTTGGCTGATCCTTTAAAGAGGTTCCCTTCCCTTCCTCTTTCATATGGTTCTCCTCCATTGCTGCCATTCCAAAGGCGCCATAGCTGGAGTTTCGATCGTTACAAGGCATCTCCACCTTCTGTTTCTTGCTCACCATCGCCTACACGCTCGGATACACATGCATTGGTTTCACATCCTTGCTCCCATCACCTTCCTCCTCACCCTTCTGATATACCCACTGGTCGTAGGAAGGAAAGCTACGCCGAAGAGTATCCTCCTTCTCAAGATTTCTCCCCTCCTCCTTCTCCTTCAGCACCAAAACACGCCGTCCCAAGAGGCATCACGCGTACTGAAAGTGCTCCAGTCAGAATCCCAGCTCCAACTTTCCAGTCCAAAGAAAACGTTGTGGCACCTTCTGCTCATCTGAAGTTGTCGAGACACGCTTCATTGAAGCCTGTGAGAAACTTGGGTCCTGGTGAATCTGGAGCAGCAATAGATAAGGTAAAAGTACTCCACATGTCTTATCTTTTATCTGTTTTCTGGATCATGTGACTGAACGAGTTAAACTGTTATTCATTATCCTTCTAGCTGTTTCTTTATGGGAGAGATGACTTTAGAAGGCATTCTGGGGTGAAGCCGTCTGCCAACAGCTCACCGCGGATATCATTTTCCCGGAGTTCCAGTAGATCTTTCCAAGACGATTTTGATGATCCTGATTTCCCTTGCCCATTTGATGTTGAGTATGATGATATTACAGATCGTAATAGCAGGTATGGTCTTAAAAACCTTACATATCTCATTGTGTCCACTTTTTCTACAGCCCAATCATACAATCTTTTGATTGCTTTCTGTTGTCCTTTTAAGTGGATCTCTGTTATATTTCAAAACCAATTGATTTTCTACGGCTTAAGAAGCTTGTTCATGTTCTTTCTTACTTTGAGCTTTTACAGCCATAAGACCCAATTGGTTACTGTAATGCTTCTGTTTTGACTGATCTTATAAAAAGAAGAAAGAGAACTTTGTTTGAAATGGTTCGTCCCAGGGCTGATCCAGTTCTTGAGACTTTGTTTTGTAACTGTTTCCAGTAGAAACTGATTTTGGTTTACTGTCTTATATCAGACCAGGGTCGTTCGATCACAGAGGAGACATACACGAACCACTCGATTCAAGCGGGTCATACCCTAAGAAGTCCCAAGATGCTGCAGTTGGTGCCCTTGTGAGAATGCTGAAGAAAGCTCCTCCTCTCAGACAAGATGTCTCTGAATCTTCCATACCTGAAATTTGCTGGAACAACAACAACAGCAACAAACCCGCAGGGGCTCACGAGATAGCAGTAGCGTCTATCACAGCCTCGGGGATTACTCTGGCCTCAAAGACAACAGCTGATGCATTGGAAGAGTTGAGGTCTTACAAAGAAATGAAGAACCATTTGTTGCTTAGTCAATCCACATCAAAACCTTCCTCGGTTACTACTTCACCCTTTGATGTTTGATATTTGATGGTTTCAGAATCTTGACCCATTTTGGGTTTTGGTTTGGTTTTGTTTTTTTTGCAGAATGTGCCTATGTACATAATATTAAGCTCTCTCGACTCTTTGGATGATGATGATATTGGTCCATGTAAATAAACATATACCCAAAAAAGAAAAAAATTCTATGTAAATAAATGGAAAACATATGTACAATATATATCAAAAATAAATTCTATGTATATAAATGGTAAGCATATGCATAAAAATCTTTTTTTTTTTTGTTGTCAACGATTTATGAAGCTTTCTACAATTTCCTCTTTTTTTGTGTAAGTATTTAAAACCATTTTCCATATAATAAACATTAGCAAAGCGACGTCGTTCGAGGAAATATTTTATAACAATACGGCGTCGTATTTGAGGAAAAAGAATTTGGTCACCCGTCGGCGAATCTGTGAAGAGTAAAACCCTAATGTAAACCAGAGAGAACAAACAGTCCAAATCTAATCCCTTGTCGTCGGAAGGAAGAAGAAGATCAAAAATGCCGCTTTACGACTGTATGCTTTTGTTCAAGCCAATAATCAGGAAGGAAGGCCTCATCGACCTCGTTGCGCGCATCGGGAAACATGTTTACAGTAGAAATGGCGTCCTCACTGAGATCAAATCCTTTGGCAAGGTCGAATTGGGTTACGGTATTAGAAAGCTCGACGGAAGACACTACCAGGTATTCAATTTCGTTCGATTTCTTACTGAATCGATGATTTATGAGTCCGTAGAGTTTGTTTGGATGAGGATGATTCAATGGTATTAGCGTTAGGTTTTAGGTTAGCCTTTCGAAAACGCTTTGTGTTTTGTATCTTTCTGATTGATTCTTATGGTTAAATGGCTGGACTTGGAGTGATGTTATGCAGTCTTGTTCTCAAATGCTGGCGACGTTCCTGAATTGATACTTGTTGTGTGTTTTTTTACTAGTCACAAAGGTTGCGTTTTTAGTCTATGGGATTTTGTGATTTTCATTTCCTGGACAGCGTTTCTTTTTGAACTTAACGATTCCAGAAAATTCTGTTGAGGATAACACAACAGCTAGGATTCTAGATAAGTTCTTATCTACTCAATTGTCGAAAGAATCTGATTGTGCTTTGGATCTTGAGTGTGGAATTTGATTATTAGTTTGATGCATTTTACTGTGGAGAGATAACCTGGTACAAACAATCTCAGCTTTCGCTTATACCATTTTTTCGCGTAGATTTTCTTCAAACTGTTTCTGTTATTAGACAATTTGGCTATTGTAGGAATAGAAGTAGAATATATATGTAGGAGTATCATATGTTTTGAGAGTATCAGTACAAAAGCTTTAAACATCAATCTCCTATGTCTCTTTGATAGAATCTGCAGATAGCGAAAATTGAACATCCACCTTTATTAGCTTCTCTCTCACTAATCTACAGAGTCATGCGTTTGCTTAGTACTGTTCTCTGCCTTGGAGCTTTGAGTGTGTATATATAACATAATCATTTCGGGTGAATACTGCAGGGACAATTGATGCAGATAACAATGATGACAACTCCAAACATGAACAAGGAGCTTCACTACCTCAACAAGGAAGACAAACTGCTGCGCTGGCTCCTAGTTAAACACCGCGACATCAAGATTGGACATTCGGAAAAGGAAGATAGTCTGACCGAGCCTAACAGGCTTACTACTGAGAGCTTATATGATGAATCCTCCTCGGACGAAGACGACAACAACATTTTAGGGTTATCACGATGAGGATATCATTTTCTTTGAAATGTTTACTCAGGCCAGATCTTCATGGGAGTCTCCTTCAATGGTTATTTGTGCGTTCTTGGTTACATGAAGTGGAATGCGTTTTGCGTAGACGATGAAATAAATTAATTTTATGTAATAATATTAGGTAAATTGAACTAAATTTCATGTGTTTTATGTTGTTTTCGCTATTTTCCTAGTGGATATTTCAACGTCAGCAATTGGGTAAATAATCTCGAATCAAGTGCCACGTGTATTGACACGTCATGTTTGCATGGACAGAGCGTTTCTCTGTTTTTAGGACTTCAAATTTTTTTCATTCTTTTTTCTAAAAATTAATTTTGGGAAAAGAATAATGAATTTAAAATAGAGGTGGTGGTTCGTAAATTAGCTAAGAACAAACACTTGTTATAATTTCCCGTGTCGCTGCATCTTCTTCTTCATCCATCGATTTTCTCAATTAGGGTTCTGATTTTTCCTCCCATTGTTGTTCTCCTTCTCCGTTTCGTTTCAATTACAGAACAAAGCTTCGTTTCTCCAGGTAGAATCAAAACGTCAGAATCTTCTAAATAAAAATTTACGCGATTCTGTTACCTTACACCCCTTTTTTTGGGAGAGAAAATCTTTTAATCGTGTGTTTTTCTATGTTCATATGAATGTATGCATTGACGTGAATCGGTCTCTCTCTTTTTCGATATACTCATACATGTAGGTGTTGTTTGGCATTTTTTTTTTCTCCTCTCAAAATTATGAAATAGTTCATGCCAATTGTTTATGCCTATGTCGAATGTGGATGTTGACGGAATTCAATCTGAGAAAATGAGTATTGGATTGGTTTTATGAAAATTATGTCACGATCCTAAATTATGAGCTGATTAGTAATTAAAGGTTGAGGAGTTTCACAAGAAAATTCCAGCTAAAATCGGATATAGGGTTGTATTAGCGTGTGAATATTTTGCTGTCCTTGAAATTCTTTTATTGCAAGGTGTTGCACCCAAAAAGAATCTAAGGGTTTCTATGATCTCATTCTGTGTTTTTATGGGTTTGTTTTCTGTTGTATACTTTTCAAGGTTTAAGAAAGAATGGAAGGTACAGACGATGCTTGTGCACTTCAAGAGCCTCCTGACCCCGAAGTGCTCGAAGTTGATCCAACTTTTCGATATATACGGGTATGAGGAGGTTCTTTGGAATGCTATTTTTTTTTCTATTTGTTGAGTAATTGGTTGATACTATAAAACCAAGAAAAGAGGGATCTTGTTTACTTCTCAATGTTATGGTTTTGAGTAAATATTGTGTGGTGATTTAGATATCTTATGTTGTTAACCAATTAATTGTGGACCTTTCAGTATAAAGAGGTTATTGGAAAAGGCGCATTCAAGACTGTGTATCCTTTTCGGTTTTCGGTTTGTTTTGATATTTATATTTCTGAGATTAGAGTATTCTTGATATCAGAAGCTTCCTAGGAATGTACTTATATCATGTTAGCGAAGTTGTTTTAAGAAACTCTTTAAGAGAATGAATATCTTTCTACTATGTTCTGCATCATCGTTTGTACCTTAACTCATGGAAATCAGTTATAAGGCATTTGATGAAGTAGATGGGATTGAAGTCGCATGGAACCAAGTACGAATAGATGATGTTTTGCAGTCACCGAATTGCCTTGAGAGGCTGTATTCTGAAGTGCGTCTGTTGAAATCATTGAAGCACAATAATATTATTAGGTTTTATAACTCATGGATCGATGATAAGAACAAGACAGTTAACATAATAACTGAGCTATTCACTTCAGGGAGCCTCCGACAGTATGTATCGCCCTTCCTTTTTTTCCCTTTCTTCTTATTGAGGAGATCACCATTTTGGAGTTTAAGCAATCTTTGGTTTCAGCTACCGCAAGAAACACAGGAAGGTGAACATGAAGGCTGTGAAGAATTGGGCGAGGCAGATTTTAATGGGTTTGAGATATCTTCACGGTCAAGAGCCACCAATTATACATCGGGATCTCAAATGCGATAACATTTTTATCAATGGAAACCATGGAGAAGTGAAAATAGGAGATCTTGGTCTAGCCACTGTCATGGAGCAAGCTAACGCCAAAAGTGTGATTGGTATAGTTTCTATTTCCTGCTTGTTGGTGTTGCTTACATATTCACTTTTTTTTTTCTGGTTTAGTCCAAGAAGAACGGATACAGTTGGCTATATTCTTTGTTTTTAATTTGTCTTCTTTTGGGGTCAAATTTGTATGTTACCAACAGGAACCCCGGAGTTTATGGCACCCGAGCTTTACGATGAGAACTACAACGAATTGGCTGATATTTATTCATTTGGGATGTGTATGTTGGAGATGGTGACATTTGAATATCCCTACTGTGAATGCAAAAACTCTGCTCAGATATACAAGAAGGTTTCATCGGTGAGTTAGCAACAAAGACATATATGCCACAACAAAGACATATATGCCACATCCATAGTTTATTGACAAGATTTTAACCGATTCTTGTTCTTGGTGATTTCAAGGGAATAAAACCTGCTTCACTCTCCAGGGTTAAAGACCCAGAAGTAAAACAGTTTATAGAGAAATGCTTACTTCCTGCATCCGAGAGGCTGTCAGCAAAAGAGCTTTTACTGGACCCTTTTCTGCAACTAAATGGTTTAACAATGAACAATCCTTTGCCGCTTCCCGACATTGTAATGCCCAAAGAAGGCGCATTTGGAGACCGTTGCCTTATGTCTGAAGGCCCTCCTACAACACGGCCTAGTAAAACCTTGTCTATAGATCTGGATGAAGACAGTAACCTGCCTATTGTTACTTTTAGCGACAATTCAGGATCCAGGTGTATTGAGGTTAGACGCGCAAAGAGAGGGAATTTCTTTGTCCTCAAGGGTGAAGAAAACGATGAGCAGTCTGTGTCCCTAATTCTTCGTATAGTAGATGAGAATGGTCAGTTCTTTTATTCATATGCAGCTAAGATTCATTACTTCTTCGATATGTTCACATTCTGAAACTGTTTCTTGTTGCAGGACGTGTGAGGAACATTCATTTCCTGTTCTATCAAGAAGGTGACACTGCTTCTAAGGTGTCGAGTGAGATGGTTGAGCAACTCGAGTTAACTGACCAGAACGTCACGTTTATAGCCGAGCTAATTGATATACTACTCGTCAACATGATACCCACCTGGAAAACTGATGTCACAGTCGATCATCTCATCCATTCGCAACTGAATCAGAACTCAAGAAGTCATCATAACGAAGCAAAGCCACAGAAACAAGAGGAGACTACTTTCCATGATGCTTGTGAGTCGGTTCGTCACTCATGGAACTCGGACTGCCCACGATCAGATGAGGAAGATAAGCAATGCGTCGATGCCACAAAAGGAGAAAACGGGAGCTCCAATAAAGAAGCAGAAGAAGCAACAGATCCAGTAAGTTTGGAGGAAGAAGAAAGGTTAAGGCAGGAACTGGAGGAGATAGAAGCTAAGTATCAGGAAGAGATGAAAGAGATAGCAACGAAAAGAGAAGAAGCCATTATGGAGACAAAGAAAAAGTTGTCTCTCATGAAGTTGAAGTAAAAGCCAAAAAGCTCAACAAATCAAAGACGTTCTTCATTATCTATTTTCTTTTAACCTCTGTGTTTAATTTGTTGGTTGGAGAAGAAGAAGAATCTCTTCACTCCCTGAAAATGTAGAAAGTTTCCTACAGGATGAAGGGTTTCTTTATTGATTAATTGAGATTTAATTTGGTCAGTTGTTGCTTATTAGAACATAAAAATGGATTTATGTTAAAATTGTCTATTGTAAAGTTTGTGTAGACTGCGAACATATAATTAATTAGCTATTCACCAGTGTTGTTCGTAACAAAACTAATCACGCCTTTTCATGTAAATGATCCATCAACAGAGTCGAAAATGTAATAATTATAACCATTAAGGAGTTTAGAAACCAAAGAAATCTAACATTAAGTCTTTGAAGAACACAATGCATAACAAAGCAGCATAGAGAACAACATGGCAAAATCATCATGATAACAAATCAGAATCACTGATCTCCAGGAAGTGCCTTGATGATGTCGGAATCACCAGGATCAACGATGCTGAGGCAAGAAACTCGGAAGTATTTACCACAAGCAGTACCCAAATCAACATTGTTGCCATTGTAGTGATGAACTCCAACTTTAGCAAGCATCGCATAGTATTCAATCTCTGATCTCCTCAATGGTGGGCAATTGCTAGATATCAATATCAGCTTACCTAAACCCCAACAATATCCAACAATTATTCTACGGAATTACGAAGATGACAGATTCAACAATTAATGAAGAAAGGTTTTAAAATTACCTTTGGAGCTGCGAAGGGATTTGAGAACAGATTTGTATCCGAGAGTGTACTTTCCACTCTTCATCACAAGAGCTAATCTGCTGTTGATTCCCTCATGGGACTTCTTCGTCTTCTTCGCTGCAACCATTTTTCGCCGCCGGGAAGATTCAGATCGCCGGATTACAAGGAAGAGTTCTTCAATTTCAAGCAGAAGCCGTTCGGGCGGCGCAAAATGAGAGGTTAAATAGAGAGACTTAAGAACCCTTAGGGTTTTCTCTACGTGTCAGGATACGAGGCCTAAGGCCCAAATTAAATGTAGCCCAATACTCAGGTTGCTCGACCTAAGGCCCATCTAAACTTGGCTCGAAACTAAGGTTTTGGCGGGACTTTTTGGGATTTCGATGGGTACCAAAATAATTGGCGAAAGTGGAGAAAATGAGAGAATGAAAATCACAGAGAAAGAAATTTCGAGAAAGCTGAAATTCGGAAGGAAGAAAACAAAAACCCTTCAATTGAAGAACGGAAAAATCATCCGATGGGTCGATTAGATGTAGCTGCGGCGAAGAGAGCTTACCGGAAAGCAGCGGAAGTGGGTGACCGGAGGGAAGAGGCGAGGTGGGCCAACAATGTCGGCGATATCCTTAAGAATCATGGAGAGTACGTTGATGCTCTCAAGTGGTTTAGGATTGATTACGATATCTCCGTCAAGTATTTACCTGGGAAAGATTTGTTACCTACTTGTCAGTCTCTTGGCGAGATCTATCTCCGTCTCGAGGATTTCGAAGAAGCCTTGATTTATCAGGTAAGCCCTCCTTAGATCATTTGCTTGGGTATTGTTGGCTTCCTGATTTTCCATGATTAATTTTGATGTTTGGGTTTTTCTTTACCTCATCGAATTTCTGAATCCTATTGTTGCAGAAGAAGCATTTACAGCTAGCTGAAGAAGCTAATGACACTGTGGAGAAGCAACGAGCATGTACTCAACTTGGTCGTACCTACCATGAGATATTCTTGAAATCTGAGGATGATTGTGAAGCCATTCAGAGTGCTAAAAAGTACTTTAAGAAAGCCATGGAACTGGCACAGGTTCTCAAGGAGAAACCACCTCCTGGTGAATCTAGCGGATTTCTTGAGGAATATATTAATGCACATAACAACATCGGTATGCTTGACCTTGATCTTGATAATCCCGAAGCAGCCTGCAGTATTCTGAAGAAAGGGCTGCAGATTTGCGATGAAGAGGAGGTGAGAGAGTATGATGCTGCCCGGAGTAGGCTTCATCATAACCTTGGAAATGTTTTTATGGCGCTGAGAAGTTGGGATGAAGCAAAGAAACACATCGAGATGGATATTAATATCTGTCATAAGATCAATCATGTCCAAGGAGAAGCCAAGGGGTATATCAATCTCGCTGAATTACACAACAAGACCCAAAAGTACAATGATGCACTTTTATGTTATGGTAAAGCTTCTACTCTAGCGAAATCTATGCAAGACGAGAGTGCATTGGTTGAACAGATAGAGGATAATATCAAGGTAGTCAAGAAATCCATTAAAGTTATGGAAGAATTGAGAGAAGAAGAGCTTATGCTTAAGAAGTTGTCTGCAGAAATGACTGATGCCAAAGGCACTTCGGAGGAACGAAAGTCTATGCTCCAAGTACATGCTTGTCTTGGACGTCTTATTGATAAATCTAGCATGGTATCCGCATGGCTGAAGGTGAGTTTTATTACTTAAACACTCCTTCCTTTTTAGTCCCAACACTCCACCACATGTTGGCATTTTTTTGAAAAGTTTCCAGAAGTTAAAGTTGTCCATCGTAGGGGTTTTTAATGATGAATAAGCATTGTAAGATTTCATCAGGGTACTATGGAGTAGGAAAGATATGCTCTTTTCTAAGACTGATAATCAGTCACTGATTCAAGTTTTGTGAACTTCTGCTATTGACACTGTCTTTTCAGATCAGTCAGGAAGACTATATTATCCAAGAATTACATGATTCTTGTTCTCTCTAGAAAACATATCTTTTGAATGCTGGGATACTATTTTAGTTCTAAACTTGCAAAGTAAAGTTATTATGTTAGATTAAAGGGGCAAAACTATGTTTATTCTGTATCATACGGATATTGAGCAAAATATGATACAAGTCTCTGCACCACTGTTTCAATGACTTGTGATATAGTTTTGAAAGTTTAAGTAGGAAGCTGCTATTTAAACTTTGCATGCAACTAAAGGGTTGCTATTTCTTCTTTGAATGTCTTAGCATCTTCAATTTTCAAAAAGGAAGAAGAAAATATCAGATGAACTCTGTGACAAGGAAAAGCTTAGTGATGCCTTCTTGATTGTTGGAGAATCTTACCAAAATCTCAGAAATTTCAGAAAGTCCCTGAAGTGGTTCAATAGAAGTTATGAGGGATATGAAGCAATCGGTAATCTGGAGGTGAGATTTGTTTGCTTGCACGATTCATTATTAAAACCTATGTTTCACTATTTTCATCAGAATTTGATTCACAACACCAGACATAATTCATGAGGCCTATGCTGAACATTTTCTGCGGAAAACTAATTATACCTTTTCTTGGATTTGTCAGTATTATAGCTATTCTTCTTTCCTGATTCTAATTTTCACTTATGGTGGTCTCTTGTAGGGTCAAGCACTAGCGAAAATTAATATTGGTAATGGTTTGGACTGTATTGGGGAATGGACAGGAGCACTCCAGGCATATGAAGAGGGATACAGGTAGATCCAATTATTTGTAATCTTTATCAAACTGCGCACTTGAGGTGTTAAGTGGTTCTGTTTGTCAGTAAATCTACTTATTAATCTTCCTTGAGAAAATTGACAATTCCATTGAACAATATGACGGAGCTGAAGATCTAATTCATTTTTAAAAATTGAAAGAACACTTGAAGCAGAGCAAATGTGAATGTGATATAATAAACTGCTTGTTGATTTTCCCTTTCCACTTAAGTTCATGAATTACTGCACTATGGCTTATGAATAAATAATACAATGTACTTTGAATCCGTACTTTTCATGATCATTGTGGATAATTGTAGCACATTTTGCCTTTTCAATCACTTGTTATATTTTTCTGTGACTTTCTTCTGCTATATGCAAACACATCGCATATACATGGACGTGAATTTATACACACATACTGCATGCTAATAAATTAACTATTGGTCTTTTTTGGATTTATTTTCATGTGATCCTGCAGAATTGCTTTGAAAGCTAATCTTCCTTCAATTCAGCTTACTGCACTGGAACATATGCACTATAGCCATATGATGAGATTTGGGAATGCTCAAAAAGCCAGGTAATATTTACTGTGTTGTCACTGGACGGAATGTGGATAGAAACCACATCTGGGGTAAGGTTTGCAGTTTAAAATATTTTATTTTTCTCATCGATATTATTCTACTGTTTAGGGAATTGAAGGACAAAATACAAAATCTGAAGGAGTCAGAACATGCTGAGAAAGCCGAATGTAGTACACAAGATGAATGCTCTGAAACCGAGTCAGAAGGGCATGGGAATATATCAAATGATAGGCCATATGCATGTGGCTCACCAGAACCCCAAACACCAAATTCACTTAGATCAGAACGGTTAGCAGATCTGGATGAAGCAAATGATGATGTGCCACTAATTTCATTTCTCCAGCCTGGAAAACGTCTGTTCAAAAGGAAACAAGAATCAGGAAAACAAGATGTTGACACTGATCAGACTAAGAAAGATTTCTCTATAGTAGCAGACTCTCAGCAGACAGTTGTTGGTCGCAAGCGTATTCGTGTAATCCTCTCTGATGATGAAAGTGAAACCGAATATGAGTTGGGATGCCCTAAAGACAGTTCTCACAAAGTTCTAAGGCAGAATGAGGAGGTTTCTGGCGAAAGTATGTATTTTGATGGTGCTGTTAATTATACGGATAATCGTGCCATCCAAGATAATGTAGAAGAAGGTTCTTGCTCGTATACGCCTCTCCATCCCATTAAGGTGGCTCCAAATGTCAGCAATTGTAGATCTTTGAGCAACAATATAGCTGTTGAAACAACTGGTTGTAGTAAAAGAGAATCTCGATGTGATGCTGGCGACTCCAACAGCACGCACTGCAAAACTGGAGCTGCTCTCGTGAACTTCCACTCTTACTCAAAAACTGAGGATGTAAGCAACCGTGATCTGGTTTTTGAGTTATCATTGACTATTCTTGATTGGATTGGATTTCATTTATTTTTCTATTTCGTCCATTCTTCTTCCTGATAACTATATGTTTTACTTGTTGCAGCAAAAAATAAAAATTGAAATTGAAAATGAACACATAGCTTTAAACTCCTGTTCTCACAATGATGAGTCTGTGAAGGTGGAACTTACTTGCCTATACTATTTACAGCTTCCTGATGATGAGAAAGCTAAAGGTATGTGCAGTTTTTTGTTTTCTCAGCAAAAGTTTAGCTTGAATGCATGATCCCAGTTCGGATCAGGCTCTATAATTCTCATCTCATGCTTAACAAATTTTTTTGCTTTTTAATATCATTCCCCTTGTTTCATAGCACATTTTAAAGTAAAGTTTTGGGCTCTAAAATTTTGAATCTTTGAACATTCAATTTGCTATTAGGTCTGTTGCCGATCATTCATCATTTGGAATATGGTGGAAGAGTTCTGAAACCATTGGATTTATATGCGACTCTCAGGGGCTCTTCTCAAAATGTTGTTATTGAAGCTTCCATTAATGGTAAGTATTTTCTTGATAGAAATGGGATCTACTCATGATATTCGAATGTATGATTGTCAAGCTGATTTTACTACAATTTTGTTTTCATCACAAATTGTTCTCTCACTTTTTACATGATTGTGGCTGCACCACTGTATTGGCTTTTATGATTATGAGCATTGATTCTTCCCACTTATTGATACAACACGGCTGAATCAGCTATGTAATTAATTTGTTTCAGGCTGGGTTCACAAGCGCCTGATGAAACTATACATGGACTGTTGCCAGTCGTTGTCAGAGAAACCCAGTATGAAATTGCTTAAGAAATTATATATTTCGGAGGTGAGAATATTACCCCAAATTTACTTTGTTTCTTCTCTTTGTTTGCTTTTCAACCTACTTAAAGCAAGCTAGTTACAAATTCTAACTTTATTTGATGTATAAACTGAATGTTTATGTTTTTGTATGTTTATCAGGTAGAGGATGATATCAATGTGTCAGAATGTGAACTGCAAGACATATCAGCTGCTCCATTATTGTGTGCCCTCCATGTCCACAATACAGTTGCTATGTTGGATCTCTCCCACAATATGCTAGGTGATAGTTTGCCTCTGACGTCTTATTTAGTTTAATGAGTTGATTTAAGTTAGTTAGTTGGTTATATCATAGGGAATTACTAGGAAATTCAAAAGGGTTTAATTTCCATCGTCTCATTGTTAGGGAATGGAACAATGGAGAAATTGAAACAACTCTTTGCCTCATCAAGCCAGATGTATGGTGCTTTAACTTTGGATTTGCACTGCAATCGATTTGGTCCAACTGCTTTGTTTCAGGTACACTACTAGGCCCAAAGCTAGAAAATTTCACATATTCATGTTTTCTTTCGTATTATTTAATATACTCCTCTTTACCAGATCTGTGAATGCCCTGTTCTGTTCACTCGGCTTGAAGTCCTCAATGTGTCCAAGAATCGACTTACAGATGCTTGTGGATCATACCTCTCAACTATAGTGAAAAATTGCCGGGGTATAGTTTTTTAATTTTTTTTTTAATTTGATATTTCATTTACAGTATCTAATTGCTCTGATGGTATGTTTTGTTTCTTGGTTTCACTGGTGTCTAATAATTAAACTCTTATCTTCCATTCACTGGCTTACATTAATGTGCCCCTTTTGTTTCTTAGCACTTTACAGCTTGAATGTGGAACATTGTTCACTTACATCAAGAACAATCCAAAAAGTTGCTAATGCTTTGGATTCGGAGTCAGGACTTTCACAACTCTGTATAGGTAAACTTTCTAATTTGTTATGTACATTCAATTTTTTTTTTATCTCGTTTCAGTTTGCTGAAGTTGGTGTATCCGTCTATGGCAGGTTATAATAATCCTGTTTCAGGGAGTAGTATTCAAAACCTCTTGGCTAAATTGGCTACTCTAAGCAGGTTAAAAGAAAAACATAAAGCTATTTTTTTGTTTACTTCTCCACGTATGTAAATCGATCTAACACAATCATATGTTAAACCACTACAGCTTTGCAGAACTGAGCATGAATGGCATAAAGCTGAGCAGTCAAGTTGTTGATAGCCTTTCCGCACTTGTTAAGACTCCATCTCTGTCAAAACTTTTGGTTGGCAGCAGTGGAATAGGAACGGTAATGATATGCTAAACATTCAAAATTGAATTTTTATTCTGTGATAAATGCATCTTTTTTATCTGACGATGCTATACAAATTATTCTAGGACGGAGCTATAAAAGTCACTGAATCTCTATGTTATCAGAAGGAAGAAACTGTGAAGGTCGACCTTGCATGTTGTGGACTAACGTCCCCTTTCTTTATTAAGCTCAACCAAGATATTACTCTAACTTCTAGCATTCTTGAGCTTAATGTTGGAGGAAATCCAATCACCGAAGAGGTATGTTTTCTATGACCTCAACATCCTAAAGCTCTTTTCTCTAAACTTTGTTGAGGCTAAAGAATTTTGCAATCATTCTGATTCTATGTTCATGTCTTCTCAAAGCATAACTGGCTCTCTGAAACATTAATCAAACAGGGAATCAGTGCACTTGGGGAGCTGCTTAGGAATCCTTGTTCAAACATAAAAGTCCTTATTCTAAACAAGTGTCATCTGAAGCTCGCTGGAGTTCTATGCATAATTCAAGCACTTTCAGGTCTGAACTATTCTTGTAGCTGCTATTAAACCAAGTATCCTCTCCTTTTTAAACTAACAACTAAGCGCTCTGCAGATAATAAGAATCTTGAAGAGCTTAATCTTTCTGAGAATGCTAAGATAGATGAGACTGTGTTTGGCCAACCTGTGAAGGAAAGCTCAGTAATGGTACAGCAAGAACATGGAACATGTGAATCTGTCACCTCAATGGACAAAGAACAAGAGCTATGTGAAACCAATATGGAGTGTGATGATCTCGAAGTTGCAGACAGCGAAGATGAACAAATAGAGGAACGAACTGCAACCTCCAGTAGTCTTAGTTTACCACGCAAGAACCATATCGTGAAAGAGCTTTCTATCGCTCTTGCAGTGGCTAACCAGTTGCAGATTCTGGACCTAAGCAACAATGGGTTCTCAGTTGAAGCCTTGGAAACATTATACATGTCATGGTCATCATCAAGCTCGCGAACTGGCATAGCTCAAAGGCATGTGAAAGATGAGATTGTCCATTTTTATGTCGAAGGAAAGATGTGTTGCGGAGTCAAATCATGCTGCAGAAAGGACTGAAGAAGATTTTCCTTGTCTGAAACTGTATTTATTTGCCAATAATAAACCCTTGTTTTTAAATATTTTTTATTTAGAGCGTTTCAGAATTTTGTACATATTGATATTTACACATTTGGGTTCTTGTGATATGTAAATATGCTTTAAGTTTAAGCGTTTATGCTCATTTAAATTTAGTGACGTTAATTTTATTCAATGTAAAAAATGTAAAAATTTCTTAAAATGTTGAGAAGACACCTAAAAATGAAAACAAAAACAAAACCCATTTCTCATACAGAAGACGAAAACCCTCTGCTCAGTCCAAAATGAGAACGCGCCGGCAAACATATCCGGCGGCAACTGCGCCGATCCCTGAATCCCTCACGGCGAGGCCCATAGTTCAAGCGCTTGCAGCGTCAGCGACAAGATTGTGAGTCTTTTGCTTTTGTTCTGTTTTCAGTTGAAATTCTAGTATTTAGCTGAATTAGGGTTTTGTAAGAGCAGCACGAACGAATGATTTCACGTATTAGAGTTTGTAGATATCACATTCGACCATGAATGAGATGTTTCTCTTTACATTACCCTGACCTCTTCTTCTTCTAATAATTAGAGGAAATGGTGGATCAGAGAAGAAGAACTGTATCAGAGGATTGTGGGATAAAAAGATTCCGACGGATTTGCTGCAAGAGATACTGTCTCGCCTCGGATTAAAAGCCAACATACATGCTTCTCTCGTCTGCAAGACATGGCTTAAAGAAGCTGTTTCTGTCAGTAAGTTTCAGAGTCGTCCTTGGCTTTTTTATCCACAGAGAGGATCGAAAGAGGGAGACTACCTTCTTTTTGACCCATTACACTCTCAAACATATCAGCTCAAGTTTCCAGAGTTAAAGAGCGATAAACATAAATTCTCTTGTTCTAGGGATGGTTGGTTGCTTGTGAAGAAAGATAGCCCCTCCGATGTGATCTTCTTTCTTAACCCGTTTACCCGGGAGCGCATCTACTTACCCGAGTTGCCACGGTATTTCACAGGCCATTGCTTAACTTTCTCAGCCGCTCCCACATCAGCTAGTTGTTGCGTTATCTCATTCGCCTATCAAGAAAATTTGGACGTATTTGTTGTGCTTGATACTTGGCGCCCTGGTGATTCTCTATGGACCACTCGTCGCTTTCCGAATCGGTCTTATGGTTACGGAACAGTAACATGCCACTTCTCCAATGGTATGTTCTATTGTCTAAGTACCAGCGGCAACATCGGGGTTTTCGACCCCTCTGGAGCAACCTGGAATATTATTCCAGTCAACCCCTGTCCCGTCTTTAGTCGTCGTCGTCACGATAAACTCGTGAGGCCAGTGTTCATGACAGAGCATGAAGGAGACATTTATGTTATGACTACACGCCGCAAAAACAACAGCAAACAGTTGGTGTTTAAACTAAACCTTGAACGCAATGTATGGGAAGAGATGAGAGGACTTGGTGGATTGACAGTATTTGCATGTTACGCTGCGTCTTTGACAAGAGCTGGTCTCTCAGCGGAGGAGAGGAACAGAATCTATACATCGCATATCGGTGACTATGGGAGACTTGGCATTTACTACCTTGGTTGTGTCAAATGTTCTCTTCCCGCTTACACTACCTATTTGTCTAACCGCAGCGCTTGGCTGCAGCCACCTCACAACAACTTTTTTAGTTTGTGACTTCGTCTTTAAGTGTTTTTGTCTTCCAAAGATTTTTTTATTAAATAAACAGTTGTGGTTTATATGATTGAATTAGTTGCAAGAATCTTTTGATGCATTGTAGCTCGGATACTCTATGAATTAGATCAAGTTTCTTTTAATCCAGTGTGTTTCAATCTGAGTCTAGTTCTCTTGACAATTTTATATGTTTGATAATTGGACTTTACTATCTATGGTTTGTGACTGTTTACCTACATATATCAATTCAATGGTAGCAAATAATTTTCTCTCTTTTGTTGAAAAATGAACAAGCTACTTAGACAAGGAAGATTAAGTAGTTTTCATGTCTTTCAATGGATTTCATTATGAAGACTAAGGACATGTACAGAGTTGAAGAAGAACTGGCAAGGAGATCCATATGTTGCTATAGATTATTCTTAGGGAAGGTCTTATGTGAGAATCCTCCGAAAAATCGTTTACTTGTTAGAATTTTCAATCCTTGTTGCAGCGGTTTGTCAAACAACAGATTAAAAGGAAATGTTCTTGATTGCTTCACCTATTTACCGATATAACTGATTTTTGTAAGTCATGCCAGCTTGACCAGACATTTATACTCATATATATGGTCATAAAGCAAGTGATACTCATATGGCTTATGTGAGTATTTCTGCAAAAACTTGGAAGAAAACCACCAAAAAGTACAACGTGATAGATCAAGCAACAGATCACTTAAGCTAAGGTTTCCACTAAGATATATAATGCTTTTGGACACATTACAAATTGAACCATCTTGTTCATGTTCTTATAACCAGATTCATCATACGTTTAGTTCTTACCGGATTCTTGCTTTTGCCTAACGTTTTCTAGTGTAATGACAAGCGTGAGCAGAAATCTAGGTCTTTATCTATCTTCTTCATTAAAAAAAAATTATCTATCTTCATCGATCATGTCAAGAGACCAAGATTATTTAGTTTGATTTTTTTTTTTTTTTTGAATTTAATGTTAAATTATACTCAAAAGAAAAAATAAACGTTTGTTACAATATGATTGCAAAACATTTCATAAACAACCAAGTAAAGAATGATCTATCCTTGATTTCTTCTTGTTCCAAACCAAAATACGATGCCACCTTCGTACTTCGATATGCCTCCACTCTTAAGTGTGCTGAATCGGTTTCGTATATTTTTGTCGATCATATTGACAATCTTTCCCACTGGTGATGGTTGCTCTCCATGTCTCCTGTTATTCCTTTCCCGCCATATGGAATGAATTGTGTTTTGAACACATAACGTATGGTAAAAGCTTTGATCTGGTCATGAGCTTTATCCGTGATCTCCTTTAGTATCTCCATCCAAACTGCCGTGAACTTGTCTAGAAGCACTCCTTTCATGAGTTCTTCCCATATCTGCAAAGTGTATGGACATAAGAAAAAAAGATGTTCCCTGGTTTCCTCCGGGTGCTGGCAGAAAACGCAGCTTACATTTGAGTTTCCTTTCCATTTTTTCATTCGATCTCCCGTTGCCAATCGGTTCTTTGTTGCTAGCCATGTGATAAAAGAGTATTTTGGGGTGGAATGGGGAAACCATATCCCTTTATACTCTTCTATACTTGGTTTAGCAACCCGAACCTGTGACCATGTCTCCTTTGTCATGAATTTTTGGTAGTATCGATCATTCTTTCCCTTCCACAACATCACATCCGAATCTGCACTTCTGGCCAGCTTTAGTTTTCTCAACTCTTCCTCAATATGATTTAGTATAGGTTGCCGATGTTTCTTTTTTCGATGTTGTTCCATTACCTCACCTACTGTGCTGTTCTTTTTTATCCCCATGTCGATTATTTAGTTTGATTCATTGAGTGAAGATATTGTTTTGGCCTATATAAAGATAACCGAGAGTTAAAGGTCCTGATTTCTACCAAATTACATTGTATAAATGTTAGGAATGAAACTTTGAAAAGCACATTAAAGAATTATCGATTCTAAATCACTTTTTCACATACTTGATAGTAGTAGTGAATACTTTTGTTATAATTTATCAATTACGTTAAATATTTGGTGGATACGTGGCACATATAGGAGTGATCATCTTTAATATAGTAACTTTAAATTTGTGTTATTTGATTAAATAAAGTACAGTTAGCAAAAAGTAGTGGTTAATATTTCTCTTAGTAAAGTGATATAATAATCATAAATAATTGAGAAGGTTCATATGTGTATTTCTTAGAATCGATTGCGGAATTATCGGATAATAATATGATTTTTTGTTTAGATTTAACGTGTAATACCATTATCCTCATCATATTCTACAAATCATGCGGTGTTGGCCATTTTCTCTTCCAATTAAAAGAGTCATCATTTTTCATAATTGTTCGAGATATAATTAGTAGTGATATATGTTAATGTAATTTGATGAAAGATAGGAAGATACGAAACTAATCAAATGCAAAAAGAAGAAATCGTAATCTTGGTTAAATTATAGAGTTTTGGTTTACTACTTTTTCAATGGATAAGAACCTTCGGCGAAAAATTAAGCTTAACTTTTTGTTAAAAACGGCACATCTTTCGGCTTCTTGTCTAATATTGTAAAATGATCTTTTTAAATTCTATGATATATTATAATTAATCTTAATCATGTTTTCCATGAAACCATAAAGAACTTGAAGTGGAAAATGTAATTTATACATACATCTATAAATTTTATTTAAACTTTCGGTGGTAAAAGAAATGGTTATAAGAAAATTTAATTGGTTATATTATACGTTCATAATCTTTGTTAGATCTCTGGCTTTCTTAAACAAATCTAAATCCTATACTATTATTTGGGGAGTACACTTTATAAGAAACCCTTAACTAACCTTCTCTTTTGTAAAAAATTACATGAGAATGCCATTAGAAATAAAATTTTATAGAGTAAATTAATTCAACTCATTAAGGATAAACAAGTCAAATACTATTTTATGCAATTTAATTAATTTAATTTAATTATAAAAACGAAAATCAATTATTAATTTCTTTAAAAAGAATGACCAATCAAAATGAACATATAAGATTTGATATCTAACTTACCATATTAATTTGTTATTAATCATTATACTTCACCTCTCATCTTTATATGATTCTATTTCTATAAATAAATAAATCATTATATCATTTATATAATAAAAAAAACAGTAAATTTTTTTCCGCATATACCAAGATTTGAATTTTTAAAAACGAATATAAATTATTCAATGTATGAAAGAACAAATTTAACGGGTCAAAAATTCATATTTGAGTAATAGATTTCTTTTTTTTTAATATCATCAATACTTAATAGATCAAAAATTTATGAAGTATAAATACTCTAATTTGATTTTTTGAAACAAATATTTATAATAGGCGGCGGGTTGAATATAATATATTATATGATGAAATGAGTTATGATCCTTATAACTATTTGAATATTTATATTTAATTTCATATCATTTTTTAAAAAAATTCATAATTTTACATACTACAATAAAATTTTTTTAAAGATTTTAATTTGCAACATTTTAAAAAAGTTTAATTTAATATATTAAAGAATATCATAAATATTTAATAGATTAAAAAGATAAAAAAAAATTATAAATACATTAATTTGGTTTTCTAAAAAGATATGTTTAAAATATTTATAGTAGGCGGCGGGTTAAATGTAATGTATTATATGGTAGAAAGTTATGATTCTTATAACAGACGGCATTTTAAGATTTTATGATGAGATGAGTTAAATAAGGTTTGACACTTCTAAATATTTGAAAATTTGATTCTGCCAGCAATTTTGAAAATAATAAATAATAGATTGTGCCGCAATATTTTCATAGGGATTGTAAAATGAAAATATAGACTCTACACACAGATTGAATTTGGTATTATTATATACCAAATATATGTTCATAACATATTTGATTATGTGAATAATTGGTAAATTCCGTAATTAGCTCAAACAAATCTCTATTTCAACAACCAATGAATCAGAATTTGAAAAAATAATTTCCTAAATTAATTCAAAATAATAGCTAATTTTCTTAAGTAATTCAAAATAATCTACGTTTTAGATGCGATTCATTTATGATATTTTGATTTTTGATCTAACTAAATTATATGCATTCTCATTTTGTGGTTGTTAACATAAATTAACTCATTGTTCAAACAATATTAATTTTTTTTTTAAATAATCTTATTTTCCGTTTTCATATCTTAAAAAAAAATATCCATAATTGAATACTATAGAAAAGGGAAAATATACTCATTCTAATATTATATATAGGAACTGGCAAAAAAATATTATTTTTTCACTTACTATTATAATATATCACAACTTTATTATAAAACATAAAATTTATAAATTTTGTAATAAATGAAATTTAACCCGTACTGTAGTACGGGTGATGATCTAGTTTTCGTTAAAAAGCCTGTTTGACAACAAATTATAGAGTATAGACTGTTTATGTGATATTTTACTCAGGAGTCAGGAGTTTGTATTTTAATTTGTCCAGTACAATATCTGGTTGTGAATTTTAATGTAACTTTAGTTAACTGAGAAAAAAAAAATATCAAAAATAAATAAATTTAGATCATCAGTATATTCAAAATTGTAAACGAGTGTCAAATCAATCCGGGCGTGGCGGGATGGGTTATTGGATACTCTGTACATGACGAAGGCTATTATTATTTTTACGATTTTACGTTAATAACTCAACCTTGCGTGATTTTTTGGCTATCTTATTTCATCACTCTCTCTATCTTTCTTTCACTAGAATATAATAGTAGCTTCGTGCATTGCCAACTGTTGATCTGTTTCACTATTTATTATAATGTACTCCAGTATACAGTAGTCTAGCAAAAAATATTGGAGTAGTGTATCACTCTTTACAAAAAAAAAAGTAGTGTAACAATTTTTATAGACAGAATTTCTTCTTTTCATATCTCATTGGTTGAACGAGTAAAAGATGACCCACGGTGTTCTCTAGACGGTAATGAAGTTGTTGGTCTTTCTTTGTGGACTTTATAAAAGACAATGATTTTCCATTTTTAATCAATTAAACTTTTTATAAATTGAGTATTATCAACAGCTTTGATATTATTAGAACTCAATAAAATGATTAATGAGAATTGCCCTTAATTAATTAGGTGGAAAAAACGAGATATGTAAATTTAGGCATTGAAGTAACGAGATTGTTGCATCTAATATCTCATCTCGTAAACTTGATTTACATATACAAAAAAAAAAAAAAAGAAGAAGAAGAAGAGTGAGAAAATAACAAAACCCAAACCTAATCACAAGATCTCTCACATCTACTCTAAAATAGGTTACATGCAAACCAAAAATAATCAAAAGATCGAGGAACAATTAAAGGGGTCAAACATCTGAAACCCTAATTTCATATGTCAAAGCAAACATCGGAGATCGATGAATGGTCTTGTACTCTTTGTGTATGAGTGCATGCATTAATTATAAATATAGTACTATATATCTAGACAGAGAGAGAGAGAGTGATCATGGAGACAACAAGGCTTGAATACCAACGTCGTTGTGTTTTCGTGAAGGAGCAGAAGCTGGAACTGGCAAGTGTCTTGGCAAGAATCCTAAGAAATGGCCTCTCCTCATCGAGTTATTGTTGTGATCATAATTAGGGTTTCTGTAGAAAACGCTTGATGACGAGAATCTCGAGGCGTCGCAGTGGTGAATGAAGAAGAGGCAGAGAATCAAAAGAAGAAGAGCTTGTGCGTTTATTGATAATCTTTTTCTCCAATGATGTGGACTTGTAGGATACATTTCTGAGTTCCGAATCTGACTTCCAGAGAAAGAGATGATTTTTTTGTTTGTTTCAGTTTTGGGGAGGTGGGTTTTTGTTTTTGGAGTGTTGTTGAGGATTTTTTGATGGAGTAAAAGATGGTAAGTAGTGATGAGATCAGCAGATTCAGAGAGAGAGAGAGAGGGAGAGAGATGAGCTTTTGAAAGCAACCCCTTTTGAATAAGTCTCACTTTGGCTGGAACAATTATAATGGCCAATAAAAATAAATAAAGGTAAGGGAAACTGAACATTCATCTATTGTATTGTATCTTTATATGATCATCCATAATAGAGTGTCTGTATCTATCTATATTAATTTTATAACTACAAGTTTCTTTTTTTTTGTTAAACTCAAACTAAAAAAAGAAAATCTTTTGCGTGGAAAATATCCTTTTTTATTCTAAAACAGATAAAATAATGGATTTGGAATTTATTATTTTTTATACATGCAGTGTCAGGTGGACCGGGGGACATGAGAAGCAGACTATAAGGAAACCAAAAATATTAAAACGAAAAAGCGAGAATAGTATTTTTGAGACATAGTTTACCCATTTTTGTGTTCTGGCCCTTTTTTCGAGAAGTTCCAAAAGTAGTTACCCATTTTGAAACAAAGGGATCTCACCCACTTTTTCATACCGTTCTGGGAAAGTCAAAGCTCTTAGGGCTTCTTCCGATGGTATCTCCGGTGGCTTCTAACGGCTGTTCTCCTTTCTCCTCTCTTCTCTCAACTCTGTTCTTCCTCTAAAACCTCTTAAGCTCTTCTCCACGATGGCTAAACTCTTATTTTCTTCTCTCTCTGATTTTTCTGTCTCCCATTTCCAGACCAAAAAAGATTCTTCTCTTTTCTTTTGGTTTTGAATGGTGTTGGAGTTTGTCTTACCTTATTAGAATTCCTGTGTAAAAGCAGTGTGTTTGCTGTTCGTCTTCTCTAGCTTGCAGCTAAGATCCTTCCATCTATATACCGGAACCATGTCGAGAGTTCGCCCAAGCTGGTATCTAGAGTCCCCTCCAAAACAGCCTTCCTTTACCTTTGAACCGGAAGATGAAGATGACGTGGTGGTGCTTCCTCCGGTTGACAACTCAGCTCTCCTTGCCCGTCTCCAACTCAGTTTAGTTGGCCGGATGTTCCATCGTGGTGGCCGCAGTATCGAAGCTTTGGTCTCTCTACTCCCTAAGGAAAACATTTGGGATGTAGAAGGTAGAGCCCGAGGAGTTTCTCTTGGAGACTCTCGCTTTCAGTTTTTCTTTGAGAATGAAGCAGATCTACTAAAGATCCTCAACAAAAGACCATGTCACTTTAACAAATGGTCTTTTGCCCTTGAGAGGTGGCAGCCACACATTGGAATCACGTTCCCAGCCACGATGACCTTCTGGATTAAGTTGGAAGGTATCCCATCTGAATTTTGGGTGGAGGCGCTTCTCAGAAACTTTGGAAACTCTTTTGGAACTTCCCATAGAGTCGATACTACCAATGGTAGAATCCAAGTCTCTGTGCAAGCTGATGCTCCTCTTAGGTTTAATAAACCAGCTCAACTCCCAACTGGTGAAATTGTGAAAGTGAAGCTTTTTTATGAAAAGCTTTACCGTTGGTGCAAGCATTGTCGCCGGATCTGCCACGAGATTGACTCTTGTCCTCTCTTGGATGAGAAACAGAGAGCTGCTCTGTTCCCTTCTTCTGCTGGTGTAAACATTGCTCAGGCGGCTATGGAGCGAGATCTGTCTCGTGTTGGTGATAAGGGAAAGGATTCTGGTCGTCTTGCTCTTCATGCTTCTGCTTCCCGCGCTAGAATAGACTATCACCACTCCTCTAAAAATAACTCCCAGCGCCTCTCCCAGAACCGTGGCTCAGACTTTCCTCGCTCTTCCCGGTCTCAGAAGCACTCTGCTCCCCAGTTTCCATCTCATCGCCATTCAAATTTTCCAGTCTCCTCTAAAGGGAAGGCAGTGGATGATGGGCGTAAAAGACGCTATGACGAATCCTTTGGTCCAGACCCTCACCGTGACTCCTCAAGAAGAGATCGAGGACTCGATTCGCAGAAGGATCTCCCAATTCCTTCTCTTGATCGGGATGCACGGAGAGAGGGAAGAAGACTTGGTTCTACTGTTACTATCTCTGATTCCCAGATGACAATCTCGGATCCTCTCCTGGTTCCGCCGAGGGCGAAACAAGGAAATGTATCTCCGTCCCATGCTCGTGATAGACCCTTTCGCCTAAATCTTGCACGCAAGCTCTCCGCAGAGGAGAAGGGGAAAGGCAAAGAGGATGGTTGTCCTTCTCAAACTCCTGGAGATTCTTCTGAGACGGGGAGTTCTGCAAAAAAATCCCTTAATTTTGATGCTCTTGCCCCTGTTTCGGGAGATACGGCTACTCTAGTAGCTCCTTTACTCAGCGGCAGTCAACAAGGGAAGAAGAAGAGCTGGTTTGAGATTACAGAGGAGGAAGAGGAGAAAGAAAGGAATGAAGATCCGGAGACTTTCTTAGCGAAGCAGTTTTCGCAATCTATCAGCTTCGCCAGTCCAAATGTGGCTCTCCGTCGCTCTGATCCTTCTCCAAGCCTTCATGACGCAGAGAATACGTGGATCGGAAATCCAAACTCTGTTTCGGAAGCTCTCAATCTTGACTGGACTGAGGAGGATCAGGAAGCCTACAATGCTTTGGATTCACCAAGATTCTCAGATGATACTAATGGAGTCGATGAAGAAGATGATTTGCTTGGAGAAGAATTCGAGGAGGATCTTCGGTCACGACAGGCCGGCAATTCAAACTCCCGTGCGGTGGCGTCCCCACAGTCCCTCGATGTCTCAGCTCAGGTCAAACAGCTTTCTGATAAGCTAAAGAGCTCGATGGTGGATGTTCCTGTATCTGGGCCAGTAGGAGAAGCTTCTCTTAAGGATTTGGGCCTGTCTCGGCCCAGAACAAGGAAAAAAGAGTCTAAGAAAAAAGAAGGAGCCCAGGCCCGTCAAACTCCTCTCAGTTCAGCCATTCTGATTAATGCAGCGTCAAGGAAAATTAGCAACATCAAAGGTCGCTCCCCAAGTAAGCGCATCTCTCTCAAGTCCGGCCCTCCAAAGCCGAGAAGCTCAAGACGTCATGCTACGGCTCCCAAGAGTGTTGCGTTTCCCAAGAGTGAAGTCATCCCGTCTGCAAAGGTCAAGTCGTCTGGTTCAGGTGTTAGTTCGGTGGGGCCATCAAACCCTCCCGACACTAACACATGAGGATCTTAGCTTGGAACTGTCAAGGGGCGGGTGCGCAGCTTACTACCCGTCGACTGGAAGAGATGTGCCGTATGTACTCTCCAGGTTTTCTTTTTTTATCGGAGACCAAAAACGATCTTGTTCATCTTCAGAATATGCAAGTTTCGTTAGGTTTTGACCGCCTTAGGACTGTTGAACCGATTGGTAACAGTGGTGGTCTCGCTTTGTTGTATTCGAATGATTATCCGGTTGAGTTTGTTTTTGTGAGCGACCGGCTTATTGATATTAGTACTATTATTGATGGGAACCGTGTTTTTATTTCTTTTGTGTATGGTGATCCGGTAGTGCAATACCGAGAATTAGTTTGGGAGAGATTAACCCGTATTGGGATTACCCGGTCAGAACCATGGTTTATGATTGGTGATTTTAATGAAATTACGGGAAACCATGAAAAGAGAGGCGGTAAACAGAGGTCTGAACCGTCTTTTCTTCCTTTTCGATGTATGATTGAGAATTGTGGGATGATCGAGGTTCCATCCTTCGGTAACCTCTTTTCCTGGGTTGGCCGACGTAGTTGTGGGCCATCAGGCCACCGAGTCCGCCGACTTATCAAAGCACGGCTTGATAGAGCCCTGGCAAATGAAGAATGGCACTCAATCTTTTCCCACACAAATGTGGAGTATCTAAAATTATGGGGCTCTGACCATAGACCCCTTCTAGCTTCAATTCAAAACAGTCCTTCCCGAGCCCTTAAGCAATTCTTTTTTGATAAACGGTGGTTAGGTAAACCGGGGTTTAAGGAATCGGTTTTTGAAGGCTGGAATTTCCCCTCGGTTGAAGGCGGTTTGTTTACACAAAGAGTTAAGAACTGCAGACGTTCCATTTCTAAATGGAAAAAATCGAATTCTACTAACTCGGAGAAACTAATTAAGGAATTACAAGATAAAATTGATAGCGCGCAAGAAGATGATTCAATATCCGCCGAAGAACTTCTTGGCCTTAAATGGAAACTCTGTGACGCTTACAGAGAAGAAGAGATTTTTTGGAAACTGAAGAGTAGAGAGACCTGGTATCAAGAAGGAGATCAGAACACTAAGTTTTTCCACGCTATCACCAAGCAGCGACGAGCCCGGAATAAGATTTTGGGCCTTCTCAATAACGATGGCATGTGGGTCGACAAGGAGGTGGGTATTGAGCGTCTAGCGGTAGATTACTTCAAGGACTTGTTCACCACCTCTGATCCACAAGATTTCCATTCTGTTCTTCAGGATGTGCCGGTTATGATCTCGGAGGATATGAATCAAAAGCTCACTAGGGAGATTTCACCGGAGGAAGTAAAAAAAGCCCTCTTCTCTCTCCATCCCGACAAAGCTCCGGGCCCGGATGGGATGACGGCTTTTTTCTATCAGAAGTTCTGGGATTTGATTGGACCAGACCTAATTAAATTAGTCCAAAACTTCCATTCTTCTGGATCTTTTGACGATCGCCTAAATGAGACTAATATTTGTCTGATCCCAAAGACAGATAGACCACGGAAGATGACGGAATTTCGACCTATCAGCTTGTGTAACGTAGGATACAAAGTCATCTCGAAGGTTCTAAGTCTTCGATTAAAGAAACTCCTTCCGGATCTTATATCCGAGACTCAATCCGCCTTTGTGGCTGGCCGACTAATCACCGATAATATTCTTATAGCCCAGGAAAATTTTCATGCTTTACGAACAAATCCGGCGTGCAGAAAAAAATTCATGGCTATAAAGACAGATATGAGTAAAGCTTACGACCGGGTGGAATGGTCATTTCTTAGGGCCCTAATGTTGAAAATGGGCTTCGCTCAACGATGGGTAGATTGGATTATATTCTGTATATCCTCGGTATCGTATAAAGTTCTTCTAAATGGCTCTCCGAGAGGCTTTATTAGACCATCTAGGGGCATTCGCCAAGGTGATCCTATCTCCCCGTTCCTGTTTATTCTATGCACAGAGGCATTGGTAGCAAAGCTTAAAGATGCTGAATGGCATGGTCGTATCCAGGGCCTTCAAATTTCCCGTGCCAGCCCTTCTACTTCACATCTTCTGTTTGCCGATGATAGCTTGTTCTTCTGTAAAGCAGATCCGACACAAGGTCGAGAAATTATTGATATACTCCGTACCTATGGAGAGGCCTCAGGACAGCAGCTAAACACTGCTAAATCCTCGGTAATGTTTGGTCATGACGTAGATAATACAACCTGAAATACCATTAAAGCCACAATCGGAATCCACCGAGATGGTGGTATGGGATCGTACCTGGGCCTTCCTGAACAGATTCACGGCTCAAAAGTTCAAGTCTTCTCCTTTGTCAGAGATCGGCTTCAAAAAAGGCTCAATACCTGGTCCGCAAAGTTCTTGTCCAAAGGTGGCAAAGAAGTCCTCATAAAGTCTGTTGCGCAGGCCCTTCCGACATACGTAATGTCGTGTTTCTTACTTCCCAAAGCAGTTCGCTCAAAGCTAAGCAGTGCCATAGCAAATTTTTGGTGGAAAACCAACGAAAATAGCAATGGCATTTACTGGATAGCGTGGGATAAACTTTGTACCCCTTATTCGGAAGGTGGTCTCGGCTTTAGAACGCTTGAGGAATTTAATCTAGCCTTACTGGCTAAGCAATTATGGCGCCTTATCAGATTCCCTAACTCTCTTCTTAGTAGGGTCTTAAGGGGACGTTACTATCGCTTTAGCGACCCTTTACACATAGGAAACTCGAATCGGCCCTCTTATGGCTGGAGAAGCATAATGGCTGCTAAACCCCTTCTTACCTCGGGTCTCCGACGAACTATAGGCTCCGGCATGCTAACTAAAGTCTGGGAGGACCCGTGGATTCCCACTATTCCCGCGAGAGCGGCTAAGAGTCTTCTTGACACAAGAGACCCTCATCTCTACGTCAACGACCTTATCGATCAATCAACCAAGCTTTGGAAGCTGGACCGCCTCCAAGCATTGATTGACCCCGCTGATATTCCACTTATTTTAGGGATTCGCCCAAGTCGTACCTACTTGAGTGATGGATTTAGCTGGTCGCATACTAAATCCGGAAATTATTCTGTTAAATCAGGATACTGGGCCGCGCGAGAGTTATCTCGTCCTACCTGTGACCCCCCTTTTCAGGGACCTGGTGTTTCGGCACTTCAGGCACAGGTATGGAAGTTAAAAACTACGCGAAAGCTTATGCATTTCGCGTGGCAATGTGTTTCAGGCTGTTTAGCCACCTTTCAGAGATTATCCTACCGTCATATTGGCAATGAGAAAGGATGCCCCCGTTGTGGGGGTCCGGAAGAGTCTATAAACCATCTCCTCTTTGATTGTCCGCCTTCGAGGCAAATCTGGGCCTTATCTCCCATTCCCACCTCAGGGCACATTTTCCCCAGAAGTTCCCTCTTCTATAATTTCGACTTTCTTTTCTGGCGTGGAAAAGAATTCGGAATAGGAGAGGATACTCTGGACCTCTTTCCATGGATATTATGGTATATCTGGAAAAGTCGTAACAGATTTTGCTTTGAAAACTTCAAAGAACCTCCCCAGGAGACTCTGGCCTTCGCCTTACAAGAAGCCTCTGTCTGGAAGAAAGCAAACATGAAAGAAGCGGCAGATCCCGAGTCTCTCGCCCACCTGCCTTCAGGCCATTTGTCCCATCCCAGGATTTCGGAATGTCAGATTGACGCTTCCTGGCATTCGGAGGACACCCTAAGTGGCCATGGTTGGGTTTTAGTCGACCAAGATCGTATTCTTCAGCTGGGCTTAAAGACTTCGAGAAGAAGCCTTTCACCTCTCCACGCGGAGATTGATTCTTTGCTTTGGGCAATGGAGTGCATAATCTCGCTAGGCATTACTAATGGCGCCTTCGCATCCGATTGCTCTGACATGATATCTCTCCTAGACAACCAAGACGCTTGGCCAACCTTCGCAGCAGAAATAGCCTCGTTCCGGTCTCTCGTTTGTTTTTTCTCTTCTTTTAGTATTAGATTTCTTCCTCGTAGTTCCAATACTCGAGCAGATTGTTTAGCCAAAAAAGCTCGGGCTCGAAACAGTCTTTTTTCCCATGTAAGCTCGTCGGTTCCTGATTGGCTCTCCCTAGCGGAGAGTCTCTTTCCGATATCTTAATAGAAATGGTGTGTCGAAAAAAAAAAAAAGACATAGTTTACCTTTTCATTTCCTTAATTAAATTACACTATGATACAAAGAAATATACATTATTTAAACTTAGAAGTTTTTAGTCTGAAGCCAATGTTTGATAGTACTTCTAAGAAAAACGAAAATCATTTTTCTCCATATATAGTAGCACTAATTGAAACAGAAATATCTCTTTAAGTGGTTGAAATACCAACACCTTACTCTTTATATATCTTCTAACCAAGTTCAAGCTAACTTTCTCTCTCAGATATAATGTTGTATCTTGTAAATCCAATGTTACATGAAATTGCACAGATACTATTGACCAAAAAAAAAATCTTACACAACGGTTTATAATGTATAAAAAATGTATAATGCATTGAAGGAGGAAATGGTTGAGAGAAATAATTATATAGAATAGCAAAAATGGATGGTCAATGAAGAAGGTTTTTGGGTCCCAATTCCCCAAAGTTCAGGTTAAGAAGATGGAAAGTGGGAACAACTTCCTTTGTCCTTTGATATTATATTCTCAGTATTGGTTTCTTGTCTTTCGATTTTGTTACATTAATTAATGTTTTCTCGGATGGTTAGTGTCACTTGTAGAGACTGATGAGCCAAACCATTTGTCCAAGTACGTAGTATCTTTCTTTTTGTTATATAGACTTGATGAATAAAGTTTTGCGGTTTGAATGTGACTTTCCAAAAACGCTGCGTTTTATATGCCCTTCTATAGATAAAGCTGGCATCCTATACTATTATTTGGGGAGTACACTTTATAAGATACCCTTAACTAACCTTCCATTTTGTAAGAATTTACTTAAGAATGCCATTACAAAAATCTTCTTTTAGAACAAATTTCATTCAATTTATTAAGGATAAACAAGTAAAATACTAATTTATGTCATTTAATTAATATAATTAACTTATAAAACGAAAATCTGTTATTATTATTTTTTTTTAAATGACTAATCAAAATGAACATATTAGATTTGATATCTAACTTACCATATTAATTTTTTATTAATCATTATACTTCACCTCTCATCTTTATATGCTTATATTAATATAAAACAAATAAATCATCATATCATCTACATAATAAAAAAAAGTAAATTTTTTTCTGCATATGCCAAGATTTGAATATTTAAAAACGCATATAAATTGTTGAATCTATAAAGGAAACAATATAACGGTTCAAAAATTCAGACTTGAGTAATATATTTTTTTTACACAAAAATAAAGTCAACAAAATTCCGACTGAGCAACGGGTCAGAATTTGAATATTCGATTTCATACATTTATTTTTTTGAAATGTATAATGTTATATACTACAATAAAAATTTAAATATTTTAATTTGCAACATTTAAAAGAAGTTTTACTTGATATTTTTAGAGAATATCATCAATACTTAATAGTTCAAAATGTTAAAAATTATAAATACTCTAATTTGATTATATTTAAAAATATTTATAATAGGTAGCGGGTTAAATATAATATATTATATGATAGAAATGAGTTTTGATCCTTATAACTATTTGAATAGTTATATTTAATTTCATATAATTTGTTTTTTGAAATTCATAATTTTATAAACTACAAAAAAAATTTAAAGATTTTAATTTGGAATATTTAAAAATAGTGTAGAACATTTAAATATGGTTTGACACCTCTAAATATTTGGAAATTTGATTCCGCAAGCAATTTTAGAATTAACGAATCAAGATTGTGCACGCAATATTTTAAAATGAAATATTGAGATTCTAAAATAAAAATATAGACTCCACGCACGGGTTGATTTTTGTATTATTATATACTAAATATATGTTTATAACATATTCGATTATGCGAATAATTGGTAAATTCCGTAATTATAAATCTCAAACAAATTCTGTAATTAGATTAGCTCAAACAAATCTCTATTTCAACAACCAAAGAATTATGAATTGAAAAAGAATTTTCTAAATTAATTCAAAATAATACATAATTTTCTTAATTAATTCAAAATAATCTATGCTTTATATGCGATTTATTTATGATATTTTAATTTTTGATCTTACTGAAATATATGCAATCCTATTTTGTGGTTGTTAACATAAATTAACTCATTGTTCAAAAAATATTAATTTTTAAAAAATAAAATTATTTTCCGTTTTCATATCTTAAAAAAACAATTATCCATAATTGAGTAATATAGAAAAAATTCTATATTTATTCTAATATTGTATATAGGGACTGACAAAAAAATTAATATTTTTTCACTTACTATTATAATATATTAAAACTTAGTTCTAATATATATATTATATAAATTTTGTAATAAATAAAATTTAACCCGTACTTTAGTACGGGTGATGATCTAGTATGTTATATACAAATACGACATCCATGTGCATAATCAATGTTCATCGAATATATAAGCTTAAATACATGATTCTAAACAAGTATAGATTGATAATCCGATTTCAAATTCACCGTACTTAAAAACTTTCTAGAAATTTGCAAATTCCGGCCACTAACAGTTAAACTATCATGTTTACGGAAAAGATGGAAATTAAAAACATAATTGCCATTGCTTTGACAACAAAAACATAATTGCCATTGCTTTTTCAATCATCAGATTCAAGCCCATTCAAATGGGCTTATGAGTCCCCATTATGGTTTCTCATATGACTTTTCTAAAAGTTTTTCCATTTTTTTACAGCACTTCACTAAAAAATAAGTTTTTTCCCCGGAATATATCACGAATTGTTAGTAGTCGTTGATGTCTTGTAATTTTTTTTTGTGTATTCAAGCAAGTAACACGAAATTCCGCATGTCTCTGTATAACCATATAACAGCATTTAAGACACCGGTCGATTGAGATGTGTTGTTTCAACAAGCACAATTTAACTATATACATGTGGGTTGAACTTAAATGCATATTGATACCTTAAGCTGTGTAGTTCTCAATAATTAATCTTATAATTTGATTTTTAATCACACCACAAATAAAATAGCGTAAATACTGTTCTTTCGACTAAAACGTGAAATAATATAGTCACATTATTCTAGTTTTGTAGCTCAACCGATATACTAACTAGTCTCTATATATAAAACAATAAAAGCCGGAAAAGATTTCAAATTAGAGCAACAACTACGCGTCATAGACAAGAGATAACTTTTTTGGTCTTTAACCTGAAAATTTTATGAATGAATCTAGGTCAGAAATTTTCTTAACCAAAAAATCCATCTTAGATAGACACACAAAGTATAAGATAATAAATTTGGCCACATACATTATCAACCAAAATGTTCCAAACTTTTTAAAACTATATATATATCCAGTACGTTACATGTATATAGCGACACGTTTACTCAAAAACATGAATAGCCCACAGGAGCAGATATACCCCCTTGTTTTCTTTCTTGTCAAGAATCCTTTCAGTATAATAAATAAATCTTCATAGTAAAAAAAAAGTTTAATAAATAAATTGAGCTGATCATCTTGGTTATGTATTTGTGTGCTCAAAATCTTCCCGTATATTAAGGAACAAAAGGATGATCTTTATTACATGATACAAACAAAAGTAGATCGTTACGAAATTATATGTAAATGGCACGCGAATGAATTATCATTAATTATTCCTATGTTACTTTGCGGTTCCTCATTTTACTCTCATCATCTTCCTTAATTACCCGTAGCGTGTGAAAATCTTCATCATTAGCATATTATTTTCTAATAAATAGTATATACTAATGTATTGAACATGTACAGCTAGCTAGATCAGTTGGCATCCGCCTAAATAAAATTTACTTTTAGCGTTAACCAAATTTTTTTTGTTGATTTAATCAAAATCAGAACGTTTAGATGTTTCTAACCGTACAAACAGCCTGTTTTATATTACTGAATTTATTTTTAGTGTTGAAGTTAACATATACATATAACATATTCAACATTATCAACTGTGCCAAATCTGAGTTGAAGAAGAAAAGCTAGTCAAATCTGATAAATTCCTTACAAATATTCTAGAAAATTCCTCATAAATAACTCACTAAGAATTGAATGATGTCGACTTCGAATGGGAACATGACATTGGATATGTTTTTTTTTTCATGTGATGCAAACGAGTTGCCTCTGCCAATGGAAACCTCTGAATAAATAATACAACCCCACACTTTTGGAACTCGATTCTTCTTCATATCTCTATCTTCACCCAATATTTATTTTAAATTATTTAGACCACAGGTTTATGGAGAACTAACATTGAATATGCCTCATACAGAATTATCTTTGCCATTTGTTTCGGCTAATTTTGCCATTTAACAACTAGACTCAAAAAAAAAAAATCAGACTCAAAGTTTTTTTTGTTTTCATACTAAAAGTTTTAATCCGAGTATGTTATATCATTATATTTATTGATTTATTCTCACGTCGGTAAACAAATATAATCATCGATCATGTGTATTAACTAGTAACGAATAACATCATTCTCGGATGAGTTACATACTTCCATGGTATACATTTATGGTTTGATCAAAAACAATAAAATAAGTTTTAAAGTTTCACGTTTCTATATGAGATTGATATGTATTATGTTTATCAAATGACGATACTAGAAAGATAAAAAAAAATATAGGATGTACGTGTTTTTCATTTACCATGCATTAGTAATTTAGTATATTTCTGCGGATATACATTATTTTTTCTTTTGTTTATTAGAATTACATATTCCCTCGATTATGTATACATTTGTTGCAAAATGAAAAATGAGAAAAGTTCCCAAAACTATATCCTTACATATAAAGACAAATGAAAATTATTGTCCACCAAGAACAATAATGGATGGATCAGATGATGAGTGAGGTAATTTATTAAAAGGTGAGATAATAGAAATTGGTGTAGATTTTTTTCCGATTTGGCATAATTGCTAATTGTAGACAATGATGCACGTTGGCATCATTATAGTTTTATTTCCTTTCGGTGCAATTTACCCTATTATATACCCAATTATCGATTATAATATATGCTCACGACACGAGTTAATATGTACATATACTCAATTCATTTACCTGCCATAAGAATGATTATAAACAACAAATAAATCCAGAAGGAAAACAAGTTTTAATAAAATGCTATACTTAATTACCATTCATTTCGCTTAAATACACGGACGTGCTATATCTTCAACTAAAGTGCTAGATCAATGTCTATTAAAAGGTAGATAAGATTTTACGCTCTCTTTAACGGCTATTAGTTAATAGTTATGATCTTACCCGTTTAATAATGCTAAACCTAATTGAAAGTTAACCTAATTATAAGAAACTTATTGTCACAAATTATTCAAAATAAATGATTCACGAGTCAGCAAGCATTTCATCCTATAACCTCTCACCTCTAAAAACTGAAATTTTCAACACCTAAGTTTGATTTTACTATTAGGCCAACAACTTTCGGTCATCACCTTGTGCTTTTATCATTTACGGACCAGAAAATTCAAATTTGTTTATTTTCTTAAATACAAAGTAAGAAACTATACGTATGTATAAACTAGACTATAACTAAATCTAATCATCTAAACTTATGTATTACTAAATGCAAAGCACCCCCACCCTTATTTTATCATCCAAACATATATATGTACTATATTTATACAAAATGGCACAACCGTGAGCAACTAAAGCAATGATTAATAAATAAAACAATATGGACCAAACTCAAATCCATTGAATTTGAATTATATTTAACTAATATACAACCCCCAAATCGGTTAGCCAGTTAATATATACATCTTGTTCATTAGACAATAAGACAGTCCCAACCAAATTATATAAATTATACTTTTCAGACAACTAAAATGTTATGTATCTTCGAATACTTTTATAATTTTATATACGTTATTGCTCATCACAAAAAAAGTTAAGTTTATCTACCAAACATTATAATGACCAGAAGATGACAATCCGGAGAAAAAAAAAAACGCTTTTGCTTTTCCCCCGAATCAAACACCTTCGCTCGAATAATAAAATTATCAAATTCTCTTTCTCCTTAGTGGAAGCCACAACACAATTTATTTATCAACAACATTAAACATAAACTATACAAATATAAATGTCAAAATATTATTCGCCCATGACCAAACTCATCAGCTTGCATATCTGTACCACATTTGCTGACTCAGAGTTTGTTTTAAGTAACACAAATATTATAACATTGCTTTTGTAATCATTTGTTATTTAATTTCATTATACAACTTTCATAAAAATGTACTAAAAACAGGACATTATATGGACCAACGCCATGTGCTCTCGACGAGACCAAAATAGGCCACTCGTGCAGAGAACATGTCCCACCAATCCCACACGCTTCTGGCCTCCAAACTCACACGTGTGGTGTAAGCATAAATAAAAGATCGTCACCGTTGGTCAAAGTCCTCCCATCAACAACACATCTAACGGTTACGACTTGACCCAAAAACCACTGACTCTTGAAACGTTCTTTATTTTTTGACCCATGACCAGAATTTTAGTTGAATCTTTCCAATCTTTAATTACTGACTATCGTCAAAAAAAAAAAATTACTGACTTGTCATCAACATTAACACATTTAATACAACACTTGGGAAAATATTATTCAAAACAAATAAAATTAATTAGGTAAAAAAACGGTGACGCAAGCGTGCGTTTGACTCTCTCTTTTAAACCCACCTCCACTCACTTTCTCTCTTCACCTTTCACTTAGCATCATTCATCTTTCTTCCTTCCCCAAACACTTTCCCGCATTTTCTCGCCCAGATTTTCTCTGATTCTTTTGTTTTTTTCTCTGATGGGGAGAGATGAAACTGAGACGTACATTACAGTGCCTAGTTTCTTCAAATGTCCTATATCTCTAGACGTGATGCAATCTCCGGTTAGTCTCTGTACCGGCGTTACTTATGATCGAGCCAGTATTCAGAGATGGCTCGATGGTGGTAACAACACTTGTCCCGCTACTATGCAACTTCTCAAAACTAAGGATTTTGTTCCTAACCTCACTCTTCAACGTCTTATCAAAATCTGGTCTGATTCCATCGGCCGTTACAACACCGCTGGTTCTCCGCCGCCGTCTGATAGAGAAGTTCCGACGGTTGAAGAAGTGAATGTGTTGTTGAAGAGATTGATGAGTCTGGAGAAAAACGATGAGATTTTGTCGAGTATCGTTCGATTCGTTAAGGATTCGGATTCGAACAGAGAGTTTCTCTCGGCGAAGAAGGAGTTCGTACCAATGCTCGTTGATATTATACGCACAAAGAAGATCGAGTTAGTTCTAATGGCGATTAGGATTTTGGATACGGTTAAAGGAGATCGTGAACGGTTATCGAATCTGATGTTGGCGAATGACGACGGAGATTGTTTAACGGCGATTCTCTTAGCGATTCAACGCGGGAATCTGGAATCAAAGATTGAATCCGTTAGGGTTTTGGATTGGATCTCATTCGACGCTAAATCGAAGCTCTTAATCACAGAACGTGACGGGATTTTAACAGAAATGATCAAATCAATCAGTATCACTGAGTCAGATCCGAGTTTGATCGAAGCGACTTTATCGTTTCTAATCACAATCTCCAAATCCAAACGAGTGAGATCGAAATTAATCGCTGCGAAAACAATCACGAAGATCAAAGACATTCTTCTCACGGAGACGTTAACAAACGTCGCCGTGACGGAGAAGTCTCTGAAGCTGTTAGAGACTTTATCATCGAAACGAGAAGGGAGATTGGAGATTTGCGGAGAAGACAATGGAAGATGTGTGGAAGGAGTGGTGAAGAAGTTGTTGAAAGTATCGACGACGGCGACGGAACACGCCGTGACGATTCTGTGGTGTTTGTGTTATGTTTTCAGAGAAGATAAAACGGCGGAGGAGACGGTGGAGAGAAGTAACGGAGTGACGAAATTGTTAGTGGTGATACAGAGCAACTGCTCGGCGATGGTGAGACAAATGGCGAAAGATTTGATTAAAGTGTTGAAGATTAATTCGGCTGCTTCTTCTGCTTTGTCTGCTTACGAGACCAAGACTACTCATATTATGCCTTTTTGATTATTTTTATCATAAATAAAATGATACAAGTAATTGTTATCATCAAACTATTTTGAACCTAGTAGATGTTGTAAATCATAAGAGAAATTTTGTAAGTTTCATCGAGTTTACTGATATTAGCCTTGTGTTAATTGAGAATTATACGATTACACTATTTCTATCGTTAAAACCTTTTATGTTTCAAATTTGTAGCGTATGTGCTCAAAAACACTATTTTAAAACAGTAAAGAAGGTTTAAAGATGGAAATGTACTTTAAAATATTTGCAATTCGAATCATTCTTATAAGAACGGCATAATTTCAAACATTTTTAGTTAATAAAATATTTGAATAAAACAAAACCAATAGTTTATAGAATCGTTTTGTAAGTTTGTAATAAGATGAGATGGTAGGGAAAGGAATCGAGTGACTAATATCTGATTAGTTTGATTTTGTAGTTAAGGCTATAAATAAAACTCTATGGTGTGACTAGATACTTTTGGTACAAAAGAATTCAAATGACAGCTTCGTGTACTACATTAAGTTAAAGTATGGTTCACTGAATCTGACTAAAAGTTGTATTAATATGAGTTAAATGGATGGTTATACAATTTTGCTTATTACTAAACCAAAATAAAGGAATAAGGTTCCTTGGATTGAAGTGACAAACGAAAAATGGTAAGGTCTTGTAAACTAGTACCTTTAAATAAATTTACTTTTCTTGCTTGTTTGAGGAGGTTGCAACATTTCATGGTCATGCCTCTCTCACACTCACCCGGATTTTTTTTTTATTCTATACTTTGTTCGAATTTTGATTTGAATGATACTTGCTTCAACATTTGATTTGCAACTTATTCTCTTTTAGTTATAAGATAAAGCATACTACATACTTGTAAAGACACTAAAAATATTATCCTTTTGAATAGGATAGGAATCTATACACGTAAGTTTTTCAGATTGAATGAATATTTTATGATACTTTATACGATATAATAAAATGATAGGAGTTTTATTAGTCGTCTATTATACCATATATGGTATTCGTTAGAAGATATTAAAATTTATGTTTTAATTTGTTGTCTATAACGGATTTAACTATCTATAAATAAAGAACTTACCATATAAGACGTACACATAATGTAGACTGAAAACCATATTGAAATTTACAAGAACAACAAAAATAGTTTTCGAAATGTGGAATATTATATGACATCTTTTTGAATTATAACGCTCTGCAATAAGTTTGAGGGTCTCTTTTTTGGAAGGTTCGAAATGAGATCGAACAAGTTAATTTGTTAGCCTATAGTTAATTTGTTCAGAGTGATTAAAACGTTGAAGATTAATTCATCTGTTTCTGCTTTGGCTGCTTACCAAGAGTCGAATACTACTTATACCCCCAAGCAACATAGACATTTATCATGGGTGCAAAGTTATTTTCAAAAAATTTAGTAAAGAAAAAGAGCCTATTTTAGATTATTTTTTTTAGTAAGAGAGTTTAAATTTTTTTTATTAGTTTTACCACGGACTGAGACGGCATTCACATCACGAAATTTTTGTTGTTTTTATAATATATATGAAAATTAAAATAGGAAATTTAATATGTCGTTATATGAATTGCATGTAAGATTGTTCAGGAAAATAATTTTTCAATTTTTTGTTTTTGGATTAGAAAAACATAGTTCATTTCTTTTAAAAATGTACATACAAATTAGTATATGTAAATATATATTTATGAAAGGTGAGAAATTTTGTGTTTGTTTGTTTTATGCAAATTTTAATTAGTATATCTTTGATATTTTCTTCATTCTTTTGATCTCTTAGAGAAATCCCTATTGAGGGTTAAGCAAGTCAAATTTCATGTGAAAAGTGAGATTTTTGTTTGAGTTAGTTCATATGCAATTTTTTCGCTAATTTCTTTGTGAGAACTTTAAAAAAAAAAATTTTAGATAAGGTCTTCCTCGTGGAAAAAGAAGTTGGGTTGAAGTTTAAGAAAATCAAATGGCATGTGAAATGTGGGATTTTTTTTTGTTTGTTAGTTTCATATGCAACTTTTTCTCTGCTTTTTTGTACGAGCTTTTCTCCCTTCATTTTTTAATCTTTTAGACAAGGTATTCCTTGTGGAAAAAGAAATTGCGTTGAAGTTTAAGAAAATCAAATCGGTTACAACACTCGTGGTGTTTGGCGGAGGTAGTACAACATTTTGAAGAATGTCAATGTCCGTCGAATGGCCTCGAACCCCAATAGCTAAATTTCCGAAGATTCCCCCGCATTACCCGATGACAATCGCAGAAAAGTTTCTAAACGACCACATCGGATCATCTTCTAGATGACCCGGCAGAACTAGAGTAAGCTAACTTATATCTATTGAACCTAAACATTTTTGGATTTATCCAATCTTTGGTTGAATCCGCTAAAGGTACATATAATGTCTACGTTTTATCAGATTGTGTAATCAAAAATTAAAGTTTTTGGAATGTGCTACAAGTTTTGCATTTGTTTATTTTAAGTCATTCTTTGAGTTTTGCATTTGTTTTTTAAGAATCATTCTTTTTAAGTTTTTTCAAGTGTTTTTTTCTCAATAAACACACATTTTAGCATTTTGTCTGCCTAAAATCTAATTACTTTCCATTTCCAACAAGAAACCTCATCTTTTTCAAATAGACCAACCAATTCTGCGCAAAGGCAACAAATGTAATTCCTAAACCAAAACATGAAATGCATCATAAATCTTTCCTCCAATACTAGTGAAAAGATGACATCACCATTCACCGGAAACAAAACTTGAAATGCATCATACATCTTTCACCGAGACAATACAACAAGAAACTTGAAATATAAGTGACTTTTCTGTAAGCACAAGGACCTTTAATTAAATTTTATTTTCTTTCTTGTTAGAGGACGTTGCATTTCATGGTTTTTTAATATATTCTATCCTCTGTTCGAATTTTGATTTGAATGGTACTTGCTTCAACATTTGATTTGCATCTTATTCTCTTTTAGTTATAAGATTTGTAAAGACATGAAAAAAATTATCCTTTTGAATAGTAGGAATCTATACACTGCACAAAGGTTTTCAGATTGAATAAATTTTTAAATACTTTTCGGATTGTTTGAAATTATTATTACACTCCAGAGTTTCAAACTCTGATTAACTGTTTGATTGGACCAAACTAGAGCTGATATGGGCTTTGGATAAACAAATGAAAGCCCGTTTCATCTGGGCTTCCAGGTTCAATCGAATATACGTGATATCTCTTATGAAATTAAAATCAATCACAACGGATTTATAAAAATAACCAAAAGTAGCACACTTAATTAGGAAGGTTTATCGAAATCCAGACGTGTGTACAAAGAAAGAAAGAAATTGATTGTTACCATATTTTGTAACTTCTAGAACATGTAAATATTAAATTGAATTGTCCAAAAATTATTGTAATGTTAATGATTGAAAACATTAAAATATATAACTGTGTGCCGTTGATAATGTTGATTCCTAAGATCTTTCCTACTAATTTTCTAAGAGCATTTCCAATGGTAGTGTCTCCATGAGACATCAATAATAAAAATAAATCAAAAATAAATAAAAAATAATTTTTTAATCAAAAAAAGTGAGACATTTTGAGACACGTTTCTCATTTGAGACATTGTGAGAAACTCTCTCTCTCATACACATGTCACTCCTAGATTGGTTTAGCAATTTTTTTTTTAAATTCAATTACTCTAAGATTTATAATATCAATTAAATAGTTTATAAGTTTTTATTTTTTATTTTTTATTTTTCTACAATTCATAAAATAAAATTATCTATATATCAAGCTCCATTATACAAAAGTTTAAATTTTTATTATTATTATTTTTAATTGATATTAGTTAAGGTTAATATAAATATAAATTAATATTATATTATTTAATCATATTGTTTTACAAAATTTCTAATATAATTAAATGATATGTTTAAAATTTAATATAAATTTTTTATTAAAATATTAATTTTATGTACAAGACTATCCTTTTTGGTTTTTAGTTTTTGTTTTCTTGAATTTTCTCGGCAATCGAATTCGAGTTCGTGATAGAGATATACACCAACAACTAAAAGCCGACTTAATTGAGCATATATGGCAAAAGTTTGGCGCATCATCAAGTGAAGAGTAAAACATATTTTATCTATTTTGGTTTTGTATGTTTTTATTTGCATTTTAATTTATGTTATCATGGTTTTATATGTAATTTTGTGTTTAATTTATATATCTTTATTATGGTTTTATATGTTGTTTAAAATTCAATTTATGTTTAGTTATGGTTTTAAAAATAATAGTCTCTTTAATATAATATTATTTATAATGAATAGTACTATTAATTAGTGTTTTAAAAATTATTAATATTCATTATATTATTTATTTCTATAGAAAATATAATTATTTTGTTTGAATGACTATATTTAAGATATAATTTGATATGTTTAAAAATATTATTGAAAAAATAAATTTAATATAAAAATATAAATATTATATTGATGAGACATCCATAGAGATATCTCACCAATGGAAGTAGAATTTTAGTGTGAGTTTCTCTAAATAAATTAAACATAAAAATATTAATATTATATTGGTGAGACACTCTATGGATGTCTACCATTGGAGATGTTCTAAGACATTAAGACAAGAATGGGAGTTTCCTAATTGAGCATGTGCTGTAACAGTTTGGTTGGAGACAAAAAGTCAACATTTTGTAAAGTCAAACTAATCGTTCTGATGACTTTTTTTTCTTCTTTTTTTTTGTTGTTTTGGTCAATTTTCTCAGTCGCCAAACATTCAATTCACAAAAACCAAACAGAGAACAAGACCAAACAAAATTCGATTCTAAGAGGAAACTCCCAAATTTTAATGGATCCGTCGGAGTATTTTGCCGGCGGCAATCCTTCTGACCAACAGAACCAGAAGCGGCAGCTTCAGATCTGTGGTCCTCGTCCTTCACCTCTTAGTGTCCACAAAGACTCTCACAAAATCAAGAAACCTCCAAAACACCCTGCGCCGCCGCCGAATCGTGACCAACCACCGCCGTATATTCCTAGAGAGCCGGTGGTTATCTACGCCGTATCCCCCAAGGTTGTACACGCAACCGCGTCGGAGTTCATGAACGTCGTCCAGCGACTCACAGGGATCTCCTCTGGAGTTTTCCTCGAATCTAGCGGCGGTGGAGATGTTTCACCGGCGGCGAGGCTAGCGTCGACGGAGAATGCTAGTCCAAGAGGAGGAAAAGAACCGGCGGCGAGAGATGAGACTGTGGAAATCACTATGGAAGAAGCAGCTGAGTTTGGTGGTTATGCTCCGGGAATACTCTCGCCATCTCCGGCGATGTTGGCAACAGCTTCTGCCGGGATATTCTCTCCGATGTATCATCAAGGTGGGATGTTTTCGCCGGCTATACCACCGGGATTATTCTCGCCGGCGGGATTAATGAGCCCGTTTCGAATGTATAGTCCTGGTTATACTAGTTTGGTCGCTTCTCCAACATTTGCTGATGTCTTTAGAATTTGGGATCAAGTTTAGATTTTTGTGTTTTGCTCTGTAATTTTTTTGTATTATGTATTTTGACATATCAAATGTAGCCCAAAGGGTTTAAAATGAGCTTCATGTATAAAAATTTAACTTTCAAAAACTTCAGACAGATTCCTAGAAAGTAAAACTTGTCTGCAAACTATATATACAGGAGTTACAAGATTCTCCTGACCTAAGATACTCTAATAAGTTTGTGTTTTGAGAAGATGCTTCATGTAGTAGTTGTAACAACAGAGTTCCAAGTTCCTCCTATCAATGTACCGACTCTCTCTCCTTTGATTGCTTTCGCGATGTTTCCAGGTTCCGATAGATTGAATACCACAACTGCAAAATAAGCATTCTTGTTGTATTTTAGATGATCATGGGTTCAAGGTTTGAGAGAGTGGTTTAGAAAACAAACCTGGGATGTTATTTTCTTGGCACAAAGTGATAGCAGTCATATCCATTACAGAGAGGTCCTTTGAGGTTACTTCTTGGTAAGTTAGTGAGTCGAGAAGGCGAGCGTTTGGGTTTCTTTTAGGATCATCGTCAAACACTCCATCAACATTTGTTGCTTTCAGCACTACTTCTGCATTAACTGTGTTCAATGCGAAAAGGTTTTTTTTTTTAATGATGTGAATGATAAATGAATCATTGGAGAAAACTTAAAACGGAAACGACCTCTTACTTACTTTCAGCACATCGAAGAGCTGCTGCAGTATCGGTGGTGAAAAATGGATTGCCTGTTCCAGCTGCAAATATAACAACCCTTCCTTTTTCTAGATGTCTAATTGCTCGTCTTCTTATATAAGGCTCTGCTACTTCCGACATGCGGAAAGCGGTTTGAACACGAGTTGGGATGCCGATACTCTCCATTGTCGCCTGAAGAAATATTGCATTCATCACAGTTGCCAGCATCCTATCAAAATTCAGATGAACCAATGAGACCAAAAACCTCCAACAGGGGAAAATTCTAGATCTTCTCCAAGTAAGAAGAACAAGATCATTTGACACAAAGCGTAAAAGTTCAGAAAAACAGAGTTGTGTGGCACCAGAGTCAAGAGTGGATATGATTACCCGATATAATCAGCAGAGGAGCGATCAAGGCCACTGCACCCAGCCCAGGTAGATCCACGAAAGATATTTCCTCCTCCAACAACAATAGCAACCTATTGTAAAGGCGTAAGAACATCAAGACAGAGCATACACAACATTGCAATGATTATTCTCAATTACCCAGACCCATCATCTGTTGCACTAGCATGTTTAAAGCATAATAAATTTCTAATTTTAGGTTGTGTAATCCCATAAATCTCCACCCCTGAACTCAAGCTCCCGTTTTTTTGTAAGTTTGAGCTAATTGATTTTCAGCATAATTTTGTTACTTCTACATAAGCAACTATCAAATACTTAGGTATTATGCATTTATCATACTTTGTCAATCAACATGTCTAGGAAAGAACTCAAAGCTGAAAACCTATTCACTAAGAAATTTTGAAACCATGGTCATAATGACAACTAGAACAAGAATGTTTGAATGAAGCGTTTCGAGAATAACCTCAATGCCAAGTCGAGTCACTGCTGCAACTTCCCTTGCAATCGCCATAGTAACCTAATAAACGGGAAACTGGATGAGACTTCTGATGAAGGAAACAGAGAACAAAGAAAGCAGAAACAAGGAGTGTTTCTTTTTGGCATCAAAAAAACCTTTGGATCAATATTTTGTTCCTCGTCTCCAGCAAGAGCTTCTCCACTGACTTTGAGTAAAACCCTTCTCCATTTAAGCGGTGGTTTGGATGTTCCATCAAAGGAAGGCATCCGTGGAAAAGATGACTGCCCGTTTAAGCTACTGAAAATTACAGATGATAACAACAGAGTTTTAACAAAAGCAGCCAAAGTTCCAAACTTCATAAATGGGTTAAGATTTACCTCAACCAAAACAATAAAAAATCAAATTTGCAATATATTTTAATAAAGTCTTAAACCCTAAACCCAAAAGTATCTTCATTGACGAATTTTCACAAACATCTGGTGTGCATAAAGTTATAAATTGAAGATTTTAATAATACCTCCCGTTTCCGTTTCCGTTTCCGTTTCCGTTCATGGAATCTGGAGCTGAACCATTGTCTGAGGACAAAGAAGAAGAGCAGCTGATAAGTACACGCCTACTGCAATTCTGGTTGGAGAAGAAAGTACGATTGCGAGGTGTGAGAGAGACGAAGGAGGTTCTGGAAATAGAAGAAGAAGTTGAGATTGGCGAGCAAGATGTGAGAGGCAACGGAATTGCCATTGCCGGAGAGATTTAAGAAGAGATGATTTACTGATATATTCAGTAGAGAATCGTCGCCGGCCGGTAAGTACGGGTTTTGAGTTTGCGAAGATAAGGTCTGGTTCCAATGTAATTTTACTAATGAATCTTGGCCGTTTTTAGTTCGACACTGTTGTGATATATTTTTGACAATACCCCAAATAATTCACTATATTTAATGTTATCTTATCATACAAAAACCGAAAAACGAATAAGTTTCACTAAATTCTAAAATATATTTATAAGATTTTGATACATATCTATATGTCTTTAAGATTTTAACATATGTTATATATACTTCTAGGAAATGTATTATTTAATCAAATTTAATTGAACACCAATTTTAGTGCACTATATTTAACAAGTAGCTACAAATATATATTTTCTTATATTTTAATAATCACACTATCTTATTTCTTATTGATTAATGGGTTTGAAAGAAATACATTTATATCCTACAAGAGAATTGAAGAACCACAAAGCACTCCTATTTTCATTTCAATGACTAGAAAATTTATGAGTTTTCTTATCAAGTTCAAGTTTTAAAGTTTACTGCATATAATTAAAATTGTTAGAAGAGTGAAATTTAAATTCCTTGCTTTGCAACGACGTAAAATTGTGTAACACTAAAGCTTAATCTTTTAAATATTCTTAGTAAAAGTTAAAAGTAACAAACACAAGAGGAAAAAAAAGGATGAAAATCTTGAAATATTTCATGGTACAAATGGTCAAGGATTATTCGTATTAATTACAGTATAGTGTTTAATTACTTGAATCCTTCTCTCTTTTCTTTGTCCTTGAAACCTTCCTTCAAAGGGAAGTCACCACTCTTTTAACACTTTACTCATGTCTCTCTGTTCGAATAACGGAAAGCTCTGTTTGCTTTTACAAAAATTATAAAAAAGAACAATTTCACACTTAAACAAACACATACCACTAGGTTTCTTGCGGGAGAAGCAACCGACAAATGGATACCGAAAAAGGTTATCCAAGAGGTTTCAGAGCAGACAGTCTACGAACAGAAACAGGCCGCATAAGTTTTCGATCAGATAGTATGCAGATCGATGAAGCAGCCGAGCTACCACGACAAGAGAACTCCACCTATCTTGTCCTTTTTAAGAACATAGACAGTGGAAACTTGGAAGCGACGAAAGAGTTCTTGGACCGAAACCCTGAGGCTTTAACCGCAAGCTTAACCTCTAACGGAGACACACCAATCCATAAAGCTGTTTTGTCGGGTCACATCAAGATCGTGGAAGAGATCATTAGAAGAATTCATGATCCAGAGCAAGTGTTAAAGATCAAGAACGATAATGGTTACACAGCGCTTACTTATGCTGCCACTGGTGGGATTGTGAGAATCGCAGAGTGTTTGGTGAATAAATGTCCTGGTTTGGTTAGTGTTCGGAATGCGAAAGAGCATATACCAATCGTGGTGGCTTCGTTGTACGGTCACAAACATCTAGTTCAGTATCTTTACAATCACACACCTCTCAGTGATCTTGATCCTGGTGATGATTCAGATGAACACAAGGGCAAGAACGGAGCGATGCTCGTGACAAATTGTATTGTCGATGGATTATATGGTATGTTCTCAACTAATGATTTATAAATGTTCGTGTATTATATATTATTTGTTCATGAGATGTGGCTAATGTGGCGCATGTAAGAAGGTATTGCTTTGGATCTGATTCAGAGGTATCCTAGGTTGGCTTATACTCGAGACAGCGATAACGATACAGCGATCATAGCACTTGCTCAAACGTCTCATGCGTTTCCTAGTGGTACCTGTCTTGCGTTTTGGCAACGGTGGATCTATTCTTGTGGGTATACTTATCTTATGTTTATTAGATGAAGATTATATATAACTTTTTTTTTTAATTGTTAGGAAGTTCTGTTTTGTTAGGCTTTAAATTTTTTTTGGATTCATATTATAGATAGTTCACTTGATAGTTTTCTCTTGCAGGTATTCACATAGGGAAGGTTAATAACCCTCACGAAGTTCTGAATCATCACCACCATCAATACAGGAAATCAGAAGATCATAATCGGATTCAAGAGAATTTGTTGAAACACCTCAAATATCTTTGTAAGTAGTATCATCTCAAACTGTAAGTCCAAGACTCCTAGTTGTTGATTTTGCTCAATTTTAAATGATGTTTTAAATTGACAGTTCCACACATAAGACGTGTATATAAACTGAAGTTAGGACATGTTCAAGCCAAAGGGATACTAGACTGTATCTGTCAAGAGATACCAAAATTTGACGCGACGCAACAGAAGAATGCAGGCCTAAACCAAGCTCTTTTCAAGGCAGTAGAGAATGGTATTGTAGAGTATGTTGAGGAAATGATCAGGCATTGTCCTGATATCGTATGGTTGAAAGATAATTATGGTCTTAACCTCTTCTTCTACGCGGTAAGCCAGCGACAAGAGAAGATCTTTAGCCTCATTTACAATATGGGTGCTAAGAAGAATATCCTCGCTACAGCTTGGGACAAACTCCATAACAATATGCTTCATCATGCGGCTTATCGAGCCCCGGTCTCACGGCTTAACCTTATTCCTGGTGCAGCTCTTCAGATGCAGAGGGAACTACAATGGTTTAAGGTGATTCATGGTGATATATAGATGTTTCTTGCTAAACACGATACTAGGTTTACCTGTGAACAAGAAGCTGGGCTTATAACTCTGTTTTTGGAACGTATGCAAATATTCTTCCTCAGAACATTATCCTAAGAAACGTTTATCGTTGTTTCCAGGAAGTAGAGAGGCTAGTGCAACCAAAGCATCGAAAAATGGTTAACTTGAAGCAGAAGAAAACTCCAAAGGCTCTGTTTACAGACCAACACAAGGATCTCGTGGAGCAAGGAGAGAAATGGATGAAAGAAACAGCAGCCTCTTGCACAGTTGTCGCAGCGCTAATCACCACAATGATGTTTTCCTCCGCGTTTACTGTCCCCGGAGGTTACCGTTCAGACAACGGCATGCCTCTCTTCATCCACCGCACGTCATTTATGATCTTCATTATCTCCGACGCCATCTCTCTCTTCACATCATGTATGTCTCTCCTCATGTTCCTTGGCATTCTGAAGTCTCGTTACCGTGAAGAGGATTTTCTTCGATCACTTCCGACAAAACTGATCGTGGGTCTTTTGTCTTTGTTCCTCTCAATGGCGACAATGATGGTGACTTTTGTCGTGACACTTACGACTCTGGTTGACAATGGAAAGAAAGTTCCGTGGCTTTCGGCTCAATTTGTGTTGCTCGCGGTGATTCCGGTGGGGATGTTCGTTGTTCTTCAGTTTCCACTGCTACTTGAGATCTTCTGCGCCACTTATTGTCCTAAAGTTTTTGATAAACCTCACCAAATGTTTAAGCTTTGATCGAGACTCGAGAGGGATAATGTTGATGATCAAACTAATGATGGTCTTCCACTTCACTTGTTGTTCTTCCTTACCAACATATGAAAAAGCCTCATGAATAGATTCGAGCCTTCAAAATTAGAGTTTGTAACTTTGCATTCTAAGCATATACAACTGATTTTTGTTTTTAGTAAATAACGATGATTCATATATACATTATTTACCAGTTTCATTTTTCTCATTCTCTCTTCCATATGTACACCACTAAAAGATTCATTTTTGTTCTTTCTACTAGTGAAATTCCGATATATATGTTTACGAAAAAAGTACTAATGTGTATAAAATTTTGATATTTCGATGAATCAATTCTCTTCTTTTTTTTCAATTCAAACATTGCTATATTCGTGTGTTTTTAAAAGTCTACACTTAAACTCCGATTGTTAGAGCTTTGATCTAAATTATTGGTTTCCAAAACTACTGTAAGGATACTTTGAACTTTTTAGTTTTACTTTCTATTTTAAAAGTTTTCTTTACCTAATATTCGTTTATTTTGTTGGACTTTCATACGTCTAAATTTAATATTTAGCAAAAAACAAAAAAAAAAATGATTTGGTGAAAGTGTTGGTCCTTGGAAAGGAAAGATGTACAAGATACGAAAATACCTTTGCTTCGCTTTGCTTCGCTTTGCTTCGCTTTGCTTCCAATACAATGCCATTTGTCAACAACATGTTCATTCGAAATTTCGAATATGTGTATGTGCGTAAAGATTAATACGGTCCCAACACAAAAGAAGAAACTCATGTTTTATTACTGGGAGTTTTATTTTTAGATTAATACTAAATATTTCGAATAAAAATTGTTATTCAATAATATATCTTGAATCATACGTAGCGATGGGTGCAAGGCTCTTATCAAAAGCAAATCTGGTCTTTAGAGTCCCCACCTTCTCCTATGTGCAATTTAGCTACTCTTTCAGTCCTCTGATTGACATATGTTCCCACCTGTCTTTGTTTTTCCAAGTCTTAATGAAGCTTAGAAGTTAATTAATTAAATCATTTTAATCTCGTACCATTTCTCGGATCTTATCAATTATGCCATATTATATTCCTTCATCTAAACCATGTAATATTTCCTCACATATATTATTTTCGTTTACTTTATTTGATTCTGGATTACAAAAACATTGTCAAAATTAAGAAAATTAAGTAAAATACAAAATATGAACATCTAATATTTTGTAGAATTTGGCTCTGTGATTTAATCTCTCTGAGTCTGGATCATATGCTCAAATGTATATAACCCATTTTCTTTATAAGAAAAAAAATTGTATCCATCGGTAAGAAAATCGTATCAACCGACCGACAAAAAAATACTAAATTACCATATACTCTATTCCTCCGAACAAGCTCCTCTTGTATTATTATTTTCTTTTCACAAGCAAATATATATATACAAATAGTCAGTTGTTCATCAGAATACAATACAGTATGAGCTTACACTGCTTAAGCGGTGGTTATCTCTATAGTAATCTGAGTTAGTTAAACCACAAAATCAAGATTAGTTTTTAGAATAATCAATAAATAAATACAAATTCAAAACACTAAAAAGTTTGGTGGAAGCAGTTCTTGAAAAGACCTCCGAACCTTGCAAATTGCAAGCGAAGTTTGAATCAATGTATTGAGCTTACCTGTCTTGTTATGTTACCTTATCTTCTCACCTTACTTTGCCACCAAGGTTTTAAACGTTGTACATTAACATTAGAATTGTCAATTGTCAATAGTAACGGTTGCTTTGTTATTAAAATACGTCATCTTTGGTTATGTTCCAAAAAAACCAAAACCAGAAAACATTTCAATTAATACTATCCATCAATATGTATATTAATTGTTAACTAATCATAGGTATTCATGGATGCATGCGTACATCATTATCTTTCTCCAGCTGTATAATGTACATGCAAAAAATAGAACATATATTTTCTTTCCACCATATACTATTTGAATCCAATGGCTTAACCTTTCAAAAAAATTATTTTGAAAATAAATTATGGTTGTCTTTACAAAGAAATGATCAAAAATTTGGTGGACATATGTCCATCATAAGAAAGCCACAAACTGAGAATATGGAGTTTAAACTAAAGAGCTACAATATTATCCACAATTTAAAACATTTTCTTAAAATCACATAACTTTTTTATCAAAAAAAAAATTCACATAACTTAAAAAGGAGAAAATCAAAAATAACTTTATTAAAAAGGTGGGTGTGCAAAATACATTTTTCTTATTTCCTACCAAAAACAAAAATAGAAACAAAGGAAATGTGATATAAGAAGATTAAAAGAGACGTTATGTCTCACCTATATTTGCTCTCTCCTCTTCCTTGTCCAATTCTACTGTCTCAATCCATCATTTTATATGGCAAACTCTCCCGCTGCTCCTGCAGCCACCGCTACTACCGGCGGTGACTCCCGGCGACGCCTCTCCGCCTCCATGTAATTAGTGTACATGATATTACTGTCTAATTCATAAATGATTAAAAAAAATCTAAAATTCTCTAACTATGTTTTTGTATGTTTTGAGCAGAGAAGCAATATGCAAGAGGAGATTCCGAAGAAATAGCAAAGGCAGTGGTAGATCGGATATGCTGAAACCGTTTAGTATCATAAATTTTCCAACACAAGACAAAAACACTAGTTGTTGTTGTTGCAGCAAGTTTCAGATCGTGAAGCTTCTCTTGTTTATCCTTCTTTCTGCTACTCTATTCACCATTATTTATTCTCCTGAAGCTTATCATCATTCTCTTTCACACTCTTCTTCTCGGTAAATCTTTCTCTTCTTCCATCGCCAACATTAACATTCTTGACCTCAAATGGTTCAAATGCAAAATTCTACGTTTATGTCTTACAATATTATCTTAAAATTTTGAAATTAGATGGATATGGAGAAGACAAGATCCACGTTACGTCTCGGATCTGGACATAAACTGGGACGATGTGACCAAAACCCTTGAGAGCGTTGAAGAAGGCCGTACGATCGGTGTCTTGAATTTTGATTCGAACGAGATCCAACGATGGAGAGAAGTATCCAAGAGCAAGGACAATAAGGATGAAGAAAACGTTGTCGTGTTGAATCTAGACTACGCGGACAAGAACGTGACTTGGGACGCACTCTATCCAGAGTGGATCGATGAGGAGCAAGAAACAGAGGTCCCTGTTTGTCCTAATCTCCCGAAGATTAAGGTACCTACAAGAAGACTTGATCTTATCGTCGTGAAGCTTCCTTGTCGGAAAGAAGGGAATTGGTCCAGAGACGTCGGGAGATTGCATCTACAGCTCGCGGCTGCAACGGTGGCGGCTTCGGCCAAAGGTTTTTTCAGGGGACATGTGTTGTTTGTCTCTAGATGCTTTCCGATTCCGAATCTTTTCCGGTGTAAAGATCTAGTGTCTCGGAGAGGCGATGTTTGGTTGTATAAACCTAATCTTGATACCTTGAGAGACAAGCTTCAGCTTCCTGTAGGTTCTTGTGAGCTCTCTCTTCCCCTCGGCATCAAAGGTACAAGAAATGAATACCGGAATTACTTTTTTTTGGATTTGAAGATCATCACTAAATTGATAAGTTTCTGTCTTAATCCATGGATTTTACAGAGAGACCAAGCTTAGGAAACCCTAAAAGAGAAGCTTACGCAACGATTCTTCACTCCGCTCATGTTTACGTCTGTGGAGCAATTGCAGCGGCTCAGAGTATAAGACAGTCCGGTTCGACGAGAGACCTGGTGATCCTCGTCGATGACAACATCAGCAGTTATCATCGGAGTGGACTAGAAGCCGCGGGTTGGCTAATCCGGACGATACAGAGGATTCGAAACCCTAAAGCAGAGAAAGATGCTTACAACGAATGGAACTACAGCAAGTTCCGGCTGTGGCAGCTGACTGATTACGACAAAATCATCTTCATCGACGCGGATCTCTTAATCTTGAGAAACATCGATTTCTTGTTCTCGATGCCTGAGATCTCAGCTACAGGAAACAATGGAACTCTGTTCAACTCAGGAGTTATGGTGATTGAGCCTTGCAACTGTACGTTCCAGCTTTTGATGGAACATATAAACGAGATTGAGTCTTACAACGGAGGAGATCAAGGTTACTTAAACGAGGTATTCACATGGTGGCACCGGATTCCGAAACATATGAATTTCTTGAAGCATTTTTGGGTTGGCGATGAAGATGACGTAAGACGCAAGAAAACAGAGCTTTTTGGAGCAGAGCCTCCTGTTCTTTATGTTCTTCATTACCTTGGAATGAAGCCGTGGTTATGCTACCGTGACTACGACTGTAACTTCAACTCCGACATATTTGTTGAGTTTGCTACCGATATCGCTCACCGAAAATGGTGGATGGTCCACGACGCCATGCCACAGGTGATTCACTCTCCCCTCAAAACCCTAATTGAACTCAAAATCATATAACATTCGCATGTTATGTTCAATGTTCAAAATATTATTAGGCGTTAGTCATGCGTTGAGACACTGCTTAGTATTTTTTTTCTCTCTCAAAAATCTCCATAGCTTTGAATAAACATATATAAATGAAAAACTACTTCCTGCCCAAGTATAGAATAACCATATACGAAAATATTGGTGGGTTAATAAACTTGGAAGGTAGGTCGTAAGCACCAAGTTATGGTTTGCACTTTGCACACATTGCTTGTCATTCAGATCAATATTTAATGCCTTTTATTTTATTTTATAAAATTTCTCACATCCTTAACAAAATCATTTCATGTTTCCTGAAATTTTTAAAAATATAAGTTGGCATAATTTTAAAAAGTATAGACGTTTTCCCAATTATACGAAAAATTGTGACGGTTAGTAATTTTGGACTATAAACGGATATGCGCTTTAACATAAATGAAATATTTTTGCAGGAACTTCACCAGTTTTGTTACTTGCGATCCAAGCAAAAGGCACAGCTGGAATATGATCGCCGGCAAGCAGAGGCCGCAAATTATGCCGATGGTCACTGGAAAATAAGAGTAAAGGACCCGAGATTCAAGATTTGCATCGATAAATTGTGTAATTGGAAAAGTATGTTGCGGCATTGGGGAGAATCAAATTGGACCGACTACGAGTCTTTTGTTCCCACCCCACCGGCCATTACCGCCGCTCGGAGATCGTCACTTCCCGGCCATAACTTGTGACGCAATATTTATACAATCTTTATATCAATGGATTTCTGAGTTTTTTTATTTGAATTGTTGCTGCGAGATTAGGTAAATATATATCAGTTGTGTAACTACATTTTTTCCTATAGTTTGCTCAATATGAATAAAACATTTTTTTTGCAGTTTAACAACAAAATGGAACACATGTCGTATTTATATGCCATTTTTAAATACAAACATAAACTCAAAAATGTTAGTAAAATTCAAATAATATATACCAAAACGATTGATTATAGACTTATAGCCAAACAACACAAATTATATCGATGTAGGTACAACATCTATAAACTTTCTAAAATTTCAAAGTTAGTCCTTGTCGGATCGTTGGGTAGCATGTATACATATAGTATAAATCTATGCGTATATATGTATATTTATGAAAAGAATCTCTACTAAAGATTTCCATAATTAAGCTTGTGAAAAGAATCTCTATTAAAGATTTCCATAATATTTAACCAAAATACAAAGTTTTCCTTATTAGTAAAACTACACCCTTGTTTAACATATAAATTGATTCAATGAGAAAAAAGTATATCGAAAAAAGGAAATGAAATCTTCACCGCTATCATTATTGATTCGTCATTAATTACCGAGCTAGACCAAAAATAGAA